>JAPFRF010000003.1:106392636-107788886 GCA_029282475.1 Phrynocephalus forsythii | reverse complement strand
CCTTCTCACCACAGACGTTGTGTGGAGTGGAATTGCTACACCGCACTTATCTATCCTCTTTGTTTCTTGCCATTTGAATTATCCCATCATCCGATCAGAGGGGTCTTCCATCTTTTCTTGGACGTCCTTGTTGAAAAGGAAGAAAAGAATTCAGATGCCTTGAGCACACCTTTCTTTGTTGAAGTGGAAGGGTGATAAAGGCAGTAACTCTATTCAAAATCACACTTTTAACTCTCTTATATAGAAATCTGCCTCATACCCCTTGACCTTCTTTCCTCTATCTCCTTCAGAAATTGCATCCAAACAGAGCTTTACAGAGGTAATTCGTCTTGCCAAAAGAGTGCACCTAATTCCCCTGCTCCTTCCTAGCAGTCGCCTTTGGAGAAGGTGGTATTGCTGTTTATATGCCCCTCTGTCCATTCCATGCAGTAATAGTGCCATGACAGAGTGATGACTTGGTTATATACTGCTCCATAGTGCTTAAAGCACCCTCTGGCTGGTTGGCAAGATAGTTATGCAGGCTACGCATTGCCCTTCCCCACCCAGTCAGTTGGGTATTCGATTTACTGACCTCAGAAGGATGGGATTTATTTTTATTTCTTTAAACTACAAATCCCATAATTCTCCAGGCTTTAACTGGAAGTTTAGCTAGCCCTGTTCCTGCCCCAGAGTTATCTGGGAGGGTTCTTCTGAAAAAGGAAGCTAGGCAGAGTTAGGCTTAGCTAGGCCTCAGTGGCTTCCACTTCAGGTCTTCCCGCAGGTGACCCACATTTAGTCTTCTGTAAATGTCTGTCTAGCACAGTGTTGGCGAACCTATGGCACGGGTGCCCAAGGTGGCACTCAGAGCCCTTTCTGTGGGCACCCGACATCGCCCCTTCACAGCCACCTGTATTCAGGTTAAATTGCTATATGAGCACTTTGCAAAAATTACTGGGTTTTGAATTGCAGTTTGGGCACTTGGTCTCTAAAAGGTTTGCCATCACTGGTCTAGCAAGTAGATCTCTCAGAATGGAGAATTATGGGATTTATAGTCCAAACAAAATTGGGATTTTTATGGGATTGCTTGCTAATAATTTTGTTTTGTACAGTACTTCTCTTTGTCACATGCAGTTTGACAAGAGAGGGTTTCATTTTTTTTTAACCTCTCCACTTAAGGGATGCACTGATTCAGGAAAATATGGTGGAAATAATTTTACCCCACATAAAAGGATGGAAGCTTGAAAAAAATCCAGGAGGTGTAACTAGAAAGGCAGATGGGGAGTCTCATTATGGGAAGATGCAAAATATGGATTCCAGAGTTGCTGTAAATATGTAGGAGTACCATGAGAATATGATGCCATACCAACACAGCAGCAGATATTGCATAATTGGTTCCAGATGATACAAATGGAACTAAATTTGCAGGGCAATTCTTTCTGCCTCTCAAACAGGAATTATAGTTGAGATGGTCATGGATCCGGCGGAGTCCAGAACAGGTTGGAGGTGAGCAGAGGAGTGGCATAACTGAAAAAAATTTTTTTAAAAAAGGTAGAGAAAATTGTGTGCTTCCATGATATGTGCATAGGGATTCCTTTATCTTCAGTAGTCTATCAGAGCAAAAGAAAGGGTAGGGGCAGTGAAGTAGAGGTGGCAGAAATCATTTTGTTATGTGCAAGGGGCTCAGGGGAACATGGCAGAACTGTGGGTCTTCTTCTTCTTCTTCTTCTTCTTCTTCTTCTTCTTCTTCTTCTTCTTCTTCTTCTTCTTCTTCTTCTTCTTCTTCTTCTTCTTCTTCTTCTTGAAAATTACATAAAAGAGTGCTATAGTAATCTAGCCAGTGAGGAAAGTTGGACAGTTCATCCATCATGGAGGTTAGCATCACTGTCTCCTCTCGTCCTCGTAAGCAGGGATGCAGAAGGAAACATTAGCAGGCTGGAGGAACAGATAGTTTGTTGGTGTAGGAAGCCGCTTCTACTGCATATTCCAGTACAAAGAGTTCTTGAATGAATATGATAATGGGGGACAGAATGTGTAGCAACAACTTCTTTCAGTCCTTGGCCTCTACCTCTCTCCTCAATTTTTAATAAGGCTCTCTATTAGTTGTTATTCTTACTTCCCCGATGATTAGCTTGAGAAAGCAAAAGCTTGCAACCTGTGTTGAAAAAGTATTTTGCAGAAGTGCTGACCTTTGCTTTTTCGCCTCTCCCCATATTCTCTCATTTGAAAATGAGTCCGAAGACCTAACATGCTGTTAGATCAGTCAATCATGTTGGAGGTGAGAGAGGGAGGGGGGAAGGGGGAGAGAGAGAGAGTTTTTGCTTGGACAGTAATGCACAGTTAATGAGTTGGATAGTGCACAGATTAACCTCAGACCTCAGGTGGTTTAGATGCAAAACACACTGCAAGATCACCTTAGGGCGCATTAGAAAAGAAATAAATAAATACACACCACACTGGCATGTTAATTGAAGTGGGCCTTTGAAACAAGGAAGCAGGATGCAGGTTTACTGCTCATGCAGTGTAATCAAGGGAAGAGGGACAAGCTATTTTCTGTACCTTGTTCTTTTGTTAACTTTATTTTAAAAGAAAGAAAGACTACATCATGCAGCAAATTTTATGAGCTGTGAAATGAGAAAGAGGATCTGCAGGTATGAAGTGGAGGGCAGTGGCTTGATTCAGTCCTAGTTTAGCACAGTCAGGCCTTTTTAAAGACTTCCCAGGTAAACCTTCCAAGTTAATGTATGTTTCATGGAAACAGATCAGTCTTTTCTGGGTGCTGCCAGATGGAAGCCTTTTAGCAGCACTTGCAGCTGGACCCAGATTCAAACTTGGTGGGGCCAAACACAGAGCAGACTGCAAAATCAACAGACTTGTATTTCTCTGTGAAGTACAGTGACCCCCCCACCTATCGCGGGGGTTAGGGACCCGAGCCAACCCGCGATATGCGGATGCAGGTCAGGTCAGGCCTGGGGGGCTCTAGCTGGGAGCTCTTGTACTTACCCCCAGTCTGGCACTGCCCTGAATGGGCCTGTGAGGGCCTTCCTGTGCCTTCTGGAGGGCCTCCCTGCGAACCGGAAGTGACTTCTGGACCACCAAAAATCCTTTCTGAGGCCTCTGAGGGACTTTCCCCCCATACCCCAGGGGGCCTTTTTCATATACTGTGGTCCTGCAATATAGCGGGACAAAAGCATATGAACTGCGAAAGGGTGGGGGACCACTGTAGTGATTCTTAAGCAGTTTCTACATTCTCCTATCAGGCACTTAAAGCGTAGTTCATTCTACCTGGGTGTAAGCCCTGTGCAACAGCTTTCATGGCTACAATGGCAAAGCAAAACTCAGTTCTGTACAATTGCTTTGCTGCCAACTAAAAGCTGCTCCATTCTATTAATAGCCTCTTATTTCTAATTTCTGGTTGGAGATAACAGCGAAATCCATCTGCCGGCTGAATGGGAAACACTCACAGCCTGCTTCTGGGCCATGAGACTGAGCTTCCCTCTTTTCCCCCATAGCTCAAGTCAACTAAATCTAAATTAGCAACACGGTCAAGCAGCCTTTTTGAATTCACATCATAGCTACACAGAATGGGCTGGTGCAGCAAGATCCGAGCAGGCTGCAAAATTGACAGGGTTGTCCTGCAGGTTCGAACTAGTCACTCTTGCCAGGTTGGAATTACTATGACAGCTAATTAGGAGCTCAAAACAGAGGGGTCAGGAGACCATTGCACAAAACCGCACATTTTCAGCCAGCAACAGTTCCAAGTGCATTGGTGGTGGTGGTGGTGGTGGGGACTAAGCCTAACATTGTGAGCACAAAGCAGCATGTGGGTTCAAACAGCAAGGCACAAGCACTGCACTTTGGAGCTGCAAGCACTTTACTGTGCAGAAGATAGAAGTTGAGATCGTGGGTTAAAGAAAAATCAACTCACCCACACCCAACTAGACCCTCATCCTGCTGTTGCTTACTTGGGTAATGCAAGGATGGAAGTTTAGGCCTTGCTTATGACCTGTTGTGATGCAAGTAAGCTGGAGAGCAATGAGACCTCTTGTCTGCCCATACAAAGACCTATTTCTGAACCTGGGTACGAGGCGCCACCTGCAAACCTCGTGTGGCACCTACTGACTTTGTTTATGTGGACTTTGAAAGGTCCCTTTTGCCCTCAACGGAATGATAACATAAGAACATAAGAAGAGCCATGCTGGATCAGGCCAAAGGCCCATCTAGTCCAGCTTCCTGTATCTCACAGCGGCCCCACCAGATGCGTTTGGGAGCGCATGAGACTAGATATCTGTCTCCTGATACCACTCCCCTGCATCCGGCCCTTGAAGTACCCTGGTTTAAAGCCTAGAGATTACACATCTCCATCATGGTTTGTAACCCGTGATGGACTTTTCCTCTAGGAATCTGTCCAATCCCCTTTTGAAGGCATCCAGGCCAGATGCCATCACCACATCCTGTGGCAGGGAGTTCCATAGACTTACAACGCGCTGGGTGAAAAAATATTTTCTTTTGTCAGTTCTTACTCTCCCAGCACTCAATTTGAGTGTATGTCCCCTAGTTCTGGTATTTTGAGAGAGGGAGAAGAGCTTCCCTCTATCCACTTTACTCATACCCTGCATTATTTTGTATGTCTCAATCATATCCCCCTCAAGCGCCTTTTTCCAGACTGAAGAGGCCCAATTGTTTTAGCCTTTCTTCATAAGGGAGGTGCCCCAGCCCAGTAATCATTTTAGTCGCTCTCTTCTGCACCTTTTCCAGTTCCACTATGTCTTTCTTGAGATGCGGTGACCAGAATTGTACACAATACTCCAGGTGGGGCCTTACTATTGTTTTGTATAACGGCATTATAATGTTGGCTGTTTTATTTTCAATCCCCTTTTTGATAATCCCTAGCATGGAATTGGCCTTCTTCACTGCTGCCACACATTGGGGAGACACCTTCATGGAGCTGTCCACCAACACACCAAGATCTCTTTCCTGATCCGTCACGGATAACTCAGAGCCCATGAGTTGATAGATGAAGTTTGGATTTTTTGCCCCAATATGCATTACTTTACATTTGGTTACATTAAAACGCATTTGCCATTTCTCAGCCCACTCCCCCAGTTTGGAGAGATCCTTCTGGAGCTCTTCACAATCTTCTCTGGTTTTTACCACATGGAAAAGTTTTGTGTCATCTGCAAACTTGGCCACCACACTGTTTATCCCTGTCTCCAGGTCATTTATGAACAGATTGAAAAGCACCGGTCCCAGGACCGAGCCCTGGAGCACACCGCTTTTCACTTCTCTCCATTGTGAAAATTTCCCATTGACACCTACTCTTTGTTTCCGGGATCTCAACCAGTTCTCAATCCATAAGAGGACCTGCCCTCTTATCCCCTGACTATGCAATTTTCTCAGCAGCCTTTGGTGAGGGACTGTGTCAAAAGCCTTTTGAAAATCCAGATAGACTATATCCACCGGTTCACCCAAATCCACGTGCCTGTTGACCTTTTCAAAAATTCTAAGAGGTTTGTAAGACAAGATTTACCCTTACAGAAGCCATGCTGATTTTCTCTCAGCAAGGTTTGTTCTTTTATGTGTTTTAAGATTTTCTCTTGGATGAGGCCTTCCACCATCTTCCCTGGGACAGATGTAAGGCTAACCGGCCTGTAGTTTCCTGGGTCCCCCCTCCTTCCTTTTTTAAAAATTGGTGTGACATCCGCTATCCTCCAGTCCTCCGGCACTGTGGCCGTTTGAAGAGACAAGTTGCATATTACCGTTAAGAGATCTGCAATTTCATTTCTCAGTTCCCTAATAACCCTTGGGTGGATGCCATCTGGGCCCGGTGACTTGTTAATCCTCAATTTATCAATTAGTCCTAAAACCTCCTCTCTTTTAACCTGTATTTGATTTAATTTTTAGTCAAGAGGGGCGGCTCAGGCAGCGGAATCCGCTCAAGGTCCTCTGTCGTGAAGACAGACGCAAAGAACTCGTTCAGTTTCTCTGCAATGTCCAAGTCCTCCTTAACCTCCCCTTTTCCTCTCTCACCATCCAGAGGCCCAATTGGTTCTCTGGCAGGTTTTCTACTTCTAACATATTTAAAGAAGCTTTTATTATTACCCTTTATATTGCTAGCCATGCGTTCCTCAAAGTCTTTCTTTGCCTCCCTTATCATCTTTTTACATTTCTTTTGCCAGAGTTTGTGTTCCTTTTTATTTTCCTCATTTGGGGAGGATTTCCATTTACAGAAGGACCTCTCCTTGTGCTTTAGAGCCTCTCTAACTCCACTCGTTAACCATGCCGGTGTCCTCTTGGACTTAAATGAGCTCTTCTTTCTTTGTGGTATGCACTTGTGCTGGGCCTCTATTATTGTTGTTTTAAACAGGCTCCATGCACTCTGAAGAGATTGGATTCTTCTAACCCTCCCCTTCAGTTTCTCTCTAACTAGTTTCCTCATCTGAGGGAAGTTTGCCCTTCGAAAATCAAGGGTTTTTATGTCTGATTTGGTTGACACTCTTCCTCCGACATGCATGGCAAAGGTAATTGCAGCATGGTCACTGTTCCCCAGAGGCTCAGTGACATTCACATCCCTGACGAGGTCCTGAGTATCACACAATATTAGATCTAGAGTTGCCTGTTCTCGGGTGGGCTCCATGACAAGTTGCTCTAAGGCACAGTCATTCAGCAAGTCGAGAAACCCAGTTTCTCTTTCTTGCCCGGAGCTCGCATTGGCCCAGTCAATGTGGGGATAATTAAAGTCCCCCATGATTACTATCCTATCCCTCTTAGCCACCTCCATGATTTCTCTCCTCATTTCAAGGTCCCCCTCAAGTTTTTGATCTGGTGGACGATAGAATACTCCAACTATCATATCACTCTTTGGACCTGGTAGTTTAACCCACAGTGATTCTATGGCGGAGTCAGACCCTCTGTCAATCTCCATTCTGCTGGATTCTATGCCTTCTTTGACATAGATGGCCACTCCTCCTCCAACCCGCCCCTCTCTATCCCTTCTATAGAGTTTATAGCCTGGGATTGCTGTGTCCCACTGGTTCTCCACATTCCACCAGGTTTCTGTTATGGCTATTATATCAATGTTATCCCTAGCTGCCAGATGTTCAAGTTCTCCCATCTTTGCTCGGAGGCTTCGAGCATTGGCGTAGAAGCACTTGTACAGTGGGTCCCGCAACAGCTGCTGCCTTGTTCTTCTCCCCCCACAGCTTTTATTTTCAGTAGACGAACTGTCACATTCCACTATTCTGCCAGTGTTAATACTTGTTATGTCATCTCTATGTGATTCTCTACCCTCTCCAACCTCATTCCCCGAGGATGAGGTGTTCCGAACCGGATGCCACACAGCTCCTGTCGGCTTTGCCAGTGTTAATACTTGTTATGTCATCTCTATGTGATTCTCTACCCTCTCCAACCTAATTCCCCGAGGATGAGGTGTTCCGAACCGGATGCCACACAGCTCCTGTCGGCTTTCCCCCAGTTATCAGTTTAAAAGCTGCTCTGCTGCCTTTTTGAGGTTGAGTGCCAGCAATCTGGTCCCATCATGATTCAAGTGCAACCCATCCCTCCTGAAGAGGTTTGGCTTGTCCCAAAATGTTCTCCAGTTCCTGACAAATCTAAAGCCCTCCTCTCGACACCATCGCCTCATCCACGCATTGAGGCTTCTGAGTTCTGCCTGCCTGGCGGGACCTGCACGGGGAACAGGTAGCACTTCTGAAAATGCTACCTTGGAAGCCCGGGACTTCAATCTTCTACCTAGCAACCTGAATTTGGCTTCCAAGACTGACCGCTTGGCCTTCCCGACATCATTGGTACCGACGCGTACCATGACCACTGGCTCCTTCCCAGTTCTCTCTAACAAGCTATCTATATTTCTGGTGATGTCTGCAACCTTTGCACCCGGCAGGCAAGTGACCATCCGGTTATCATGCTCCTCACAAATCCATCCCTCCGTATTTCTAATGATAGAATCCCCTAGCACAATGAGCTTCTCTCCTGCAGCCTGCTCATCAACATGTACCTGATCTTGTATCTCATCAATAGTGATGAGGGAGAGATCCTCCGGCGGAACCACTTCTTCCTCTATGTGTGCCTCATGAGGTGTGCTGAGGGAAAGAGCTTCAAATTGATTGTGCAAGATGAGACTCTCTGAGCGATGCCTTGGCCTTCTACTCCTTTGAGTCACATTCCTCCACCCATCCACCTCCTGAGTTGGGGGAGTGACTTCCTCCTCTGAAGTGTGCCCTGTCTCTTCTTGGACCTGGATAGTCTCTTCCGCTCTGTCCAGAAACTGCTCAAGCTCCTTAATATGTTGCTGGTCCACTATGGGAGCCTCTAGCTGCTGGACCTTCTCTTCCAATAGCGCTACCAGCTTGCACTTGCAGCAGATGTAGTTCTGCACACGCTCTGTCAAGATAACAAACATGGCACAAGTACTGCAGGTAACTACAGCTGCTCCCTGCAACTCCATTTTATCTATTACAATAAACTGTATTCAAGGTCTCAAAAATGTAAACTTGCACTTTTTTTTTTAATCTAGTAAGACTCTTTACTTCTTTTATTGTTTAGTCAAAATCTAACAGTGTAGGGGCCGCTAGAGCACCTCTACTCCAACTACAAGCACGTCAGGAAGTGTAGGACCTCCTGAGGAGTTGCTTGGCTTGGGAACTCAATTAAACCCAGATTTTTTTTATTTTTTTTTTTAGTTTGCACGCGCCGTAAGGCGCGTGCTGCTGGTAGCAGCTATTTAAAGCTAAAACTCCGCCCCTTGCTCCTGCAAAAAGAAGAAGTTAGCTCTGCCCTTTGTTCTGTGCTCCTCTGACCAGCTCCTTCCTCTCTGCTGCTCTGCCAGAAGAGGACTGAGAGACTGCTGGTAGCAGCTATTTAAAGCTAAAACTCCGCCCCTTGCTCCTGCAAAAAGAAGAAGTTAGCTCTGCCCTTTGTTCTGTGCTCCTCTGACCAGCTCCTTCCTCTCTGCTGCTCTGCCAGAAGAGGACTGAGAGACTGCTGGTAGCAGCTATTTAAAGCTAAAACTCCGCCCCTTGCTCCTGCAAAAAGAAGAAGTTAGCTCTGCCCTTTGTTCTGTGCTCCTCTGACCAGCTCCTTCCTCTCTGCTGCTGCTCTGCCAGAAGAGGACTGAGAGGCTGCTGGTAGCAGCTATTTAAAGCTAAAACTCCGCCCCTTGCTCCTGCAAAAAGAAGAAGTTAGCTCTGCCCTTTGTTCTGTGCTCCTCTGACCAGCTCCTTCCTCTCTGCTGCTCTGCCAGAAGAGGACTGAGAGACTGCTGGTAGCAGCTATTTAAAGCTAAAACTCCGCCCCTTGCTCCTGCAAAAAGAAGAAGTTAGCTCTGCCCTTTGTTCTGTGCTCCTCTGACCAGCTCCTTCCTCTCTGCTGCTCTGCCAGAAGAGGACTGAGAGACTGCTGGTAGCAGCTATTTAAAGCTAAAACTCCGCCCCTTGCTCCTGCAAAAAGAAGAAGTTAGCTCTGCCCATTGTTCTGTGCTCCTCTGACCAGCTCCTTCCTCTCTGCTGCTCTGCCAGAAGAGGCAGTTTCACCCTGCTTTGTCCCTTGATCCATTTCGAACCAAGTAGACCTTTTCCCTTGTAGGAACTAACCTCTGACCCATTCAGGTTTTGAAAAGACCCTTCTCAGGCCTAAGGTTGCTTCGGGGCATGTGGTAGGGTTACCCCTGTACCTCCTTCAGAGTGCAAGGGGGTTTCAAGCTTAAGGAAAGAGTCTGGGATGGGTGGACCTCTCTGAAGTTTACGCGGAAGAAATTAAAGGCAGAGAGAGGACTAGTGTTTTATAGGGGCGGTCAACATGCAGTGCACCACCTCCAAGGTTCACATCTGCCGTTTTAAAATATATATATATATATATATATATATATATATATATATATATATATATATATATATATATATATATGTTTTCGTAGATTTTCACGGGTATAGGTATGCATGTTAGGGTGGATTCGGGTTTCTTCCCGTGTAGAAATCTGGTTGTTTTGGCGACGTTTTCGACGAGGTCTCACTCGTCATCTTCAGGCTGGTGTTCTGGCTTCTTTCTTCTTGAAGCAAAGTGTGGTCTCAGTTGAAGTCCTTCTATAAATACTGCTGGGGGTGTGTGTGGTTTGCTTGCTCTGTTGCTGATTGTAGGTTCCTTTGTTCCTTTGTTCTTTTGTGATCTGCTGTGTGGCTGAGGCGATCGTTAAGGGATTAACTGCTGATGGCTGTTTAGATGGCTGTTTACATGCTGGTGGGTTAGATGGCTGGTAGGTTCTGGCAGTATCCTGGGCTTTGGTGGAGTGGGGTCCTGTGTCTTGTGAATTCATTTTGGTCTGGCTACGTGTCTGTGGTCTCCCAATGTTTTTTTGGGGTGTGTGAGTGTGCTCCATGTGGTGACTGGAGTGGGGTGCCGCAGTAGATGGTGCAGTCGTGGTTTTGTTATTGGATGGTGGTTTCGTTTCATCTGTGGGAAGGGTCTGGGTTTGTGTTTGGTGTGGATGGAAGGTGGTGGCATCTTGTGTCCTTTTGGACCTGGTGTCAGTCTTTGTGACAGAGGCTCGTCTGTTGACCAGGGCTAGTTTCCAGATGTCAGGCAAGCGGGATACTGCCAGAACCTACCAGCCATCTAACCCACCAGCATGTAAACAGCCATCTAAACAGCCATCAGCAGTTAATCCCTTAACGATCGCCTCAGCCACACAGCAGATCACAAAAGAACAAAGGAACAAAGGAACCTACAATCAGCAACAGAGCAAGCAAACCACACACCCCCCCAGCAGTATTTATAGAAGGACTTCAACTGAGACCACACTTTGCTTCAAGAAGAAAGAAGCCAGAACACCAGCCTGAAGATGACGAGTGAGACCTCGTCGAAACGTCGCCAAAACAACCAGATTTCTACACGGGAAGAAACCCGAATCCACCCTAACATGCATATATATATATATATATATATATATATATATATATATATATATATATATATATATATATATATATATATATATATATATATATATATATATATATATATATATATATATATATATTAAATAGCAAGAAATAACAATTTAGTGGATGTAGGTTGTGCGGAGGGGCTATGACAGGCATGTCCAAACTTTGGCCCTCCTGATGTTTTGGACCACAACTCCAGAATTCCAAACCTGTATTTCCAATGGCATAGGACTGTGGGAGTTGTGGTCCAAAACATGTGGAGGGCCAAAGTTTGGACATGCCAGGGCTATGGTTTCAGAGCTCCAGATATGGTTTTATATGGCCCCCAAACATCTGGCGACTGTCCAGCATGATGTAGCACAAGGCTTACTATTTGTGTAATGCCCAGATATGAGGAATCTGTGCACACATTGGCTCAACCCAACATGGAAAGTACTTATGAAGATTGCAGCCGAATATGATCCAGAATTGGTTGCATATTTATGTACCAAAATGGACTTGAAAATAGGATTTCAGTGATTCACTAAGAAAGGATGCAGATAAGCCAGTGGTTTAGATATCAAGCTGTGGAACCCGAGGTTGGGAGTTCGATTCCCCACTGGGCCTCCTTGAGTGGGACTGGAGTCCACTCAGATCCCTTCCAGCTCTACAATGTCAAGGTGATTATGGCTTGGTTTGAAGTTCGTATGATTACTAATTCCTCCATTGACTCTGACAGCTTTCAAGTAAGCCAACCACAGTGCAGCCAGCCCTAGGGTAGAATCTCGGTACACCCAATGTTCTGTTCTCTTCAATTTACCTCAATTTAAAGATTAGGAAAGAAAACAAACAGTGAATACTAACCACACAGAAGGAAAGGGCAACTGGTCTGAGCTGAAATAATCAGCTAGCAGCGGGAGTTTGGGGTGTGCAAAAGGTTAGAATAAAGAGAATGTCCCTGTGTCAAATGCTGTTTTAGGATGACTTACAAGACCCAACATATGTTCCTTCTTTTTGAGGAAGGGGGGGAATGCTCTGAAAAGCCTGAAGCGACAAATGAACGTTGGCCAAGCTGTTCCTGGGCTATTTTCGTAGACTCACATCTGTACAAAGCCAGAAAATAAGACATGAGGCCAGGAACAAATGTGGGAACTTGAAGGGCAAGCCAAATAAGAATAGCCTTCAGAAAGGGAAAACACACTCATGGCCAGTTCAGATTCGGTTCACCCAAAGATCTCCAGAGGGCCATTCAGAGACTTCTCTGTCAGACGTCCTTTGACCAGTGACCCGGCCCAAGTTAGAGCCTGGGACCTTTGACAGAGCTCCGTTAAGATCTTTTCTTGTCCCATCTCCAAAAAGAGGGAAGATTAAAAAAAAGTAAACCTTAAATGTTTGAGCATCTGGGCATAATGGGGAGAGATGAAACAAAGGTAATACAATGGCTTCCGTTTATTTTTGGAATATACAAGGAAGAAGCAGTGAAGAAAGTCCTTTAGAGAGCCTGCATATGTGACCTGAATAAAGACCCTGTCTTTATGGGAGGAAAAGAACTAGGGAATGTGAAAGGTGGGAAAATGCAAAGTGAACAGCACAAAATGGTAAATAGCAGAGAGCACTTGTTAGCACCACCTCTAGACACTTCTCACAAATGAGAACTCAAAATGTCCACGTGCGCCATCATTTTGAGCAGTGAATTTGACCAGCTTTTCTTAAGGACATCAGGAAAGAATGAGAGTGTTTGATAGGGTCTCTCCTATAATTGATTAAAATAACAAGGGATGTGTGAGCAATGGAATTGGACAAATAAAGAATTGATTACAAATTTATCAACAGCAGTGAGATTAATAGTAGCAAAGAACCAGAATGTTAAATATAGTTTTCAATTAAATGAATGGTATAATATTTTAAATTATAGCCCTTAATGATAAGTTAACATGTAATATTAAAGTAAGGAAAGATTTAATATATAAGAATATCTTAGAGATATGTGGAGAGAATGTATTGATTTTATATTAATAAAAGGGAAAGGTTATGTACTTCTGCAAGAGTCAGTGCAGTTTTGTAATGGGAATGGGGTTTTGTGAATGATGGGAAAACAAAATACCGTATATCTTCAATGGTCCTTGTGGGGAGGGGGACACACACTGGTTTATAATTGTAATTACAGTCGTAATATTGTGCAGCTTAAATTGTTTTTAGTTTGTTTCTTTTTTGCCTTTTCTCTTAATCTGTATTTTTTATATTTTATCTAATAAAATTAAAGTGCTGCTACTTATTTATCACTGCAAACCATAGTGCTTAAATATCTCCTGGGTTTACGATTTTGATTACATAGGCTACACATTGCCCCCTCCCTCTCCATCACAAGATGCGTGCCCAATTGACTGATTTTGGAATTATGGTAATTTAAAAACAAACAAACCTAGAAGGGGCATGTTAATTTTAAAGGGGATCTTGATGTATTTTTAGAAGCATTTTAACATTTTTTAATCAGGCTCTGTGCCATTGTATATTCATCCTCCTTTGTAATGCAAAACTGACAAAATAATGCATTAACAATGCCATATACTACTTTTGTGAACTGAGCAATAATAACTGTTGGAGAGCCTCGAAATAATGAGTGATGTGATTAATTGCTTCAAAAAAACAGTAATGCAGGGACAGTGGTTGTCAATCTTTCCTTTTATGTAGACATCACCATTGAAAGCTCATAAACAAACCATTTTAAATCTAGCCTCTGACTAACCAAAGTAAATTTTATTTAGCAAGGGGTGTTAAATGTTCAGCTATTTATAGTGGTTAATTATGCCAATTCACAAGTCTTGCTACATTGGTCATCCAATCATGAGGGAAAGTAAGTAGTACCAGTGGGATCGTTTTCCAACAATGGTTTCTCCGGTTTTACTCCCTTCTAAGGATTCAAGACTTGTTGATGAGTCACTCAAGAGCCCACTTAGAGTACTCTTGTGGACCACAGGTTGGGAACCACTCTGTGGGAAATATACTAAGCGACCTTATGTTATATCAGACATTAGCCCAGAGATGGGAATGGGGCCCTCTACTAGCTGTTACATGGCAACTCTGTCACCCCTGATGATGCTGGTGGGGAGTTGATGAAAGTTGCAGTCCAGCATGTGGGGGACCATGTTTTTCCACCTCTGGTGCAGCCTAGTAGTAGCAATCGTAGGAGCTTTTCAGGGTTCCAGGTCTTTCCTAGATCTACCTGGAGATGCTAAGAATTAAACTTGGAAACATGTGTTCAGAAAACATAGGCATTTCCACTTACCTGTACCATGTCCCCAGAGGGCAGTGGAGCTACAGTATTTTTCCATTTTCTATAATTATTATTTTTTGTCCAAAATTGTTAGGCTAAAAATTGAGAGTTGTCTCCTACATAGAAGTAAGCTGAGGAGAGAACTGCATGGTTGCAAAACTGTAATTTTTGGTTAGAAAAGTGGGGGCCGTCTTATACATGGGGGTGTCTTTCTTATAGACAGAAAAATGCAGTACTCCTGGGTTCGCGGAGAAGGATGTGACTTTAAGATTTATTTATTTATTTATTTATTTATTTATTTATTTATTTATTTATTTATTTATTTATTTATTACATTTTTATCCTGCCCATTTGTCTGTGAGGCTACTCTGTGTATTAGTCCCTTGGAAGGAGATAAATCGATTTTCCGGGTGTTCTTTCCAGAATGGCATGTTTGTTTCTTTGTTTGTTTTTAAGTTTATGTACTGCACCATTTTCCCCAAAGAAAAATCAAGATTACAAAGACGACAGCCAAATCATCTGTGGTTACCACAGAATATTTTCCTACATGCAGTTTCCTACATTTATTCATTAATTCTCCGCACTTTTTTTATATTTGGTTATACATAACCGTTGTTATTTTTTTAATTGAGGCAAGAAACCTATCCAGCCTGGAGACGAAACAAGCACACTCTATTGCCCCTGATCTCAGGGATGGGAGTAGAGGGATGGCCCAAAGTGACTTGAATTGCAAGCCGACAGCTGTTTAACATGTAGCATACGGCTTAAGAAAACAATTCTGTTTCTACAGTATCTGGAAGTTGGGTCTTGGGGGATGTTGGGATTTCAGATCACCCTGGTCTGAATGTGTTCAGTAGGTGGACGGTGGGTGAACTATAAATTCAGTGCCTCGCCACTAACTTTCCTCAGACCAGAGTGATGTGAAATCAAGGTGAACTATAAATTGGCGGACTCACCACTAACTTTCCTCAGACTGAACAAAGCTGCTTAGATGAGTAGCAAAACGTTTCGATCTCTCAAGAAAAGACGTCCAGTTGCCATGACTCAGCTTTTAGATAAACTCTGGATGACTAAGGATCTTCACAGAATTCTGTTTCTAGTAAATGTGTGGTTCTAATTTGACCTGGGACCATCTCATGCATGTGAAGTGCATCTGTCATCACCACCCCACTGTTTTTGACTTTTCCTTCCAATATTTACTCTCTGCAGAGGGGGAAATTAAAAAACAAAAACCCATAACTTGCTTGGTGTCAATGGAAGTGTTTTTAGACATTCTTTGGTGGGTGAGGAAATGATTTTTAAAATAAAAATAATAACTGAGTTGGGAGATCCAAGCATAGCACAGCTTCATACTCCACTGCAGAATACTAAATGATCATTAGAAAGTAAAATAGAACAAAAGGTCTAAAACCAAATGGCCAGTGTTGATCATGTTTCATTGTGAGAGAAATGCAGAAGGGGAATTGTGCACAAGTTCTCTCTCTCCCCTCCCCTCCCTCCTTCTCTCTCTTTTCTTTGTATGAAGGGCTATATGTGGGTTGCAGAATTAGGTGTAAAACCAAGCATGCTACTAGTCTGTGAAGGATTGCCCATCAGAGGAGAAAAACCATTGCCATCATAGTTTTTCTCAAGTGAATTTTGCCCTACGTTGTTAACATCCCATGTATTTTAGCCCTGAGTTACTCTTGAGGTGATTCCCAAGCACTTTTCACAGCTGCTCTGAATATTTACTAAAATTACCAGCAGGCCTGGGGTGTGGTTTGGGATCATATCTGGAGAAATGATGAAGTCTTGCAAATATTTCAAATAGGAACGCAATGTCATCTCAATCAGAAGGTTGCTGATGAAAAAAAGACAGATTTCAGCATACAGTATGTAAGAAAAGCCCATCCCAAGAAGGAAATGTCTGGAGTGTCTGCTTGTACGTTTGTGTGTCTGTCTCTCATTTAACCTTACAATTAATCAAGTAAAGCTTTGGGGACATATGTCTGTAGGTAGGATAGTGATTTCCCCTGCAAAGGTTATATAGCAAAAGAATGAGTAGCTTCCATACATGCTCCTCTGTGGACTTGGGAAATCCACCCAATCCCCCAGCACTCCTCAACCTCCTTGTATTTCTTGACACCCTCTTCATTAGTTTTCTTTTAATTGATGGGGAAAGTTCCCTTTCCAAGAGGTAGAGAGATTTCACCAAGTTTTTGGTGCCCAACTTGTTTTAGGGAGTGGAGGGGGACTTTTTAAAGATTGGAAATGATGCTAAACTTTTAATTAAGCTTCTAGTTTTGGGAGTATGGCTTGCTAAATGAGTAAGGGTGTATCACACTGCTTTGTCCACAGTGCCCTGTGATGTAATACTGGGACAGAAGTAGGGGGATAATGTCCTGTCCTAAACTACCCTGCTGTTATTTGCAATAAACAGATGGTTGACTTCACAAAATTCTGTGAATTGTTCGCCTGCCTCATTTCTGACCCCTAGACCATTTTTCCAACAGCAATTGTTTCTTCTTTGTTTCCTATGTTTTGCCTTCCAAATCTACATGTCTTGTTTTGGTGTGTGATCGGTTTCCTCCTGGATACTTGCATAAAATCTTTTTGTTTCTCCTGCTTCAGCATCTGTAGTTGGGACACAAACTTGAATGATGGTTATGCAAATTGAGGGTTGGGAGGGTGAGAACAGACAAAAGAAAATACTTCTTTACCCAGCATGTTGTTAGTCTGTGGAATTCCCTGCCACAGGATGTGGTGATGATTGGACAGATTCCTGAAGGAAAAGTCCATCACAGGTTACAAACCATGATGGAGATGTATAATCTCCTGGTTTAGAAACAGGGTAATTCAAGGGCCAGATGCAGGGGAGTAGTATCAGGAGACCGGTATCTAGTCTTATGCACTCACAGAGGCATTTAGCGGGGCCACTGTAAGATATAGGAAGCCGGAGTAGATGGGCCTTTGTCGTGATTCAGCATGTCTGTTCTTATCTTCTTATGTTCTCACTTTCAACTGCTGCTACAGTCTAGCAGTCCTGCTTCTGGGGTTCCTCTGTCCCCATCACCAGTGGAATTATTGATTCTCTTCTGCTGATACAACTATTAGACCTGAAGAGGGTGGATGCCTCTTAGGTCTGGTGCCCCAATGTTGACTGTTCCATTTTTGGTGATCCTGCTAGGAATCCAGACTTTTAATGGAGTCTATCTCTTGGTGGCATTGCTCTTGGCATCTTTGACACATTCAGGCACATAAAGGTGTGTATCAGGTGGGTATCTAGTTGGTGTTAAGGAAATACAAGGCCAAGTAACTCCAATCCCATATTTGACCCTTCTGCTAAGTGTCAGTGCACCATAATTGTCATGGACATCTGTCAAAAAAATACCCCCGAGTGACTCAGGGTTAAAATGAGGGTTAAAACGCTCAACATGGAAACAGGTACATGAGGAACAGGATGCTGGAAATTTGAATCGAAAGCATTAAACATTCAAGTCTCCATTTCAAGATAGCATGTAATTTGTTAATAGGATTTCCACTTAAGGATTGACAGCAATCTTCCACCGTTCAGTAATCGGGGAAGAATACTCTATTTCACACTGTCCGTTCTGTGACCTGCATATCGAATGCAGAACTCAGTATAAATGTCAGGTAGGAAAAGAGATTTTTAAATCCATCAGCGCTACCACCAACTGCTGCATTTAGCTAAGAGTCCTGCCAAGCCTTAAGAGTGGTCCAGCCTTAACAAGTAATGAAAGGCTGTATGTTCCGTCTCAGATAATTGATTAAATTTAATCAGAATGTAGATGTCATTTTTGGGTCATGATCTTGTCATCTGTCATCAGCTAAGCAACTGCAGGATTGCTCTGACATCCTCTTCTACCAACCTCCACCGCTACCCTGCAAAAAAAAAAAAAAAAAAAAAAGACGAGTGTTTTGAAGGAGGCTAACAATAATAAAGTCGTATTCAGGCACTCTCTACCAGTTTCAGGTTGCCACAAGTAATGGGGGAGCAATTTGGCTTTGTGCTGTGTTGTTGACAAGGTTATTGTTTGTCTGCATGTGGAGACCAGGTGCCTGAGTTGATCTGACAGTACATCTGTGAAGAGAGATGATGCCTTCGTTACCTGTTATGGTTCTGAATACTGCACTCAGAAATCCCTAGGGCAGTGATGGCAAACCTTTTACAGACCGAGTGTCCAAACTGCGATTCAAAACCCACTAATTGTTCACAAAATGGCAATACAGCAATTTAACCTGAATGCAGGGGGCTGTGAAGGGGCGATGCCGAGTGCCCACAAAAAAGGGCTCCGAGTGCCACTTTTGGCACCCCTGCCATAGATTGGCCAATACTGGTATAGAGTGTGGATTTGTACCTTTATCTGCTTTAATATTTATGTCAAAGAATCAGTGACTTGGACAATTAGGAGAGTTAAATCCAGCCTTTCCATCCATCTGGGATCCAAATCTATCCATGGGCCAAGGTATGGTGAAGGTAATGGAGCCTGTGATGAAGCAGATGTGAGACCAGTCTCCCCCTAGGGCTATGATGGCAAACCTTTTAGAGACCAAGTGCCCAAAAAGCGATTCAAAACCCACAAATTTTTCACTAAAAGCAAAAAGTGATCTGCTTATATACTACCCCATACCACTTCAAGTAGTCTCTGAACGGTTTACAGCAGGCATGTCCAAACTTTGGCCCTCCTGATGTTTTGGACCACAAGTCCCAGAATTCCAAGCCTGTATTTCCAATGGCAAAGGACTGTGGGAGTTGTGGTCCAAAACATCTTGGACATGCCTGGTTTACAGTTTTAATTACAGTAACGCAGACTACACATTGCCCCGCCCAGCAAATTGGGTACTCATTTTACCGACCTCGGAAGGATGGAAGGCTGAGTGAACCATGAGCGTGCTACCTAGGATTGAACCCCAGGTCATGAGTACAGTTTTACCTGCAGTACAGGCATTTAACCACTGTGCCATGAGGCTAAATGTCAATACAGCTATTGAACCTGAATGCAGGTGGCTGTGAAGGGGCGACTTTGGGTGCCCCCAGAAAGGACTCCGAGTGCCGCCTTTGGCACCTGTGCCATAGGTTCCAATACTACCCTAGGGAAATTGGTATAACCTCACCAAGTACCAGATTCTTAATCAAGAGAGGGTCCTTCTGACTGTATCTAAATGACTTAGCACTGAAGGTGAGGGTGTATGGAAATTAGTTTTGCATAGAGTTTGACAAGTTGTTTTTCCTCATGCCCACTGGCCTTACTAGGCCTGTGGTTCTGTGGATTGTGTCCAGTGGCCATTCCACTCTCTCTACACCAAGAGGCACTCTTGCACCCTGCCTCTTCTTCCTCCTGTCTAGATGTTGGAAAAGTTAATTTATTAATGTTGTTGTTGTTGTTGTTGTTGTTGTTGTTGTTGTTGTTGTTGTTGAGTGATTCTTGGATCCACTGTCCAAAGCTTTTCCAAGCTGTCCTCTTGCTGTACTCAGGACAGAAATGGAAATGGCTCTATCATCTCCACCACCACGCCCGGTCTCTCCAGCTTGCATCACTTGTTTCTGTTAGGTACTTAACAAGCAGTTCATATCGTGCTCCACGGGGAATTTTGTATGCCTTGGCTAGTGCCCAGATCTGATAGCGACACAAGCTTGCATTGTAATACGTATTGGGATCAGGAAGAGATTAGAAATGAAAATGGCAGCAGCTCATTTCTTTTCATTTTTCTCTTGAAATAATTCTCAGAGTATTGCCTCCTTCATTGCGATCAGGGTCAAAGGTATAATGCAGCCCAGTTTCCTGCTGTGTAGGAAGTGCCAACATCCTGACTTTAGGGCTGCCTGTGTTAATCAAGGTCACTGCTGGAAATTTTGCTTTGCATTCACTTTGTCTGTGTGATTATAAACATCGGGGCAGGATGCTGTGGCTTCTGCATAGTGTATTTATGCATTGCAACTTTCTTAGTTTCAGCCAATGAATTTCAGCCACTTTCTGGAAAGTCGGGGAAATGGAAATTGGTTTGAAGTCAGAGAAAGTCAGAGAAATTGTCATTAAAATATAAAATTTCTAACTTGATTCTTCCCTCTATTTCAAAACTATAAATTTCACAATGTGGCTTCAGAGAAACCAATTTGGATAGAATGTTTATTTAGTTTTTAGTGTACCTTTAAAACAATAAAAAGTGTTATTTATGTCATTTGTTGGCATTCAGAATTTACTTGAAGTTTGTATCTTGGTGTAATTTTTGGTGAAATTGCAAAACAGATGATGCAATTAATTGTTGAGTGGTTACTGCTGTACTGCAGCTGTAACTGTAGCGGACTCAAGGTTCACTCAGCCTTCCATCCTCCCGAGGTCAGTAAAATAAGTCTCTAGCTTGCTATTGGGCTAAGTAATGTGTGGCTTGCATAAGGGGAGGGTATATAAGCAATACACTTTGCTTTTGCTTTGCATTAAATCTCTTACTTGGACAAATATTTTTGCAGTCGATTTGTAGAGTGGAACGTTTCATTAAGCCTTGTATTAATGCAAAATGATCTTTTCATTTTTTAACTTGAAGTTTTCTCTGAATGGTGGTCAGGGAAGTTGACAAATGTTGGTCATGGGAAGTCAGGGAAATGAAAATAAAATTTTAGGGGCAACTCTGACTTGGATCATTTTTTAAAAATGTAAAGAGTGATTGGAAAACACATAACCGAAATATGTTCCACCTTATGTCAAAACCGCTTTTGTTTCCAACAAGAAAACGAAAAAATGACATTACCCTAAAATTTCAAGTTGCTGTTTTTAGTGAATGCACAGAAACCCAACGTCTGCCTTTTCTAAAATGTGTCCTTTATGAACCCATGAGCCCCACCAGCCCTGATTTGGTCAGCAGGACATCCCTCCTCCATCCTTTCATCCATATTCTTCAGTCCAGTCGGTTTAAACACAACAGGGTTTATGGAAGTTGGAAGGCAATGAACAACAACTGAACCCGGACACTGTCCCAGTTCCTTGACCCTAGTTCCCAGCAATGGGACAAGGTCTCTTGGTTCAGTCTCCTGCCCCCTGGTTTCATTCACCTCAGTTGGTCTGAGGAGTCCAGTTCTCACCATGCTCCTTGTTAGGAAAGTCTCTTCCTTGCCTTCCGACTGCTCCTCGCAGTGAGGGATAGTACATCCACAATGAGGGCAAACATGGAAAGAATATTCTTTCAGGGAACCATACTGATCCCAGTTCCCGGAGTTGCTCATCCACTCCTCAGTGTTCCCCCAGTGCTGGTGCTCTTTCGTCCTGCACCAGTGTCAGCACTGAAGGAAGGTATGTCCTCCCACCTTCCTTGCAACTTGCCTCTTAAGTTCACCTTGCATGATGGGTAGTAAGGAAGCTTTGGGGTGTTTATGCTTTTCCCCTTTGCCCTTGGGCACCCTTAACTGAAGCAGAACCCCTCTCCAGGAGACTTCTTCCCACCCACCCCCTGTAGCTTCTGCCTCCAGGGGAGTCATCCAACCAGTAGGTACCAAACTAGTACTCCAGAGCATCACCCAATTCATCTTCCTTGGAGTCCTCTCCTCTTCCCAGTCCTAAAGGGCTCCTGGCTCAGCCACACCCCCAGAACTTGCCTTCTCCCCTAGGACTTTCCACTGAGTTTTCCTAGTAGGTTCCACTAGGGCTCCTCTAACTTTCAGAGATCTCTGCCTGCATCCCACATTTCCAGGAGAAACATGCGGTAGTCTATCCTTTGTCTGCTTCTTGTGAGAAGCCCTGTGTTGGACTCACTGGGAGACTGGTGGTGGTGGGCCTGTGTGGGTCCTGCGTAGGAACCCGTAGCTTTGTCCTCCTGACAGAACCCAAAAACATTGTGGGTAAATTCCGACATCCTGAATGCCTGCTTAACAAAACGGAACATGCCAAAAATAGGTTATTTGTTTACCAAAAAAGAATTGTAATTGAAAAGGCTCCTCACAGTTAATGAAAAAAATGCAGAATGGTTTTCCACAGTAGAAGAGGAATGATCAGATTGTTTTCTAGTTTTATAAGTACTTGTTGAAGTCATTCAGAGGGAGCTGGATTGGGCTGGGCCACTAAAGGAACAAAAAACAAAAACAAAATGTTGACCAGAGACAATATTTACGTGAATCCACGTGACCCTGGGGTATTATTTAAAGGTATCTGTTTTAATAAATAAATAAATAAATATTTTTTGAAATTTTATTTTATTTTATTTGCTCCTATCTGGAAGCCATAATTTGCAAGACCTGGATGCTATTTTCATTTGAATTTATGTTCTTTCACCCCCTAGGTACTTGGAGAGAATGAGAAGCATTGGAAGCCAGTGCTTGTTGTACTGACTGAGAAGGACCTCTTGATGTACGAAAACATGCCACGGATCAAGGAGTCTTGGTTTAGTCCTCTTCATTCCTATCCATTGCTAGCCACCAGGTGCCTTCTTCTTTTTCTTCTTTTTTCTTTTTTCAAAAAATTACCCCCCCCCCCAATATATTTGGAAGTTGAGTCATGGCAACTGGACTTCTTTTCTTAAGAGACTGAAACGTTTTGCTGCTCATTCAAACAGCTTCATCAGTCTGAGGAAAGCTAGTGGTGAGTCCTCCGTTTTATAGTTCATTTTGACGTCATGTCACCCTGGTCTGAAATAGGCTCATAAGATGAACAATGGCCTGAATGGGCGAATGTTGGGAAGGTTAAAGTGGGACTTTCACGCACCTTAGGCCGTTGTCCACCTAATGAGCCTATTGTCCACCTTACGAGCCCATTCAGGCCATTATTCACCTTATGAGTGTATTTCAGACCATGGTGACATGAGGTCAAAGTGAACTATAAAATGGAGTACTTGCCACTAGCTTCCCTCAGACTGACGAAGCTCAGACTGAACAGTGAAGCATTTCAATCTCAAGAAGTCCAGTTGCCATGACTCAGTTTCCAGATAAGCTCACCTGGATGACTGGGAATCTTCATAGACATATTTCTCAAATATATTGTAAATTCATTTTTATTTTTCCATTTAATGTATTCTAACCCCAGCCCCTCAGTTCCTTCCCTAAACCTCTAATGGGGCTTATGAAGACTAGCGGTAAAGTAGTACCTGTCAAAAGAGTGGCAGCCTAGAACTGTGATGGTGAATCTTTTAGAGACCAAGTGCCCAAACTGCAATTCAAAACCCGCTAATTTTTCACAAAGTACTAATACAGCAATTTAACCTGAATACTGGTGGCTGTGAACGGGCAATGTTGGGTGCCCACAGAAATGGTTCTGAGTGCCACCTTTGGCACCCATGCCATAGGTTCCTCAACACTGGCCTATAGATGCAATATCCAATACAGTACTCCCCTACTTATTGAGGGAGTTTGGTCCCTGATCCAAGGAAAATCCGTGAAATGCAATAAACTGAGCCAGCTGCATTTCCAGTTTTACCCCCTACTAACACCTCAGGGACCTTTGCCAGGAGGAGGTCTGTTTGCTGAGGTGTCCTCTCTCTTTGGAAAAGCAGCAAACCGGTCAGTTTAATGGGGTATTAGGTGTTGGTTAAAAACCTCTCTTTGCAAATGCAGCCAGCAGGAGCAGCCGCAGCTCTGTTTGCTGAGATGTCAGGAGGGGGTTAAAAACCTCTATTTGGAAATGAAATGCAAGCGCCTCAGCAAGGGCTGCTCCTGCCAGCTCCACTTGCAAAGAGAGGTTTTTAAACACCCTCCTGACACCTCAGGAAACATGAACTGTCAGGAGGGGATTAAAAACCTCTCTTTGCAAGTGCACCCAGCAGGAGCAGCACCAGGTCTTTTTACTGAGGTGCCAGGAGGGGGTTAAAATCCTCTCTTTGGAAGCCTGCTCCTCTCAAGAAAAAATGTGATATACTGAGACCGTAATATATGAACTGTGTTGTGGCGGGGGACTACTGTACACATAATAACACAAACTGAATGTAGACCGAAATTCAAAGCATAACTGTCTTGCATGCCTTGTATCACACGTTGGGAACTTCAAAGCAACAATCCCTACAATACAGCTGCTTAGAAATCTAATAGGGATTACACTTAAAATGCACTCACAAATGTACATACACTTGCGCAATCAAGGAAACATTTATCACATGACGTTCTCCAGCCAAGAAAAGAGAGTGTGGCCGAGAAACTACAACAGCTTTTTTCAGTGGGAATTGAGTGAGTTTAACACAATATAATCCTGGTTGTTGTCATGCATTAAGGCATAAACTCTTAAAATTTGCTCTCATACAGAATTCATAGAGTAAACAGATTCTTGCAAAAAAAGATCCACATCAACTTAGAGAACACTGTACTGAAGGAATATAAGTGTGTATGAAACATTAAACCCTCCGTCAGTAAGTAAAATTGACTTCTGTTCATCCATTGAACACTTGCATTTTTTTAGTGGACATACCCTTGAAGGGGAAACCTATACCCCTTGTGTATTCAAATAGCAAGCACAAAGACTATTATTATTCCATTCTCTGCTTACCTTCACCTGCCACCTGCACTGCCTCCCTGCATACATCCAGCTGCATGCTCAGAAGCAATGGACCGGCTTCCCGGAGTTCGGAATCGTCTATTGCTTCTGAGCATGCAGCTGCCACTGAGGTCATAGGTGGGGACTTGCCTAGAGGGAGCTGTAGGCTCGGGTAAGTTGGGCCAGTTAGCCACGAGACCCTGCTTATTTTTAATTCATGCTAATTTCTATTCAGCTGCCTAGATGCCCTAAGCACATCCGATTTCACTTCCGATTTTGGAAGCTAAGCAGGGTCGGCCCTGGCTGGTACTTGGGTGGGTGACCACCAGGGAATACCAGGTGCTGTAGGTGCCTGGAGTAGGAACTGGCAAACCACTCCAGTATTCCTGGCAAAAAAACTCCATGGACATGGGGCCACGAAGTCACGACTACAATGCAACACACACACACACACACACACACACACACACACACACACACACACACACACACACACACACACACACACACACACACACACACACACACACACTTTCTATTCCGAAATCAGGCCTGTAATTTGATCAATGTGTATTTCTCTGTAGTTGCACACCAGGGGGTGCAGTCCCATTTAAAATAAAGAGGTGTTAAAGTAGAGCATGCGGAGGTGCATAGTTGATGGCAGGTTCGTCAAGGGATGTGAGATTTTTCAAGGAATTGTTTACTGTTGCCACTCCTCCAATGAATTTCTATAACAGAAAGAGGATTTGAACCCAATCTCCAGAGGTATGGCCCAACAATTCATCCTTTATACTCCACTGGCTTTCACGGTGATAGAGTGAGTTTTATAAAAGAGAAGGGGAGGGGACTCGCTAGTTACTCTCTCTGCATACTTTGTAGATATGCCTGCAAACATTCCTGTCTTCAGACTGTATTCCCTATGTGCCTTGTGTTGCTTTTGGAACAAACTGTTGCTGTTTGAATCTTAATGGCCTTTCAGTGTGTAAATAGCAGAACTTCAAAGTATTAGACTTATTGTTACAGTTCTCTTACTGGCATGAATGCGGTTGGCATCATACAATGCCAAGCCCTCCAGAAGCGTTCTTAGCAGTGAATCGTCCTTTCTTTCTGCTTCATGCTGTTTGCTCCACAAACTGTTGCTTTCACAGAAGCATGCTCTTGACTAGGAAGGTATTTTTTTCAGTAGAAAGGAAAGACATTGGGGGAACAGGTGACGACCATAGAGAAGGAGTGGCAGGAAGGACTAGCAAGAAGAAAGTGGAAACATGGAAGAGGCAATATTTATAGGTCGACTCCAGAACTGGGTTTATTTATTTGTTTGTTTTCTCTGCCTTACAAAAATACCAAAGAAGGCAGCACTGTTATGAATACTCCCAGCCCAAAACCACATCCTTTATGTTTTGATTCTAGCACAATCCCCCATCTGCCTTGGCCTGTCTGCATACCAGCCAAGCCTGCTGAGATGTCCGATACCTCAAAGGAACAGCTCATCCTCCCAGGCAGTAAAAAACAAAATACTATCGTCTAACAATGCCTAACTATTCCCATGATACTAGAAATCTTTTCCTGCAGCAGGCTGGCAACCACAGCCTTGCCCTACCTAGCGGTAGAGCCAGCCCCGAGAAGAGTGTAATACTATAGCATGAAGGACCAATAAAACACTAGCTGTTGACAGGAGGCTCCAGCTACCGCCAAAGTTCTACCATCACTAGAGATGGGCACGACCAGAAAATTTTTTTTTCGAGTTGTCGTTTTTCGGGACGGGTCCGTTTCGGGTCATTTCCGTTTTTCGCGAAATTTTTCAAAAATTTGTCATTTCGTGTCGTTTGTCGTTTGTCGTTACCGCCGCAATTTAGCGCAACTTGACTTCCCAGAGCATGGGGTTAGGGGGTAAGGGCTAGGCTTAGGGTAACGGTTAAGGTTAGGGTGGGTTAGTGGGCTGTACCTCTGGGTGCCTCTGGCCCACTAAGAACACAGTGTACTGGCGTATGGGTTAGG
Organism: Phrynocephalus forsythii; assembly: GCA_029282475.1. Classification (NCBI taxonomy): domain Eukaryota; kingdom Metazoa; phylum Chordata; class Lepidosauria; order Squamata; family Agamidae; genus Phrynocephalus; species Phrynocephalus forsythii. The sequence continues at coordinate 107,762,259 of JAPFRF010000003.1, read as the reverse complement.
GTTAGGGTTAGGATTAGGATTAGGGTTGGTGGGCTTTTTATGCCCTCTCTGGCACATCCAGACGTCTCAGCAAAACCTGGCCATGCGATTGGTGGAATGGCTCCAAAAATTTGCATGGTCCCATCCCATGGCCAGCCCATCATTGCGCATGCGCAGGTGTAAAAAAATAAAATAAAATAAAATCAATGGAGACGTTTTGTTGCAAGAAAAACCCACTGCTGCTACTGTAAAAATTCAAGCATTTAAAATAGCTAATTTTCGCATGTTTCTGTGGTGCTTTGGTGGGTTTTTGGACCACGATTTCAAAAAAAAATATTGCGGTTGCCATTTTGGATCCCCCCGCACCGCATGGCAAATGGAGACGCCGAGGATGCCCCCTCCCAGCCCAGTACCAGCAGCCCAGGACAGGAGGGGGGGAAGGCTGGAGTGGGGACCCCCCCCCAGAAACCACCCCTCTGGTAGGTGCCCTCAGGCAGGCATATTTTCGCCTGCTTTTTTGGCAGGGAATCAGGGTTTTTTTTTATTTCTAGAACTTTTTTTCTGTGCCGCTTGGCATCGCGCGATCGCTGCGATGTCAGGAACGACAACGACAAATCAGACCCAATTTTTCTTTTGTCGAGTTCGAGTTCTGGGGGAGTAATTGTCATTACCGTTTCCATTGCGTAATGGAAACGAGTAACGGAAACGGAAACGAGAATTTCGCCAAGTCGTGCCCATGTCTAACCATCACCTCAACTTCTGAGTCTTCGGTGGACTATGATGCCCTCTCCTGTTACTTACTACGCATAGTGAGAACTTCCAAGTTCTCGCTAGGTGAACCCTTGCTTGCATACTTGTGGAGGATCGGTCTGGAGACAGTCTTGGCAGCATTGAGTTGCCGAGATCTCCCCTGCCAACACACACTCACACTGTGAGAAAGCAGAAGAAGAAATCAGCGCTCTTGCATCATGATTTTGGCAAGCTTCTATAGAGTGTTGCTGAGAAAATGATATATTTGCTTCTGATATAAACCTAGTACAGTATCATGGCTTTGAGCCAGTGTAGTTCAGTGGGTGGAATTTTTGTTATTTATTTTATTTAAAATGTTTTTTAACCCTACCTTTCTCCTTCATGGAGAACAAGGGTCTCAGTGGCTATCATTATGAGTGCCTAAGGACAACCTCTGGGTTGGAGAGATAGGCAGGATATCTCTCAGTGCCATTTGCAGGGAACTGGAAGCAGGTGAAGACATCTGCTTGGGAATACCCTGAAGTAAATGGTTAGCCGCTGTGTGAGACAGAATGCTGAACTGGATGGGCTGTGGCCTGTTTCAGCAAGGCTGTTATTTTGTTCTTATGTTCTTAAAAGGGCCCAGTGCAGCTTACATCATTCAAAGGTCATATCAAACCCAACAGCAGCAAATACATACAATTACTTCAGAATTTAAGATACCATACAGAAAACATAAGCAATAGCAGAACACATTCAAAGCAGTAAGGAGCAACAACCCTTTTCAAAACCCCAGTCGGGGAAAGCTTTGCCTGAATAGAAAGGTCTTCACCTGCTTTCGGAAGGACAGCAAAGATGGGACCAGCCTGGCCTCCTGTGGAAGCCTGGAGATGACACCTCTCCATCATGGTTTGTGTGGGGTGGAGGTGCAATGACATGTTAGGCCATGGAATTGAGAAATGGAGCATGAAACCAACATCTGAGCAGATTGCCCAGCTTGGACACATAGGATGTGGAAGATCCACCAAATTCCCACATGGTGGATCTAGATGTCCTGTCTTAACCTGTCCACCAAAATAAAGTGGAGGTTGGCGTGGGGGTATCCAGCTATCTTGTGCCCTTTGCTGGGACATGCTGGCTGTGGCATGTGCACTTCAGCTTGTCAGAGATATTTCATCTGGGTAACCCTGAGGTGAACTCTCTGTGTGAAAACTGATCCTTCTGCCCAGTTCACAGTTCTCCAGTTCTCTGCTTCGCCCTTTCTCCACTGACCTCCAAATGGACTCGGTTTCCTTAATAGTTACACAAACCCACTGACTTTCTCTCCTTGTGTTAAGCATGTGCACCCATATTGTAACTGTCATGCTTACCCTCAGAATATAAGAATCGTGTTTTTCATTGGATTGGCTAGTTTTGAGTTGATGCAAACACATGATGCCAGCCACTCTTTGTATGTTCCCCATCCACATCCCTAAAATCAGAGTAGAGAAGTCTGTACTGTTGCTCAGGACTGGGAGATTAGCCGAGGAGGCAGAGGAAGCAAGCATGCCGGGCCTGGTGGTGGGCCAATTGACCCAGAGGTAGCGCAGAGGGGAGCAGCAGCACCTGTGCTGCCATCTTTACAAGCTGGGATGAACCAGTTAACTGGGCATGTTCCCATCTCTAATGACTATCTTTCAAGTATTTAAAGAGTGCTATCACATCTGCCCTCCGCCTTCTTTTCTCAAGGCTGAACATGACTAGTTATTTTAGTCTTTCCTCACAGGGCTTGGTTTCCATTTTGTCTGAATTCTTTCAAAAGTGTAGTGTCCAGAATTTGACACAGTACTCAAGATGAGGCCTACCCAGTGCCAAAGAGAATTGATATTCCACAGGATTTGGAGACAGCGCCTCTATGTATCCAGCCTAAAATCATGTTTGCTTTTTTGCATCCACATCACACTGTGGGCTGATAACCAGTTTGTGATCTACACCTATTCCAAAATCCTCCTCACTTCTAATATTACTGAACCAAGTACCCCCTCCCCATCTTGTAACTGTGTGTTTGGTTTTTCTCCCCCTAGGTATATTTCCCCCCCTCTTTCCGCCTGCTGCTACATGTTGAGGGGTTTCCCTCTGTCCTGCCATTTTTGTTTGCCCCTCATTGATGGTTTTTTATAGATGTTTTATTGTCTTATTGTTTTATTGATGCTTTCTGTAAACCGCCTAGAGTCCCATTGGGAAATAGGTGGTATAAAAGCTTAATAAATAAATAAATAAATAAATAAATAAATAAATAAATAAATAAATAAATAAATAAATACTACTTTGCATTTATGCAAGTTAAGTTTCATTCTGTTATTTTGAACAACAGTGCTTAAGCAGTGCTTAAGCCTATCAAGAATTTTTGAATTTTGTTTCTGTCTGCCAGGCTGTTACATTCCACTCAGTTTTATGTCATCTGCAAATTTGATAGTATTCCCTGCACTTTCTCATCCAATTCATTAATGAAAACATTGGAGAGCACTGGGCCTAGGACTAAGCCTTGTGATACCCCACTAGTTACCTCCCGGTTTGAGAAGGAACCATTGATAAGCACTCTCTGAGTACAATTCTGTAACTACAGATTGTGTATCTATCTGATAGATTTTCTATTCAGCCCACATCTAGTTAGCTTGCTAATCAGAATACCATGGGGCACTTTTACAAAAGCTTTGCAGAATTCAAGATATATTATATCTCCAGCCTTCCCTTCATCTATCCAGTCACCCAGCTAAAGAACAAGATAAGACCACTCTGGCAGGATTTGTTGTTTCCTCATACTCCTGGCATTCATTTATATGCCACTGATGGTGTGATTTGTACCCTACTTCCTATCAAGCATTTTTATTAAGATTATTATTGGCCCTCACTATAGCTCTTCACTCTATTCTATGTATTGTGCATAACCCTTAATTTATTTTTATCTCTGAGCTTGTTTCTCCCTCCCTCTTTCAATTCAGTTTAAAGCCCTCCTGATGAAGGACTTTTGACACTTTTGATCACTTAACATATTTTGGCAGATGAAACCTACACATGCCAAATTGACGGAACAATCTTCAAATTAAACCACTCTTCAAAAGCTGAGGGAAGCATCTTTCCTTGCAATCCTAATTAATTCTGTCAGTAGCAACTTCTAAGTTCACTGGCGCTCCAGGAAATGTCCTAGTTTCAATCTCCGTTGTTTCACCATTTCTAGATAATACACTGGCATTTATAATAAAACCTAGAATAATCTGTCTTCCACAGACAATCATATCTTCTCTTCCAGATTCAACCTCTGATTTTGATACTAACAGACACTATATTGTGCATTTTACTACCGTTTTTATCAGGCCTTTAGAGAAGGTTCCATTCTTCCTCTTTTAAAACTTAAAATGCTGAAATCAACCAAGGAGATTGTACATTCTATTTTTTTTTTAAATGGGATTTTAAAAATGAGTTTCTGAGTATTCCTGTATCTCACAGTTCCCAGCTGTTACTAGTTTTTGTATTATTTTTGGAATGCCGATTATGACCTTGAGTATTCATACTTTCTGAATTTTCATTCGTCTCGCTCTGTGGTACTTCTTTCACTTGTTCCCCTTTTTGCATCTTGGATCTTATGCATTTGCACCTGCTTAGCTAGCCGACAGGCCACACATAAAATGTATCTGTAGATTTGACCTAGAGGCTTACAAATCTGTGCTTTTGAACGACAGCTCCCAGAAACCCATGGTACTTGGGGAATTTTGAGAACTGTAAATCAAAAACACAAATCTGCACACCTGATTGTAACAGACAATCGGTCTTGTGCGGTTCAGAGTAGAGAGAAAGAATGGGTGGCCCCACCAGATGTTCTTAGAAAACTGTCATCAGCTCTCCCCACTGTTTTTGCTCATTGCAACTGATGGCAGTTGTGGTCTCGCAACATGTGGAGGCCATCTGTTCTCTCACCTGGTATAAGTCTTTTAGCGAAACAGAAAGAACTATCGTGTTATAGTTACAACTCAATCGTTGGTTATGTATTGATTCTATTACCACGTTGCTCTAAGGTTAAGGAAGTCTTTTTCCTGATATTCAGCCAAAAGTTGGGTTCTCTTAACTTGGCCCTGTGGTGGCTCGTCTTGCACTCTGGGCTGATGGAGAACAGATCCTGCCCCTCCTTGGTATGACAGCCCTTCAGATATTTTGCCAAGAGCTATCATATCATCGTCATCCATTTTAAAAAAAAGACAATCAAGAGTCAGATCCCATAAACTTGTTACAATATCTTGGAAAGCAAGAAGAGGAACGGATGCAGGTAGGATGCCAGTGTTGGCGCTGGTAGTGCCTGCATAGACGAAAGAGTTCCCTAGTGAGGCAACGTTTGAAAAAAGTTAACTTTTTACTCCCCAGAATAACCCAGACATTATGTCCATGCCTTTGTTGCCTGCAGGAAAGAATGCAGAAAGTGGTGTTAGAGCAGCCTATGTAATAAATAAATAAATAAATAAATAAATAAATAAATAAATAAATAAATAAATAAATAAATTGGAAAAAATAAAAAAATGTAAGTAGAGCAGACCACATCTAAAATTTGTAAGGCAGCAGTTAAAAGGCCAATAGTTTTCTGCTCTTAAGTCGAATTGCTTGTAAGTAGAGTCACCACTGTATTTTTCTGTCGAACCTAGAATTGGCTACTCCTCCGACTGGCAGCGACTTTTCAAGTTCTCAGGCAGGGAGGGGGGGGGGCCCTCCCATCCTCTGTTGCTTCCTGGTTCTTTTCAAGTTTCCCAGGACTGGGTGTAAAGCCTAATACACACCAAGCATGCGCTGTGCTACTAAGGGTGATCACTAAACTTCCTAACGACCGTCTCTGGTTTCCTTCACTTCCCTTCAGGTTGGTGCATTCAGGCCCGGGGAAGGGCTCCCCTCAGACCGGAGTGGATTTGTCCTTTGCTACTCGTACAGGCACGCGGGAAGGGATTGAAAGCCACCTCTTCAGGACAGAGACGAGCCGAGACCTCTCACTGTGGACGCGGAGCATCGTTCAAAGTTGCCACAACGCGGCAGAGCTCTCCACAGAAATCACAACCGGTGAGTCAGTCACCAATCAGGCAGCTTTGCAGTTAAAACCTGGTAACACATTATCTCTCTTTACAAACTTTCTTTCCAAAATGCTATACATCTGCACGATCAAATGGTAAACAAAGCCTGCACACCTTCCACTAATCAACCACAAAACCCAAGTAACCAACCAATGCTGCAGAAATCTTGCAGTAGAATAAAGAAACATTTTTCAAGATGTTTCATTTGTTTCCCATTTCTAATTGTGACACTAATGCCTCATATAGACTGGTGGTCATTCTTTAGCAGAGGCTTCAGTAGAGCTACTATCCAGAATTTCTCATGCTTCTTCAATGGAAGGCACCTTCACTCTGAAATCCTTTGCTCACTTACCTTGGAGTGAAAACAGCAAAGGTTTTACTGCACATTAAAGACTACCTGCGGGTGGGATAAAATGTAATAGATGGACAGGTGGATGGACAGACAGGCAGACAGACAGCCATCCCCTAAATCCAGTTACATGAGAGTAGATTTACTGACTCAGTGGGAACTCAGTCGTTCAGTGGTTACCTACATTCCATTGCTTCAGTAGATTTGTTGTTGTTCTGTGCTGTCAAGTCAGAACCAACTTATAGTGAGCCCAATAGGGTCTTCAAGGCAAGTGACATACAGTGGTACCTTGTATAAAGGAATTAATTCATTCCAAATGAAATTCTCTTAAGCAAATTTCCTTTTATACAAATTTCCATAGGAATGCATTCAAAACAGTAATCCCTAATCGCGGCCATTTTTATGTCGTATGGATTCGCCCCATAGGCGATTATGTTAAGCAAATTTCCCCTATCTCCGGAATTTTTTATGTTGTACAGATTTTATGTGATACAAACCATTTGTTATACGAGGGTCCACTGTACTTAAGGATTGGCTTCACCAGTTCCACTCTCCCAGTGAGTTTCCATGGCTGAGCAGGGCTTTGAACCCTGGTCTCCCAAGTCCACTCTCTATCCACTATGTCACATTTGGGTATCTGAATGTACTTTACTTGGGATTGAAAAGTAGATTTAGGGGAAGTTGTTTTATTTGACGCAAGCTTTTATGGACAGTAGCTGCATGTGATATCTGTCCTCTTCTCTGGTCAGATACTAATATATGTGCATGGGAGGAAAGGGGATGTAACGGCATGCATATGCCAAAGGATGGCTATCTTAATTGTGGCTGTTTAATACATGTGTCACCACTATTGCTGCTGTGCTGCGACCATAAGTCTTAATGCTAAGATGCCCTAGTTGTTTAAATGCAGCTTTATCGTTGTCGTTGTTTGTTATTGTATTATATTGTATTGCTTGCTGACTCGCTCAGCTATTTGGAAGCCGCCCAGAGGTCCGTCCTGGAAGATGGGCGGGGTAAAAATCAATAAATAAATAAATAAATAAATAAATAAATAAATAAATAAATAAATAAATAAATAAATGTTGGGAAGTCAATGTTGGTGTTACTGTTGTATTTAAAGTGCCCCCCTCCCCCCAAATTCATGGTTTGTGGTTTATTCAGCTTGCACCTACAAAAACCAGGAGTGCCGCCTGACCATCCATTATGATCATGGATTTTCTCTTACAACTGAACCTCAAGATGGTGCCTTTCCCAAAACTATACTACAGTTTCCCTATGAGAAGCTAAAAATGTCCTCGGACGATGGGATCCGGATGCTTTACTTAGACTTTGGAGGAAAAGAAGGTGAAATGGTAAGTCAGGTTTCCTCTGTTGCTTTGGCACAAAGTTCTGGCTATGGGTTGTTGTCACTTGGGTGTGTCTGAGCATTTTAAAATATTTTGTTATTGGCTAGTACTCCGTTGACTACCTGCTAGGAGGTACTGAGGGATTCAGAGGAAGTTTGATGAAACAAATTTCATGAAAAAATATCCTGGTCCTCCAGATGTGGCTTCAGGCTTGAGGTTAACATCCATGATTAGCAAAAGAAGAAAAGAAAAGAATTTTGTTTGTGGGCACTAGGCGAATATTAGTAGGAAATGTACAACTAAAGCAAATTGGCATGTTTTCTCCCATGATTTATAAGCTAGCTCATTCATTTCTTAGCAGATAAGCATTTGTTCCAACACTGTATAGAGCAGTGGCTCTCATTCTTGAGTCCCCAGATATTCTCGGACTATACCTCCCATAAATCTTAGTCAACAAAGCTAGATGTGAAGGTTTCCGCGAGTTTTAGTCCAATAATAGTTGGCAGTCTATTGCTGAGAACAATTGATATAGAGGAAGCGAGTAAACAGTAGCAGGACTAGGAGCTTTTTATAGAGATGGGCACGACCAGGAAAAATGACGTTTCAAGTTGTCGTGTGTCGGAGCCGGCCCGTTTCGGCTCATTTCCGTTTGTCGCGAAATTTTTCAAAAATTTGTCATTTTGTTTGTCATCTGTTGTTAGTACTGGTTTAGGGGGGGTAGGGTAGCGGGCTCCTGGAGGCACCTCTCTGGGGTGGGTGCCTCCTCTGGCCCCCTACAAAGGGAAAAGGAAGGGTACATGACCGTGTAGCCATTGCGTACCAAGTGGCACTGGCAGAGGCACCTCTCTTTTGGGTGCCTCTAGCTCACCAAGAAGGACAGCATACTGGCGTACAGTGTTTTTTGGAACTTTGAACTGGTGAGCGAGGTGAGAGAAGAATGCCTCTGCTGGGCGCCCTCTGACTCACTAAGAAGGGAAATGTACTTGCGTGTAGTGCAATGCGAGTACAGATCTGGCTTAGGGTTGGGGTTAGGGCAAGGGCTAGGCTTAGGTTCATTACGGGTAAGGTTAGGGTGAGTTAGTGGGCTGCACCTCTGGGTGCCTCTGACCCACTAAGAAGGACAGTGTACTGGCGTATGGGTTAGGTTAGGGTTAGGGTTAGGGCTAGGGTTATAGTGGGCTTTTTATGCCCGACTGGCACATCCCAGAAGTCTCAGTCAAAACCTGGCCAAGTGGCCATGCGATTGGTGGAATGGCTCCAAAAATTTGCATGGTCCCATCCCATGGCCAGCCCATCATTGCGCAGGTGTAAAAAAAAAAAAAAATAAAATAAAATAAAATAAAATCAATGGGATTGGAGACAGATGTTTATTGCAAGAAAAACCCACTGCTGCTACTGTAAAAATTCAGGCAGTTAAAATACCTAATTTTCGCATGTTTCTGTGTGGTGCTTTGGTGGGTTTTTGGACCACGATTTCAAAAAAAATATTGTGGTCGCCATTTTGGATCCCCCCGCACCGCATGGCATGGCGAGACGACGAGGATGCCCCCCACCAGAGCAGCCCAGGATAGGAGAGGGGGAAAGGCTGGGGAGCCCCCCCCCGAAACCACCCCTCTGGTAGGTGCCCTCACTCAGGCAGGCATATTTTCGCCTGCTTTTTTGGCCGGGAATCGGGGTTTTTTAAAAACTTTTTTTCTGTGCCACTTGGCATCGCGCGATCGCCGCGATGCCATGAACGACAAAGACAAATCAGACCCAATTTTTCTTTTATTGGTTCGAGTTCGAGTTCTGATGGCTTAATTGTCGTTACCGTTTCCGTTGCATAACGGAAAAGAGGAACGGAAATGGAAACGAGAATTTCGCCAGGTCGTGCCCATGTCTAACTTTTTAGCAGTTCTTTATTGTATTTGGATGCTGATTTGTGTTCGCTTTGCTTTTTGTTTATTTTGTTGGGGATTGTCATATCTTGGGATTGTATTTGGGTAGTCATTGTGGGGTGATATGTATGTACACCGCCCAGAGTTCCCTTTGGGAAAACCGGGCGGTTTATAAGTGTGAGAAACAAACAAACAAACAAACAAACAAACAAACAAACAAACCTGTGGCAAGCCAGATGTGAATGAAATTTGACTCCCATAATTCCTTAGAAGTGGTAGCACCTCCGTTGCATCTTCTCTAACAGGGCTTCATAACCATCCCTAAAACTATTGCATAATCTGCACACCATTTGAAATATTGTGCTTATGTTCGACCTGATCTTATCATTGTGATACTAAGCACTTCAGAATACTGTAATCCACTTAGGGGGTTGGACCAAAAGATCCCCTTTTGCTCAGAAAGGCATTGCTTCTACAAGCAAGGCATCTTTGGATCCAAGCTAGTATCCATGTGATCTTGACATAACTCCCCTGTCCAACTCACAATCCCTCATTTTCTCTTCCATTTTTTTCCAGCAACTGGACCTTCACTCTTGTCCCAAGCCGATCGTGTTCATCATTCATTCCTTCCTTTCAGCCAAGATCACAAGACTTGGGTTGGTTGCATAAGTGCCATCAGTTCAGTTTTGCAAAGAATACAAAACGGAGCCGCCTGTTCAGTCTAGATGTCAAGGAAAGGATTACGGCGACTCCTGGAGCTGCTAAGGACGTACAACCAACCGTTCTACACAGAGCCTTAAACTCTGCTGGGGTGATGGTCATAGCGAGATCAGCTAGGAAAAAAAGAAGACACGGAAGAATACAAATTTCAGCAAGCTTGGAAGCAGGACGTGCTTCATCTAACATTGTGAGGGAAACACCATTGACTGCTGTAAATAAAGGCAAACATCAAATGTTGAAGGAGTAAGAGCTTAATGCCACGTGATGGAATTTCAGATTCGTAACTGTGCCTATTTAAGTGTCATAGAGCAGTGGTTTTCAAAATAGGTTCTTAGACGTTCTTTAGACAATTCAAGGGTGCCTGCCGTATTGAGAAAACGATAGTGGTGGACCATCTTCCCTAAACAGAAAGCATGATTATTGTAACCTACCGTGTACTGTAACGCACAGCCATAGGAGTCCTTTTCTAGGACACACTCTGTCAATGTGCATCAGCAGCTACCCCCCCCCCAATAGATCTAACCAGCAGTCTATCAACCAATAGTGTTCTAAGACACAGCCTAGAATTCTCTGTGGCAGGCAGATGGCTGCACAGAGCATTCTTCGAGGGCTGTAAGCTGGAAAACCATAGAAAGTGAAGGGCTAAGCAGAGGGACAAGTACAGTTATCCACATAGGACTTGCTTAACAAAGCCATTACATGTCCAAACTTCGGCCCTCCTGATGTTTTGGACCACAACTCCCAGAATCCTAAGTTTAGATTGCCAATGACAAAGGATTGTGGGAGTTGTGGTCCAAAACATCTAGAGCAGGCATGTCCAAACTTGGGCCCTCCAGATGTTTTGGACCATAGCTCCCACAGTCCTTTGCCATTGGAAACACAGGCTAGGAATTCTGGGAGTTGTGATCCAAAACATCAGGAGGGCCGAAGTTTGGACATACCTGATCTAGAGGACTGAAATTTGGACATGCCTGCTAGATCCTCTGTAGAACAATGGAAGTATTCCTTACTGTTCCCCAAGCCGTTTTTCCCTTCCTGAAAAAAAGCTCCAGGAAAATGCATCTTTCTTTCCCTTAATATCTCAGTTGTCCTGAGAGCAGATCTGCACAATGAATCAGAGTCCCACCAAACTGGCACTGTTTCCTAGTGCTTTGTAAGCACTAGAGATGGGCACGAATTAAAAAATGGTGTTTTGTTGGTTGGTTGTCATTGAGAGGTCTGTTTTGGTTCGTTTCCGTTTTTCGCGATTTTTTTGAAAAAAATTTGTTTTTGTTTTTTGTTTTTCGTTTGTCATTTCTACCCGCTTTTTGCGTGATTTTTGAAGCATTTCCGGGGGCTGCCAGAGCTTTTTATGCCCTCTGTGGCTGCCAGACCTGCCCAGTCTGCAACCTAGGCATGCTATTGGTTGAAGTTGTCCAGTAATTTACATGATCCCATCACATGGCTTGCCTCCATGTTGTGACTGGAGTGGCGACATCCATTTAGTCATCCTTAAAGGGAAAAGAAAAATACATTGCGATGGGAGAAGACAAAAACAAACATTTTAAGGACCCCTGATAGGTAATAATTTCAAATAATTATCACATTATTGCTGCATTTTTATGGATGTCCAGGGCGTTTTAATACCCACGAAATCAATATTAGGCATCTGGGAGCCATTTTGGGTCGATGTCCCCTAACTCCCCTTAAAGGAAAAAAAAATACAGCGATCTGAGAAAAGACATAAATGCATGTTTTAAGGCCCCCAACCCCCCCTGTAGGTATTATCAGGCAGTATAAATAATTATCGCTGCGTTTTTATGGATGTCCAGGGCGTTTTTTAACATTTAAAACAGCTCAATTTCATTGCACGCCGCCAGTAATGGAAACGAAACGTACGAACAAAATCTTCGTGGTGCTGTTCGTTTCGTTTCATTTTCATCACAATTTTCGTTTGTTGTTTCGTTACGTAACGGAAACGACAAACGGTAATGGAAACGGAAACGAAAAAATGTGCGTTTCGTGCCCATCTCTAGTAAGCACCACATGATACTGCACCACTGCCGGGAGGGATGGGAGGGATGGCGTCAGAGTGGTTGCAGCAATTGGGTTGTCAGTGGAGAGTGCCTTGGTCTGTCTGTGTGCTCACGCACAGGGGAGATTTGAATGCTTTCTTCGATATCACAAACAAACTGTTCCCATGGCCGTGCTGAAGATTTTTCACTGTGGAAGCTGCCCTCCGCATTTTTGGTATCAAAAATGAAGCAAACTGCATTGAAAATTGAATTGTGCACAGTTAATAGGTATAACATATGCCGGGGCGGGGGGGAGCAGGGAGTGTAGCTGAGATACATGATCCATTTTAGGGTACTAGTATTACAGCACCTTAACAGCCACAAGTGTCGTTTGGCGTAAGCTTCTGTTGACTTCGAATTGTCACACTAGATGCATTTCAATTGCATTGTATTGGCAATGCAGTCGAGGCGACAGGAACAGAAAAGCTCAGCGAGGAATTTTAAAAGGGGGGGAAGGGATGTTTTCGATTAATTTTTAGCTGGCGCTACCTGCAGCTTTCTAACAATTCCAGCTGTATCTGCTCTGCAAGCCACAGTGTCCAGGCCTTACATTGCTTGCAGTATCAGCTCAGATATTCCAAATACTTTGGCTAGTGTCCTGTCCAGATCAATGCACGTGTGAGTGCAAACATGGAGGCATTTGAAGCAATGCAGAGAAGGCCAGTTATCTGCATCCTCATGCAGTTGGCAACATTCCCTCTGATTATTTTTCCTTCTCTCTCTGTGTGTGTGTGGGCAGTGTTTTAGGCAAAACCTGAAAGTAAGCTGGCATTGGCTTGGGGTGCTACTGAGCAGCACCAATGAAGCTCTGCACACACATCTTTCGGGGAACTTTGGTGGTTTGTCATACAACTAACCAAGATGCTCACATGGCTGGTTGCATGATCAACTGCCTGGCCATAGACTACAGGTTAATTTAGAGGGAATGAAAGGTTTCTATTATGAATCAGGGCCCTGTGCAGAAGGAGATGCCCATTTAATCTTCCTTCCCACCAGCTGGAGGCATAATCCACTTCAGGGGCCTCAAGGTTACCAAGTAGCAATTCATTATTTCGAGTTGTAAAATGCAGGAACGGGCTTCCCAGATTGGGACTGCAGTATAGAAAGGGTTCAACACACACACAGCCTGCAGGTTAATTTTCTGATCCGGATTAGGATCCCCACTAGAGACAGGCAATTCGTTTTGGAAGAGTACTAGTTCCAAAATGAAACACTCTGACACTCAGAACCCAGTTCCACCCTCAGGAACAAAATCAACCACTGTCTTATCTTGAGGTAGTTCATGCTGGGCGAAATTCCAACCAGGAAGCAGCCTTCGATGTGTCATCTTTCCCTCTCCCTTGCGCTGGCCAATCAGGAGCTGTGCAAGGACACACATCATTTCGCCTCTGTCTGATTGGCTAGCGCCAGGGAGAGGGAAACATCAGAGGCTGCTTCCTGGTTGGAATTTCGCCCAGTGCAAGCTAGAGAAGGTAAGACAGTGGCTGATTTTATTCCAGAGGGTGGGACTGGGTTCCAAGCGCCAGCTGTGCTGGCATGTTGCATTTCAGAACCAGTCCCCTTCCAAAACAAAATGTCCATCTCTGATCCCCACATTTACCGTATATACTTGAGTATAAGTCGACCCGAGTATAAGCCGGGACCCCTAATTTAAACCCCAAAACTGGGAAAATTTATTGACTCAAGTATAAGCCTAGGGTAGGAAATGCAGCAGGGCCTGGCAACTCCTCCTTTGTGAGCTGGGTGTGTATGTGATGTTTAAAATGACTTTTAGCAACCGAGGCAAGTGCTTGAGTTGGTGGCTAAAAGTCATTTTAAACATTGTTTTAAAATGACATTTTAAAAAGTCATTTTAAACATGGCGGGTCAGGAGAAGTGGCGCACAATGTTTAAAATGACTTTTAGCCACTGACCCAAACTTGCCTCAGTGGCTAAAAGTATTGACCCGAATATAAGCCAAGGACCCTTTTTTTCAGCCCAAAATTAGGGCTGAAAAACTAGGCTTATACTCGAGTATATACAGTACTTTAAAGTAAGAAGTTAACTTTCAAGTACAGTGTGCTTTGGCTCTGAGAGACCAACAGATGGATGAGGAATCTGTGCCCTTTTTTGCCCTTGTGGGCTGCCTACACCGTTGAGGGTAAAAGTGGAAGCACTGGCTGTGTGAGAGAAAGCAGAGAGGGGGCTGCTACTAGGAGGATGGAAGGGAAAAAAACCAGCAGCAGCACCCGCAGAAGGAAAGGAAGGGCCTTACTAAATACCAAAGTCGGACAAAGAAGAGCTGTGGTCACTTCTTAGGAGATGTCCGGAGAAGGGTGCAAATTGAGCAACCCTAACAATGACAACGAAAGCAAGTGGAAAAAGAAACCAACTTAAGACTGCTGCAAAGACAGAGAAGAGCTGCATGAGATAGAGAGCAGGAATAGGTATGGCACAGCCCTCGAGCTTATTGATAGATTCCCTGTCTCCCCTTTTGTCTATAGAAAAGGAGACTTGTCTTTTAAGTAGATCACCACCACTCTTTTTTTTTTTTTGCACTTCAGCATTTTTGGTGGCCTGTGCACCCTTCAAGGGCAAAACAACCCACCCACCCCTAGGCATATCAGAGTTGCTCACACCTGACTGAGAGGCTGGTGAGAAGTCAAGCAGCACTGTCCCTTTTAGTACTCAGGGGTTAGCTCCAGCTCATGTAACCTCCCCGACCTCTCCTCTGCTCATGTTTTTGAGGCCTTAGGAAACAGAAATAACCTCCCTCCCAAAAGGGGGAAAATCCACAAGGCTTTCTCCTCTTTAAAAGGTCTTAGACCAGAGCAGAGGATTAATTGGCATACGTTTTCTTCCGAGGATCTGCTAGCATGGAAACCAGAAGGGCCTCTGCCTCCAATTAGCTTACAATTGCTGCAGTGCAGTGTATGTGTGTCAAGATCCTGAGCATCTTGCGGTTCTCTTGATGGCCGTGGCTTCTTGATGACAAGGACCCATCCTGAAACATGGAGACACGCCAGTGACCAGTCCTCATGTGAGTTAGGACACAGAAAAAAATCTGCTTAACATTTTCTTCCCCTGACCCCCCCCCCAAGGATCAGGAAGTTGGCACCATTCTTCATTGATTATCCCCAATGTTGCTTGATCCTTGTTCTAAGGGTAGCTTTGGTCAGAAGAGGGGTATAAGAACTCAAGTGGCATTGAGGACCTTAAATGGTATTGCTTCCCTATTGTACGCAAATAGTCATGTTTGAGCCATGATTTTCAGATGCATCAACACTATAAATTCTTTGTTGTATACAGAAAGACAGAAAATACAATTGGGAAGCCTATTACAAACCATCTGTGTTAAAAATAATTTGGAACAGTTATACCAAGTTTTTGATACTGATGCCTTTTGATTGACAACCCCCCCCCGGGGTTGGGTTTCATTTTAATAGTGTTCCATGGAAGTGAGGCAGAAAGAGTAAGCGTATCTAATCTTTAATATGATTTGTGTACATTTACTAAATTGGGAAAAAATATTTTATATACAAGAAGGCAGTAAGCTGAATCCATGTTACTGAATTATTTACTACAGAATGTTTCTTTGGGGCCATAGCAAAAAATATCCAACAAAAAGTAATGCAGATAATTGCTTTCTTGGCAATAATTACAAGAGTCACTGGTAACTTAACTCTGCCTCTCCTTCTGAACTAATTTATCCTAATCGAGGGTTCGCTCCCTGAGTTCGAAGGAAACCCTGATTATGAGAAAACATGGTTAAGATGATAGCTGTTGTAAGTTTTTCGGGCTATTTGGCCGTATTCTGGAAGCTTTTCTTCCTGATATTTTGTCAGACTCTGTGGCCGGCATCTTCAGAGGGCAAGGGGCTCAGGGAACTAGGAGTTCTCTCTGTGCTCTGGGGTATAGAAGGAGTGCTACTGGGGTATAGAAGGAGTGATACTGGCCACAGAGTCTGGTGAAACGTCAGGAAGAAAAACTTCCAGAACACGGCCAAATAGCCCGAAAAACTCACAACAGCTATCAGATCCCGGCCGTGAAAGCCTTCGAGAATACTGTTCACGGTTAAGACAATTAATGTTTATGGGACTCACATATCCCTAAGCCAGGACAGGGAAGGGAGATAGTAGAGTAGAACACAACTGGCCTTAAGATAGTGGGAGCATTGGATGTCTTTTCTCTTCCAGGTATACTAGCCAAATGTGAAGCTGTCTTCCAGTTGGCATAGTTGTAAAGATATCCAGACAAACCAATTTACAGCAATGTTCTTCTCTAGGGCCCTGTATGCCACTCCACTGTGCACACCTAGTTTAATCATTTACAGCCTTCCATTTTTCACTTCAGTCGAGTTAGAAGAGCCATGCAAATTAAATATGAAATTTATTTCCTACAGTAACGTGAAGAGTTACACGCTGGGGCTTTCAATTAAGTGCATTAGAATGTCTGTGCCTGTCAGTTAAAGGATAATAGCGGGTATGCAATATTTGACTTTAAAGTACCTTTGTTTTTGTTTTAAATATTAAGAAACTTGGAAATTAAAAACCACAAGGAATACCAAACTGTTTGGTTCCTCCTTCAAGGCATTGATAATCACAAACAGAAGGTATTTATGAATTTGAAAGACAGAACGGCAGAATACAAAAAACCAGAAAATTGTGTTTTGTAGGGTAAGTCAATGCATTTGGAATTGTACTGCACTACTTCTTTAAAAATGTAAAAAATCACTGGAATATTATAGATATATCTGCATTGTGAATAATCAGAATTTATCTTAGTTATCAACTATTAAATGATGCAGTTATGTCATGTAATTTACGGTGCTCAGATTACAATATGAAGAATAAGTGAGTAGCTAGTTTGCAAAGATAAAATTGTTATATATTTATAGACAAATTAAATACAGATTTTGGACCAACTCATACTTGGTTGGGGCTGACAGAATGAATTATAAGCTACTCCAGATTTCTAAGAATCTAGTTTAAAAATATTTATATTTTAGAGGGAAAAGACTATATTTAATAAAATTACATTTACTGGAGTTTTTGTGAGGTGATAATTATGGGGGAAATTGATGTTTCACTGTTCTGTGGTCACTCACAATATTTTAACCCCACTCAAGTTTGTAAAACCGAGCAAAGCACTTTACTGACAAGAATTATCTAGGTCAGTGATGGTGAATCTTTTAGAGACCGAGTGCCCAAACTGCAATTCAAAACCCACTAATTTGTCGCAAAGTGCCAATAGAGCAATTTAACATGAATACAGATGGCTGTGAAGGGGCAATGTCAGGTCCCCACAGAAAGTGCTCTGAGTGCCACTTTTGGCACCCATGCCATAGGTTCGCCAACACTGATCTAGGTGAAATCCACAATTGTCAAGTGGTTGGCTTACTTCACTAAGTAACATTTATCCAGTGTTGGAAACCGTAGGAGCAATTCATGTAGTATGAAACGCAATCTGTCTACTCCCCAAAGACGTACACATGTGAAAAACAGTACTTGGACTGTACAGCAGCTGTACAGTTAACTGCGCTAAAACCGATTGTGCGAGGCCCCAAGTGGTACAAGTTGGGGAAATTATTTCAGGCTTTTGGCTCGTGAAGAATATTGTGTACGTTGCTGGGCTCACAAAATGCCAAGTATTGTCAGCGAGTTTAGTCAGGGAAGTGCTACATGTCCCAAAACGTCAGACACATGCTTTCTCCCTGACTTTAGCAAGGCTGATGCTTGTAAATTCTAATATAACTAGTAATCCCTGTCATGTCCAGTCTTAGTAATTGCTTTAAATCAGGGAATAAACCTTGATTCTCCTGATCTTTTGGATTACAGCTGTCATACCACTGGGGATGGTGGGCGTTGTAGGCCAGAAGAGCAGTAGGACAAAGATTCCTCCATTGAAGTTTGAACATCTGCTTGAGAACAAGCCAAGTCTAAAAACTAACCAAAACATTTAAAAGCAAAATCTTCTAATTTCCAGCTCAAAGAGTGTGGTCCCGTTGGAGCCTGAATCTCATGTACACATGGATTTACCATTGCATCTGAAATTGTCTTGTGCTACATTAATATCCAGGGACGGATGATCACCGGCAAGGGGGATATCTTTGATAAAGACTTGTCCCCCTTCTCTCTCAACCACTCCTCCAACTTGCAAGTGATCATTTTCACTGAGTGGAAGCTGTGGGAGCCGTGGGACAGAGAAAGGAAGTCTTTATCAAAATATCCCCCTGCCATGGACATAATCACCCATTGCAAGCATAAGATTTGGGCCATTGATGCAAGAAATAAAATTGTTTCCTACCTATCTTTTGGGCAGAAAAAATACAGATCATCTCTCTGGACTTGTAATTCTATGAGTGGGTATATGCAGCTGCATCATAGCACCATCCTTGTGTTTCCTATTCCACAAAGATAAACACAGAGGTGTATCACAGGAAGGCAGCTGGATTTTGTGAGTTCCTACTAAAAAACCAACAGCAAAACTAGAGTACAAGGTGGGCAGCCTGCACTTCTTTGTGGCTCACACGTATGGGTAGATTAAACAGCGTAGCATGTGGTGCCATTCAGAGGAGACCACTCTGGCATAGACATGTAAGCAAATAGTGTCACACATATGGGGAAGGCGTGGCTCAGGTGGCACTGTAACAAAGATCACGTAGAGAAATGCCACATAAGAAAGCAACTGACAAGACAGGGGTATTGGGTAGCTGATAAAAGAGGTTATATCTGGCTTGTTGAACCCACTTGGTAAAATGCTGAAGGGAAACAAGGTGGCCCTTATGGCATCCACCATAGCAAATGAAGAACTAGTCATAAAGAGTATGTCCTGAAAAAGATCCTGTGCTTCTGACATGTAAGGAACTTAAGATATAGTCCAGATTCAAAGCAGATGATGGGCACATGTAGAAAGAGAGAGAGATCCTGGCTGAGATGCAGTGGTGTCAGCTTTTAAACAGAAATGAAGTGTTGGGCCTCAACAGTGCCTCCATGAAAAACAAAGAACAGTGGACGAGACGTTAGAACACAGAGATTGGTAGTTCCTCTGCCCTAGGTTCTGATAACCAGGAAGGCCATTTTGAGCACTGGCAGCAGTTTGATGGAGTCAAGGTCTCTAGCGGCCAGGAAGATAACTTTGTAAACATTAGGCATATGGATTAACGTGGGACCAGATACATGGAACAAACATTTTTAAAATGTTTTAATTAGCAGCTGGTACATCAATATGGCAGTCTTGGCAACGGAAGTGCTACGGCCCTTGTTCCTTTTTAAGTTGGAGAAGGAAATGCAGACTTGCCAAAACTGAGGATGGAGATGCAGGAATGCTACGGAGATCATGATGATCTGATGATGATCTGGAAGTTGAGTCATGGCAACTGGACTTCTTTTTTGAGAGAGAGAAACGTTTCGCTGCTCATCCAAACAGCTTCCTGAAGAAGCTGTTTGGATGAGCAGTGAAGCGTTTCTCTCTCTCAAAAAAGAAGTCCAGTTGCCATGACTCAACTTCCAGATAAACTCACCTGGATGACTGAGAATCTTCACAGACATCTGATGAGGATGAACATTTATAGCAACAGGATTTTAGTAACACAAGGCAAACCAACACAGATTTGTGAAAAGAATAACATCCAGCAAAGGACGGACTGTCTACAAAATTCTCACACTTGAATCTTATTTTGCACCATTTAGTGCACATCTTTGCTCTGCTGTAGCATTTTTCAGTTTGGATCCTGGGGATCGATCGGTGAATAGGAGGCTGGTAGTAACTCTTAAAGAAAGAGTTGTTCTTTTCATCATTTTTCAGGTTTTTTGTTGTTATTCAACAACATTGACAGGTCTTAATTTGTTACAGTGTACAAGAAGGTTTTCCAGTCTTCTAAAACTTGAATGGTTTCGCATCTTAACCCATACAGACCTGAAATTCTTTTTAAAACAGACAAGCAAGGGGGAAGCTATAGTTCCAACTCATCATTTATTATTCTGAATAACAACTTATGCAAACCACACATACATAAAGAGGATTCATTTTATACAATAGGGCGTAATAAATATGCATAAACAGAAAGTACTTTGCTGAAAAAAATAATAATACACACACATCTTTCTACATGTTGATTTTAGGCACTTGCATTATACTGACAAGGCACTCCAAGTTGTCCATTTAATGTACTGAACGTACTTTAAACGGGCTCCATAGGACATCAAGTTCTCCAGCACGTATCATTTGTCCTTGCTCTTTTCTAAAACCCATTCAATCACCTGTGAATACACACCAGAAATCAGAAATATAAATAAAATGGAGGTAGCATGTTCATGCTAGACAACTCTTAAGATAACAATATTCCATTCATAAAGAAGCGAATCAAGTATGCTACTTTAATAAAGAGGGAGAACCAGTTTCAGTAGCAAAACAATATTTCCCAATACAGAAAGAATAATTTGCACACATAGGCCACTAGGAGAGACTCACCTGTTTAACATTGCTGCTAGCAGCTTTCTTCATTTCATCAAAAAGACCTCTAGATGTTTTCAAATCCTAGATAAGAAACCAAACCAAACCAAAGTACTTTAGAAATGTACTTGAGTATTGGCATTCAGATTTCATTGTAAACTAATAAAATCTGCAATGTAC
Source organism: Phrynocephalus forsythii (assembly GCA_029282475.1). NCBI lineage: Eukaryota > Metazoa > Chordata > Lepidosauria > Squamata > Agamidae > Phrynocephalus > Phrynocephalus forsythii. The sequence goes on along the minus strand of JAPFRF010000003.1, from coordinate 107,741,505 downwards.
TTTTGCTAATTTTGATATTTAATAGCAACACAAGTTATAAGAAAGCCCATGCTAATTCTCACTGACGATGTTAATTCTCTATTGACATTTTGTACCACCATGTTCCTTCTTTGCACTCACAAACCTTCACCCTGTTTGCCCACATTTAATCCAGTTTATTGTTGCAATTTCCTTACGATGATAAAATAACACCACAAAATCCCATCATAACGGTCACTCAGTATCCCTTCAGGATTTTACAAGCTCTTACCCTCTCCTATCAGCTAGTCAATACCCTTGTTCCAGTCCTTGCTTTCAAAAATGTCGAAATAGCATAAGATAACAGACATTAAGGAATCAAGAGGAATCAAGAAAGAGAACATCAAAATAATGTGAATATATTTGTACAACAAGATAAGCCATTTTGGCTCAGTTCTAGTGGGAATGCCATTTATTCCTTTGGTACTGCCTTTATTGCTGAATAACAGAGAATGGTAATTCTCTTTGCCTATGTTGGCATGAGACATAAATGCTCCAGTGAATTACTCTTCCATGGTCAAGTCCAGATAATCCAGGAGCACATACTATCCTTTACACAATCTGAATCTCACTGGCGGTGTTATCTAAAATGTGCTGATCCCAAAATTTGTGTCGCGTACCATATGGGTTTGTAGAGATGAGGGAGAAATAAGTATCATATGGATTACAGAGGTGAGATGTGCAGACTCAGTACGCACCAGCTGCAAACAAAATCATGACATGGTTGCCTGGAGATAAGATACTCTTTCTGGGATCCAATTTACTCCAAGAGCATTACAGTAATGATGGTTTTCCACTGGACTGTATCTACCAGAGTCTGTTGAAACTCTTCATTTGTGAACAACCATGCCAATGTGTTAAGTTGGAAGGCTTCAATGCTTTGCTGCTGATTTATTGCTACACACGCAGTAACATGTCACAACAGGGGTGAGAAAATTCACACCACAAGGTAAGTTCTGCAAGATTTTTGGTCTAGCATCTGAAACTGCCAAAAATGCTAAGAGCTGCTTCACACATTTCTAGGTGTAGCTTCATGAAACTGCATGAATTCAACAAACATGGCTGATATTCATGATGGCAGCCAACAGATGTGTGAACATGTATGACTCTAGTGCTTTTGTCAGCAGGCTTGAAAGGGTTTATGACATATTTGAAGGGTACATAAAGGAACTCAACAGGACATATCCACATAGTCACATGTGTTGCTATGTGGATGAGTCCTGAAATTCAAATATCATGCAAGTCTCTAGGAGTGGAAATGCTTGCAGAATTGGTCTGAGCAAATGTTTTCCTTTATATTTGAAACTAGAACAATCGCTCAGAAAAGAATCCATGCCCTACATATAGAAGGGTCCAGTCCTTGTCATCAACAGGCACTTAATTTCACTCCCCGAGACCTTGAATAAGTCAGAACCAAACAGAACAATCTAAGCATGCAAGACGGACAGTTTGTATAAATTTTTATATATAACTTTTGCTCCACGACAGGGAAAGTGATGGTGCAAGAGTAAGCAGCTATGAAGCTCTTACCATTTTAAAGTGGGCTCTTAATGAAGGAAAAATGCATTGAGGTATGTGTTCTCAGACTCTCAAACTGGAGGATACAGTGGGATTTTCTCCAGCCAGAGAAGAAATCAGGTTTTACGCATGCTTGCAGGCACTTCATTGACAGAACATACTACACACTACAGATGGGCACAAATTAAAATATGAAGTGCAAGCTTCATCCAAGATGGCTAATGTATTGATTTGTATTCATCCAAATTGATGCCCTCCATGAATATGAATAATCTGTTATCGATTTTTCCTTCCAGGAACCCCCCCCACACACACACAGAGAGAGAGAGAGAGAGAGAGAGAGAGAGAGAGAGATGCTTCCTCTGACTCCCCTCTACAATCCATCCTCATTTGGTGAAGACTGGGTTTCTCCCAACCCAGTTACTAAAGGACACTTTTCTGGGGGACCATCTTTGTATAACTCAGATGTCCAAAACCCACTTTTGGTTCCTCTAGGTGCCTGGAGGCCAGTTGTTTATAGAATTTTAAAGGAAAAAAATGAATCGACAAATTAATCAAAGGCAAAAACAAATCTACAAATAATTGATTCATCAGGAAAAAAATTGTAAATTCATTTGTGACTTGTCAACCTCAATGAATCATGAATTGAAAACAATCCACATTTTGCCAAATTGTACCCAACTCTACTGCACACCCCAAATTTACTCTTCTTGAGTTTCTACATTTTAAATGATCCACACATGAAACCACCGGGCAGTTGTGTGTTGTTCCGACGTGTGGGGAAACAGAATAGGCACGTACCTTCAAATAACATTTGGATATCTCGAAGAGACGCTGCCTGCAGGCTGCAAAGCACTTGTGGTTCTCAGTGATGCCATGGCGCTCAAGTGTTTTCGTCACCACCTCTGTTAGCATCTTGGAGAAAACAACAACCGAGTTGGTCAAGCTACAGTGGAGGAAGCCTGCTAGCCTACCACCTCTTGGTTGTTTGGTGAGCAGCAACGGGTCTTGGCAAAGAGAGGTTTTTCCTTGTGTGGGAGGCTCATGCTAACAAACAAGAAATAGGTGTTTCGGTTTTCTTTTGAAAGCTGCAGACACTGATTGCTTGTCTATTTTCTTCATAGGAATAGGAATAACCGATATGTGTTCTTTGAAAAGAAAGCTGCAAGAAGAAAAGAAATCTTTCCTCGCATATAACCATTCATTTGGATCTTTTTTTATTTGGACCCCCCCCCTTTAATTTCTGACCCCTTTTGATTAATAAAGCTATCTCAGACTATACTCTCCTACGCTGAGATTATATCGCAGCTAGGGGAAAGTGCAAATTGGGAATAATGGCAGAAAGAAACATTTAAGATAATGTTAATTTTGCATGTTAATTTTGTAAAATGAACCATTTATTGTGTGTATTCTCGAAGGCTTACACAGACGGGATCTGATAGCTGTTATGAGTTTTTTGGGTTGTTTGGCTTTGTTCTGGAAGTTTCTACGGGGAGGAAACAGTCAGACAGACCTGGAGACAGGAAACACTCTTAGGGAAAAGAGCACACCTACTTCCAGAACACGGCCAAACAGCCCGAAAAACTCTCAATAGCGATCTTACTGTGTGTTTGTTCTAGTTCACCACTGGACAGCAGTTTCTTAAGCTCTCCTAGGCATTAGTAGAAAATCTTGCCCCCACATTTCATTGCATGCTTGAAGATTTTATATGACAGCAGGTTGTTCTGTGACTTTCTGCACCCATGACCCAGGAATCGATGACTAAAAGTCCAGCTTTACTTACTTACTTACCTTACTGTCCGACAGTGCTGAAACACTCTCTGGGCTTTTTTACAACATAATAATTCAAGGAACACTTTGCCACTGCCCCCACCCCACCCCTTGAACTGGATACTCATTTTATCAACCTCAGAGGGACGGAAGGCTGAGTTAACCTTGAGTCAAGGACATGAGCCCCCTAGGATGAAACTCAGGTCATAAGCAGGAGCTTGACTGCAGTCCTGCAGTTTAAAACACCGGGCCATGGGAGTTGCTGCCATTTTACTCCCAAAGGGGCATGCAGGGGCCTTGTTGCAGCACTAAAATAATTTAAATAAATAAATAAATAAATAAATAAATAAATAAATAAATAAATAAATAAATAAATAAAACACAGAGACCCACGGACACCTAGACCTGCCAAAGTTTTCAAACAGGCGGGCCAGTCCACCACCACCCTTGTTGGATCACTCCAAAAATGCATTTTCTTGCTCACACCTAGAGGGAAGGTGGGGGTTGCCTGTTCCTCTGCACCATTCATTTCTTTGTGATACGCATCCGCCCCCAGGGCCTTAGGTTGAGGACCCCTGCCCTAGAGGGCTGAAGTTAGGCCTGGCACCTGTCAAAGCCATGCAGCCCATGATAAAGCACCACAGATACCACTACAGGTTTAGCTATCATAGAACATTCTTTACCCGTGTATGCTTCTGTGATCTCGATTCCCTTGTGGGCTTCAACGCGTCTGCTTTTAGATCACACTTCTGGCTTCCTGAGCTGCTCTTGGTGGATACTCTGCACACCGGGTTCTGCGTCTCTTTGACCACCACAGAAGACAGAGAGCCCGATGTCTCCAGAGACTGCCTTGTGGTCATTCCTGTGCAACTCCCACTGCTTACACTTGCCTGGGACAAGAGAGAGTCTGTACTTTCAGATTTCACTAACCTAGAGAGAGATTAATGGAGGAAGCAGAACAGATTTTTTTTAATTAAAGGCATTTACATTATATGCTGGATTTGTCGAGCTTGAAACCAAGTCCCACACAAACAGTTTAGCAGTCCCAAACAGGGAGGAAAAAAAAACACAAACACAGGCAGTTCTGTATCTCAGCATGTCTCCTGTCTGGTTTGGAGAACTAAATGGAAGCCCTCTGGCAATACCCTTAGCCAGTGTTGTGCAGCATGTGCCCTAAAGGAACGTGAGTGAAAATTCTTCCAGATCTCATTTCAGGATATGCACTGATAGCCCCAACTGGAAAGATCAGAGGGAGCAGCACAAGGGGGGGTAGGGACACAGCCATGGCACAGAGAAATCTGGAGAACTGAAGAAAGACACACAATCCTTGGCTTAACGGAGAAAATTACCTCTTTGCGGGATAAAGGCTGGTCAGGTCTTTGGGTTTGCGTTTTAGCCTGGACACCTGGGAGTGGAGTTCTCTTTGCAAAGATTCCCCATCGGGGATGCTTCCAGGCTCTGACAAAACCCCCGGAGATGGCAGAGGGCTCAAGGCAAATGGCACAGGGCAGCACTCCTTGGCACAGGTCGTCTGCGTTTCGTAACGAATAAGCCGGGTCTGGAGTTCAGCAAATCCCATGTCCTTCTCCAGAGCTTTTCTGTTATCTAGACAGTACCTAAAATGAGATTACATTACTTGAGCAATCTGGAAGTTGAGTCATGGCAACTGGATTTCTTTTCTTGAGAGAGTGAAATGTTTCGCTGCTCATCCAAGCAGCTTCGTCAGTCTGAGAAAAGCTAGTTGTGAGTCCTCCATCTTATAGTTCACCTTGATTTCACACCACCCTGGTCTGAACAGGCTCATTAGGTGGACAGTGGCCTGAATAGGCTCATTAGGTGGACAATGGCCTGGGGTATGTGAAAGTCCCAACTATGGAACCCTTCACAACGCCCATGAAGTGTAGCTGTGGCCTTCCGGGTGGAGATGTGAAGTGCTTTTGATTTGTCTGGGGATTGCTGAAAGGGCAGCATGATAAGTGGCAGACAGATTGTGCCTGAGACCCCCCCCACCTCTGATGAGAGAGAGGTTTTCAATACACACATGAATGGCTTCCCTGACCCCTCTCTCGAACCACCCATCTTCTCTGTCTAACATGTCATATTTGAATGAGTGTCCTTTGTTCTTCAAATGAAGGTACACCACTGATTCTGGTGCTCCTATGTTGGGCCATCCTCGTGTTTAGTGGCAGTTTGGTTTCTCTCAACAGAGGTGGGGGACTTTGCCTGGTTTTCTATGAGATGGAATAAAACCTAGCCTCATGAATTCAGCTCTCCTGCATAACAGGGTGCCACCATGCTACAACATTTCAAAGAGTAAGCCACAATGCACATGTATCAGAAAGACAACTCAACTTTCCTTAAAATAATCTGTGTTAAAATGTATTTAAGGGAGAACCAGTGGCACAACAGATATACCCACCTTGGGTTCTTTTTAAGGAGAAAGGTGGGGTAAAAAATTAAATAACTACACAAAACATAGTATAGAACTAAGACTCAAAAATCTCACATCAATATCTCTACACAGTCCTGATGTTAATTAGATTCTGTTTTCTCAGCTTAATTTGCCCCCCTCCCCTGTTTAAGAACATAAGAAGAGCCATGCTGGATCAGGCCAAAGGCCCATCTAATCCAGCTTCCTGTATCTCACAGTGGCCCCACCAGATGCGTTTGGGAGCGCATGAGACTAGATATCTGTCTTCTGGTACTACTCCCCTGCATCTGGCCCTTGATGTACCCTGGTTTTAAGCCTGGAGATTACACATCTCCATCATGGTTTGTAACCTGTGATGGACTTTTCCTCCAGGAATCTGTCCAATCCCCTTTTGAAGGCATCCAGGCCAGATGCCATCACCACATCCTGTGGCAGGGAGTTCCATAGACTAACAACGCGCTGGATGAAAAAATATTTTCTTTTGTCTGTTCTTACTCTCCCAGCCCTCAATTTGAGTGGATGTCCCCTAGTTCTGGTATTTTGTGAGAGGGAGAAGAGCTTCCCTCTATCCACTTGACTCATGCCCTGCATTATTTTGTACATCTCAATCATATCCCCCCTCAGGCGCCTTTTTTCCAAACTAAAGAGCCCCAAATGTTTTAGCCTTTCCTCATAAAGGAGGTGCCCCAGCCCAGTAACCATTTTAGCCGCTCTCTTCTGCACCTTTTCCAGTTCCACTATGTCTTTCTTGAGATGCGGTGGCCAGAATTGTACACAATACTTCCAGGTGCGGCCTTACTATTGTTTTGTATAATGGCATTATAATGTTGGCTGTTTTATTTTCAATCCCCTTTTTGATAATCCCTAGCATGGAATTGGCCTTCTTCACCGCTGCCACACATTGGGGAGACACCTTCATGGAGCTGTCCACCAACACACCAAGATCTCTTTCCTGATCCGTCACGGATAACTCAGAGCCCATGAGTTATTTAAAGAATCAAGGACTGAGGGGTTTGGAGGCCACCAAGTATAACCCTTTGAATCTTGGAAGTTCAGCAGGATAAAATGAAATTCATTCCCATGGATTTCCAGAAATTAAGGACTCCTTCCTGTGGCCCGTGGCCCTCAATTACTTTGCCACAATGAAAGAAATCCCAAACCAATCTTGACGGTGGGGCGGGGTTGGGGTTTTTTAATTTCTGAAAAGCCACGCCAGCTGACAATGACATCCACCTGAGGCTAAAGCAACAGGATCTCAGCCAGGAGATATTTCATACAATGTACAGTGATCTTACAAAACACAAACTCCTGTTGGATGAAGAAATGAGGTGCATTAGTTGATGATGCAAAGACACAGCGAGGCAAAAGAAGCTCCTTATGTATTTCTTTGCAGAGTTTCAGATCCATCAAGTAACACTCTTCTGTGTCTGCTCCTACTTGATCCTGCTTTTCCACTCAAGATGGCAAAAGGCTCAAGAGGAAGAGGCAGGCGTGACAAAACCCTGGAAACAGGAGTAATGAATATACAAATCATCAGCCAATCCCAGCAGGAGGGCGGGGAATGGTATGATATAAAAAGGGTGGAGCCTAGTCAGTTGAGGCAGTTCAGTGAGTTCAGTTGAGTTCAGTTAAGTTGAGGTTTTTGAGAGTGAGTGCTGGGAGAGAGCACTGCTCTGTGAGAGTTCTGTCACGCAGTGAGGGCTATACTGTTTACTAGTTATTAAAGACAGGGGGACTGGAAGAGTTGATGAAATCTATTATATGTTAAAGGCAACGCATACCATCCTCAGACATTGTGATATTTATCATTTTCTCAATAAACTTCATTATTGTTCCAATATTTTACATCTGAGTCTGTCCCAATTCATGGGGCAGCTTTTTTAAAAGGTGGCAGCATTACCAAGTGAATAAAAGGTGGCAGCATTACCATTTCCATCACAATTCAGTGTGTAAAAGGGAGGTGTCGTCACAATTTGGTGGCACAGCAGTGGGATGTCGAAATAAACCCAGTTGTGCCTCTGAAACTCAGTCTGTGAAAGGGGTGACGTCACAGCAGGTACCAAATGCTTCCAAGATATCAGAAGGAAAGGACCTCAAAATCTCTCTTAGAAAATCCGAACAATGGGCTATTCAAGCCAGAATCCTGTTGGCAAGCTGTGCAAGCAGGTGTTCCCAAGAAGCCAACAAACAGGACAGGAAGACCAACATCATCCTCTGTTGTCTGTACAGATACTTTTGGAGTCTGCAACTCCCAGTGGCCACCTTGGCTGTGAGATTTTAGGGGAGTCCCCTTAAGATTTTTTCCCCCCAAGCTGCGGTGAGTTGCTCTTCCTCTCTTTCATGAAGATTTCATTCAAGCCGTTATCACACTATCACTTGCCACTTGAGCCAATCCAAAGGATAGGGGCCGGTGTGTGTGACAAAACCATCCGTAGTAATTCAGCACATGGCCCGCAGTTTGGGAAGAAAGGATGCAACTCCTCGGATGACTATTTGAAAATCTGCCCATTCTAACACCACTAAGCTGTCAGGACAAATCAATGGCCTTTCTGTTAGAAAGACAATGTTGTTACACTTAGCCTGAAGTCTATTTCCCACCCACCCCCTCCAGAAAGAGACTTGTTCATTGACTTAAGTAATGCATTCCGTTTTACCACCAGAAACAAATTCATTATCTGATACAACAAAATTCTTCTTCATCATCCATTGCATGGCATTTTCTTCCCCTTATTTATATTCCTGAGTAGGCACTGCTGTCCATTCTACAAAGATGAAATATTCATCTATCGTGCATGCAGTTCTCATTTTTATGAAAGGATAAAGCTCGCAATTTATTATTATTATTTTTTGCCTCTTGAGGAACGAGTCGACTGGAGAAAGAGATTAAAGAAAAGGGGAGGCCAAGGAAGGGAGGAGAGGGATTAAGTTTAAGAGCAGCAGGTGACCCTGGAGTAACCCATTCAGAAGCAGTAGGAGCCCAGTTTAAAGGAAAGAAAGATGCCCTGATAACTGTGGAGAACAGATAGCACCTGCGAGTAGTGGACAGTTTTTTCTCTTTGCCGACTCCTAACAGCATCAACTGTGGCCCGGCCCACTAGAATGTCCCAGGCGCTCTCACTCTGAGTGGCCACGCCCAGGGAGGCGGGAAAACTGTCACCTGGAACCGCACCTTCTCTGTGGTTGGCCCCTCATTGTGGAATCATCTTCCGAGTGAAGTGCGCCTTGCACAGTCCCTGCCCGCCTTCAAAAAAGCTCTTAAAACCTTGCTCTTTAGGGGGGCATTTGGCGACCTTTAATTTTATTGTTGATATTTTTTTCCTTTTGTCTCTGTCTTGCCGATGATCTTTGGATTATTTTGTTTATTTGTTTTTATATTTTACATCCCCTATTTTTTTAAATCCCCTCTTGATTCTTGACTGTTGCTTTGTTTTTCTCTGGGTCTGTCTTGCCCTTATTGTTAACTGCCTGGAGTTCTTTTGGGAAGACGGGCAGTAAATAAATAAATAAATAACAGAGCACAGCAGAGGGATAAAATTGAGAGAGAGAGAGAGAGAGAGAGAGAGAGAGAGAGAGAGAGAGAGAGAGAGAGAGAGAGAGAGAGAGCAAACATGATTTCAACAGGGGGAGCCCCTAAGAATTTTTTTCTAATTATTTTTAAAATTGGTTTCTGTATATATTAATGGACCTTCCCAGAAGCCTTTAAGTCAGACAAGACAAAAGAAAGGGCAGTCCAAGACAAAGAGAAGAAAGGCAGCCCTTCTGCAGTGGTGGCCTGCATGTTGTGTTTTGTCTTTGTGTCAGAGAACAACATAGCATACACATGCGGCAAGAGCAAACTGATAGCACTTCGGGAAGAAGAAGTGAAAGAACCAGAGGAGCGAGTGGCCAGGACGAAGGCTGCAGAGTCAGAGGAGGTCAACAAGGACAAGCAGCGGACTGGAAACCAAGCCGTATGAGGGAAAAATGGAAAGACCTGGGTATGTTTAGCTTTGGGGGCGGGGGGAGGCAGAAGTAAAATATGACAGCACTTTTCAAATACAGTACTAGAAAGGTAGTCATACAGATGCGGGATGTAGAGAAATCCCCCTGGGGAGAATCATGGCCCCAGCTGCCTGCATGGGCAAGGCCTTTGGGATTCATTAAACCTCTCTATCTGAGCGGTGAGGCCCCGGATGGAAGGAATTGAATCCCGTAGCTAAAGCCCATATACCCAGGAATCCAGCTTGGTCTGTATCTCCCCTCAGGTCAGCCAGGAAGCCTGCAAGAGGGGGTTTCAGGACAAACAGCTGCCTGTGATCCTTAGATAAGCTCTCTGCCCACCCATGGAATTCAGGCTACGTGACCATCCTTTGTCTTCCTCTGTCCTATGGTCAATGATTATCCACCCCTTCCACTTGTGTGTACTTGTTTACTGTAACCAATAAAAAGCCTTGGGTCCCAGGTGAGACTCTCACTCACACTTTCACTGACACACACACACTCACTGACACACACACACACACACACACACACACACACACACACACACACACACACACACACACACACACACACACACACACACACACAGATGATTGCACACCCAATCAGACACCCACGCACAGAGTTAATAACGTCTGGGACCAAGAGAGATTGCACCCAATCTGTTCTTGATCATCAGTTAATGTTACAGCAGGACAGGATCTGTTCTTGATCATCAGTTAGTTAGTTAGTTAGTTAGTTAGTTAGTTAGTTAGTTAGTTAGTTAGAGAGAGAGAGAGAGAGAGAGGGAGGGAGGGAGGGATCCAAATCACATGGACGTCCCTTAGAAATATCCCCGGAAAGAAGAACTAGCAGATGGAAGTGTCATTATTCTGTCCTGCTTCAACTCTGCAGGCTGCAAATGAGGGCCTTCATTGAATCAAAGAGGGCCAGTTCTTTTGTGTAAAATGTTATCTCTGAAGATTAGCTAACCCAGGGATATTAGAAGAAATAATTCAACAGAGAATGGGAGAGATGGATAGACATTATTACATTATCACAGTTCGGTAGGACCCCAGTTTTCAAAACAAGTATTGTCCACATTAGCAAAGCCCCATTGAAATGATTTCCAAAGGACGAGTGGCATTCATTTCTTGCAGCAAAACTACAATGATTCTTGTGGCACTTCCACCACTCACAAATATACAGTATTGTAGCATGTAGATTTTTGGAGGGCACCCTTCAGTGCAATTATCAAATTATCTGAAATACAATTTACAACAAAGTAAAATAGAAATAAAATACAATCACATATGGTTTATTTGGTAAAAATATCCAAAATAGGGTTTCCAAATCCAAACTAGATCTGAGATATGGGTCAGAATCATCATGGCTGTTTTTTAGAGAAGTTGTTGAACAACATGTTAATTAAGATTTAAACCTTCCTGTAACTAAGCTTAGACTGGCAAAAGGAGAAGGTTTATTTTCCCCCCATGTCTCATTATGTATTTCCTTACTGCTCTGATTTTTAATCAAGCCATCATGGCCCAATAAATGATGAATAAATAGGGCCTAATCATGTAATGGACACCAGTGGCTTCAAACCCAGATACAGGAGGGTGATTTATTCCTCTCACAAGGCAAAGAACATCTCACCCTCCCCTACTTGCATCACCACAATGCTATACGTCCTTTCTGGGCATAATGCAATTGCTTATGAAAAGCTCCCTGGCCACAGCACCTCTGACCAGGACTGGACATTGTTGTCCAAAAGACACAGAAGGCAGGATCACCCTCCACACAGCATCTCTCCTGTGCATTCCAAAATCAGATCAAGAGGGTTGTGTTTCCAGACAGCTCAGTGGGCTGGAGGGTTGGGGAAACCTTTGCTATTAGGTCGCAGCTTGAGGCTTCCAACTGCTGTTCGACAGTTTCTGAATTTCATTGACAGTTAAATGAAACAGTTAAATGAAACATCCCAGCTTGGCGGTAGAAATAAGATTTGCTCATGCCCAATCTCCTTAGAAAATAAAACAAATAAAAATAACACAGCAGTAAAACCTAATGGCACCTCAATGACCAATGATAGGTTTACGATGGCGGAGAAAAAAAAAAAACAGGTGCCGGAAAAAGGTGGCGGAAGGCCAGCAGGGACTCTGCAGAGCCCTTTGGGGATGAATTGGGCACCCAACGTCACCCCTTCACAGCCAGCTGTATTCAGGTTAAATGGCTGTACTGGCACTTCAAAAAAAAAAAAAAAGTGGGTTTTGAATCGCAGTTTGGGCACTCGGTCTCTAAAAAGGTTTGCCATCACTGATCTAGAGGATCCTGCACTTGCCTTGCCTTTCAGATTGCTTAAGATCAGGCCCTTGAAAAGGCAGGCTTGGGATCAGGATCAGGGTCCTCACGTGACAGTGACAAAGGTCCTTGGTGGTTCTTCAAAGACCAGTCAAGGCCACTGCAAAAGAAACCGGCCAGAACTGGACGAAGACTTTGGTTGAGTCACAGTTCATCTTGTCACGCCAAGGACAGCAAGCACTGTGACTCAACCACGTGCCCCCAGGTAAACAGCTCTATCCCCACAGGCTTACGGTCTGCATTTCCTTTTCAGGCATAAATGGAAGAGGACCCACGGCTGACAAGGGATGGAGAAGCTGGCATCGAGCTACAATCCTTCATTTGACTTCCAAAGAGGACCCTAGGCCAGCCATTCAACTTTTAAACAGGTAGTACAGGCTCAGTGGGTTGCCCTGGGGTGGGGATGCAGATTTTTGCCTTCTCTGCACTGTCTTCTCCTTGGGCATTTTGACTGACAGTTCAGGAGGAGCTCAAATGAGTGGTTTCTCTTATCTTCATCCCATAAAGCTAGAATCTTTGAAATGTGCAAAGTCTGCCTTGTCTTTGACACCAGTTCTTTCTTGCCGTGTATTGAGCCCCCAGGATTCCAGGAAGAGCCTACACCCAGAGTATGGAAAAGTTCCTTTAAAAAAAGTTTAACCGTCCCTAAGTCCCCCAGTCAATATATTCAAGACTCTTCTCTACTCCACTTGGTTACAACTGAAAAGAGATAGACCCATTTTCTCAACAAGAAAACACGGTTAGCTTATTGCAACAATGTTTGGCCTCAATGCAGTGACAATGCAGTGACAGCGGACATCGCAACAGCAGCAACTGGAGCAAAAGTCCATCATGGGTTACAAACCATGATGGAGATGTGTCATCTCCAGGCTTAAAACCGGGGTACTTCAAGGGCCAGATGCAGGGGAGTGGTATCAGGAGACAGATATCTAGTCTCATGCACTCCCAAATGCATCTGGTGGGGCCACTGTGAGATACAGGAAGCTGGACTAGATGGGCCTTTGGCCTGATCCAGCATGGCTCTTCTTATGTTCTTATGACACTGGGGATGAGATCAAATATGACTGAACAATAGGTTGGCTGAAAAGTCCTCAGCCTAACCTGGGATGGGATTGTACTGCCTACGCAGTTCCAGGTATTAAAAGCCAATTCTAACAATCATAAACCTGTTGGAGTCCCGTCATGTTTGTTTTATATTCCATTCATTTAACAGATGGCTGCTCTGCTTTAGGACTAATAACATTTAAATTCAGTTCTTACTATTAAAGTAGTAATTGTTTTATTGGGCCAAAATCTATGGTTTAGTCCCAACTTAAGCAAAGTCATGGGCTCAAGCTATAGGATGCCAGATTTAGACTGCACATCAGAAAAAACACCTTAAATGCTAGAGGAGTGCAGCAATGGAACCGATTAGCTTAGGAGGTGATGAGTGCTTCAATGCCAGAGGCATTCAAGTGAAAACTAGGCAACCATCTGTTAGATCTGCTTTGGACTGGACCCCATGGCCTTCTTGGCCCCTCCCAACTCAATTCTTCTATGATGCTATGATTTGTTGACCTTTTAGGTCAGGTGTGTGTGTGTTGTGTCGTTACAGTCGTGACCGACTCTTCGTGACTCCATGTCCATGGAGTTTTCTTGGCAGGAATACTGGACTGGCTTGCCAGTTCCTATTCCAGGCGCCTACAGCACCTGGTATTCCCTGGTGGTCTCCCATCCAAGTACTAACCAGGGCTGACCCTGCTTAGCTTCCGAAATCAGGCGAGATCGGATGTGCTTAGGGCATCTAGGCAGGTGGGGTATAAATACAATAATACTGTAAATCAATTTTGTTCTCTCTTTTAATGCTTTTTTCAAAGCAACATACCTTCCTCTTTCAAAAAAATCTACCCTTGGATAATGATTTCAGGCACTGGGAAAGGTTATTAAACTAATTTTTGAGTTTTGAGTTTCAGAGATAGCACTAAAGAGCATAAACCAGGAGCACTGCAACCTGATTCCCCACTGTTGTTGATGACAGTCCCCCAAAGGGTTTGGATGCTCTCAAGCTCTCCAAAACCTTGAGAAGATGCTGCAAACCCTTGAGAAGATGCTGTGTGACTCTTCTGCCCCATATCTTGGTTCTCCAAACTAAATTATCAACTTAATATATCGGAACGTATATCAGAAAGGAACAGTATATCAGAAAGTAACATAAAAAAACAACTGCCTACTGCCACCCCACTAATCCTGACAACACACACACACACACACACACACACACACACACACACACACACACACACACACACACACACACACACACATTAGGGATGGATCCAGGATACCTAAAGGACTATAAGCCCTACAAATTCAGTGGAACATTCTTAAGCAGGCGTAAGTCACAATGAGACACACAGAAGCCAAAACACAACACTTCAGCCATTGCAGTAATTATAAAGGGAACTTAGTATCTAAACTCCCTGTCTTGAACCAGGTACTGTACTGTGCTCTGGAGCTCTGTTCAACATTATGGCTAAAATCCACTTTGTGGTTACCCTGTTTCTTTCTCTTCATTTGTATTCAGCTACTGAGAAGAGCTACGATTAGTAAGAAACGAATGCTGCTTCTCAGCATGCGCCCTGCACTCCCAAACCCTTCAAAGTGTTTAACAATCAATGACTAGTGCCATCTTAGTCCATAAAAGGTTGGAGAAGTCCTTTGAAGCTGAAACTAAACTCTCTGGAGCCGATAGTGTTACTTAATTCTTCCTGAACTTTCATACGTCAGTCCATGGGTGCTAGGCAGAGAGTTACCACTGTTCAATCACAAGGCTAATTTCCCCTGACCTGCCTCTCCAGGGAGGGAGGTGCTACTCAAGAGCAAAGGGAAAATCACATCTCAGTCATTTCTGATCCCACTTCTTGGGAGCTTCCGAAAGCATTTGCAAGGAGAACACAACTATCCTTCCTTTAACAAGACTTTTTTGGACACTCCTGCAACTCTGATTACATGCTGAGGTCTGCCATCTTCTGTTTTACCAATGGAAGTCCAGCAAAGGTATCCATTTCTGGTGCTATATGATAAAGGTGGGCCACAGGTGCTCCAGGATCTCCTGGGAGACATCTTGCATTACATCAGCAACAATTTCTGCTTTCCGATGGAAACAACAAAATCCATTTCCCCTACCCTAAAATTGTACCACTGGCGGGTGGGGGAGAAAGAGAGTGGAGCTAACCAGGGTTTTGGTATCAGGAGGGACTGTGATTTCTGTTGGTTCTACTGCTGAAAAAAAATTCTAGGCTCAGAAGGCTTTCATTCTAAGGGCACTCTCTTGCCATGCTTTTCCTGAGCAGAAAGCCCTCGCAGAACAATCAGAATCCCTGAGATGGAAAGGACCTTATAAGGCAAGTAAGTCCAACCCCTTGATCAATGCAGGAATCCAAATCAAAGCAGATAATGACAGATGGTTGTTCAATTTTTTTTCTTGAATATCTCCGGAACTGGAGCACTCACCACCTCCTCAGATAACTGGTTCCATTGTCAGACTGCTCTAGCAGTTAAAATCCCCCAGGAATTGGGTGAGTGTGTGTAGGTGTTGCCCAAGGTTGGCATGAAGAAACACCACTTCTGGTGTGGCACCACTTGCATAACTGAGTGAATCCACTTTACAGTGCTGGTAGGAAGCGAGGTGGCTCAGTGAACTGAGGCGTCTGAAAACTGTCAGTGGTTCGAATCTCAGGTGCCACGCAGTGGAGTGAGCTCCCGCTGATAACCCCAGCTCCTGCCAACCTAGCAGTCCGAAAGCATGTAAATGAAAGTTGAAAAATAGGTACCGCCATAAAAAGAGGGAAGGTAAAACAGTGTTTCCTTGTAGCTATACCGGCCACGTGGCCACGGACTTGCACAACACTGGCTCTTCGGCTTGAATACGGAGATGAGCACCGCCCCCAGGGTCGGACACAACTAGCACGAAAGTGTGTGTGTGGGGGGGAACCTTTACCTCTATCTTTTTTTAGGAAGCTTTACTCAGGGAACGCTACATATATTTTTTGCACCAGAAGTCTAAGGGTGAGGAAAGAAAATGTAGAATGAAGCAAATCATTGGCATGTGCACAGTGACTATCGTTCCATTTCCTTTCAGAGCTGTCCTGACTGCTTTCATGTTGTATCTATCCTGACCCAATGTGTTTTTGATGAAGGGACCTTTTGAGTCCCTTCACTTTATTTTTGGTTTGCCCGTGCTAAAGGCCCCACAGAGCTCTTAGAAACAAAAACCAGAGGCCAAAAAAATCCCCAAAAGGCAACAGTGAGTGAAAGAAACCATTGTACCAACAGCTGCCAACTGTAGCATCAATCATCACTGTAACACCCACAAAAGTGGCATGAATTTATATTTGGCATCATCATCCTCAACCTGTACAGACAAAAAGGAAAAGCCCAGAAAAAACTCTCCAAAATAGACAAATGTAGCGACAGGGGATTGTATTTATCAGCTTAAAACGAACAAGAAAACGATTAAAAAGAGGAGGGGTTGTTTATAAAGCAGAAATGCCAGCTGGCAATCAAGCCAAGAAATAAAATACAGTACAGAAAATTGCTAATATTGACCACTATTAAACAACCACTGACAGAAATAAACCTGAATAACAACCAAACCAAGCCAAAACAGCTAAGTTCAGTTTGGCTGTTTCCCCACAGCACCAAGCAAGTTATCAAAATACTGCAACTTCCTAACAAGTGTCAAGGCAGAACAGCTAATACATTTGAGTATTTTCCTCAGTATGGCGTACGAAAGTCCTGCTAGCTCAAAAACTTCTCTTGGCATAGAAAACAGCTTTTTCTTTAAGTGACAAAAACTGTCCTCAACCCAAAACTGATTTATTAAAATGTTTCTACACCCTCCTTCCCCCTTCTTTCTCTTTTGGCACTGTGTATAAAATATACACAGTGGATATGGAACAACTGACTGGTTTAGAATTGGGAAAGGAGTACGACAAGGCTGTATACTGTCACCTTGCCTATTTAATTTATATGCAGAGTACATAATGAGAAAGGCCGGTCTGGATGAATCACGAGCCGGAATTAAGATTGCCGGAAGAAATATCAACAACCTCAGATACGCAGATGATACTACTCTAATAGCAGAGAGTGATGAAGAATTAAAGAAGCTGTTAATGAGGGTGAAAGAGGAGAGTTTAAAAAATGGGCTGAAGCTCAACATTAAAAAAACTAAGATCATGGCCACCGGTCCCATCACCTCCTGGCAAACAGGTTGGGAAGAAATTGAGACAATGACAGAGTTTATTTTCTTGGGCCCTTGATCACTGCAGATGGCGACTGCAGCAACGAAATAAAAAGACGATGCATCTTGGTAGGAAAGCAATGGCAAACCTAGATAGCATCCTAAAGAGCAGAGACATCACTTTGCATTACTTTTCAGGATAGTCAAAGCTATGGTTTTTCCAGTAGTGATGTATGGAAGTGATAGCTGGACTATAAAGAAGGCTGATCGCTGCAGAACTGATGCTTTTGAGCTGTGGTGCTGGAGGAGAGTCTTGAGAGTCCTCTGGACTGCAAAGAGATCAAACTGATCCATCCTGAAAGAAATCAACATATATAATGTTCACTGGAAGGACAGATTTTGAAGCTGAGGCTCCAGTACTTTGGCCACCTAATGAGAAAGAGGACTTCCCTGGAAAAGTCCCTGATGCTGGGAAAAATAAAAAGGCAAAAGGAAAATTATATTTTAGAGAATGAGATGGTTATACGGTGTCAACACAACATCCAAAATGAATTTGACAAAACTCCGGGAGGCAGTGGAAAATCAGGAAGGCCTTGTTTTCATTTCCATAATTAATTATTCCGGAGATGACTGAACGACTGAACAACATTTAAAATATAAAACACATAGTACCATCATCAAAATAGTGAGCATAGCATTTAACCGCACAGGTCACACAGTAACTGTGGATATGTGAAGCAGCTATAATAGAGCAGGTATGTGGACCTTACAAGGAATCTTGTACAATACAAGGGTGGAATCTGTCAGAATGGTTCCTGCCCTTGAACACTGCTCATAACCCTCGCTCCTCCGAAGTAGGGCATCTGAGAGTACCGACTCTGATCAAAGCCCATAAGATGGTAACAAGACGGCTCCAAGATTTTGGAACCAGCTCCCGTCAGAAATTTGCCAGGGCCCATCGATACTGATTTTCAAAACACACCTGAAGACCTGGTTGTTTAGAAATGCTTTCCCTCGCTACTAACGACTACTATCTGCCCCCACTTGCACTTAACTTACTCTTGATCGTTGACTTTATGAGTGATGTTATTGATTTAAATATTGATTTAATTATGTTTTAGTATGTACTATTAAGTTGCATTATTTTCACTTTGCTATATTTTTATTATACAATATATTGTACTGTGTGCTTTATACTGAACTGTTGTAAACCGCCCAGAGTGGCCTCGTCACCAGATGGGCGGTATATAAATCAAATACATACATACATACATACATACATACATACATACATACATACATACATACATACATACATACATACATACATACATAAAAATCTAGCCTGGAATCAGTATTTTCAGGATGGATATTGCAATGAATTTCCTCTCAACCAAGATTTCTTCCTCTGCCCATATTGTACCATTATGGAACTTGAGACTCAATAAAAAACTGGTCATAATATTCATTATATTTTATAGATTCAATTATATATAAGCAATAACACAACACCCTGAGTATTTATCATTATAACAAAATTAATCAAAATCAAGACAATTTGTTTTCATTTCAACTAATTAATTATTCCTAGATGCTTGGAAATGCAAATAGCATTTCCCACTCATTTAATTCTAAGACCAAATGGAACCAATTTGTGAGTTTTCTAAAGCTTAAGTTACACTGAATAAAAGAAGTCAATGAGAACTTACTCTAGGCCATGGTAATGGCAATCCGCGGCTTTTTCAAAAGGCAAACTCGTCAGTTTTCGCGGTGTCAATTTTGGTGTCAAAAGAAAAGCATTGTCACTGCAAGTGGGAAGAAACAGTTGTAATGTGAAGTTTTTCTTTATGAAAACGGAAGCAATATTTACACAATGAACTGGAAGAATGGTACATGGGCATCGTGTTTCAAAATTATTCTAGCACAGTTCATGCCTCTAATAATAATCCAAAAGTTGAGTCACGGCAACTGGACTTCTTTTCTTGTGAGATCGAAACATTTCACTGCTCATCCAAGCAGCTTTGTCATCTTGAGTTGCTATGTGCCTGTTCCAACCAAGGTGGTGTGAAAGCGAGGTGCACTATAAATTGGAGGCCTCATTACCACCTTTTCTTAGGCTGACAAAGCTGCTTGGATGAGCTGTGAAATGTTTTGATCTCACAAGAAAAGAAGTCCCGTTGCCATGACTCAACTTCCAGATACTCTCACCCGGAGGACTGAGAATCTTCACAGACGCTAATAATAATAATAATAATACTGGAGCCATAGAGCATCAAATTCGTCTGGCTAGTGCAACGATGCCATGAAACAAGGCCTCACCTTTTTTGGATGGGTAAAGGCTTCAGATCTCCAACAGGCATCCCTTCGGGGGTAAAATATTTCAGTAGCTCCTTAGCATCAAGCAACGTCGTTGAGCCCTTTTGGCCATCTTTCCGGCCCAAAAGTTGTTCAGAAACTCTGATGGGAAGGAAGAAAACTTAACTGAATCAATGGAAATACAACCCACGTGCAAACCAGAAACCTAGCTGCAGCTAGGGAAAATGAAGAATATAATGCAATTTATAACATACAGTATGCCAGCATACAAAATGAGTTTCGTTGCTTGGTATCTCACCTTGTTTTTTGTTTAATTTTTTCAAAATGTTCTAAATTCTGAAGGACACTTCTTTCTGGCCATTGCAATGGATTCAAGCCTTCCAGTGCTAAATCTGAAAGAGGAAAGAGAAGCAAAAGGAGAAAGGTCAAAACAGCCCATTGTAAGATTGATGTGCATTCATAATCGATTTGAGTCTAGACGCATCTGTGCTAATATGTCATTATGAACAAGAGAAGGAAGCTCCTGCTTTCTGCAACTCCCATGCCAACTCTTACACAAAGTACTATTAACTCTGATTGAACTTTTGAGCAGCCACAAAATTAGACAAGCAAAATGTTGCACTAGGGTGGACACTATAAATATACAACATTTACTAAAACTATAATATATAATTAATAGGAGAACAATACAGAGAGGAGGTCCACCAAGATTATATCTTATTCAGCGAGGGATAAAGTAAAAAAAAAAAAAGAACTGCAAGGCCACATAAAAGTTGGCACACTCTTATTTATGCCATTCACATGCAGGGCATGGGCAAGTGAATATATTACATACTTTTTCCATGTACAAGACTATTTTTTTCTAAAATTGATAGACTAAAAATTGAAGGTCATCTTATACATGGAAGTAAGCCACGGAGATACCCCCCACACATGGTTGCAAAACTGCAGTTTTGGGTTGGAAAAGTGGCGGTCATCTTATAGATGGAAAAATGAGGTATTTGTTATTATTTTGTTACATTTCTATCTCACCTTTCTTCCTATGAGCTCAAGATGGCATTAATCAACGATCTTTTGAGGTAGGCAGGGAGAGAGAGAGAATAACTAGTGCAAGATCCTTCCTGTGAGTTTCATGATCAACTAAAAATTGAACTCAGGTCTTCTGTGTTCTACTACACCACCAGGGCTCTCATTTCCCCGAACGGGAATAAATAAGCCATCAAAAGATCCCTACCATAAATGGTGCCTTGGCCTTTTGTTTCAGCAGCTGCTACCAGACCAGTCTTATTTCGATGGCTAACACTCCACAACTCTAAGAAATAGTCTTTGTTGTGTGTTAGCAGGGTTTTCAGGTCATCGGCTAATGGCTCCAGCTGATGCCCCATAGTTTCCTGCCTTTCTGTAAATGTCAAATGAAACTCTTAGTATAGCATATTTTTTGCAGTCACAAACATGTTGCTGAATGTAAGAAGTACACTGACATTTAGTAAATCGTTACTGAGCCATCATGCTGCTACAACAGTCCTACGCCGTCTTCAAGGACCGAAGATAGAATCTGGATTTCCTGGAAAGGCTATCCATGACAACCTTTCCATCCTTCCCCTTTCAAGACAGCAGTTGTGATGCCATTTTCAAATGCAGACCATCAAGCTAGATAGGATTCCCCCAATCACCAAGCCATCCCCTCTTTCATACTTCAGAAGCGCTGTTAACTAGTAAAGATGATGAGGTTACAACAAAGGAGCTAATAGCAAATCTTATGACAGCCGCTAGATTGATTATAGCAAGAAACTGGAAATCCAAACTAGATCTCAAGATGTAAGATTGGTATAACGAACTTTGGGATATAGCCATAAACGATCAATTGTCTTGTAGCCTAAAAGTTAAACGAGGAGAAATGAAAAAAGACGTTTTTTTTTTACGACATTTGGGGAAAATTTATAGACTTTGTATTAGTTGAAGGGAAGGGGAAAGAGTCGACGAACACTTCAAGACAGTTCTGGAGAAGAGGACTTTAAGAAGAATACTAGAAAAACAGAAGACGGAGTAACAAGAAGAACTCATGGATAGTCCCGGGGGGTGGGGGTACACTTGTATTGTAATTGTTATCTGTTATTTTGTTTGTATGTAGTATAAAATTAAATTAAAAAATTTACAAAAAAAAGAAGCGCTGGAGATTACAATCACTCAAGACCACGTTAGAATGAAACGAATCCATTCCTCTGATTCTCCAGCTCACATTAGAGATGAGTTCTGATTCTGTACAGAGACTGTCTGTGCTCTTCCTCAAGGAAGAGCTGTTACCACAACCTCTATATCACTTGTACGTTTGCTACGTAGATTGCCGTTAAGTCATTTGACGCAAAGATGAATATTAGATACTCATATCTAAACCTCATTACTGGTTAGAGAAACACTAAAGAGAGCTCTGGGAGGGAAGGAATACTAACTCTATTTCACTAGCGGTCCAATACATACAGATTTTTTTTTCAAGTTCATCTTGTAATTCCACTCTGGAAACAGCTCAACCCTCCCAGTTCCCTGCCTTCCAAATCAAACAGAATTCAGTCAGTCTGAAAGAGTGGCAGGGGAACCAACTCTCCTTCCAGCAGAGGCTTACCTGACATGCAATTATATTTTTTTCTCCTTAATGACAGCACTTCTAAACATTGTTTGAACTTACTAGCTCCTCCAGAGCTTCTAATGTAAACGCTGTCAAATTAAATCCCAAATTAAGATGAATTTAGCGTATATATCAGTGCACTGGCTGGCCATTCTTTCTGTTACTTACTCAGGCAATGATTCAAAGCCAGTGCTTGGATGCAAGCCAGTTTCTTTTCCCTTTGTAAAATCTGTTCTCCATGGAAATGGGGAAGAGATCTGATGCATTCTTCAAACAAACCTATGTTTAAAAAGGGGGTAAGAGAGAGAGAGGGAAAAAGAGAAGCACACTGTATTCGATTCTGAAATCTAGCAAAATGAATGATGAAAACACCAGATGAGCTTTAGAACTTGCCATTTTTTGGCCATCGGGGCCATTTTCTGCAGCGAACCCCTGTTCTGCACAGCATCAGAACTGGAAACTATTTCTTTCCTATTCTGCTAGAGGAAATCCACACAGGCATCCAAGGACAACACAAAGATTGCTTTGATTCTGTGTTTTTTTTTAATGACCCAACTCGCTTCACCAAAGGGCAACATGGCCCTTGAAATCTATCACAGGCAGAATGAAGTTACTGAAGAGGGGGAAACATCCCCTGGACTCCGTTCCTCAGTGACTGCCAATTTTCTATGTTCCGTATCTTAAAATAGTTCATAAATCCAAAGCCACAAAATTACTGTATATACTCGCGTATAAGCCTAGTTTTTCAGTCCTAATTTTGGGCTGAAAAAAGGGGTCCTTGGCTTATATGCGGGTCAATACTTTTAGCCACTGAGGCAAGTTTGGGTCGGTGGCTAAAAGTCATTTTAAACATTGTGTGCCACTTCTCCTGAACCCCCCATGTTTAAAAGTGTCTTTTTAAAAGTAATTTTAAAACAATGTTTAAAATGACTTTTAGCCACCAACTCAAGCACTTGCCTCGGTGGCTAAAAGTCATTTTAAACATCACATACACACCCAGCTCACAAAGAAAGAGCTGCCAGGCCCTGCTGCATTTCCCACCCTAGGCTTATACTTGAGTCAATAAATTTTCCCAGTTTGGGGGGTTTAAATTAGGGGCCCCGGCTTATACTCAGGTCGACTTATACTAGAGTATATACGGGTACACTACAAAGGCTGTCAACAGAGTGACCGCCCACAACTGATGAACAAAGAGGTCAGCTGAGGCCAGGCCCACTCAAATGTCGCAGGCGCGATCACTCAGGGTGGCCACTCCTAGGGAGGCGTGGAGGTCGGCTACACGCAACTGCATCTTCTCTGTTGTGGGCCCATCCTTATGGAACCACCTTCCGAGTGAGCTGCGCCTTGCACAGTCCCTGCCTGCCTTCAAAAAGGCTTTGAAAACCATGCTTTTCGGGGAGGCATATGGCGACCTTTAATTTAATTTAAGTTATTTAATTTTGATCTCTTTTTTCTTTCTCTTTCTTTTCTTTTCTTTTCTTTTATCCCACCCCCTGATGCACCTTGCTTAGGGTTTTCCCTTTCTTTTTCTTTTTGTATATTGATGCTTTTTAACTGGTAAGCCGCCCAGAGTTCCTGTTGAAAGATGGGCGGTATAAAAATGAAACAAACAAACAAACAAACATATAGAATACAATATTCCATAAGCAGAGAGGAGGGGCACTAGCAAGAGCAACAACTAATCTCCCAAACAAGTCAGCCACACTATAAGTCAAAAGAAAAAGAAAAAAAGGAAGAGGCCACCTTTCAGTCTGACCTGGGGAAGCTGCATTTCCATACTGGCAGCAACATTCCACCTTATGAAGATGAACTAAACTATGCACTGGAAGATTTGGAAGTCAGGGGACATTCTAAATTGCCAGTACTTAAGAAACTAGGAGACAATTAAGAAATTGCATGACTGTGATTAAATAATGTCTAGTTTTTACATACAAAGCAATAATATTTTTTTAAATTTCATGTGCCTGAAAAATATTGTTTTCAAATGAGATAAATTAAACAGGCTTGTTTTCAAACTGACGTGCAAGACAAAAAAACATGCTAGTACTGATTGAATCAAGCAAGCCTCGGATGAGTTCTAGAACTGGAAACTATTTCATTAAAAAACAAAGTGAAAGAAAACAGTACCTAAACCACCAAATGAGGCTGAACAGTTAACAACAATTCCAAGATTTAGATTGCAGTCAGTGACAACAAACAAGTCAGTATTTTGAATTTCACAGCTTAGAATCAGAACAGCTGATCATAAGCACAGTGTTGTATTTTTATCCACTGACATGGATCCTTTAAAACTATTTAAAATTGCAAATGCTGAATATTTAAATATTTCATCTTTACTAAATATTTAATTATTTAACTTTTTTTTTAATACTTGGAATGGAAATCAGCAGATTCATCTGCCATTTCACTCCACTTCACAGACCTACCTGCTTCTGCTTCTCCAGCCTTTGTGGTAAGTTTTCCAATAGTTTCGGCAAAAGTAATTGAGCCATTGATCTGACTGGCAGAATAGATCATTGTTGCCTTACATCCTCCACAGCCATTGCCTTGCACTAAGAAATAATAGTTGCAAGTTTCTCCTTTCAATTCAACTTCTGGAACTAGTAAGAAAAGGAGAACATGTGAGACAAAGAAACAGAGGCCGTACTGACATAAATAGCAATTTGTTCAAAAACACACTCTGAAAATCCACATGAACACCCAGGATCCATGCATGTTTAAACAGTGAAGTAAGTCACCTAAAACCAAAACAATCCCTGTGTTCACTATCAAATACTGTACCATGAGAAACATGACTGTACTTCCTATAAGCAAAAGTAAACTAAACACAGGCTTATCTCAAAAGAGGAAATGCTACTAAATTCTGCCTTGTCATTATGGACAAATATAGTAAATATCAGCATTTAGATATTATATTAATTATAGTATATTAAAAGTTTGAAATAATCCAGGTCTCCCTGAAGATTTGTGTACTCCCTGTTCTGCACAGGAGCAGTTTAGAAGTTTCCAACTCCTGCTGCTATTTTTGATTTAACCACGGCTGCCTATGTTATACATATATAATATCCTGGTTTATCTAAAAAACTGTTAGTTGAAACATGTCAGCTTAATAAACCACAGTTTGAAACTGGTCTGTTTTTGACTAAATCTATTTAAAATTAACCACAATTTGCTAATCTGTCTGACATAGGGTAATAAAAGGCAGAAAACAGGTAAATACTTCTACACAATAAATAAAATTAAATGAGGGGCAAGTTCCTTCGGAAGACGGGCAGTATATAAATACATAAATAAATAATAAAATAAATAAGGGAAGTCTAGGTTCATTCATGGCTCAGGAAAGCTAAATCATAGCTTCATATAATATCCAAACATTCAGTGTTAGTGATATGCTAACCCCTTTCCTAGAAGTTAGAAAAACTTTGAACACACTGACAATGCATACGAACATAACAGGAGGTAGAAAACTTAACCCACCATTGATGATTTGGGGTTTCTGAGCTATATATTCCTTCCATTTCTTTGCACTCAACTGGCTAGGCAAAGGGATCGACATGGCACTCACACTGCAAGGCAATACAAATAAAGCTCCTACCTGCGGGGAAAGTGAACACATATACATTTTCATTATGTATGAACACTCTAGTTGATGAATTTATAATACATCATCTAACAAATGCCAACTGTGCATGAGGTTCAAACAAGACAGGTGCAAAGAGATGCGAGTTCAGGAGCTCCCTCCCCTGAAGACCTCCCCCTACAAACTCACCAAGGTCCCAACCTGAGCACCCTTTTGAAATACTATGACCAAAGATATTGTGTACAATTCTTCAGGAGACAATGTCCAGAAATGCCTAGTTTGTATTCCTCCCTCTATGTAAATTCTATCAGCAAACATGATTGTTGTTTTCCGGGCTGTATGGCCATGTTCTGGAAGTTTTTTCTTCCTGACGTTTCAACAGACTCTGTGGCTGGCATCTTCAGAGAACAAGGAGCTCAGGGAACTAGGAGTTCTCTCTGTGCTCTGGGGTATAGAGTGAGTGAGACTGTGGGTTTTTTTAAGTTGTGGGAAAGAGGAAACTTGACCTATGCAGGAGAAACATGATTCTTGGGGACTCAAATACTGCATCGTGATGCAAGGTGGTTGAAATTGAGATACCCAATTAATATTGGTGACTGTATTAGCAGTACAGTAGTACCTCTTAAGACAAATGCCTCATAAGAGATAAAACTCATAGGAAGAAGAAAAATTTCGGGAATAGGCATGCTTCACATGACAAAAAAATACCTATGGGATGCTTTGCAAGACAAAAAACCATTCTGCATATACCCGGGGGGGGGACGTGTTCATTCTCGTCTTTAATCTACTCTCCAGAACGGATTAATCTGTCCCCAATGAATTTCTATGGGAAACCATGTTTCATAAGACAAATTTTTCACAAAACAAATTGACCTGTAGAACAAATTAAAATTTGTTTTAAGAGGTACCACTGTATATGAGAAGACTTGCAATAGTTTCCCGAGCGTCCCAAGATCCTGGAAATGTATGTCAAAGTGAAAGAGGCTGGAAGAATGTTGTTTGCCCTCATTTCTATTCTCATATATTCTTTGCTGAGATAAGATCGAGAAGTGGAATGACCAGAAGAACAAAATTACAAACTTATTTTGTGGGAAGGGAAAAACAGGAGAAAAGTACAATGAGCTGATTAAGGGGAGGGGAAGAATTCAGCATGGCTCTTTCCCATCCTCTACTTTCCTTCCTTTATTCTACACGTGTGTGTGTGTGTGTGTGTGTGTGTGTGTGTGTGTGTGTGTTTCCCTCTTTTAACCCCTTCTCTCTGTGCAGCTATTTTCCCTTCCCCCTCCTTCCCCTCTAGGATCAAGTGCACGTGTGAGTTGTATCCTAAGATGAAGGCACAGAAATAGAGCGGAAATTTTCCTTCCCTGAAGTATAAGCTCAAGTCAAAGATTGGGGGTTTGAAGGAATGGTTTTGTCTTGTAAGCTTCAGACTCCTTCGAACATGTATTTGAGAACAAGGAAAGCAACGAATATATTGTGGATATTGTTGTTGTTGTTCAGTCGTTCAGTCGTGTCTGACTCTTCGTGACCCCATGACCAGAGCTTGCCAGGCCTTCCTGACGTTGTGGATATACTGTCCTTCAAAACAAACTTGACTTCAAAAAGAATTTAAACAACTTTTCTTTGGGAAAAGAAGGGTTTGGACACAAGACTCCCCATCGACAACTGCAACCAGGTTAATCTCGTTAATTGCATTTAAGCTAATATATTTGTGCAGCAAACTTGATATATAAATGAGATAAAACAGAGATCCATTTTTAGCACATATATACAACATTCCATTGTGACTCATTCATTAATACCTTTCCATTCAACGAAGAAATCTGATCCCAAAACAACGTACACTTCTCCTCAACATCATTTCTTCCCAAACTCCTACAAAGAGGATTAAGGAATGAGATCTTCCAATAGCCATGAACAGAAATTATTAGAATGTATCCAAAAACATTTTTTTCTCACAAATGTATTTATTCATTGGAGGTTAACATCTTCTCATAAAACCTTTATTTATCAAATCAGTGTGATTTTTCAGTGACCTCCACAATGAATGGTAGCAAAATCCACATCTCATTTACCGTATATACTCAAGTATAAGTCGAGCCGAGTATAAGTCGAGGCCCCTAATTTAACCCCCAAAACTGGCAACACTTATTGATTCAAGTATAAGTCTAGGGTGGGAAATGCAGCAGGGCCTGACAGCTACTCCTTTGTGAACTGGGGGAGCGGTCTGTGATGTTTAAAATGACTTTTAGTCACCAAGCACTTTCCTTGGTGGCTAAAAGTCATTTTAAACATTGCACGCCACTCCCATACAACGCAGGGGTGGGGTGTCAGGAGAAGTGGTGCACTTTGTTTAAAATGACTTTTATCCACCGACCCAAGCACTTGACTCAGTGGCTAAAAGTATTGACCCGAATATAAGTCGAGGGCCCTTTTTTTCAGCCCAAAATTAGGGCTGAAAAACTAGACTTATATGCTAGTATATACAGTATTTATGCTGATTACAACTGTTGCTTCAACAATGTACTTGCACAAACAGGAGTATGAAGAGCTGTCCCCTTTCCTTCCTAAATTTCCTTCCCACAAAAAGTAGCCATAGATGTCTACAGCAAGCATGTAAGTCTTGATTTTACTGTAACAATCGCACTGAATTTAGCCCTATAGCCACTTTTACACACCAACTATGGGTATGCGTGAGTGTGTCGTAGCTGAACTTTTATTCTGCATTATGACACAGTGGCATTCTGCTTCTACAGTAACCCCCTGCCGATCGCGGGGTTAGGGACCCACCCCACCCGCGACTCATGAAAATCCGCAATATGCGAAAGCGGGTGGGGGGCGCTGGGGGGTGATCGCGTGCCTGTTGGAGAAGTCTTGGGGCGCTGCACACCGGCAGCGGCAGGGGGATCTGACCTCCCACCGCCGCCCACCCGCACCGCCCGAGACTTCTCCTCCGGGCCGTCTCCATTGAAAAGCATTGCCAATGCATTTCAATGAAGAAAATTTCCCCATTGGAAAACATTGGCTCAATGCTTTCCAATGGGGAAAATTTCTCCATTGAAATGCATTGGCAATGCATTTCAATGGAGATTGCGGCCCCGCCCCGCCGCCCCCGCACAGCTCCGTGAAGCCTCGGAGGGGGCAGGGGGTGGTGGGGAGCCATGCGATGGCTCCCCGTGACCATCCCTGGACGGCTCCAAGACTTCCCGGAGGGGCCCAGGGGGTCGCGGGGACCCATGCGATGGCTCCCCGCGACCCTCCCGGGCGGCTCCGTAAAGCCTCAGAGGGGGTGGGGGGCAGGGAGTGACCTGATCGCCCCCCCGCCCCCAGCAGTGCAGGTACTGCAATCCCGCAATATAGCGGGACCACGGGACCACGGGACCTGAACCGCGAAATGGCGGGGGGTGACTCTATAAGCCATATCAATAAGTCTGATAAAGTGTTGGAAAGAAAACTAGATATTGATCTCAGAGAATTTATTTTAGAAAAGCAGGTGCATGTCCTTCCGGTTCACTTTGGCTTGTATTTTTATTACTACTAAACTTTGCCAAGACATACCAGATGTATTAAGAAGGCATAGTCCTTCTTTCCATAATATTGCTAATCAACTGATTAAGAGTGCAGTGTTACTTCATAATAAAACCACTGAATAGTGGCATGTACTGTACTTCCAATAAAGATTAGGCTGCACTCACACAACCAATTACAGCTTCTATCTGAATTGAAATATAAGCAACAACTGAATTCTTCATTAAATTAGACATGACAGAGTGAAGGGACTGTTATAACAAGTTGCACACATTACTAAGCATATTTACTGTGTGACCTAATTTCATTCTTCTGAAATCTCACCAATGCATGTACAGTGGTACCTCTACTTAGGATTTTAATCCATTCCGAATGCATGCTCTTAAATTGAACAGTTCTTAAGTAGAGGTACTGTATCTAAAAAAAATAAAAAAAAAAATTGAAAAAAATGTAAGTAGAGAAGACTGCATCTAAAATTTGTAAGGCAGCATTTAAAATGCCAACGGTTTTCCAAGTCGAATTGCTCTCACGTAGGGCCGCTCTTAGGCAGAGGTACAACATACTCAAAACACATAAATTTAAAAAGCAAGTCCTGCAACAAAAGGATACAGCTCAAACTGAAGATCTGAAATTACAGAGTGAGGCACCTGAGACAGCAGCACCATCTTGACAAATTTTAATGCAGGGCCATAATAATGGAAAACCTGAAAAGAAAATTAAAGTGAAGATGATATTTTGGTACCATGTTCCATTACACTAGCAGTGCATCATCTCTACTTATTTCTGACATGCACAAGCTTTATGAGTAAGTAAAAGCATTTATCTACATCCCTTCTCTGTATCTTTTTTTTCTTTCAATTCCTTGATCTTCTCCACTGGTGAATTATACTGAGACCTCCCCCTTCTTCCTTACACTTTAAGTTGCGGGGGGGGGGGGCAGGAGGGCTGTCAATCTGGACAATAACAGTTTGCAAGGCATCATCATGATACAGTAGGACCCCGGTATCTGCTGGGGATTGGTTCCAGGCCTTCCCGTGGATAACGAAAACCGTGGATAAGAGAAAATGCCTGCCCACCCATCTCCAAACTGCTGTTTCCTGACAGTAGCTTGCTTTATGACTGCTGTTTGTGACAGTAGCTTGCTTTACAGATGCTGTTTGTGATAATAAATTGCTTTACAGCTGCTCTTTCTGACAAAAGCTTGCTTTGCGGCTGCTGAATTATTTGATTTTTTTCCTCTGCCAACCATGGATAACTAAGTCAGTGGATAATGAATCAGTGGATACAGGGGTCCTACTTTATTTCTAAATATGAATAGATAACAAAAACAACTTTTCCTGCTTCCATTCTTTCCAAGGTCCAATTTTAAGTTATTTCTTCATGAACATGTGGGGGGACAGATTTCAGACTGGACTTCTGAACTGACGTATACAGAAAAAAGACTTTTAAAACTTTTAGAACCCTATGGCCTGCATTGGTTTTTGCTATAGAATAGCAAATAGGACATGCCTTCTGGAGATATTTTAAGGGAAAAATTCCCTTATGTGTGGAAATCCCTTGCATTCTAGTTCTTTGATCCTACGTCACCTTCTGCTTTGCTGCATTTTATGGTGTTGTGCATGGCCCAATTTAGTTACTATTGATTCCTTAAAAGAAGCGAACTTCAAAGACAGAGCAAATAAATGCTTTACCTCTCGCAAATTATTATTAAAATTCTTTGAATTCCGTTCAGTCTCATTGGTATCCAAAAAAGTCTCAAAATGCACAGTACTGAGTGGCTTTTCTGATGCAATCCCTTTTATGCAGAAGTCTGGGAAAGTAATTTCAGAGTGAAACTGCAACAAACAGAAAGGATTAGAAAACAGCAAGTGCACAATTGTGTCGAAAACAAAGCATCATTGGATTTCTTTTTTTAAAAAAATACTTATACCAAGTACTAAGTACGATTTTAAGGCAGCAAAAGCTTCTATTTCTGTATCAGGCACAAGAGCATATGGTCTCATTTACCAACACCAACATCAACACCACCCAAAAAAGTCAGCTGGAGGAGAGGAAGCTTGCAGGCAGGTTTGCTACCTAGTTCAAATTCTTCCTCCTTTATACGCACTACTCCTATGAAGAACATTTCAAAATCTCCTACTGCAGGAAAAAATAAAAGACATAGCCATCTGCTGGACGAACACTAGACTGTTCGCCAAGTTCTTCTCACAGCAGCCTCCATCCTATGCAGAGAAGATTTTCACTTATTTCCCCTCCTGTCTGTAGCCCTGAATTACACCATATAAACCAGTGATGGTGAACCAATGGTACGGGTGCCAAAGGTGGCCCTCGGAGCCCTTTCTGTGGGCACCCGACATCGCCCCTTCATAGCCACCTGTATACAGGTTAAATTACTGTATTGGCACTTTGCAAAAAAAAAAAAAAAAGAGTGGGTTTTAAATTGCAATGTGGGCACTCGGTCTCTAACAGGTTCGCCATCACTGATATAAACCGTACCTCTAGTGATAGTCGCAGTAGTTTGCAGTAGCTTCAGTAAGATACACAGCTCTTCTATGTATAGAACCCTTTCCTCCTATATACATACATTGTTCATGCCACCCCATGAGGGAGGTTTTTAAACCAATACCTTCTGCTCCCATATCTGAATTTTTCCTCTCCACAATTCTCTTGAATCAATGGTACTTGGTAGCTTCTCTGGATCCACAACGTGAGCAGAAAGATAGTCTATGATATTTTGCCAACTACCTCAAAAAAAGAAAGAAAGAAAAAAGAAAGGAAAGAAAGAAAAAAGAAAACCTGTATCAGAGAAAACGTACCAGAGACATCGTACCATTCAAAT
Source organism: Phrynocephalus forsythii (assembly GCA_029282475.1). Taxonomy (NCBI): domain Eukaryota; kingdom Metazoa; phylum Chordata; class Lepidosauria; order Squamata; family Agamidae; genus Phrynocephalus; species Phrynocephalus forsythii. The sequence goes on along the minus strand of JAPFRF010000003.1, from coordinate 107,709,343 downwards.
CCGTTAACAAGAAAATGTTTAACTACAAATTACCCATCCACAATAAAAATTAAAATTCCCAAATATCAGTTCTGCATTGCTTTATTTTTCCTGAAGAATTAAGATCTTGGTGCTTACTAAAACAGTTGTTTTCATGCATTGGACTCAAATCTATCTTAAGACATATGCATTAATCACTTCTCCTATATTGCTGAACTGACAAAATGCAATGTTGCCTCCAGATTTTTGCAAAAGTGCTACTGATACACAAATCTGCTACTGATACACAAATAGCCTATTTATTATTATTATTATTATTATTATTATTATTATTATTATTATTATTATTATTATTATTATTATTATTATTATTATTATTATTATTATTATTATTATTATTTACACAACAGACAAGATAACTACACTGGATTTTCTATTACAAATCACTAGTAGAACGCTTCCCAAGCATTTAGGACTACGTGATGTACTGGCGAATTATGCAAGCAGATCCCAGTAAGATGCCCTTCTGCAGCTGACTGATGGTGACTTTGTCAACTCCAATTTCTTCTAAATACTTGCTTAGCCCTTTAAGCACCACACCCAGGGTGCCAATTAGCACTGGGACCACCTGTACTGGTTTATGCCAGAGTCTCTGAAGTTCAATTTTCAGATCCTGATATCGGGTTGTTGTTGTTGTTGTTGTTAAACATAAAAATTAAAAATAACTAAACTGTTTCTATTTCATGGAAGAAAAATAAGGCCCTTAAATTCTGATTAGAGAGCCAAAGGATGTATGTATGTGACCAAATAGTAATGAAATTTAAAAGTTTCTGAGTCAATGAACCAAGTTACAAGAAAACATCGTCCTAAAATCTATGACATGATACACATTATCTAAGTGTCTCTTTTTAAATACATTTTGCTCAATAATCTCAAAATCCAGGTTCTACAAAAGGAATGGACAGTTTTTCACCGCTAGATGTTATCCATCCAGACCACACCTGACAACTTTGATCATAATTGGAGACAGGACATAAAAAGTAATTTAAATGTCTGGAAAGCTGTTATATCAAATTAAGGTCAGTTTTGCAGATCAGGAACTCAGGGCTTATTTCCTGAGTAGACAAGTATACTTGGTCGGTGCTCTGTGTGCTTTTTGGGGAAATGTCTGAATTGGCATGAATCCTTAAGATAAGCTGAGCCCAGCCGATGACAACAACTGTTTCCATTACTAAATGGAGCTGAGCCTCTGGGTTGGAAAAAAGCGTCTCACCCTTAGTTTCAGCTCTTAAAAACCTTCCTTGGCATATAAGTATTTAGCACAAATCTCTCCATCCTTCAATGACACAAAGCAAAACAAAACAAAAACAGCACTGGTTTCCCCATAGCTTGTGCAGTCCACTGCAACATTACAGTATCTCTAAAAACAACTACCCTATATACTTGAGTATAAGTCGTATAAGTCGAGGCCCCTAATTTAACCCCCAAAAACTGGGGAAACGTATTGACTCGAGTATAAGTCTAGGGTGGGAAATGCAGCAGGGCCTGGCAGCTCCTCCTTTGTGAGCTGGGGGAGTGGTGTCAGATGTTTAAAATGACTTTTAGCCACTGATGCAAGTGCTTGGGTCAGTGGCTAAAAGTCATTTTAAACATTGTGTGATGCAGAGGGGGGGTCATGAGAAGAGGCATGCAATGTTTAAAATGACTTTTAGCCACAGATGACTTGCCTCAGTGGATAAAAGTATTGACCCGAATATAAGCTGAGGGCCCCTTTTTTCAGCCCAAAATTAGGGCTGAAAAACTAGGCTTATATTCGAGTATATACAGTACATAGAAATTCGTTTATACAAGTCAAGTATAATCTATGAAAAAAGCAAACAGGACAGTAGAAAGTAAATATCATCTCTGTTTAGAAATGATGAGAAAAGTTTTAAAACCTCGCTACTTTTTTTACAGAAACTTGCATGTTGCTTTTTAAAGTGACTGGGAAATTATGTTACTCTTCAAATCCATGTGTAAAAATGGTACCTTACACAATGCAACACAACAATCAGTTCTTTTATGTGAAGGATTCAGATTGCCACTTACGTTTTGCTTTCCTGCACTACAACTGTTATTTTGGCTGCATGCCACTCTCTCAGGTGTTTCAAGGCACCGATGACAGGTAAGCAGTCTTTTAAACATGGGGCATCTTTTTCTGAAGATTGCAATATTATATCAATCATTGCTTTTCCTGCAGAAACAATTATGATATACAACATAGGAAACATTTAGGCATTTGCAGATCCTGTTATGAAAGCCAGGAGTAGACTGGTTTTTTGTTTTAAATTATTATGATGCTTGATATTGTGTAATTCTTCTATTTTTCCAAAGCATATACAGTGGTACCTTGTATAAAGGAATTAATTCGTTCCAAATGAAATTATGTTAAGCAGATTTTCCTTTATACAAATTTCCTATAGAAATGCACTGAAAATGGAGTAATCCCATTTTTATGTTGTACGGATTTGCCCCATAAGCAATTCCGTTAAGCAAATTTCCCCTATCTCCGGAATATTTTATGTTGTACAAATTTTATGTGATACAAACTGTTTGTTATACAAGGTTCCAGTGTAATTGGTTGAAACTCCATTGCTGTTGTGACCACAGAGCCTGGAACAGTGACGGCAAACCTTTGGCACTCCAGATGTTTTGGACCACAACTCCCACAGTCCTTTGTCATTGGCAATATAGGCGTGGAATTCTGGGAACTGTAGTCCCAAACAACTGGAGTACCGAAGGTTTGCCATCACTGGCCTAGAATGTTCAAATACTGTTATTTCCCAGGTAGCATCTGTGCTAATCTGAGCAACAAAAAAACAGAGCCTTCTGTCTAACAAGTACCTAAGGGCCTAGTAAGTTCTCTTTAGCATAAGTCTTCATGGGCTGTAGCCCATTTAGATCATAGTTATTCATGGGAACTAAAATATGAAACATTAAAATAAAGAAAGATGGTGCTATCTTTGAAATGCTCAAAATATTTTTTGCCTCTGAAGGAATCAGATATAGCTCATAAACATTTATGCTCATTTTAATGTGCCCTGAGACTGATTGTTATATAAAAAAATTAAGACCCAGCCTTGGTTGATGGCAGCATCAAACTTTCTAGAAATGCAGAATTATGTTCTGAGGAGAGTAATTATAAACGGGCAATACACACAATAAGCAATTTGTAACACAGTATACATGTTATGCCCAAAATGACAAAAATATATTTTAAGACACTGGAAAGAACAAACTTTTTATTTTAAAGAAAATATATAAATTTCCAGAATGTTCAGATTACCAGGAGCAGGAAGCTTATCAGCTAACAGATGGATATTCTCTGCAGATTCTTCATAGAGACTAAAATGCAAAACATAAAAATAAAAAATTGCCACAATCTCTAACTGATAAAATATTTAAAACATTCAGTGTATCAAACTAGTCAAATATCAGGTCATCAGCTGGGGTGCGGGGGCGCGGAGCACAATGTTTAAAATGTCTTTAAGAAATGGAACCAAGCACTTGGCTCCGTTGCTTAAAGATATTTTAAACATTGTGCACCTTCTCCCGACCCCCCCCCGGGGTGCAGGGGAGCAGTGTGCGGCGTTTTTCCCGACCCCCTGGGGCATGGGGGAGCGACGCACAATGCCTCCATGAAGGCACACCTGTGGCTCCAGCTGACTGGTGTGGGGGTGGGGAAGAAAAACTTTATTTCCCCACCCCAGTGCCAATCAGCTGGAGGCCAGGGCTTGGGGAAGGGGAAAAAGGGTTTTAAAAGCCTGGGCTTTTAAAACCTTTTTCCCCTTCTCCAAGCCCCGGGCTCCAGTTGATTGGCACTGGGGTGGGGGAGAAAAACCTTTTGTTTCCCCACCCCAGCACCAATCAGCTGGAGCCTGGGGCTTGGGAATGGGGGGAGGTTTAAAAGCCTGGGCTTTTAAAACCTTTCCTCCCTCCCTCAAGCCCTGGGCTCCAGCTGATTGGTGCTGGGATGGGGGAGAAATACTGTACTGTGGTCTTGCAATATAGTGGGACCGCAGTGTATGACCCGCAAAAGGGCAGGGGACCACTGTACTGTACCTGCCTTCCAATATGCATCTGGCTAGCTGCAATGCAAATAAAATTCCTGGACATATTTATGTAAAATATTTATATGCCATCTTTATCTCAAAGTATCCCAGGCTACTTATAGTATTAAAAGAACCAAGTTATAAGCCAAACAATATTTTTTGCAATATTAAAGACACATTAAACAAAGATCATGTTAGAACTCATGATAAGAACTATGTCAAAAATACAAGCAAAACACCAAGAAAAAGCACTCCTTCCAAAAAAAAAATCCCCTTGGTCAAGCAGTCATGTAAAAGAAAGCATATGGTCCTTGGCCTGACCGAAATGTTCTGATAGTATACGTCAAAAATTTCCAAAAATCAACAGCTGATATATCTTGAATATATCACTTATGACTCCCCCTCCTTTCTTCCGTCTTTGGCGGTGTAGACGTCCTGGCTTCTAGCCCACACATCTCAAAAACCACCATGAAAGTTTCATGATGATGAGATTGCATTTTCCATCTGCTCTTGCTGTGGATGTTTTTCCAGAGCAGCAAAAAAAAAGCAAAAAGCAAAGTGTTCTGCTTATGTTCCCCATACCACTTCAAGTAGTCTCTGGGCGGTTTACAGTTTTTAATTACAGTGTGGAGGCTACACATTGCCCCCAGCAAGCTGGGTACTCATTTTACTGACCTCACAAGGATGGAAGCCTGAGTGGATCATGAGCCAGCCACCTGGGATTGAACCCCAGGTCGTGAGCACAGTTTTACCTACAGTACAAGCAAGGAAGAATGCAGCCCAGGCCAGCGTTTTTCACTTCTTTCTCTCCCCAACTCCGCTTTCTTTCCTCCCTGATATATCTACCCTGTATTCATGCGGAAACTTCTTCAACAGGGCGTAATACCAGAAACAAAACTTTCAACAGCCGAACACCATAGCACCTACATTATTCAGTAATCTACGCTAATCCTAGTGAATGGGGGCCAAGGGGAGACATAACTCCATTTTCACAACTCCTTGCAATTATGACAGTTGATGTAAGTACAAGTGAAATAAAAGGGAAAGGTAAGGAAAAAATGTTGTCAGGCCTGCCCATGAAGGGCTCAAAAGTAGCCCACCGGCCATCAATAAAAAAAGTGAGGGGATAAGTTCTCCACCCCTCCCTCCCCCATCCCAAGGACCACCACTGCCCCAGCAAAGTTCTGGGTCTGCCAGCCCACTGTCTCAGCCGAGCAGGGCAGTTCAAGGGCCATGGCACATTGAAATCTGTTCCCTCCAGAATGGATTAACTGATTTTCAATGCATCCCTATGGGAAACCACTGCTCTACTTACAAAAGTTTTTAGTTATGAGCACGTGCTCAGAACAGATAAAATTCGTAAGTAGAGGTTTTAGTGTAGTAGCCCTCAGGCACTTTGGGCCAGAAAAAGTAGACCTTGGCCTGTTCAAAGTTGAATAGCCCTGTGTTAAGTGATGCACAGAAGTCCTGCTTCTCAGCCTCAAAGGGGTCTCATATCACATGGTAGAAGGACAGCAGGAAAGAGAACCCATATTCATTTTGGACATTAATCGGTGTCTGGAAATAAATGACATGAGAATTCACCTGTGCATTTTGCTGTCACTGTTCCAAAATCTAATTTCAGGTTTTCTAAACTCTTGCTTGCAGGAAAAGTTCAACAGAAACATTTCAGGAAAACAAGCAAAAGCATGGACTAGAAGCAGAAGTGATCTTAAAATGAACATCTTAGTATCTGAAAAGCTTTTGCCATTGCTGCTTTGCTACCAACAATGCAAATGGGGAGGGGGGATATGTTTAATCAGAAGTAAACTTGCCGAGTCTGATGGCCGCCCATTGAGAGTATAATGTTTAGAATTTCTGCAGAAGCATATCAGATAATTTGTCTCCCTTTCCAGAACCTCTGGCTCCCCCTTGTGCTAGAAGCACAGATAGTTTTGGTTTAATTTTAAAATTGCTACCAATTATATATACTGTCTACATATTTTTATTATTTTTTTAATATTTTACCCCACCTTTTCTTTTTGGAAAAGGACCCAAGGTGGCTTACAATAATGAGGGACAATATACAGCCCAGAACATTTAAGACATGTTCAAGTTAAGAATAGGGAATTAGAAAAGGCATCTTAGAACATTAAAAGGTAATATTAAAGCTACAAAGAGCACACAAAAAGAAAAAAATCCATGATGAGTGGTGGAAACTAACATGGAAAACACTGATGTTCTTATGAAATCAGTCAATGCAATCATGTATGGTAATCCATATGGAGTTGAGGCCTGAAGTCAAAGTCCAAGCATTAAGCTAATCAATGCTTTTTACCAGATGTTTCTAGTATTCAACAGAGCATAGATAAAGCATTTACGTATACACTCACTACAGCCAAATAACAGCACACTGAACTTGTCTGTTCATTTGTTCATTTAATTTTTAAACTGCTCATTTCTCCAATGGTCAGTCTAGGCCAGCCAGTGTTGGCAAACCTATGGCATGGGTGCCAATGGTGGCCCTCGGAGCCCTTTCTGTGGGCACCTGACATCGCCCCTTCACAGCCACCTGTATCCAGGTTAAACTGCTGTATTGGCACTTTGCGAAAAATTTGTGGGTTCTGAATCGCAGTTTGGGCACTCGGTCTCTAAAAGTTCACCACCACTGATCTAGGGGCTAATAAAGAACAAAGGTTAGCAACAAAATTTGTATTTGATTTCTGGGGTTCTCATTTGCAGCTTAAGTTTCCTGTACTATAGATACAGTATATTTTCAAACATTAATAGAAAATAGAATTAACTTACTCAATGAGTGATAGAGATTCCCGGCTATTACTATCTTCCTCAAAACTTTGAAAATCACCAAGGCATTCTTCAATATCTCTTTGAATAGAACTTTTGCTCTGGTCTGTTTCCAGATCAAAATTGACATTCTCCCAGTCAGAACTACAGAACTATTAAATAAAAAGAAAAATCCATGAGGGCGACATATATTATACATAATTAATATGCGTAAATATATATTAATTATGTATTAAACATATCAATACATACAGTGGACCCTTGTATAGCAAACGGTTTGTATAACATAAAATTTGTACAACATAAAAAATTCCAGAGATAGGGGAAATTTGATTAACATAATTACCTATGGGGCAAATCTGTACAACATAAAAATGGGATCACTCTGTTTTCAATGCATTCCTATGGGAAATTTGTATAAAGGAAAATTTGCTTAACATAATTTCACTTGGAATGAATTAATTCCTTTATACAAGGTACCACTGTAATTTGTATTAACATTTTAGACAATTGTGTGACTTTACCAACGCACCTGAGAAAATCCACATATTGACTGAATTGCAAAATACCATTCCTTCACACATGGAATCCCAAGAATTGAACAGGCTGAAAGGAGAAACAATATTAACATTGCAATAGAATAAAAACATCACATACAGCCTTCACTTTCCTCTACAAAGATGCTTAATATATTACAACTATTAAGCTCAATATTCAAGAAATAGAATAATGTACCTGAACTCAAGAACTGCCATAACATAGAAGACCCTACTCCACTTTTATTTATATATAGATTTATTTACATATAGATTAGAAAAATTTAAAACCTGTTTTCAAAAATAGCTAGTAACATGGATCCATAAACAAGGCACTGGCTGAAATCCTGTGACAGCTCTGCGTGCACAAAAATGAGAATGGTAAAGTGTGGCACAGATCATCCAACAGGACAACAGCAGTAGTTTCCCAAATTGATGATATCTAAACCCAAACTGATGTAGAGCAAATAGTTCAGGAGTGGGGGAAATACTCATAATCTCCAGGCTTATTGGGTGCCGAACCTCAAAGCATCACAGAAACACCAGTGCATATGCTCCCATGTTTTAACAGTACAGCATGTAAGGATACATGGTCCACGTACCTGGGAAGTCCTGATGCTTTGCGTTGAGAGAGGCAGCACAGTTTGCTTCCAGCAACGTATAAATATTTTCAGCCATCAGATCTGTAAAATTCAAGTCTTGAATTCAAGTCTGAACTATGAACACAAGCCTAAGTCTAAATTTAAATCAACAATGCTACACATGCCACAGGGACCAGTCATGATCTCATGACAACCCAGGATAATCTCACTGTATGGGCTGCATGTCCTCCACCAAGGGCATTTTATGTCCCACCACCAGAAAAGAAGCATCTACATTTCCTGCTCCTGGAAGTCTTAAGGAGCAGGACTTGTGTTCTCAAATGGACTGCAGCTTTCCATATCCCAAACCTGAAACATTCCATTCACTTTCAGATTGTTTTGGATATGTTGGTATGCTTTGAATGTGGTGGTATGGATCACAATGGGTCCTGAGCAATGCTCTGTCCAATTTTCCACCAGCACTGAGTAGTGGCCTCACCCTACACATGTAGGGTTCCAGCCAAAACAGGAACCAAAAGAGTTATGGCAGGGCTGTCCAACTTTGAACAGGCCAAGGTCTACTTTTTCTGGCCCAAAGTGCCTGAGGGCTACTACACTAAAACCTCTACTTACGAATTTTGTCAATTCCAAGCACATGCTTGTAAGTAAAAATCTTTGTATGTAGGGCAGCGGTTTCCCATAGGAATGCATTGAAAAATAAGACAATGTATAGCATACTTGTAAAACTTCAACATGTTATAGGGGATTCCTATTTCATTATCAGGAAGAAGTTTGTCTAGGCCAGGGCTGTCCAACTTTGAAGAGGCTGAGGTGCTGATCATCTGGTCAGTGGAGGAAGGGGGAGCAGGGGACTGTGACACGGCCCTTGAGCTGCCCCACTCGGCTGAGACAGTGGGCTGGCAGACCCAGAAATTTGCTGGGGCAGTGGTTGTCCTTGGGATGCGGGAGGGAGGGGTGGAGAACGTATCCCCTCACTTTTTCATTGATGGTTGGTGGGCTACTTTTGAACCCTTCGCGGGCTACTGGTAGCCCCCGGTCTACCTGTTGGGCAGGCCTGAGTTATGGCATTGGCTGTGGGTGCAAAGAACCAATACAGCAAGCACTGTGAAGCCATGCATCCCACACAGCTTTGGGGAAATATTGGTCCTGAGAGCAGAACCTTGGCTCCCCACCGCCCAGGACGCCCACCCCCATTTAGAAGCTGCCTTTCTCCCCATATGGAACCCTAGGTGGCTCACAACAATGAAAACTATACAATACTAACAGGTTTAACATACCCTGCAAAAGCATTAAAAATGATGAAGCATTAGCCCAGATTAAAAGCACGATTTTAAAAACAATTATTTTAAAGCACTTAGAATATTTAATTTCATAACCAGAGTGTTCCCTGCTCCCCCCACCCCACCCCGAAAGTCTGCCTGGAAAGGAATGTCTTTGCCTGATAACATGAGGACAGGGGGGGCAACTTTGTTTTGGGGGCAGTCAATCAATCAATTTTATTCTACATCCAAAAGCCCAGTAAAATACAGTTTAAATTTACAGTGGTACCTTGTATAAAGGAATTAATTCATTCCAAATGAAATTGTGTTAAGCAAATTTTCCTTTATACAAATTTCCCAGAGGAATGCATTGAAAACAGAGTAATCCCTAATCGTGACCATTTTTATGTTGTACGGATCACCCCATAGACAATTATGTTAAGCAAATTTCCCCTATCTCCAGAATCGTTTATGTTGTATAGATTTTATGTTATACAAACCGTTTGTTATACGAGGGTCCACTGTATAAATATAACTAAAGGAGGCTTAAAATTAATAGGGCTCAAGGATTCTCTTTCGTGTTTTCTGGGTGGAGAAAAGGAATTAGGCCACAAGTTCTGTAGTGGACTTAAATTTGTGTCTTTTAGAAGATATATTATATACCAATCCAAGGATCTGGCTGGATTGGTATAGTGCAATGGTGGCAAACCAGATGTTTTGGACCACAACTCCCACAGTCTTGTCATTGGCAATCTAGGCTCGGAATTCTGGGAGTTGTGGTCCAAAACATCTGGAGTGCCAAAGGTTTGCCACCACTGGTATAGTGCATCTCAAAGCCTGGAGGCCACCAATGAGAAGGTCCTGTCATGTCCTTACCAAGCTGGGGAAGGTGATGGAGCTGAGCAAGTTCTGGGCTGGTATTATAGTAATGGATGTGGCTGAGCATTTGCTCCAAAGCACCCTGTTCCTAAATTGAGAACTTTGAAAAATTACTTTTTGCAGTACAGTATAACAAGAGCAATAATAATAACGCGGGTGAAACACACTTCAGTGGTCCCTAGGGCTTTGAGATCAATGTCAAGAAATGTCACACAATACATAGCTAAGCCATTGCAGATCTAACAAATAACACCATCAGAGCTACAAAAGAAAAAAGACCATATTAGGAAAAGCATACACATTGCTGCAATATTGAACAGGTGCGTAGGTTTTTTAATTTTGATTGACTGTGCCTGGTATTTTTGAATTGTTGTTGTTGTCATCATCATCATCATCATCACTGGAGAACTGCAGAGCTGGGACCCTATGGATCATCTGTTAAGGAGGCACAGTAAGGAACTGACCTGCCAAACCAGGTATTTGCACCACTGAGCGCTCCACTCTCACTTCACCAGGTGGGATTTTGAGACTGGACCTTGGTGGGAAAACTCTTCCAACTTTTGCATCTTTTTATGCAGCGCCCCACATCCTCCTGTTTCTCACTGGGTAGTAAAAACACAACACTCCTCAAGATCTGGAAAATCAAAAGGGGATGGGAAATCGAGTAATAGGGCATGGAAGCCCACCTATAGGCCATTCAAAAGCTCTCCTTCCCTCTCTCAGAAGTTGTGTTATGTTTTGCTCTGGGGCAGAGCCTGTAAGGTTGTGATTAGCCCCTGCATGGTGGGAGATGATGGGTTTTAAACCTTTGTTCCTCCAGATATTTCGGATTTCTGTTCCTAGAAGCCCCCCCCACACACCAGCCAGCAGGACCCGTGGCAAGAGATCCCACAGGCTGGTAATTCAATGGTGTCGGCATCTGGCGGGGGAGGCCAGAGGTGGCGAGTTCGATTCCCCACGGCGCCTCGTTGGCAGGAACGGGACTCGTCCAGCCGTCGGGTTTCTTCCAGCTCTGCAGTTCTCCAGTGATGATGATGATGATGATGATGATGACGACGACGACGACAACGATTCAAAAATACCAGGCACCGTCAATCAAAAAATTAAAAACCAAAAACCTACACGCTTGTTAAATATTGGAGCGATGATGATGATGATGATGATGATGATGATGATGATGATGATGATGATGATGATGATGATGATGATGATGATGATGATGATGAAAGAACAAAACCTCCCCATATGCCCCCGGCGGCCACAACCGGACGGACACATAATGAAGGAAAAAAAAGAAAAGGAGAGGCGGCCGCCGCCGCCCTCGTCGACTCCTTCCTTCTCCCTCCCGCAACCGCACCTGGGGAGCCTGGAGAGTCGGCCTCGCCTCGCCGGGTCCCCTTCCAGCTCACGAAGAGGAGGTAGCGGTCCATGGCTCCAAGCTGAACCGAGCCGCGGCTCGAAATTCCCGCCCGGGGCCTCCGAGGCCTCCGCCGCCGCCGCCCCACCACCGCCAGCAGCCGCCTTTCCGCTTCCCGGGAGAGGAGGAGCCTCGGTCCTCCTCCTCCTCCTCCTCCTCCTCCTCCTCCTTCCGTTGGCGGCCATGGCGAGCTACACCAAGGCCGCCCAGGAGAGAGAGAGAGAGAGAGAGAGAGAGCCTCTTTTACCCTCGCAATCCCCCCCCATGAGGATGAGGATGATGATTAGCATTATTACCTTTTTAATCCCCACCTCCCGCTCGCCCGTACCGCCCCCAGAGACACAGTTAGGGAGCCAAGCCTTCCGTCTCGCCTCCTTTGGGATTAAAACAAGTCCCGGGAAAACATTCCTTATTTCGGAGTGAATTCTCTTTTTCGGAGGTCTTAATGGGGGGGGGGGGAGAAGAGGGGAGAAGGAGGTTTTACGATCCTTTTAAACGCCCCATCCCCCAACCTGGCTGGAAATAAGACCCATTGAACGGGGGTTGCTCCTTCCTTTGGGGGAAACGGCGTTTGGATCGAAAGGGTTTCTGTTGTTGTGTCTTGGCCGATGGGTGTACGGTGGTCCCTTGTATAAAGGAATTAATTCGTTCGAAATGAAATTATGTTAAGCAAATTTTCCTTTATACAAATTTCCCAGAGGAATGCATTGAAAACAGAGTGATCCCATTTTTATGTTGTACAGATTCGCCCCATAGGCGATTATGTTAAGCAAATGTCCCCTATTTCTGGAATTTTTTATGTTGTACAAATTTTATGTTATACAAACTGTTATACAAGGGTCCACTGTATTTAGGGTGGGTGTGAGGAAGTGTGTTTGCTCGTCATGTCATGCTGGAATAAACTGCTGTTTTATAGTACCTGGAGCTGGCATTTTTCCTGTTGAACCCAATATACAGTGGTACCTTGTATAAAGGAATTAAGTCGTTCCAAATGAAATTGTGTTAAGCAAATTTTCCTTTATACAAATTTCCCATAGGAATGCATTGAAAATGGAGCAATCCCATTTTTATGTTGTACGGATTTGGCCCATAGGCGATTCTGTTAAGCAAATTTCCCCTATCTCCAGAATATTTTATGTTGTACAAAGTTTATGTTATACAAGCTGTTTGTTATACAAGGGTCCACTGTATTACAGTTTACAAGTAGGTCTCTGGGAGATGGAAGGACCTAGAAGTCTGTGCAGGCGAGGCTGGGATGCATTTTTAAAAGGCTCCAGATGTTTTGCTTGCCTGCAGAAATATAAAGAGATATAGAGGATTGTCAGCTTGCAGCCCTCCAGGAAAGTGCATGGAGACCTGTTTGCTTTCCTTTATGTTGCGTTCAAGAGGGAGCTTCCTCCAGGTTGTGTCAAGATGAGCAAAGCCTGGCGGTTTTGTTTGCAAAGGCATGGCACAACTTGAGGTGTGGGAGGATTCTTAACTTTTCATTCTGGCAGGACTGCTGACTATTATCAATCCCAAGTGTTGCTCTTCAGGCAGGATTTAAGGTGAATTTTGTTTTCTAAGGATCAGTTCAGATTCTCAAACCTCACAGTTGATGATGTCCAAAACACTTGGTCGGGGTGATTGGGGATGGCTCCTTGTGTTAAGTATTCATATTTCAGTGTGTGTGTTGTGTTGTTACACTCGTGACCGACTCTTGGTGACCCCATGTCCATGGAGTTTTCTTGGCAGGAATACTGCTTAGCTTCCAAAATCAGGCAAGATCGGATGTGCTTAGGGCATGGCAAAACCCACATACAGTGGACCCTCGTATTACAAACCGTTTGTATAACATAAAATCTGTACAACATAAAAATTCCGGAGATAGGGGGAATTTGTTTAACAGAATCATCTATGGGGCGAATCTGTACAACATAAAAATGGTTGTGATTAGGGTTACTCCGTTTTCAACGCATTCCTATGGGAAATTTGTATAAAGGACAATTTGCTTAACAAAATATCATTTGGAACGAATTAATTCCTTTATTCAAGGTACCACTGTATTTCAGTACTGTACATTAATTACATTTGTGTTGTTTCTTTCTAGCAATGGGCCACATTTGCCAGATCGTGGTTTCTTTTAGACGCAAAGATGCAGCCCCCTGGCAAAATTGCAGCCATGGCAGCCCTCAGACTGGAAGGGAGGCACAAACCTGTATTCCATGTCTTGAGTAAGTTTTCTTATGGTTGGAAACAATTTACCTAGGGCAGAACTAGTTTATTTTCACAGGGTAAAGCAGGGGTCGGCTACCAGCATCCATACGGCCTTTGGACTAATGCCACAAAGTTCTTGGCTTAGTAATGTGTAGCCTGTATAATTAAACTGTTAACCGCCCATAGACTACTCAAAGTAGTATGGGGCAGTATATATAAGCACAACACTTTTGGTAAGTGATCAGCTGAGGTTTCAGCAAAAGCTTTCTTCCCTTTCCTGAGCTGAAGATGATAAACAAAAGGAGTGCAAAAATCATTGGGCTGAATCGATGGTTGACTTCAGCCCTAGCCACTGCCTGCATACAGCCCCCAACAGATGGTCTACAAGCCAGTGTGATCATCTGACCACCCTCAATTTCAAAGTAGGGATGGGATGAACTGATATTTAAATGAGGCTGATCTAATTCAGCATTCATAGTAAGAATGCCAGCATCCAACCCATCCTGATGTAAGTAACACTCAGTTGATACTGCGTAACAATACTGGCATTAAATTAAAACCAGATTCAGAACATGTTCCTTTCTGCACCAGACACAAGGCACATCATTTATTTTGTAACTTCAGGCTTTTACATTTCAAGTAGGCAACTTGTGGTCCTCCACATATTGGATTTGGTTTGATGGAAGCTGCAGTGCAACAGCCTCAGAGGATTACATGTTATCTAGGTTTGTCCGTTGTTGAGACACCTAACCCATCCAATGCTACTGGAGACTTTGATTTTAAGCTGTTTTATCAGTAATGGTGGACATGAGAAGCAGTTGTTTCAACAGGCCTTTCAACAGGCCCTTTTGAAATAATTCCTGCTGAATTCCTTAAACTTGCTGTTCTGTATAAGAAGTGGTTTGGTTACTTCGTGATCTCAGTAATAAAGCCTCTTTTATTATTAGGTGATCTTGGGGATCATGTTGTCATAATCAACACAAGACATATTGCCTTTTCTGGCAACAAATGGGAGCAAAAGACATACGCATCACATACTGGGTAAGCTTTACATAATCTTAATAATAAAAATATTGAATATATCAATGTTGTCATAGCATATCTCTCTCTCTCTCTCTCTCTCTCTCTCTCTCTCTCTCCCTCCCTCCCTCCCTCTCTCTGTGTGTGTGTGGTAACTGGTTTCCCAGATTGTATTTATTTATTTATTTATTTATTTATTTATTTATTTATAGACTTATTGACTGCCCAATTTTCCCGCGGGAACTCTGGGCGGTGTACATGTTACACATAACAGCAACTGCCCATAGCTACACACCCCAAACAACCCACCCCCACCCAATACAAAAACAGAAGAAAACAAAACACAAAATAAAAAAAATAGGATTAATATCAATTTGACAAAATTGAGGCAGGCCAGGCTTGAAAGGCCAACAGATGGAGAAGAACCTTTATCACTATTTTTATAGCCGTATTTTTAGCTACATTTTAGATATTTGCATCAGTGGGTATCTTAATCCTATAAGCAAATTGTGATTTATTCTCAATAACATCTTTGTAGCCTAAGTAACAATGTGTACATACATACAAAAGAGGTGATTTGTAGAAATACGATTGTTGGAGCAAGTAGATGCAAAGATGGAGCCAAAAATTAGCTTGGTGAAGACAAAGCCCTTGCAATAGGCACCCAGGGTTGCCTGATCAGGCTGATGGGATTGGGGGAAGAGGAGAGCAGAAAACTGGAGAGAGAAAGATAAGAATGGGAATATCCTGAAAGCAAGGTTGCTTTTAAGGCATATGAATGCCTCTCCCTCCCTTTGTGCAGCCTTCCTCCTCTTCCACACACCGACAGTGATTGTTCTCAACCCTTTCGGTTCCAGTCCTGTATACAGGAGGTGTGGAGTCATTCATGAAAGGCACCCCCACCACCACCACCACCATCCAACAGGGTTGAAAATTAGAAGGAACATTGCCCGAAAGAGAATGTGGCTGGCTGGAATCCTGTGTTGTTGTTGTAATGATACAGTAGTAATTTGCTTGTTTGTTTGTTTTGTCCTGGCCATAAGTCTGTCTACTGATTATTATTATTAGGTCTTTCTATTTTTTCTATGGGTTTGTGATAATTGTTTATTTTATTGATTTGTTTAATTACAGATAGTTTTATGTCATATATTTATATATAAATATTCTTTGTAATCTGTGATTGTTGTAAGCCTCCCCGATTTCTTCTGGAAGACGGGCGGTATAAAAGTGTATAAATAAGTAAATAAATATAACTCTTAATAATATATTCTTGATAGGTTTCAGCACCTTAGGCCATTGTTCACCTTAAGGCTATGGATACTATTGTCTCCCTAACGAGCCTATTCAGGCCATTGTTCATCTTATGAGCCTAATTCAGATCAGGGTGACAAGAGGTCAAAGCTGACTATAAGATGGAGGACTTGCACTAGCTGTATTCAGACCGATGAAGCTGTTTGGATGAACAGCAAAACATTTCTATCTCTCAAAAAGAAGTCCAGTAGCCATGACTCAACTTCCAGATAAACTCACCTGGATCACTGAGAATCTTCACAGACATAAATAAATAAATATAAATAAATAGTCTGTGGTGTTAGATTTTGTTGCAGGTCCCGTTGGTATATAACCTAATTTCCAGTATTTTTAAAAGTCTCTAATATAAATCAATCTACTTTGTAGTGCTTACTTTTCTTTTCTAGCTGGTACATGTCTTGCAAGTACTGAATTTTGTAGACCTTTTTAAACCCCCTTGTTTCCCTCACTTTGCATTGCAGATACCCTGGTGGCTTCAGACAAGTAACAGCCAGGCAGTTGCACATTAAAGACCCCACAGCAGTAAGTCAGCAGCCTTCTCTTCATTGTCTCTTCATTCTTTGTCGATCTATGACTTTCGAGTGAATCTGTAAATGTTCTTAAGTGAAGATGTGTTCAGATAGCATGCTATCACTTTGCAGGCATACAACATTGCAACAATATCTTGTTACCGCTTGGTTATTTGTTCTGCTCATTAAGCAGTTGCCTGATCCCACACATTGACAGTATCTCTCTCTCTCTCTCTCTCTCTCTCTCTCTCCCTCCATTCTGGTCATATTAAGTAGCTACATAGTGTAAATCAGTAAAACTATTGGTAATGATTTCAGAGACAACATCCAGCCCGCTTTGCTATCTCTACTTCATATTACATTTGCCACTTTCTTTAGTCAAGTAAGAACACTATACTTTTTACTCGTTTACTTTTTCACTCTTTTACTCCATATTCCTCTCTACTTTTCAATCTCCCTTTTGCAGGCTTTTTTTGTTCCCCTGATATGCTAAACCAAGGTTTACTGTTACTATCCCATGTCCGTCTCTGTGGCTTGTGCTGTGTTATATCCTTACACTCATGCAGTTTCCATGGGGCTTATCAACGTTCATCTCTTCTTTAGCAAAATTCGTGCCTCATTGTGGTTATGGCTGACTTGTTTCTCACTTGTCTCTGGCTCACTCCTACTGAGGACTCCACACATTATGGCTTAGATTATCCATAATTAGAGACAGACATGAACTGGAGAACCAATGGTTCATAATGGTTTGAACCACTAATCATAATGACAGCCCACCCCCATCGTCTGCCAAACATATGAGAAGTGCTGATATTTATTTATTAATTTTTATACCATCCATCTGGCAGCAAGAGCCACGCTGGGTAGTTGACAACAGAATTAAACAGAATATGCTCAAGTATAAGCCAACCCAAGTATAAGCCGAGGGCCTAATATTACCCCCAAAACTGGGAAAATGCATTGACTCGAGTATAAGCCAAGGGCGTTTTTTTTTGTTACACTCGAGTATACGGTATACCGGCCGAGCTCTAAAGGGGCTGGGGGTAGTAACTGGCAATGTGGGAGTGTGGAGGCAATTAGAGAGTTAATACATAGAATAAACTACCTGATTGCCTCCACAGTCCCTCCACAGTTGCCAATACTACCCCCCCAGCCCCTTTAGAGATTCATAACTAAGTCCCCTTACCCCTAAATCTTTCCAGTTTTCAGGGGGTTCCCTAAAATTGCTTCGGGAAGGTACCCCTGCTACTTTGGAGTCCCACGGTAAGTAAATTTTGATTGCATATTTTTAAAATAATTTTGAGTGCATATTTTTAAAAAAACATGCACTCAAAATTACATACTTTAGGGGCAACAAAGTAGCAGGGGTACCTTAAGAAAACGATTTTAGTGAACCCCTGAAATTTGGAAACATTTGGGGGTAAGGGGGCTGAGTTATGAAGCCCCAGAGGGGGTGCCCCTAGGAAAAAAAACTTCTAATTAGAATCATATGGGAAGCAGCATCAGCCTTATCTCCTGCCCAATCAGCTTTGAAGTAGAAGGTTTTTTCCTAGAGACATCCGCTTTGGAGCTTCATAACTCAGCCCCCTTACCCCCCAAATGTTTCCAAATTGCAGGGGGTTCCGTAAAATCACTTTCTGAAGGTACCCCTGCTGTTTTGGAGTCCCAAGTAAATTTTGATTACATATTTTTTAAAATTACTTACGTTGGAGGCCCCAAAGCAGCAGGGGTACCAGCAGGGGTTCAGAAAGCGAGTTTAGGGAATCCCCTGAAATTTGGAAATGTTTAGGGATAAGAGGGGTGAGTTATGAAGCTCCAAACGGGGTACCCCTAAACATTCTCATTGGACTCATATGGGAAGCGGAGGCACCACTATCGCTCATCCAATCAGGACTTGCCCTCCATCGCCCCTCCTAGCTGTCTGAGCACCTTAACATACCAGTAATTTCATTTGGAATGAATTAATTCCTTTATACAAGGTACCACTGTAATGACAACAAATGAATAATTGTCACAGAACATTTAAATTAGTATAAAACATTAAAATTATTATAGGGGAGTGGAATAAAATAAAATAATGGCTATTATTTTAATATATGTTACTTTTATTGTACTTTAATGGATGGATGATGGTGTTATATTTCAGTTCTTGGAATTGCCTGCTTAAACAGCCAGGTTTTCTGTAATCTTTTAAAGGCAGCCAAGGAGGGGACCAGGCATAGTAGAAGATTGTCCCATAGGCATGGGTGAAGGCAATCTGACAAGTAGCAAGGTCTTAAACCATTTAGGCTTTATATGTCAATGTTAGAACCTTGACGTTGATGTGGAACTGAACTGGAAGCCAGTGCAAGGAGGCCAGAGTGGAGGATATATCGTGTGTTTGTATTTCTTCCACCCAGTCAGCAGTCTGGGCACCGTGTTCTGGATTAGCTGAAGTCTCAGCATCTTCCCCAAGGGCAGCCCCATGTAGAGAGCATTGCAGTAGTCCAGCCTGTAGACTATCAATGCATAGAGGTAACACAAATGATTTGCATTGTTTCTGTTCCTGGCAGTGTCTGACAGGAGCAACTGTCTTCCAGTATTCTTGCGCTGGCATGGAGTCACATATGAGCTCCTGTTTGTCTCTCCCAGTAGTACTGCTGCCTGCTTCCTGGCATAATAAACTAACATGCAATCACACCAAGACCATGCCAACCTTCATATGTGCAATAGGCCCTTTGAGGTGAATGAAACAAGGCATGCCTTGTATTTCATTTATTGCATGCTTATTAAAAAGTATGAACATCTCATTTGATGCATTGATTTAAATTAAGTCAATTGTTGATATTAATTCATGTATTCAATAAACAATAATGCATATCTGACCATTAAACTATACAGTAACCCCCGTCTATAGCAGGGGTTAAGGATCCACCCAACCCGCGATCATTGAAAAGCCACGATACGCAGATGTAGGTCGGGTGGGGGGAACAATTTTAAACATTGCGCGCCACTTTGCAGCACCCCAAGGGGGTGAGGAGAAGTGGCACGTGATACTTCTATGGAGGCAAGCCCTGGGCTCCAGCTGATTGGAGCTGGGGTGGGAGAGAAAATCCTTTTGTTTCCCCACCCCAGCACCAATCAGCTGGAACCCGGGGCTTGGGGAAAGTGGGGAAGGTTTGAAAAGCCCTCAAACCTTCCCCCTCCCTCACGCCCTTTTGGGGTAGCGGTCCCGCGATATAGCAGGACCGCAGTATATGAACCGCAAAAGGGCAGGGCACCACTGTACTACTAAACTGGATTGATATGTACTCTATATATAGTAGGATCTTTTGTGTACTGCCTTGATGAATTGACTTTTTCCAACTTTAGAACATTTTATAAAATTCACAATTGTTAACAGAACTTGGTATTCAGATTGTACAGTATATTTTAGTACAGGATGCCCGTATTCACTGATTCATTATCCGCTGATTTAGTTATCCACGGTTGGCAGAAGAAAAAAATTAAATAAATAATTCAGCAGCCATAAAGCAAGCTACTGTCACAAAATAGCAAAACACCCTCTCTAAGGTTTTCATTATCCACGGGAATGTCTGGAACCAGTCCCCAAGCGGATACCAGGGTCTTACTGTAGTGACAAGCAATGATATTAATGTCATTAAGGATTTAATTTAAATCTTAAACTGTCCTGTACACGTCTTTGTAATCACTGATTCTTATCTGTTGGGAACTAAGCACTATCTGCAAGTGATTCTTCAATATGTTACTAAATGATACCATATGTATGTTGCAATTTATAATGTGATGCAAAGTGCAGAAATGTTTTCCAAAAAGAACCTGCAGTAAAATTACATATTCAAGATTTTCCTTTCCTTATTTAATGTGTGTATGTGTGCCATCAAGTCAATTCTGACTTGTGGCAAAGCTATACAAGGTGTTCTTACAAGTGGTCTACCATTCCCTTCTTTTGGCCCATTCTGGGACTGTGTAACTTCTCCAAGGCCAGACCGGCTGGTCTTCTTTCCAGGGGGCCCAGTGGGGAACTGAACTCCCAACCTCAGGCTCCGTATCCAGGGACCTAAATCACTGCTCTGTCTAGACAAGTATTTTATTAAATAGGATCCATTAATCAATTGATTTGTAGTTTTTGTGTTTTGGTTATACTCTTGGCCACTAGAGGGCGGCCTAACCCAACATGCCACGGAACAGTTTCCTCTGCTGGGTTCTCACTCCGGATTGTCCAAGTTGCATGCCAGTGAAGAAAAGTGTCGAAAGTACTGTGGCTAGCAAAGATATATTTGATAGTAAAACACTGCATTTTGGAACTGTTCAGTATTTCTATAGGAAACTTGTGTTTTAGACACAACCTGGAAGCATAATACGTTCTACGTGTATGCATATGTACTTTGTGAATACAGACACGTCTGTGCATCATCAGTACCTCGGTCGTCTTGAAAGGATGAGTGAAATGACCTGTGGGGTGAATCATAGCCATCTGGAGCAATGCTTTGCACTTTGTCACTTTGTTCAGATTTATTCCCAAGAAAGCGATCAGGCAGTGGAATCCTAATTACAAAGATCAGTATCTATGAGAGGGTTAGAATGTGGTGCAATTCCCTTCAGCCAGCAGAAATCCCCCTTTTTTTCTGGATGAACCCTTTCCAGCCTGCATATCTCAAAGACAGTGCAATTTGTTTGGCAGAACTGACCTGCTTTTCTGCTACAGAAGATCTCCTGCCAGAAGAACCCCAAAGTTAGTCCAAGACAAGGACAATTTCCAACACCGCTTAGCTGTGAGAGATTCATAGAATCATAGAGTTGGAAGAGACCTCAAGGGCCATCCAGTCCAACCCCCTGCCATGCAGGAACCCCCATCACAGGACTCCCGACAGATGGCCATCCAGCCTTTGCTTAAAAACCTCCAAAGAAGGAGACTCCACCACCCTCCGTGGCAGCATATTCCACTGCTGAACAGCTCTAACTGTCAGGAAGTTCTGCCTAATGTTCAAATTGCATCTCTTTTCCTGTGGTTTGAGACCATCTTCTCGTGTCCTAGCCTCTGACGCCATGGAAAATAAACCAGTCACTTCTTCAATTTGACATCCTTTCAAATATTTAAACATAGCTATCCCCTCTCAGCTTTCTTTTTGTAAGGCTAAACATTCACAGCTCCCTAAGCCGCTCCTCGTGAGACATTTCTTCCAGACCCTCAATCATCTTGGTCGCCCTCCTCTGGACCCGCTCAAGATTGTCAACATCCTTTTTAAATTGAGGTGCACATAACTGGACACAGTGCTCCAAATTCGGATTTGGCACAGCAGGCTGTAAGTAGCCTTTGTCCCAAAACACAAAATGGTTGTTCATTAAAAGCAAAGTTTCCTGACTTCTTTTAAGGAACAGGCATTTTGTACTTTGGAAAGAAGGCTACATACAGAATCAAGGAAGTCCTTCAGTACTCCTGTCCCTCTTTTTCTAATAGACTATCCTGAATATGTACTGAAAGTGAAAAGAAGTTAGGGGTTATAATGTCACCAGACAACAATTTCATTTGCCCAAATGACATTTGCCACCATGTTTTATTTATACTTGCCCATTTGCAGGGTAGAGGTGGGGAAGAGAATAGCATGATGGTCCCTGGTTTGCTCTAAAAAGACTAACCTCAAGAATTGGACTGGAACTGTTAATTCAGATATGCAGTTAATGAAAAATAGCCCAAGGTTTTAGGTCTCTGGCTGCAGAGAGTTCATTTCCCCACTTGGCAGAACCATAGGATCAATAGTCCATAGGGTCCCTTCCAACTTTGCAGTTCTAGAATGATAAATCAGGAACTCCCAACAAATACTAAATTAGTATTTGTTGGGAAGTTCCAGATTTAGTAGGGGATCTAGTAGGAGAAAAACTGCCAGAAAAGTAGAAAACAAGGACCAGATCAACCACAGGGCCTGTAGAAATGAGTCAACTAGAGGATCAGAGAGACACAAGGAACTTGTACAGAAAGGTTGAGCAGTACTCAGCTGTGTTATTTTAGGAGGTTTGCATGGGAAAAGACCTTTTTTGCGGAAAAGACATTTATGTGGAAAAGGCTGGGTATTGATTCAAATGGCCACTCACTTGGTAATAAATATGTTATATTAACATATTTCATTCCCACTTGTCATTCTTTTCAATAAACCTTGCTTGCCTGAGTATTGTACATAACATATTATAAATGTCTTTTTGTTATATTACACTTCTATTTGCTTTCTTAAACACATGGTTCTGTAATGCTATACTCAAGGAATCAAATGGGTCTATGAAAGACCAGAAATATGGCAGCTGGAACTGAGGTCTATCAAGTTTAGCATGCAAGTTAATTTAGCTGTAACAATATGATTTTTACAAATGGAAAACTGGTCTTCCCTCATTTTTCCCCTTCTCCTTTTCTTGTAATTCTATACAGTTAAGTAGAAACTTTGCATGGTTCTTGGTATAAGACATTTAAAAACAGTATTTCTGTTTTTCCTGCACCTTGACTATACTTCTGTAAGACAATCTGTATTCTTCAGTTTGCACTCATTCTTTATCTTCTTCCAGCTGTCTTACAAGTCCTTTCCTTGTACTGTATGGCCAAACAGAAGAGCATATGGAGGTTGGGGCTTTATATAGATAAAGTTTCCTCTTCAAACATTAATTTGAGTCTGTAAGACAGTAGGTGAAATCTTGTACCTAGTAGAGCAGTGATGGCAAACTTTTTAGAGACCAAGTGCCCAATTTGCTATTCAAAACCCACTATTTTTTTGCAAAGTGCCAATTTAACCTGAATACAGTTTGCTGTGAAGGGGCGATGTCGGGTGCCCACAGAAAGGGCTCCAAGTGCCACCTTTGGCACCCGTGCCATAGGTTCGCCAACCCTGTAGTAGAGTAAGTCACATTAGAGCAGGGCCATGGAATCAGTGGGCATGTGGTAACTCCTTCATAAGGTCTTCTGATTCAAATGGATCTTCCTTAGTTGTGATTTACTGAAGTGCCCATATTTTTCCATCTGTAAGATACCCCCATGTATTTGATGGCCACAACTTTTCCAAACCAAAATTATAGTTTTGCAACCACACAACCCTCATCTCAGCTTACTTCCATGTATAAGACGACCTTCAATTTGTAGTCCAAGAATAAGAGACCAAAATATAGTTTTATACATGGAAAATACTGTAAGTCACAACTAGATGCATCAGTGTGGATTGCAGGCCATGAAAGTGTACAAAATAAGGGTTTTTTTGTTTTGTTTTTAGATTTCAAGGCCAAACAAATCTATCTTGTTCCCATACAAACTCTGCCACTCCTCATCATTTCTCAGTTGAAAACAGTGTTAATTCCCTTTGGAGTTGACAAATGTAAGGCAAGGTTGGAAAAAGACCTGGCAAAGCGGAATAGACCATTGTACCCATCATGAGTTCTTCTGCATACTTTCTTGTCACTCATTGGCCTATCACAGCGGTGGCGAACCTTTGGCACTCCAGATGTTTTGGACCACAACTCCCAGAATTCCAAGCCTAGGTTGCCAATGACCAAGGACTGAAAGTTGTGGTCAAAACATCTGGAGTGCTGAAGGTTCGGCAGCACGGGCCTATCACATTATTCTCATTGACTGTAGAGTAATTTAACTAACTTCTCCCTTTTATTAAAAAGAAAGAAGTAATTAAAATATACTCAGATTTATTTCATGTGAGTAAATCTGCATTAAAGTCCTATGTAACTAAAGAATATGCCTATTTTAATGAGTTCTACTTGCCAGTACATGCAGAGAGTAATGGCTCTGTAGTGTTTTTCAAATTTCCAGTACAAATGTGTTGTTATCCTTGTTACCCTTAGAGTTTCTCTCGCTTTGCTAATATTCCACACTTGACAGCACGAGGCAAACAGTGAGGGATACATATTGTTCCTGTGTAAACTAACCAGATATTGCCAGCATATTTAAGAACTTCATCTTTGATAAAGCATGCTGAAAATAAAGCATGTGTTTTCTGCCATTGCTGTAAAGGACTAAAAGTCCACAGTTTTGCTATTTATTTTATGTAATGGTTCCATCCTGGTAAAGCCTATATGGTTTTCCACTTCTTAAGTAAAGAATAATTTGGCGTACTTAGCTCTTTTGCACTGGACTGTGGTTCTCCTGAATACATTAACACTCCTATTCTCATGAATAGACCTGTTCAGCTGCAGCGGCAGGCAGACATTTTGTCGGCTTCTGGTCCCAGGCCTTTATGTCTCATGCTGAGAGTATTTGATACTTAAAGATCAAATACAGAACGTATAGAAAGCTACTTTCTGACTATCCTTCTGCTAAGGCATACGGTGAAATAAAGTAAAGGTTTTTTTGTACTTCAGCTATGCTGTGTCGGTTATTTAGAAATAGACTTGGAGATGCTCAAGTCCCTTCTAATACATAGCGTTGTTCTTCACTTGACCCCTTTCTCCTGCGGTTGCTCCTGAAAAATGCTTGCTCCCAAATTGTGACAAGGAGATGGCAAGTGTTCTAGAAGGACATCAGTCCGTCAGGGCCCAATTCTTTAGTAGCAGAATACATCCTCCACAGGCAAAGAAAAAATATCCAAGGTTCAGTTCTTGACATTTCCAGGTAGCGCACCTTGTTCCTCTGCTTCCAGAGTCGCCAACAATCTTGTGTGATGTAGCACCTGTCCCAACTTCTTTACACGAAATAGTTCCACTAGGTCTCTCTGGCAAGCAAGGTATTGTCTGGCCTCTTAACACCATTCCGTCCGGTTTTCTTGTTTAGTGTTGCCATATCAGTTTTCCTGTTTTTCTCTGTGCAAGGTGGATCTCCTACTTCTTCTATCTCGGATCAAACAGTATTGCATATATGCATGTGTGTGTGTTGGTTTTTTTTTCAGGTTGTTAGACTGGCTATTTATGGCATGCTTCCCAAAAACCTTCTGAGGAGAACAATGATGCAAAGGCTTCTTCTCTTTCCTGATAATGTAAGTCAATAGCAGTACTGTTTCTTCCGTGCAAATTTCTAGTGGGGGCCATGCATGTCCTAGCCTATTTTCCCACGCCCACTCATATGCCTGGTGAGCTGGGTTTCATCCCAGCCTTCCGTAGTCTGAAGCCTGTCGATCAGTGGTTCCCAAACTGGGGGTCGGGACCCCTTTGAGCAGGCCTGCCCAAACTTAGGCCCTCCAGATGTTTTGGACTGCAACTCCCACAGTCCTTTGCCATTGGCAATCTAAGCTTAGAATTCTGGGAGCTGTAGTCCAAAACATCAGGAAGGCCGAAGTTTGGGCAGGCCTGCCTTTGAGGGTCGAACGACCATTTCCCAGGGGTCGCCATGAGCCAGTGAAGAAAAAGGCACAAACGGCTTGAGTCTGGAGGAGGGAGGGGGAGTAAGTGGGGGAAGAGTGACTTACAGCTTGATAGGCTGGAGGGGATGTCAGTCAGTGGCACCAGAGACTGCGATTGGCTGAGGGTGTCTGTAGATAGAGGGAAGTGCTCTATGGCAGCTGCGGCCGTGGGCTGCCAAAGGGGGCTTGTGGCCTCTTCCAAGCAGAGCAAGAGGTCACCTCAAAATGAGGAACTGTGTTAAAGGGTCGCAGCATTAGGAAGGTTGAGAACCACTGCTGTAGATGAAAGGGACTGAAACCCTATACTCCAGTGTTACTATGTCTGTCGTTGGAAAGATTGCCATGACTTGTGAAGCACTGGCCCATAATATGTTCCTGTACTTCAGGGCCTTTGTTTTATTTATTTATTTATTGCTACGGTTGTCTTCCGGAAGAAATATGTCAGCTTATTTGATCGTGTTTTATTTCTTTTTCTCTGAAGCAGTCCTGGCACCATGTACTGATTTATATATAAAATACCGAAGACGTGTCACTGGCTAGAATGTGCTTTAGTAGGTTGGGGACCTGTGTTCTAAAGAGTGGGTGGTGGAGTCTTTTTCATTTAGAGATCTCTGATAAAGCAAGAGAGCGAATAGGAGAGCTTTATCAAACTAAAAGCTGGACAGAAACAAAACTCACAAGGGAAAAATCGATTTGTTTTGGTTGTGGTGCTGGAGGAGAGCTTTGCCAGTACTCTGGATGCCAGAAAGATGAACAAGTGGGTCCTAGAGCAAACTAAGCCTGAGGCAAAGGTGTTGAACCGGAAGCTGACCTACTTTGGGCACATCATGGGAAGTCAGGATTCTCTTGAATATATGATAATACTGCTGGGAAAGCCAGCAGGAAAAGAGGGTAGCCAAATATGAGATGGAATGAACCCCTAAAGACAGCCACAGGCATGATTTTCCATTTGCTGAACAGGACTGTTGACAACAGGACCTTTTGGAGATACTGCTCATTCATAGGGTCGCCATAAGTCAGAGGTGACTTGACAGCACGCAATAGCAACGGTGGAACTGAAGGCATCGGGGGGTACTTAGATCTCCCTTGGAAGTGCAGGGATGCTAAAGACTTTAAAAAAGTCATTGACCTCAACCCAAATATCATCCTATGGCCTAACTCAATCAATTCCATTAAAAATTAAGTAATGCAAATGAAGACTGTGATGAACACTGATTGGGATGTCTGTTTCCTTCCACAGGTTATTCCTGAAGACATACGCAAGAATCTTGTAGAGGAGCTTAAGCAACCCCGCAAAGTGCCCAAGAGGCTAGATGAATATACACAAGAGGAAATCGATAGTTTCCCAAGAATCTGGAATATGTAAGTGACTAAAATCCTTTGGAACTATTTGTGTGATACATGATTATGTAAATAATGTATTCGCCTTTAAGCGACTAAAAATGCTTTAAGAATGCCTCTGTTGATAAACGTTACCCTTCTATTCCTTCTTCAAAAAGAAGGCTATTTTAGGCGCTGGCGATGTTCTTGCTTTATTTATACTTATGAAGGAAATAAGGAATTCTGATAGTGGGCACGTATCAATATAGGCAGGGTAATATATTTATATGAGTAATGCAGCCAAGCCATGTTTAAGGTAGCAATATCCAAGGGAAATCTACTTTTATCCTTCAAAGGTGATGTTTTCGGAATAGCTTCATAAGTATGATTGTATATCTTTTAAAATGTAGTAACCTCGTGGAAAATGTTCGGCGAGAAATCTGTCATAAAGACAAAAAAGCAGCAGGGTTGCAAAACAAATATACAAGTGAGCCCTTGTATAACAAACAGTTTGTATAACATAACATTTGTGCAACATAAATAATTCCGGAGATAGGGGAAATTTGCTTAACAGAATCACCTATGGGGCGAATCTGTACAACATAAAAATAGGATCACTCTGCTTTCAATGCATTCCTATGGGAAATTTGTATAAATTAAAATTTGCTTAACCTAATTTCATTTGGAATGAATTAATTCCTTTATACAAGGTACCACTGTATATGTGAATGGGCAACACAGATATATTTGTTTTTTAACCTTGCTGCTTTGACTTCATGGCAGATTTCTTGCCAAACATTGGCCATCAGGTTACTACATTTTAAAAAGATATACAGTCATGCTGTTCATGAGTCGTAACTATATCTGATGAAAAATAACTCCTGTAATTATTCAGTGCAAGGAAATATTCATGTTTCCGTAGTCTGAACCTCTATATCAGACAGAGACACAGTGACACCATCTGAAACAAGATCCTCAGGGCCAAAGCCAGCTCTCCTCTGGCTCAACTTATTTAAGGTGGCTCCTTTTGCAAACATGACTTTCAAGCCACCTAACCTTGGAGCGGTTGTAAGCGAAGGAAAAATTCCAAAACAATCGGCATCTGAAAGTTCTCTCTTTCCTTGCAGTCCTCCCATCTTCCCGCCCCTACCTTTATACTCCATAATATTACCTGATGTAATGTTCCTGCTAAAGGTGCCTGCCAAAATAGGCCCAAAGGTTGCTGCAGTTAGTTTTAATCGGAGTCTGCATTCCAGAAATAATGCTGAACCCCCTTAAAGGGCGTCTAGGACAGGGAGCGTTTTGAATAATGAAAAGGCTCTATCCAAGGCTAGACTAATTTTTTTCTGTATCCAGAATCTAATGGTGTTGAGAGCTGTCGAGATAAAACAGAACAAAGTGTTTTATTTTGCATATATTAATATGATTACATTATTAGTATTTCAGAAACCAAATGCCTCCGAGAACTCTTCAATTACTAGAGCAGTGATGGCGAACCTTTTAGAGACCGAGCACCCAAACTGCGATTCAAAACCCACTAATTTTTTGCAAAGTGCCAATACAGCAATTTAACCTGAATACAGGTGGCTGTGAAGGGGCGATGTCGGGTGCCCACAGAAAGGGCTCCGAGTGCCACCTTTGACACCCATGCCATAGGTTTACCAACACTGTACTAGAGCCATGCAATCCATGAACTGGCTATTATTGATGCCCAACTTGCAGAGTTTCAGATGTCAAGGTCTTGCCCATCTCTCACTGATTCTCTCCTCTCCTTCGTTCCTTGGCTTCTAGAACGGGGATCAGGGATGGTGGAGAGCAAATTGGTAACTCAGAGGCTAGCTTAAATCTAGAAGGGGAGATGGTGGGAAAAGTAGTTTGCCTATAAACAAAAAGGCAAGATTATCTCTCTCCGCCCCACAATATATAAACACCATGAGATATGATATACTTTTATATCAGAAGGTACACTCTGTCCTCTGAGGGTTAACGATGCTACGAACCATACGTAATACTACCTGGGCTTTCTTTGAGACTTCTTTTCCCCCTACTCAGCATTTCAGCATCTGGTTTTCAAGGAGGGAGAGGGAGAAGGGGTTGAAAAGCTTTTCTTTCTTCTGCTGAGCAGAGGGGAAAGCACTTGACCTCTCGTCGGATAAGAACAGTGAAGCAATTATTGCATAGCATGTGCTGGGATTAAGAGGCAGTGATAATGTCTAGCAGAGAAACGAGAATTTGGGAAAGGGAGGGAAGGCAGTCAGAAAAATGGATGTGGTTTGGTGATATCCTAACCCTTTGGCCAGACCCATGCTGATATTTTCTCCTCTAAGAAAATGAAACTGCGATGGTTATCATAAAATCCTATTAAGGTTAGACCTTTACAGTTTTGTGCTATGAAAGCAGAATCTCTTATCACTAAAAGGAGGTTATAGGAAACTAGCTGTTTAGCATAGAGAAATACAGTATGATATTAAGCATAAAAATGGTGTTTCATGGTACAGCCTATCATTAGTGAAATGTGCATGAAAAAATTCTGTCTTCAGTTGTGAATATTAGACATGATTTCAACTGGAAAATTGCAGACCCTTTTCCTCTGGTTTTCTTAAGTCAGGAACAGGAATGCCTTGCCCTCAGTGATCAAAGGTTTCTAAAAATATTTCCATAGGATTATGCATACCTATCATATACTAGACCTTCAGAGAAAGGATGAGTGTCTACATCAGGCATGTCCAAACTTCAGCCCTCCTGATGTTTTTGGACCACAACTCCGAGAATTCTAAGCTTAGGTTGCCAGTGACAAAGGACTGTGGGAGTTGCGGTCCAAAACATCTGGAGGGCTGAAGTTTGGACGTGCCTGGTCTACATCTATCCGAACTTCTATGTTGCAGGAGTTATTTTACTACGGTCTTTAAGCTTTTGCTGCAGGAGTGGGAATTGGCCTTACAGTGCGTTAGTTGTGATGTAGAGTAATGTATCTGTTATTTAGGAGGCATTTGTTCAGAGTTCAGCCCAGCCAGCCATCAACTTGCGAGCTGGCCACAGGCAATCAATCACCCTCTCTACCTTAGCCATTGCTGAGGTAGGAGGGATACTATGGGCCCACCTTACAAGGCTGATTAGTGAGAGAATCAACAAAAGAATCAACATCAAATCAACATCATCATCATCATCATCATCATTTTGGAACTGCAGAGTTTGAAGGGACTCTGTGGATCATCAAGTCTTCTTGTAAAGGAGAGACAATGAAGAATTGAACCTTTAACTTCTGCTTCAGCAGATGGACAGCTAAACCACTGGGCTTTCTTGCAATACATAGCACATCTCAAAACAATGGATATACAGTAGCTGGGAAATCCCCCCCCAAAGCGAGATAGAAGATAACAGAACATAATAATAATAACCTTTATTGTCAGTGTATAACCCGTGTACAGCAAAATAGACTGAGCCTACCCCACCACAAACACCATCCCACTAAAAAGCCACTCAGTCTCATTTCACTCTGTGCTTGCTGCACAACTCGCCGTCCCCACGGATCTAACGCGAGTTACATAGAAAAGCATAGAACTTTGAAATCAGGGATATACTGGCCCATATCACTTCAAGTAGTCTCTGGGTGGTTTACAGTTTTAATTACAGTATGCAGGCTACACATTGCCCACCCACCCCCAATAAGCTGGGTACTCATTTTACTAATTCAGAAGAATGGAAGGCTGAGTCAACCATGAGCCTGCTACCTGGGATTGACCCCCAGGTCGTGAGCACAGTTCTAGCTGCAGTACAGGCATTTAACCAAAAGAAGGCTGAGAGGGGATATGATAGCTTTGTTTAAATATTTGAAAGGATGCCACATTGAAGAAATAGGTTACAGGCAATACCTTCATAGGCCACTATTAAAAATAAAAAAGGAACATTGCAAGCTTTTGAGTTGAAGAAGGGACTGGTTTGTTTTCCATGGCTTCAGACTGGATGAAATGCTTTCATTTCATTTCAGAAACGAGGACGCAGGGCGATGATATCAAACCACAGGAAAGATATTCAATTTAAACATTAGGAAGAACTTCATGACAGTTAGAGTGGAATATGCTGCCACAGAAGGTGGTGGAGTCTCCTTCTTTGGAGGTTTTTAAGCAGAGGCTGGATGGCCATCTGTCGGGAGCACTGTGATGGGGGTTCCTGCATGGCAGGGTTGGACTAGATGGCCCTTGAGGTCTCTTCCAACTCTAGGATTCTTTGTATTTTTGCCTCTGATGCCTCTCATAATTGCTGCTGGTGGAGAAGCCACTGCAGATGTGCCCTTCTTTTTCTTTTTTGGAGGGGCAGGGGCTGTAATTTTTGAATTCTCTTAAGAATTCCAGGGAATTGGTACCCACATCCATAGCAACGCACCTGTGGGTTTTCCTCCCCCCGCCCCTCTCCAGCTTCTCAGGCCTTCGCTTCCTATGGCTAATAAGTTAAAAGAAGAAGCTGCTGCAGCGTCACCTGGGAGTCATGGTTCTTTAGGAGGTGCCCTCTATAGATTAGACTCGAATGTTTAGTGAAACTACTGCTCCTAGGATTGGTTGGATGCTGGCAGGCAGCGAGTTGGAATTATTTGGCAAGTCAGTTTTCACTGGGCTATTTCATATTTCTTCACTACCGCCCTAATCAGGATGTTTCCTGAGCTTGTTTGACTCCTCTCTTTCATTATGAACACAGATGGCTGCCAAAGAGCTGAAATGAAAGCATTTCATCCAGTCTGATGAAACTGGGGGGTGGGGGTAGTAAAGGATTATATCTTGAGTTTCAGCTCAACTATCCTAGCTATCAGATCATAATGCAAATCACTTCTCTTTTTAGCTCCTTACTCTTCAGGCACCCGTGAATACTTCATTTATTAGCCTTCTCAAGATGTTATATTAAGTGAAGTTTTCAATAACAGATGTACTTTGAATTACCTGCCTGACTTCTGACTAGTTTGCACGGGGCAGGGGCGGGAGTGGGGAGTCTGTCTTGAAGGCAGTGGCTCAGCAATCTAAGGGTTTGAAAATAACTAAATGTTTTTCTGCAAGCTGCTTAACCCTGCATAGGGCTTACTTTTCTCCTGGGGGAACATTGTGCAAGTAATCAGATACATGAAAAGATGGAGTTGCTTTTACTTGTAACCTTAAGTTTTGCCCAATGGCTTGATTCCAGATTGACAGAGTTCTGCTCTAATATGAAGGATTTAAAAAGCAAAGCAAAGTACTTGAAAAGGGCAGCCAATCTGAATTTAAACCTTTCAGTTTGTTTAAGCTTAATCCCATGAAGTAGCACCTCCCTCTCTGGATTGTGCTTTCATTTTAACCCTTTTCTGCACGTAAAATTCCAGTTGCAATCATGCTTTTGTTCTTGTCAGCTAAAGCAGATGTGCAATATAGCAGTGAAACCAGAAGAGAGAGGCAACTGAAAATTGTAGTGTTTGATATATTTCTAAAATAAAGCATACAGAGAATTGAATTGGCCTTCCGGAAGGCTTTAAAAACCTACCTTTTCCGGGAGGCCTTCGGCGATTCCTAGGCGCTTTTTTTTTTTAACTCACCCCACCATCGCCATGTTTTGAATGATAATTTTATCGGATAGCTTCAGGAACGCTATCAGGTTTTAATTGTATTAGTTGATGTGTGTATTGTGTGCCTTCTAACTGTGTTTATGTGTGCCGATTGTGGCTCTGTAAGCCGCTTAGAGATCTTGACGATAATAAGCGGGGTATAAATATAATAAATAAATAAATAAATAATAAATAAAAATAATTAGTACAATTAAGAAATGTAGAATAGAATACATTGTCTGTTGGGGCAGGATTGTCTTACAATGTTCTAAAACACTGATTTGCATTTTGTTTTTGCCCCTACTGTGTATTTGTGGTCATACATGTACAGAGTCTGAGGCTGCAAATCTCTTTAAGACTGAGTGTAAACTGCCCCATGACTATGTAGAAGTATCGTTGCTTTGGCTTTTGTGCGGTGGGGTCAGGCTTTCCGCCAGGTTTCCACAACTTTGCTGTAAAGAAGCCCAGGTTGGGGTCTGCCAAGATAGCTGGAAGGCACTGCTTTCATGATTGTGCTTCGTGGTGAGGGCCAGAACTGTGGAACAAGAAGACTACAGATGAGCACAGGAATGCTAAACATAAGACAGCCATCCACTGAGGAATGCAGTGGCAAAGGTGATAGGATTGTGACGGGCTGAACTGCATCAACATGCCATGTGGTTAAATAAATAGTATTAAAGTTGTATAATACTATTTACAACATAAAGTTGTAAAAGTACATTTATTTTAAATAGCCATGCATCTCAAAAGTAAGAGGAATATTAGAAAGGACAGTGAGATGCAGTTCAGAACCATTCTATCTTAAATAAAGGGTGGCTTGTTTAGATATGTGGATTTGGGATCTGATCTGCATGTGTGTACTTAATTAACAAATTATATAAACAACCACATGAACAAGAGCTCTGGGGAAAAAATCAGGAACAGGAGCCTCTTCTCTCCAGACATTGCTTTCTGCATGGAAGAAGTAGAGATAAAGAAGAAGTGATAAAGGAGGACAGGTTCAGAGTTCCCCGTTTCATACACGGTGCATATACTAAGATTTGGCTAGTGAACAAAATGTACATGTGGATGGAGCTCATGTACATCTTAACCATAGTCTCCAAACCATAGTAGACATAAATTGTCTGAATGGTGCCTTCTACACAGATTTGATACTGAATGCCTCATGTTTTTATAAGTCTGGGATCGCTCCTGACTGCCATCAACATCAAATTTGGGGGTACAGTGGTACCTCTTAAAGCAAATTTAATTTGTTCTATGGGTCAATTTGTTTTAAGAAAATTTTGTCTTACAAAACACGGTTTCCCATAGGAATGCATTAAAGATGGATTAATCTGTTGCAGAGGCTATTGGTCACTGTGTTTTACGAAAATTTTGTCTTACAAAACGCTGTTTCCCATAGGAATGCATTGGGAACGGATTAATCTGTTCCAGAGGCTAGAATAAAGACAAAAATAACTTGATTTTTTCTGGGGGACATGAGGAATGGTTTTGTGTGTTGAGAAGCATCTCATAGGGAATGTTTTGTCATGTGAAGCATGCCTATTCCTGGAAATTCTTTTCTTCCTACAAGGTTTTTGTCTTGCGAAGCATTTGTCTTAAGAGGTACCACTCTATTGCTGTAAAGGTTATGAAGTAGCTGACATCTGTAAGAAGCCCTCAGAACATGTGTATGTTTCAGCATGTGAATATGGGGGTAGTTTTGTGCAGGAAATAAGAACATGAGAACATGAGAAGAGCCATGCTGGATCAGGGCAAAGGCCCATCTAGTCCAGCTTCCTGTATCTCACAGTGGCTCCACCAAATAAATGTGTCTGGGAGTGCACAAGACTAGATATCTGTCTCCTGATACCACTCCCCTGCATCTGGTCCTTGAAGTACCCCGGGTTTAAGCCTGGAGATTACACATCTCCATCATTGTTTTCAAATCCATCAGTTTTTAAATCCATCTATGTTGATTGATTGTCTGGAAAGGTTTTCTCCCTCACTGAAGCAAACAGAGTTCATACTCATTAGTGTCCTTTTCAACTGTGCACACGTCCCATTACATATATTTTCATGTCAGACGGTTGGTATCCACTGCTAATATACTGTCAGCTGGAAGGCACTGACCTCTATACAGTACTGACAAGGAACTTAAATCTTATCAGAAAAAACAGGCTTGTCCACAGCAAGAAGGTGATGAATACCTGCCATTCACCGCACTCATGAGGAGAGTCAGTTTTCTCACTGATGAGGGAGGGTGCCCTGCAGGCAGGGGGAGAAATGCCACTTTGAACGTTTCCGAATTGTTATACTAGGTGCATATGCCTGACTTAATTGATAACTTTTTGCTGTTCATATCTTAATGCAAATACACACATAAGAACTACAATTAATAATGCAGTAAGATTTTTTTGGAATGTACAGTAGTCAGAGTTTGTGATAATTTTGTTGGAATGTAATCATTTCTTTCTCATTTTAAACAAGTTGTTGCATCATATCCAAACATTTATGCAACGCAAAAAAGCAAAGTAAACTTTCAGCCAACACGCAGCCAAATAGGGCATTTTATTTGTTGTGAAAACATTTTGAATATCCAATAATCCTCTGTCTTATTCTTTCACAATTGCAAGATGGCATTTTAATAAAGAAATCATAAAGAAAAGGATTCATATCTTCATGAAATGTATTTTTCCGACCTTCCAAAAATAATCTATTGTGATGGGTGCAGCACTCGGAAAATGTGATCCTCCAAAGCTCTTTGAACCAACATGCAGTCATAAGACCAGTTACAGACTTCTTGTATTGTTCTGTCACCGGTGAAGCTGCAGTGAGCTTAACACTTAAGAGGTCTTTGTGGAGACCTCTTAATGATCTCCATCAAAACAGTCGTGGTGGAAGGTAGAGGGTGAAACCCAGATTGCAAAGGATTCAGGGCCCAACACGAAGATGCAAACAGTGAGAATGAACCACCCATTCTCAAAGCGTAGAATCCAAAGTCAATGAAGAAATAAAGTGATGATTCGCTCAAAGATAAAAATGGGGAAAATCAGACAGCGCAGCTACAAATCCAAAAAATTATAGCGGCATACTACCAGAACTTATTTAAGCCAGAGACGATCGACCAAGATGCCATCTTTCATTATCTCGAACAAGCCAATTTCCCAAAACTTACTGAAGAACAGAGAGCCCAGACGAACGCTCCTATTACAATAATGGAAATAACAGAAGCTATCAATCACCAAAAAATGAACAGGGCTCCTGGGCCCGACTCAATACCGGCTCAATTTTACAAAAAATTCTCAGAGATAGTCTCTGGAAACATGAAAAACCTTTTTACATCCATTCTAGAAGGCGAAGATATACCAGACTCCTGGAAATCATCACACACGACACTGATTCCCAAAGAAGGGAAACCAAAAGACTTGATACAGAACTACAGGCCAATTGCCCTTCTAAATGTGGATTATAAAATCTTTGCAACCATCTTGGCTAATAGATGGCGGACGATTCTACCCCCCTTGATATCGCATGATCAGTCTGGCTTTCTTCCGAAAAGGCATCTTCAATCCAACATCAGAACTTTCCTCAATGTGTTAGAATACTACGAATCCCATTCTGAGAAGCAAGTAGCTTTCGCTTTCATCGATGCTGAGAAAGCTTTTGATAATGTATCCTGGTCTCTACTTAAAACTCAGTTAGACTATCTACAATGTGGCCATAGAATGCTGCGAGCAATCGAACAAATCTATTCCACCCAAAACACCAGGATTATAGTCAATGGCCACCTTACAGATACAGTCAACATATACAAAGGTACCAGGCAAGGATGCCCCCTCTCCCCTCTATTGTTTATATTAACTCTGGAGGTACTCCTACATGTTATAAGGAAAACCCCTGGTATTCAAGGCCTACAGAGCAAAGGAGAAGTTTATAAGGTACAAGCTTTTGCAGATGATTTGTTGGTAATTATGGAGAATCCCCAGACCTCCTCTTTAGAACTCTTGAAATCTTTGGAGGCATACTCCAAAATCTCTGGATTAAAGGTAAACAAAGAAAAAACATTGTTGCTCACCAAAAATATGACCTCACCTATGGTCGAAAAACTGGTAAATCAATCGGGTTTTCAACATGTCAGTAAGGCAAAATATCTGGGTATTACTGTATCTAATCGTTGTAACTCCTTACTTAAAGATAACTATGTAAATGTTATAAAAACAATCAAAGCTGACCTCGAAACTTGGTCAAGACTCCAACTATCCTTAATGGGCAGAATTGCTGCAGTTAAAATGAATGTTTTACCTAAACTGCTTTTTCTATTTCAATCCTTGCCTATATTACCTAATTTTAAGATTATTACAGATCTGGAAAAAAGTATACGTATATTCATATGGCAAAGAAAAAAGCAAGGATTAAAAATCTCTATCTACAGGATAGAACCAAAACTGGTGGCTTTGCCCTTCCTAATTTAGTATTATACTACAAGGCTGCTGCCATGACCTGGATTAAAGACTGGATTCTGATGACAAACAAAAGAATTTTGCAGCTTGAGAGTTATGGCCTAGACAAGGGCTGGCATTATTACATGTGGTACAAGGGCAACATACCTACTCTCTTCAAAAAACACTGGATAAGGAACGCCCTAGTTAGAATATGGTAATTGATTAAAAACAATTCTACCCTAAAGCACCACTGTGGCTATCTCCGCCGGGAGCGACTTATAGCTCCCATATAAGTGAAACTCCAAAAGTTATAACTTATAGACACCTTCTGAATGTTGACCTTTCATTGAAACCATTAGGGAAATTAGTATCAGAAGGTTACAACTTAGACTGGTGGAAGTATCAACAAATATATTCACACTTCAAAGACCTCACCAAAAGGGGGATTTACGACTACTGATACTTCACTTGATAAAATACTCTCTTCTGGCGATGCTAAGCTGCTTAGTAAATTTTACACCATATTGTTAAATGAAAAAATGATTGATACACAGGTCAAAGACACTATGATAAGATGGGCAGAAAACTTTGGTTATCCTATTCATCTAAACAAATGGGACTCTCTGTGGAATACAGTTAAAATCTTTAAATCTATTTCTTTTAAGGAAAACTGTTATAAGATGTTCTATAGATGGCACCTTGCACCACACCGATTATCTAAGATGTATAATTGCTCACATAAATGTTGGAAATGTAAACATGACTGTGGTACTTTTTACCATATGTGGTGGACATGCAAAGAGGCAAAGGCATATTGGAAAATGGTTAAACTATTTTTAGAAAGATGTCTGAAAATTAAGATAGAGCTTAGACCAGAACTTTTCTTATTAAATATAGTAGATATAAATATTTCATATGCTCAGAGATATGTACTTCACCATGTAATTGTTGCTGCAAGGATATTGTATGCGAAATTCTGGGAAACAACCAAACGTGCCAACAGAGAAGAATATCCACGAAAAGATAAGAGAATGTATTGAAATCGACAGACTCTCCGGCTATTTAAAGGGAGACTATGATGAGATTTCTCGGAAAAGATGGCAAGAAGTAACAAACTTATTAGTATTGTGATAATATTTGGCAATTTATCAATATGTTATATTACTTTTCTTTTACTTTGCTTGACATATTCAATATAAATTTTAAATTTTATCCCTTCCCTTTTCCCCTTCCCCTTTTCCCCTCCTCAAAAACTCAATAAAATTATAAAACACAGAAGAAATAAAGTGATGATTAGAGAGAGAAGGAGGGTCAAGAAATGGCTTTTTAAGAACGGCCGAGGCTGTGCCATGTTCATACACCAAACAAACCAGAAGACATAGGTCAGGCATGTCCAAACTTCGGCCCTCCTGATGTTTTGGACCACAACTCCCAGAATTCTAAGCTTAGATTGCCAATGACAAAGGATTGTGGGAGTTGTGGTCCAAAACATCTGGAGGGCTGAAGTTTGGACATGCCTGACATAGGTAGATTAACGTATACAAGAGATGAAATGCAAATAAACAGCAGTAATTAAAGGACAAGGTTTGAAGTGGACAAAAAATTTAGAATGATTCCTCTACTGAAGCAACAGGAAAAGTTAAAATATGTGAAGAGAGGGATGCGTGCAGTACCGGTAAATGAGAAGGAACATCAGCAGCGAGATCGAGATCGCAGCAAGTGCTGCAGAGCATTTTATTGTTTAAAAAAAGTAGCAAATGCTGGTGCTCTTCAGTGGGGAGGAACTGGTCAAGCAGACAGAAATAGTGGGAACTTTGATTGGAGGTGACCTTCTGCTGATTGCCTTTGAAATGCAAAAATGCACCTTCTTTAGAAAGACTTCAACAATGCATCCTGTACCCCTAAAAATAAAACCTACCACCACCTCCCATTGCTTCCCCACAAGTCAGATAATGCTGTCTCTCATATAAGAACAGTTTGAGCCAGACCCCATTCTTTTTTAATCTGCAGAACATTGCTAGGCAATAAAGGTCATCATAGCTGGAATTTGCTGCCTGTGGTTTTACTGAAGAGCAGGCTCCAAGTGACTGTTGACATTTGACTGAAAACGATCACAGTTTTGTCATTGATTAGTACATATTCTCCAGCAGATTCTTTAAACATGGTTCCCACCCATTGGGAACTAATCGTGTACTGCATGATCTTGTTGCGAGTTTCAATAATTACCACCTCATTCTCAGAATAGTTCTTTGGAATCAACGGGAATTATACCTCCCTTACCTTCATGTGTATGTGAAACTGCACAATTTAAAGTCTTCCCTGATTTCATTACCCAACACACTAGAAATGCATACTTTTAAAAAAATCTGCATGGCAAAATTATTAACAGGTTATGTTCCTTAATTCTAGTAGCAAATAACAGGTGTGATAAGAAGATGACTGGGGGAAGTTGCTTTGCCAGAATCATTTTGATGTGTAAAAATGGATCACCCACAAAAAACTATAAACCTATGAATCATATGTCCTTTAAAATTATTGTTCTTTGATGCCTCTTTGGTTTGGTTTGGTTTGGTTTACATTTTTCATACTGGTTGTTTTAAATTGATGTAACAGTTTTGAGTTTATTTTTATTCTTAATTTTATTTGTCCTAACTTTCTCATAAATACATTATTTACAATTCTTTTTTTTTTCAGGCCGCAGAATTTACTGATAGATTAGTGGGAGGTCTGAAGAAGCCCGAGACTAAGGAGTCAACCTGCCCTCACATCTTCATACTTCCAGGAATTCACAGTTTGGTGAACTGCCTAAATGTTTAATTTAACTGCTTTGTATTGTAATACTTTTTTCCCCAGATATCAGAAGTACTGCCTGATCAGTGACATTTCTGTGGGGTTTTCACCTTTTCTCCCCCTTTTTTCCTCTTCGTTTTGTGGGGGGGCATGGGAAACTCTTTCACAATTCACAATTCAAAATAAAATATAGACATATCTAAATTTTACATAACTTTTTGGCCTTTGGGTGAACTTTTTATGGTACATTTAGTGTATATATATATATGACATTTGAATAGGAAAATTGGGTGTTGTCATACTCCTGCTGAAGGTTGGAATGAACCATGACCTCACACCTAATTTTGTGCACCACATTCCAGCATATCTCCTTTTCAAGAAGGGAAACTGTATGCAGTGGCATTTAACAGATGTCTGGAACAGCCACCTTCAAAATCATCAGCAACTTGTTTGAGTGGCAGAATGAAGGGAGAATGAAGACTGTTCCCCTAGCTGGCTGTGAGGAAGGAGTGAGGACCCTCATTTAAAAATTTCCTTGTTCTTGTTCAGTCGTTCAGTTGTGGTGCATTAGAGCATGCCAGCCCTTCTGTCTTCCCTGCCTCCCGGAGTTTGTTCCTTGTTCACCATCCAACCAACTCATTTTGTGTCCCCTTTTCCTTTTGCCTTCAATCTTTCCCAACATTGGAGCTTTTCCAAGGACTCTCTCTCCATTAGGTTAAACATTGGAGCCTCAGCTTCAAATCTGTCCTTCAATGAACATAATTTCTTTCATGAAATAGGTTTGATTATTAGAATTTGCCCTGCTTCATTTGGAACTGCAAGGCCAAACTTAGTTATTCCATTTACTTGCCTCCCTACAAGATTCCAATCCCCTATGATGAGAATAACATTGTCAATTCTAAGTTTTAAGTCTTTGAAGATTGGTCAGTTCAGCTCTTCAGCTACTATTTGCATAAGATTGGATTACAGTGATGTTGAAAGGGCTCTTAGTTTACCAAAATCATTCTATCATTTTTGAGGTTGTATCCCAACAGCTTTTCCCACTCTTTTGTTGACTTTAGTCAACTCCATTTCTTTATATGGGAGAAATGATAGTAGTAGATGTGATAGTCATCATGAAGCCACAGATTGTCCATTTAAGTTCAAATAAAAAGATGTCAACAATTCTTTCCATTTCAAAGATCTCCAGGGATGGTTCATAGATCTACATTCCAGGTTCCATGCAGTATATTTATTTGTCATTGACTTTCCTTTTCTTCCAACGTCTGAGCCAAACATTTGGCCCAGCCGCTTCATTAGCTCTGGGGAACTTGTCCTCCTTCCCCATTGTTGGCCAACCTGAGGGGCTCATCTTCCACTATATCTTTTAGACTTTTGTTTCTTTTCATGGGGTTTTCTTGGGCGGATATTGGAGTGGACAAAAAAAGTTCCTGATACAGGCCACGTTTAGTCAAACTTTTATGAGTGGCAGTGAGAACTAAATCACGGGTGCCAAATTTATAGCCCTTTCTTGATGACGCCCCTTCACAGCCACCTGTATACTGGTTAAATTACTGTATTGGCACTTTCAAAAAAAAAAAAATAGTGGGTTTTGAATTGCAGTTTGGGCACTCGGTCTCTAAAAGGTTTGCCATCACTGACCTATGGGATCACTCATAGGTTCTCTGAGTTTTTCAAGTCCCTCTGTCACAACAAGGCAGTGATCTATTGAAAGGCCCTTCAGATGCCTGGACTTGCTAGCTGGAGGGTGATCTGATTCGTACTTGAAGGCATCTGATTTGTCCTTGAAGGCATCTGGAGGCCAGCACATTGGCATAAAGCTTATCTTCACTAAAATTGTTAGTCCTTTATTGGGTAAGCTTTATTGGATTTTAAGCTTTATTGTAGCCCTAAGTTCCCAAAGCAATATGCATACAACTGCAATGCAAAGAAAACAAGTGCAATCAGAATTTCAGCAGTCAAATCAGAATAAAACAATATCATTCTATCAATCACAGCTGCAGCCTGCTAACTACTGCAAGAAAAGAAACATCACTATCTGCTGAAGATACAGTAACTTGCTCATATAAATGCCAATCTCATAGAAAATATCCTGCTGTTTTATGCACATATTTAGATCAAAGATTAACAAAAATCTGTTGGTCCAAATAATGTCCTTTAAAAGACACATCCTTTGCCTAAATGACATGTATCTAATGTAGACACTTCAGCTGCAGTACTTATTCAATATTAAATCCATCACAGTTACCCCGTTTTATTGAACCATGTGGCAAAATTTGTAAATGTTCCAGGATTTAAAAGACACTGGATTTTGAAGGAAAACTTCAAGCCATACATATGTCTCGTGCTACTTTGGGCACCTTGTATAAACAACAAAAGGGGGAGAGATTGGTTAAACTGGTGTTGTTAGTGAATCAAAAGGCCATCCCTTTTACTATGATGTCAGTAGTTTACATAGAGGACAAGGAGTCATCAAGACTATAAATTTATGATTTAGTTCTTGCACTCTAAAAACTAAGTGGCCATATCAATTTTTGACAGTCATTCCTATTACATGATCTTACACTTATAGTGAATGCAGTTGGCCAGAATGAAGGATTCAGAGTGGTAAATGTTTGGTCATGTTGGAAGAACACATGACATTAACACACAGCATGGACATAGTACAGCCTGCATCCTAAGATCTTTGAAATGAAAGCAGATTGTTCACAGGGATTTTATTTCCCCTTTACATTCTGTGGCTAATGCTGTAGGCTAGGTCTCCGTGTATCATTTCTGTATAAAGAACACTTTTGACTATTTTCCCAATTGCTTTTATAGCTCCCAGACTACCTAGTAAACTAAGATTCCTTTGTGTGTAATCCTCTATAAGAAATAGTAGGAACAATCCAGTCTCAATTTTAATGTACATACAATTCCCATAAGATCTCGTACAGTACATGCTATTGCTGCCCATCAGTCTAGTAATATGATTTATGTTATTTCTGAATTATACCGTATGTTTAACTAATGGAGCAGATAGTCATCCAATGTAAATATTCATAATTCCAAAAGCAGCAATAGAAGTAAGGTTAACTCCTTATTTTGTGTCCAGGGATGGGTTTGGCTTGTTTAATGTGTCAGGGACTTGGGTTGGATATTAAGCATGACATTGAAACTGTCTCTTTAGAATTTTAGGCACTTAACAAAAGCAACTAAATTATTCAATTCGAAATAGTTTTAACAAACATACCACGTATACCGCCCTGAGTCCCCTATGTGGGAATAGGCGCGGTATATAAATGTGAAAATAAATAAAATAAATAAATAAATAAAATAAATATGTATGAATTTAATTTGGTAACTGAGGAGCTTATCGTATTGGGCTCTTCAGAACTACACAGGGAATTCCATTTCATATTAGAAATAAAATTGATCTTCAGTATTGGTCTCAGTTAAGGGGCAATACAGTCTCACCAATTAGTTTTTATCCACCTTAAAAACACCACAAAACAAATAATTTTGGCCCACTAAAAGGCAGCAGCAAAAGCAGGCAGGGCAGCTAACATTTCCTCCATGGTACATGTTGAAAAGAATAAGTATACTGGCATAAGTTGAAATTGTCTATTCCTTGCTCTCATCATTGCAAAATGTTATGTTCACTTTTAGTCCATCAACTGTAGCCAACTAATGCACTTATCTGTGTGATTAGGGCTAGACTTGGGTGGTTCCATACACGTTAAGAGGTGGATACAGCCTTTTTTCCTCACTGTAGATATGCATTCTCTGCTGTTCCTTCCAAGAGTCACTAAAAACACTTTTCGTTGACCTTAATCTGAGAGAGGCAGGATGATAGCCCAAGAGTGGCTGTGCATTGGATATAGACACCTTGAGTCTTTTGCTGCTTGTTCCTACTTTTCTCTGTCTCTGGGCATCACACCTG
This sequence comes from Phrynocephalus forsythii, assembly GCA_029282475.1. Taxonomy (NCBI): domain Eukaryota; kingdom Metazoa; phylum Chordata; class Lepidosauria; order Squamata; family Agamidae; genus Phrynocephalus; species Phrynocephalus forsythii. Next base: position 107,665,421 of record JAPFRF010000003.1, on the reverse strand, counting down.
CTACCTACTAGGTAATTGATTTGATTGATAGGGGTTGGCTCCAGCCATCCAGGGTGCCACAAATAAAGTTACTGTTGCAAATAGCAGCCACTCTTGATTTTGGGGGGGTCTGGCAGAGTGTTTGCTCTTTTCTGTGGATTTTGGTATCCTCCCCCCCAAACCAATCTCCCACAAATACAGGGGTACTACTATAACTGTTTTGAATGGGCTCAACTATACAACACCAAGCTGGTGAATTTGCCTGCAGAGTGACCTAGTGCCAAGGCTATAGTTCTTAGTGTTTGTAGTTCTGTGCCTCAACTGGTTCCCAGTACCTTTCAAATAATGGTGTTCTTTGCAGAGATCTTTTGCAGTTGATTGTCTTCTCTTTCTCAGCGTTTGTCCCACTTGGTGGTGGGTTCCACTCTTGTTTTTATCTTCTACTTGGCACGGAGACTCCAACGGGTACAGAATGTGCAGCCAGACTGGTGGTGGGTACTAGTAGATATGACCACATCACCCCAGTTCTGGTTCACCTGCATTGGCTGCCCGTGGCCCTCCGGATTAGGTTCAAGGTCCTGGTTTTGGTTTTCAAAGCCCTCCACGGCTTAGGCCCTGAATACCTGTCGGAGTGTTATCTCCCAGAGGTCAGTTGAGGTCAGGCCCACTCGAATGTCGCAGGCACGCTCACTCAGGGTGCCCACTCCCAGGGAGGCGCGGAGATCGGCTACTCGTTACGGAACCACCTCCCGAGTGAGCTGCACCTTGCACAGTGCCTGCCTGCCTTCAGAAAGGCTTTAAAAATTTGCTTTTCAGGGAGGCATATGGTGACCTAATTTAATTTAATTTAATTAATTTAATTTAATTTAGTTTAGTTTAATTTTTAATTTAATTTTTTTCTTTTCTTTCTCTTGTCTACAGCCCTTTGTTCCATCTTGCCAGGGTTTCCCCTATTTTTTATTATATTTTTGTTTGGTGTTTTATTGTATCTTTTTAACTTGTAAACTGCCCAGAGTTCCAGATTGGAAGATGGGTGTATAAAAATGAAATAAATAAATAAATAAATAAATATGTTAATTGCTATTTGGGATAGGTTTTTCTTTATCCTGTATTTAACCTGTATTACACAGGTGTGTGTGTGTGTAAAATAATATGAATAATATGAATATGAAAGCCATGGGATTTTCTCTTTTTGCAATTGTAAGATATTCCTGTTAATATTCCCTCTTAGCACTTTGCACACTCACACCAGCACCCACCTCTTTTGACATTTCAGGATTCACCTCTTGCTTTTTCAATGCACCACAGTCTTAACTAAATCCTTAGCTGATGAGAGTGTTATTCAAGTCCAGCACCACAAATATCCAAACTAAGTATGGATAGGTTTACAGGTTTTAGATGCTCCCAGAAGATGTTCAGGTTCTGACTTAAGCAGCTATGGAACTCCATAATTGAGAAGTAAAATATTACTGGAGTTGATGCTTTATACATATTAAATCATATTTTCAGATATTTTGTCAGGCCACATGCCTAGATTTAACAGAAGGGTAACTATATGGGCAGTCCAGAGAAGTCATTTACAAACAGGGCCTGTTACATGAGAAGCAGAATGGTAGTTACTCAAATAAGAACATAAGAACAGCCTTGTTGGAACAAGCCACAGCCCATCCAGTCCAGCATTCTGTTTCACACAAGTGGCTCACCACTTGCTTCAGGGTATTCCAAAGCAGATGTCTTCACCTGCTTACGATTCCCTGCAAATGGCATTGAGAGATATCCTGCCTATCTCTCCAACACGGAGGTTGTCCTTAGGCATCCATAATGATAACCATCAATACCCTTGTTCTCCATGAACTTGTCTAATCCTTTCTTAAAGCTGTCAAAACTGACAGCTGTCACCATTTCTTCTGGCAGGGAGTTCCACAGACCAGTGATCCTCTGGCTGAAAAAGTACTTTTTTTTTTTGAGATCTAGCACACAAAAGTTTCATGGAGTGCCCCCTAGTTCTAGTGTTGTGCAATAGGGAAAACAATTGTTCCTTATCTACTTTGTACACCCATGTATGATTTTATAAACTTCAATCAGGTCACCTCTTAGGCCCTGTCATTCAAGAATGAAGAGGCCCAGCCATTGCAGGCTCAGATGGTAAGGAAGGTGTTCCAGTCCATGAAACATTCTGGTTGCCCTTCTCTGCACTTTCCCCATTTCCATATATCCTTCTGGAGGTATGATGACCAGAACTGTACACAATACTTCAGGTGGGGTGTCACCATAGATTTATAAAGAGGCAAAATGACACTTGCTGACTTTTTTCTATACTCTTCCTAATGATCCCTAGCATTGAGTTTGCTTTTTTCACTGCTGTGGCACATTGGCTTGACACCTTCTTTGAGCTGTCCACCAGGTACCTTTTCTGGTTTGTTGCAGAGATTTCATACTCCCATCAGTTTATAAATGTAATTGGGGTTTTTGCCCCAATGTGCATCACTCTGCACTTGCTAAAGTTGAAGCTCATTTGCCACTGGTTTGCCCACTCCCGCATTGTCAAGAGATCCCTCTGGAGCTCCTCAAAATCTCTCTCTGTTTTTACTACCCTGTATAATTGTCGTCGGTAAATTTGGCTGCCTTGCTATTTATTCCTACTTCTATATCATTTATGAAGAGGTTGAAAAGCAGGGGTCCTGATACTGAACCTTGGGAGACCCCACTCTTTATCTCCCTCCACTTGGAGAAGTGTCCATTTAGTGCTACCCTCTGTTTCCTTGCCCCTTAGCCAGCTGCTGATCCAGGACAAGAAGTGTCCCTTGATTCCATGACTGGCAAATTTATGCAAGAGCCTTTGGTGTGGGACCTTGCTCAGTTTCCATTCCATAAGGCATTTCCATTTACTAGGGAATCTGCATCTGCAAAAGCGTGAGAAGTTTGCATTTTCTGGCAAACAGCACCAGTATAAAGAATGTGCATTCCTCATGGCATGGAATGTCATCAGAATCAATTATTCTATACCGTTTCATTTTGTATGGAAAGATACAGAATAAATTATCAGTAAGGAAGGAAACATAAGTGGAGTCTTTCACTAACCTCACATTTGGAACATATTCTGACCTACTTATAGAAGAATGGGAAGAATGAAATGGCTCTAAGTGCTGGAATAAATAATGCACAGCTTGTAAACATGTGGCTGGCCTACAAAAGAACTGTTCAATCTAAGTAATTATATTTTCCCTCTCTTTCTTGGTGTGCAGAATAGGGGAAGCTGTGTTCCTCTGAACCCATTGATCCATCTAGGCCAGTATTATCAAAAGACCAACAGCACCTCTCTAGAGATTTCAGGCAGGATCCTTACCTAGCCCTATCTAGAGGTCTGCTGTTCTTGGCAGTCTCCCATCCAATATTAAGCAGAAGCCCTCTACTTTGCTTCTGATGACTTCAAATGTGTTCAGGGTGGCATGGCGGCATATTGTTAAAGTAACATCCAGATGCTAGAATCCAGACCATTCAAGGTAAACACATTTGGACAAATTTCATTCCTGTTTGCACCAGATTATGCTGGGAAAAGGAAGTTGAGTTGGATTATGATCATAAGTGACTCAATAAATGGTTCAATTGTTTGAGTGAGAGAAGGCATGTTACTTTGCTACAACTGATGTTGCTCCATTGGCCTTTTACAATGACATCCCTATGGAATCTGTGTCTGCACAGAGCAGCATTTCGGAATCCTGTGCAGCTTCAAAACAGTATGCTGTCTTCTCCATTTGGGCAGAAACACGCTGTTGAACTGGACAGACTTATTATTATTGAGTCCCCTTCAAACAACACCAACCCAAACAGTGAGGAAGAAGTTTGATCATGTTACTTGATGTCATTACCGAAGCCAAAGCCTCTGTTGAAAGGCTTTTGAGGGGGACATGCAACAAACCAGAAAAGACAGACCTGAAGAGCAGAAGAACTTTGCTGAGGAGAAATGCTATCTGGAAAATGTTCCCTGCACTACAGCACTGAAAAAGATCTGGGTGCAGTTGTGCAACCTAAAACATAGCACTCAATGACCTTGCAAGAGGATACCGCTCAAGTCATGCGATAGCCATAGGCAATCAAATGAAGTTAGAATCTAAGGCAGAACCCCCTAGGCAACTGCCCTTTCTGACAGTACTCCCAAGAGTACGTAAGCTAATGTTCTCACTCTGCCTAAAGGGCTAGCCCTCATTTAAATGCATACATGGTGTTCCCCCACAGTTGCCAAACTGTGACTCTGCCCTGGATCAGAGCATAAACAATGGTTGTAAGACTGATCACAAAAGTTAGCGTGCTCAAAAGAGGAATTTACCCATTAATCTTGAATCAAGGCCATAAGTCCGATACTCATTAGACTCCCTGGTCTGTATCCATTTGCTAGTCCCAGTTAGAATGGACCCAATGAATCAATTGAATTTAAGGATGGACTCAATGTTCATTAACTGATTCTATCCAGATTATGATTTAGGCCAGAATCTGTGGGTTCCGCTTAAAAGCTGCGAAGACCCAATAGTAGTCATAATTAGAGCAGACGGGGGCACTTCCGCCCATGACGATGATGGTTGGGTGATCCGGCAGCTCTGCTTAATGAGAAGAATAAAACTTGAAATACTGTCTTTAAATGATACCAAAATCGTGAGTAAACGATCATAAATCTTTGGGGAGGACAGGTTGAAAACTGTGTATTTTCAAGGGGAGAGATAACAATGAATTACTGAAGCAGTGATTTACTTTCGCTTTCTGCCGAAGTCACGTCCCAGGCAGACGGACTGTGAGAGACTGTTTTCTTTGCTTTGAGGCTAGAAAGAAAAGAAAAAAGCGTACTTACTTGGTTTCTCTGCATGCCACCCAAGAAAAAGGGTCCTATTGTGATAAAAAAGTGGGTACGCAAACCCTCAGACGCCACGTATCAACGTGCTCGTCTTGAAAGAGCAGAAACTGTTGTCGAAAGTGACACAATGGCGTCTGATTCTGGCAAGTTGCCAGCACACCAGCCAGATTTTTCAAGGGAGTTTAAAAACTTGAAAGCAGAAGTCAGCTCCCTTATTAAATCAGCCCTAAAAGATGTAACCTCTACTATCGAAGACCGCTTCCAGTTCTTATCATCACAGAATAAAGACCTAAGGAAGGACCTGTTACAAGAAATACAGACCCTGCAGACACAGGTATCTAATAATGGCATTGAACTGAAAAAATTAGCAGGAGAAATCAATCAAGTTCAAACTCTAGCCTCTAAGAATGAAAGTGTTATCGCTGCGCATGAAGAAGAGATTGATGCCTTACAGCGGAAGCTTATCTATATGGAAGATTATTCTCGTAGGTCTAATCCGAAATTAATTAATTTTGAACTCCAGGATAAAAAAGAAATGAAGAAAGAAATCCTCGTTTGGCTTAATTCTATCCTCCCCCAACACCTTGCTGAGACCGACATTGAAAGGATACACTATATAGGTAGTGCTAAGACAGCTACTTCAAGACCAATCCTCATTAGATTTACTTCCTATGCCATGAAAGAACAACTGATGTCAACTCTTAGGGCAAAGCCTGACCTGCTGAAGCGTGAGGGAAGAGTTCTACAAGTTTACCAGGATATCTCCAGGGAGACTTTTGAATGGAGAAAGACTATGAGACCTGTGACAATTGCTCTGAGGAACAACAACTACAGATATAACTGGGGATTCCCGATCTTTCTTAAGGTGTGGAAGGGTCCAACTCTACACAAAATTTATTCTTTGGAAGAAGGTGAACAACTTCTCAAGGCATGGAACATTCAAATCGAAGAAGAATAGAGAACTCCAAATTCAGCGTCTGCAGTGAAGACAGTGTCACCCTTTAACTCTTTAAATCTTTCAATGAGCAAGCAAATGGAGACCGATTTGAAGAGCATTGCACTACAGAAGACAGCCCTCCTTTCTCTCTCCCCCTGTCTCTCCCTTCCCTTCCCTCCTTTTTTTCCCTTTTCTTTTCTTAGCCCATTCTGTTTTATTTTGTTTATATTTTGACTTGCCCGTCCCATAATTCTCCACTCCCTTTCTGTTCCTTATTATATTATATTATTTTTCTGTTCCTTATCCCTTATCCCTTATTCTTTCTTAGCATATCTTTCCTTTTCCCCTCTATATTTTTTTATATTTTTCTATTTTTTATTTTTTTATTTTTTTATTTTTTTATTATTTTTTATTTTTTATTTTTTATTATTTTTTATATTATTTTTTTGGGGTTTTTTGGGGGGAGGACTGAGGGAGGAAAAGAGGAGGATAGAAGGATCTTAAGATTCACATTATCATGTTATCTTTTTATTACATTCTTTCTTTTCAACTTTTCACGTATATAACTGTAAGCAAGACTAGACAGTGCCAACGCTAATTTAGAGCTTCTGAATCATTATTAGCCATCAGGAAGTGTACGGGTGCCTTCCCCCTCCCTCCTATAAGGGCGCATACAGGTTGTGTATGAGAGCCAAGAGGATGGGAGAACAGAAAATAAATGTAGGTGGTAGGGTTTGGGTAATCATTGTTTTTTTCTTTATTATATGTAATGTTTGTTTGTATATATGCACAAAGAGACCGTTCCAGATCGATAATAGAATGAAAATATGGGTAGACTGTTGAAATTAGCTACATTGAATGCCAGGGGTCTAGGAACTGTCACGAAGAGAAACAGAATAGAGTCATTAATTAAGAAGAATAAACCGGACATCGTCTTTCTTCAAGAAACACACCAAGCGAAAGATGGCCAAAACGAACTGAAACTACCCAACATCAACATCTATGAGAAAAGTTTTGGTACATCTAAAGCAAGGGGGTAGCAATCTTAATATCAAAGCACTGTGATTGTATTGTTGAAAAAACTGTGAAAGATTTGGAAGGTAGATATATTATTCTTCAGGCCACAATTGGTCTAGAACAATATACACTGATAAATGTTTATGCACCAAATGCTAATCACAACCTGTTTTATAAAGAGATATGGGAGCAGATAGAAAAGGTACAGAAAGGACATGTGATTTTGGCAGGAGATTTCAACATGGTTATGGACAAAATAAAAGATAAAACAATGACTAGGAAGGTAGACTGGAGGGCTAGACATACAATCTTAACAAAATTCATCGCAAATACAGGATTAAAGGATGTTTTGAGAGAATTAAAGGGCGATGAAAGAAAATTTACTTTTTATTCATCAGCCCACAAAGCTTACTCGAGAATAGATTTTATATTTGTCTCACAAAGTTTGTTATCTAAAGTTGTAAATACAAATATAGAATTGATAAAAACTTCTGATCATGCTCTAATGTCTGTTGAAATAGAAAATAAGAAGAATTATAAGGAAGCTAGAAGGTGGACAATAAACCCTAGAATTTTTCAAACCCCAGATACAGTACAAAAATACAAAGAGAATGGCTAGAAACCTGGAATATCAATGAAGAAGGTGGTGGTCAAATAGGAGTTATCTGGGACACTCTGAAGGCAGCGGCTAGAGGTTACATAATAAAAGAAAGTGCTATTATAAAAAGTCGAGATCAGCAAAATAAAAAAAAATTGGAGGCTACTATAGCAGACCTTGAATCTCAATTTTTTTTAACCAAAGACAAAAATTTTTTAATTCAGGTTGAGGCCAGGAAAAGGGAATTAGAAGATATAGATCTACAACAAACCCAAAGAAATCTACTATATTTGTAAAGAAACTTTTGAATACAGTAATAAAAACTCCAAGATGCTAGCAAAATTAGCACAGAAAAAGAAAGAAAAAAGCATGATAGGAAGGATAAAGGATTTAGCGGCAATATATCTACTCAAATGAAAGAAAAATTAAAAGCTATTCAAGAATTTTATCAAAACTTATATACAGCCAATAGAAGTAGTAAGGAAGTTATGGAACAATATATTGACAAAAACCTAAAAGTAAGACTAGCGGAAGAAGACAGGCTTGAAATGGAAAAAGCTATTAAAGAGGAGGAGATAGAGGATGTTATAAATAAGCTAAAGAATGCCAAAACTCCAGGAGATGACGGATTGGGACCAGAATTTTACAAGGTATTGAAATCAATGTTAATTCCTAAGTTAAAGAAGCTTTATAATGAGATATTGAGGGTGAGCAAGTTCCTTCCTCCTGGAAACATACTTTAACTATTTTAATTCTCAAGCCTAATAAAGATCCAATAGATGTTGGATCTTACAGACCAATATCACTTATAAATCAAGATGCCAAGATTTTTACAGCAATTCTAGCCAAAAGAATGTATACATTTATAGACAAATATATTAAAGAAGACCAAACGGGCTTTATCAAAGGTAGACAAATGTCAGACACTGTAAGAAGAGTTTTGAATGTTCTTTATGAGATGGGAAGATCACAGGACAAAGCATGCATTTTGTCTCTAGATTTATTTAAAGCCTTTGATTGTGTCCAATGGCCTGCGTTAAAACTTTTATTAGTGAAATGGGGATTTGGCGAAAAATTTCTAAGTGTAATAAACCAACTCTATTCTCATAGCACCTCATCAATCATTGTCAATGATGGGATGACAGAAAAAATTATCCTAGGCCGAGGAACAAGACAGGGATGTCCTTTATCGCCAGTTCTGTTTTGCATAGTGATAGAGCTACTAGCTAATGCAATAAGGGAGGACCAACTTATTAAAGGTATGGGTAAGGAAGGCAAGATAAAAATTAGTTTATTTGCGGATGACGCTTTGTTAACAATAAAAAATCCGGTAGAAAATATATTAAGAATAAAAGCACACCTAAAGGAATTTGGTGAAACAACCGGATTATGTGTCAACTGGCAGAAATCAGAAATCATGCTTTTCAATCAGGATAATCGAGACATGGAAGAGATCTCCAATCATGAACTGAAAGTTTGTAAATGTATAAAATACCTAGGGATACTTTTAGATAAAGACATTACTAAAACGAAAGAACGAAATTACACAAAAATAAAGGAAGAGATTAGAAATAAATTACAAAATTACTCCAAATTAAACTTATCATGGTTTGGTAGAATAGCAATGGTAAAAATGAAAATACTTCCTAAAATAAATTTTCTTTTTAGAATGTTACCTATTCAATACACAGAAATTGAAATTAAAGTTTATCAAGATCTTTTAAATAAATTCTGCAATGGTGGAAAAAAGCAAGAATAAATAAAAGCTTATGGTACAGATCTCAAAAGAGGGAGGTATAGGCATACCTAATCTTAGAATGTATTACATAGCTAATCAGCTTAGCTCCCTGGGGAAATACTATTTAAACCTCAAAAACTAATATGGTGGGAACTTCAATCAGAGGAACTAAATGAAGACATAAATAAATATGTGTTTAGTTTCCCCCAAAAAGGAAAAGTTACCCAATTAAAAATCCTCTTCTAAGTTCCCTATTGCTCACTTGGAAAAAGTATGGAAAGAAATTGATACAGGAAGGTTCCCGCTTGGTGCGGTGATCGATCAGATAAATTTCCCCACGAACATGAAGAAATTGGGAGACTTATTTAAATTAAGGAAAGTGGCAAGACTAAAAGATTGGATTAAAAAGATGACATCAAAACAAGAAATTAAACGTATTCTGCAAACTCAGGAATTGTCGTGGTTGAATTACGCCCAGTTAGAAAGCTGGACGAAAGAATGGATTAGGAGAAATACACAACTTAGAGGATATACAAAATTTGAGCAATTTCTGACAACATATGAATCAGAGAAAGGAAATACAGGGAAAGGAACAGTTGGCAAATTATATAAAATAATTCAAGATTCATTTGAGAATAGGGAACAGGACACAATAAGAGAGCTATGGAAACAAGACATAGAGAAATAAATAAATAATGATGAATGGAAAAGAATTTGGAATTTGAGGATTTTACGGTCATTATCAGTCAGAATAAAAGAAAACTACTTCAAACTAGTTTTAAGATGGTATATGACTCCAGTCAGAATGAATAGAATGAATCCAAAATATTCTAAGCTCTGCTGGAAATGCGAAAAAAAGATAGGTACCTATTTTCATTTATGGTGGGAATGTGAAATAGTTCAAAAGTTTTGGCAAGAGATTATTGAGGAGATAAGAGAAATACTACAAACTGATATTAAATGTGTACGGAAATTGCTTTGTTATCATTACCATCTATCAATGAATATGATGTGAAAACTAAAGAATTAATAGCAAATCTTATGACAGGAGCTAGACTGATTATTGCTAGGAACTGGAAACTGAAATCAGACCTTAAAATTGCTGAATGGTATAAGGAAGTGTGGGACATAGCACTAAATGATAAACTATCTTGTAATATAAAAGTTTTGAGAGGTGAAATAAAAAAAAGAAATTTCTTTTGTTGTTTGGGGAAATTTATAGATCATGTACTATTAAAAGGGAAAGGGATACAACCAACTTATAACCCAACACAGTTCTGGCGTAAAGGACCTTAAGAAGCCTTTTGGAAGAAAAAAAAAAGATGAAGAAGAAAGAGAAGATGCAAGAATACTGGACGGTTTCTTGGGGGTGGGGGGCACTTTGTACTGTTTATGATTGCCTATTACTGTTTTTTTTATATAATTGTTTATCATTGTTGTTTTGTCTTTTTTATGTTCAATAAAAAATAAAAAAAAATAATTAGAGCAGACTATTGGAATGAATGGTACTTGCATTATTAATGACCGATTCAAATCCCATTCATTTCAAAGGGAAAGAATTATCCATATGACTACCACTCGATTTAACTAAGAGCAACGGGCTGATGTAATGAAGAGGGGAAATTAACATGACCATGATATGGGGGGTTATTAGCAAGGTACTGCAATCTAAGAAAGTTCAGACTCTAGCTGTGTGTGGGTGGTAACAATGCACCTTGCTTCTCCAACCTCTACAAAATGTAAGCAAACATTTTGAAGTGAAACATCTGACTTGTCAGGTCACTGTGACAATGACTTGTCTCAATGAATCATGAAAAAGACATGACATGGAAAAGTCTTTTGACGGTACTTCACTTTCTCAAGATTTTAAGTCCATTTTTACTTGATAACATCCCTCATATTATTGTAAAGTCATTTTTGCAATACAGTGGTACCTCAACTTGCGAATTTAATCCGTTCCAAATGCATGCTCTTAAGTCGAACTACTCTTAAGTCGGAGTACCTATCTATAAAATTGAAAAAAATAAGTTAAAAAATTTAAAAAAATGTTTGCAAGTTGAGCAGACCATATCTAAAATTTGTAGGGTGGCAGTTAAAAAGCCAAGTTTTCTGCTCTTAAGTCGAATTGCTCTTAAGTTGAGCTGCTCTTAAGTCAGGGTACCATTGTAGTCTCTCAACTCCAAGTTATGTGAAATGGCCTTAAACATGAACGTGTACCTCCAGTTCATCAAGATATATTTATACAGAAAATTAGAGAAGTTCCTTCATTCTAATTTTTTAAAAAGAGAACCTTATAGTTGATGGAGCAGCAGCCACTGAACTGTGGTAAATTTCTGAAAATTACAAGGATTCTCAATCCCTTATTTATTAGTTAATATGTTGAATTTTATAAAGAAAATGTGATCACTTAAAATTAATACAATTGACAAATATATTTATAAAAGTTTGCCACATTTATTTGTATACAAAACAGAGGAGTGATAGACCCACAATAAATTATTGGTGCATTTTTATTAAGTATTTAATAGGAATATTGTAGAAGGAAAATCCCACTTTGTGCAGATATTTAAAAGAGTTTTATTCATGATTGGCTTTATTTAATCTTTTTTTAAAAATTACTGTCTTTTTATCCTGCCTTCCTCCCAATGAAAGAACTTTAATTTGACTAATTTGTAAGGAAGGCACTGAATCAAATTTACAGAAATTCAGGAACTAAAATATTGTTGATCTAACTTTCCTTAAATAAAATGCATCCGCTGGTGATGCAATATTTGGAAATCTGCATTGAAACACACTCATAAACTACAAAGATCTACCAATGTATTCCTTGGCATTTTGGGCTAACAAGAAATTCCTATGATACTAATAATAACTTCAGGCATGCAACATAATTAGCATTTTCCCTCTCTTAGAAAAGGGGTCATGTGCTATACCCACTGGGGCCCCCAGACACCGCTGGGGGCCGGACCACAGTCCAAATATATATATATGTTCTCTATATATTTCCCTTTAAGGTATAAGCCCGTAAACAATTCCAGGACAAATGTTAGGCAAATGGATAGAGAAGAAAATATTGTTGTGTCTTAATGCACCCACAGAGAAAAATAAGCCGTCTGTTAGGAGGTTTTCTTAATTGTCCGCTTGCGTCTTGGATTGTTGATACTTCTCTTGGAGATTCGACCTGTAAAGCGGCTTATTCCCGGAGAACGTAATTCAACCGGCTCCATTTCTTCATGGACAGGTGTAAACTCGGGATGAGATCCCCGGTAGGAGGACTGTGGATGAGGGTAGGACCCATGAACTAGATAGGGTTGCTGCTCATCATCATCATAAAGGTCCTCAGGATCATAGATCTGGTAGGAGCTAGGTGGCAGTGGCACGACGGGGATCTCTTGATCAGTCGGCTCCCCATATCCACCTTTACCCAACAAAAGGAATCAGACAGTTAGTGTGAGCTGAAAGTAACATTAAAAACAGTAATTGGGAATATGGTCACTAAATCTCTATACAGGTAGACATCATATGTTTGCCAAGCCATTAGCCTTAACTAAGTATCAGTGAAAGTAAGGAGGGTGTGTTGCATTGTATTAGTAGCACCAGTTAGCTAAAAGACAACAACAATAACACATGTCCTTACTGCATTAAACATAAATTGTTATACAGTGCTAAAATAGTTCTCAAAGGGTTTAAAATCAACAGACACCGTCTAACCCAAAATAAGCCCCTTTAGCTCTCATTTATTTCAGTAGCAGAAAGACAAACTAAACAGTGCAGATGCAAAGAATAATTGGCAATTTACAGATTATCTTACCCCATTGACTTCAATGTGAATTAAGCATAAACCACTTTCTCCAGTGTGGACCACTAAGCCCTAAAAATGTTTAGTTTGGGTCAAGCTATGCTCTGTGGTATTACTTATTTGGGCAAGAACAAGGTAGTAAACACAATTTTAAAGGGTCTGCTTCTTCCTAGCTTATTAAGAACATCAAAATCAGCCAGGCAAAACGTTTAAGCAATGTGTTAAATGCTTAGGCAGTGTGTTGAGTATTCAAAACATTGAAGAGGTAATTCAGTCTTTGCAAACATATTGTTATAATTCAGGATGCAGGACATTTTGAAGCATAAGGAAAAATGGAAAACAAAATCTAGTCTCCTTGGTCCCTAATTAGTTATTCTACATTTGCCCGTTAGTCCAAATACACAGCCCAGACAAAGAAGCATTATAATGCAGATCCTGATACCCATTCCAGATCTGCATCAGCTGTGCAAGTAGAAGCCTTTCCATGCATGCCAATTTCCCTTCCTGTATCACATCACTGAGATGCATAGTGCTGTCATCTACACCCAGAGGCAATTTGTGACAATCCCAATGTTAGTTACAACAGTACCATAAGAACAAACGAGGGAGGTATTAAAAGGCTTGGAGAAACCTTTGACGGTGTAGCACTAAGTGCTATATGAAATATACAGTACTTAAGCACAAAAAACCTACCACAGTACCATTGGAACAAAATGAAGGAGGTATTCAAAGCCTTGGAGAAACCTTTGACAGGGTAGCATTAAGTGCTATATGAAATATACAGTACTTAGGCACAAAAACCTTAAGGGGCAGATCAAAAGGCCACAGAATGCTGGGGAGAGGTGTTGGAGAGAAACCTAGGAAGATATAGGATACATGAGGAAGATGTTGGGTAATCCTGGCTAGGGCGATGTCTAACCATGTACCCTCCACTTTGCTGTACCCTGTTGCAGTTCCCGCTTGGTCTGTTCCCTCTCTGTTAAGTCAACAAATTACTGATTTCTTAAAACAAATCAAAGTGTTTTGCTTATATACCGCCCCATACCACTTCAAGTAGTCTCTGGGCGGTTTACAGTTGTTTTTTTAAATTACAGTATGCAGGCTACACATTGCCCTTCCCCTCCAGCCAGCTGGGTACTCCTTTTACTGACCTTGCAAGGATGGAAGGCTGAATCAACCTTGAGCCTGCTACCTGGGATTGAACCCCAAGTTGTGAGCACAGTTTTACCTGCAGTACAGGCATTTAACCACTGCGCCATGAGGCTCTTTCAGGAGTTTTATGCAACCCTGTTCTGGATTCCAGCCTCTTTAGAATTTGCTTTTGGTTTGCTACCTGTTCACTGGACAGAATGGACCCCATGCCTTAATCCTGACAGATATCAAGCAACAGGTAAGCAAGTGTTCTTTGTTAGTGCTAATATTTAGTGTTGCTGTTGGAAGAAGTGCAAAAGCGGTTCAGGAGTCATTTCTGAAATTGATCCAAATGAAAGTAAAAAACAAACTCTACCCGAAAGGACTTTCTTTCACCTTCCGTATTGGTAGCCATTGTAAGGGAAGGAGCCTTTATAATTGAAAACAGACAAGGGCGAGGTGTAGAAAAAAGGAGGAAAGAAGGGATGGGAGAAGATGAACAACAAAGAAAAACATACAGGTCAGTACAACAAAGAAGTCTCAGCAGTCAGTTTAACAACATGTTAATCTTGTGCCTTGTGTATGAAGGAACCCGACCGTAAACCACCATGTCGTCAACACACAAGAACAATGTTTTACTTCATGCTTCATCAGCAACAACTTTAAGATATGCATGCAGTAGATGCACCTAGACCAAAGTTTCTGCCACTTCTGTGGCTTTTTCTTCTAAAACAGTGTTTTTCAAGCTTCTTAACTTTCAACCAGCTCCTCCACATCACTTCATTTACCACGGTCCTCTGCACGTTGTAGATGTAGAGAGTTCCAGGACCCAGAAGTGTCCAATACTGTTGGATCACATCCAGCAGTGCACTCTATTGGTGGAAGGGAGGAAAACGGAAGGTGCCCCCAAGACTAGGTCTGAAGGGCCAGAAAACCCTCCAGAACTAGCTTTGAGGTGGTGTAGAGCGCTGCTGGTGGTAGCGGTGGGGTCATTCCATTCCAACCATTGGTGCAACACTGGATTTGATCTCTTGTTTGGCAAATTCTTGAGGGCAAGGTCTGCTAGTGACAACAGTTGCCTTTCAAAAGATCTCATTCACCATTGCTCATAATTTAATATCCTGTTTGGGTATTTGTCAATAATAGGTGTACTGACACTTTACAGAACAGCAATAGTTTAGCCGTGTTGCTGTATACACTACTCTTCTGAATTCAGGGTCTCATCAGAATCCCCTGTAACAACATTCTCAAGGAACCAGTTTGAAAATCACTGTTATAAGAAAGCACATACTCAGTCTCACAATTAAGTTATAACATTCTCATGCAAGAGGTATTATTTTTTGAAAGACTAGGTGTCATCAGTTAATTCCAACTGTATGCAAGATTGCTTCAGATTATTAAAAACGATTTAATTAGTGACTTTTATTCTCCCATGCTGTTTGAACACATAAATTAAGGAGATTTTATGACAGGGATTTCCTCACCTCCACCCCATTAATCATGAATTGTAAAAATAATCAAGCCATGATAACATTGGGAGACTGAAGTTACACAAAGAACACATTTAAAACAAGATGGAAAGGGTTATTTGGACAACATGGCAATGTCACAACATGAACAAAAGAGAGGAAACAAAATAATGGTTTAATTTCACCCAATCTTTGAATTTCTAGGTGGGTTTACTGTTGTTTCTACTACACATTTCTTTCTTTGGTTGACATTTTATTTTATTGATTTTTATACTTCTCCATAGTGAAGAATCAGTCAACTGGACACATGTCCTGATCTACCTTTGCGTAAGAGCTTGGAGAAGTTAATTTTTTGGAATATAGCTTCCAGAAGCTCCCAGTTGGTAAAACAGAAACCATAGGCAGTAGAACATCAAGGCACCTCTTCTATGCTCCTTTGTTTTTAAAAAAGAAGAGACATCTCGCAAGTAACAGAATATTAACATTGGAGTAAACCAGTGTCTATGGAGCTGGGCATCCTGGGAGCTATAATCCCCAAAAAAGTTTTTTCAAAATCTGCAAATGTCACAGAATCATGGAACTTGAAGGGGCCTGCGAGGCCATCAAGGCAGGAATACAAATTATTAGATATCTGCCAGCTGGTTGTCTAATTTTCTCTTGAAGACTCCAGTATTGGAGCACTCGCCACCTCTTGAGGTCGTTAGTTCCATCGGCGTACTACTCAAACAGTAAGGAAGTTTTTCCTACCATTCAACTGATATCTGGCTTCTCGTAACTTGAGCCCATTTTTGCCTGTCCTGCACTTGGGGATGACTGAGAACAGATTCTGACCCTCCTCTGTACCACAGCCTTCCAAGTACAGTGGACCCTCGTATAACAAACAGCTTGTATAACATAAAATCGCCTATTGGGAAAATCTGTACAACATAAAAATGGGATTACTCCATTTTCAATGCATTCCTATGGGAATGTGTATAAAGGAAATTTTGCTTAACATAATTTCATTTGGAACGAATTAATTCCTTTATACAAGGTACCACTGTATTTGAAAAGTGCTATCGTATCTCCCCCCCCCCCCAAGTCTCCGTTTCTCCAGGCTAAATATGTCCAGTTCTTTCCGTCTTTCCTGATTGGACATGTTTCCAGCCCCCTCACGCCTGTGGGAAGGAGGCTTCAACACTCATAGCACTAGCCCTTCTTTGATGAAACTACCAGGAGGTGACTGATGTAGTCCAATATTGAGTACTCATCATTCACCCTTTCCAGAGTGATTCGGTCTTAACTGGAGATATTTTCTGGCTACCTAACAAGTGTGAGTGTAGCTCAAAATGAAGAGTACAAACCCGGGAGACTTTGATTCTTTAATATTTTTAGACAGGATGAAGTATTGCTAACTCATGCTATCCAAAGGCATCAGGTGTGGGTGCTTGAGTAAAGAACAGCATATTTGTCCTGTAAGGACAATTTACAGCAGTGGTTCTCAACCTGTGGGTCCCCAGATGTTCCTGGAATGCAACTCCCAGAAGCCTCCACCACTAGCTGTGCTGGAAGTGGTTTCTGGGAGTTGCAGTCCAGGAACATCTAGGGACCCACAGGTTGAGAACCACTGGTTTACAGTGATAGAGGGAGCAGCCACATCATATTACTCTGGGAGAGTAACTTCAACATATCAAAAATATATGGAATACAATACATACATAGAAGAGCAACACAGCAGCTCTGTGGTCTTTCTACCATAAACAACGCCTGTGCCATTTCTAAGACCACAGAAGAGTTAATATTTGAAACAAATTTGTTAGACCACAAGCCCTATATAAAAAAACAACGTTCATTATGAAATCCCTGTTCTTTTGGGGGGATCATGATAATAAAAAAAATGTTTTCAAGGGAAAAAAAGAAAAAGGAAAATCTCCAAAGCAGAAGTACATTGGGAAAACAATATGTGCAAACATCGAAGAGAGCACAATACAGTAATAGTTATGTACAAATTGTTTCTTTACTTTGCTGTTCCTAATTATTTCCTTTACACTTGAAATAACTTCTAAATTGAAAAATCAATGTCCTAACAAGTTTGTTGTCATACTAGAGTCTGACGGCACTGTCAGGAAGCAGGGCAAAAATGTAAACAAAATTATAAAGTAGAAACGTATACTCACCACCAGTGCCATAACCAGCGCAGGAAGAAGGATCACAATACCCTGGTTGTCCAGCTGCGCCCTGTGGCCCAGGAGCACCAGTGTGACCAGTTGTGCCTCTGGGACCTGGTGGACCTGGTGGGCCAGGGCTACCAGTTCGACTTTCACCTGGAGGCCCTATAGGGGACATAAAAGGAGCCGTCAGAAAATCACCTTGGCATTTCATAGAATCATAGAGTTGGAAGAGACCTCAAGGGCCATCCAGTCCAACCCCCTGCCATGCAGGAACCCCCATCACAGGACTCCCGAGAGATGGCTATCCAGCCTTTGCTTAAAAACCTCCAAAGAAGGAGACTCCACCGCCCTCCATGGCTGCATATTCCATTGCTGAACAGCTCTCATGACATTCCTCCTGATGTTTAAATTGAAACTCTTTTCCTGACGTTTGAGACCACTGCCCAGTGTTCTAGTCTACTGAAAGAGCACAACACCCAAGTAACTCAGAGCGGATTCACACATGGAAGCCCTTATTGCCACTGCTTCTGCAGGGCTCGGTAACAAAAGAAAATACCTGTGCATGTGCATCATTAAGAAAAGGGAAGGGCTCTTCTCTGCACTTTTTCTAGGGCCTTTATGTCTTGTTTGTATTGTGGTGACCAGAACTGGACACTATTCTAAATGTGGCCTCTCAATGCACAAACAAGCATTGAAACATATATCAAGGAACTAGTCCAGTCATGACTCCCAGTGTGTGTGTGTGTTGTGTATGCATACTTGTATTTTTATCATGTACCTCCCTATCAAACGTTAAAGTATATTTACTGCTGCAAAGATCAGCACATTTTAAGGAATAGGCTATCTCTCTCATTCCATTTTATTATTGTTCTGAGGGTTGGCTTTGCTTTAATCCACTTTCTGGAACAACATGGAAAGTCTCTGCCATTAATTTGGGAATTAGCTCCAAGACAACTGACCACAGATTTCAGTTCAGACTGGATCTTTCCAGTCAGTCGCTATCTGCTTCTAATATACCAATAAGTATTTTCAATATGACTGCGTAAATCCTTTTGTGCACACTTTTAGAGGTCAGCTGTGTTATGCTATGCTTTCAAAAACCACAAAGAGTGTTTCGGCACCTTTAAAACTAATAGGATCTAAGAGAAGTTTTCATAGACTGTGCAGAACATTATCCATAAACATTTATATCAACAAAAGCTATTAATTTTTACGAGACTCCTCATTGTTTTTGTGTTATGTCTGAAATCCATATGCATATTTATATATACCAGTGAGCTGTAACAAAAATGGAGGGAGGTTTTTAACTGAATACGGTAGCAATTGTGACAAATTCAGGAAACCAGAAACAGAAGCATAGATTATTAACATTTCAGAGGTCAAGTTACTTGACAGGCCAGTATGGGAAGGCCATTATCAGCACCTGTAATACTTTGTTCTTGTGGCACAGTGGTTAAATGGCAGTACTGCAGGTAAAACTGCTCATGACCTGGAGTTGAATCCCAGGGAGCAGGCTCATGGGTGATTCAAACTTCCATTCTTCCGAGATCGGTAAAATGAGTACAGTCACCCCCCGCCATTTCGCGGTTCAGGTACTACGGTCCCACTATATTGCGGGATCACAGTACCTGTGGGGGGCGGGGGGAGCGATTGCATCACTCCCCGCCACCCCATGCCCCTCCGGGAGGCCACGGAGCCATGCTGGGGGGCAGCAGGGAGCAATCAAATCACTCCCCACTGTCCCCCCAGACCCATCAGGGAGGCCTCGGAGCTGTGCGGGGGGTGGCGGGGAGCGATCGCATCGCTCTCCGCCACCCCCACCCGCCTCTCTGATCGCCCCCACGCCACACTTGACCTGCTTCCGCATATCGCGGATTTTCATGTATCACGGGTCGGGTGGGTCCCTAACCCCCGCAATAGGCGGGGGGTTACTGTACCTAGCTTGCTGGGGGGGATAGGTAGCCTGCACAATGTAGTTGAAAATTAAACCACCCACAGACTACTTGAAGTGGTATGCGGGGGTATATAAGCAGAACACTTTGCTTTTGTTGTTTCTATTGGGAGTGGGTGAAGCAACTGACCTTAATTTTCTAATAATAATAATAATAATAATAATAATAATAATAATAATAATAATAATAATAATAATAATAATAATAATAATAATAATAATAATAATAAAGACAGGACAATAAATCTACCTGACGATCCTGGTGGCCCCCGAGGACCTTGGGTCCCCACACCTGGGTTTCCTCTTTCTCCCTTTTCTCCTGATAAACCTGTAAAAAGCAAAGGAAAGAAATCAGAAGAGATGGGTGGGGGAGGGGATGAACGATCATTGTTTTTCTGTGTGCTTCGAAGACTCAGGAGAGGTAAAGAGAGGCCAAGAGAACATTGTTCGGTTACCGTTTGTGTTATAGCCTAGCGGGAAGATGTTGCTATATACCAGCTTCCATGTTACATCAGGATGTGCAACGTACGCAGCTACTGCCACCTTGAAGAAAGCATGTTCCTTAGGCAGCAGGTGAGGAATGCTCTCCTAGGACCCCCAAAACAAATGACGTGTTTTACACAAACGAACCTTAAACAGAACCACACAGTCTGTCTGGTCTGGTGTAAAAACCTCTGCCATAGTTCTGATTGCTCTGTGCTTGTGGCAAAATATGTAATGCACGCTGGGAAAAGAACAGATTAGGATTTCATGCCAGCCTAAAGCAGACACCATCAAGTCTGGACGCAAATAGCCTCAAATGAAGAAACTGCCCCAGACGCTGGCTGCTGTGTCTCAATCCATGCGACATTGCTCACAACAAATAATATCTGCCAATGTTCCCGAAGTTTGTCCCCTAGCACAGGGCAGGGAACCTAACTGGCATGCACGGGGGTTCAGACGCAACTGAAGCCAAACAGGCAGCAACACTGTGGTTGAGCAGCACCAATGCCGCCACACACCCATGTGTAACAAACACGATTTTGACCATTACGTACACATTTGAAAATCCACACATTTCCAGATAAGCATGCAATTATGGGCTGATCCCTGAACCTAATTGTTACAATATTAATAAACAAACACTTTTTAAATAAAATATCTGGTTGCGAGGCCCTCCCCCTCCCCGTCCCCCATCGCCTGACCCTTGAGATGTGTGAAATGACAATTCAGGAGTTGTTCTAAGTAATAAACTTTTATTGTTTAACATTTCTGTGGTCTCGGCATCTTCATTTACAGACTCCTCATCTCCTTCTACGAAGGGCTCTGCCTGTGACTGATGTTCTACCATGTGTCCTAATGTAACACCGGGTTCAGCTGTCCACTTAGAAACTGGAAATAAACTCTCCGAATAACAGCCTGGGTCCAAAGACAAACTTTCAAATGTTTCAAGCAATGGATTCGTCTCACCCATTGCACCTCGCTCATAGGTTCCACTTGACGCCTGCAGCCCAGGACCACTCGTTCTGGCTTCTGGCTCTCCCCAGGGGTACCGTAATGCCCCTCCTAGCGGGCTTTCAGCTCCCACAGTCTCTGGGCTGCGGGCTCATCACTCAAAGTATTTGTGAGTCTGCCTCTGTCGCTCACACCATGCCATCTGCCCCCCAAAAAGGCTCTTTCCTTGCTTTTTTTCTCTCTCTCCACTCCCGCTCTGCCACTTCTTGCAGGGGCCTAAAAGTGACCCATTCCCCGGTCCTTGGGTCTTCCTTTACTTCTATCCAGCCCTCCTTTTGCACATCATCCCTAACGCAATTCCTCCACCCATAGCTCTTCCTTCTGAGTACCATTTTCCCTGGACTCCTTTTCCTCTTATCTCCTGTATTCCTTTGCTCTTCCATTCCCTGCCCCCAGGACTGTACTAATGGGTGCATGTTGTCTTTGCATGGATGCATTGGGAAGAGGGGGTGCACTCTCCTCCTCACACTTGTGCCTCCAAATATCTTCTCGTGCATCTAATCTAATAAAATACTGATTTGTTTTTCTTTCTTTCTCTAACTATACAAATATCAATTTTTATGGCACAGTCTGGCACACCCCACTGTAAGAGTAGCGGTAAAATAAAACAACTCTTCCTTCATTCCCTTTTGCTGCCTCAGTGCTTCAAGCCATCAATCAGTACCAGAAGATGCAGTGATTCTCTTTTACAGGTCAACTGGGATGGATATGAAACTTCTCTCTATCCCTGTTTGCATCCGAACACTCTTTTCTGCTACATTTAACTCCACAGTGGGAGTATTTCTTCCAAGTGAATTTAGTGGCGACCTGCATCATGAAAATCACTTTGTCTGTAGTCCTCAAGAAACCCTGCCAAGTGTTGTAAAATGATGAATAAAATATAGAATAAAATGGTCCAGACTGCTAAAACTACCTGATGTAAATAATGGCCAAATGCAATTATTTGTTCCAGCAAGAGTAGACTTATGTCAGTGTAATGGAACTAACATCAGTGTTGACTTAGCAAGTCCTATTTATTCAAAAGTTCAGCTGCAATTGGAACTATCCAAAGGATTTACCCCAACAATGCCAAATATCAATGCAAAAGCATTGTATGTTCCAATAAGCACTGCAAATATACATTGCTTATTGGAACATACCAAAGATTTTCAGAAGAAAATCAGTGTGTGCTTTATAGATTACAGCAAAGTCTTCGACTGTGTGGATCATGAAAAGTTATGATGCACGCTAAAAGAATGGATGTGCCGAAGAATTTAAGGACTGGCAAAATACAATTAATACATTTTGTAATGGAGATAAAAAGTAAAGGATTAATAAGAGATGTTATAAGTCTTAAAAAATACTGGAGGGCTAGGACTTGCCAATTTAAGGTTATACTACATAGCCAAGCTAGATAGCAAACCTAGATAGCATCCTAAAGAGCAGAGACATCACTTTGCCAACTAAGGTCAGGATAGTCAAAGCTATGGTTTTCCCAGTAGTGATGTACGGAAGTGAAAGCTGGACTATAAAGAAGGCTGATCGCCGCAGAATTGATGCTTTTGAGCTGTGGTGCTGGAGGAGAGTCTTGAGAGTCCCCTGGACTTCAAGGAGATCAAACCTATCCATCCTGAAAGAAATCAACCCCGAATGTTCGCTGGAAGGACAGATTTTGAAGCTGAGGGTCCAGTACTTTGGCCACCTCATGAGGAGAGAGGACTTCTTGGAAAAGTCCCTGATGTTGGGAAAGATTGAAGGCAAAAGGAAAAGGGGACGGCAGAGAACGAGATGGTTGGACAGTGTCATCAATGCAACCAATATGGATTTGACAAAACTCTGGGAGGCAGTGGAGGATAGGAAGGCCTGGCGAGCTCTGGTCCATGGGGTCACGAAGAATCGGACACGACTGAACGACTGAACAACAACAATATAGCCAGTCAATTAAGTTCTATCCTATATATTATAACTTTGTCTAATAAACTAATTTGGCTAAATAAGGAAATACAAGAATTGGATTTGAACTCTATAAATATTAAGTTTTACAAGTAAAAATATAGAAAATCCCTTCAATATAAATATGCTATTAATCTGGAACAGATATTTAAAAATATTACACTAGTTTCTCTGATGGTAGAACTGGAGAAATTCCCAGAAAATTTGAAAGCATGGATTAAGAATTTATTAACAAAGAAACAAGTTACTAGAATAAAAGATTGGTTGGGGGAAAGGAGGAGAATAAAGAGCAGATAAAAGAGGTGGTAGGAATGCATAAAATACTGTATGCTGTTATAATATTGTTCAATTAGAGCAATGCATGAAGGATTGGGTAAAATAAATGGTAAATGTAAGGAATTTACATCATTTGGTTATAGTACAAAAGGAAAGTGCAGCTGAAAAGAAAGCAGTTAAAGCAACAATAAATATAATTTACAAAATATTACTGGAAGCAGAAGATCAGGAGGAGAAATAAGTACTAGTGTCTGGAAAAATATATAGAATATGAGTATATGTAAATCTATATCAATAAGGGCAAAAATTGTAAGTTAATTTGGAGATAGTTTTAACTCCAATGAACTTAAATCAAACGAATGGCATTTTTTTTCTAAATGTGCTGGAGAGAATACTAAAAAGCAGGTGATTATTTTCATATATGAGAGGGGAATGTGAGACTACAATGAAAGTTTGGCAATTATATTTTTAAGGAAATGAATGAAATAAATACATTAATGTACTATAATAATAAAATTTAATATGATCAACAGATCAAAAACAAACAACATAGATCAGGAACATAAAATCACACAAGAACGGGGGGGAGACAATAGACATATACATAGCATGCATTGAGCACAGCTAACTCTCAGGGAAACATTTCCTTAGACAATTATTAAGACAGTGACCCTACCCCCAATACATATATAAATGCATGCATGTTTAAAGATCAGGGTACCATTTTTCACCTGCAAGCTTATACCACTGCACAAAAGCTGGCAACTTTAATTGTTACTGATGGATACTGGTCTGTCAACAGATAGTGTATGTAATACTCATCATCTCTTCCAGGAATACTTTGTAGGATTGGATAGATAAAGGTATCACGGAAAACGGTATAAAAGGAACAATACAACAAGACTTGACCAAACGCACTATCTCCATTTTTATACTGTATGTCCTAAAACTGCCCTTTGCAATGCAATTGGACAACAAAATAATTAGTTTCCAACATTTAAAAGGTCACCTGCCATTGGAACTATCCAATTCATACTAGAAGTGAAGAATCACTAAATCGTTAACCACACTTTGAACATATCAAGAGAAGACAAGTTTATCTGAAAATGGCAATAATGGGCAGAAACGGTGGTGGTAGTACGAAAAGATCTAACAATGAGATGAATGGCAGGCAAAAATCAAAGAAAAACAGAACAAAACCAAAGACACAAAACATGTGGCGCCGTTAAAGACTAACTTTCATATTTTAAGGTAACATTTTGTGGACATACCCACTTCTTCAGACACTATCGTGAATTGTCACAATAGGTTTGCAAGACCTGAAGAGAGCGGTTAAGGGTAAGACCTTTGGAAGTCATGGATGTGTTACCTCCTGCACATAGGGCTGTGAGTTGCTCTACAAACCACAACTCTTAGGTTTCCTCACCACTGATCTTTCTGTCTAAAGTTGAAGAGACCTGAAATCCAATAATATCCATAAGATCATATCTTCTCCATCCCTTCTCTGGGCAGGAACTTGTTGGTAGGGTTGTGTGGAGGACAAGGAAGCTTAGATGTGGTTATGAGAGGCATACATGCATTTATTACCTTGCCTTCATTTATTACTCTCCCTATAGGAAACTTGCTCATCTCACATTGACCATTTTACACACCTTCCTTTGTCACTGATGTCAAGTCAAAGTTCATAAACAATATTCAGAGAAGCCAGAGGGGTTTGAGTTTCCATCTGGGAAGTCTGGACACAGCCAGAAAAGCTGTATTTCATTTGGATGGTTCAAAGCCATAAAAAAACTCAGCTGATTTATGGTTCTTCCCCCTCACCCCATTCCATAGTCCTTTCCTCCACTCTTTTCCAGGCCTTCTGCACTACTCATTTCGCTTCCTTTCACTTCACACACCATATAGACATTCAGGGTTGAAATCAATAGATCAGCCTCAACAGATTCATAAAAGCAAACTATGCAGAGAATAGCAGCTGTTCTTTATGGGGTCTTAAGCGGCCTCCTATGCTGGACGGCTGCCATTGTATGACTTTCTAATGGCTTGATTAACTAAAATTACACTTGCTGGGGTTGAATTTTAATCCAACATCTGCCATGTGGGCAACAATCCTAACTTTTTTCTTCCTTTTTGGGGGGAATGAACTCAGCTTACTTCTGAGGAGACTCATACAGGATTGCACAAATAAATTTAAATCATTTTCAATTGCCAAAAGTTTAATCTCCGTATCTTTTGGGGCACTAGAGGGATTTGTAAGTCAACATATGGAGTGCACTATCATTGATAGTCAAAAGGGAAGAGTGTATTGAAGTTTTTCACTCCCCTCTCTCTACCATTAGATGAACATATTAGACCACAATATCCTCAAAAAATAAAACGGATTCTACCTTTAGCAAGCAGAACACTCAGGTACCAACTAAAGCATTACTGAGCACTCTTTAGGTCAGCTGGGGTGGGGGAGGGGAAGTGTGCCCACGCGCAGTGTAAAAGTATGCTGGCTACGGCAAGATATGTGTTTTCCATGCAGAGGCCCACTGGATCTCTGCTTTAAAAAATAAAGAGAAGGAAATGAACCACACCAGCTTCAGGCTGGCATAGTCCATGGCTGCTGCTTCAGATGAGTGAAGTTGTTTTTTGATGGTATACTTGTCAGTTGCCTATAGCAGAGCCTATTATTGGCAGGAACACTGGAACCTGTAACAGCGGGCCACCAAAGCTTCCCATAGAACCTCTGCAACAACAACAACAACAACAACAACAACAACAACAAACAACAACAACAACAACAACAACAACAACAACAACGCTGGTAGACATTTTCTCCACTGACAGAGAGGCACTTCCAACCCATCTGATTCTGCCCCACCTCCAACCGCTGTCCAAAGGTGTTAGGACTATACTCATAGCTGGATAGTGTACCATTTAAATAAATTTTCCACAAAATATCTTGGAGAGTCAATGTGCAACAGAGGACAAGAGTGTTGAACTATGTTTTAGGAGACCTGACTTGGTCATGGTAATTCACTGGGGAGTGGCCCTAGTAAACCACTCTCTGAAAACCTCACACATCTTGAGTGCCCTATTAGAGGGACCATGAGCTGGAAGCAACTAGACAGTCAAGGACAATTTTATGACATCTCAGCTCTGTAACGGCCCATGGCAGCCTCAGAGGGAGGATTTTTCAAGTAGTGAAATGTTAGGGAACATGGAGGCATAAATCAGAATAAACAAAGTGTACCCCACCCCCACTTCAGAGACCACCAACATTATTTAAGTTTTTAAAAACCCTTTAGAAATCACAGGAGTGATGTTATGGTTTGGGAGTGCCCCAATTTGTTTTAGTTCTGCAGAAGCTTTATTCAAAACTTCAAGTGATTTCCATTCCCAATTTTGGTTAAAAAGAAATGATTACCAGATTTAAAACAAGGTTTGTGGGGGTTGGTATGACAACTATACCCCACTGGAGAGAGCATGTAGAGCCTTCTTCCCTCATGGGATTTGTTTGTTTGTTTTTTGAGGGCATAAAAATAGGGGCATAAGGGTTGGTGGAAGGTCCTGCAATGCCTTGAGAGAGGCATGCTGAAAGTTTTACACCCCCAGTCTAACTCTTCCTCCTTCTACATATAATCAATCCATCATGTTGAATATTTTATTTTCAGTTTGATAGTAAACTATTTAAAGTTGAACATTTAAAAAGAAAATAGTAAAACAAAACTTTTATATTTCTCAAAGCCATCAAACCTCCATGGGAATACATACAGTGGAACCCCAATTTACAAGATTAATTCGTTCTGAGTGAACGCTCGTAAATCGGATAACTTGTAAGTCAGGGAGCGTTTTCCCATAGAAATGCATTGAAATTAAATTAACCCATTCCGGGCGAATGGATTTCAATGCATTCCTATGGGAAACTGCTATTAAAGTGGGAGCTGTTTAAAATGTCTTTAAGGCATGGAGGCAAGCGCTTGCCTCTGTGGCTGAAAGACATTTTAAACAGCATGCACTTTCCCCCTCATCCACCCTCATTGGGGAGGGGAGGCACATGCTGTTTAAAATATCTTTAAGCCACGGAGGCAAGCACTTGCCTCCATGGCTAAAAGTCATTTTAAATATAGTGCACCACTGCTCCTGACCCCCCGCAGCCCTGGAGAAAGGCATACTATGTTTAAAATGACTTTTTACCTCAGTGGATAAAAGTCATTTTAAACATGGTGCACCACTTTTCTGCCCCCCCCATGTCAGAGAGGAAAGGCGGGCATTTTTAAAAATGACTTTGAGCTTGGGTCGGTGGCTCAAAAACATTTTAAATGACCCACCTCTTCTCCCCTCCCCCATGTGTCACCATTAGTCAAGCAAACCCTATCTTGCTTGTAAGGCAGCAGGGGGTACCAAGGAAGCGTGCTGGGAAGTCAGGATTCTCAGTTGTTGGGTGTGTCGGAAGTCGGGGTACCACTGTAGTAGCCTAGTTTTAATGATTTTTTGTGGGAATGATGAGTTCTGCCAGGGACAGCTTAAGAGGTGGCCTTCAATCTCCACCATCAAAAGACACTTCAGTACCCTGAGAACCATTGAAGGACTTGCCTCATAATTGCAGAATACACAGATATACATGTATGCAAATAGATAGGATTCCATGAAGATTAGATGTACAGAGAAGCAGAGGGCTGCATCTCCTTTTCTGCTATGAATATAAAAAAAAATAATCTCCCAGAAGAGAGAATATCATTGTCCTGTATCCAGCACAGATTTGCAGGGGCTCCATGCGTCCTTTGCCAACTCTCAGGAGTTGGCTTTCTTTTCTTTTCTTGGAACAGACTGGTAACTTTTCTAAGATTACTTACTAGGTTGGATTAATATATATATATTTTTAAAAATAGGTTATATATTGTTATTTGTCATTCCTCAAGGTTGACGAATCGACAAATATTCGAAAATCTAGTGACAAATCGATGAATCAACAAATTTCCCTTTAAAATGCTATTAAAAGCCTCCCTGGTATCCAGAGGGCCCAACATTTCGGAGACTCTTCTTCTGCCTCTCCCCTACAAGCCCTGCAAGTTTGGTGAAGATTGGGGTTTAGCTATCCAAGCTGTGCACTCCCAAAGAGGGCCCCCCAAGAAAACGTCCTCTCTGAAATTAGAGACACCAAACTTGCAGACAGGCTTCTCCCAACTCTCCCTTTATGTTTGGTGAAGACTGGGTTTCAGACATCTGAGTTATACACCCACAAAGTGGGGGCCCCTAGGAAAGTGCCTTTTATCAACTGGGTTTGGGAAATCCAATCTTCACCAAACTTGGAAGGACCATAGAGGAGAATTAGAGGAAGCCGCTTTGCAAGTTTGGAATCTCTGGGTCCCTGGGGAGAACTTTCCTGGGGTTGGATAACTCAGACAACAAAATTCCAATCTCCAGCAATCCTGAAAGGATTGTGGAAGACATTCATAGGATGCATCCCTCTAATTTTGGTGCCTTTAGGTGCTTTGAGGGCCATTTAATAGCCTGATTAATTAACAAATTAAAAACGGCTAAAATCATTAATTCGTATTTGTCAACGGACTCCATTTAGGGTGAGTGTGAATCAATGAACTTTGAGAAATCAGCCAAATTCATCAGAAAATGTGGTTCATTTTTTCAATTTGTCCTCAATCTCGACTCATAACAGATATTCTTGAACTTACTACCTAAGTTGTCAATGATAGAAGAAAAGTGGGACACTTTTATGCTTTGAGTCATTTCACGTACATAACCACATGAGCAAAACATTTTCTCTGCACAAATTTATGCTTATAATGCTAGTATATGCAATCTAATATTACAGAATACTCACTATGCATTCAGGAAACCCTTCCCCCTGTGTTGTCACGTTAATAACCCTGAAAATAAGTATGAAAAGAAGAGCTTCCATTCTCTCTAAAGACTCTCCACATGAATTAGAGCTTGATATTTGAGGGTGTCTGTTTAAATGTGGGCCTAAAACACAGCTTCCTCTGAACCTGGGATGAGTATTCCTTATCCACAATTTTGTAATAGGACTTCAGACTTCCCAACAAAACTCAGAAAATGTACAGTGGTACCTTGTATAAAGGAATTAATTCATTCCAAATGAAATTCTGTTAAGCAAATTTTCCTTTATACAAATTTCCCATAGGAATGCATTGAAAACAGAGTAATCCCTAATTGCAACTATTTTTATGTTGTACGGATTCACCCCATAGACGATTCTGTTAAGAAAATTTCCCCTATCTCCAGAACTTTTTATGTTGTAGCTGTTATGTTATACAAACTGTATGTTATACAAGGGTCCACTGTATTTTCCTTAAGCTAGCAAAGGCACTACCCATAAAAGTAACTTCTCCAAGCTCTGGTAAAAAAGCATTGCCCAAAAAAGCTGGATGGGATCCACAAATGTAGCCCATTGCAAGGTAGTATCTATAGCAACAGCAGGACTAAATTACAGTCCAGAGGTCAGCCAAAATGTATTCATGATTGAAATCATACTATTAACATGGACGGTTGGCTGAAATTCCAAGCCAGCGACCATAAATCCCGTAACATCACAATCTGGAGTTTGTGTGCCGAGTAGACGCTGTATTTTCTAGCCCTTTTCCAGAGAGAAGTCACAGTCAAGTGACTTGGCTCAAGATTAATAAAACTATTACAAGAAAGCAGGCCAACAGTACAGGCTCTGAGGCGGGTATCCCAAACTTTTTGGACTGATGCTATCTCATTCACAGGCTTGCAGGAAAGCTGAGGTCATGGCAGGGTTTAGAGTACACATAAAAGGGAATGAAGAAGAGATGAGAGCTGCTCTAAAACTGAAAAAACTGAACAGCAAATGAGGATGTCAGGTACAAAAAGAAAGCACCTACCTACCTCCTCCAGTGTGGTGCCATTAAAAACCCCTTCCCACACAGTGTCCCTTCTCACCAAGCCACCAAACTCCATATTCCAAACACCATATTTAGAAATGTATGCAGAAAGCTGATCTCCATGACCGCTTATCAAAATGGGGGGGGGGGGAGAGAAAGCAGGCTGAAATCCTGTTTGTGCAGCTATGTTGCAAGTCTGATGACATCACCAGCGGTGGCCATTTGGCAGAAATAACCCTTCCTGGTCCTGCCTCTGAAACTCTCAAAACTCCCCCGGAATCCTCTTTGACAGAACAGAGCTGCAGAATAGAGGTGGAGGAGGGGGCACCTTAATTTCTGAAAATCACCATCACTGAGATGACTTTATTAGTGGTGGAATTTTTCAGATATTCAAGTCCCCTTCCTCCCCATCTGGAGTCCCCGCCTCCCATGGCTTTCTTATGACAAAAAGGATTCCATAGGATCGTCAGAACCTTCATTTTATTTCCTTAGAAGAAAGAAGTGGCCCTTGGACCAGATGGGCGGTATATAAATCAAATGAATGAATAAATGAATAAATGAATGAATGAATGAATGAATGAAAACCCGCAGCTGATAACATCGTCAGCCTTATGCTATGTAACCTAAAATACAGTATTTCAGTCACTAATGTAAAATTACATACGCTAACATATATGTACATATAGAATTTTTTAAAAATGATTGTCTTAATTTAAACAGAATTACAATTCACCAAGTAGTGGGGAAGACTGACCAGGCCACTGAGTCTGCTGTCCAGACGCCCACTGGGAAGGGACAATATCAAGGTCCGTTCTCTCTCTCTCTCTCTCTCTCTCTCTCTCTCTCTCTGTGTGTGTGTGTGTGTGTGTGTGTGTGTGTGTTTTAATCTTTAAATTTGACTTGGACCAGAAAGTTCTTCAAATGGAGGGACTCTTCAAAAGGAGGGTAGCTCTTCTTTTGGCAGCCCTTCAAATGAAAGGCCGTCTTCCCTGAAAGAGGACATGTGGCCACTCTTAACAATCACTGGCCTCGAACCAAACACACTTGCTTTCAGTTTGTCTCTAAACTCAGTTCCAAGTACTCTTTTTGATGTACTAAAATGTTGGGGGTCAGAATATCTGAAACGGCCTCCCCCTTCCATGTTAGCCTGCCAAGAAACTGGGATTTTCATCAGAGGCCCTGTCATATACGTCCCCTCATGCTAAGAAGCCAGGTTGGTGAGTACAGGAGTCATGGTTTTCTCTGTGTCAGCCTCTTGAATGAAGATCTGCCTTCAAAGGGCCATCAAACTGGTTCCATTCTCATGGGAAATCCAGACTATTGCGCTCCATGCAGCCATTGGCATTAGAGATGGGCACGAATCAAAAAAATGGTGTTTCGGTTTTTCGTTTGTCATTGAGAGGTCTGTTTCGGTTCGTTTCTGTTTGTCGCAAATTTTTGGAAAAATTTCATTTCAATTTTTTGTTTTTTCATTTGTCGTTTCTACCCGCTTTTTGCGCGATTTTTAAAGCATTTCCGTGCATCCCCCAATGCCCCAGACCAGAGGGAAAACACTAAAAAAATGGATGCTGGCAGACACAGTATAGACTAGGTACACAGGGAGGCTGCAAAGGCAGCGGCAGGCATTGCCCAGGGTGCAAGGCAGCCGCAGAGTGACTGCACTGCAGGGCAAGGGAGGGTACTCACCGAGAGGTACGCACGCACGCACACAGGGAGGCTGCAGGACTGAAGCTAGAGTTGCAGAGACAGCAATCCCACCCTAACTCCCATCGGAGACTGCAAGGAGGACAGGGGCTGCCAGAGCTTTTTATGCCCTCTGTGGCTGCCAGACCTGCCCAGTCTGCAACCTGGGCATGCTATTGGTTGAACATGATCCCATCACATGGCTTGCGTCCATTTTGTGGCTGGTGGTGACATCCATTTTAAAGGGAAAAGAAAAATACATTGCAATGGGAGAAGACAAAAACAAACATTTTAAGGACCCCAACCAACCCCCTGGTAGGTAATGATTTCAAATAATTATTGCATTATTGCTGCATTTTTACAGATGTCCAGGGTGTTTTAATACCCAAGAAATCAATCAATATTACACATCTGGGAACCATTTTGGGTCGATGTCCCCTAACTCCCCTTAAAAGGAAAGAATACAGCGATCTGAGAAAAGACATAAATGCACCTTTTAAGGACCCCAACCCCCCTGGTAGGTATTATCAGACAATATAAATAATTATCGCTGCGTTTTTACGGATGTCCAGGGCGTTTTTTAACATTTAAAACAGCTCATTTCATTGTGCATCGCCATTAATGGAAACAAAACATAACAACCACAATTTTCGTGGTTCTGTTCATTTCATTGCATTTTCATCACAATTTTTGTTTGTCGTTTCATTACATAACGGAACGACTAACGAATAATGGAAACAAAAAATGTTCGTTCCGTGCCCATCTCTACTTGGCATTACCTACTGTTTTTCAAAGCCGGCTTTTAAAATTCTTTCCAAAACATATTACAGTGGAACCTTGACTTACGTCATTAATCCGTTCCAGTGGTCTAGACTTAAGTCAAACATGACTTAAGTCAAATGAATGTTTCCCATAGAAAGTAATGGGAAAGCGGATTAATCCATTCCAGATGATGAAAAGGACCCCCGAAAACAGCAATTTAACACAAATTTGACTGGGATAGGAGATTCCTTCTGGGGATGTAAATGAAATGTCTCTTCAAAGAGAGGAGGAGGCAGTGGAATTATAGTCCACAAGTTATATGCCTCCACTTTTTAATGTTCATAGCAACAATGTCTAACATTTAAGTTTTACTGATTTTTAACCTGACGTTCCAAGTTCTGAGCAACCCTATGCTTACCATTAGAGTCCCACAACTTTACAGCTCCCCAACTAAAATGCTTCCATTGTGGAGCAGACTTCTGCAGCCAGGTTTTTTACAAGACTGAGGCGACTGTCTAACCAGCGAGGCCAGCCCCGAGCTCCCGGCCCTTCTTCTCCTCCGGCAGCAGCGGCAGCTTCGGTGAGACCGAGGACCAGCTCCAGGTGCTCGGAGCTGGCCTCGCTGAAGCCGGCGCTGCCGGAGGAGGGGAAGAAGGCAGGAGCAGTTTGGAGGTGGCAGCCGCGATGCTGGGTTGTGGCTGCCGCCCAATTCCGATGCCTTGCGCCGGGGCTCCAAGATGTAAGTCAAAGCCTGCGACTCAAGTCAAACAGCCCCCTTCTTGCTGCAAGTCAAATATGATGCAAGTCAAGCAGTATGTAAGTCAAGGTTCCACTGTACCTCTTTTGTTGTACATTGCTTTGGGAGCCCAACTAGGCAAAATGGAAGAAAATAAATAATTCTAATAGGCAAATAATAACAAATTATTGAGAAGATATATACATATTTAATGTCACATGCAGCATTAGAGCAAGTTCTCAGGTTTCTATGGTTTTCAACTGCTTTGAAATTGGGTCCCAGTAATACAGTAGTAGAAAGGAAGGATATAAAATCAAATAAAATTAGACTTATATAACAAGACCAGATATACTATAGCTGCATCAGCCACTGCTTCAGATGAGCAGATGTTTGGAATAGGTGACGTATAAGAACTTTTTCCATGGAATGGATCCAGATCTATACTTATATAACTATGCTGGCATATGCAAATTTTCCTGGTTCTTCCATTCAAAGCATCTTGTCCCCACAGATAATACTTAGAACAAGGGGGTCTCTATTGAAAGGAGTGAGCACCAGTGTGTGTGGGGGGGGATCCCACAAAATCAAGATGTGGCATATTCATGCCAGGTAATCAGGACTACTCTGTACAATGCAGAACATTATGGAGGGAGGGGATAAATTGTCACTTGTAGGATATGAAAATTATACCATAAGGAATCTAACAGCATCCTGCCCTGACTCTATTGGGGGAACTCCACACACAAGCTTCTTGACTGGTTAGTGACTTTGGAGCTCATATCTGATAGCACCCTGGTAGGGCGTGAGCAGATGACTAGAAAGGTACAGTCACCCCCGCCATTTCGCGGTTCAGGTACTGTGGTCCCACTACATCGTGGGATCGCAGTACCTGCACCTCAGAGCCGCATGGGGTGGTGGGGGGCGATCGGGTTGCTCTGTGCCACCCCTGCGCTCCTCCAAGAAGCCTTGGGCCACACAGGGGGCGGGGGGATCGGGTCACTCCGTGCTGCCCCCCATGCTCCTCCAAGAAGCCTTGGACAGGCGCGTGATCGCCCCCCAGCCCCCCACCCGCTTCTGCATATCGTGGATTTTCATGCATCGTGAGTGGGGTGGGTCCCTAACCCCCACGATTGGCAGGGGATGACTTTATTCGACTGATCATGCCGGAAAGGTCAGACTGCAAGGAGCCATCTTGCTTAGAGCAACCCTTCCATCCAGATACAGGGGACAAACCACTGGTTCAACAGCTTGTGCTGAACAGGTTTATT
The DNA here is from genome assembly GCA_029282475.1 of Phrynocephalus forsythii. Classification (NCBI taxonomy): domain Eukaryota; kingdom Metazoa; phylum Chordata; class Lepidosauria; order Squamata; family Agamidae; genus Phrynocephalus; species Phrynocephalus forsythii. The sequence goes on along the minus strand of JAPFRF010000003.1, from coordinate 107,630,786 downwards.
GGCTGAACAGGTATTTGGCCGTTTCCTGACATGCCTCCTCTATCTGCTGCCTTTGAGCAGACACCTAATGGAGGAAGTGCCAAACACCTACTCGGCTGATAAACGCATGAACAGCCAAAACAGCGGTTCATGCCCATCAGGGAATTGCTCCAACCTGGTCCCAAAAAATAGTAGTCCTACTGCTGCAATAAAAACATCCATCTCAGGCAGGGAGTGCAATCAGGCTGGAGTATTTATTGCCCATTTCTCATGTGATCACCAGGAAATCACTCAAATTGGACCACACTACGAGCAGTCCAAAATGTAAGCTAGATACCTGTGTGATCACAGCCATATTTGCAAGCTTTTCTTTTCTTTATTTTGTTTCTTCCAAAACCTGGTTTTTTAAATGAGCACTAAAAATAGCTTTTAATAAGGAAACATACGCTTAGTGTCACTACTCATGATTTTGGCAAAGCAGAAATACGCTTTTAAGTTATCTAATTAGCAGAACAAAAAATAGGACATTTCTTTTCCTTCCTGTGTCTGATCCTGATCTCACACAGCCTCTTATTTACAGCCACACCAAAGCTTAATGGGGTGGGGGGGAGCCATGTGGTCTTTATACAAATCTTTATATGAACTATCAAAGCCTTACAGCGCTTTTCAAACTGGGCAAAGGCTAATCACCTTTAAAAGAAGACAAACACATTTATTTCAGCATGAGCTTTTCATCACCCTTCCCCCCCCCCCAGAAACATAAACCAACCAGGAGCTCATCTGTGGCCGGAAACCTAAAGGAAATGACAAGGTGGCTGGAGTTTAGTTTGGAAGCTTAAAGATGCTTCTCTTAAGATCTTTTAACCCAGGTCTGTCCAACTTTGAATAGCCCGACGCCTGCCTGCCACTTCTGTAGCCCCCCCCCCGCGGTCGACAGCAGCAGAGGGGCAGTGGGGGTGGGGGGCGGGGCCTGGGGTGACGGTGGCGGTGGCGGAGGCAGCGATGGCAATGGGGGTGGCGGAGGGGTGGGGTCAGTGGGCAGGGCCTGGGGTGATGGCAGCGGCAGCTGGGGGTTGGGGGTGATGGCAGCGGGTGGGGTGGGGGTGATTGTGGCAGCGGCAGTGCGGGTGGCGGTGGTGGTGTCAGTGGGCAGGGCCTGGGGTGATGGCAGCGGCAGCTGGGGGTTGGGGGTGATGGCAGCAGGTGGGGTGGGGGTGATTGTGGCAGCGGCAGTGCGGGCGGCGGTGGTGGTGTCAGTGGGCAGGGCCTGGGGTAAGGGTGGAGGTGGGGGTGGTGGGGGTGAGGGTGATGACAGCGGGGGGTGAGGGTGATGGCGAGGGTGGCAGGGGTGATGCAGGCAGCAGGGGTGCGGTGGCGGCTCCAGCTTCAGGTGGCAGCCACGGAGGTGGGCCCAGGGCCACCCCTTGCCACTCGTTGCTGGTGGTGGCGGCAGCAGTGATCATCACATCCCCCTCCTTCTCCTCCATCCTCGGGTTCCCCCCACCCCCAGCGGGGTTTGCTCTGGCCGCGGCTCCTGCAGCCCCGCAAGGCAGGCAGGCAAACAGGCGGGCTGGCTTGCTCCCTCATCTGGTGACTGCCTCCCGATGCCAGCCTGCCAAGAGCGAGCCCCGAGCGGGGAGGGAGGGAGGGAGGGAGGGAGGGGGCGGCTCCACTTGGGGGTGCGATCGAGCCTTGGTGCGGGAAGCGGCTCCCGATTGAAGTTGATGCCGTGCGAGCCAACGGAGAGCGAGTGAGCGCCCACCGGTCCCAGCCATGCAAAACTTCTTCCGCCCAGCAAGGCAGAGGAATGAGAGAACGAGAGAGTGCAAGAGCGCGCAAGCACACACACACAAACACACCCATACTAGAACACTCAGGGCGACGGCGGGGACCCGCATTGCAGGGGGGCATCCAACAATGGCATGCTGAGCCCAGAAGAGACAAGAAGAAGCAGGAAGAGGCGGGGGAGCTGCACCAGGAGCAACAGCAGCAGCGTGCACACACACACTACTTCCCCACCTCCCAGGTCTCAGTAGCACCTCCTCCTCCTCCTCCTCCTCCTCCCCGCTTGTTCCCTCCCAGTGGCCACCTAGTAGCAGCAACCAGCAGACCTGCAGGGAATGAGTGGGGCTGTGAGCGACTGGGGAGGGGGCAGGGACCGGGCAAAGGAGGAGAGGAAGCGAGCCACGAAACTTGCGGTTGCTCACTCCGGGCCGCACTGGAATTCTTACAAAAAGAAACCTCGGTGAGGCGGCCCCCCACAATTGCATGATTGCTTTTCTCCCACCCCCATTGCCATCCATGCAGCTTCTCTTTCCTCCCGGCGAGGGGGAACGAGAGCGATTGCAAAAGGGCAGAGGTGGTCCTCCAGAGCCTGGCCGCCCTCACGTCGGAACGGCCCTCCCAAGAAAGGCAGCAACCGGACAGCCAGCCGCTGCTCAATCAGGGTGTTCTTCTTCTCAGGGGACCTGGCGGGTGACCCCTGAAGGCACCGCGGGCGACTGGTCACCCACGGTCGACATCTTGGACAGCCCTGTTTTAAACCAATGCACAACCGGCATTCTTAAATATATATACAAGCGAAAATCCTACTAGTGTTCCTGTAAGGAAATAAGCATGATGGGACATAGTGTTAGTTGTTAAGCTGAATATTAAGTGCATATTTCGGCCTTTTATTAGACCTTATCTAAAGTATGTAGAGTAATAGCCATAACAAGCTGTTGTTGTTGTTCAGTCGTTCAGTCGTGTCCGACTCTTCGTGACCCCATGGACCAGAGCTCGCCAGGCCTTCCTATCCTCCACTGCCTCCCGGAGTTTTGTCAAATTCATTTTGGTTGCATCGATGACACCGTCCAACCATCTCATTCTCTGTCGTCCTCTTTTCCTTTTGCCTTCGATTTTTCCCAGCATCAGGGACTTTTCCAGGGAGTCCTCTCTTCTCATGAGGTGGCCAAAGTACTGGAGCCTCAGCTTCAAAATCTGTCCTTCCAGTGAACATTCGGGGTTGATTTCTTTCAGAATGGATAGGTTTGATCTCCTTGCAGTCCAGGGGACTCTCAAGACTCTCCTCCAGCACCACAGCTCAAAAGCATCGATTCTGCGGCGATCAGCCTTCTTTATAGTCCAGCTCTCACTTCCATACATCACTACTGGAAAAAACATAGCTTTAACCATCCTGACCTTAGTTGGCAAAGTGATGTCTCTGCTCTTTAGGATGCTATCTAGGTTTGCCATTGCTTTCCTCCCAAGAAGCAGGTGTCTTTTTATTTCGTTGCTGCAGTCGCCATCTGCAGTGATCAAGGAGCCCAAGAAAATAAACTCTGTCATTGCCTCCATTTCTTCCCCTTCTATTTGCCAGGAGGTGATGGGACCAGTGGCCATGATCTTAGTTTTTTGATATTGAGCTTCAGCCCATTTTTTTCACTCTCCTCTTTCACCCTCATTAACAGTTTCTTTAATTCTTCCTCACTCTCTGCTATTAGAGTAGTATCATCTGCGTATCTGAGGTTGTTGATATTTCTTCCGGCAATCTTAATTCCGGCTTGTGATTCATCCAGACCGGCCTTTCTCATGATGTACTCTGCATATAAATTAAATAGGCAAGGTGACAGTATACATACAGCCTTATCGTACTCCTTTCCCAATTCTAAACCAGTCAATTGTTCCATATCCAGTTATGACGGTTGCTGCTTGTCCCACATATAGATTTCTTAGGAGACAGATAAGATGGTCAGACACTCCCATTCCTTTAAGGACTTGCCATAGTTTGTTGTGGTCTACACAGTCGAAGGCTTTGGCATAGTCAATGAAGCAGAAGTAGATGTTTTTCTGGAACTCTCTGGCTTTCTCCATAATCCAGCGCATGTTGGCGATTTGGTCTCTAGTTCCTCTGCCCCTTCGAAATCCAGCTTGTAGTTCTGGAAGTTCTCTTTCCACATACTGCTGAAGCCTGCCTTGTAGAATTTTGAGCATAACCTTGCTAGCATGTGAAATGAGTGCAATTGTGCGATAATTGGAGCATTCTTTGGCGCGGAATATGGTTAGCTACCATTGGTCAGTTATGTCATGTGATATCTGGAAGCATGGAGCAAGAAGACAAGATGGCAGAGAGAAGCCATGATAATGCTTAAGATAGCTTTGAGCAATGGAGCTCACCTCAGTTCGGTAGAGTAGGAAAAGTTACCTTAGGAAAAATCCAGAATGTAATCAGTTAGTCAGGATGGCTTAGATTTATTGTTTTTAGGGAAATAAAACTGTGACTGAGATCTGTTAAGTAAGGTTTTGATACTTTTGATACTTTTTTGAATTCTTATTTTTGCATCTTAAGAATAGAAAATAAAATACAACTTTTGAAAAGTAATGAGGCATCTTGTTTTACAAAGAACCCAAGAGTAAATCAGAAGGTAGAGATGTTTTGGAATATTTTGTCTCAGAGAAAAGGAATTCTCTTTACTTTTGAACTCGGCCAATGCAACCCCTTTTGATTTACCATGCAGTTCCCAGGAAGATCATAGCTGTTTCCATGGCTAATTACAGATTAGTGTCTGATACATGCCAGGTCAGATCACTGATCACAGGCCCAGTATGTGGCCCTGCCTTGTCCATGAGCCACAGATGATCCCTCAATAAACCCCACCAGGATTTCGTCCATAGTCATTCAATAGCCTCCACATCCTGCGAGTTGCTAGTTCCCTTCAATTTGAGACTCGTTAGGCATCACCCGTGGTACTGCAGCTAAAACTGTGCTCACGACCTGGGGTCCAATCCCAGGTAGCAGGCTCATGTCTGACTCAGCCATCCATCCTTCTGAGGTCGGTAAAATGAGTACCCAGCTTGCTGGGGTGGGGGCAATGTGTAGCCTGCATACTGTAATTAAAAAACTGTAAACCGCCCAGAGATGACTTGAAGTGGCATGGGGTGGTATATAAGCACAACACTTTTTGCTTTTGCTTTGAGTACTACTACTGTGTCCTCTTCAAGAAGAATGCTGACAAACTGGAGCAAGAGCAACAAGGATAATTAGGGGGCTGGAAACGAAGCCTGACAAGGAAAGGCAGAAACAACTGGGTATGTTTAGTCTGAAGGAAAGAAGACTGAGGGGAAATATGAAAGGACTTTTTCAAAAATTTGAAAGGTAGTCATACAGAAGAGGGGCAGCATCTGTTCTGGATCATCCCTGAGTGCAGCACTCACACCAGTGGGCTCAAGATAAGAGAAACCAGCTTTCAGCTGAATATCAGGAAAAACGTCCTAATTGTTAGTGCAGTACAGCAATGGAACCAATGACCCTGAGAGGTGGTGAGTGCTCCAACACTGGAGGCACTCAAGAGAAATTTGGACAACAACCTGGCAGGTTGATTCCTGCATAGAGCAGGGGGTTGGACTTGATGGCCCTGTACATCCCTTCTGACTTCACTAATAAGTTTCTATGAACATTCAAGTCCAAATTCTTAAATAGCATATTTCAAATTTTTAGGTAGGAAAACTGTTACCATCTCTTTCTTTCTTTCTTTCTTTCTTTCTTTCTTTCTTTCTTTCTTTCTTTCTTTCTTTCTTTCTTTGGCATATTGAGGAGACCAGCATGGAAGGAGGAGCAAGGAGGAAGTGAGGAGAGTATTTATTTTTGTTTATTTTTCCAGTGATTGGGAAATACTTAACACAACCCTGTCTGTATTCAACCCCATTCTATCCAAAAAAAAAGGCATTCCAAACTGGGAGGAAGCCTCTTCTTGTTGTTGTTGTTCATTCGTTCAGTCATATCCGACTCTTCGTGACCCCATGGACCAGAGCACGCCAGGCCTTCCTATCTTGTACTGCCTCCCTGAGTTTGGTCAAATCCATATTGGTTGCATCGATGACACCGTCCAACCATCTCATTCTCTGCCGTCCTCTTTTCCTTTTGTCCTCAATCTTTCCCAACATTAGGGAGTTTTCCAAGGACTCCTCTCTCCTCATGAGGTGACCAAAGTACTGGAGCCTAAACTTCAAAATCTGTCATTCCAGTGAACATCCGGGGTTGATTTCTTTCAGGATGGATAGGTTTGATCTCCTTGCAGTAAGCGTCTTCTACATTACTACAACTTCTTCATTCAGGAAGTACTGTACATTTTGGATCAAGGAACTTTCACCCAATATGGACTGGCACTCAGCAGCTGCCCAGTGCAATCTAACATTCCCATTACACGTCTTTATTTACCAATCATCTGCTGGTGTGCTACTGAAGGTTAAACAAGAAGCCGCCTCTTATAGTCCCTCACCTAGGCTGCTCTTTCAGCCTTGTGTCATGCCATTGGCATGAGAATCACAACTGTATCAGCCTGGGACCCATTTGCTGCTTTTGGAAGCATGACTGTTATAATGCTGGTGGAGGCGTTCTTAGATAGCTGATCCAAATGTACAAGGAGGCCAGTCCTGCTAAAACGTCTCTCTGCTTTGACAACTGTTTTAGCAGTGAGAATTTTGATCCCATGCCCCCTTTTTTGTTATCACAAACTATTGCTCCTCTACTGGATTTCTTGGCACATTCTCAGAAAGCTACATTTAAGTTCAGAGTTGGCATTGCTTGTTTGGGAGTTATTTCTACAGTCCAAGACATTATCCCTCCCTCTTCGTTATACACAGTTGCTCAATTCTTGTGTTAAGTTTTCCACACTGAAAGATACATTATGCCCACAGTCACAATTTTTGGGGCAATTCTCCCTGTATGCCACATCTCTTAAGTCCACCCACATTAGCAACCAGCTTTGGGATCATTCTCTTTCCTGTTTCCAGCCTCCCATTTCTCTCCATAGTCAACCCCTTTTGGCCTCATCACTGCAATGAAACAGTGCTGCTCTTTGTTCAGCCTTTGCTATAGAAACCCAGGTCTCAGAAGTTCAACTCCCCTAGACTTCATCTCCTCTTACACTAAAGTAATAATTACAGTTATGGTTATACAGAGTTGTTGAAAAGTTTAACCTAAAGGTTTTTCTATCAGTATCAAGAATACTGTATCAATTGTCATGGCTACTGAGAACGCCACTTGAGACACCAAATGCCAAACACATTTCAGAAAGAAAAAAAAGAGGTACAGCTTCAAAATGTAACACACAGAGCCCTTAACCCTATCATTATTTCCAACAAGGCTAAGCCCACCAAATCGACAACTGAACTATAGATTATTACCATCTTTGAGTTGGGATCACCAACTGGATTCATTATATAGACTCAAACCATTTACGTGGCAATAATTATCTGCATGATAAACATGTAGTATGCATACTCTTGGTATGTACCTTCTAAGTAGAAGTGCAGAAGATCCTGTAGTTGGTCTCATTTATCTCTAAGAGAATTACCTGTTTCAGTGTAGTCTCAGTCCTATGATTATGCAGAAATAAGTCTAGCTGAGTTGCATGCAAAGCTTTGAAAAACCTATTTGTTTGGACTACAGCTCTGAACATTTCCCAAGCTGTCACAACTGCTGGCTACGGGATCTTCTGAGTTGTGAATCCAAAGAGCTTTACTGGGAAGAGTAACTTTTCCAAGCTGTCATTCTGTGGGGCTTATTTCCAAGTAATAGTAGTAGATCTTTATTTTGGTCACTGACCAGACAAAATATAAAAATGCATTCCTATATCAATTCAGCATAGCACCAGAATAAAAGCATAAAAAAGCAATAAAAGCATGCACGCAAGAACAAACATAACACAATAACATAACCTTTACACCAAAACCAGAGCAGGAAAAATCTTCCCAGTCGCAGGATAGTCAATTCAATAGCAGTCCAGAATCTAATCATTTAATCATTGTCTCTAGTCTGGGACCATGCCCGTGCTCCACTATGTTTCTATTGGGACTCCAACCTTAGCTCATAAATTATCAACCAGCTTGAGCTGTCTATGGCTGCTTCCATCCCACCCCATCCCCCATCTAGCCTTTGTGGCTACCTTCACTCTTGTTCCTTAGTAGTGACGTCTGGCACTTTGCCAAAGTGGCTGTAAACCATGTCCTATGTGAAGAAATTGAACAAGTTATCTTTATTATAGCAGTATACTGTTATTTGATCCCAATGTATGGGAACCCTTTCCAGGACTTCCTAGGTGTAGCATACACAGAGGTGGTTTATCATTTCCTTTTTCTGGGATGCTCTGGGATTGTGGGAACCCATGAAAAGGCCTTCTCAACTGCTGTGCCCAGACTCTGGAACTCCATCCCACTAGAGGCCAGGACTGCCTCATCTCTGTTGTCCTTCCGGAAACAGGCAAAGACCTTTCACTTCTGGTAAGCTTTCCTGAATGATGGGCTACCATGTGTATTTCATATGAATCTATAGGTTCACATAGACTTTGTGTTTATAACTACTTATAACCTTGTAGATTTAATGTAATGTTGTCTATTGATGCTGTAAGATGTCCCTCAATTCCTTGTTCTCAAATACTTGAACATGTCTTAATTGTACTGGACTGTATATTATCCCTCATTACTGTAAGCCGCCTTGGGTCCTTTTCCAAGGAGAAAGGTGGGGTAAAAATAAAATAAAATAAAATAAATTGTGCAGGATGTTCAAGGCCACACAGGCAGGTACAGTGGGAAATTAAACTGACCTTTTCAGCTGCTCCAGGTCAGTGAAGTGGCCTGAAAATGATAGTGAACTGATCACGATCCCTAGTAACTGGAAGGGGCACTGTATTGAGAACCAGACCAATTTGTTTCCTCTTGTTCCAGAACAAAGGACAAAAAACTAACAGGTTCGCAGTAGTGAAGGTAGAGGGGCTGTGCATGTGACAAGCCTTTGAATGAGTTTCAGCATGGCACAACATGTTCATGTGTGAGTGAAGAGGTCTGGGCAATCACATCATGGGCTGCATATCAACCATAACAAGCCCTCCCTTTCCAGGATGGGGTTTTGGTCAGCTGCTGGCATGCAACCTTTGCTGTGATTACTTCAAACAGATGTTGACTTCAGGTTGAAAAAACCTCCCTATCCTTGCATTAAGAAAGAATTCCCTGATGATATGGATTCTTCAAGAGTAGAAAAGTCTGATGTGGTAGATGATTGACTCTCCTTCAATAGAGGTTTCAAACAGATACTGGATGGTGTTGTCTTAGGGCACTATCACACATCCCTTTAAATCCAGATTAAATTTCAAGATAAACCGTGTCCAAAAATCTTGTCCCCACGGCCATCAGGCTTTTAAAACAACAACAACAACAACAACAACAACAAAACCGCTAATGCCCCCTTTAGCGTTACCTTTCAAAAGTTGTATTTTATTTTCTATTCCAATACCTACCAAAGAAGCTGGAATTTTTTTGCCTCACTTAAAAAATCCACATTTTTTAGAGTCAGACGTCCGTGGGAGCGCGTGTTTTTTCTCCCCTATAGTACCAACTGGTTTCTCTTCTTCATGGGGCTGGTCAGCACTGTTTTTATTTTTTATTGTTATTCCCCCTCCCCAGCGCCAGTCAGCTGGCCTGCCAGAAGGTGGAGCATTTTGTTTATTTTTAATTTTTTTTTTAATTTTTATTTTTCCTTAGCCCCTACCAGCCAGCCCTGGGGATGTTTGTGTGTGTGTGTGTGTGTGTGTGTGTGTGTGTGTGTGTGTGTGTGTGTGTGTGTGTGTGTGTGTGTGTGTTGTTGTTGTTGTTGTTGTTTTGGATCCCCCCAGCACCAGTCAGCTGGCCTGGCTAGTTGGAGCATTTTTTTATTATTTTATTTTATTTTATTTCTCCGTAACTCCCAGCAGCCAGCCCTGGGGCTGGTCATCCATTTTGTTTTTTTAATGTCCTCTGTGCCTGCTTGAAGCAGGTTAGGGCTGTGGGGACAGAAGAGAAGCTTAGAAACTCCAAGGGATGTGGGAACTCGGAACCCACATCTTCAATCGAGTCAGGTAAGGAGAAAAGCTGGAGTTTCTTATTTACTGCATCTTCCCCCCTTGTGTGATAGTGCTGTTAGAGGATTTCCAACCCTTGTGACCTCTGAGCCCCCATTGTAATGCAAATTAGATCAGCAATGTTGAACAACAAACCAAGGGGAAATGCTGCCGAATGAGAAAGGAGCAAATGATGCTAAATAAGCTCAGGATTTAATCCCATCAGGACAGATACTGAACGTTACCAAAAAGTCTTTATGGAAAATTATTATGTCTAGAATACCTTCTTGATCTATCAGAATTAATTTCTTTCACAAAGCATTTCTGACATGCATAGATTAATTCATTTATTTTGTGAGGCATGCTTCAGGTCACCAGACCCTCTAGTGCCGATACTTCATTATGAAAGACAAGAATTGTAATCGTCATACAATATATTATTCACATGTATAAGATTAAAATGCCACACACATACAAATTTCCAATACTTGTTAGTGGGAAGCAGTTGGCAATTATTTTATTTACAAAATCCTTGCCTCTTATTATGGAGGAAGAGGTGTCCAACTCAGGTAGTAGAAGTAGCAACAAGTGGAAATTGAAGAGGTGAAGTTGAACCAAAGCTCCCAGAGTCAAAATGATAAGATTAATAAAAACACGAAGACAATGACATCATCTGTCCCCTTTGACTTTAGCTGCAAGTTTCACAGCATTGAGGATAGTAAGGTAAGATGGCTCCAGCAACAACAGCATTTTGGCTGCAATCCTGCAAGCACAACTATGCCTGTCTAAGGCCAATGACATCACCGGCAGCAGGTTGGAAATCAAACACTTCCTATTTTTTTATCCTGTGGTTCCTACAGCACCCTTTCATCATTGGAAGTCATGGAGGCTGTAGGAAAGAAAGAGAATGTGTTTGTTTCTGGAAATGACCCCCTGTAGATGACATCATCAGCCTTTTGCTGGCACAGTTGCACCAACAGGATTTCAGCCATTGTTCTGAGTCTGTAAAGGCTTTTCCCTGCTCTTTTCAAGTAGATGGAGTGCTTCACTTCCTCTGTAATAAAACTGCCAACAGTCCCTCTCCTCTGTGTAGAAGAGGCAGGAAGAACAGTCCTGTCATAGGAAATGATGTTTTCTCAGTAAATCCAGGAGACTTTGCAAACAAACAAACAAACATGTGCTCTAAAGGCTTGCTTCTTTCTTTACTGGGGGAGTTTTTGTTCTAGTGCAGAAGAAAAAAAGGCACTGGATAGGCTGGATATTATCTAGGAATAAGTTAGGTTTTATTATGTTAAGGGAAAAAGAGGAACAACATATTGTTAGGAAAAAGCTCTACCTAGTAGAATCCAACTGTCTATAACTGTTTCAGTCCTATGGCTTCAATTCAATTCCTGCTTTTGGCGAAAGATTGCTGAAGTGCAACATGAAACCTGGTCATTAAAAATAATCTTATTATAGGAGAAAGGAATTGCGAACAAAGGAAAAATAAGATTCCCAGTCTTTCCACTCTAACAATTTTCAAAAGAAATATGTGCATTAGACAGTCAGAGCAAAAACAACAGAGTTTTATGACACCTTAAAGGCTGACACATTTTGTAAGGTGTCAAAGGAAGCGGACTTAAATCATCACAGAGAATGCCCTATTCCTATTATATTTATAAGCTTTTAATGTGTCACAAAACGCCATTGTTTTCACTGGCTTGGTGTCTGCAAGTATTTAAAAACATATTCACAGAATGTGGTTAAAATTAAGTCTGTAGACTGCTACTAAATGCTAGGTCCATTTTCACAAACAATTTCTATGACACTCTACTCAGTATGGGGGTGGTTGGGGTGTCTTTCCAACAACCCTGACTTGTGATACCAGATCTTCTCAAGCTGTGCTTGTCCAGGTTGCCACACTGTGGAAGGCCAGGAAAACATCTACTAGAATGTGCACCTTCTCAGCTGTGGCATTGAGAACTGGCCCATGCGCCCCTCCCTGCCTACCTTTAAGAAGCTGCTTAAGGTGAGCTCTTCACAGAGGCTTTTGATCAGAACGTCATATGAATTTGCCACTAGCTTGGGCCACCTATTATCAATGTCTTTTTCTTGCGAAGCTTGATTTGATTTGATTTTCTTTTATCATTGTCATTGTTTGATTTACTGTCATTTCTGTCTGCTTTTATTGATGGTTAACTGCTCAGAATAGTGCTTTGTACTAATGTGTGTGTGGTGTCTAAAAATCTAGGGAATAAATGAATAAATGTGGTATTATCAGAAGAACATAAGAAAAGCCATACTGAATCACCAAACAGAGTGGCAACTCAGCAGAACAGGGGCTCTAGTAAAAGCATTTTGGGTCTCTTCCATTTCAGCTGCTCAGCCTGAGATGAGATATAAGGATGTTTGTTGCCTTTGGTAGGTTTCAAGAACTCTCCACTAGAGATGGGCATGAAACGAACAATTTTTCGTTTCCATTTTCATTTTTTTCATTTTGTTACGCAACTAAACGACAAATGAATTTTATCTCCAAAATGAAATGAAATGAACAGAAACACTGGAAATTCTGTTGTGCATTTCGTTTCCGTTACTGCAATACAGTGAACTGCTTTAAATGCTAAAAAAAAATCACAAAAAATTGAAATAAATGGTAACAAAACGGTAACAAACGAACGAAAATGAAAGCAATTTTTTTCAAAAATTCACGAAAAAAAGAAACGAACCGAAATGGACCGCCAAACGACAAACGACAAACGAAACATCATTTTTTTGATTCGTGCCCATCTCTACTCTCCACGATTAACCACCATATTATTAAGTTTACCTCTTTCTCCGGGTCTGCCGGGTTGCCCAGGATTGCCTGGAAATCCCGGTCTTCCTGGAGAGCCTTGTTCTCCCTGTGGTCCGGGTACCCCTTGCCGTCCTGGTTCACCAGGGGGTCCGGGGACTGTTCTGGTTGAGACCGATTGGCTGGGAATCTGATTTAAGATGGAGTTATATCTGGCCAAATGACCTGTTTTAAAAAAAACTTTGGTAAATAAACCAGCCATGATGCATAAACTATTGGTTTAGGTTCATTCATTCATTCATTCATTCATTCATTCATTCATTCATTCATTCACTCATTTATTTCCCACCATTTGTGCATTTTTAAAATGCACAACTGTTCAGCTTTTGGTCTTTTGTAAGCTGCCTGAGGTGACATTTGACCTAAAAATGTCACCTCAGGCAGCTTACAAAAGACCAAAAGCTGCACAGTTGCGCATTTTAAAAATGCACAAATACTAGTTACAGATGAAAAATAGTGATGGGAATTTTGGAAGGGGGACAAGCATTTCTAGAACCCACCTTGGATAAGCTGCTCACACACCTGACGTGCTACTGAACGGACCATTGCATGAGACTGAAGGTCTCCCTGGATAAGAAGAACACCATTATCATACACTAACATTTGCAAGCAGTATACTGTAATGTTCCTCAGAGAAATACTACAGGTTTTGCCAAATGTAGAAGTTCCTTAAACAGTATCACTTGTTTTTATGACTGTATTATCATGACACAGTGATTAAACTGCAGTACTGCAGTCAAAACTCTGTTTGCAACCTGAATCCGATCCCAAGCTCAGGTAGTTGGCTTGAGGCTGACTCAGCCTTTCATCCTTTTGAGATGGCTTGCTTGGGAAATGGGAAACAATGAGTAGCCTGCGTAAAAAAGATAAAAGGTAAAGGTTCCCTCCGCACATGCGTGCTAGTTGTGTCCAACTCTAGGGGTGGTGGTCATCTCTGTATTCAAGCCAAAGTGGCAGTGTTGTGCAAGTCCATGTCCATGTGGCCAGCATGGCTGCGAGGAAACACTGTTTTACCTTCCCGCTTTTTATGGCAGTACAGTACCTATTTATCTACTTGCATTTACATGCTTTCAAACTGCTAGGTTGGCCAATAAGGGCGGGCACCAAATGAAACACAAAATGCTGATTCGTTGGTTCATTACGAAATAAAACAAAATGGACTGAATCGAAGTGAAGCAGCAGCATTTTGTTACAAACGAAACCTAACAGCTTTTTTTTCTGTTTAAAACAACCATTTTGTTCTGCTGTAAAACAGCTCCCTTACCTGCTGGGCTCGCAGTCGCAAGCCAGCCTAGCTGGAAAGGGAGTCTCTGGTGTTGCTGCTTCCTCCAGCAGGGGGCTAAGAGCGGAGTGCTCATGTCAGCCGGGGGATTCTCCCAGCTGGGAGGCAGCAGCAAGCAGGGAAGAGTGTCCCCAGAGGACTCACCACGGCTGCGCTCGCATGTGGAGGCAGGCAAAGGAGTTGAGCCAGGAGGCGAGTTGAGTCCTCTTCAACACTCTTCTCCGTTGCTGCTGCTGCCATTTTAAACAGGCTCTAGCCGAGCTGTCAGAGGCTGAAGCCTCCTCCAAGTGCAGTGGCAGCGGATAAAAGTGTCAGAGGAGGACTCGCCTGGCCTCCTCGCTCAGCTCCTTTGCCTGCTTCCGTGAGGATCCACAGCAGCAGAGGCAGGCGCAGCAGTGGCAAGCCCCTCCTCAGTCATCCTTCTGTGCCACTGTGGCAGCTTCCCAGCTGGGTGGCGGTGGGGAATCTCATGGCAGGGGCCTGAGAGGGGAGTGCTGACGTCAGCACTACCCTCTCAGCCACCCTGCCGGAGGATTCCCCTACCTCATTTCGTTTCGTTTCATTTCATTTCATAAGCCACAAAATTCTTTTGGAAAAATTCATTACTTAATGATACGAAGGAGGGGGGGCAGAGTGGAACTAAACAAAACTCAATTTTTCTTTTTCGTGGCCATCCCTATTGGCCAACCTAGTCTGCATAAGTGAATTGTAAACCACTCAGATCTTTAAGCACTATGGGGCACTATATACACTTTTGTGCTTTATTAACGTTTACTGAGAAATAAGTTCCACTGTGAGGAACAGGACTTTTTCCTAGATACTGAGATAAAACAAAGTAACCTAAGCAACTGCAAAAGGAATGGCTTGTAACACTGCAGTACAGGGCCGGGGCCAGACTTTTTTTGCATCCTAGGCAAGACTAATTAGTTGCGTATCCATAACAAATGTTCAAAAACAGGAAAATTGTAGGAAAAACTCTGAGATCAGTTTTGCACACCTTTCAGGTATGCACTCTAGGCAGGCATTTAGTGGTAGCTGTGGCCCTGATTGCAGATATACTTTTTCACAACCTGAGGACTTAGAAGAGAAATATAAAAAGTGAATTACATTTGTTGGGTTTTAATTTACATTTAAATGGCAAGGATGACATAATGAAAAGTGGCTTGTGTGAAGGCATGCTGTCTTTTAAACTTGATAGAACACATACATTAATTGACCACATGAATGGACTGCATATTGATGGAGGTAAGTTTATTGTGCATGTGACGATATGGGTAATTGGTTTATAACTATTGTATTGTAATACCTACCCCCTCAAAGACTGAGAATAAAAGTTTTTTAAAAAAAAAAAAACCCTGACAGACCAGTCCCTGTTCCATTATGTAATGACACACATACTCCTTGATTTGTCTCATATACCTCCTAAGGGTACAAAGCTGTAGTTAGAAGACACTTACACGTTCACCCCTCTCGCCTTTTGCTCCAGTGGGTCCCTGCGAGTAGGAAAAGAAAAGACCAAAATGTAATTTCTTGCATGCCATAATTCCTTGCTTCTTCCTTCCATACTTCCTTCTTTCCATACTTCCTTCCTTCCTTCTTTGCTGTTCTTTATGGGCCTATTTAATTTTGAGCCGTCTAGGTCCCAGGGCTTGAGACACATTGCAGCCATGATGATGTCAGCAGCCACAGGTTGCAAGTCTTAATGCATTTCAAATGCTGTGGCTCAACAGATTGTTGCTGGCACAATACCGTCGTGATAAGCTGCAATGTGTCCATGCAAAATGATTGGCCCCAAGCCATTGGTCCCCATCCAGAAGAGGAGGGGGGAAGGAACTATTTTACAGCAGGCATCTTATGTCAGATCTTGTTCGCAGCGGTGAAAGCTATTTTTAAATCTCTTTTGGACTGGAGAAATACATGTTAATTAGCCGTGTTGGATAAAGGCATTTTCGCTCTTGCACTACGTGGAGTGAAATAAAAGAAACCAAAAAAGACAGTGTTTTGAGTGTCTATAATGCCAAACTGCGCATTACTTTAACAGTGGAATGAACAAAGACATCTGAGTTCTTAAGATATTTAATCATGGACAAAGGGAAGAGGCAATTTTTATCAGGACACCTTCCTCATCTGGAACCCCAACTATCAGCTTGTTTGACAAACACTCCGTGATGCTAATGGGAACTCGTTTCCTAAACACGATTGTCACGGACAGAGGAGCAATTTTGGCTGGGCCTGGGTTTACAGAGAAGGTCTAAACCTCCCCTCTCATGGGCTGTTATATTCATCAAAATGGATGTTGGGCTGCTCCTGGTATTACTCTTTTTAACAACATTGCATGGAATTTAAACAATACTGTATATAACTGCTTTTCCTACTATAAAGGATTAGTGAATGCATAAGCTTTCCAAAACCATTAAAACTAAAATAAAGGAAAATTGTATCTAAACAGGTCTCGTGAACGATAAAGACAATGCATGTGTAAGTTTTTTAAAAAATAACCAAAGCATATTTTGTGTAAGGCCTTTGAAAACATCAAACTGAAGGTCAGAGGATAAGTGAAAAAATGTGACTTGAGTTTTTGACATGGAGAAGTCTCAATGGGATCCATCGACCACATTGATTTCACAGTATTCACAAGGTTGCTTGACTTCAGCCTCACCTCTCTATAGCATGAAATCATAAATCATCACACAGTATTACCTGCACTATAATATTTTATATCTCACAAGTGGTTCTCTCTGTCTTCCCACAAAGTCATTCTCACTGTTTCTTCTATCCTTCACAATATGGTATTGGGGAGAGAACAGGTGGAACAAAATTATAGACAGAAAGTATTTTCCTGTACCCATCGGTCACCTTGTAGAATTTCCTCAGTTGCTCCATAGTATTCTCATACAGGGGCTCTCTGTTTGAGGTCCTCCCCCCAAAAAAAAAACTCTGAATAGACACCACATAAACAGTGACAGTTTGGTTCATTTGAATAAAGTCCACAGATGATCCCCCTGATACTAACAAAAACTTTAAATATAAACTTCAGTGCAAAATATCTGAAGAACCATATCTTCCTGGATGAACCCTCTCCAGAGTTTAGGACATTTGATGGAGGTCTTTTTCTTAGTCCTGCCACCCTTATAGAAATCTTTGACCAGGACATGAGAGTGGATCTCAAGTGGACGCTTCCAGGTTGTGGACATCTTTCCTAAATGAGTCAAGGCTGGTTCTCTCTTCACCGTCCTTTGGTCATCTTTTGAAAGTTGATCAACTACCAAAGTGGTTTTTTTTGGGGGGGGGGGTTGCACTTTTAATTTATGAATATTTTAAATGATTTTCTTCTTTTTCTTAGCATCTGTCCCTCTTTATGGCAGGGTCTACTATTCTGTTTTTTATCCTCCACTTTGCATAGTCATGGGCTTGGTCTGGGTGAACCTGGGACAACTTTTACTTCTCCCTTTATTTATTTAAAATTTATATACCGCCAGCTTGTATGAAACGACTCACAGCGGTGAACACAGGCAAAGCAGGGTAAAACAAAGAACATAATAAAAATAAGATGCAAACCATAAAATAATACATAGCACTAAAACAAACACAGATGATAATATTGGCGTCCGGGCAAAACAGTACAAAAGTCAACAACAGCAAAAGTCACTGAAAGGCCTCTTCGAAAAGCCAGGTCTTCAAGGCTTCCCTACAAGTGGACAGATATTGTGCCAGGTAGACATCTCTGGAAACTGAGTTCCAAAGAGAAGGGGCAACCACTGAGAAAGCCCAATGCCAGATAGAAACCTTTCAGGCTTCTCTAGGAGTGTCTATCCAAAGTGCGGGTGCCTGGGAAGCTCTTGTGGGACAGGTGTGTACTGATCTGAGGGAAATACGCTCTGTGTTGTTGTCAAGGGTGGTCATCATCATTTTAAATGGTATTATATTGATTCATTCTGTGGTTGTTTAAATATGTAATGTGTTTAATTGCTTTTTAATATATTAAAATTGTCTTTTAAATATTATGTTAGCTCCCCTCGGGTCCCTTGATCTGAGGGAAAGATAAACAAAATTAATAAATGAGCCACAATAGGCCAAATGGTTAAATAAACTTAAAATGAGGCAGATGGCTCACAAGAACGTTTTCTGCAGCTTGGAGAAAACATATAACTGCTTGTTTTGAGGTTCAACCAAAGGCATGTGGAAATCTCTCCCAAGGGAGGGTAGACTGGCCTGCCTTACACGTCCATTTTTTACCTTTTCCTGGACAGTTCCAGACCTC
The DNA here is from genome assembly GCA_029282475.1 of Phrynocephalus forsythii. Taxonomy (NCBI): domain Eukaryota; kingdom Metazoa; phylum Chordata; class Lepidosauria; order Squamata; family Agamidae; genus Phrynocephalus; species Phrynocephalus forsythii. The sequence continues at coordinate 107,612,583 of JAPFRF010000003.1, read as the reverse complement.
TTTGTAACCTCAGACACGTGCTGGGAAAGTGGGATAAATCAGCTTGTGAGGAAAAGGTTTGGCAGCCTAGCCTTCTACCCATTGCTTTCTTCCTGTAAATGCCTTTCAGTTTTCTTCCCTGTGCTGTAACATGACAGGCTGAGGGCATGGCTACAATATGAAAACAAATCAATAGCTGGTTCGGTGCTCTTGAAATTGGGTTATAGTCACATGGGAGCCACATGATATTTGGGTCAGTGTGAGCATATTCTTGGGGAAAATTTTAAATTATTTTAAAAGCTTTTTAGTACAGTAGGATCCCAGTATCTGCTGGGGATTAGTTCCAAGCCTTCCCGTGGATAATGAAAACTGTGGATAAGAGAGAACACCAAAATGTCCCCAAAACTGCTGTTTTGTTATAGTAACTTTTTTACAGCTGCTGTTTTGCAACAGTAGCTTGCTTTACAGCTGCTCTTTGTGACAGTAGCTTGCTTTACAGCTGCTGAATTATTTATATATTTTTTCCTCTGCCAACCGTGGATAACTGAATCAGTGGGTAATGAGTCAGTGGATACGGGGTCCTACTGTATATCATTTGGAGGGGGTTATACAGGCTTTTAAAATAATTGCAAAGCAATCAGACAAGCATATGGTCTTGTATTTGGTTGCTTTTGCTGAAGTTTCATTTGCCTTAGGTGACAATTTTCCAAAGAGAATGACACCCAATTAGGAGTGAGACAGAATGTGAACAACATGGGTGGCCAACATACAACATCTATAGAGGGAATTTGGACAACACAGAGATACAATTTGGGGGAGTTTCACAAGGGCAGGTCTGCATTCTACCTGACGACACATTTTATTTGAGATGCTGTTACTTACAGGTGGTCCAGCAACACCTTGTGGGCCAATACTACCCATAACCCCAGGTGAACCGGGGGCACCAGGTATTCCCTGCATGAAGAAAGAGAGCAAGAGAAAAGCATTTTGCCAGTTAATATGATTTTACACCATTTGGTCAGTTCTTACTTATTCTAATCTTCCTTGGAATTTTCAAAGCATGAAGTGCTGAGAATTTAGTTGTGGCCCTTTGACAGAATAGTTCACAAGACAGAAAAGATTGGAGACCACTAGTGAGCCCTTAGTGCAGTTGTTACACTGCCATATTACAGTCAAGCCTCTGCTGATGACTTCAGCTTGATCCCAACAGGCTCCGGTAGCCAGCTCAGGGTTGACTAGGCCTTCCATCCTTCGATGGTCAGTAAAATTACACAGTTTGCTGGAGTTGGGAAATGTGTAGCCTGCATAATTATGTTGTAAATAGAGATGGGCACGAAACAGAAATACAGTGTTTTGTTTCATTTCTTTTCAGTCTTCATTTCATTTGTTTTGTTAATAACAGAATTTTCATCAAGAAACAAAGTGAAATGAAATGCTTCTTAAGGCTATAAATATTTGGGAGCTTTCCTTTTTTTATTTAGCAGGGAGCCCACTGCCCTAAATCAAAAACCCTGAAACCTTCCAATCAATTTGTTTTCAAGCAAAGAACCCTCTGTAAATAATCTAAAAACCTAATAGCTAGCTGCTGCATGGAGAGATGGGAGAGATAAGCTCAACAGCTGTTTGGCACGGCAAAGGAACGAAAGAAAATATTTTTTAAAATTAACCTTCACAGTCCTACTTAAAAAGGAAAGGAAAACAATCAGTTTAAATCAGTGTTGGCGAACCTATGGCACAGGTGCCAAAGATCAGAGCTCTTTCTGTGGGCACTCAACATAGCCCCTTTACAGCCACCTGTATTCAGGTTAAATTGGCACTTTGCAAAAACATCAGTGGGTTTTGAATAGCAGTTTGGGCACTTGGTCCATAAAAGGTTCATCACCACTGGTTTAAATCAACTTGAAGACACAGCCAGTGAAGGGAACAGTTCAGCTCCTTGCTAGCTTTAGGAAGATCACGATTGCCTCAACAGCTGAGGCATGGGATGAAAGGAAAACAAATCAATCAGTTTAAAAATAAAGCCCCTGTTATCAAGATGGCTGGATCAAAAGGCTAGGATGATTTGTATCATTTCCGGGCTGGGGGTGGGTGGGGAATGGTGTTTCATTTCATTTCTTGGCAACACAGTTTGCTGTTTCATTTTGTTTCATTTTGTAAGGTTTCATAAGCTTACGAAAAGACAAAACAGTGTGTCTTTTTGTAATAAGCCCACCCCTCATTGTAAACCACCCAGAGAGTGCTCTAGCACTGTGGGGTGGTACGTGTTGAAACAATAAAACAACAAAAAACACTTGTCTATGCTTAATGCGATTCTGATGCTTACCACAGGCCCTGGAGGGCCTTGAGGTCCAGTTGGTCCATCTTTTCCAGGCAGGCCCTAGTTGAGAAGAAAGCACAACTATTATTGTGTTGTTCTTTGCCCTTGATGAAAAGGAGCAAGGAATCCTCAATGACTGGGACAGCACTGTCCCTGAAGCATAATGATCACAATGTACAACTCAGAGCAGCACCTGTTTTTCCCTTTTAATTTCCTGCTTAAATAGTTGATTACCATTGCAGTGGTTCTCAACCTGGGGGTTGTTCCTGGACTGCAACTCCCAGAAACCACTTCCAGCACAGCGAGTGGTGGAGGCTTCTGGGAGTTGCAGTCCAAGAGCATCTGGGGACCCCCAGGTTGAGAACCACTGATCTAGAGCTTTTGACTTTTCCTCTAGCCTGATAGAGAGAAGAAGAAAAAGCAAGAGCCACCCATAAGATTATTGTCCCCCTCATTTCCACCAACTCTTAGGCAGAGGCAGAACCTTTGAAGCAAGGGTGGACATCACAGGAGGACCGTCCATGAACCCAGTCATATTTCTTTTAATGAGAAAGGCCCCTCACATCCTCTAGCAGAGAATTTCAAGATGTTCTTTTCCCTGCTTGTTTTAGGCAAAGGAGTGCCTTTTTCAAAAGCAGAATTTACCAGAAGCCAGCTCCATTTTTCAGAAAAACAACTGACTATCCATCTGACAAACTGATCCACCAACCAACCAACCAACCAACCCACTGTTTTGTTCAGAACTTAAGCAGCACAGTGGCTAGAAACATGGCAAGATTGTGCCCTGGAGGGCTTAGAGGGGCATTCTGAGTGCAAAATAATGGGGGGGGGTGGGCAGGTGGGTCATGTAGTTTGCTGCACTTTGTCCACCTTAACGTAGAGCATAATTCAGAGGTGTCCAAACTTTTTGCAAGGTAGGCCAGATTTGGTGAGGTGAAAATGTGTGGGGGCTGACTATTTAACCTGAAGGGGGGAGAAAGGGCATGGACCTGCGCATGTCTGCAACAGCCGCAAACACTCCGGTTTCAAGGCGCCCAAGGGCCCGCTGACTGTTGCATGGCCTGGGAACCGGCCTGCGCACACCCAGGATGCACCGCTGCTCACATAGGCTGCCCTCCCTCGCAAAGAGGTGGCGAGGACGCTGCAGCAACGGAGCCAGGGGTGGGTAGGCAGGGCAGGTGCTTGGGGTACAGAGGGAGGGCAGGGAGGGCAGGCAAACCATAAAACTGTAAGTGGATGTTTCCAGATGGCATAGGGAGGGGGCGGCTGGCGGGGATGAATGACAGGCTGAGCCAGCAGGGAGAAGAGACTGAGGGCCATTCAAAATTCTAAAATGGGCCGCATTTGGCCCCTGTGCTGGACTTTGGACATGCCTGGCATAATTGATGTGTGGCAGTACAGAATACAGTATGAGACAAGAGGCTGCCATTTTACCCCAGTGCCCACATACTACTGCCAGGAGTGGGTGATGATGAAGAGAGATTTTTCCATTCATTTTTATATTGTTTTCAAATTCTGCCACATGTTCTCATGTGTCACTGCTCCTCCTATGTAGCTGCCAAGGAATCTACCCATGCAAACCCTCCAGGTGTACTTATGTTGGCACTGTTACTGTGGAGCTCGGCCATTTACAAATTTCCTCCTCCTGTATTTTGTTAGGTGCGAAAAAGGCCTTTTATAAATGGAGCTAAACAGAAGCCTGTATAAGAAGCAGTTGGGGAGGGGGATGAAGACCAAAGACCAATATTTTGACCGCTTCCATGTTTATTCCCAGATTTCATTTCTCAGGTGATCAAATGACGGATAGGCATCACAACTTAATTATGAAAATACAGAAGGCAGAGAAGGACTGGAAACGTATGCAAATTGCGGTCATGTGCTGAATGAGAGTCTTTTCAGGCATTTCTTTTAAAAGAAAGGAAATACAAGTCATTACTCTTAATGCTGTATTTGGATTACCCCCACCCCCACCCCGGCCAGCTGGAGTTGTCTAACATCCCACTCCCTTTTAATTACAAGAGAGGGTAGACTTCCTGTGGAAAGATAGTCACCCTCTTGTTCCACAGTAAAATACAGAAATCAAGACCAGAAATGGATAGCCAGCACCAAAAACGCGAATCACAATTATGAGAGTTGCCAGACTATGCAGACAGAAATTTCCAAAGAGAGGAAGGTGGTGGAGGAACCTTGTTCTTCCTTCCCCATATAATACTTTTTTTTGTGGACATCCCCAGACCTCTTCGTAACCTCAGGCACAGGCTGGGAAAATGGGATAAATGAGCCTTCCAGGAAATGATTTGGCAGTCTAGCCTTCTACCCACTGCCCTCTTCCTGTTAATGCCTTCCAGCCTTCCTTCCCGTTCCATTAGATGACAGATGGAGGGGGAGATCTCACCAGCCTAGAGATCACCGTTTGACCCACTTTTGCAGTTTACAGCGGTACCCCGACTTAAGAACAGCTCGACTTAAGAGCAATTCGACTTAAGAGTGGAAAAATGTTGGCATTTTAACTTCATTTTTTCATTTTTTTCTGATTTTTAAACTTTTTTTAAAAAAATTACCCCGACTTAAGAGTAGTTCGAAGAGCATGCATTCGGAACGGATTAAATTCATAAGTCAAGGTACCACTGTATTTGGTTCATTGTGGAAGCACTCCTGGTCTGCAGTCTGTGGGGGTTGCTTACTTCGTTCCCAGATACAACTGTGGATGGTGTTCCCTTCGGCAACCACCTTGTGACATATAGAGTGAGCTGGAACAGTAGAAAGTACAGCAGAGACAGAAACCCCCCCCCATTGCCTGGTTCTCACAAAGTCTTTTAAAATATTATCCTCAGTGACAGACAGTGCTATTTCAGATATAAGGGAATATCCATGGTAAATTGAGGTGTTACTGTAGCTCAGTGCCACTTACTAAATTGTGTGTGTGTGTTGTGTCATTACAGTCGTAACCGACTCTTTGTGACCCCATGTCCATGGAGTTTTCTTGGCAGGAGTACTGGAGTGGCTTGCCAGTTCTTACTCTAGGCAGCTACAGCACCTGGTATTCCCTGGTGGTTTCCCATCCAAGTACTAACCAGGGCCGACCCTGCTTAGCTTCCGAAATCAGGCAAGATCGGATGTGCTTAGGGCATAAACAACAGCAAAAAAGGAAAGCCACAGGGGCCAAGGGAATGACTGCCACAACAAAAGGAAAGAGGGGAAACGGGGTCATTTGAAACCAGAAGAAAAGGGAGTGACCTGACGTCCTTTTCACAGGAGAAGAAATGTCATGTGAATGGAAGTATCATTCAAATTCTTGATAAGATAGATCACAACAAAGAAAAGAGCCTTGTAAAGGTGATCCATATTGCTCCAAATTCTCTCACTTATGCCATTAGACAAGCAACCCATCTAGTGCTTCTCCAAGTCTTAAGCATCCATGAAAAGAAGAAGCAGTTGCTCTAGTTCTACACAAGCTGTACAGTTTTCAGAAACTGCACCATCCTGGCAAATAAATAAATAAATAAATAAATAAATAAAAATAAATAAATAAATAAATAAATAAATAAATCTACCAAATTTAAAAAAACACGGCAATTTACACAACACACTGTTCTTTCCATGGAAAGAGCAGTTTCCACAGCTGCTGCAAAAACCTCACAGCCTTTAGCAGTGAAGATAAGAAAGCAGCAGCATCTTGTTCACTCTTTTCAGGATGAGTCAAATACATCCCTGGATTGGATGGGCAAAATCTGTCAGAACACAGCTTGGACCTGCAGCAGCCATATCTGTGAGGTCATATCCTAAACCCCTCAAAGAAAGAAAGAAAGAAAGAAAGAAAGAAAGAAAGAAAGAAAGAAAGAAAGAAAGAAAGAAAGAAAGAAAGAAAGAAAGAAAGAAAGAAAGAAAGAAAGAAAGAAAGAAAGAAAGAAAGAAAGAAAGAAAGAAAGAAAGAAAGAAAGTGGTTTTTTTTTAAGAGTCATGGCTTGTTTCTTTTCCATGTCCAATGTTTCATGCAATTTTCTCCTATCCCTGCTCTATTACCATTTTTGGACAAAACTGCCATTAGAATGGATGAATTTCAGAGTGACTGGCGGAGACTTTTAGGGACTTTCCTTGCAAGCCTAAGCAAAAACACTCCCCCACCACCACCCAATGGCAAACAGAATGAACTGAGATACTGTTGGCTTGAGTTTTCTCTTGTTTGCTGGATTAAGAAATGGACAGAGTCCTGATCTATGCCCCATTTCTTTTGTTCTCTCTCTCTCTCTCTCTCTCTCTCTCTCTCTCTCTCTCTCTCTCTTTCCTCTATTTCATTTAATCAATAAATGATGACAGTTATGGATGGTTCTACTGAGAGCTTGGTAGAGAACATTTTTTCAAGCTCTGGTCCCACCTACTATAAATTTCCATAAGCTATCAGAGAACATAATGACATTTCTGTTGTTTTTTATACATGACAGACTCTGCATTCTGAAACGGGATATTTGACACCAATGTAGGAGGAATATGTTACTGATACTGCTGCTGGAGACACAGAAACTTAAAGAATAAGATTTAATAATGTTTTCCAACAGCAAAGCAGGAGAAATGATTCAATATAATACTTATCATCCCAATACCTTCCTCAGTTCAAACCCTATTCCTGCAATCACAGCACCCACCCTCAAAGAGAACTCCATAGTATCTACTGGAAGACTCACAGTTGAGTTTGGAAAGTGGCTCAGTGCTGTTCTTGGAGCAAATCACAGAAATTCTTGACTAAATAAAGCTAATGTAGCCAAACTGGAGCCAGCTCTTTCTTGGGACTGCATCTGCTGTACAGTACACACACCCACCATTCACAGCAAGAGACCTTGTTTGGAAAACTGACAGACTAAGCAAACCCAGCCTCACAGCATTTGAATTCAACAAGGTTTGCTGCACCAGTGAGTGACCTTGCAAGAATAGGATTAATAAAACAGGTTGAGGTAATACATTGGTATTACCACCTTTGTAATGAGTAACAGATGCTGAATTCCCTTTGTTTATTATTTGAAGTGTAAAGTTACGCTCCAGTGCTGGTTCAGTAAGGCACATAGGGAGAAAAAAAGCTTGAGGACTGCAGTCTTTGTGAGTCTTCAATTATTTATTTTTCAATGGTTTGGGGAATGTGTCTTCCATGACATTTTCCCTGGACTGGTGTAGGACAGGATAAAATAAAACGCAGACCCTCACATCTGTACAAACCACTGCAGTGTTCATACAGGAGCTTATAAATGAAAACTACAGCTACTTCATAACACAGCTGTTCACACATATTATGGGATACACCTTTTGTACATGGTTTCCCTATGAGGAAATATACTTCATGAAATACCTCTCAGGATTGCTCTATTTGCCACAGAAGCAAAGTGATTCAAGGATGCAAGACCAGCAACTCATTAGAAGTAGTTTGGGAAGAGCCATTGAGTAAGGTTGTTCAAAAGGATTATTCCACAAATTTATTTATTTATTTATTTATTTCTATACCGCCTGTCTTCCAGGGGAACTCCAGGTGGTTTACAGCATATTGATATAGATTAAAACAGATATCTAATTATTATTATTATTATTATTATTATTATTATTATTATTATTATTATTATTATTATTATTATTATTATTATTATTATTATTAAATAATCAGCAAGATGGTATTTATTTACCCCGCCCCCAAAAAAAGCTAATGGTTGCCAAATGCCTCTCTAAAAAGTAAGGTCTTAAAGTGAATCTCACTTGGCAGTTTGTTCCAAAGTGTAGGGGCGGCCACAGAGAAGGCCCGGTTTCGAATGATCAATTTCTGGGCCTCCCTAGGAGTGGCCATCCAAAGTGAGAGCACCTGCAACTTTCTAGTGGGTCAGGCCTCAGTTGACCCCTGGAAGATCCGCTCTGTCAGGTATTCAGGTTCCGAGCTGTGAAGGGTTTTGTAAGTCAAAACCAGTACTTTGACCCTTATTTGGGATGCAACAGGTAGCCAATGCAAATGGGCCAGAACTGGGGTGATGTGGTCATATCTGCCCACACCAACCAGCAGTCCGGCCGCTGCATCTTGTACCCGCTGTACAAAATTACCTGCTAGGGATTTGAAAAGCTGAACGACTAGTTGATGGTGGATTTTTCTTCAGAGTTTTTTTTTTCCAATTCTGTTTTGAATCAGTCTTTTAGTCTGAAATTAAATGAATTTCCAATAGCATATATTACAACAGGCCCAATGGATTATGAAACCCATCAGCTGGTTCCTACACAGTTCCAGGATTACATTACATTTTTCTTCATTGAAAGAGTTTGTTATAGATTCTTAAGACTGAAAAAAAGGGAAGGAAAACTTTACTAGGGATTAAAAACCACTGGAAACAAAAAGGAAGTGGGTGAGATTAGCCCTACAACCAGAAGATGGAAAATATGCAGCACTCATCCGTTCTACCCAATCTTTTGTTGCTACTAAGTGGTAACATCGATGGGCTATAGAGCCCTATTTTCTCTCTGCACAAAGTGGAAAAATAATTTGCTTGGTTACTATATACAGTATGCTTACAGAGAGCAACAGATGCTGAAGGCAAACATTAATAGTAGCCAACATTCTGTTTTCTCACACAATCCATGGGAGTAGCTCCCTGCCCCCAATCTTCTAGTGCCTATTTTCCTCTTCCCTAAAGATAGGCTTTTGCTGATAATCCAAAAGACCCTGTCCCCATGGTAATATTTTCAATCTCCTTTCTCAACCCCATTCTTTTAAAACAGACTGTTTATACACAATGATTCTGAAACGATTATATGAAAAATGAAAAATAAAGTTGCAAGAACTCAGTTAAACACCCTGTTTATTTTCCATAACTTCAGTTCCTTTTTAGTTTGGTTTTATTTCACTTTTATGAGCCCGAATACCAAAATGGAAAGAAAAAGTTCTCTCTCTCTCTCTCTCTCTCTCTCTCTCTGTGAGTGTCTCTCTGTGTGTCTGTTTGTGTGTGGCTCTGTACATCTCTCTCTCTCTCTCTCTGTCTCTCTCTGTCTGTCTGTCTGTCTGTCTGTCTGTCTGTCTGTCTGTCTCTCTCTCTCTCTCTCTCTCTCTCTGTGTGTGTGTAAGTCTGTGTATGTGCTTTAAAAATAAAAATAAAAAGCACTAAAATGCAATGGTAATATTTTCAAAAGGGCAAATGGTTAGCACAGCCATATCTATGTCTGCTCAGAAATTCAATTATCCTTGTTCCCAGAGGGGTGGATATAACACTGCAACAACAGGATAGTGCTATTCAGGCACTGAGTAAAACATGAATCTGGAAGTGTGAGAAGGGCAAAGCGCAATCCAATTCCTCTTCTGGTGTTTTTCTGTCCTCTATGCATTTGGGAACCCTGAGACCCCTCATAAACCCCAGAAATGGGACTATCCCTTTCTGCCTCCTCACACATTCAGGTTAACACACTTCTGAACAGCTGAATACGGTTTATGTTGAACTGGTGCAGCAAGCTTTTTTTTTTAAAGTATCAGTCATAAAAGAGCCATGCTGGATGAGGCCAAAGGCCCATCTAGTTCAGCTTCCTGTATTTCACAGTGTCCCCACCAAATGTGTCCCAAAGCGCATGAGACTAGATATCTGCCTCCTGATACCACTCCCTTGCATCTGGTCCTTGAAGTACCCCAGTTTTAAGCCTGGAGATTACACATCTCCCTCATGGTTTCTAACCTCTAGGAATCTGTCCAATCCCTTTTTGAAGGCATCCAGGCCAGGTGCCATCATCACCTCCTGTGGCAGGGAGATCCACAGACTAACAACACGCTGGGTAAAAAATATTTTCTTTTGACTGTTCTTACTCTCCCAGCCCTCAATTTGAGTGGATATCCCCTAGTTCTGGTATTTTGTGAGAGGGAGAAGAGCTTCCCTCTATCCACTTTACTCATGCCCTGCATTATTTTGTACGTCTCAATCATATCCCCCCCCTCAGGTGCCTTTTTTCCAGACTAAAGAGCCCCCCAAAACAGTCATAGATGGGTGGAAATAGGTCAGGGCAAGATTCAGAGTAGCTATATGAGAGTGTTGTGATTGAATTGAGAGACTCTCTTTACACGCATTCCCATACTTGGGCAGAGGCTGATAGGCAAATATTAAAGGATGAAGTCCTCATAAGAGGAGAATGAGCTTACTTTGGTTTCAGAAATCTGAATCCAGATTGGTTCTCAACACCCTTGGGCAGTCACTTGTAAGAATTTGCAAACTGAAGTGAGTCATGTTTTGTAATGATTTTTCATTGTTCCTCTAGATCATTGGTTCCCAGCCATGGGTTTCCAGGTGTTCTTGGATTTCAACTCCCAGAAATCCTGGCCAACATATCTACTTGTGAAGGCTTTGGGGAGCTTCAGTCCAAGAACATATGGGGATCCAAGACTGAGAGCAACTTTTTCAGATATACCATCTTTAAGGTTCAGGATGAAAACCTAGGAGACACCCTTCTATGTTCCCTCATGGTGAAAAAGAGAGAAACAACTGGTGTGATGCCACATACAGAAACAGCCTCAGAGATTTCCTGAGATTGGGAGAGACAGCACAAAGTGCACCTGACTAATGGATTGTAGAAATTAAAATAGTGAAGAACAGAAGTCAGAAATAGAAATCCAGTTGTTATTAGTCATTTCACTTTACCCTTTGACCTTGGTTTCCATCTCGTCCTGGGGCTCCAGATGCTCCGGGGACACCCTGCATAAAAGATGAAACAAGCAGATAATGGCCGGACTTCCACGTCATTTACATTGATGCAACACCACCATAGCGTCAGTGGTGAATTGACACAAGAAGCCCAATTGTGTGACTCCGTGTGCAACATGAAATGCCTAGAATGAGTTCTTCACCTGGAGCTATGTGCTGCTGAAAGTTACATTGTTGGTGTTGGGCCAGCAAGTGTACCTAATTAGATTCTGGCCAATGCATTTCAAAATAATGAATTGTTGTTGTTGTTGTTGTTGTTGTTGTTGTTGGTGATGATGATGATGATGATGATGATGATGATGTCAAAACATTTATAAATATTTTGAAACAAAATATAAATCAACATGTAGTACTGATTTTAATTACTCTTTTAAATATAATACTTACTAAATTATTTTAAATATTTGTATTCTTATTGTTTTTAGCATTTAAATATTGCCTTTTCAATGTTGAAAGCTGCCTTGAATCCTTTTAAGGAGAGAGGCAGGGCAAAAGTGTTTTAGGTAGGTAGGTAGGTAGGTAGGTAGGTAGGTAGGTAGGTTGGTTGGTTGGTAAATAAGGCTAAAATACATATTGTCTGCATATAACACTGATGAAACAAAGGAGTTTAAAATCTCACCAGGAGAAGGAGATATATGGATAGGGCAAGATGTGAACAATCATGGATACAAATTATTTGGATGTATTTATTTAAAACATTTTAAACTACTGTTCCCTTCAAACAGATAGAGCAGACCTTTTTTCAAGCTAAATAAATCAAATCCAATCCCAAATCCCCCAAATCACAACAGGGTAGCAATAACCAACAAAAGAGAGCAATCCAAACCCTTGGATTTGCCAGAGGGGAGATAGTAAGTATGAATGAAATGAAGGAGTTCTGCCCAGCTTCTGCGACTGTTTTGCCTACCAAACGCTCCCGTGGATGGAAATCAGGTTTTGATGACTGTGAGCATAAACATGGTTCTGGGACGACACATGTCCGTGGATATGCTGGATCCAAAGTTGCTCCAATGCGATGAGCATGGCTGCAACAAAGTCCTTGATCTGTACTAACTTGAAGGTGCTTCCAAATGGGGAGGATTTAGAATATTCCGCACACATAGCCTGTCTTGACCAGCATCAGTGGGAAGGCTTGAAATGAGGCGGTAGATCTGCTACTTCACTCCCCTTCGAGTACAGTATAGTTAAAACTCTCCGGTTACATAGCTAATAATAATAATAATGTATCATAGAATCAGAGAACAGTGAAGTAGGAAGTGGCCTACAAGGCTATCATGTCCAACCCCCGGCTCCATGTAGGAATAGAAATCAAAGGATATCTGCCACGTGGTTGTCCAAATTTATTTCGATTGCCTCCAGTGTTGCAGCATTCACTAGCTCTTGAGGTAATTAGTTCCATTGCCATACTCCTCTAACAGTTAAGAAGTTTTTCCTGATAGTCAGCTGAAAGCTGGGTTCTCTTAACTTGAGCTCTTCATGTAGTCCTGAATAATCTAATCATTTTCTAAATATCTGGAGCTCCCTATTTCACTTTATATCACAATGGCAAATTCCATTTGTTCAACAATTACCTGCAAGCCAGGACGACCCATTTCTCCCATTTCTCCTTTTTCACCCATTGGTCCCTGTTGATAAATAATTACAGAATGAAGTGTTTTAATCCATGGCTTACTTTTTCTCTCCCCTGCAACCCAGTATCTTTCATCAGAAGAGAACAAAAAAGTGGTAACCCAACTTTTCTTTCTTGAATGAAAAAAAATCCTAGAGGAAGTCTAGGACGTATAAATCAGTCATTCTTAACCTCTTTTTGGGTCATGGCCATGAACAAAATATGAAAAGAGAAAAAAGCCAAATCAGGACTGTATAATTCACTTAAACTATATAACGTGGTATGTGAAGGATTCTTTGCAGTCTGTGGCTCCCTTCAAATGCAGTAGCTCCCGGGGGGCTATATGGCCCCTATTGAGAATAGTTGCATTTTAGCCAAATGTAGTAAATGTGTTTACATCCCACTGATTTTTTGGGGGACACAACTCAGCAGCATGTACTTAATTCTCCCACTGAAATTCCGAGGGCTTCACTTTGTTAAACCTTGTCTAAACTCCCTTCTGATCTTTGAAACACAAGTCAGATCTCTTAAAAACTCAAGATACTAAGAAAAACCTAAAAAGAAAAGTTATGACACAAATTATTCAAATGATTATGCTTTTTTAAAAAGACTGCTGTAATTGAAAGCAGGAAATAGTATGTTAAAAATAAAAGATCCTTGTGATGACCTACCAAGATGGGACATTCTCATATCTATCAACTAAGTTGAAATGGGAAGGCGGCTAGCATCTTTTTAACAGCAAGGCATTATAAGAAGATAAAAGCTGCTTTTTTGGACCACAATTCCCAGAATCTTAGATGGTCACTAGATGGTCACCAACTGCTGGCTTGGGAAGTCTGGGAACTGCCACCCAAAAAAAATTGATTGCTCCTATTTCTGATTGTGAGGCTGACCATTTGTTAGTCACAGTCATGGTGTTTATACTCATGAAGAGAAAAAAGGACATGTTTTATATCCCTGCCCCTTCCAGCTGCAATTTTTCCATGTTTATTGAGAAGATGCATTCGGAAACTGCAGCAGCATCCATCTGAACGTGGTTACAACACTCTGTTTAGCTGGGAACCCTGCCTTGTTGGGGTTCCCTGATCAATGTTTTCTGAAATGCACAGTTACATGTTTCCTTCATGCAATTATACATTTCTTTCAAAACTTCCCTGAAAATAAAGGAAACTGGGACTTGTTACACATCCCCTTGGTTACACAGCATCTCCACTGGTTGCTGATCTGTTTCTGGGCTCTATTGAAAGTGCTAGAAAGTACTAAATGGTTTCATTCCAAACTATCTCAAAGATGGTATTTGCCTTTATGAGCCTGTTTTGGTGTCAAGATCATCCCAAGAGGAGAAGAGGCCCTTCTCTTGGTCCCATCACAGGTGCATTTGGTGGGGACATGGAAGAGGGCTTTCTCTGTCACTGCTCCTAGACTTTTGTACTCCTGCCCACAGGAGGCCATGCTGGCCTCTTCTCTACTGTCCTTCTCCAAGCAGGAGAAAAGTTCTTCTGGCAAGCTTTTCCTTAAGGGCAGATTGTTTAGGTGAGACTTTAAAATGAGATAACATATGTGGCCTTGTTTCATAATCTGTTTTAATACTTTGCTTAACATTCTTGACATAATTCCTTCATTTAATATTTGACTAATTTGCTGGTTTAACCTTTAATACTATGTTTTAATTTTGTAAGCCACCTTGGGTCCTTTCTTAGGAGAAAGATAGGGTAAAATATGTTATATAAATAAGTAAAGGGATGGATGGATGGATGGATTGATGAATGAATGAATGAATGAATAATGCAAGTGAGATCACAACATATTTACTGACCATGAACATCTGAAGAGGGCTTTAGGGTTACGTATAGGAGCAATTCTGTGCCTTTTGCTTTTCTAGTCAATGGAAAGACTTTCAAAGACTATATTGGAGGGAAATTAAAGAGAGATTCTGAAACCTAATTGTCAGGTTCCTTCCAGTCTGAGGTAAATTATGTGCTTGGTAGCATTCTAACAAGAGGATATAGTGGTCCCCCGCCCTTTCGCAGTTCATATACTATGGTCCTGCTATATTGCGGGACCACAGTATATGAAAAAAGGCCCCCTGGGGTAAGGGGGGAAAGTCCCTCAGAGGCCTCAGAAATGATTTTTGGTGATTCGGAAGTCACTTCCAGTTTTCCGGAAGTCACTTCTGGTTCGCAGGGAGGCCCTTTTGGGGCAGGAAGGCCCTTGCAGGCCATTCGGGGCAGCACCAGGCTGGGGGTAAGTAGAAGAGCCCCCAGCTAGACCCCCCCCCAGGCCTGACCCAACCTGTACCCACATATCGCTGATTTTCAATAATCGCGGGTTGGCTCGGGTCCCTAACACCCGCGATAGGTGGGGGGGTCACTGTATAACAAAAGATAACAGATAAAGCTACATTTGCCAACTTATCAATATAAGATGCAATTGAGAGGCAGCAGCTTCCAGTATCAGACTCATGGTTTATCTAGCTCACCAATCCGTTTCCTACATCAGCGCAATGAATCCCAATAGAAAGCACATAGGCACAAGATGGGGGTTTTATCTTTCTCCAGCCATCATTCCCTGGTGACATGTATTCGAAGCTGCAGCTCTTGACTGTTCAGAGAACATATGTAAATAAAAATGGGATCTTGTAAAACCTACCGTAGGTCCTTGGATGGAGAGACCACTTGGTCCTTGTGGGCCAGGAGGTCCTTGAGGACCGGGAGCTCCAATCTCGCCACGAGGTCCATCTGGTCCCTAGAACCAAAAAGCTTACCATAATTTTGAACTATTACATATGGAAGGAGTAACAGCTTGTGCTGCTCAAGTATCAAGCCAAATGGAATGAAAACTAAAATATGAATTAGATGCAGCATGGAAATGTTTCTTTTTTTAGATTTCTGCTCTCAAGACCCCCTAGTTATCCTGGCCCATGTCCCAAGCACTGACGAGATCATATGCAGCATTCCATGTTCTTAATGAAAACAATAAAAAGTCGTAAGATTGGCAAGAGGTGGGGACCAATAGCAGTAATGGATTTCTGTACACAGCCCTTAAGAACATAAGAAGAGCCGCCTGGGATCAGGCCAAAGGCCCATCTAGTCCAGCTTCCTGTATCTCACAGTGGCCCCACCAGATGCCTCTGGGAGTGCACAAGACTAGATATCTGTCTCCTGATACCCACTCCCCTGCATCTGGCCCTTGAAGTACCCCAGTTTTAACCCTGGAGATTACACATCTCCGTCATGGTTTGTAGCCTGTGATGGATTTTTCCTCCAGGAATCTGTCCAATCCCCTTTTGAAGGCATCCAGGCCAGATGCCATCACCACATCCTGTGGCAGGGAGTTCCACAGACTAACAATGCGCTGGGTGAAAGAATATTTTCTTTTGTCTGTTCTTACTCTCCCAGCCCTCAATTTGAGTGTATTTCCCCTAGTTCTGGTATTTTGTGAGAGGGAGAAGAGCATCCCTCTATCCCCTTTCAAAGTTAATAGCAACATTTGAAAAAACAAATATGAAAACCATTCTGACAAAATAGTGTTTAAAATAACCACATCTTTGCTAGCTGCCTGCAACAGGGAGGGGTCCTGGTGAACATGGTAGTGTGAACTGGGGGAGGTGGTCAATGTGGTGGCCCTTTTTAGAAATGAGGAAGCAATTTATGACAGTATATAGAAGTATCTGTATTAATCATCATCTTATGGAGGTGGTCTGGTTGCCTTTTTCTCCTCCTCTGGAGCTTGGACAAGTTACTTTTTTTGGATCCACAGAATCCCTACCTCCCAGCCTGTGCAGCCAGTAGCCGTACCCACTGGGAGAATCTGAAAGTGATAGCCCAAAAATATGTTTGCCCAACTGTGAAATCAACATGAAAGGAAGACCCCATTTTTAAAAAGCCCTAGTATAATAGGTGGCTAGATGCAGGTGGCGCTGCAGGGTATGCTCATGACCACAGAAATATGTTCTACAGACCACATGGCGGTTACAAACGGAGATCAGCACCAGCCCCTAGAATCATAGAATCAAAGAATCATAGAGTTGGAAGAGACCTCAAGGGCCATCTGGTCCAACCCCCTGCCATGCCAGAACCTCCATCGCAAGACTCCCGAGAGATGGCCATTCAGCCTCTGCTTAAAAAACTCCAAAGAAAGAGACTCCACCACCCTCCGTGGCAGCATATTCCACTGGAACAGACTAGATTTAATTGCCAGGGAAAGTTTTATCTTTAACTAGCTCAGTGGTTTAGGTATCTGGCTGTACAGCTAGGGAGCAGAGCCAGCCTGCCTGGCCTTGGATACACTGCATAGTCCCAGAAGAAGGGAGTGATAAACCAATTCTTAGTATTCTCTGCCTGGAAAGGTTTGCCATAAGTCAGAATTGAATTGAGGGCAGATGACAGTATAATAATAGCACGCCATCAAATTAATTATGACTTATGGTGACCCTTTCCAGGTGACCCCTTGAGAAATTATTTGCCATTTGCTTCTTTGGGGGCTTCTCTAGGACTCTCCAGACAAGCATAGGGGTCAGTTCTGAATTTAAAAAGCCAATGAACCTGCCTCCCAATGAAATCTCATGCTTGTCATAATAGCCTAGAATTCAAGCCATTCTAGAGAAGCACAGCATTTATTAACTCTCTAATTAATTCCCATAAAATGCTTATTCAAAACACTATTTTTCTGGCAATAATATCCATCATTGGGAAAAGAGAATAATCTTAAAAAGTAGACACATTACAGAGAACTGAAACAAAAATAATTCCAGTGGATGAGGATGGTGGCAACTGAGTATTTACACAGGAAGAAATAGCATGATAAGGTACCTTTGGACCATGATCACCACGGTTCCCCTTTGGACCTCTGAGACCTGGACCACCCTGTAAAACACAGCTGGTGTCAGGAGGAAACAAGGACAACCTGCAGCCTAATGTTGCAGTGTATTTTCACCTAACAGGACTTCTTCTTCAAGGCTCTCACTAAGCATCCTGCCAGCCATATCTTCCTCCAGGACACCCCAGCCATCGTATGCACATAGGTTGAACTTTCAGAGCAACATCAAGCAACCAAAATGTTTACACGATGAGCTGTATAAATGCAGCACGTTGCAGGATTTGTTGGATCATGCTAGGCTAAGACTGGAAAGATCTATAGAAATCTAAGGGGCATAAGGTTGTTGCTACTAGTTTAAGCTATATTGATTGAGTTCAATTTGTCTACTATAAAAGCTTGAAAGAGTTCAACCCAACGCATCTTAGTAGCATCAATTTCAGTATAATTTGAAGGTTGCCATGTAAAGCACCAAACATTAAAAAAGATCTACTTCAAAACACCAAACTTAATCTACTTCAAAACAGCACATCTTCTTTAGTTCAATTCTGTTCATTAAACTTTCTCCCTATAACCATGAGGTCCTTATGTTTCTTCTACCAGAGTGGCCAACCTCCTCCTGGCTGAGATACTGGGATGATGGACTACCTACATATAGAGATGTCTGGTCTGACTGACGGGCACACCCAGGTCAGAACAGACTCTCAGGCATTTTCCACTCTGATTGTTAGGCACACCCAGATCAGAAGGGAAAAGCCTTCTACTGTGACCACTAGTTACATGCTTGGATAACATCAAATGGTACATACATCTCTTCAATCATTAAGAATCTGGGAAGGTAGCCTTGGGGAAGGAAGAACGGTGTTATGCTTGCTTAGCAGAAATAATGTATAGACAAAATGTAACATGTCTAAGCCTTCTGGAATACACAGAACGTTGAGAAATTGTGCTAATGCAATCTGTTCTATTCTGTGATTTCAAATATCATAATTACTCTTTGATTAATGAGGACCCTCAGACGTCCACTCAATAAAAAGAGGAAGCTCCTCTCAGTAGAGAGAGCTATCTACCAGATTCTTGCAACCACTGGGTTTGTCAGTCAGTCCTACACCTACACCCCAACGCACGAGATACATACTGTACCTATACACTGTGGGCTAGTGAGAGCCTGAGAGTACATAGTGCAGCAGCTCTATTTATTTATTTATACATTTTTATACTGCCCGTCTTCCCAAGGGAACTCCGGGCAGTTAACAGTAACATTAAAAACAAAATATCAGATATACAGAAAACAAAACATTAGGAGTGACATTTTTTGCTTAGTAAAGGCTTCCTTCTCCAATTGTGGAGAGCACGTAGTGTCATTGCATTGGATACAAGTTGCCTGCACTCCAAAATCACCTTTAATGACCGACAACTTGCCATTAGTCATTGGATGAAAAACCTGGATGCAACAGAATAACTTCCTGATGACCACATTGACAATGATGTGGGAACACCTAGGGAGTGTTGCCTACTCGATGCCTTGCATAGTTCCTCAAAGTCATGTTCCCAACCCAGGGAAGCTGAAGACGCGCAGAAACTAGGATTGGGAGAGTTTGCAAAAGCGAGAGGATTGGGAGGTCACCTTACCGGTGGTCCAGGTGGGCCATGAGGTCCCTTGCTGGATTCAGAACAAGAGCAAGCATGAGGAAGGGCAGGACAGGTTTTTTCATCCCTCTAGGGAGGCAAAGGAAAAGAAGCAGGAAGGGTTCTGTCAGGTCCACGGGATGTCAAATCAATGAACTTGGGATCATGCCTGTCGTACTTGAATATTTTGATTAAAATATCAAATTCATTTACATTTTAATTGCATGCAGAAAGTTTAACCAGAACCCTTACCAAAGCTGGGAGTTCGCAGCATTTGTCTCGATTGGCCCATGAAGTGGTACAAACAATATCAAACATCTGTAACTGGAACTAGTTCAAAAACGGATAAAACAAAGTATAGTTATTCTTGAGGAAAACCAAGGAAGCTGAGAACAGTAGCAGCCCGTATCCACGGATTCAGTATCAGTTATCCGTAGTCTGAAAATCTTCTACATAACATGGTATCTGGCACCTGCTAGCATCCAGTTCTGGTAATGCATGCTAAAAAAAATTCTGTTCCCCCCTCCTTTACTATACTATATATTTAGCAATTGCTATTACCCACAGATTTCAGTATCCGCGAAGGCAGTCAGAACCAAACCCCCGCCCCATGTGGATACTGGCATCCTACTGTAACCCAAAAATACAGCTATATCATTGTAACAATCAGTGAATCTCTGCTAAAGGTCAACTTGGAGGGTAGCATCAGGTATACTAAAACAGCTGCTTCTGTTAATCTGTGAACAAATCTATAAACATCTGTGAGCAACTGTTTAACAAATGGGCTGTACATGCTTTTGATTAACTAGCTAATTGAAATGCAGAACTCCTTCTTCCACAGCAGTTATGAACCAAGATAGATAATGGCAGGTGTTTGCATAGGATCTGCATAACTGGCTTCAGTTAATTGATGAGGTGACTTGTGAACAACGGGGATTGTGACTCAGCATAAAACTGAGATACGCACCAGAACTCTGCCAACTTGCTGCAATTAGCAGGTGTGTGTGTTTGTGTGTGTGTGGTGATGACGGAACCCCTGGAAAGAGATTCATGAATATTCTAATGGTACACCAATCCCAGAATGTGGGTGGGGTTAGGTCCTATAAAAAGAGTGACAGTTGAATTGCTGGGGAGTTAATCAGAGGGGGAACTGAGAACTGAGCTCAGTCTGTGTTAGATGGTGACAGGGAAGAGTAACTCATTGAGTTAGGGACTGGACAGGCTCTGGCTAGGATCTGTTTAGGGACTTGTTTAAGTTACATCTTAAGAACATTTCAAAATGAAAGTTATTAAAACACGCTATTATTTATATATGTTTTGAAACTAAATAGACTACATCTTTATGTTGAAAACTTAACACTCATGTCAAGTTCCAATTCTTCATAATAGAAACAAGTACAGTACAGGTTTTAGTAAATGGTGGCAGCCAAAGTAAAAACAGTTTTAAAGTGTGGCCAGGTTGTGAAATACCTGGTTCATCACGGGGGGGGGGGGATGTAGAAATTGTATGTGAGCGCCAATTTCTTACCAGTGTGATTAGAAGCAAATTACAAGATCATAAAATATCTTATACTTCAGCTTTAGTCAGTTTAAAAACTGCACACTACATTGTATTTTTGTAGTATCTTTAGTAATGGTTATTTGAATTGCTTCATTACATATTCAACTGAATTAGCTATTCTCCTGATGTTGTGATTGGATTTCCTACTCTATTTCCAGCTGCGTTAACTAGCTGACGGTATTTAATATTTAGTATTGTTGACTTTTTGGACTTCGTATCTCAGAAATTCCAGTGAGTCTGGCCAACAGTCAAGAATTCTTTCAGTTGCAATCAAGGACATCTGGAAGGCCAAAGGTTGAGCATAACTGTACTAAATATACGCTTGTTTGTTTGTTTTCAGAAACATTTGTTTGGGGATATTTACACTTAGTTGGGTGTGGCCATTATTCTGTGGGCAAATCCACACAAGTCTGCAAAAGGACAGACTCAGTATTAGCGAATCCTTTAAGCAAATTCTGTCAGAATACATAAACAGCTGTGGGGTAGGGGTGTGGTGCAGCTTACAAAGTGCAAACTAAATATAAAAATATGCTGACATAACCTAGATCACTGTCTTTACTAAAATTCACATACATGGGTCATGCAACCTTATGGATTTCATATGAACATAAAGCTCTGTATAAACATGTATTTAGACATACAAAGGTGCCTTTTCTGTGGATTCTGACAGAGCAATTATGGTAGTCTGTGTGAATATTTGCCCTCTACATAAGCAAAGGACTGATGGGTTTCAATTCTGCTCTTTAACCATAACAATATAATCAAAAGATAGCTGAAAGATTCAGAAGTGACATCACATAGTGTATGTGGTATATGATTACCACAATGCATGAACGTCTTTGCCTTAAAATTACATTATGATGATGTTACAGAGGATAATAGCAAGAATCAAGTCAGTTAAAATAGCATTTATTTTGACTGACAAGTCAGGCTGCCACTTTTCTACATAAGAGGCTTCTTAATTTATATTGAGGATGTCAAGCCCAGTGATAAATGCACCTTTTCAGTGCAGCACTGGATTCCCAGTGAAATCTGGAAGCTGAATCATGGCAACTGGACTTCTTTTCTTGAGCGATCGAAACGTTTCGCTGCTCATCCAAGCAGATTCGTCATTCTGAAGAAAGTTAGTGGCAAGTCTTCCAATTTATAGTTCACCTTGATTTCACATCCCCTTGTTCTGAACAGGCTCATAAATTGGACAGTGTCCTGAATAGGCTCATTAGAAGGACAATGGCCTGGGGTGCATGAAAGTTTAGCCTATGCAACCCTTCTCAATACCGATTAAGTATGGGTAAAAATACATCACACCTAAAGTTAAGAATAAGCTTCACTGAAATCTGTGACAATGCTGTCAGTCATCTAACTGAAAGTATTGCACTGCACAAGGGAGGCAAGTCTTGCAGAAGTACATAGACCAGTTGCTCTTGAAGGCAAATGAATTTTTCCTGTGGGTGTACAAGTTCACCGAGATCACTTCTCATTCATGTAGTTCTGACTTCCCCAACAAAAGCCACCATGTCTTCCCCTTTCTTCTTACAAAGCACCCTTTAACAGCAACCTTTTATAAGCTGGCCTTTTGTCTTTCCCTGCTGGAATGCAGTCACAAAAGTGGCGCTATTCCGTCGTCTCACACAAGGCTTAATGTATTCATGGGCATATTTAAGCCCGAGGCCTGATAGCACTCCTCCTTTGTGCAAAGACACATCATTTTGGGAGGGTAGGTATTCCTGACAGGCCAAAGAGCTGGAGGCTGTTCATTTCCCTTTGACTTTTGGCACCGTTGAGTTTCAAGGGGTTCGTTCGGTCAAGAGGGTTCAAGGGACATGGGTAGGCAGCCTTCACATGCCTCTCTCTTACGTCATTCTGTGATGAGCAGATTCAGTTAGAATGTAGCATGCAATGTCACATAATAGTGCGATGTTAAAACAGATAAACAGCGGCTACCACTTCGAATTTACCAGAAGGCAATGACTCTGTTCCTGGAAACATCTTTTTCTGGGAAGAGTAGCTTTGACGGTTACTTCACATCCCTCTCATTACGGCTCGCAGTTTCACTTGGGACCGGTACGAGAAAATGTTACTCCATGTCCATTGCATGACGGCGGAATCTCGTCTCGACTACGCCCCCCCAACTGGGATTTAAGCGTGATGAGACATACCTCTCCCTGACCCCGGGAATTCTCTTGTCTCGGTTCCTGTTTTGAGACAAGTGTCCGTGAAAAAAGGCTCATCACGCAATGTGTGCATTCTCCATCTAGTGGCAGGAGTGCAAAGTTGCATTCTCCAGTACAATCCCAATGGTGTAAAGAATACATCGCAGAGAGGGAAGAAGGCATAAAACCTCAAACTTTGCTGCTTAACGCATGAAAGGCAAAGTTATGGAGAATTGAAATTTCAAAAAACAGAAGGTCGGACCCCCAAAAAGGGAAAACGAAGGCTGGGAAGTATAGATATTGTCACGAAACAAGGACATGAAGTAACAGTCATCACGATACCATCAATCACACCTGTGGGTAAACGGAAACAGGGACAGAACCAGGACAAGACCATGTGATTGTGAACGACGTTATCACAAAACGAACGTAATCTCGGAATGAGGAAGGATGTGAAGTAACCGTCTTAGATAAGGAAAGGAAATTTTTCATCTTGTAACCTTGCCAGCACCTGCTACTTCATACCAATAGCTGGCACAATTGGCTGCCTATCCATGGAGTCAGAGCTCAAATCAACCAACACCTGCCAACCTTGTGCCTTCTGCCCAGCACTGCTAGCATCAGCATGGTTTCTCTACCAACTGCTGCTCCTGTGCGGGAGCTCTGTACTTATCCCCAATCTCTCTCATCCCCACTCCTATTGATTATTTTGTCTAGTCGTCAACTCTGGTCAACCCTGACTAAGCCTGTCTGGCCTGGTGGCTTGTTTTCATTTTACAAATTGGCTTATTTCTTGAAACTCTAAGATGAACACGAACTGTTGGCTCAGTGGATTGTGCCAGTTCAGATGACAGCCACACAGCTGTTCCACAGTTCAGTACCCCACCTCTGATGAGCACTCCCTTGGAAGGAGCTTCCCTACCTCCCATCCTCTGGGCACTGCCTCAGACTTTGTATCCTCCTCTAATATCATATTCCTGTTCATTTCTTGAGTTTCCCCTCAAGCACCGATCCCACAGACTCATGAGACCACATGTTTAACTCATGCCTCTCCTAAATCTGTTTCTCAAATCCATCTGCATGTTTTCCCAGAGAAATGACAGGGAATCAATATGTCTGTGAAGATTCTCAGTCATCCAGGTAGTATTGAAGTAGCTTCTCCAGTCTGAGGAAGGTTAGTAGGAGATCTGGTCTCAAACTACAGGAAAAGAGATTCAATTTAAACATTAGGAAGAACTTCCTGACAGTTAGAGCTGTTTGGCACTGGAATATGCTGCCACAAAGGGTGCTGGCGTCTCCTTCTTTGGAGGTTTTTAAGCAGAGGCTGGATGGCCATGTGTCAGGAGCATTGTGATGGGGGTTCCTGCATGGCAGGGGGTTGAACTAGATGGCCCTTGAGGTCTCTTCCAACTCTATGATTCTATATTCCCCATTGGTTTCACTCCACGGGCTGCAGAGATGTTCCTTTCATACACTTCAGGCTATTGTTCATCTAACAAGCTTATTTGGAGCAGGATGAAGTGAGACCATTGTGGAGGATAAATTGGAGGTCTCCTATCAACCGTCTTCAGACTAAAGAAGGTACTTGGATGAGTAGCAAAACATTTTAATCTAACGAGAAGTCCAGTTGGCAGGATTCAATCTCTGGATGGAGAATCAAAGCTTCCAGTGCTCCCATTTCCCTAATTTAACTCAAAATCAGAAAGAGAAGCAGACATGCTTGGAAGCCAGGAAGGGCTGTGTGTGAGGGAGAAGGGCACATGGAGAGTTACAGCACAATCCTAAAGTAGTCCAATATCCAGCAAGTAGACTGCCTTTCTAGCTAATACCTTCTTTTGGTATTTGGATAAAGGACCTGTACACGGAGGGCTGAATGAACAAAATCCATTCAATCCACAAATTCAAACAAACAAGCTTCATGGAGCATATTCCTGTTTCCGCTACAAAGCAAGATTCATTTTCATGTTCTAAGTATAAGACCAAACAATATAAATAGCACAATAATCTAGTCTTTTAAACAGGCGTGTGCTTGGCTGCCTTTGAAAAGACAGGCTCGGTGATCTGAAAGGGGATTTGATGTGGTCGATGTGCCACAATTTAAATGAACTGTGTGGACTAGTAAATGTTTATGAACCAGCGTTGATTTATGATACATTTGCAATAAAGCTCTTAAATGTATCAGGCAACATGAGGTCAGAGGGGAAGTATGTAGCTGTGGCACATGATTTTTGCACTGCAACTCTCAGGCAGCATGATGCACAGCTGTGCTCACATAAACACAAAGCTCTCAGAGGGTTTGTGGGAGACCGGCTTTACTCTTTAACATTGCATGTAATCCTGTTAGTTATTACTAGAAATGACCACAGACCACTTTGTCCCAGTTCATCCCAGTTTGTCAAGGTGGCACCATAGGTGCTGCTTCTCCCCTTCCTTACCTCCTTAGCCAATCAAGCCACTCACCAGGCCCAACTTGCTTGCTTTTCCCAACACCTTGGCTAATCTCCCAGTCATGAGCAGGAGAACAGATTTCTTGCCTCTCTTTTGTTTGAGTGGGCTGTTGCCGGGACTGAAAGATCAGTTGAAGATCTCGGAGAATGGGCCTAGTGTGAGTGGCTGACAGAGCCAGAGAAGGCAGGGAAAGGAGAAGCAGCACTTGTGCTTTACAAACTGGGATAAACCAGTTCGTGTCCTCATTATTACTGCTGGCATAATTCTATTGCTGGTAATAATTACTGCTGGCATAATTCTATTGCCAGCAGTAATAATGCTGCTGCATTATTACTGCTGGCATAATTCCATGGCCTGGGACCTGACTACCTGGCAGAGCGGATCTCCCAGCGGTCAACTTCGGCCCGACCAACTAGGTTGTCGCGGGCGCACTCGCTGCGGGTGGCCACGCCTAGGGAAGATCAGAAAACATCTACTCGTAGCCGAGCCTTCTCTGTGGCGGGCCCCACACTATGGAACCACCTCCCTAGTGAAGTGCGCCTTGCACAGTCCCTGCCAGCCTTCGGGAAAGCTTTAAACAGCTTGCTTTTCCAGGAGGCATTTGGTGACTCTTAATTTTTTTTTTTTTTTGGTCCGCCATCTGTTCCCATGCTTCTTTAATTTTTTTATTATGTGTTTTAAATTGATTTATCATCTGTCCGTATATTGCATTTAACTGTTTGCTGTCTTATTTTGTTGTGAACCGCCCGGAGTTCCTTTGGGAAGACGGGTGGTATATAAGTTTTAAAAATAAATAAATAAATAAATAAATCTCAGCATCCAGTTGCCACAAGTGTGTACAGCACCAAACAGCTATGCCAGCCCAAATCATGGCACCAAATGTCTATGTTGCTCCTGATATCTGAGATTTCAGCCACTAAAGTTACAGTGGTATAAATATGGAACAGGATTCCATCCAGAAAGACTTACTTTGCTCCTCCCCTGAAAGGAAGAATATGGTCACCACCTTATAAGCAAATAAGGACTTTCTTTCCTGTTAGATACAAGCTTATAAGGCAATTTTATGAATTATCAATTCTCTTTCAACCTGAAACAATTTCACTTACTGGTG
This sequence comes from Phrynocephalus forsythii, assembly GCA_029282475.1. NCBI lineage: Eukaryota > Metazoa > Chordata > Lepidosauria > Squamata > Agamidae > Phrynocephalus > Phrynocephalus forsythii. The sequence continues at coordinate 107,586,262 of JAPFRF010000003.1, read as the reverse complement.
CAGAGTTGTCCCTTGGTCCTCTTGATCGAACCATCCTCCCCAAGACTTCTATTCCATCCGAGGAGATGTTTCCTGCCGCACTGATCATCTTCTCACTCACTTGTTTGCAGTCAATCACTACTTTAGCTGTGGTTTTGCTTATGACTACGTGCAACTAGGGGAGGACAGTGAAGTGTTTAATACACAAAAAATATAGGAAGCAGCCATTTGTACACAAGAGTAAATTCTTGTGCAGTTTGCACTAAAAGGGTGGTACAGAAATAGAAATAGAAATAGAAATAGAAATAAATTAATTAATGTTGTGAAATTATTTTCTTTGAGTGACAGGCATTTCTTCCCCCAAATGTAAAAATATAAATATAATCACCAATATCTGGAGATATACTGTATAACCAAATGCACACAAGGCTACAATTAAGCAACCAAATAAGAAGCTTGGGTTACTGTTTTGGAGCAGCAAGTCAAATCTCAAAGAATCCTCATTACACAGTCACTTTTTTGCAGACCTATTCCTTTGTAGGCTGAGTTAGGGGTAGTAGAAGGAAGTTTTATACATTTAAAGAAGAAGTCAGCAACAGACAAAGTTCATGAGCTGCCCCCCTATCATCCTGAAATAACTCAGTGAGTTTCCATGGTCAAGCAGGGATTTGAACTCATATCTCCTCAATCCTCGTTTAACACTCTATCCACTACAACACAGTGGCTTTCCTGGATTTCACTACTACTACTACTACTACTACTACTACTACTACTACTACTACTACTACTACTACTACTACTACCAACAACAACAACAACAACAACAACAACAACAACAACAACAATGTTGATATTTAGCAGATACTTAGGTTTTCGGTTAAAACTTGTATCTGTTATATGAATAAGAGCATTTAGGACAGTGGTGTTCAAACTTTGGCCCTCCAGATGTTTTGGACCACAAGTGCCACCGTCCTTTGTCATTGGCAATACAGGCTTGGAATTCTGGGAGTTGTGGTCCAAAACATCTGGAGGGCCAAAGTTTGGACACCCCTGATTTAGGACATTAGTAAATCCTAACTTGGTCTCCAATTGCTGGGTTGAATTATAAAACTGTTTTAAATGACTTGCATTGCTTTTGAGTACTGGAATTGGTTTATATTGTTTTAGATGACTTCAGTCAATATTCTGCACCAGATCACATTTCTCGAAACAGCTGACAGGGAAATCTAAGTACTATCTGTATTTATCCCAGAGGGAATCCTCACAAGCAGGACATTTCAAAATGTGTTATATGGGGGGGATATTAATCACATCCCTATCCCATAGAAACAAAACAACACCAGAAAAAATGGTTTCAGGAAATCTCACCTTATGGAAACTTCCATAAAATATTTTCTTTATATCGGGCCCTTCAAAAGTAACTGTTTGGAATTCACCTTTGTAGTCATAATTGAAAAAAGTCAAGGTTTTGCCACCATCTGCGGAGAAGGAGAAAGAACGTACTTCAGAGACATCTATGACGTCTAAAGCTTGCATATAGCCTTAGAGGCTTTGGATAGATTAGAGATTATTTATAAATCTCCAAAATAAATACAATGATAATGGGCTATGAAACAGGAGAAAGGTTTTGAAGGCACTTTGGGTGGGCTGAAGTGGGAAGGCTTCCACTGAAGACTCCTTGATGCTTGAATGAAATGGCAGAATATAAAGCAAGCCTATCAGTGAATCATTGGGGTAAATGGTACAAAATACCTACTGTCCAAAATAACTCCAACTAAAGGCTCATGCGCTTCATTTAAAATTTCCCAGAGGGCAAATGGTTCCTGGGGTGTTTCAGACAGTATACGGAAAAGAAAGGTAATGGTGTAATCAGAAGGGAGCCCTTCAGGGTGTAAATATCTGCAAAAGGGGGACGAAAAACAGAAACAGGTGTTAAAATAAAACATTGTTAAAGAACAAATGCCACCAACCCCCACTGGTCCCTCACACATATTGAGCCTTTCTGTTACCCTTTGATAGGTCTATAGAGATTGCAGAATGAGGAGCTGGAATACTGAGACAGTAACATGGACTGGACTGCTTCAGACTATTGGAATCAGTAAGATCTTTTAACGAATCCTCATGAATCCCGCAAAGAGAAATCTAACATGCGAAGGGTAAAACCACATAACCGAAACGTGTGTTTCCTGCTATTTCTGTGATTGCCCTTGAGGCACGCAGTTCCTTCAAAACTCACTCAACCTTCCAAAGGAAGTCCATATTGACCTCAGGAGGATGAATCACAAAACAAAAGCAAGCCACTATCCAAAATGGAGGGGCTGTCAGATGTCTTTTGCCACTTGAGAAGAGCACTGCTTCTAATAATGTGTTAACTGTATTGTAGTACTGTACTGGGGCCTACAGGGAGGTTGAAGCTCATCCCTTTACCAGATTTGCTGGTTTTCCATTTGCAGTTCATTTTTTAGTTTGCTTTTTCCGGGGAGCACAGAGAGAAACAAGGACAAATGAGGAAAAACGAAGATCTGGGCGAAGGGCACAAGGGAGGGGCAATGGGCATGAAGTCATTTTTTAATGCTGATACCAGCCAGATTTTCTCACTTTGGGCTCTTATTTTCTTGCATGTGTGAGGAAAAGCTGAGAAAAAAGAATCTGATATACTTGACAATTTTGTAAAACTGTACAAAATGTCGTGATGAGGGATCGCAGCAGCAGGAGAAAGCTATTTTAGTGTTTAAGAGACATGCTTCTTTATGCGTATCAGAGTACTGCACACTTTAAAATTAGGGATATATAAAAATATATAGATAACATTAAAACAAATTAAAATGTTAAGATAATTTGCCTATTTTAGACTGGAGGCAAGTGACTTCAATAGTGTTATCTCTGACATTTGCCAAATCCTTTTGAACAGGCATGGCCGAGACATCAATAGCGTTCTCTCTTCCATCTCTGAGAAATCAGTCTTGCAAGAAGAATATCCTTATGTTCTGAAGACTAACTGGAAAACAATGCAAGGCAATATGGGGAAAAATTCGCTCACAACGGAAGTAAAGAGTCCCACTGTCATTCAGTACATAGATAGGGCTCTTTATTGGCCTTGTGAAACTAAGAGGCTATGAATAACACTTTGCTGCCTATAGGGAATTTAGTCAACGCTGGCACTGAAAACTGTTGGCTACAAAGTCGGCAGCTCAGTGGTTCGAATCCTGGTTGCCACGCAGAGGACTGAGCTCCTGCTGTTAACCCCTGCTCCTGCCAACCTAGCAGTTCGAAAGCATGTATATGCAAGTAGATAAATAGGTACCACCATAAAAAGTGGGAAGGTAAAACAGTGTTTCCTTGCAGCCATGCCGGCCACATGCAAACACTGGCTCTTTGGCTTGAATACAGAGATGAGCACCGCCCCTAGAGTTGGACACGAGTAGCATGTATGTGCGGGGGGGGGGACTTTACCTTTAGCTTTTTACAGCTAAAAATTACAAGCTAGATAACCTAACTCTCTTTTTAAAATAAATAAATAATCAGAAGGTTTACAATAATCTCAATTTTGGATATGATCTTCCGTTCCCCTCTTGTAACTTTAATAATAAGTCGGATGCCTGGTTCTTGTTGCCTTACAACATCTGGTTTAGATGCCCTAAAACTACTGGGAGATGAGCATCTAACTGCCAATGGAGGAATATAAAAATTATATCCACAACTCTGTTTGCGATCCAATTTCACATAGCCCGAGACTGCTCTCCAAACAAGTCTGGCCACACTGTAGCTGTCAGATCTACACCTGCAGGGCTAACCAGAGGAAGTGGTTTGAGGAGAGCAGCCAGAAAGAAAGAGAGAGAGAGAGAGAGAGAGAGAGAGAGAGAGAGAGAGAGAGAGAGAGAGAGAGAGAACAAACAATGCAAAGCATTATGGTTGCTTCATTATTGTCTTCATTATTGACACAGAGAGACGCACGAGACCAATGCTGGAACGAAATATTTGGCATATACTGCAGGCCCAGCGCAAAATCCACATGTGTCACAGAGACCACAAAGAACTGCAGTCAACTGAAAACACACGTGAAAGAGTTCTGATTGCTTCTGCATAGGCAGACTGGAGCAAACTCGTGCTTGTAACTTTGTGCCATGTTTGGTAACTTCTGAACCTGTCAGGTGTGCAAATCTCACCTCAGAAACCAATTCTGTTTCAAAATGCCTCTGCTAATCCATCGGATCTTTGCTTAGAATTCTTTCAATACATTTATAAGCGGGTAAGACGTCTCTAAGAAAGGGAAATTGCCCCTGTGGAAGACTTTCAGGTGTTCTCATTCATTGAGTGAGATTATTGCTTAGGGGAAAAAACTCCACTCTTTTCATTATTGAAACAAAAATAGCAGGCAACTTTTACTACTTTCTTGTAGTCTTAGCAGTAAAGATCCATTCAGAGATCATCTCAGCTATGTTGGCAGCTGAGCCAGAAACTCTCCAGTAGTGTCAAATATACAACTGTATTATTTGATGATTTGTTGTTCATTAATTGGGTCCTGAATCTAAGGTTGAAGTAAACAGCCCGCCCCACCCCGTAGCGCTGGTTCTGGAGCTATTATTAATTTAAAAATAAATGTAGCCCCTTTCCTACAAAATATGGGAAACGTTGACAGGTTCTAGTTTCCATGAGTTGCTAGATCCCATTCATTTTCTCTTATAGCTGAGGACTGTAATAAGTACATACTTGGTAGGCTGGGAAACCAAGGCGTCTTTATGCAGTCTGTAACAGGGGTAGGCATTAAATGTTCCTGGCTCCATGGAAACTCCTTCGACCGTTGCAAATTCCTTTTCAACCAAACCAAACATCTCCATCATTTTAAATCCTGAAAACCATTGGGGGGGGGAGCATAATACCTGCTGTCATTTCTTTCTCTTCATGTGGTCAGGCCATTTTAAAATGATCTATATAATGCAGATTTATATCGCTGTAAAATTTCACAGCTTTAACACCTCCCTCAGGCAACCTCCGTATCAGAAATAATAATAGCACAAAGAGTTCAGGCAAAACTATCATACATTCTAGAGATACCTGAAAGGAAAGAAAGATTAAGCTAGGAACCGCATATTACTCTCAACCAATAGGAGCGAGTGTCCCATCAAGGCACTTGGCTGACACTTGGACAAGTTGCTCTTTCCGGCACCAGCCATGTTGTCTGCAGGCTCTATGCACAGTTTGATGGGAAGCAGTAAATAAAAGGAAATCTTTATCTCTGTGAGATAGAGCAAGAAGTAGTCTTATCTTTACTAGGCTGGGAGGAAGGAAGGCTCCTGAGTAGAGATGGGCACGACTTAGCGGTATTCCCGTTTCCGTTTCTTGTATCCGTTACTCTACGGAAACAGTAACGGGAATTACTCCACCAGAATTCGAGCTCGAACCGACGAACGAACAATTTGGTCTGATTTGTCGTGCTCGTTACTTGCATCGCGGCGATCGCGCAATGCCAAGCGGCACAGAAAAAAAGTTTTTAAAAGTAAAAAAAAAAACACCGATTCCCGGCCCTAAAAGTAGGCGAAAACTGTCTGAGGGCACCTACCAGGCCAGAAGGGTGTTTTATTTGGGGGGGGTTTCCCCGCCCCCCTCTCCTTGGCTATTGCTACTGCTGCACTGCTGGTACCAGGCTGGGAGGGCATGGCATCCATTTGCCATGCAGTGCGGGGGATCCAAAATGGCGACCGCAATATTTTTTTTGAAATCGTTGCCCAAAACCCCACCAAAGCACCACAGAAACATGCGAAAATTAGCTATTTTAAATGCTTGAATTTTTACAGTAGCAGCAGTGGGGTTTTCTTGCAAAAAAAGAGTCTCCGTTGATTTTATTTTATTTTATCCTTTTACACCTGCACATTTGCAATGATGGGCTCGCCCATGGGAGTGGACTATGCAAATTTTCCACCAATCACATGGCCACTTGGCCAGGTTGACCACAGAGACTTCTGGGATGTGCCAATCGGGCATAAACAGCCCACTAATCGTAGCCCAAACCCGAAGCCTAAGCCTAAGCCTAACCCATACGCCAGTACACTGTCCTTCTAAGTGGGTCAGAGAGGCACCCAGAGGTGCACCCCAATACTCACCCTAACCTCACCCGTAACTAGTCTAACCCAAGCCCTTGCGCTAACCCGTCTTAACCCTAAGCCAGATCTACTTGCATTGCACTACATGCAAGTACGTGAGACACAGCGGGTGCAAAGAGTCTGCCAGTCCGTCACTTGTGGCTCTGGCTGACTCCTGAAGCTCCCTCCAGGAGCCCGCTACCCCCCCCAAAACCAGTACTAACGACAACGAAAAAATGAAAAAACGAACCGACTAATTTTTGCGAAATTTTGCAAAAAACCGAAACCAGCCGAAATGGACTGCCTCCGACACATGACAACTCGAAAACGTCATTTTCCCTAGCCGTGCCCATCTCTACTCCTGAGAAGGGAACTGTCTTTGGCTGGATAGTGAATGTCCATGGGCTAAATTCAGCCAATAGTCTAGAGCAGTGATGGCTAACCTTTTAGAGGCCGAGTGCCCAAACTGCGATTCAAAACCCACTAATTATTCGCAAAGTGCCAATACAGCAATTTATCCGAAATACAGGTGGCTGTGAAAGGGTGATGTCGGGTGCCCATAGAAAGGGCTCCCAGTGCCACCTTTGGCACCCGTGCCATAGGTTATCCAACACTGGTCTATCTATCAAGACCTGTAAGGATAGGGATCATCCCACTGAAAAATGTAGATTTAAACCTGTAATCATCTGCATGCAAAACATGAACTCTACAGACAATTTGCAGGTTTATATTGCTGAAAAATTAGAACTAAAGATATAAAAAAACTGAAATAAATTGGAGGCTTATAAGAGGATCACTGTGTTACTTCATAACTCTCAGAGTCTTCAAGAGTGCCTGTGCAAGAGATTTGGAGCAGTCGCGTTGGGTCCCCAGATGTTCTTGGTCCCAGAATTCTTCACCACTAGGCACTTCTGAAAGCTCTAGTCCATGAACATCTGGGAACCCAACGTTGGGAACCACTGATCTAGAAGGGCATTAAGCTGAAGAGTCCCCAGATGTTCTTGACTGAAACTCCCAGAATTCTTCACCACTAGGCATGCTGGTCAGGATTTCTGAAAGCTCTAGTCCATGAACATCTGGGAACCCAACGTTGGGAACCACTGATCTAGAAGAAGGGCATTAAGCTGAAGAGTTTTTTCCCTATCATTTATCTTTTGCTTCCTAAATGACATTAAAGTGACCTTGACCAACCACCGCTTATGTTGAGATGTAACAATAAACTAAGATTTAACTTATATTTAAAATAAAGTTTGATGTGATTGGGAAAAGCCTTGGGCTTGTGTACTCTCTGCTGTTGGGTGCCTTAGGGATTCCATTGTGGTCATGAGGAGATTGGAAGTTGCGCCTTTGATTTTCATAGGTATTTCCAAATGGGAATATAATTATTTTTGGATCATTTTGGTGCAGTTTGTTGCTGCCATGTCTGTTTCCTTTCTCGCAAGGTAACTTACACCTAGGTGAACTGAAGATCCAAACCCCTGTGTGGACCCAAACATCTCCAGTGTGAATGGGTTGCTCAAAAATGAGAGAAAATAGATTGCACTGAAGATAAGAATCTTTTAAGGCTGAACCCCCCTGCCCCGAATTCCCCCATTTGAGCCGGTCTGAATTCAGACAGAAAATAATACAAAACTGCAGTTAAACCACAAGCAAATTTTCCAGTTGTCAAGCATGCTAGAGAAGAAGAAGGAAGGAGAAAGGCATGTAAACGTAATTATAAATCATAGCTCATCCCTATATCCAAAAGTAGTCAATGTCAGCATTAGATTCCAGCTGCAATATTTTTTTCTGATCTTTCCTCCCCAAAATTAAGGTTAATGTCAATATAGAGAGAGCAGATATGTGACACTAGACATGTCATTGGATTACTCTACCTTTAGCAGCTGAGCAATAAACTTTTCTGTACCAAAACCAGAGACATCATTTAATGAAGTAGCAGAGTATGAGGAACATACATTTTATATCAGAATACTTAAAAATATACCTGCCAGGCTGTTGCCATCTTTATAAACCAGTGGACAAGCTGTGAGGAATGAAAACAAGGAAACAAAAGTTTTAAATAAAACATAATATTCACAATTCTCTCACACAATTTATTTTCTAGATCTTGATGGAAAACCAAACCAGTGCTAGGAAACTGAACCCATTATTACATGTTTTTCATTTTGAAATGACTGAGAACAGATCCTGTTTATCCTCTGTATGACAACCTTTCTAATATTTCAGGAGTGTTTTATTTATTTATTTATTTATTTATTTATTTATTTATTTATTTATTTATTTATGTCATATCTCCCCTCAGTCTTTTTTTATCAAGGCTAAACATGTCCATTTCTTGGTGTCCTGTTCTCTGATCACTCTTGTGACCCTCCTCTGAACCTGATTTATTGTAAGCGAAAAAAAGAAGTTAAACCAAATAATTATTCATGAAACAATCTCAGTAGTTGCAATCCAAGGCACATTTTCCTTCAGGCACTCACCATGGCACGCAATGGGACTTACCTCTGAGCAAATACTACATGGCAAAGAAAGAAAGAAAAATAAATATTTCACTGTGTTGGGACAAAAGACAGAAGCAAATGAAAAGTAAGAAAGAAACTGCTCACTTGCTGATGCCGTTTCACAGACAAAAGTAATCAGTTCATCTTCAATCTTCTTGAAGGCATCAAAATCATCCACAAAGAAGACATGGCGTTCGCTGGGTTTACTGCCAATATTAAGTAGTTCTGAATAGTCAGCATCGGCTACCCCAATAGCAAATATACTGTACCCTAGGGCAGGAAAGCAAAGCAAAACAAGACAAAGGAAAACTCTTGACTTGAATTGATTGGGGAAAACGTGAGGAAAAACCAACAGATATGATAAAACAGATATGACAAAAGCTACTACACATCCTCCACACTAGGCCAGGCTTAGAATGGGAAAATAATGTCAACATATGTAAAAGTTGATAAAACATATGTTATGTATATTTAACAGAATGTGTAAAGTGAATTGTAAAATGGAGGCAGTTAGATTCTGCAGTGTCATGATGTTAATCCACAAGTGTTAGAGACTAGTAATCACAGGCATGTTAAGTGATGAAGTGCAGGTGGAACTGATTGTAACATCATGATTTGTAATGGTTAGATCAGATTGCATCAGATTGTTAATTAGTGATTGCATCAGATCTTATGAGTGCTGAATAAGTATAAAAGGCACTAGCTTACCATTTGTAACTGGGGACTGTTATGGTGAGAACAGTTCACCCCATACTCTGTTTGTCTGTTTGCTATATTGTATATAATGCTTGGTTGTTATGCTGTGTATATTTTGATGTATATATGAATATATGAGTTTTTACTCTATATCATTGTCATTGTCTTTCTGATAGACTAACTCTGCAAACCCTTTATATCAATACTAACATTTTATCTACGTTACTGCTGCACTGCTTTGTGTCAGGCACAAGTAAATATTATTATTATTATATTTGCTGCCCCCTTAAATCTGCTGACAAATAAAACCAGCTTTCTTCAAGATATGCAGAAATTACTCATTCTCCTCACCAGCTCAACAAACATCCTCATTTTGCTATTTTTTAAGCTCTTTCAGAGAAGGAGACCTTTTGGAATTTTCTCCTTTGGCCAACCAATTTTGTTTTAGGAAAAGAAACCACATAGCATGTCAAATGGACAAAGACGCTCATAGATTAATTTCCTTAGCTTATTTCAGTCATGCATGACCTAATTCTAACACTAGCTCTGCCAGCACATTAGCACTGCAAGCTAGGGGCTCTCAATCCCCGTGGCAGCACAGTTGTACAAAATGAGGGTGTGAGCCAGAATGATGATGACTTCAGTGCGCTGTCTTTTTCCGAGTTCGATAGATACAGTTTTGGGGTCCAGTCACAGCACTCAGAAAAGTTCCCAAAAGTTAGCCCTCTGAAGATGCCAGCCACAGAGACTGGTGAAATGTCAGGAAGAAAAACTTCCAGAACACAGCCAAAGAGCCCCCTCCAAAAAAACTCATAACAGCTATCAGATCCCAGCCATGAAAGCCTTCAAGAATATAATTCCCAAAAGTTAGTTGCTGGATATATCTTTCTAGTACTGTATTTGTTATTCATAAAAGTTAGTTTTCTAAGTTCTGACTCAATGGAACATAACTCCAAACCCAAGAAATGAAAATTCTGCATCAGCAGAATTCTGTGACCCTGACAACTGTATTACCTTGTGTGTTTCTGTCCACAGAAATCAAATCAAAACAAAAAACACACATGACACAAATACTGAGCTTTTACACCTGTAATCCTGCACTGGTTAACTTGCAGTCAAGGTCCATCAATTAGACTGGGACTTACTTGAGGAAAGATGTAAAGCATTGCGGTGTTAGGGGCTGATCAAACAGGCATTTGTCCCATTGTGCTGTTTGGTTCATTGGTTCACTCTTTTTTTCTAGCAATCAGATGTACAGTAATCACTAGAGTGAACCTATCCATTCCCAGAGGGCCCCTACCTGCACATGAGCACATGCCAAGTGTTTCTACTAGAGATGGGCAGGAAACGAACAATTTTTCATTTCTGTTTTTGTTTTTTCGTTTCGTTACATAACGAAATGACAAACAAATTTTGTCTCTAAAATGAAACGAAATGAACAGAAACACCGGAAATTTTGTCGTGCGTTTCGTTTCCGTTACTGCAATATGAGTGAATTGCTTAAAATCCTAAAAAAATCACAAAAAATTGAAATAAATGGTAACAAAATGGTAACGAAATGAACAAAAACGAAAATGAATTTTTTTCAAAATTCACGAAAAACGGAAACAAACCAAAACGGACCCTCCAAATGACAAACGACAAATGAAATGCCTTTTTTTATTCATGCCCATCTCTAGTTTCTACTTTTTATGTGGGTAGGTGCACCATAGTTTGGTCTGTATCCAGCACACGCAGTCACTGGAAGTGGACCAAATGGCTGTTCTGCCGCTGGCTAGTCTGGTGCCAGGACTCCTATTCCCCCCCCCCCCGGATTAAGTATCATGAGATGCATGGACCCCCCAGGTATCGCAAGGCCCACGGGGTGGGGCAGGGCGTGGGAGCCAGCTATATGTCCAAAGAAGTGGACATGTCACCAAAACATTACATTAAAATATGAAGTTAGTCTTTAAGGTGCCACATGTTTTGTGCATTTTGTTTTGTTTTGTTTTTTCTTTGATTTTTGCCTGAAATGCTTAAAAAGACTAACACAGCTAACCTCTCTGAAACATTTTCTTAAAAATTGCAGTTACAATACATAAACGTATTTATGTCTCATATGTGTCACATAAATAAATGCTACATTTTCATGGCAACTCACTTTGTCTTGTCACTTGACTATTTAGGTAGTGGCCTGTGCCTTCTTTGCTGCTAGCAGCCATTTAGCACCCTCATGGTTGTGTATTTCTCCCTTTACTCAAACATTTATAGCATTGTCCACATAACTGACCACCAGGGCTTGAGTGGCACACCTCTCAGCTTGAATGAATCTAATGTGATTTTCTTAAAATAGTGTCCAATAGAATGTTGGATTCTATTTCCCCTTCTCTGCCCCAGATAAATCCCAGCTCTTCCATTTAAAAAAACACCCTCTACCCAGTCCGTCTACTCCCAGACATCTTCAAAAACCTCACCAATGAAGTCACTTTCATCACATGTGTGTCAAACCAGCACATTTATTTATTTATTTATTTATTTATTTATTTATTTATTTATTTATTTATTTGTCTGTCTGTTTGTTTGTTTGTTTGTTTGTTTATACAACTTACATGCCGCCCACTACCCAAAGGTCTCTGGGCGGCTTACAATCAAAAGAATTAAGACAGTTAAAACATAAAATATCAATAAATAATTAAAACAATAATAAAAATATTATACTAAAATCATTACACTAAAATTGCCATCAGTACACTAAAATTGCCACATGAAAAACATAGATTTACCATTTGGTAAATCAGAACTAGTAGGATTAGGATTATTTCATAAAAGCATGGTACATTACCATCTAGCTGCATTTCCCTGGAGATTTTTTCCACATCATCTTGCGATCTCCCATCTGTGATCACTACCAGTACTTTGGGAATCCCCTTTCTGATCCCAGATTCTTTGGTAAATAAAACCTGCTGAGCATGCTTAATTGCTTTGCCTGTTAAAATTAAAAGGGAGGAAGGAAGGAGGGAAAGAATGAAGGAAAGAATGAGGGGCAGGAATGAACTTAATTATATTGTTGCACTAAAAGGATGCATTAATGCACATCTGCTAAAAGATATGTGCATTATTTTCCCAAAGAAAAATGCTCTCTCAAATTCATACTCAATCTGAAAATTTATTATTGCTGTTATTATTATTAGATATACTATTTATTTCCATGAAACATGGCCCCAAGATAGTAAATAGATTGATGAAACTCATGAAGACATGGACAGAAATGCATCGTCCATTATACTAATCGCATAAATATAAACTACAACCATCATCATACATGAATTGCTGGATGTGGTTTATATACAGTATTTCACTACCGAGCCAAAGAATGGATGGTTCATCACCCACTGTGTTGTATTGATGCATCATTATTCTGCATCAGTTGCTAATCCTCTTTAATTCTTCTCAGAATAATTAGTGGCCAGAATACCATTTATGTACTCCAACGTAAGAACAATAGCATAAATCAAAGTGGTGAATTGCTGTTTTACATGGTTGCATGTATGCCAGCATACAGCAACAACAGGCTTCTGGTGAGTTACATCAATTTTATTTTTGATAAAACAGTGGTTTATTGTTGAACTCAGCAATAACCCCTCCCACCTGGTCTTCTAGCCCACCTGTTTTGGTGTTTCCTCCTTTGTATGCTATTTGCTGTATGGCCTCCAGAAGTGTTTCTTTTGTTCTATAGGCATTGAGTTTGAATTCTGTCCTGGGATCATCACTGAACTGAGCAATTGCCACCTACAAAAAACAAGTATCTTAAGTGAGAATCAATATGGCAAATTGAGCAGAGGCGAGTGGGTCTTAGTCCCACTTCACTCACATGCCCTTCAGATGTCTTCAACATGCCCTTTCAATACGCCATCAAAATGAAGTGGGGGCTGGGAGGGGGGAGAAATCACTTCACCAAGGATGTTGGCCTCTCTATCTCCAAGCCAAAGGAGAAAGAAGTTGGTGGCTGGGGATGGGGAATTGGAATTGTGCCCTCCATTCAAAAGAAAAATATCTGGTTGGTATTGGTTACTCTTCCTTCTACAATCTTTTCTAATGCTTCTCCACTAGGAGTCACACTGATTCTTATGGAAAGCACAGGGTTTGATTCTCCTTATGAAGAAACATGCCAAATCTTTCTCCCTAAGGCAATGGACCAAACAGCACTCTCCGTTCTATGTACAGAAGCTACCAGACTGGCACTTGAGTTTTCTCTTGAACATAGTGAGGGCACATTTTTTTTCGTGAACACAGCAAGGAAGTTTCAGGGCCCTAAGAAAGTCATATGACCTGTAGAGCTATGTCTTCCAGTACTTCCTAGCTTCTGCTGCCGGTAGCAGCTGCTTCACTGTAGCTACTGGTGGATAAAGTCAAACTATTTACTTATACTCTTCAAAAACTTTTGGCATAATGTCATGTTTTGATTAGAGACGGACATGAATCACAGAAAAGGGTGATTTATTTTGATTCTCCATTCATCAAGGTCGATGAATCACATATAACAAACAAAACTTTTGGATGAATCAGATAATTTGATTCAGCAATTCATTGATTTTCATTTAAAACTCAGACCACCACCACCCAGCACCTAGAGACACTAGAATTCTAAAGATGCTTCCTCTGACTCTGGAAGCAATTACACAGCCTGAAAAATTAAAAAAAAATCATTAAAAATTCTTCAATTCATATTTATCAGGAGTTATCGATTCTACAAATATGAATTGATGAATTACCAATTTTTGAATGAATTTTGTAATTTATTTTTAAATTCGTGCTGTTCTCTAGTTTTGATTTATGTTGTTCCGGACCTCTGACAGCCAAACTAAGCATATGCTTATACATCTATTCATATATATTTTTCCCCACACTTACCTGAGTTCCATCAGACCCAATCTTATCAAGAGCTCCAACAGTGCTGTACAGAAAACCAATTATTTTGTTGAAATTGTCGTCTCCAATACTCCATGATCCATCCACCAAAAACACAAGGTCAGCCTTCGCCGCTTTGCAAACTAGAAACATACACAGTATTTAGAAATCAAATAGCATTGAATATTTTTCCCCAAGTACAGTCCAAGCTAATTGTGCTACTCAGGAAACATGAAATTTTACTGATTGCAAGAGTCCTACTCCCAAGAAATCAAAAGCCGCTTGTAATTGCAAAATGCAGCAGCCAGACTGCTGACTGGGGTGGGGTACAGAGATCACATCACACCCCTATTAAAACATCTCCACTGGCTACCAATCAGCTATTGGGCACAAGTCAAGGTGCTGACCTTGACCTACAAAGCACTGTATGATCTGGGTCCTAGCTACCTCAAAGATCGAATCTCACAGTATGAACCGACTTGGGTGTTAAGGTCATCAGGAGAGGCCCTTCTCTCCATCCCTCCATCCTCACAGGTACGTCTTGTGGGAACCCATGAAAGGGCCTTCTTGACTGCTGCGCCTTGCGCCCAGACTCTGGAACCCCCTCCCACTAGAGGCCAGGATTGTGTTATCTCTGTTGCCCTTCCGGAAACAGGCAAAAACCTTTCTCTTCAGGCAAGCTTTCCCTGAATTATGTTCTACCATTATGTGTCTTTTATATGAATCTATAAGTTCACATAGACTTTGTGTTTATAACTACTTATAACCTTGAAGCTTTAATGTAATGTTGTCTATTAATGCTGTAAGATGTTCCTCAATTCCTTGTTCTCAATACGTGAACATGTCTTAATTGTATTGGACTGTATATTATCTCTCATTACTGTAAGCTGCTTTGGGTCCTTTTCTAAGGAGAAAGACGGGGTAAAATTACTCTAAAATAAATGACTGATTGACTGACTGACTGACTAAATAAATGAATAAATAAATAAATAAATATGGTAGAAGAATCACTAAGACTATTATTATGATATCTAGATTCATTATTTTATCACAGACACCTTTACCTTCTTTGGCAGGAGGAATTGTCGGTGGTGGGCTCGTGGTTGAAGGAGTTGATGGAGGCTGAGTTGGAAATGGTACTAAGGACAGAGAAAACAATGATAGATGGGAAATACAACCATATAAGGATGGCGAGAAACTCATCTAGAATTCTCGGTCAGGAACCCCCCCACACACACACACAGAAATTGAACACAGAGCTCAGGTTACTCAGACTCACTATTCTTTCCTTTACCTATCTAGCCATTATGGCTCTGAAATGTGTATGAGACCCAGCGGTAATAGTTTTATTTCTCTTATTTTTGCCTGATCACATCCACCCACCACATGGTTGGTTGTCTCTTCTTCCTGCAGTGTAAACCCAAATCTTCTATGGCTCCAACACTAGACTTGGCCTGTACAAATATATGGATGAAAATTCTTGCTACATGCTTCCACTTCTGTCTCAGGGTTATACTCTGAAGGTCCAAAGCTCTTCGGGTACTACTGCTGGAATGTATCAAACCCCTTGCCTCCACTTATATTTATAGTCACTACAAACCAATTCCAGGATATAAAAAAGAAAAGATGTTTGATGACCACTGCCTCTTACTTCTGATCTGTGTGCTGAGACACAACTTAAAAGCATTTATTTCTTCCTGTATGGACATGCTTCAAAAAGGATTAAATAATCAGAATATGTCTTTGTACAGAAGTCTGGTTGCAAATGTAGCTATATTAGCGAGACAATGTTTACTATTACTGCCCATAAATTCCAGTTTTGCAGCTGGAAGCACTGTATATCAGGTACTATAATACTATACTCTTATTGACTCGTGCCATTGTTAACTTTTTAGTTTCAAGAATAAAATAGAAGAACAAGTACTTTGGGCAGCTAAGTCATTAAACATTACTAATTAAACATTCAAAAATAAATTAACTAAGAGTTAATCTTAAATAGGGGTTTAAGACAGTGATGGCGAACCTATGGCACGGGTGCCAAAGGTGGCACTCGGAGCCCTTTCTGTGGGCACCCAACATCGCCCCTTCATAGCCACCTGTATACAGGTTAAATTACTGTATTGGCACTTTGCAAAAAAAATTAGTGGGTTCTGAATTGCATTTTAGGCACTCGGTCTCTAAAAGGTTCGCCATCACTGGTTTAAGATGTCTAATGGGCCCACTGAAATTGTACAGTCCAAGTGTACCTCCTAAGGCAGGCATCACATTTTGCTGTCATTGGACAGGCAATATTACAGGGACTGGCAGAAGGCAATACTAAACCACCTTGGGTCCTTTTGGAGATAAAGATGGGATAGAAATATTTTGACTAACTAATGAAAGAAAGAAAGAAAGAAAGAAAGAAAGAAAGAAAGAAAGAAAGAAAGAAAGAAAGAAAGAAAGAAAGAAAGAAAGAAAGAAAGAAAGAAAGAAAGAAAGAAAGAAAGAAAGAAAGAAAGAAAGAAAGATGCAACCTTTTTCTGGCCCTGGCTAGCTGCTAGGCAACTAAATGGAAGTGATACTTAAAACATGGCTAATGTGATAAACCGAACGGTAATGTGATAAAACCACACCATCAGCCTTTTATTATCTTTACACACTGAGACTTTACAAGACAACCTGAACACTTTTCTCACATAGTACTTAGTCTTCCAGAGTTGGTGGAATTTTTTTCAAGCAGTCCCTTGCCTTTCTTGGCTGATGATGGGACGATGGACATCTCCTTCTCCTCGGACCAGAATGGTCCTTCATGGAAAGTCAATGTCATAGTCTCCATTGTTTACCACACCCATAAAAAGTGAACAGAGGATTTTGAGGGGAAAGATGACAGCCTAAGAAATGAGTTCTTTCCACAGAAAGAGTTTCCAGTTTGAACAGTGAACACATCCAGAAATGTCAGCGAGATGAAAGTATCAGCTGGAGAAGCAATTAAGCACTTTATTTCTTACCCACTGATTTCTCCCTTGAAATGGCCCTCGCTGATTCTGATTGGAACCACAAAGATAAGGATGGGGATGAGGAATCCGGCGTTTGCTGCCAAACAAATAGTCCTGCCCGGACTTGAATGGCAATGAGTGACATTTCATTCCCTCTCTGCTCCTCCAACACACAACACATTTCTGTGCCAGATTTATTCCTTTTAAATACTAGACGTTTGCTTATCAGCCTTCATTGTAGCTTTCGGCTATGTTTTCTGAGAAGACTTGCTTTCTACCCTTACAGCTGACAAAAGAGCCCCCACCCTTGTCTAACAACATTCATCCAAGACAGGTCTTTTCCATTTCCTTGACTGTTGCAGGAAATGGCCATCTCTGTCACACCATAATAAAGGTTAATTTAAGCAACGATGCTATTGATAAAATGCACAAATGAAAGATAATCTGCTAACTGGTGGCTGAAAGAACACGGTGAAATAGGTTGGCCCAGCTCCATCAACACAGTCTCCATTCATGGAAATTAAAGCAAAGTGTTCTGCTTACATACTACTCCATAGTGCTTAAAGCACTCTCTGGCCAGTTTACAAGTAATTATGCAGGCTACACATTGCCACCCCCCCAGCAAGCTGGGTGCTCATTTTACCAACCTTGGAAGGATAGACGGTTACTTCATGCCCTTCCTCATTCTGAGATTACATTAGTTTCCTGATAACGTTGTTCGCAGTCACGTAGTCTTGTCCCGGTTCTTTCCCTGTTTCCGTTTACCCACGGGCGTGATTGATGGTATCATGACAACTGTTACTTCACGTCCTTGTTTTGTGACAATTACTGAATTTTCCTGGCTTCGTATAACCCCCATTTTTGCCCGGGCTTCCATTTTTCGATATTTTGAATCTCCACAACTTTGCCTTTCATGCGTTAAGTGGCAAAACTCCCGGTTTCATGCCCTTTTCCTCTCTGTGATGCATTGTTTATGCCATTGAGATTGTACTGGACAATGCAACTTCACACTCCTGCCACTAGATGGAGAATGTGTGCATTGCGTGACAAGTGTTACTTCACAGGCATTTATCTTGAAACAAGAACTGAGACAAGACAATTCCCGAGGCCAGGGAGAGGTATGTCTCATCACGCTCTGTTGCCCATTCAGGGGGCATGGTCGGGACGAACTCCTGCCATCATGCAATGGACATGGAATAACCTTTTTTAGTACTGGTCCCAAGTGGGACACTGAACCACAATGAGAGGGATGTGAAGTAACCATCATAGAAGGCTGAGTCAACCATAAGATGGCTACCTGGGAATGAACCCCAGGTCATGAGCACAGTTTTACTTGCAGTACAGGCATTTAACCACTGCACCATGAGGCTCTACCACAAAGGAGAAATAACATGTAGTTATCTCTTCCTGTTCTTGATACAAAACTGAAGAGGGATTTGGAAGAAGGCACGAACTGATGATTCAGTGGTTCTGTGCAATTTGTTTCCTGGCTAAATAGCTGATCTACCATTTGGTGTCCTGCCCCCTCCAGTGGGTGCCTACTTGGTGACAGCACCCCACCCCACATTCTCCAGGCACTGCTTCCGAGTGGACACCCACTAGAGGGGATGGTGCACTAAACCCTGAATAAGCTGTTTGTCTAGGAAACAAATAGTGCTGAACCACCAAACGAGGGTTTCATCCCCATGTATAATAAGATTCAACCATGTACAAGATGCCTGACTCTAATAAGGTTACAAGAGATGGGCAATAGGAATTAAAGCACATTCCTAAGGTGGAAGAGAATGGGAGTAAGGAGAGGAAAACAATCTATAGCAGCTATAGAAAGAACAGGACCTTATGATACAGCAATCCCCCATCTATCGTGGGAGTTAGGGACCTGACCCAACCCGCGATAATTGAAAATCTGTGATATGCGGATGCAGGTTGGGGCGGGCCTGGGCGGGCATGCACAATGTTTAAAACGTCTTTAAGCAACAGAGCCAAGGGCTTGGCTCTTTTGCTTAAAGACATTTTAAACATCCATGGATGTTTTAAATATTTTAAACATCCATGGAGACAAGCCCCGGGATCCAGCTGATTGGCGCGGGGTGGGGGGAAACCTTTTGTTTCCCACCTCAGCGCCAGTCAGCTGGAGCCCAGGGTTTGGGGAAGGGGGGAAGGTTTAAAAAGCCCAGGCTAATGAATGAATGAACAAACAAACAAACAAAAGAAAGAAAGAAAGAAAGAAAGAAAGAAAGAAAGAAAGAAAGAAAGAAAGAAAGAAAGAAAGAAAGAAAGAAAGAAAGAAAGAAAGAAAGAAAGAAAGAAAGAAAGAAAAGGTTAAAATGTCCTTCACTTTAATGTTCTTCAACTTCAGGCCATATTGCTCTGCACATTCCTGATCTGCAATGGGTGTCTTTCCAGTGCAGAATCCCTGAGATTAGGTACTGATCTTCTCACAAAAATACTGAAGTTGGAGGGGGGACATATAAGGCCATTAAGTCCAACCACCTTCTCAATGCAGGAATACAAATCAAAGGATACCTGCCAGGTGATTGTCTAAACTTCCACTGTTGGGGCATTCACCACTTCTTGAGACAATTGGTTCCACTGCAGTGCTGCCTACTAGGAAGTGTTTCCCAGTATTAAACAGAAAGCTGGCTTCCTGAAGGTTGAGCCCACTGTTGTGTGTCCTACATTCAGGGATGGAAACAGATCCTGCCCCCTCATCTGTATGACAATCTTTCAAGTATTTTTTGAAAAGTGATATATTGTATGTCCATGCAGTCTTCTCAAGGCTAAGCATGCCCAGTTTTTTCCGTCTTTCCTCATAGGGCTTGGTTTCCAGTCCCCTGTTCATCGTTGTCCTCCTCTGAACCTGCTCCAGTTTGTCTGCATCCTTTTTGAGGTGGAGTATCCCGAACTGGACACAATAATCAAGCTGAGGCCCCACCAGTACTGAATAAAGGGGAACTAATGCCTCACAAGATTTGGAGATTATACTTCTATTAAAGGTAAAGGTTCCCCCACACACTTGCATGCAAGGCGTCTCTGACTCTAGGGGCTGTGCTCATCTCTGTTTTCAAGCCAAAGAGCCAGTGTTGTGCAAGTCTGTGGCCATGTGGCCAGCATGGCTGAATGCAATTCTGCACACGGAACACTGTTAACCTTCCCGCTTTTTACAACAGTGCCTGTTTATCTACTTGCATTTACTTGCTTTCAGACTGCTAGGTTGGCAGGAGCTGGGGTTAACAGCGGGAGTTCACTCTGCTGCGTGGCAACCAGGATTCGAACCGCCAAGGTGTTGACTTTGCAACCAACATTTTAGCACTCTAGCCTGCTGAGCCACCACACCCCTCTTCTGCTAATGCTTCCTAAAACACAATTTGCCTTTTTGTTTGCATCCATTATATTGGCTCTTATTCAGCTTGTGATCTACAACCATTCTGAGATCCTTCTCATTCGTAGTACAGTACTACTGAGCCAGGTATCTGCCATCTTGAAATTGAGCATTTGGTTTCTTTTACCTAGGGCCAGTACATCATGTTCCTAATAGTTATTCCAGGCCTAATTCCAGGCCTGCCAATTATTCCAGGCCTAATTCCAGGCCTGCCAATTCAGCACCTAGTAGATAGAAAGCCTGTAGTAGATTCCTGTGTAAGCTTAGAAGGGTCCTGATTCTACCTTCAGATTTATTGCCATTATTATATCAGAAGAATGGTTAAAAAGAAATTAAACCAGAAAATGTAACCTCTCCTGCAAAGAGGTTGTAAGTTGTGTAAGTTGTATTGAAGTAGTATGATATTTCAAAAAACACTTACATGTTGATTCCATTATACTAACACCAGGGCCTTCTATGTCTTGAAGCTGTGTATAAACACTGATTTTATATTCTGTATCAGGAATGAGTTCAAAGAAGCAGTGCCTTGGCGTCCCTCCACCAACTAATACTTCTCCAGTTGTCCCATCTGAAATTAGAAAGGGAACAGGACTTTATTGTCACTTTTTAGTATAACTATAACCTAATAAAGTGAAGCGCAGTAAGTAAAAATGAGAAGAACCATATAGGAGTACATCTCTTGTTGTTTATGTTGGAATATACTATATAAATAATCACACATACATAGAATAGTATCCACCCAACCTCATCCTTCAATAGTCTAACAAAGCATTAAAGGATTTCAGACTCCACAAAAGCTTCCACCACAGTAAAACCACTAGTCTTTAAGATGTCACAAGACTCTTTGTTAGTTTTGGCGGTAAGAAAAGATTCAACTGTAGTGATAAAAGGCAAGGCACCATAACCAGAAGCCAATGTAAAGCACATAATTGCAATTCTGATCCTTTGCAATCAAATGGAACTTGCTATTTGCTTTAATAGTAATGTCATACTAGCTGTATAAGAGGAAATGCCTTTAATCAACTTTTGAAATACAACATTCCTGGGACCACTGAAACTACACCCTGGATATATTAATACTAATATATCAGTAAATTACTAGTACAGTGGTGCCTCTTAGGATGAATTTAATTCATTCTATGAGTCAATTCGTCCTAGGAAAAATTCATCCTATGAAGCACAGTTTAATGCAGATCCCATAGGAATGCATTGAATTCATCTTGCGAAGCACCCCATAGGAAAATTCGTCTTGCGACATTTCATTCGCCTTATGAATTTTTTGTCTTAAGGGGCATTCATCTTACAAGGAATCACTGTATTAGTAATTTAATTTTCAGTTTGGATCTTATTCTAACATGATAATGAAAATTAATTATAGCTTAGGAACAGCGTGTCTCACATTCTGTTGTTGTTGCAACACACTTTTGACAGATACTATATGATATTATGTGATGCTATATGACACACTGACTTACCAACAAGCGATTCTATCACTATCCTATATGCAGTTGCATGCCTGTGAAGTTGCCATTGAGCACATAGACTTGTCATCCGAACTTGATACGCACCCAGACTTGTCACTCCCAAGTACACTGCAACGAATCATACATGTGAATATAGTTATTATTTATTCTTCTACAGGGGAAAACAGTCCATGAAGGAGACATATTTCAAAAAATATATCAGTGCTAAACAACTATATTAGTTAAGATCTGCTGTAACATTTCCACACTTTCATCTCTGGAAGAAATGTACATGACACCTATTTCACCATTATAACTTGCTTTGAAAATACTCTTACTCCACCGTTCCAAAGTTTTGTTTGGCATGCAGCCTACAAAGATCATGTGTGGCTTCATAAATACAACCCACAAACCTCCTCGGGACTGCAGAACTTAGTTGCGTGATCATCTGGATACTAGCCAACACTTTCACCCTATGGCGTGGTACTGTACCAGATGGTGCGGTATATAAATCAAATAAATAAATAAATAAATAAAATACTGTCATCAGCGCCAATGCATTGTTGCATCCAATGGATTTTCTAGCTTTACTGTGTAAAGTTAGAAAATCCAAGACCCTTCCCAGATGCTTATAATTATTCAGCAATTATAAGCTGAGATAAATATCTACTCTTCCTTATCCAAAAAGAAATGCATCAAAAATACTTTGACCCTATTTCAGAGTAAGAATTTTGGATCACTTACTAAAAATGAATAACATGTAGAAGGGATCCCATAATTAACATAACAGTTGCCATAACTACAATTTTGGCATCACAGTACTGGTTGATGCATCCCTTTCTTGACTCAACTCTCCTCTTCCATTCAAACTTCTCTCCTTTTAAAATACATTTCACTGTAACAGAATAATGTGCCCTTTTCCGGTATTAATCATGCTTAAAACTTAATAGATTTCATCTTTCAATTAGTCTTTGAAACCACGGGGACCTTTCTGCTATCCATGATGGTTAGTATTCATGACAGATATAACACAAAGTAAATCAAGAAGGGAAGGTTAATTTCTATTGATGGTGGAATAAGCGCATACATTTGTAACACTTATCAGTGCCCTAGATATGGGAGCTGCAAGAAATTTAAGAGAGATCATCTTGGGACTACATTTAGGAAAGCCTGAATCACTTTCTTAGGAGAAGGAGGCTTTAGTTCTGATCCCGTCCACCTACTATAGGCCTAGCTCTTCAGTGCTTCCTGTCAAAAAAATTTGGAAACAAAAAGAGAAGTTCAGTTACATTCAGTCAAGTTAAAGGTGTTTACTTAAAAGGTTTATAAGGATTAGAGACGTTCAACATTAAGAAAGGTTAAAGCACTTGAAAAGTGGGTGAAGATTAATCTCACAAAGGCGCCCTATAACAAAGGCTGAAATTATCCCTCCCTAATTTTTAACCACATCTCTCCGATGGCTTCCTTCACGATCAAATCAACACCTTCTAAGTAAGGCTTATTATTGTAAAATCAGCCTAATGACTAATGACTGACTTCCATCTTATGTTGAGTCAAAATTTTCCAGTAATGAGGCCATGTAACAGGCCATGCTTGATATATGTGGAAAACTAAAAATTGGATCCATTTTCCAGAGTGCAATGCCATGTTGCAACTTAGTGGTCCCTCTTTTTTAAATTCTTCTTGTGCTGTTCTCAGGGGCAGTATCTCCCACTATATTATATCAAAATCAGACCAGTTACCATGACTCAATGCACGGATAACCTCACCTGGATGACTGAGAATCTCCACAGACATATCAACATCACTCTTAACAACAAATTTAACACTTGGATAAATAATTCATCAAATATATCCTCAACTTAACTATAGACTATTGAAAAATAATCTGATTTGCAGCCTCTAGTGTAAATCTAATCTCATTCTACTTGGAACCGGATGGGTTTTGCCTGTTTAATCTGTACTTACCCTAAGTGTGCCTATTTGAATTTATGCTTTGTGGTTTATGGCCCATGCATACTTATGTATATTTATGTCTAAAAGTACAAACCCTCTTAAAAATCTAAGAAAAGGGTGAACTCCAGATGTCCACACAATGAGGTCAGCATATCTACCATGATTTGGAGATACCTGGGGGGGGAGATGGGAGGTAAATGTTCTTAAGACCCCTGTTACTTGCAAACCTCAACAACATCTAAGCCAGAGCGTCTTCTGTAATTTATCCCCATGGTAAAATGCATGAGCTGCACAATTAATCTTGTCTGCATGTTTCTTTAGATGTCTTTTATCCTGTATAGTGGGTGGCACATCCTTCTTGGTTATAATATTCTGCTTGTGCAACTCATTTTCAACAAAGGAAGGTCATCCCTCCACTTACATTAATCATTTTAAGTACCAGCTTAGGCTCTTTTGCATTTCCTCAGAATTTTAGCTTCTGATGTATTGTACTTCTAATTCTCCTGGTAATGTTTTAAGATATTTGAGTTACTATTCTCATTGTTTTTTAAATTGATAAATATTTTATTGTGTTGTGATCAATTCTACACCACACTTCAATTTTTTTTCCTGAAGAGCAGTAGAAAACTTTTCAATTAAATAGCACTTCTTTACATACTGTCACCTCCTGTTTAAAATTTGCCCTTCATTGAATTATTATACCATTGTCATGGCCATCTCGAATGGAATCTGTAGATATATACTGTAAAATGATGGGGAGGGAAGTAGTCAGGGTAAAAAATGTTGAAATTGAAAATAACATGTCTTAGCAAAACCACCATACAAATCTTAATCTTTTTATCATTCATTTGATGTGTTTGTTGCCCACCAATGGCTTTTTGATGACTCCAAACACAACAACCATTTTTACCTCTCACCAACCAGTTATGACTGTCCTCAGTTGGATTCCCTCCTTCCATGCAGTTTTCTTTCCATTATTATTCATGTTTGCACAGATTTTTGTCTACTGGAACATTATGGCAGGCATCTGAAGACACTTCGGCTAAATGTAATTTAAGGCCTTAGAGCCATACAACTATCCTTTACAGCTCTATAGACCCTGGCACAATCTTCCCACCATTTCTACTAATCAACTCTCCCACCCCTGCAACTCTATATACTACAGCCAATGAATATCTGGCATGAAATATATATCCCATCCGATATTATATTGCACACCTCATTCTGCTGCAGTCTGAAGAAGTGGATGTGTAGTCCATGAAACATTACATTAAAATATAAAAGTTAGTCTTTAAGGTACCACATGTTTTGTGTCTTTTGTTTTGTTTTGTTTTTCTTTGATTTTTGTCTGCTAACCCTTAAGAAATCACAAATCTCTTGTGTCAAGTGATGTTCTGAGATGAGACCTTTGGACAACAAAAAGTTGCAGCCACCTTCCAGAGTGGAATGCTGCATTGCCACTGGTTCCTCTTCTATTATTATTATTATTATTATTATTATTATTATTATTATTATTATTATTATTATTATTATTATTATTATTATTATTATTATTATTATTATTATTATTCAGACCAATTCTTCCACCTCCCTGTGTAAAAAAAGGGGTATGACTGGAGTGGGTAGCAGCAGGCTGGTGATTCGCTTCTGC
The DNA here is from genome assembly GCA_029282475.1 of Phrynocephalus forsythii. Lineage (NCBI taxonomy): Eukaryota > Metazoa > Chordata > Lepidosauria > Squamata > Agamidae > Phrynocephalus > Phrynocephalus forsythii. The sequence goes on along the minus strand of JAPFRF010000003.1, from coordinate 107,560,692 downwards.
TCCCATGACACATTTGTAGCCCCAATGCTACTAAAATGTCAGAAAACAATTTTGAGACACCCCCCGCAATGTTCATGGTTTTCCCTGTACCACTCAGAATTTAATTTTCTTGTCCCTAAGAGGTGCAAGGGGGCTTTTATAATTAAAGCATCCATCCTCTTAATCAAACCTATTTTCTGTTTCACAGAAGCCCATTGTAGCAACCTGTATTTATAAGCATTGTGTTTAAAAAAATTAAAATAATAAAAATGCAAATTTGCCTCTGTGGCTACATGCTCCTGGGAATGCAGCTCTCTGCTGGTTGCAAATGTGAAAAATGGCTTTTGGACTACCCAAGATCATTCATTTTATACCATTCTGGTGTTGAAATGCTCAGATTCCTAATTTATATTAATTATATATTTACATTAATATATTAATTTATATTGGCTGAAATCCTGTTGCTTTGTTGCACAGACAGAAGTAAATGGTGTTACAGTCATTCACTTCTAACTGGCAATTAAAGAGTCCCCATTGTGGTTATTGAACACATGCCAAGAAAGTATGTGCACCCCTGAGAATTGTATTGGGGACTTTTTGATTGTTGAATGAAGTAAGTGAAAATTATGCTATTTCCCATCCACCTGCATAACGGTGCAACAGGATAGCAATCGTTTTTAGCAGGCAAGAATGTTTCCAGTAGAAAACAACAATGATAGAAATAATATCATTTCCAAATTCATTTCAAGTGTATAAAGTTGTCAATGAAATATAGTCCACAGAGAGTCGAGGTTAGATAATAAAATCTCAAGATTCTTACATGTTTTGGCTACACCTGCTAAGGCATCACTGAATCCCGTTGAGTACGAAGCAAATACTTTAACACTGTATTCAGTTCCACTGAACAAATTCAAAATAAGGATGGTATTGATATCATCTCCCACAAAGGTCTCCAGCGCTGGTCCAGGGACTGAAAGAAATAAGATACGAATAGAGTTAATTTTGGCAAACATATCCATTTAGTGCAAAAATACCGGGAAAACTCACTACTGGTTACTAAAAACAAACTAACAAGCAAGCAAACAAACAAACAAACACAGTTGCAGTTAAATAATATGTTTATTTGTTTGTGCACTGGCACAGCCTTTATGGAACTTGGTGAAATATTTGTAGGCTGCCCAACTTTGAAAGTTGGAGGCCAGAAAAACTGCAGTATACATGAATAAGTATAAGAATGTTCAGTGAGTTTTAACAATCTTGTACTCAAGTCCACAAATATTACTAGTAACTAAATATTACTTTTAACTAAATTGTCTGACTATACCTTAGAACCACATCATGCTTCTTTTTTGTACACAATACTCTTAAGAGACATTGAGACATGTTGTATTTATTTGCACAATCCAACAAGCATTTAAAATCCTTATGGAAACGCTACAGGCAGTTATTGGAGATACTCACTGTTCACAGGTTTATATACAATCCTGTATCCCATGGTGGGAGATGGAGGGGCATCCCAGCTAATCCGTAATCTGTTGTACCATTCATCAGAGACTCTCAGGTTTCGTGGAGCAAACAGGGGCACTGGAAAAATAAACAACCCCTTAAATACTCAGTAACTTGTAGGCCCATAATCTGATTACAACAGGTAGTTTACACTGGGGCTTCAACAGAAGAAGATTTTTGTACTCACAGGTTTTCCCGGGAATGGACAAACTGGCACCTTCCCCATCAGAGTAGATAGGAGTGACCATAACTTTATACTCAGTGTCTGAAAGCAAAGGCTGAAGAAGTAGATTGTTCTGCTTTGCAGGGACCATCACCTGGATGAAGAACATATGACAAAGCAAACAAAACTGAAAATTAGTCACACCTCATCTATTACATCTGAGCCACTGTCAACTTAGCTCACTGCTTTATCTGCCTTCTTATGTTTGTCCACCTGAAAGAATCCACTCATATGTTCAGGAACATTAGAAAATCATCACATAGGAGGTAAGTTTGGAGGGCAAACAATCTTGGGAGCCATAGTCTGCTGAGGAGGCTGGGACATCTCCCTCACAGAGCTCCCTGAAGAGACTTGGGGTGTGATCAAAGAGCTGCAAAGAGAAGTCCCGGATCCCACCAGAAAGGGTTGCTTTGATGGGAACAATCTCCCATAAAACAAACCTCCCACTTGAACGTTTATTAACATTCCAAAAAGTCATAGGAAAGATGGTTGTTGTTGGAGGGAAAAGGTGAAAAGCAACTGCTCTGAAAGATAAGGAGAGTGCTAAGGAATGTCACAAGCAATTGTCACGGGAACAAAGCCTTTAACAAAGCATGGGGCTGATTTCCAATCAGTGTCACAAATGGAAACCCTTGGCAACATGTCATGCATCCTCAGCAGCTACAGCTGCTCAACACATCTTAGTTATTAGCAGAAATTAGCAATATTACACATCTGGAGAACAGCAGCATCTTTTTTTTAAAAAAATTAAAATCTTTATACAAAATACAAAAAAATTACAAAATACAAATTACCTCAATTGAATCAGTATTACGCTCATTTAAATCAATTTATAAATTCCTGGTTATACAATGCATGGGTGAACTTGATTTGTTTGGGCTTCAAACAATTTTTTTTCAAGTGGACAGAAGTGGCTTTTTAAAATAACTTGCATCCTAAACTGATTCAATTAAATTTACTTTGGTGGATCTGCAACACAGTTTTTCCTCTATTTTTAAATTGTTTATTAATATGTTTAGTGATGCATCACTGAGTGCAGTGCATCCATGTATGGTTTTTTGTGTACTGTCACGAGTTTAGCATTGCATCATTTAATCAATACATATGATATCAGAACCATCTTCCCCATTCTTTCTATTCAGCTGATGAAAATACAGTATATTTCCCCATCCATCATCAGTGGGGTTCCCCTTTGTGAGATCCCAGACTTGCCAGATCACCTACCAGCCTAGGAAATGCATTTCAATTAATGCAGCCATTGATTTAGTGATATATCACTTACTTTAAAAATACTTCCAAATATTTAACTGCAGCATGCATATAACACCAGAACAGAAATTGAGTTGATTCCATTGTATCTTCCCAAACCAGTTTTAACTGCCAGAAACATATGTTAGCAATTTAAGTCAACTTTACATCTATATAGACAAGTCAGGACTGGAACTGATCTAAATCAGCAGTGTGAACAAACACTTAGTTTGATTAAGGACAATTGCTTAATTACAATTAAGGCTCACTAACTAAATATTGGTCCTTATTTGTGAGGAACAATCAGCCTCTGTGTACATGTTATTAAAAATAAATAATTCAATGCTTCTGAACCAGGGAGGTGTCACAATGCTCATTGCATTGGTGTGTGAAAGAGAGCATTAGAAACATGTGCTTCCCAAGTATCATCTAAGCTATAACAAAACTGAAATAAAAAGTCCAATAACTTGCATGGAGAGAATGTCAATTAATCTCTCTTTTTGACATCTACACTGATAGAAACTGCCAAGAACTAGAAAGGCAATTTATTTATTTATTTATTTATTTATTATTTACACTTATATACCACCCCATTCCCACAATGGGGACTCTGGGCGGTTCACAGCATCACAATTAAAACAGCAAAAGAATCAATTACAAACAGGAATAACAAAACTACAATGAACAAAAATAATTAGGCGGGGTTATAAAATCCAAAAATATATATATAGGCGGGGGGGGGAAACAAAAACCAGAGTGGGACCTTAAACATCAGCCTAAAAAGGAAGATGGCAAGAAGAAACATGAAGGAATACGCTAATCAAGCAAATGGTGAAAATATTAGTAAAAGCCTCAAAACTCCCACCAAAGCACAAAACACCAGCAAACCAGGTTCAAATTGTACTGATGTTTAAGTGGAAGAGAAAAAGCTCACATCAGATACTTTTTCTGTTTATATAAAACCATCTTCATGCTTCTGCTCCCAAAGGTTACCACCTTTGAAACAACCAGGCCCTGTGATTTTAAAAATCCTGTTCTTCTAAGACTTAAATACTCAAGACTCGAGTCATGAAGTTCAAGAATTACTCGCAGATAAAGATCATGATGGGAAATATAGATGGTAAAAGCACATAAGATACACAGACCCTTCAGTGGAATGTTATGGGACATTTATTTACGTATTTATTTATTATTTCCATTTATATACCACCCAACTTTGCAGGAGGAACTATGGGCGGTGCATATATGGACATGTATGGATTAATAATATAATATCTCCTGTACCTTGGTCCCAAGCTGTTCAGAGATTTTGCCTTTCTCCTGTAAGGTTTAACTTTCAAGAAAGTATTTTTGAAAACGGCAGCCACAAAAGAAAAAGAAGGAAACAAAAAAAGTTTGTAATGGTCTCTTTTTAAAAAAAAAAAAAAAAGGGGGGCGGGAAGCATGAGATACTTTGGCCCTCTTTCCCTTCTATGGTTCTTCCCATTGTGAATCCTAGACAATAGGTTCATTGAGGAGAGGGACTGATCAAACATTTGATTATGAAAAGTGCAATACTACATACACCAAACATCTGCGATGAGCACAGAGTGCACGCATGTCATGTCCTTATGGATACAACACCCAAGCTCAAACTTCAAAAGACCAAACAAAAGCATATGGAAAACTTATACCCACCATTCTTATGGCTTCCTCCCCACGATCGTCATTGGCAGTGAGGTAGGTCACCCTGAACTGGCGAACATTGTGGTCCGTAATGTCCCATTTCACCCTCAAACTTGAAGTAGTTTCCTCATCTATGACAAGATTTCTTATGCCTGTTCGGAAGACTGAAATGATATTTAAAATGGGTTTAAAATCTTCTGAATGCTGCATTTGGAACATCTGTTTGAAGCAGACAAATAAGCATATTTTTATGTGGGGGATTTTTTTTTTAAATCCAAAGTCTAGTTTGTAAGAGTATTTTGACCAGGCTAACCTTAAAACGAAAGGAAATGGGATTCAAGAAAAGGCTGTATGGCTCACAAATCCAATTTTTTTTTAAAAAAGTCATCAAAAAATCCTGCCTTTACTGTTTACTATTTCAAATATAATCATAATTGAATATATTTTGTACCTTTTGTTGTAGGTGATGAAGTTGTAGTTGAAGGAGTAGTGATTAGGGTGGTCATTTCAGTTGTCAGCATTTCAACTGCGGAAAAAAGACAGTCTTTTTCCATCTAATTATTTCATTTTACCAACAGGTTCTATATGCCTCTTGAGTACATTAATCTACTTCTAACAAGCTGATGCATGAAGACAACATAAGGAGAAGGCAAGAAGTAAAATACCCTCTTCATCCTTCCACAGTGCACGTTAAGTAAGTGTCATTACACATGGCTTTAGGACTGTAAACAGCACAGATTAGGTTGAATAGCCGTGAGTTATCATCAGTGAAAACTAAAATATTTGTGGATATTATCCTGTTGAAGACTTCCACATGCAGAACTATGACTGTATATTTGTGTAGGTGGATCTTGTGTGACTGCTTGTACAACAGGTTGCACAACTGGTTCCACAACCAAATATGCAATAAACGCATAACCAAATCACACAATCATTTTGCACAGTGCTTGTGGTAAGGGCAGAAGATACTGGTTGATCTGTGTTACCCCACCTTGAAGAAATACAGAAATTCTTGAACTTCACACTAAATTTGCACACTTTAATAGTCACATAGAATGACTACAGATGGAGTTATGATTTGACCCATATGGCCCTTTTAATATTGATCTGTGTACAATATTAGCTGAGCAGGCTGGGTAGGTACTCATTTTACTGACCTCGAAAGGACAGAAGGCTGAGTCAACCATGAGCCCACTAACTAGGATTGACCCGCAGGTCATGAGCTCAATTATACAACAACAACAACAACAACAACAACAAATTGTTCACCACCAAATAACTTCAGAAAGTTCACATACATGAAAAGCTGGCAAAAAGCTGGCTGATTTATTTCTTTTCCAAAAAACTAAGCATGCTGTGGGAGACGTTGTAATATTTCCCATCTTACGTGTGGTCCCAAGAACAGCAACAGCATCACTTTCGCTTTCATCATCAAAAATGGCCACCAAGGACACTTCATACTCGGTACTGGGGAGCAAGCCTTCAATATCATGTGTGTCCGCTTCTCCACTTAAGACAATCTTTAAAAATAAGTGAAAAAGAGCTTACCCATCTTGGTCACTCAAGACAGTTTCCAATTTGAAATGTCTGATAGAAGATAACGCAGCCATGCTTACAACAAACCGTGTTTTTTGGTTTTTGAAAGATCTCTCAAACCATGTTCATGTTCAATTTATCTGCCTCAAAAGCACTAGGAAACCATTCTGAGTACTTCCTTTGGGCGCTAGCCAAAAAAGTAAAATTAAAAAACCAACAATGTGCAATTGAAAGGCAGAAGGCAAAGATGGAAAAAGCATTGAATATTTGCTCATTTGGATAATGTATTCAGTGCATTTGAAGAACATCTTGTATTTATTCCCCCTCTTTCTTTCCTTCCTTCTGTAGTTGGTGGTGTTGTGTGTTGCAGATAAACAGCAAAAAAGCTCTTTTACCACAGATATTCTCTTCCTTCTACAGTGATCGTGCCCGAAGCTTTGAGGCCTCCAATAGTACCTTTTATACTGCCCTGCAGTCCGTTGACTTACAAACTACTGGTGAGTGAGAAAGCTGTCTTCCAGAGACCTTAAATACCATTTCTGATTCTCTCATGGAGGAAACCATGATAAGCTTAACGTAAACCTGAGGGTTCCCTCAGAATACATGGCTTGAAAATCTGTCCAACAAGTTCAACCTGCAACAAACAATAAAATCTAGAATGCCCCTCTACAAAGCCGTTCAGTCATGCCTCTTCCTGGCTGGTTCATTCCATTCCTTCTCCTATAGCTTTCAATTCCACACACTTCTTAATGGCCACTGGGCTCTTGTTGGCTTCCTCCTTTTTATGCTAAGGCATACCTGTCAAGTTTTGGATTTGAAAATAAGGGATCATGGTCACAGTATCCCCACCCCTACCACCTATTGAACATGCTCAATGCTTTGAGCAATAGCTGTCCACAACATGGCGGTGCCTATGCCATTCATAGGATTTTTAAAAAATGATATAATCCAGGACATTTCCAGGAAAATAATATATCCGGGAAGATAGCGGGAAATAGGGGTAAAATATTTATTTATTTATTAATTTATTTAAATACTTATATCCCGCTCCATCTTCCCAACGGGAACTCTGGGCGGCTAACAGCGCAAGAAGCTAAAAAGCTAAAAAGGCTAAAAAGCTAAAAATAACAAGGCCACCAAGCAAGGGCAGCGGAAGGCAAGATGGCGGCAGACGGTAAGAGTAAAGAAAAGAAAGAGAAACTAACTAATGAGGACACCAAATGCTTCTTTGAAGAGGAAGGTCTTCAAAGCCCTCTTAAAGGCGGGCAGGGACTCCAGCAGGCGCAGCTCAGGAGGGAGATGGTTCCAGAGCGAGGGCCCCACCACAGAGAAGGCGCGGTCCCGCGTACGTGTTTTCCGCGCCTCTCTGGGTGTGGCCACTCTCAAGGAGCACGCCTGCGACGATCTCGTGGGTCTGGATCCGGATGCCCTCAGGGAGATGCGCTCCGCCAGGTATCCTGGTCCCAAGCCGTGGAGGGCCTTGAAAACCAAGACCAGAACCTTGAACCTGATCCGGAAGACAACGGGATTTCCTGGCTAATACGGGACACTTGACAGGTATATTTATTTATTTATTTATTTTATTTTATTTATATGCTAAGGACTTCCCCTTACCACTGTTTGATACTTAAGCAAACCTTGAATGCTGTACAACACACAGTTTTTGTGAGTTTTTTGGACTGTTTGGCCATGTTCTGGAAGAAAAACTTCCAGAACACAGCCAAACAGCCCGAAAAACTCATAACAACTATTGGATCCCGGCCGTGAAAGCCTTCAAGAATACATTGTACAACACAGTTTCTCTAGCCTTTTTCTTCAGGAGAATGGTCTAGATTCCTTTATGCCTGCTGATACTGCCATTTTGATTACGTCAGGATCCATACTCTGTGAATGAGTTCACTGTAAAAAATGATATGGGAGGTAAGTACATTCACCTCTTCAGCATCTTCTCCATCAAGGGGAACCCATGCTAGCCGATAAAGGGCTACGTCAGAAGATGGTGGCTTCCAGCTGACTTTAAAACTCTCTGTAGATACATCATGTATTTCCAAATACTCAGGGGATGGAACTTTTTCTGCAAGACAATATGACACAGTGAGAAAACACAGGAATTCTAGGCATCTTTCATGATCCACATATCTCCACAGACTGAAGAAGCTACTTGAATGCGTAGCAAAACGTTTCAATCCGAAAAGAAAATTAATCCAGTTGCCATGACTCAACTCCCAGATCTTACAGGATTATTCTAAGGATTACTGACGTGACTGGGTTGAAGTGTTAGCAGCCCTCTAAGGCAGTGAACCTTTTTTTTAAAAAGAATGTAAATGTTTGATGATTTTGGCCGGGGGCTGGGGCTGGGGGTGGGGGGGGAGATGGGGGATCAGGGGGGGGTGGGGGGGGGGGAGGGGGGAGGGAAACAGAACCCCATGCGGCTTTCTCCATTTGTTTATTGGACACGCGGGGGTGGGGGGCGGGGCTCCTGGGTGGGCGGGCCCCCACCTCCTCCTCCTGGCGGCGGCCGCGATGGCCACGGCAGCCGCCCGGGTTCGGCCACTGCCACCCGCCTTGGTGGGGCGCCTCTGCGCCGCTGCCAGCGGCGGCGCCAGCAGTGGCTCGGCGGTCCCGGTGGCGCCCGCCGGCTGCGGCCTTCGGGCAGGCGAGCAGGAGGGGGAGGGGAGGGAGGCCGGTGGGGGGTGGCGTCTCTGCGCTGGCTGGCCAGACGGCCAGCGCACGCACACTCCGGTTGGGGGGGGCTCGGGGCACGGGAGCGGCCGCTCCTTCCTTCCTTCCTCTCTCTCTCTGTGTGTGTGGGGGGGGCGGGGGGGCGGCGGCGGTGTTCCGGCTCCCGGCCCCCCACCCCGGCCTCTCCTCTCCTCTCCTCTCTTCCAGCGGGGCCTGGCGGGGGCTTCCCTCGTCCCTCCCCCGTTCCTCGTGCCTCCCCTGCGCGCCCCCTCCTCCCCGCCGGCCCCCGCGCACCCTCCAGCCTTCTTCTTTCATTGGCTGCCCGTGGAAGAGAAGAGGAGGAGGAGGAGGGCAGAGGAGGAGGAGGAGGACGCGCCGCCGCCACCGTGGCTGCTGCTGCTGCTGCTGCTGGTGGAGGGCGAGGAGGAGGAGGGCGGAGGAGGAGGAGGATGCGCCGCCGCCGGCGGGCGGAGGAGGGAGGCAAAGGCAAAGCAAAGGCGGCGGCAGCGGCTCCTCCTGCGCTCCTCCAGCCTTCCTACTCCACCGGCCGCCCGCGGGAGAGAAGAGGAGGAGGAGGGCAGCGGAGGAAAAGGGGAGGAGCCTCCCCGGCCTCCCCAGGCGGCCCGGTGCCGACCGGTCCACGCACCGGCACCGGTCCGCGGACCGGGGGTTGGGGACCACCGCTCTAAGGAACTTTTAAAAAGAATGACAATGTTTATTTCTTCCTTTTTTTAAATCAGGGAGAAGAAAACAGAACCCCATGCAATTTCTCCATTTGTTTATTGGGATAAGAGACACTTAAAGGTCCTTCATAACAAAACTGCATTTTGTGGGTTTAAAATCAATGCAACTGAATGTTGAAAAAAAAGAATTTCTCAAAGAAATAACAAATACGTGGTATCATTTATATACAGTAAACCCCCGCCGATCGCAGGGGTTAGGGACCCACCCCACCCACGATGCTTGAAAATCTGCGATATGCGGAAGCAGGTAAGGGGGCTGGGGGCAGGGGGCTGGGGGGGCAATCGCGTGCCTGTGGCAGAGTGTGGGGGGCAGCACGGAGCAACCCCATCGCTCGGCGTTGCCCTCCCACGCACCTGGGAGGCTTCTGGGGGCGGGGGGCGATTGCAGCGTGCGCGGTGGCCGCCCGCGCCACCCAAGACTTCTTGTCCCTTCTCCATTGAAAAGCATTGCCAATGCTTTTCAATGGAGATTGCGGCCCCGGCCCCACCGCCGCCCCCTGTATGGCCCCGAGACTTTTCAGAGGGAGCGGGGGTGGCGGGGAGCCATGCGATGGCTCCCCACCCACCACCCACCCCCTCCGGAAGCCTGGGAGGCGTGCAGAGTGATGGCAAGGAGCAACACGATGGCTCCCCGGGGTGGTGGGGAGCAATCCGATTGCCCCCCACCCCCCAGCGGTGCAGGTACTGCAATCCCGCAATGTAGCGGGACCGCGAAATGGCAGGGGGCACTGTAATTTGTTCAGTAAACTGATAACACTCAAGTTGCCTCCAGCTGTTCCATATACAGATTCTCTTTTTTTTCACCTCACTCTTTGTTTCTTTCAAAAACATTGGACAAACTGCTATTTTGCATTTGTTTTAATGTTAAGCACTATAAAGCTCCCAGTGACTGGGGGAGGGGGAGAAATTTACATCCTTCTCCTTTTTAAAAAAAGTCATAGTGGAAGACTGTTGCAATAACATTAGTTTCCAGCAAAGGAAAGAAATATCATAGCTTTACTTGGAAACCTTTCAAGTGGACTTACTTGTAGAAAAGCTGCCAGTGAGCGCTTCAGACTGGCCCTCGTCATAAAGAGAGAAAATAGCAACTGTATACTCTGTGAGGGATGTCAAGCTTTTCAGAGTGTGGGTTGAAATACGACCAACCTCTTCCTGCAAGAAAACCGAGGGCTGACTATTAGAAATGATGTGATGAGTCCCCAAACAAATTCAGGTTGCTTCAGCCATTTTACATCAAGACACAAGAGACAGGTTTGTTCTGAGTGATCCTTGAACTAGGAGTTTCCTGACAACTGGTGAAAGAATCCTGGATTAGTTCTTGGGGCATATTTTCCATGGTTTGGCACAAACCATATTTTACAGGAAGCTACAGATCATTTCCTTCCATGTAACTACACAGAACAGGGGTGTGTGTGAGGGGGGCACTCCTTCTCACTGTCACACACCCATAAAATCTTGCTTTATAAACAAGACCACCAGGACTTGAAGTGAAGCAGAGCATTTGCAAGATGTGCATTATATAAAATGTATTTGTTAACAATTTTTACCTCACTTTTCTCCTCAAAAGGACCCAAGGTGGCTTTTAGATGACAAATTAAGTGATCAATTTGGAAGAGCCGTGAGACCCTGTGCATCTCTGAACCTCCCTCCCTGTCAAGTCTCCCTTGATTTTATCTCAGCCACACACCTTATGTGCAAGGATTCGAGGTGAGCAGATGTGGGGAAAATGTACAAGTCTTGACTGAATTTTTTTCACTCCCTGACATGCCTTTCAACTGGTGAGATTGTGCATGCTCCAGGGGTTTTGATGCACAAAAAATGATAGGCTGCCACCACTCCTATTAATTTTTATCTCCCCATTAGGTTGGGTGAGGCTAGGACTGGATTTAATACCACTCTTCTCTCTCACTCACACTCCAGGCAAGGACTGAAAGGATTTTTGTATTTTATTAAATGAATAAAAATGGGGTGGGGTGGACAATTTATAAGAAATGTTGTACATGGTTAAAAACAACAGTGCACTCAAAATTAGTAGCAAATGTGATTATAGGATAACAAAATCAGTAACAGACCAGAAAATAATAAACTCCAATTTACCCTCTCTGGATCGCCTCTAAGCAGAGAGATACATTAAATCCATTGGGGTTAAATGCTCCCTCATACAGCTTCATGAACAACACATGAAGAAGTCTCCTTGTGAATCAAAAGGTCTGATCAGCTGAAACCTGGTTTTTAATTTCCTATTTGCACACAAATGAGTGGGACATTTAACACCAGTGACCAACAATCACTAAAATATCCTCTATCTGCTTGGAACATTCTTTAAAGATAAAAGGCCCTCTCCCTAACTCAAATTTGCATACATCTCTGGGGAAGGAAACAGGCTTATTAGATTCCTGTCTTGAGTTGGCTTTGATAAACAGATGATAAGTACACTGTGTCTTGACTTTGAAGAGCATTTGTACATGTGCTGGGGTGCCCTTCCTTTGAAATAGCCCAAGGATAGGAATACAGGAATAGGAAGTAGGGTGAGGTGTGAAGAGGCCACTTTGAGGTGACAATTTGTCATGAAACCTCAGGTTCCCATGCAGTACATAGAAAAGCCCAGAAAATGAATTTCATTTTTCATGTCCCTTCAAGTTCTTATTCTCTTCACACTTATTTTCTTCAAAAATGAAAAAAAGGCCTGCAAAATAGTACAAAACTTTCCTGTGTATGACTATATTTTTGTCTAAAAATCTTAGAATAAAAATTAAGGGGTGTCTTATACACAGAAGTAAGCCAAAGCAAGAACCACATGGTTGTGAAACTGTAATTTTGGGTTGGAAAAGTGTGTGTGTGTGGGGGGAAGTGTCTTAAAGAAGGGAAAATATGGTACAGTGATATCTCAATTTACAAATTTAATCCATTCCAAATGCATGTTCTTAAGTTAAACTACTCTTAAGTCAGGGTACCTATCTAAAAATTTAAAAAATAAGTTTAAAAAAATCAAAAAAAAAAAATATTTGTAAGTTGAGCAGACCATATTTAAAATTTGTAAGGAGGCAGTTAAAACACCAACAGTTTCCCAGTCTTAAGTCGAATTGCTCTTAAATCAAGCTGCTCTTCAGTCGGGTTACCACTGTATTTCTTTTTTAAGATCTGAGAGGTCACTCCTTATTTTCTTATGCAAAGGGTACCTTACCATTCTTCCACAGTTCTAAAGTCTGAAGTGGGGGGAAAAAGAAAAGATTAGACAACCATCTGTCAGATTTGCTATAATTTTGATCCCTGCATTGGATAGAGAGTTGGACTTGATATCCTTATTGACCCATTCTAACTCAATCTATGATTCCCCACCCACAGCCTAATAGTGAAATCATGGCCAGACTTTGGGACAGAAATCCAGGATCCTGTTCAGCAGAATCAAAGAGCAAGGTTAACACATTACATCCTTACGTGCAGGCAGGAAAAGTACAATGTAATGAGAGCCTTCTGCACCCCAAAGCATTTGACCATTAGGTCCAAAGTATAAACTTACCTCATTATCTTCTTGTTAAATAAAGTGGGGGTAAAGAAAGGGTATGGATTCCTAATAATTATTTGGGCAAACTCAAGTTTGCTTCCGAAGTCTTAATTGCATGATGGAAGAACAACAAAAAAGGATTCCCATGATTACATAAATCCCATTCATTCATTCATTCATTCATTCATTCATTCATTCATTCCATTTTTATACTAGAGCCATTCTGGTTGTTTACAACTAACACAGCAACAACATTAAAATACCAATTTGACAGGACAGTTTTTTTTAAAAAAAATGAAATGCAAATAAAATAATTACATCAAGAGCATTAAACTATGTTTAACACAAGATTGCTACAAATGATGGAAGATGTATTTTTGAACTGCAAGTTACATAATCCTCCAAACAAGATTTACTCATAAGCCTTTACTGTATAGTTTCAAGTCCTACAAGTTTATCATCTAACTGATTATTGATAAACTGTATAAAATATATAGATACTTGATAAAATATCTGTTCACATTTTTTCCAAAGGCTCCTGTGATCTCCTTACCTCATTGGTTTCTGTTCCATCCGTCTTCACATACATTATGCGATAGCTGTTCACCTTTTGTGAAGCAGGATCCCATGTTATCTTCGCTGAGCTGTGTCCAATATCCGAAAACCTCAAGTTCCGTGGTGGACTTAAAGGCACTTCACAAAGTGGAAGCACATTAAAATGACAAAAATACTTTTAATTTGATTTATTATTTAATTTATTTATCACATTTCTATCCCGCCTTTCTCCCCAGCACGTCCCAAAATGGCTAATTGCTCTGCTTTCAGTACCTCTTGAATAAAAACATGCCCACCTGCGGGGGGGGGGGGTGCTTTATGCCAAAAGACATGAAATAAAGCACAAATTATTTGAGTTGAATTTTTTTTAAGACGTTATCCTAGCAATGGCGCATCATCCACCAGGGTTCCTTTCTTGAGCCCTTTAGCAAAAGTGTATTTTAAGGGTCAAAATTTGCGGGGAAATTCTCCCTTGTCACTGTGGTTTCTGTTTTTCAAAGCAAATGACAGAGAAAGGTTTCCCCTCCTACAAGACACCAAAGAAACAAGAGCTGGCAAGAACTGGGAGACTCTCTCTCTCAGATGCAAGCCTGGGGCAAGTGTGGGGTGGACTCCTACAGCAGTATCACTGATCACTTTAGTGTGGGCGACTACAGTGATTTCACTGATGGGAACCAGCAGGGCCCCAGTTTGAAAATGTTGAAGTCAGACTAGGTTTTCCTCACTGTTCAGTTATACCGAGAGTCATATGGAAGCTACATCGTACCCTTCATGCATGTGGTTGTGGAAAAGAAATTTCACAACAAGACATGGGCACGACTTGGCGAAATTGTCTTTTCCGTTTTCGGTTATCGTTTCCGTTACATAACGGAAACGGTAACGATAATTAAGCCGTCAGAACTCGAACTCGAACCGAAAAAAGAAAAATTTGGTCGGGTTTTTTGTTTCCGTTTGTGGCATCGCGGCGATCGCGCGATGCGAAGCACAGAAAAGGTTTTAAAAGTTTTTTTTAAAAAACCCGACTCCCGGCCAAAAGAGCAGGCAAAAATATGCCTGCCTGAGGCTTTGTCACCTACCAGAGGGGTAATTTCTGGGGGGTCCCCAGCCTCCCCCCCTCTTCTCCTGTCCTGGGCTGCTTGCACCAGGCTGGGGGGGGGTCATCCTCATTGTCTGTCTCGCTGCATGCCATGCGGTGGGGGGATCCAAAATAGCGACCGCAATTTTTCTTTTGAAATCGTGGTCAAAAAACACACCAAATCACCACAGAAACATGTGAAATTTATTTTTTTTAAATGCCTGAATTTTTATAGTAGCAGCAGTGGGTTTTTTATATCAATAAAACGTCGTATTGATGTTATTTTATTTTATTTTATTTTTATTTTTTTAGACCTGCCCATTTCGGCTGGGCATGGGATGGGACCATGCAATTTTTTTTTGAACCATTCCACCAATGGCATCGCCAGGTTTTTGACTAACACTTCTGGATGTCTCAGAGGGCATAAAAAGCCGAGGCACCTTCCAGAAATCGCAGTCAGGTGTATGGATGTGGTTGAGGGAGGAGGGCTGGCTGCTGGTGCTGGTGTGATCCGATCGAGATTGAGGAGGGAGGCTGGAGGCTTTAGGATTTAAGTTAGGCAGGCAGGGAGGGAATTGAATTTAGAAAATAATTTCTTTGATTCCCTGCAGCTTTGTCTGCTGAAGGGAATAGCAGTTTATTCTTTATTTCTTCTCTGGCAGTTTGATGATTTTTTTTCTGATATTGGATAAAGGGGGAGGTTCAACTGGGAGTGGGAGGTGTGGATTTATTTTAAAAATATATTATATACTACCATTTATTTTCTATTTTCCCAACTTCAATTTGCTTACACACACACACATTTGGGGTGCAAGCCAAGAACAGAACCTCTATCCTAAGTGATATCCTAACTGCCCACTCGCCCGTCCGCCCGTGCCGCCGCCCGCCCACTCGCCCGCCCGCGGCCACCGCCCACCCATGCCCCCCCACCACCGCCACCCGTCCGCACCTCCCCCCGCCCCCCACCCCGCCCGCCACCTAGGGTGCAAAAACACCTAGCGCCGGCCCTGATTGCGGGACGCCCCTATGCTCTGGGAAGCGCGCTAAATCGCGGTGGAAGCGACAAACGGAAACGACAAAGTTTTGAAAAATTTCGCGACAAACAGAAACGAGCCGAAACGGACCCGTTCCGACAAACGAAAACTCGAAACGTCATTTTTTCTGGTCGTGCCCATGTCTATTCACAACCAATACAT
Organism: Phrynocephalus forsythii; assembly: GCA_029282475.1. Taxonomy (NCBI): domain Eukaryota; kingdom Metazoa; phylum Chordata; class Lepidosauria; order Squamata; family Agamidae; genus Phrynocephalus; species Phrynocephalus forsythii. Next base: position 107,544,779 of record JAPFRF010000003.1, on the reverse strand, counting down.
ATGGCATGAAATAAAGTAGAGTCTCTCCAAAAGCTCAAATGGCCATGCAACATTCTATATGTATAGAACCACCTGCACCACCAAGCTTCTCTAAAGTCTGCAAAAAAATGTAGATCATTGCACAATGATTCTGGTGCTAAAATAAAATACTCAACAGTATCCCAAAGGATGTTTTCAGAGTACCTTTGTCATCTGTAACACATTAATATAGTAAGATACAGCCATCCAGAACTGTTCTAAATCTCTCTTTAAACAATCTTGGCTGTTTATGATGTAGTGCAACTCCAAGTCTCATACAAATGGATATGGGGCATCTATGTCCCTCTCAGATACAGTTTTCCAGTTTTGTTACTACATGTTTTAGAGCTAGAACAGTTTTGAAGCAGAACATCTGGGGCTCCAGATATCACCAAGGAAAAATGCCAATTGAGAAGTCTCTGGCTTTAAGAATCTCTCTCTCTCTCTCTCTCTCTCTCTCTCTCTCTCTCTCTCTCTCTCTCTCTCTCTCTCTCTCTCTCTCTCTCTCTCTGTGTGTGTGTGTGTGTGTGTGTGTGTGGAAATTAAGAAGAGTTCCACTGGAAGACGTGCCTAAAGGAACACGTGGTATTGGCACAAAACCTAAGAGATCAAGCAGAAGATCTTTCCAGTGGAAACAGCTTTCCATAGTCCCTGACAAGGAAGGGTGTGTATGTTGTGTAATGCCCAAGCTTCTTCCAATCCACATATAAAAGTCAACCGGATTAGAAGCTGAATTTTACTCTAACAATGCAAAAGAGCAAATCTTGAAGGCAGAAACATGCTGCCATGGAATATGCTGCCATGGAGGGTGGTGGAGTCTCCTTCTTTGGAGGTTTTTAAGTAGAGGCTGGATGGCCATCTGTTGGGAGCACTGTGATGACGGTTCCTGCACGGCAGGGGGTTGGACTGGATGGCCCTTGAGGTCTCTTCCATCTCTATGATTCTATAATTCTAAAGCCAGCTGATGTGAGCACAAGGCAAATGGCATAATATACTGCTTCATTGCTCCTCCTCTTTGCCTCCCAGAAGGTCTGCCTGAGGTTGCTTCTGTAGGCTCAAGTCACACTATGGGAAAATTTATTTCCTCCTGTTATGTTTTCCTTTCAGGCATGCCCTTTTTGGCAGAGGAGCAAAGAAAAAATATATCTGGGGGAGCGTAATATCCATAGCCAAATTCAAAGACATTATGTTGCAGGTGTGTGTTAAGACTGTGGACTGTCCTCCAGAGGGATTGCCCCAAAAGGCAGCAGGAAAAATAAATAAATAAATAATTTAAAGGGAATTAGAACTTCAGAAATGACATGTTCTGTTTACTTTGCTACACCTCTCATACAGTTTGGGAGAATATTCAGAAGTTCTCATTGGAGGTAGGTGGGTGGGAATGAATTCCCCCATTCACTTTCCCTCAGTGATGCTTTCAGCAATAGCATTCCATGTCAACGTGTAATGCAAGAAAAGAGTTTTCAGACACAACATGCACTTCTAGTTTTACCCCCAAGGCTCACTGAGAGACATCAGCGACTCACATGTTGTCTCTTGTCCGGTAAGGGGATCGCTTGCTTCTTCTCCGAACATTGCATAAACGGTGACGGTGTATTCTGTGTTGGGAAGGAGACCCTGCAGTTCGATGCCCGTTGAGCTTTCTCCAATTTTCATCTACGACCAAGACCAAAGTACCCTTAGATGCGTGTTGCTCCAAGCAGCTACCATTGTCCCAGTCCCAAAGAAAACAGCAGTTAATTGCCTAAATGACTACAGACCTATTGCATTAACGTCTGTAGTGATGAAATGCTTTGAAAGATTGGTTCTCCAATACCTTAAAACATGTTTTCCACCAGACTTTGATAAACATCAGTTTGCCTATAGGAGAAACAGATCAACAGATGATGCCATAGCTACTGCCTTACACCTTGCAGTGAGTCATCTGGAGAAACCTGGAAATTATGTTAGGATGCTTTTCATTGATTACAGTTCAGCTTTTAACACCATCCTACCAAGCATTCTTATTAAAAAGCTGGCTGATTTGGACCTTTCTTCTACCATCTGTGATTGGATCAAGGACTTTCTAAGGGACCGCTCACAAACAGTGAGGGTTGGGCCTTTCACATCTACTTCCCTGAAGCTTAGCACCGGCTCCCCACAGGGCTGTGTGCTTAGTCCCTTCCTGTATTCACTGTACACATATGATTGTGTATCATCTGATCCATCTACTGTGATTATTAAGTTCGCAGACGATACCACCATAATAGGTCTTATTACAGGGGGAGATGAATCACCGTACAGGAATGAGGTCCAAAAATTATCCACATGGTGCCTAGAAAACAACTTGCATCTAAATATTACCAAGACAAAGGAGATGGTGCTGGACTTCTGGAGGAAGAGAGATGAACTAGCCCCATTGTACATCCAGGGGGTGTGTGTGGAGAGAGTTTCTTCCTTTAAATTTCTGGGAGTTTACCTCAGTGAGGATCTATCCTGGGGAATTAATACAACCAAAGTAGTCAGGAAGGCCCAGCAGAGACTGCATTTCCTTAGGGTCTTGCGTAAGAACAAAGTGAAGCAACAACTGATTATCTCCTTCTACCGGTCCACAGTTGAAAGCATCCTCACATATTGCATTACCGTTTGGTATGCTGGATTGACAGCTGCTGACAGGAAGACACTACAGAGGGTGGTAAGCACAGCTCAGTATATCATGGGCTGTCCCCTGAGTGCACTGGACGACATCGCTAGAGATCGTTGCCTCAGGAGGGTCGGAAAAATTCTTAAGGATGACTCACACCCCGGTCAGCACTTTTTTACCTTGTTACCATCAGGCAGAAGATATCGTAGTATAGCCTGCCATACCAACAGACTGAAGAACAGTTTTTATCCATGGGCTGTCAGACTGCTGAATGGGAAATAATCCCAGGACAAGTATAGAAGAACTGACCTGTGGGCTGGCGCATTCTGTGTCAAGTACACAGTGTGCAATAAGACTGAGTGATTGCCAGTGAGATGGGGGCGAGATGGTGGTGGGGGTGGGCATGGGAGACTCAGCCAATTTCATTGTGCACATGTTGTACATTGACAATAAAGGTATTATTATTATTATTATTATATGTTTTTGCCAGATGATGCCACTGCCACTGCCTTTCCCTCTTCCCACTCAGCTCTCATATTAGAAGACTTAAACCAGAGCCCAAAAGGTCGCCCCTGTTTCTAAGAAGCAGAAATTCTGCAGCCATTTTTGCCAACCCAATTCGTTTATCCTTAGCTTCCACAAAAGCTTCAGGGCATGGTCAAAATACAGGGGAGATACAGAGGTGGAAGCATGGCCCCCTCAAGTAGTCATCTAAGGTAATGCAATCCTAGGCACATCTACTCAGAAGTAGATCCCAATGCATTCAGTAGGCCTTACACGGCAAAAATTCAATACAGGGTGCATGTATTGAAGAGAAACAGAAGGCAGCATTAGACAAATGTCTGGTTTCTTTATTGTTTGGTAATGATCTGCGACAGCCTTTAGCTGACCTTCAGAACATATGATGGACACATTTTCCTGTAAAGGGTAGAGCAAATCATGCAGAATGAAGTGAAAGCAGGAAAAAGTGCAAAATCCTCATGTTTTATCTCGTCAGACTCTTGTTATTGTCATTATTTCAGCAATGAAGAAAACACACCTGAAAATGACAACTGAAAAAAACAACAATCCTGAAAATGGCAACATACCTAGAAGGCAGTTTGTGACTAGTGTATTATAATTATTTCTACAAGGTAAAGCTCAATTCTTTCTGATGTAGTGTAAGATTTAAAGTCCCCCCTCTCTCTTGTCCTCTTGAGTGCCTTTACCAGGCAAAGTGATAAAAATAATAATGACTAACTTATTTGTGGGGGAATTCTGTCTGAAGAGCAAGGTTCTCAGATTTGCTGACTTCAACAAGTTTCCAGCGAAGGGGTACGCGCCCATGGCTATAAATATTACAAAGGACAAAACATGTTTATGCGAGTACTCAATAGCTTCCCTACCCCTACCCCTTTCCTCAACTCTACATGTCTTTGCATGCTGCTATGGCTTTTATTTGACTGGATGAATATAAGTTTAATTCTACATGTAGAAACTGAGGAAAGTGGCAGAGATTAGAACTTTTCTTAGACAAAGCTTTATACTGTTTAAATGGGTGGGTGGGGGTAGAGGTAATGTGAACGACCGCTTAGAAATAATATGAACTATGTTTCTTAACAGCCACGTACAAAGGCGGTTACTTCACGTCCGTTTTGTCTCTGTTAGTGTTGCGCTTAGGAGTGGTACAAAAAGGTTATTTCACGTCTGTTGTGCAACTACTGAAATATGTCTTGACCACGTCCCCGAATGGGTGCTAAGCGCAATAATACTGTACCTGGTGCTGGGGTAGGGTTTTCTCTTGTCATTCTTTGTTTCCACTTTTGGTTCCGAGACAAAACACCGTGTAGTAATGACTGTCACGCAACAAAACATTTGTTTCTCTCAGAAAACTGTCTGGGTGTTTTTTTGTATTTTGACTTTTCAGAAGCAAAATATTGAAAAAGACTTTTTAAAAGCCCCCCCCCAAAGGAAAAAGGAAGCTAGACAAATTCAGTATTTGTCACGGTACAAGACAAAAATGGAAATATCTATCTATCTATCTATCTATCTATCTATCTATCTATCTATCTATCTATCTATCTATCTATCTATCTATCTATCTATCTATCTATCTATCTATGTTTTAAAAGGCTAGTCTTATATATTTATTACCACAATACTGTTTTAATGTTTTAATTGTACTGGACTATATATTATCCGTCATTACTGTAAGCTGCCTTGGGTCCTTTTTCAAGGGGAAAGACGGGGTAAAAATGCTCTAAAATAAAATAAATAGTAGAGCAACTGCCCACAGCTGAATCTACTGCCAAGGCTATTTTTCAACTGGTCATTTAACACAAGAGAAGGAAATGTATTTGTATACAAGGTACTTGTATTTGACAGGACCTTTAACCAATGACTAATGTACTCCTAAAGATCACTCACAATATAATTTTTCTTTCTTTCTTTCTTTCTTTCTTTCTTTCTTTCTTTCTTTCTTTCTTTCTTTCTTTCTTTCTTTCTTTCTTTCTTTCTTTCTTTCTTTCTTTCAGTTTAAGCCAATGGCTTCACAGAAAGTGAATGTCAGCAGCAGAGGTGGCCAACCTCACCTTCATGTCAAAAACCCTTCATTTCAGGTCTCTGGCCAACCTCCATCAGCATGCAAGGAGGGTGAGGAAAGAGAGAAATGGGGAGAGGGAAAGGGAAGTAATGGAATCATAGAAACAGGTTTGGCAAATCCACTCCAGCCCACCCACTCCCAGCAACCAAACTCCAACGTATCAGGAAAGCAATAGAGTCCTTGATGGAAAGGAACGTTCCCTTGCTTTTCAGAAAAAGAAGCATGCACTATGAAGCAAGGATTCATCAGAAACGTTTTCCCCCATACAAATATGGATGGCAATCCTCTGAGTTCAGGATAAGGTTCCTCACCTCCTTTTCATCTGCTGCTAGCCCGTCAGTGAGAGGCGCATAAAGAATCATGTACCCAGTTGCACCTGGTACTTCACTCCACTTTGCTTTCATACTGTTGTGAGATACATCGTACAGCACTAGATCAGATGCCATTGGCAAGGCGACTGCAGTAGGGACAACAAAAGACAGTTCTCTCTTAATTACCTTTTTATCTCATGTTTCCAATTAAAAAACACACTCCCTGGGATGCTAACAATCCTTACTAAAAATAAATGAAATAATTACAGTTCTTTCTGGAAGTTGAGTCATGGCTACTGGACTTCTTTTTGAGAGATAGAAATGTTTCGCTGTTCATCCAAACAGCTTCATCGGTCTGATGAAGCTGTTTGGATGAACAGCAAAACGTTTCTATCTCTCAAAAAGAAGTCCAGTAGCCATGACTCAACTTCCAGATAAACTCTCCTGGATGATTGAGAATCTTCACAAACAATTACAGTTGTCCTGATCATCCTCTTAACCCTTCAAAGAGCCAAATGAATAAAATTCTATTTGAAACAGGACACTTCCTAAAAGGCATGAGAATGAGAGCTGTACAGGGAGCATGGTTCACAATCTAGCAGCAAGATCTGGGCTACAGGTTACAGGATTCTCAAGTGTGCTTCTCCAGAAAAATCACAGGACCCAGACAGGTTCGTAATGGGACAGATTATCCCCTTAGATAACCAGGCTTCAATCATTTTTTTGAGAAACACAGTTGGAACCTTCCTGTAAAGGTTATTGTAGTAAACCCCAGTGATTTGGGACTGAGAAGGACTTAACAGCATATGTTGCTTGATCTCTACTACCAGCTAAAACATTTTGTTAATCAGTAAAACCACATCTGGAAGATCATAAGGCACACAAAGGATTGTTCAAGCGCTTCTATTCATCATTTTGTATGGAAGGGAGAGATCTTACTACATTGGTTTATTTGAGATAATCTGTTCAACTTTGGCAATTTCATCATTTTTAATGGAAGCATTTCATATTAAAGTATAATGCATAGAAATAATGAACATACAACTGCTCCAACACTGTTGAAGATCCAAGCATAGATCTTCAAATGCACCCTGTCTACAATGATTCACCTGCCAAGAAACTCAGTGTCCACCACGGAACACAAAAGATTCTGGGATATAATTTCACACGGGTGTTAGTGCATTCTTGAGAAGCCTAGCAGAGATGTTTTAATTGCCAGGTAGAAACTGACTGCTTGTTGCATATATATACAGAGTAACAGGCTTTGGGCCAATATTGCAGTGAGAGATCTGATAGGGTAAGAGAGCTGATATGTTGTGTCGTGTAAGCCATATGGTTTGTAAGATCCTTGCTGATTTGCATAACAAGCTTTTTAGACAGAAGGTAGTTATTCCCTGAGCACTGAATGAACAAGCTACAGATAATGTTGTTACCTGTGATTGGGTAAATGTAACCAAGGGCCTTTTTTACACGACCCCTAAGATCTGCTGGCCACTTAAATTCGGACCAGAGATCTTAGGGGTTTGTCGCTCTTCCTCTGTCCCCACCCCCCTCCGCACTTCCTGGTTGCTGGCTGTGTGAGGGAGGGAGAAAAAAGAAAGAAAAGAATGCCGGTTTACCTCCGTTTTGTTCCCAGCAGCATTCAGATCTCTTAAAGGGGCGGGGTGCAAAAAAAGAACAAACAGAAGCCAGGAGAGCCCCGCACTCACTATCCTTACACCGGATCAAATATTTGTCACATCCAAAAAGCAGGTACCTGAAAGCTGTGCTGGGACGCGCTAAAGTGGGTGGAGTCGCACTTAATTTCCTCTTAACTCCGGAGCTGGTGGGTAAACATTTTTAATCTCCGGAGCTGGGAGCCATTTGCCCCGGAGTTTAGGGGTTGTGTATAAACGCCCCAAGTTACATTTCAAATATAACACAGCAAGTAAGAATAAAATTGTTTTATCAGTATAACAAGCAATATTCCACTTAATTTGAAAAAGTAATAATTTGCATTTTGAAGGAATTCTCGACATTCAGTGCCATTGTTTTATCAATTATTAGCATCCCCTATGGAAGAAATGAAAAAGCAGCAAGTCATGCAACAACCAACCTACTTTTTCAATTCAATAACAACTATCCTGATAATGAGTAGCAAGAACAAATTACAACATCTATAATCTTTTACTGCTGCCCATACTGTCCAGGACGCCTGGGAGTTGGGCATCACCAGCATCTCAAAATCCAAAAGGTTATCTCAGCCTTGTGCTATGTTACTGTCAAACAAAAATCAAAATCGCCCAAATACTATGTGCGACTTTGTTGTGGATGGCTACGCCTGGTTGTGTGGATACCCAGCATCCTTTCTTCATGCCACTGTAAGTAAGTGAAGTCCTTGCCATCTGCAGAAAGACTTAGTGCACAAAGACAGGGCACAGTTTTTTTAAATCTTTTCTTCAGGTATTCTGGAAGCAACAGGTCACATACACAGAAGGGTGAGCAGGGCTCCACTATTCCATGGGCCCTTATAGGGGGAAAAGAACTTATAATTATTGTCTTCTATATCTCAGACACTGACAGGCATTAATATAGTTATCTCAGCTCCCAAATGTCATATTCAGTGAAAACTGGATTTACTGTATTATGGGCACCAATGGCTGGATTTTCATACTTACAGCTGCTTTTTCCATCTGTCATATTCTCTCAAGCACTGTCAAACTATGTAAACTATATTTTTCCATATACTCCCACTGATAGCATTACTTCTTTTTTTTAACTTGCAATACTACCTATAGTGATTAATATTTACCATTTCAGATTCCTGCCTTGTGTCACTCTAGCAAAGATTCATTAGAACACCGCTTGGAAATATTCTGCCTTAGGCAGAGGTGTAGTGAGTTGTCAAAAAAAGGCATAGGGACAAGCTCAGTCAGAACCTGAATGAATGACTTCAAAAGAGCACCAGGTGCTATGGGAAATGATGTTACTATGTCAGAATGTGGCTGTATTATCATAGAATTAGTCATTAACCAGTTCCTGGTCACATACATGTCTGGAACATAAGTAGAGAGACAGACAGAGACAGAAATATATTTCTTGTTATGGCACAATCATAATCCAAGTTTACTCAGAATTAAATCCTCTTCAGTTCAATGGAGCTCTCTCTCAAGTAACTGAGGAAGCTACTTGGATGAATAGTGAAATGTTTTGATCTCACATGAAAAGAAGTCCAGTTGCCATGCCTCAACTTCCAGACTCTCTCAAGTAAACACCAATACAGAATTTCAGCACTAGCAGTTATTTTTAATGACAGGAAACACTCATTGGGATGCTGTGAGACAAAATTCCATTAATTAAATCATGAAACTGCACATAATCTGCCCTTGGATATGCTGCCTACAGTGATTGTCATTTGATATTCGGAGGCTCAAACCATGATTTGGGCTCTGTGTTATGGTTAGTGCAAACCATGAATTGTTATTGCTAGAATTCAAAAAATTGAGTTTGTCGGCCCAAATTTATTTTTAAAAAGTAGTGAAGTCATTAACATCTGCTTGTTTCCTCCAATTTATGTAGGCTGCATAGTTCAACTTCTCATGTAGAAAGGGTAAACTATGGGTATATGTACTGTATCTATGAATATATTTTAAGCCGAGAGTGTCTAGTCCTGGGACTAAGCAATGCTGAGACTACTTCCTTTTTCATAATCATCAGCACTCGGTTGCCATAAGAGATGGAGGACTGTTTTGTATTTTAGGCCTTCACTTGGTATGTTGTTGTTATGTGCTGTCAAGCTGGAACTAATAGTGACCCTAACAGGATTGTCACGGTAAGTGAGATATTTAAGGCACGGTTTTACCAGTTCCACTCCCCTGGTGAGTCCATATTTGAACCCTGTTCCCCAGGGTCCTAGTTCACCACACTATTCATCATGACATCACACAGGGAACTCAGTCAGTCAAGGCAGAGTCTTTTGAGAACTAAACTGAGGAAGAAGCAAGATGAAAAGCATCTTTCATCTCAACCTGTCCCATAACTCAGCACCATTAATCAAAACAGCTAAATACTTGGCCCCGGAGGTAAGAATATGTCAGAAAGAAACCTCTTGAAATTATCTGTGGCATTCTCAAAGGTATGTTGCTCAAAAACTCAAAGCAAGGTTCAATGCAAGTTCTTTAGGACATAAAACACACGCGCATACCCATCTGCTCACTTCAAGAAACACTATCCCCTTTATCAACCCTAGTCAATTACAACTTCTCATGTGCTAGCTGACATTTGGCGCCAGGTAACATTACAGGCCAGTCCTCCTTCCATCACTGCCTTATTCAGACACAACCAGAATCAGCAACAGAAGAGAGTGAGGAGTGAAAACTCTTATCAGGAAGCCTGCTGGTCTTTCTTTGGGAGATTTATGGCACTAACTCGCTCAAGAATTGCTGGCAGGCTCCACTGAAGTAGAAGCAAGAGAAAAGTCAGTCCTAGAGGAAACAAGGCACCAAACTACATGCATTTGTCTGGAAATAATATGCACTGAATTCAGTCCATCTTGCGGCCGAGAAAAAGACACCTAGTTTTAGACTGCACACACTTCCAATGTTGTGGCTGAAACCATCAATTGTTAAAGCAGAGCAGAAAGCAGAGGACAGGGATTTGTAATGCAAATAAGTATGGTTGTCAATTGTAAAAAAAAATTCACTACAAACTAGCTGAAACAAGAAACCCTTTATGGCTCATGCATGACAGATATCTTACTCAAAGCTTGGCTTTGACACAATTATATCTACATATGTTTCATTTTTCCCCACCTGGAAATATTTAGTGAAATAATCTTAATATAATAAATTCTGCATAGTTCATATCTGGGAGGGGGGAGCTCAAACACAGCAATTTTCCCTAATGTGGAAGGTTCTGAATTTTGATGGGTCCCTTCTGTACAAATCATCTGGTCATATCCCTCCATATAGCCTCCCTTAGCTAATCTAGAAAAGTTCTGACATACAAGCATTGCCTCACATGTATTTTCCCTATAATAAAAAATTCAGGTGAAAGCACCATGACATATTCAGTTTCAACACACTGTAAAAGAAAATTATAAAGGAAGCACCTCTATAGGAAATGTTATGTAGTAGAGAATGAAACGAGGCAGGTAAATTATGTGTCTGTAATAGGAATACAAACTCACATATACAGTCTGCATTTGATTCTAAATATATCCTTAGACAGCACCTCTGGATGCCCTAATTTTCTTGAGCCATGATACAAAGGGAGGTAGGGTTTAAATGTCCATCCATCCCTGATACCTGAACAGCAAACTCTGTGGCTGCAAGCTAAACGGTGCGGGTGGGGAGTGCTCAATGGCATAAAATAAATTTTCTCCAGAAAAGCTAGCAGCAACAAACAAGGTGGGAGATTTTCATGGTCTATGTTTCTCTAATAGCACAAAATCTCAAGAATAGCCAGTCCACGCGCCTGCTTTTAAATGTTGGAAATCCCTCACTGGCCTTCTAATGGGTCATATAGCACTATGTAGGTACCACTCACGGAAAATTTGAAGCTGCCTTACACTCAGCTACCCTACTGGTCCATCAAGCTAGTACTACCAACACTGACTGGTAGCAGCTTTAAAAGATCCCAAGCAGGATTCTTTCCCAGCCCCACCTTCTGGAGATCTCCCATGCAAGAACTAACCTCATTTTACCATGGATTTAAGGTGGTGTGGCAGTATGGAATCAAAACGCACATGGAAAGTAACCAGGTTTTGAACCTTGCATAAGTTCAGATACAGTAGGTTAAAACCGAGACTTATTAGTTTTAAGCAGCACAGAACTAACCAGCTAAGGAGATGCCTTTTGTTCTCATTTATGACTTACGTGTTGTTTCAGTGCCACGGAGGCCTTCACTGGCAGAGCTGACATATATGGCAAATACAGCAATCTGGTATTCAGTAATAGACATCAGGTTTTTCAATACAGCTGTTGAAACACTGCCATCCACCACCACCTGCATGATAGGAGAAAATGACTTAAGCTAGTTTTCAAAATGTGTATAAAGCAGGTCTTTTCCAGTTGGAAGTAAGCCTTGACTTAGTTCCAAATGAAGAGCATTTCTTAAAGGCATACACTAGGAGCGGGTGAGAAGGCACCTTCGTATGCCCATCTTTCCCCATAAAGAGGTCCAAGGCAAGCCAAAATTAGAGACATCTCTTTGAGAGATGCTTGAATGAAACTGAGAGTTATTTATTCACTTGTTTTGAACAATTTCCTATCTCAGAGTGGCTCCTAAATTTGTACAATTGCTATTTTTTGCAGTTTTACAAACACCAACATGAACCATAAAATAATCACAAGCTATATTGCTGTGAAAGCAGCAACCACATACAGACTTGCTTCTTGGTACTGTTTCCGAAACCCTAACCCTAACCCCAACCCCCCCCTCAAAAAAAAAAGAGGAGGAAGAAAAGCTGGAATTGGAATCCAGGACTTGCTGGTGTTAAAGATGCCAGTTCTTGTCAACATCTCTTCTGCTGGACAATTGGTTTATATGTACAACAGTAAGCTTCTAAGGAACAACACATCTGCTGAAGTCTCTGTAGTTCATCTTGAACGCTAAATCCTACATGTATAATCTGTTGTATTTCATATTATTAAAACTCATTTACATGTTTTGAGTACCCATCCTCCAGATAATACTCTTTTCAAGGGGGACATAGAGAGGGAGAAAGAGAATTCAGCTAATGGATACAACACAAGATGTGGTAATGGCATCTAGCCTGGATGCCTTCAAAAGGGGATTGGACAGATTCCTGGAGGAAAAGTCCATCACAGGATACAAGCCATGATGGGGATGTGTAATCCCCAGGCTTAAAAAAACCAGGGTACTTCAAGGGACAGATGCAGGGGAGTGGTATCTGGTGACAGATATCTAGTCTCGTGAGCTCCCAGAAACATTTGGTGGGGCCGCTGTGAGATACAGGAAGCTGGACTAGATGGGACTTTGGCCTGATCCATATGTTATTATGTTCTTAACACTGTAACATGCAAAGCATATTGCTGATTAAGTAAATAACCCATTGAAATTAACAGTCTAAATGTCAGTGTAGGAGGGGAAGACATAAACAAGGAATCCTGTAACTTAATTATCCCACAGGCTACATTTATGGCCACATTGTCTTGGGATCATGGGTGTGGCAGCTCAGTTCTTCTGCAAAGTAATAGATTGGAGGAAGTAAGAAGGTCAGCGAAGGTAAATCAGCTCCACTTGTGGACTTCCCATAAACATCTGGTTGGCCACAACATGCCTAGTTGCAGAGATGGACAGCTGCTCTGATCCATCAATGTTCTTTTGATCCTAACCATTTCCAAATGACAAATTCTGTCTTTCTCCTTCTATCAAACATTTTCCGAATGGGAAACATGTGGACATATGTTTCTCTCTTACCTCTTCTGGCTGCCCTCCTCTGGTGGGATAGTAGACGACTCTATATTTTTCCACTTTGCCTGGGGCATGAGTCCAACTCACACGAAATCCTCTGGCTGTCACGTCCGATGTGACCAAATCTGTAGGTGCCCCAAGTGTAGCTACCAATGTTCCTTTTAGACAATAAAAAACAAATGATTTTATCACCCAGAGTGATGAGAATTCTTAACCTGTCATAATCTCTTCCACAATTTGAAATCATTTTCCATGACTTGTATCTAAACAAAGAAAACTGGAGTGTTGTTGCCAGCTTCCAAGTTACCTTTGAGTTCCTTCTCCTGCTCCGCAACTCTGGAGCACACTGTCTTTGTAAGTCCTTCCACAATTGAGTTCATGAAGCTGAAGTCCGCCACATTGTAGACATGAGTGCTGTCTGGTTCAGAGGCAATCTCTTTCAGTTCATTTTCATCTGCGTTCTTTACACCTGGCATTGGAAGAAACGGCAAAGACTGCAAGTGAGAGTTTTGACATTAATTGGTGGATGGAGTTTACAAAAGTTACTGGAATGACTCTGGCTGCTGAAATTAGTATGGGGGAGATGAAGAACTGGTCTTGCTTCTAAAAAGTTCTTGCCTCAAGGTTTACTATTATGCAGATTTTGTACTTTCTGTCTTCATGACATTGTTTATGGAACCTCAGCTTCTGTATAGAGTATGTTCTTGTGGTTGTTGTGGGATTTCCAGGCTGTTTGGGTGTGTTCTGGAGATTTTTCTTCCTAACGTTTTGCCAATCTCTGTGGTCAGCTCCCTGCGCTCCTGCCCTCTGAAGATGGTGACCAAATGTCACCAGGAGATGGTGGCAAAATGTAGAAAAACCTCAAGAACATGGCCAAACAGCCCTGAAAAAGTACAACACATCCTGGTTGTGAAAGCCTTCGAGAATACAGATGTTCTTCTTCCTTGTTTATTGAGAAGTACAATTTCCAGTTCGTCAAAATCAACTGCTTTGTAATAATCATAATCATCTTACAACTGCAGAACTAGAAGGAACCCAGGTCATCAAGTCCAGCCCCTTTCAAGGAAGCACAGTGCATGAATCAAACTCCCATCCTGTGGCTCTGCAGCCAGATACCTAAACCACTGAGCTACCCAGCAGTAACTTGCTTGTCCTAGTCCTGTATCCAACTATGATATGATGAATTGCTTCTTTGAATTTTTGACATGGTAAATCTATCACTTACACCTTGCTTCACAATAGTATCTAGTGCAAATAACTTGGTCTTGGATTGCATGGGTGAATCCCTCAGTTTCAGCCTGAAGATTATTGCTTATTGATGTTACTCTCCAAGCATTCATTTGTTCAAGTAATAGTTTCTCAAACCATGCATCTCTATAGCTGTTGTGATTTTTTTCGGGCCGTTTGGCCGTGTTCTGGAAAACTCACAACAGCTATCAGATCCCAGCCGTGAAAGCCTTCAAGGATACATGCATCTCTATGTTGTGGCTGATTCTCACTTGCAGTTGTAATACTGTTATAGTTTTCAATTACCATATAATGAAGTCAGACTATAGAAGCAGTTTTGATTCTTTCTTCTTCTTCTTCTTCTTCTTCTTCTTCTTCTTCTTCTTCTTCTTCTTCTTGATCCAGGTCTTTCTGTTTCTAAATCTTGTGTTGTTGTTTTGTTGTTGTTGTTGTTGTTGTTGGTGGTGGTGGTGGTAGTAGTAGTAGTAGTAGTAGTAGTAGTAGTAGTAGTAGCAGCAGCAGCAGCAGCAGCAGCAGCAGCAGGATGAGGAGTGTTCCCAACTAGTTGCTGTGAGTTTTTTTGGACTGTTTGGCCGTGTTCTGGAAGTGTTTATTCCTGACATCTTGCCAGACTCTGTGGTTGGCATCTTCAGAGGGCAACTATCAGATCCCAGCCATGAAAACCTTCAAGAATATAGTATTCCCAAGCTTTGTCCTTTGGATTCTAAACCCTTGAGAGGAAATGCATTCCTCTCTAATTTCAGTAAAAGCATTAAATCAACTTTAAAATGATAGCTCATAAAGAAACGTCACTAATACAGCTCATCGTCAAAATGATTAGTACAATAAGCTTCATAAAGATGTGGTGGGCTTCTTTTCTCAGGAGCATTTAAGGAGAAGCAAAACTCTATTTGTCAAGGATGTTCTAGTGGGATTCTAGTGAGTTTTTTTTAGATCCTGCATAGAGCAAGGGGTCTGACTTCCTATCTAGAGAGCTGCAACAACACATACCAATAGCGAATAATTCAATGCCAGCATCTCTCAGGTTTTTTGCAGGAGGGATGACATCATCTTGGGATTTTCCATCTGTGATCAATATGCCAATTTTCGGGACTCCAGGTCTTGCACCTGCCTCAGGTTTAAAGTTGTTTTCCAAAATAAAAGTTAAGGCGAGGCCTGTATGCATAATAAAAAAGACAAAATATATAACATTAGGTCAAATATATTTACATTATTAAGTACCTCTGGCTAAAACAAATCTCTTGTTGGGTTCATGCATCCTAGAATGACTGGCTGATGTTTCTTTGATGGGTCAGTTGTAGAGAATCTGTCTGTATGTTGAAATGAGACATTAATTAGAGCCCTAGGAACTGACACACAGCTAGGAGATTGTTTGGGCTTGTGTGCAACTGTTTAACAGTATGTATCAGAAAGGGAAGGACAAGGGCAGAAAGAGCTGTAACTAACTGTAGGTAGTAGGCCTCTCTTTGGGGATCTAACATAGCATAGGAGATCTGTTCTCTTGTAGGAGGGCCTCTTTGCCCCCATTGTAACTCATGTTCATCTGGGGAGGTCCACATTCAAACCCTTGCTCAAGTGTAATGAATGACCTTTAGTCTGTCATTGCTTATCTCACAGGATTGTGAGGCTAATATAATGGTGAAAGATCCCCTGGTAAGAAGGGTGAAACAATTAAAAATATGCTAACAGAAAATTAGATCAGAATTTTTTAAAAACATTAGCTATCTCCTAAATCCTTAGACATTTTCCTGAAGGAGACTTAAAATATTGCATGACAGTGAATTTGGGGTTCTAAGAATAGAATCTATCATATATTATAGTATAGGCATCCTTCTGTTTCATGAGACTATGGCATCATGCTCTGTATAGAACCTGTGTTGTTTCCACATTGCATGCAAAGCTGAAGTGGCCTCTATAGAGCACAAGGCCTGGATAGCTTAATATGGAGGTTAACTGTTACCCAAGCAGCAAAAAAACCTCTCCAAATTACTGGAATAGTCTAATGGAACAACAGAGCTGATACGATTAGTTCCAACTGTGTCTCAGGAGTTACCAAAACATGATTGTACACAGCCATGAACTGCCTCCGGGACTCCAGCTCCGGATTTTGCCTTGAGGTTAACTCCTGAAGCCTTTTCCAGAAATGGCAGTGGGGGGTTAAAGTCATGTATTAGATTGAATAAAATTACTACAATTTCTCAGTGCGAAATTCATCTTTAGTTACGGTACTGTGAGAAATATATCATAGAAATGAGAGTTAAAGTCAGAACTGCAGATTACCAATTGAAGGTCTGAGAATATTAACACAAGTAAGTGAATAGTTATGACTCAGGAATTTTGTTAATCAAAGGAAACTCTGAATGATTTATTTTTTCTTTCTTTCAACTTTCCAAGAGTTAGTTAGTTAGTTTGTTTGTTTCTGGATTTATATACTGCAAAGCTTAATTCAGAGTTAAGGAGTTGGTGTTGCAAACATAGGATGTTGGCCTGAACCAAACCAGCCAAAGATGTTGCCTAATGCCCTCAACCTCCTGTTGTGATTAATTGCAATGGAAAATGATACTACAGGCCATCCTGTTTGGACCTAATGAAAAAGAAGGATTCAGCACTTCATGGGCAAGTCTACCTCAGTCTCATACTCAGTCATCATTTCCTCTTCCCTATCTGTTGGGGGAAAAGGAAGCATTTACTTCCTTTTTCGAAACCAATCATTGCTTATTGGGACTGCCAAATTGGAAAGTACAGGTAGTTCAATGAGTCACAGCTAACCACAGTTTGGCCCAGTTTATATACAACAGCTAAACTGTAGTTAGTTTACATGAGGAAGTTGTTCGTTTATTTATAATTCTATACTGGCCTCTTAGAGGAAACTGCATCACTCAGGGGGTTTTACCAAATAGTCAATCATAAAATCCAGTAAAAGTCATATAAAACACATTTAAAACTGTCATTGACAGAACATATTAGATGACAAACACCTCTCCCTGCCCATAGGAATTTCAAAGAATGAAATATCCTAAATTTTGAGGAGCCCTAGTAATAAGTACAACAGTAAAAGGTGCCCCTCTCAGATGTGTTTAAGCATCAGGTGAAGGTTCATTAACAAAATGGTAAACTATGTAAACTAAAATTACATAAAATCCCAGTAATAACCTGTTATTTCTGATGAACACAGAAAACACGGAGACATTGGGTGCAATATAAAGAATTTCAGGGCAAAGATAAACATTTGTGGTGTTATTCTAGTGGTCATAACGGCCAAACAGCAAGCCACAACACCTGTCCAGAACTGCCATAATCAGTGAAGCACAGCTATGTCTGAGTATGAAGGACAGATAAATAAGGCAGTGAGCTTACTTACACCCTCCTCTAGGCTCAGCCTGGCTGCTGCCAAGTTGGATTAGATCCAGCTAACTCACCCATTTCCTTCCTCCTAGGAGGGCCAAGGAGGTCTGAAAGCCTGGGGCATGTTTTTATAATACAGCCCTACAGAAGGCTATTACTCATTGTGCTACAAAGAGCTTTCAGCACAATGCCGCTGGTCTGGATACAGCAAATAATATAGTAATTCAACCCTTACTAGCTATATTTAAAAATGCACTCCAGTACTTAAATAATATAACCAGTTTACTGTGTGAATCCATTTAATAATGTTGCCAGAATAATGCTGTGCGATATCTTTTCCCACCCTCTTCATTTCAGTGTGATCTTTTCCTATTGTTTCAAGCCTAATGACATCTTGCAGACTGATGTGGAATTTGGCACAGAAACTTGACACAGTACTGAAGGCCACAGAAATAGTTTACAGTCCTAAGGAGGTAGGTAGGAGAAGAAAGCATTACATCTTGAGCTTCCACCCGGAGCAGAAACAGGGTGACTGGCTGATTCTGTTTCACTATGAAAGTGCACACATTCCGTAGGTCTGTCCGTGGCTCAGGAACCCAATACTGTACCTGTTAAGGTGTTCCCACCCTTATAGGGTAAGTTGCGCACTGCGTCTAAAACAGCATCTTTTGTGCTGTAGGCGTTCAAATGCCATTCTATCCGCGGGTCCCCACTGTACTGTGCAAGGCCTAGGGAAGAAATTATACATTCTATAAGGTTGATATCTATTACTGGAAAATACCAACATTATGATAGAAATGAGCTTGGGGAGAACGCATGTAATAGCAAGAGATTCCTGCCAATTGCTCTTGAGGGGGGATAAGATTGAAACGTACAAATAATGCAGGGCATGAGTAAAGTGGACAGAGGGGCACTCTTCTCCCTCTCACAAAATACCAGAACTAGGGCACATCCATTCAAATTGAGGGGTTGGAGCGTAAGAAAAAGATAAAAGAAAATATTTTTTCACCCAACGCGTTCTTAGTCTGTGGAACTCCCTGCCACAGGATGTGGTGATGGCATCTGGCCTGGGTGCCTTCAAAGGGGATTGGACAGATTCCTGGAGGAAAAGTCCATCACAGGTTACAAACCATGAGGGAGATGTATCATCTCCAAGCTTAAAACTGGGGTACCTAAAGGAACAGATGCAGGGGAGTGGTATCAGGAGACAGATATCTAGTCTCCTGTGCTCCCAGATGCATCTGGTGAGGCCACTGTGAGATACAGGAAGCTGGATTAGATGTGCCTTTGGCCTGATCCAGCATCATTCTTCTTATGTTCTTATGTTCTTGTGCACATATAATGCCCCTCTGTCCTCTCAAAGGCACATTTTTGCCTCTTTATGGGATTTCTGTCCATGAAGGCTAGCGAACAGAAATGGAACACTTTTTAGCCATTCAGTTGAACAAGTATCATTCACTTATATGGGAGAAAGTTCAACTGGTAGAATGTGGGAGGCCCAGGTCAAATATGTCCTAGACCTCACTAAGCCTGCTCTTTAACAATGAAACCAACTCTTCATTCACATAAGAGCAGGATTGGGCCATGTCAGAGCATAACAGAGCCCCGAGAGTTGAGTTGGTTATTTGAGTAAAGTGACCTGTTCTTTGCTGCTGAGAAGCAAGATTCAAAGGGGTTAGAACTGCCAAGTTTTATTCCATTAAAAACAAAGCACTGGCCAGTTAGACCGGTCTTTGGGGGCTGGAACTGGCAGGGGTTGAATCAGATCAGGAGTCTGAAACATTAAATGTTAATTCGGGACACTACTTTGTGACTGGTGGGCAGAACCTTGTAACGATCTGGTGCTTTCCTTTGAATTATGGGACCCCTGCCAATTTTTTCTTTGTACCCTATTTATTCGAGCCATATGGTGCCGTAGTTAGGATGAAGGATTGGAGTTTGGGAAAAATAGGACCCAATCTCAGCTCTTTGGATGGTACACACTCTGGCTTGGGTAAGTGGGTGGAGGTACCATTTGTCTATCTGTCTCAAGCACTACGGTATCTTGAGCCAGCATTGTGTATAAAGAAATCAAGTCCATAATATGCCACGTCCTCTGCTCTATCCTTTCACAATTACCTATTCTTGTTTTTTCAGAACCCACGTTGAAGGCAGCAACTAGATTCTCTAGGAAAAGACGCACAAGCCTGAAGTTGAATCTGCCAATACTCCAGGAACCGTCAACCAGGATCACTATGTCTGCAATGGCGGGTGTTTTGCACCGGAATTGATTTTCTGTTAATAAGAACATGGCAATTGAAAAATTTTATTCCATAAAAATTTTACACAGTATGTTTTTTTCAAGGCCAATGCATTTTCAAACAGAATAAAAATGTAGACTCCAAAGAAGGAGATCTGGAAATATCCACCAAATCCTCTGGAACCTGTTTGGAAACAAATAAAAATGTGAAATGCATTAGAATTTTTTTTGGTAGGGACAGCATTCCCAGGAGGGAACTGTAAGTAACTGCTTCACAAGAACAACAGGAAAGTCTTTTGCTATAGCTGAAGAAACAAAGCAAAATGATGATGACCTCAAGAACTGAGTGATATCAGTATGGAAATATATATCATATAAAGGTGCCTGGACAGGTCTGAAAGGGCCAAGAGACACACTCAGTGCACATATGATAAGAACAGCACATAAATAAAAGGTGAAGAAAATATTCAGTTACACTACATGCACAACTGATAGAATGCAAGCAACGTAAGAAATAAACAGAGACAAGTCAGCAACGAGTAAACAATCAGGCAGAAATGCAGCCAAATATCCATTAATGAGGCACTTAATAAATACAATCAACATCTGACTTAATGTTGCGAAATGCAGCAGCATTACATTGTTAAAGTAACTAGTATTATTTTGAGAAACATTGAGAGCAATCTGATGTGCAGAAGGGTTTTGATAACGGAAAGGGATAAACAACTTTTTATCTCCACTTATCTCTGTGTGGTTTTTTTTAAAGGCAGTCGTGATGGATGACAACAATGCAAGCTCATAACAGGTAAGATCAGCACACAAAATATGGGAAATGGTTTGGTTACAAAGTACACAAGTTACAATTGTGCTCAGTTGTGGTTAGTTGACACAAGTATCTTCTGGTGCAAAGAAGGATAATGTGATCTCATTTTTACAGTTTAGACGATCCTGTACGTCTGCGATGAAAAACAAACAAACCCTGAGCGATCAATATGACAAGCACAGAAACATAAAGCATCAGTTCCTTCTAAAAAAAAAAAACACAAATGGCAAATTTTCAACAGACATTAGAAATGAAGGTTATATGCAAGGATGAAATAGAAGAAGGTTTTCTCCCAAAATATAATACCCTCTATTTGATGTATTAATTTTCTTATCTTTATTTGTCAAATATGACTCCTTTAGAATGATAACTATTGAAAAGTAGCCATCAATGACCATCTGTATTGCTGCCACCTTCAGAAGAAAAGGCAGCCAGGTCACTAAATTCATTTGTTACAGCAACTGATTGTGTCCCCACGAACAACCAGTTTTTAAATAAGTTTTTCCCCCCACAAAGATGTAATTGACATTTATTTGACATCTGGTTTTCCTGATCCTCCAAGTTCTCCTAATCATTTAGTTCAAATGACAGTTTAAAGCCAAATCTAGGGGGCAAGTTAGAATGACAAGTGGCATTCTGTTTGGCTATATAAACCTATTTGCAAAAGAAAGCATTATAACTACATTCCTCTCAATATTGTATTTCAACACTAATAGAATCAAGACTTCATTCAACCCCACAAGATTTATTGCAAACACCCAAGTATTTGTGGCTTGGTCCCATATTGTAATCCACTTCCACAGAAGTTTGGCACAAGCATAAATTCTTCAACATTGCAATGAGCGCGTTCAGCATTTCTGTTCATAAGACATTTGCTGCTTCCACACACCCACTAAGCTTATGTATTGGTTGCCTCCTAACATTTTGCTTGAACTTATCGTCAGGTGTTGAAAATTCCTAAAATGAAATGACAAGAGTGAAGCATTAAAGAAAATATTTTCTGCAGTTATTTGTCCCAATTTACAAAAACAGTGTACTAATGAAACTACAGATTTCTGAGTCATGTCAAAGAGGGAATAAAAGTTGATTTTGGGTATTGCACTTCTCAACATTCTAAAATTTATTTATTTATTCATTATTTACATTTATAGATGGCCCCACTTTCCAAAAGGAATTCTGGGTGGTGTACAACAGAATAAACAATAAAAGGAACAAGAAAATATAAATGCATGTAAGTAAACCATATAGCAACATAAAAACGCAACCCCACAGGGATGGAAGATGGCAGCAATAAACCAAATGGGTTCAGAATTCTCAACTAAACAAGTTTAAGTCTCAAATAATCAACTTAAGTGTACATATGAACCTGTAACAGGTGGAGCAGAAATTTAAAGACAAATTCTGTTATGCAGATTCATGGATTCGTGTGTCAGATGAATAACATGAGCTGACACACAGAGAAGAAGAAATGAACATGGACAAGAAAAGAAGGAAGGAAGGAAGGAAGGAAGGAAGGAAGGAAGGAAGGAAGGAAGGAAGGAAGGAGCCCACAATAAGCAAAGCAAAAGCAAAGCAAAGTGTTCTGGTTATATACTGTACTGCCCTATAGTGCTTAAAACACTGTCTGGGTGGTTTACAAGTAATGATCCAGGCTACACATTCGTCCTCCCGCCAGCAAGCTGGGTACTCATTTTACGACCTTGGAAGGATGAAAAGCTGAGTGAACCTTGAGCCTGCTACCTGGGATTAAACCCCAGGTCGTGAGCACAGTTCTAGCTGCAGTACAGGCATTTAACCACTGAGCCATGAGGTTCCTTCCCTCCCTAAGTGTTCTGTCATCCACAGTTTAATCAATCACTGTGATCCTGTCAGATTTCTCCACAGAGTTCCATGTGGATGTGGAAGTTTCTGCCTATTTCCCTCTCTTTACTGCACATACAGATATTGAATTTTTGTTGTTCTTATTATGCTTTTTGTTCTCTTCTGTTGAAACTAATTTCAATTTTTTGACTTCCCAGCACATTCAACACCGTTCACCCTGTATTATTTCAAAGGAAGTTGGAAAGAGCAGGAGTGGATGGCCAAATTGCCGCACGGACAACAGATTGTCTTACCAACAGGCCACGTACATGAGGCTAAGGAACTACGTATCTGAGGTGGTGGTCTGCAGCATGGGGGCCCCTCAGGGAATGGTGCTTTCACAGTTCCTTTTTACTCTTTTCACCTCAGATTTCACTTACAATACTAGTAGCTGTCATCTTCAGAAACTCTCTGATGTCTTAGCTGTTGTTGGATGTGTGTCGGAAGGGAAGGAGCTGGAGTATAGGTCAACCATTGTGGACTTTGTCACCTGGTGTGAAAATAACTATTTGTGCTTAAACACCAGAAAGATGAAGGAGATGGTGATTGACTTCCGCCTCCATCTCCTGAGGAGACTGAGTTCTTTCAGAGTGTGCAGGCCTATGTTAAGATTTTTTATGACTCTGTGGTACTGAGACTCTGTGACTCTGTGGCTGAAGACAAATAGATCAGATAGAGAACTTGGAATGTGACCAATAGGTCCATATTCTTGTCTCCTTATACCAGTGGTTCCCAACCTGGGGGTTGGGACCTCTTTGAGGGGGGGGTCAAACGACCATTTAACAGGGGTCACCATGAGACAGTGAAGAAAAAGGCACAAACGACTTGGGTCTGGAGGAGCAGGGGAAGGAAGGGGGAGGAAGAGTGAGTTACAGCTTGATAGGTTGGAGGGGATGTCAATCAGTGGCACCGGAGACTGCAGTTGGCTGAGGGTGCCTGTAGAGGGAAGTTCTCTATGGCACCTGTGGCAGTGGCCTGTTAAAGGAGGCTTGTGGCCTCTTCCAAGCAGGTGCAAGGGGTCACCACAACATGAGGAACTGTATTAAAGGAACAAACAGCATTAGGAAGGTTGAGATGCACAGCCTTATACAATATGTTCCACAAATGACTCTCATAGGGGATCAGTCAATTGTTAGTTTCTTCTATATACTTTTAAACCCTTCATTCTATTTATATATAGAGAGAAAGAGTATGCATATATTTATAATGGTAAGAGTGCATTTTCTGGGATTCCGAGATTTTTCTTCTGGGAGGGCATAGTGAGCCTATACTTGTCCTAGATATTGGTGTAAAACCGATTGACCTTAGTTGATCTCTCCTTCTTCCTTGGGGTTCAAATACCTAGAAGGTAGGCAGGTGGTGTCAAAACTATGCAGGTATTTAAGCAGGAAGAATTTCATACTTTCACATGATGCTGGTCTTCTTCTAAGAAAAAAAATCCTAGAGTATATTCAATTACTTGAAAGACACAGATATACTAAATCGTGCATTGACCTCTTTCATTCAAGCTGACTCTCTTTCTTTGCTCTTAAGGAAACCTATATTTTGTCTTAATCTTCCATATACTACATCTGACAGCTTAAGTGGGTATTGGCACTTTATGACATGGAAACAACAAATTCATTCAGACTGACAACATTCCTATGAGACAAGTATTATCCTGCACTTTAAAGTGCAAGATTGAATGGGCATACTGAGTCCAGACTTCCATGACATGAGGAGAGCTTATGTAGTTGAAGGCAGGAGGCAAAACACTACAGCAGGAAATATTGGAGTGAGATGTTTTAAAGAAAGAAGCCCCATCAAAATTTAAAAATTGTACACATCAATCTCTCTTACTCCTATAGGGGATTGGACAGATTTCTAGAGAAGTCCATCACAGGTTACAAGCCATGAGGATGGGTCTGGGGGGGGGGCAGTGGGGAGCGGTGCGATCACTCCTCCTGCCCCCCCCCCGCAGCTCCGAGGCCTCCTGGAGGGGACGGCGGGCGGTGCGGAGCGATGCTATCACTCCCCGCCACCCCCCACAGGGGACCGCAGTATAGTGGGACCGCAGTACCTGATCCGCAAAATGGCGGGGTGTGACTGTACTGACAAAGTAGTAACATGAGAGAATGCTTCTTACTCATACATTGCTATTGGTAAACAGAGGGTGGTTTATGTCACGGAGATCATGGTTCACACAACAGGAACACTTGCGCAAATGGCATAATTCCATGTTACTGCACTGGTAGGACGTTTTACTTTGTGAATGCTCAGCAGGATATTGATCAAGCTACTTGCAAATGCTTTTTCTTTTAATTGCCCAATGCACACCACCTAACTCTCATTTCTAATACATCTTATTTGTTCCAGAAGTTTTTTGATACAATATAGATTGTGGGTCCTCTGATGGCAATTTTAGTATAATGATTTTAGTGTAAGGTTTTTATTATTGTTTTAATTATTTATTGATATTTTATGTTTTAACTGTTTTAATTCTTTTGATTGTAAGCCGCCCAGAGACCTTTGGGCAGTGGGCGGCATATAAATTGTAAAAATAAATAAATAAATAAATAAATAAATAAATAAATAAATTTTGTTGCCCATTCATCCAGCTTGGAAGGATTTGTTCAAAGCTCCTCCTCACTTTGATCGGACTTCAATGATCCTGGATAGAATAACAGAGTTGGAAAGGATGTTAGAGGAGGTCTAATTCAATCCCATTCCACATACAAAATACATAATTACAGCATCTCTTGACCTTGATCATCCAACCTCTGCTTCATATCGCTGGAAAGGAGAGTCCACTGCCTTTCCAAGGTAGCCTGATACACTATCAAACAGTTTGTGTGGCTTGGAAGCTCTGCTTAGTGTTTAGATCGGGATTCTTATCTTTCAGTTCTGCTGATTGGTGCACTGCCCTCTGGAGCAACCCCTTCAAATATTTGAAGACAACTACCAAAATCACTTCTTAATCATTTTCCTCCCAAGCTGAACACTAGAACTGATTGTAGTGGGAAGATTTCCACTACTCTACAATTCTGAGGTGTGCACAGCTTGCAAAGGGAAAACAAACTCTCATAAATGAAACTGAATATTTTGAATGTCTTTTCCACCGACAAGAAGTTTCTTCTTCTTCTTCTTCTTCTTCTTCTTCTTCTTCTTCTTCTTCTTCTTCTTCTTCTTCTTCTTCTTCTTCTTCTTCTTCTTCTTCTTCTTCTTGTTAGCATAATAGTGCCTGGGCAAGGCTGTTGTTTTTAATTCCATAGCTTTAAATGTATAGCCAGATTTCACATTAAGGTTCAAGGAAAACAGCCCATTCCAGATTTTTCTCAGCAACATTTTCTACATCTTTAAAAGTTTGGAAGCCGTGCAACATTTAAGTGGAAGTGACACCCCAGAGCCCCTGTAGCCCTCTGTCAAGTTCAGTCTTGTTCCAGTCAAAGAACTGGAGGAAGAGTGCTAGAGAGCAGTGAGAAGATAACCAGATGCAAGGGAGCCTTGTCATTAAAAGAGAAGCAGGGAGAAAAAGCTTTTACAATATGTTTCTTGCAAGATAAAAAGCAATACTTGTAGCTGCTTTCTGTATTTACGTGAGAAACATAATGAGAAAGCCCAAAGGAACAATTTTTACAAGAACGGGACATGGTGAAAGAAGCGGTGATTGTATGTATTCTTGCCTGAAAAGTGAAAGTGATTCTGTTACTAAAGCGTCTGTACCGGATTTATGAATCAATTGGCTTAAAACTATCTCAGCAACAGCATAGAAAATGACAAGGACATTTGGAACTTTGAAACACGTACTGTACCCAACAAAGACTACAGATGAAAACCAATAGAATTGAACATCACACTATCATTGATGGAAGAGATGTTCCTTTATGGCATGCCATAGAGTCTGCCATGATCCAAAGCCACTTCAACACATACGGCACTGCCAAGTGTGCCCACATGCAAAACTAGTCAACAGCATATGAAAGAGAAGCTCTGCACCTTAGATGGCATGCACACACATTTGAGAATCCCCTATGATAAGTCACAAGGTGCAACCCAACATCATATCCAAATGTAAGGCATTGTCAATTGCATCTATCATTGGCAAAGGTGGCCACATCTGCTAGTGCTTTGCATGTGGAAATAGCTTTAGGTCAGGATAGACTCTGTGGCATCCTACAGATGTCTTCTGTCTGTCTTGGTATGTGACTTGAGATGGTCCAAAGCTAGAGCTGCTGTATAGCTCAGTGGTTTAGATATCTGAGGTTCAGGGTTTGATTCCCCACTGTGTCTCCCTGACAGGAGCTGGATTTGATGATCCATCAAGTCCCTTCCAGTTCTAGAGTTCCAAGATGTGGGTGGTGGTGGTGGTGGTGATGATGATCACTGTTCATCATCATCATCATCATCATCATCATCATCATCATCATCATCATCATCATCATCATCATCATCATCTGGCAAACACAGTTGCCAGGTGTTAAGCTGGAGATATGTTCATAGAATATATGCTGTTCCTAATAATGTTGCCATTTTTAGTTGTCCGATGTTGATCTTGTCAATGCTGAGAGTTTTCAGATGTTGATGCAGGTCTTTGGGGATTGTACCCAAGGTGCCTCTTATTATTGGTACTGTTCGTGCTTTCTTATTCCATAGCTTTTCAATTTCTATTTCTAAGTCCCAATATTTAGTTGTTGTTTCTAACTCTTTGCCGTTGACTCTTGTGTCTCCTGGTATTGCCACATCAATGATTTGAACTTTGTTTTCTTGCTTATATATTGTCATAATATCTGGGGTATTGTGGACAAGGTGTCTGTCACATTGGATTTTGAAATCCCAGAGCACCTTGATTACTTCATTTTTGGTAACCTTTTCTGGCTGATGTTATTATTATTTTGGCGCACAGTGTGTCAGCTCTATATCTATTATTGTTGTCAGTTCTATATCTATTATTGTCATCTATTTCACATACTTATGTGTTTCTTAAAAATGACTGAATTGATTGGAAAGACTTCCTTCCTTCCTTCCTTCCTTCCTTCCTTCCTTCCTTCCTTCCTTTGTGAAAGAGTTGTGATCACAGTGATATGCAAAATGGGGTAGAATATCAGCTTAATTTGGGGTTCAGGGCCAATATTATTATTATTATTATTATTATTATTATTATTATTATTATTATTATTATTATTATTATTATTATTATTATTATTATTATTATTATTAGATTGTTAATAATAACAACAATCCCCACAGTTAGAATAAAAAAGGAATTGGGAATAAGAAAACCTCAGCATCATCAGCAACCCAACTTTTTGATGAATGAACATTTTATAAAGTTGTTTACATGTCCATAGATCTATTATTCACTGGCAATGAACCATTTGCATTCAGAGTATCAGGACTGAGTTGCTCTGTCAGACCAAAGTGAGACTTTCCCAGCATCCTCTTTTTAACAGTGCTTCTGAACCCTCGCTGAGACAAATCCATCCCATCTGAAGAATATTCTCATCTGTTTTGCTGCATGGATGGCATCTAAACACCAGATGCCCACTGTCCAAGGCAGGGATGACAACTCATCCCACAGTAGAGGTTGAAACATCGTCCTCCCAGATATCATTACCTGTTTATAATAGTTTCCTGTTCATAATAACTGTTTAAAACAGGCATGTCCAAACTCAGGCCCGGGGGCCAAATGTGGCCCATTTTGAAATTCTGAGCGGTCCGCGGCTTCTTCTCCTCACTGGCTCAGCCTGTCACACATCCCCACCAGCTGGCCCCTCTGCATACCGGATGGAAGCGCTAGCTTGCAGTTTTATGGTTTGCCTGCCCTCCCTGCCTCTGTCCATCCGCCCAGCCACCAGCCCAGCCTACCCGCCCCTGGCTATGTTGCTGCAGAGTCCTCCCCGCCTCCTTGCATGTTATAGAGAGTAGTCCAAAATCCAGCCCGGAGGCCAAATGCAGCTGAATGGTCAGCCCCCACACATTTTCACTTCACCAACTCTGTCCCTCCTTGCATAAAGTTTGGACACGCCTGGTTTAAAACAATAAATAAGATTACAAAAGGAGTTTTGTCTTCAGTCTAGTATAGTATAAAATAGAGTACAACATATATAGTTTTTAATATTCTGAAATTGGTTCCAATTGGCTGTCACAGCCTAGCGTTATTCATAAAACTATCCTCCATTAATCTGTCTGCTTCTCACAGCATAATCTAATATACGTTTATTTGGAAATGAGTCTGATTATGTTGCATGTAGCTGAGTGTCAGATAAGTTTGTTTTGGAGTGCATCCATCAAAACATTTCCTGGCAGCAGATACTTAATAAATCTGGTTTGGAATCCATGCCCAGTATTTCAAGGCAGGGGGGAAAAACACAACACCCCCTCGTCACTTGAGTATAACCAGTGCTGCTGAAAACTAGAATAACATTTCTAGCAGCACAAGTGTGAGCAAGACATAAAGTAGTAGACAGAAATGCCTGACCCGCTAACATACAAACCTCAAAAGATGGAGAATCAACTATGTTTAGGTGTAGATGAAACAGGATGCACATAACTGGCCCTGTGTGTGCTCGTTCTACATGTTGTAAATTACTAACGGGTGCCTAATTGCTCTGGACTGCTCAGCTACTAAGACATTTAAAAACCCCACCCGACAACCCTTTAGTTATTGGCGTGTCACTTGGGCATTGCAATAATTAACAATGCATTAAAAGGTTTTTTGACTTGATTCAATATTAGAAAATGAGATGGAAAACTAGTTGCCTGGATAGTATCCGTCTCGTCAATGGAGGTTGATGCATATTACAATTCTGATTTTACGCGGCAGTATTGACTATGCCATCAGGCCCATCCCACCCAACTCCCCGCCAATAAATTCTGACCTTCTACTATTGGAAATGGGGTACTTTCTGTATCCTCTGTCGGTAATGGGGGTCTCCATTTTCCTACATCCTTGACCTTGGGTTTGCCAGTTTCCTTCTTTTTTTCAATATCTTTAACTGCAAAAGGAGACAAAATCAAACTCTTAAAAAGAATGTACACATAAACATAGCAAATTCCCCATCCCTAATGATTTTCCAAAGTGACACCACCAAGATTTGCTCTATAAAACAGTCTACTTTACATTTTGGCCTTCTTTTCTTCCACTGCCTGCCATGGGAACCCATCAGATCAATGACCCATGAAGCACACCCCCTCTCCTCTCAACAGCAGTGGCTCTTGTCTAAACACATTCAATAGGAACATTACTAGTCCTGTTTTTTCAATTACCAAACAAAATATTTCAAAGCCAGTCATCCCAAATACAATGTACCCTTGTAAAACAAACAGCTTGTATAACATAAAATTTGTACAACATAAAAATTCTGGAGATAGAGGAAATTTGCTTAACATAGTTGCCTATGGGGAGAATCCGTACAACATAAAAACGGGATCACTCCATTTTCAATGCATTCCTATGGGAATTTGTATAAAGGAAAATTAATTTCATTTGGAACAAATTAATTCCTTTATACAAGATACCACTGTACCTCTTTATGAGGACTCCATGACCAAGTCAGATAAACAGCTTGGCTTGATAGTTCACAGAGACTGAACAGAAATTGGAAGGAGCAAGTGTGAAAGCCATTAAGAGTTTTGAATGCCACATCCATTGCCTTGAATATTAACTAGATACCAATACAGTACCAGTGAAAGCAGAGACTGGCATGAACTGGACAAAGGACAAATCGGGGTGGTTCGTGAATCCCCATGAACCACAAAGCCCCCATGAATCCCAGAAAAGGAAAGTGGTTTGTGGTTTGTTTTCTTCTGGTTCATGCCTGGGAGAGGGGAACCTTATGCCTCCACCCCCTCTACTGCCCACCCGCCTCCCTACTTGGTCCTGCCACCTCCTTCACAATCAGCTGACAGACATGCCCATGTCCAGAGACAGCCTGCTTGGCTCCCAGAAGGGAAACCAGGTCACAATCTCTAAAGTTATTGTTGTTGGTGTATATGAAGAGAAGGCACCAGCAGGACCAGGTAAGAAGGCAATGGAAGAAGTAGGAAGGAGTGGGGCATTTGTTTTATCAAAAAAACAAGGCACCAAATGGAAAAGAGTTCAGCATTTCATTTCATTTCGGCAAAACAGGATCCCAAAATCAAGCTTACAAACTGAATCGCAAACCACCCAGTTCACTGGAGGCTTTTAGCTTTGTAGTTCTGTTTGTAACCATCTCTAAATCCAAGCCCTGCAGAAACTTATGTAATTTTTCCAATATGTAGTATTAAAATGTTCTTCCTGTTTCTGGTGAATTGTTTTAACATTCCCCTATCTGCTCTTCATTAGACTTAACATACTGGGCTCCATCAGCTTCTTCCTATAGCTCTTGAATTTTGAATGATATCCAAAGCACATACAGAAAAGAGCAAAGTGTGCTGCTTATATACCATCCCATAGTGCTTAGACTGAGCCTCGTGGCGCAGTGGTTAAATGCCTGTACTGCAGGTAAAACTGTGCTCACGACCTGGGGTTCAATCCCTGGTAGCAGGCTCAAGGTTCACTCAGCATTCCATCCTTCCAAAGTCGGTAAAATGAGTACCCAGCTTGCTGGGGGGGGGGGGCAATGTGTAGCCTGCACACTGTAATTAAAATTGTAAACTGCCCAGAGACTACTTGTAGTGGTATGGGGCGGTATATAAGCAGAACACTTTGCTTAAAGCAGTCTCTGGGTGATCTATGAGTAATTATTCAGGCTAAACGTCCTCACTCCCCCCCCACAAACTCGGTACTCATTTTACTGACCTGGAAAGGATAGAAGGCTGAGTGGACCTTGAGCCTGCTACCTGGAATAGACATGGGCACGGAGCGGCGAAATTCTTGTTTCCGTTTTCGGTTATTGTTATCGTTACGTAACAGGTAACGGTAACGAGAATTACTCCACTCCAGCTCGAACCCGACCTGATAAAGATAAATTGGGTCTGATTTTTCGTTGTCGTTCATCGCGACGATCGCGCGATGCCAAGCAGCACAGAAAAAAAGTTTTAAAAATAAATAAAAAACCCCGATTCCCGGCCATAAAAGCAGGCGAAAATATGCCTGCCTCAGTGAGGGCACCTACCAGAGAGGGGTGGTTTCTGGGGGGGGGGGTCCCTGGCCTTCCCCCTCTCCTGTCCTGGGCTGCTGGTACCAGGCTGGGGGGGGCATTCTCGTCGTCTCCATTTGCCATGCGGTGGGGGGGATCCAAAATGGCGACCGCAATATTTATTTTTAAATCGTGGTCCAAAAACCCACCAAAGCACCACAGAAACATTTGAAAATTAGGTATTTTAAATGCCTGATTTTTATAGTAGCAGCAGTGGGTTTTTCTTGCAATAAAATGTCTCCATTTATTTTTATTTTTATTTTTATTTTTATTTTTATTTTTTTAAACTTGCGCAATGATGGGCTGGCCATGGGATGGGACCATGCAAATTTTTGGACCCATTCCACCAATCGCATGGCCAGGTTTTGACTGAGACTTTTGGATGTGCCAGAGGGCATAAAAAGCCCACTAACCCTAACCCTAACCCTAACCCTAACCCTAACCCTAACCCTAACCCTAACCCTAACCCATACGCCAGTACACTGTCCTTCTTAGTGGGTCAGAGGCACCCAGAGGTGCAGCCCACTAACCCACCCTAACCTTAACTGTAACCCTAAGCCTAGCCCTTACCCTAACCCCAACCCTAACCCAGATCTGTACGCAAGTACGCTTCCCTTCTTAGTGGGTCACAGTAGAGGCACCCAGAGAGGTGCCTCCCAGCCAGAGCCCACTACCCCTACCCCTAACCTGTACACCAGTACGCCAGTATGCTTTCCTTCTTAGTGAGTCAGAGGCACCCAGAGAGGTACCTCTGCCACTTACCCCACAACCCTAACATAATGTAATGTATGGTACACGGCGGCTACGTGAAACGCTTCCCTTCCCTTCCCTTCTTAGTGGGTCAGACGTCAGAGGCACCCAGAGAGGTGCCTTCCAGAGCCCACTTACCCCAACCCCAACCCCAACACAAACGACAAATGACAAACGACAAACGGAAATGCCAAATTTTTGAAAATTTCCACGACAAACGGAAACAACCTGAAACCGACCCGTCCCGACAAACGACACCTCGAAACGTCATTTTTCCTGGTCGTGCCCATCTCTAACCTGGAACTGAACCCCAGGTCATGAGCACAGTTACAGCTGCAGTACAGCAGCTTAACTAGTGTACCATGAGGCTCTAGGACAGTGGTGGTGAACCTTTAGCACTCCAGATGTTTTGGACCACAACTCCCAGAATTCCGAGCCTAGATTGGCAATTTTAAAAGACTGTGGGAGTTGTGGTTCAAAACATCTGGAGTGCCAAAGGTTCACCACCACTGCATCTAGGAAAACATGGGAAACAAAACATAATGCAGCAGTACCATGTCCCCCTCCATTGTGTGTGTGAGTATGTGTGTGTGTGTGTGTGTGTGTGTGTGTATTGTGTTGTTATAGTCATGACTCTATGTCCATGGAGTTTTCTTGGCAGCAATACTAGAGTGGTTTGCCAGTTCCTACTCCAGGGACCTACAGCACCTGGTATTCCCTGGTGGTCTTCCATCCAAGTACTAACCAGGGCTGATCCTGCTTAGTTTCCAAAATCAGGCAAGATCGGATGTGCTTAGGGCATCTCCATTACAGTATAATAAAGTCAATAAACCCATTTGGTACAATGCCAGAGTTCTCACCATTACAAATTTGTGCTCACATCTTGATGCAACAGCTACAATCATCTTCCTTTTTAATTTGGGTGTTCCTACAATGTTCTACAACAATTAAAACTGATTTGCTACTGAAAATATAATCATCAGGCTACTGATTTGCTACTGAAAATATAATCATAAATGAGCCTTTATATAATAAATATATTTTCAAAAAACAATGTCTTGTTCACAGTAGATGTTTTTAAATAATATATTTAAAATATAATAGATATACCTTGCAGCACAATATTTACCTAAATTCCAGAAGAGTTAAGAATTCCAGTTCTTCAATTTGCATTCACCTATATAACCATGCCCTACAAATAGTGGAGGAGAGAAGGAACACAAAATGCAAGGGAGAAAGGGAAAGATACAGAAAATAGAATGCAGACTTCCAAAGAATAGCAAGGAGAGACAGGGCGGCCTTCTTGAACGAACAGTGCAAAGAAATAGAGGAAAACAACAGAAAAGGAAAAACCAGTGATCTATTCAAGAAAATTGGAGATATTAAAGAAGCATTTCGTGCAAAGATTGATATGATAAAGTACAAAAATGGTAG
This sequence comes from Phrynocephalus forsythii, assembly GCA_029282475.1. NCBI lineage: Eukaryota > Metazoa > Chordata > Lepidosauria > Squamata > Agamidae > Phrynocephalus > Phrynocephalus forsythii. The sequence continues at coordinate 107,511,030 of JAPFRF010000003.1, read as the reverse complement.
GGACCTAACTGAAGCAGAAGAGATCAAGAGGAGATGGCAAGAATATTCAGAGGAATTATATCAGAAAGATCTGGATGTCCCTGATAACAAAGATAGCGTAGTTGCTGAGCTGGAGCCAGACATCCTGGAAAGTGAAGTCAAGTTGGCCTTAGAAAGCATTGCAAACAACAAGGCCAGTGGAGGTGATGGCATTCCAATTGAACTCCTTAAATATCTTAAAAGAGGATGCTGTAAAGGTGCTGCACGTGATATGCCAGCAAATTTGGAAAACCCAGCAGTGGCCAGAGGACTGGAAAAGATTGGTCTACATCCCAATCCCAAAGAAAGGCAATGCCAAAGAATGCTCCAACTATCTTACAATTGCACTCATTTCACACGCTAACAAGGTTATGCTCAAAATTCTACAAGGCAGGCTTCAGCAGTATGTGGAAAGAGAACTTCCAGAAGTGCAAGCTGGATTTTGAAGGGGAAGAGGAACTAGAGATCAAATCGCCAACATGCGCTGGATTATGGAGAAAGCCAGAGAGTTCCAGAAAAACATCTACTTCTGCTTCATTGACTATGCCAAAGTCTTTGACTGTGTGGACCACAACAAACTATGGCAAGTCCTTAAAGGAATGGGAGTGTCTGGCCACCTTATCTGTCTCCTAAGAAATCTATATGTGGGACAAGCAGCAACCGTCAGAACTGGATATGGAACAAATGACTGGTTTAAAATTGGGAAAGGAGTGTGACAAGGCTGAATATCGTCACCTTGCCTATTTCACTTATATGCAGAGTACATCATGCGAAAGGCAGGTCTGGATGAATCACAAGCCGGAATTAAGACTGCCGGAAGAAATATCAACAACCTCAGATATGCAGATGATACTACTCTGATAGCAGAAATTGAGGCGGAATTAAAGAACCTCTTAATGAGGGTGAAAGAGGAGAGTTAAAAATGGGCTGAAGCTCAAAATTAAAAAAAAAAAACTAAGATCATGGCCACCGGTCCCATCACCTCCTGGCAAATAGGAGGGGAAGAAATGGAGGCAATGACAGAGTTTATTTTCTTGGGCTCCTTGATCACTGCAGATGGCGACTGCAGCAACGAAATAAAAAGATGCTTGCTTCTTGGTAGGAAAGCAATGGCAAACCTAGATAGCATCCTAAAGAGCAGAGACATCACTTTGCCAACTAAGGTCAGGATAGTCAAAGCTATGGTTTTTCCAGTAGTAATGTATGGAAGTGAAAGTTGGACTATAAAGAAGGCTGATCGCTGCAGAATCGATGCTTTTGAGCTGTAGTGCTGGAAGAGAGTCTTGAGAGTCCCCTGGACTGCAAAGAGATCAAACTGATCCAACCTGAAAGAAATCAACCCCGAATGTTCACTGGAAGGACAGATTTTGAAGCTGAGGCTCCAGTACTTTGGCCACCTCATGAGGAGAGAGGACTCCTTGGAAAAGTCCCTGATGTTGGGAAAGATTGAAAGCAAAAGGAAAAGAGGACGACAGAGAATGAGATGGCTGGATGGTGTCATTGATGCAACCAACATGGATTTGACGAAACTCCGGGAGGCAGTAGAAGACAGGAAGGCCTGGCGAGCTCTGGTCCATGGGATCACGAAGAGTCGGACACGACTGAACAACTGAACAACAACAACCAATATAATCATGTATTTAAGAAGGGGAGGATTTTTGACCACTACTACAAATAAACTCAGGGGGCGTGGCTCAGTGGACTAAGGCACCGAAACTGTAGACTCCAAAGTCGGCAACTCGGCGGTTCGAATCCTGGGTGCCACGCAGCAGAGTGAGCTCCCGCTGATAACCCCAGCTCCTGGCAACCTAGCAGTTCGAAAGCATGTAAATGCAAGTAGATAAATAGGTACCGCTGTAAAAAGCGGGAAGGTAAAACAGTGTTTCCTTGCAGCCATGCCGGCCACATGGCCATGGACTTGCACAGCACTGGAGATGAACACCGCCCCTGGAGTCGGACACAACTAGCATGCATAGGCGGGGGGAACCGTTACCTTTACCTTTACAAAGGCAAGGATTCGAGAAACGATACCATTGGACAAAATACTACATGTAAACAAAGAAAAACAAATACATCAAGTTTACTGAAAATAAAAGTTGTGGGAGGAGAAGAACAAGGCAGCAGCTGTTGCGGGAATGTGGAGAACCAGTGGGACACAGCAATCCCAGGCTATAAACTCTATAGAAGGGATAGAGAGGGGCGGGTTGGAGGAGGAGTGGCCATCTATGTCAAAGAAGGGGTAAAATCCAGCAGAATGGAGATTGACAGAGGGTCTGACTCCGCCATAGAATCACTGTGGGTTAAACTACCAGGTCCAAAGAGTGATGTGATAGTTGGAGTATTCTATCGTCCACCAGATCAAAAACTTGAGGGGGACCTTGAAATGAGGAGAGAAATCATGGAGGTGGCTAAGAGGGATAGGATACTAATCATGGGGGGCTTTAATTATCCTCACATTGACTGGGCCAATGCGAGCTCTGGGCAAGAAAGAGAAACTGGGTTTCTCGACTTGCTGAATGACTGTGCCTTAGAGCAACTTGTTATGGAGCCCACCCGAGAACAGGCAACTCTAGATCTAATATTGTGTGATACTCAGGACCTCGTCAGGGATGTGAATGTCACTGAGCCTCTGGGGAACAGTGACCATGCTGCAATTACCTTTGCCATGCATGTCGGAGGAAGAGTGTCAACCAAATCAGACATAAAAACCCTTGATTTTCGAAGGGCAAACTTCCCTCAGATGAGGAAACTAGTTAGAGAGAAACTGAAGGGGAGGGTTAGAAGAATCCAATCTCTTCAGAGTGCATGGAGCCTGTTTAAAACAACAATAATAGAGGCCCAGCACAAGTGCATACCACAAAGAAAGAAGAGCTCATTTAAGTCCAAGAGGACACCGGCATGGTTAACGAGTGGAGTTAGAGAGGCTCTAAAGCACAAGGAGAGGTCCTTCTGTAAATGGAAATCCTCCCCAAACGAGGAAAATAAAAAGGAACACAAACTCTGGCAAAAGAAATGTAAAAAGATGATAGGGAGGAGGCAAAGAAAGACTTTGAGGAACGAATGGCTAGCAATATAAAGGGTAATAATAAAAGCTTCTTTAAATATGTTAGAAGTAGAAAACCTGCCAGAGAACCAATTGGGCCTCTGGATGGTGAGGGAGGAAAAGGGGAGGTTAAGGAGGACTTGGACATTGCAGAGAAATTGAACGAGTTCTTTGCGTCTGTCTTCACGACAGAGGACCTTGAGCGGATTCCGCTGCCTGAGCCGCCCCTCTTGACTAAAGAATTAAATCAAATACAGGTTAAAAGAGAGGAGGTTTTAGGACTAATTGATAAATTGAGGATTAACAAGTCATCGGGCCCAGATGGCATCCACCCAAGGGTTATTAGGGAACTGAGAAATGAAATTGCAGATCTCTTAATGGTTATATGCAACTTGTCTCTTAAAACGGCCACAGTGCCGGAGGACTGGAGGATAGCAGATGTCACACCAATTTTTTAAAAAGGAAGGAGGGGGGACCCAGGAAACTACAGGCGGTTAGCCTTACATCTGTCCCAGGAAGATGGTGGAAGGCCTCATCCAAGAGAAAATCTTAAAACACATAAAAGAACAAACCTTGCTGAGAGAAAATCAGCATGGCTTCTGTAAGGGTAAATCTTGTCTTACAAACCTTTTAGAATTTTTGAAAAGGTCAACAGGCACGTGGATTTGGGTGAACCGGTGGATATAGTCTATCTGGATTTTCAAAAGGCTTTTGACACAGTCCCTCACCAAAGGCTGCTGAGAAAATTGCATAGTCAGGGGATAAGAGGGCAGATTCTCTTATGGATTGAGAACTGGTTGAGATCCCGGAAACAAAGAGTAGGTGTCAATGGGAAATTTTCACAATGGAGAGAAGTGAAAAGCGGTGTGCCCCAGGGCTCGGTCCTGGGACCGGTGCTTTTCAATCTGTTCATAAATGACCTGGAGACAGGGATAAACAGTGAGGTGGCCAAGTTTGCAGATGACACAAAACTTTTCCGTGTGGTAAAAACCAGAGAAGATTGTGAAGAGCTCCAGAAGGATCTCTCCAAACTGGGGGAGTGGGCTGAGAAATGGCAAATGCGTTTTAATGTAACCAAATGTAAAGTAATGCATATTGGGGCAAAAAATCCAAACTTCATCTATCAACTCATGGGCTCTGAGTTATCCGTGACGGATCAGGAAAGAGATCTTGGTGTGTTGGTGGACAGCTCCATGAAGGTGTCTCCCCAATGTGTGGCAGCAGTGAAGAAGGCCAATTCCATGCTAGGGATTATCAAAAAGGGTTTTGAAAATAAAACAGCCAACATTATAATGCCATTATACAAAACAATAGTAAGTCCCCACCTGGAGTATTGTGTACAATTCTGGTCACCGCATCTCAAGAAAGACATAGTGGAACTGGAAAAGGTGCAGAAGAGAGTGACTAAAATGATTACTGGGCTGGGGCACCTCCCTTATGAAGATAGGCTAAAACAATTGGGCCTCTTTAGTCTGGCAAAAAGGCGCTTGAGGGGGGATATGATTGAGACATACAAAATAATGCAGGGTATGAGTAAAGTGGATAGAGGGAAGCTCTTCTCCCTCTCTCAAAATACCAGAACTAGGGGACATACACTCAAATTGAGGGCTGGGAGAGTAAGAACTGACAAAAGAAAATATTTTTTCACCCAGCGCGTTGTAAGTCTATGGAACTCCGTGCCACAGGATGTGGTGATGGCATCTGGCCTGGATGCCTTCAAAAGGGGATTGGACAGATTCCTAGAGGAAAAGTCCATCACGGGTTACAAACCATGATGGAGATGTGTAATCTCTAGGCTTTAAACCAGGGTACTTCAAGGGCCAGATGCAGGGGAGTGGTATCAGGAGACAGATATCTAGTCTCATGCGCTCCCAAACGCATCTGGTGGGGCCGCTGTGAGATACAGGAAGCTGGACTAGATGGGCCTTTGGCCTGATCCAGCATGGCTCTTCTTATGTTCTTATGTTCTTATGTTCTTATAAATATTTGTTGGCTTGGGAAATGAAAGATGAAGAAGTTAAAGATACGATGATCCAATGGGCAAAGAATTTTGGCTGTACAATAGATTTAGAATAATTAGAGAAATTGTGGACTTTTAATTATAAATCAACAGTAGCAGTAACATATAAAGAAAATTTACTTAAAATATTCTAAAGATGGTATAGGACACCAGCTATGCTTGCTAAAATAAGATACCAAAAGAGGAGTTGGTTATAGGAAAACATTTGGACTGTGCAACTATGGATATATCGACCTATAAACTAAAAGAGAGGGAGGAAAGTAAATTTGCATAGATACGGAAAGAATGAAGAGATGAAGTAGTAGTTGTCCGATGAATCTCAATTTCTTAATGTAAACAAGATATCAATTAACTCAATGATAAGTGACATGACAAAAAAGATATTATGGTAATGTATTATATATAATGTACTGTCTAGATGCCCTAAGCACATTTCGGAAGCTAAGCAGGGTCAGCCCTGGTTAGTACTTTGATGGGTGACCACCAGGGAATACCAGGTGCTTGTAGGTGCCTGGAGTAGGAACTGGGAAGCCACTCCAGTATTCCTGCCAAGAAAACTCCATGGACATGGGGTCACAAAGGGTCAGTCATGACTGTAATGAGACAACAAAATTATATATAATAATAATACAATATGGGGGGGAGAAGGGGGGATTTTGCAAGCCTATTATCTAATTTCATTCAGACAAGTCATTATACTGTCATGTAGATCTAAGTGTGACTGTAGCCAATGAAAACACAGGGAAGCCAAAGAAACTGTATTTAAAACAGACTAGAAAGCTTACATTTAAAATCACACTGACAAGCTTACATTTCTGGCAGAATTAAGGACCTCTAAAAACAACTACGGCTAATGACTCAGAGCCTAGAAAAACCATCATCCGCTTGTTCTTTCTTTAGTAGCCTGTAGTTTGGATGGTTTCTTAGTCAGGGTTTGATAGTAAACAATGGCAGTTACACGAAGAAATAGCCACAAGTAAGCTTGGCCCAGATTCTTTGTTAGGGCAACCCACCAAACCACCCCTGTACATGGCTTTCTTCCAAGATTTACATATTTCAGGGCTGTTCGACTTTGAACAGGCCAAGGTCTACTTTTTTAGCCCAAAGTGCCTGAGAGCTACTACACTAAAACCTCTACTTACAAATTTTATCCGTTCCGAGCACATGCTCATAAGTAAAAACCTTTGTAAGTAGAGCAACTGTCTCCCATAGGAATGCATTGAAAACCAATTAATCCGTTCTGGAGGGAACAGATTTCAATGTGCCATGGCCCTTGAACTGCCCCGCTCGGCTGCGACAGTGGGCTGGCAGACCCAGAACTTTGCTGGGGCAGTGGTAGTCCTTGGGATGGGGGAGGGAGGGATGGAGAACTTATCCCCTCACTTTTTTTATTGATGGCCAGGGGGCTACTTTTGAACCCTTTGCCGGCTACCAGTAGACCGCGGTCTACCTGTGGCGCAGACCTGACATTTGTATCCGAGATGTGGATCTGTGATTGATATATGATAACAATGGACATGCAGAAGGGATAAGATGGAGGAAAAAATGCACCTGACTGGTCTAGATGGAAGATCCCATTCCAAATTACAAAACTGCATAACCAGCCACTGCCGGTGAAAGGTGTATCCAGCCTTGTCTTTGGGGTTTTTGACATTACTTTTGCTTCTAGCCCTGGTCCAACCCTTGGGACATTCATAGATATTCATATTTCCCTTCCTGCTGTGGAACAACAAAATCAGAGTATTCTCCTCTGTTTAAGAGCAACTGTAGCTGAACTGAAAACTGAAAGGAAACCCTTCTTGATTCAATTGACAGGGTATTTCTCACTTGGGATCAGCCCATTGGCCAGAATGATTCATGTCTGCCATTTTCTAAGCTGAGGGTTAGAGGTAATTTACCCACTTCTGCTGACTGGCAAGATCTGCAGCTACAACATTTATTGGCATCTAACTATGCCCTGCATATTTGAGGGATCACTATCTCCACTGAGGGGTGTGGTCACTCAGAGGACTAGAACGCTGAAACGGTCGGCTGTAAAGTCAGCAGCTCAGCAGTTTGAATCCTGGGTGCCACGCAGCGGAGTGAGCTCCCGCTGTTAACCCAGGCTCCTGCCAACCTAGCAGTTCGAAAGCATGTAAATGCAAGTAGATAAATAGATACCGCCGTAAAAAGTGGGAAGGTAAACAATGTTCCGTGAAGCCATGCTGGCCACATGGCCACAGACTTTATTATTATTATTATTATTATTATTATTATTATTATTATTATTATTATTATTATTATTATTATTATTATTATTATTATTATTATTATTATTATTATTATAGGGCTTTATAATATTTTCAGCATTTGAAAATATATATTATAGGCAATACTTGCAAATGGATATCAAACTGGAAAGCAGATTAACTTTTACTGAAGTCTACCTTTAGCTTGTTTCAGATTCTGAGACTGTTAGTGTTGCCACATTCCTTATTGCAGCCGAAGCCACACACATTTTGCTTTGTTTGGTGGTATTTTTTTCTGACTATTTCTGTACTTTTTTGTTTGTTGTGTTTATTCTTTAAGTATGCTTTTAAAAACTTTTTAAAGGGCTCTGTACCCTTTACTGCCTGTGGGTTTCATCCAAACCCCTCTACATTTTGAACCCTTGATTCACAGATCTTTTTTATGATACTGAACAAAGATAGGTAATGCATTCCCCGAAGGTGTCACGAATGTTCACCTCATATTAGTTTTCTCTGTAAAGCAAAATTATAGGTGATGGGCAGATAACAGAAGACAACATACTTCGGAACTGGCCTTCAGCAGGTTTGCTTTCTTGGTCCTTAGCAAATGCAATTATTTGAACTCTATAGCTCTGATCGGGAATAAGACCTTGAATAATTGCTTTGTTTGCATTGTTTTGAAGAGTGAGCTCATTAGTTTTGCCACCTGCAAGAGAGAAACAAGAGCAGCATTTCAGTTCCTTTTTTTTTAAGAAAGCAGGGAGATTAACATTTCTGTACATCTGTGTAATGTTACAGTTTCAAGAGTTAAACAAATCTAGAGTGAAACCAGAAAAACACGTGAAACACCCTCATTCCAACTAAAATGCTCCATCCATCTAGTCCATACAAACAGGTGCACCCTACCTCTTCTCCCCAAAATCATTTGAACCCCTGCAGGAAGCTTAGGGTTTAGATTCCAGCTAAGATGGAGATATATATAAATGGATAGAGATGATATGCATCAGCCTAGTATGACACTCCTGCAACATAAAGGGAAATAAAGTGTCTTCAAATCATGCTTCTACATGCATGAATGAATTGCGCCTTGCACAGTCCCTGCCAGCCTTCAAAAAAGCCTTGAAGACCTGGCTCTTTCATGAGGCTTTTGGCAACCCTTAATTTAATTTAATTTAATTTAATTCAATTCAATTTAATTTTCTTTCTTTTTTTTTTCTTTCTTCCCCTACCATCTTTCAGGCTATTTATATATATATTTTCTCTTGTTATAGTTATTATTATAATTATCATTTTAATTGCCTACTTGATGTTGGTTCACCGCCCAGAGTTCCTCTGGAAGATGGGGGTATATAAATAAATAAATAAAAATAAGTAAATAAACAAATAAAATGCTTTTTAATTGAGGAAATTACCCCTCATAAATCACGTACACTTATACACAATCCTAAAGATGCTTGAACAAATTTGGATTCCTGTTGACACAAACATGCATCGGAGTTCTACACTACGGGTTAGGAGGAGACACCCCACCAATATTAGACGTTACTGCCATGGCAAGGATAAAGGGTCCATTCCAACATGGAGTACATCCAAATGTGATTCCTCCACTTGCATTCTGCAGTCATACATTTCAAAGAATATTGGACTGTTTTCTTTTTGGCTATTTATTGTAGTTTGTCTGTGAAGATTCTCAGTCATCCTGGTGAGTTTATCTGGAAGTTGAGTCATAGCAACTGGACTTCTTTTTCTTGAGCGATAGAACGTTTCGCTGCTCATCCAAACAGCTTCATCAGTCTGACTTCAAGAAAAAGAAGTTCAGTTGCCATGACTCAACTTCCAGATTTATTGTAGTTGTTGCTATGTGCTATCAAGTTGCCCTCAAATTATGGTGAGTGAGCGATCTGATCTCCAAAATGTCCTGCCTTAAATAGCCCTACTCAGCTCCTTCAAGCTCAAGCCTGTGGCTCTTTTAGAGAGTCAATCCATCTTGGGTTTGATCTTCCTCCTGCTTTCTTCAACCTTTCCCAGCATTACTGGCTTTTCTAAAGAATCCTGTCATCTCACACTGTGCCATAGGTAGTACAGCCTCAGCCTCACATGTTTGCCTCCAGAGATAGCTCAGGCTTGATTTGATCACTTATTCATCTTTCTCACATTCCACACAATCTGTGATTTCACCAAAGAAACTAATGGTGGATATAAAGGAGCAGTATTCAGATATTTTTATAATAATGAATAATAATCACATAGAATTTCTTGGGTAGAAAACCTGAACTTCTTGTTTACTTATTTATTTTAAATAATTTATTTATTTTTACAGCATATGTGCCACCCACTACCCAAAGGCCTCTGGGTGGCTTACTATCAAAAGAATTAAAACAGTTAAAACTTCAAAATGCCAATAAATAATTGAAACAATAATAAAAACATTACACTAAAAATTGCTATCGGGACCCACAATCTATATTATGTCATTTAAAAACCTTCTGGAACAGGAAGGTTTTTACCTGGCGCCGAAATGTCATCAATGTTGGCACCAGGTGGATCTCACTCAGGAGGGCATTCTATAGCCTGGGGGCAGCTGCTGAGAAGGCCCTATGTCTACAGGCCATCCCTCTCACCTCCTTGAGGGATGGCTCTTTCAAAAGGGCCCGCTGGCTCAATCTTAATTGCTGGGTAGGTTCATATGGAAGGAGGTGTTCCTTCAGGTATCTAGGTCCTGAATATGGAAGATTTTGCAGCATTTTCCAAGACACCCTTTGCCTAAAGAATTACCCTCTAGATGTTAAGAACTCATAGCCACTGTCCATACTGGTTGGGTATTGCTGCAGTTCAAAATGTCCAGAGAATATTTGTTTTGGAGAAGGTTATCTGGAAGTTGAGTCATGGCAACTGGACTTCTTTTCTCATGAGAGCGAAACATTTTGCTACTCATCCAAGCTGCTAAGTAGCAAAACGTTTTGATCTCACAAGAAAAGAAGTCCAGTTGCCATGACTCAACTTCCAGATAACCTCACCTAGATGACTGAGAATCTTCAGAGAAATTTTTAAAAAGCCTGTTCCTCAAGTATGTTAGAAATAATTTGATGCAAAGAGAAAAAGGCCACCTATAACCTTATTTTCAAGTCACATGAAAGAGACTGCAGGATCAAATGCAGTTCCAAGGTTGCAGCGAACCATGGAGTATTGAAAGGAGTGAACTTAAACCCAAAGGAGGAAGGTTAAGGTAGTCATATAACATTTTATATTGACATTTTACACTGGCAAAACTTCTTGGTTGTTATCCTAAAACCTATAGACATATCACATTATCCCAGAGTCAGCAGAAATCAAATTCCAGTTCTGGCTTTTAAACATGACCATAGGAGACCATTTAAATTAATTCCATGATGTCGGCATGCCCAGAAACCCTGGTAGTGGCATCCATCACAATGGTTCTTTCTGCAAAAGTGATGCTTTGAAGAAAGGGGTTCTAGTTCCTAAAATAATGAAGTTGGAAGGAGCCTATAATATCTATTTATTTATATACTTTATACACTTTAAGTCCATCAAGTCCAACCCCTGGAGGCCGAACCCCTGGTTAGGCTGGAGGACTAGCACAGGTCAACCAGTTCACCTGATGATGGGCCATTAAATTTTATGGGACTGCAGGTTGTGAGATGAAAGTGTGCAAAAGCATTTCCTTACCATGATCTGGTCCAAAATAGTGAATGCAGACATTCCTTTTTCTTAAAAGGAATATTAATCTATAAAGAGACTTCTGTCCTGAAGTTTTAGTAGCCTTTAAACGAATTTCAAACCACTTCAGCAACCAAATCTTCAACCGCTTAATAGGTGAAACATTTATTTTATGTGAATGCATGGCATGAGAATAAAATTTTGGCTTTTGCCTAAGAATGTCTGCAAACAGCCAAAATCATCTCCTTTTGACTAACAAAATCATCCAAGGCAAACTGCAAACTACAAGTTACACACGGATGCCTGCACTGAAACATCTTTGTAATTTTTTTAAAATGAAAAGCACCTTGAGAAAACTACAGTTCTGAGAGCTGAGCAACATTATCAGGATGGAGGGTATAAAGTTGTGGAAAAATTACCCAAAGCTGCTTTCTCATTCACTGATCTTCATGATATGGGTGACATCTCAGTGCAAAGAATAGAGGAGAGCAAACCTACCCTTAATTGGGGTGTGGGGTGGGGTGGGGGATGGAGAGAATAGCACTCTACATTTTTATGCATAATGTGTAGTTTGCCTCTCAATTATTGTACACTTCAGCTGAAATCCACTAGTTAATTTTCAACTAGAATATTTCTGTGAATATTCTCAGTCATCCAGGTGAGTTTATCTGGAAGTTGAGCCATAGCAACTGAAGATCTTTTTCTTGAGAGATTGAAAGGTTTCACTGCTCATCCAAACAGCTTCATCAGTCTGAAAATGAGCAGCGAAACGTTTTACTCTCAAGAAAAATAAGTCCAGTTGCCATGACTCAACTTCCTGATGCAACTAACTTGCACGTGTGATGACTCATCAAATCCACACTGATTCATTGCACCTACTTTAGCTGTGATTTGCTCCTAGATTTTAGACTTTGTTACATATTTTTAATAATACAGTGGTACCCTGGGTTAGGGACACCTCAGGCAGGGCCGGCGCGTCCATTAAGGTGAACTAGGCAGTTGCCTAGGGTGCCAAAATGGAGAGGGGGTGCTGGCCAGCCTGCTGCCCCCCACCCTCCCACCGCTGGCCACCACCATCCATCCCCCCCCACCCGCTAGGTGCCTGTCGCTGCCCGCCCGCCGCCCGCCGCCCATTGCTGCCCACCTCCGTGCCCGTCACCGTCCCCCGTCATCTGCCACCCCTGCTGCCCTCCGCCCCGCCGCCCGCCCCACCCCGCCCCTCACCTAGGGCGCAAAAAAACTAGCACCAGCCCTGACCTCAGGTTACATAATTTTCGGGTTACGAAAGGAAATCAGCCGGGACGTCCATCCGGAAAAAAATCAGCAAGAACACGTGTTACAATTATTTTTCTATGGAAAACTCCAGGTTACAATTTTTTTAAGACTTCCATTCCCAGGGTTCATTGCGCCCCATTCGGATCTGAGTTATGTAAATTTCTGATTCCTGGGGAACAAATTAATTCCATAACCTGGGGAGCCACTGTACCTATTAAAAATGGGCATAAACCAGCAAAATGGCAATTCTTCGTGGTTCGTTAAAGTCCAATGGCCACGGTGCGGATTCAATCACATTTGGAGGAACAGCGGTGCCTTGATCCTTGCCAGTCCGGCTTCAGGCCTGGCCGGGGTACCGAGACAGCTCTGGTCGCGCTGCAAGATGACCTAATCCGGGCGGCCGACAGGGGTTGCTCTACCCTGTTGGTTCTCCTGGATTTGTCCGCGGCTTTTGATACCGTCGACCACGGTATCCTACTGGACCGGCTCCTGGAGGTGGGGATCGGAGCACTGTTCGCAGTTGGATCCGGTCCTTCCTTCAGGATCGGCTCCAGTATGTACAGCATGGCGGAGAGTTGTCGGCCCCGTGGACACTCCCTTGTGGGGTTCCGCAGGGCTCGTCTCTCTCCCCCATGCTGTTTAACATCTATGTAAGGCCGCTGGCTGGGGTCATTAGGAGATTTGGAGTGTGCTGTCATCAGTATGCTGATGGCACGCAGCTCTATCTCTCCTTTTCCTCTGCAGTGGAAGCTGTCCGGTCCCTCGACCAGTGTCTGGAGGTGGTCATGGCCTGGACCAGGGCCAACAGGCTCAAACTCAACCCTGAGAAGACCGAGGTGATGTTCTTTGGGAGTTCCCCATCTGGCTACGGAGGCCCTCTCACCTGTCTGGAGGGTGTTTCCCTCCAGCTGGCAGAGAGGGTTCGGAATCTGGGCGTGATCCTGGACCCGGCCTTGTCCCTGGATGTCCAGGTGGCGGCTGTGGCCAGGACCGCATGCTACCATCTTCGTCAGATTGCCCATATTCACCCCTACCTAGATGGGAACTCCCTGAGAACAGTGGTCCAGGCGATGGTGATCTCGAGGCTGGACTACTGCAACGCTCTCTACATGGGGTTGCCCTTGACTCTCCTCCGGCGATTGCAGCGGGTGCAAAATGCAGCGGCCAAACTGGTGGCGGGTGCGCGTCATTATGACCGCATCACCCCGGTTCTGTCTCGGCTGCATTGGCTACCCATTGCCTCCCGGATCAGATTCAAGGTCTTGGTTTTAGTTTATAAAACCCTCCATGGCCTGGGCCCGGACTACCTGGCAGAGCGGATCGCCCAGCAATCAACTTCGACCCGACCGGTTCGGCAGTCACGGGCGCACTCGCTTCGATTTCCAACTCCCTGAGAGGCCAGGCGATCCTTTACTCGAAATCGGGGCTTCTCGGCTGCTGCCCCATCTTTATGGAACAGCCTACCCAGCGAAGTGCGCTCTGCAGAGTCCCTGCTGGCCTTTCGTAGAGCGGTGAAGACTATCCTATTCCGCGAGGCCTTTGGTGACCTAGCTTAGCAAATTATTATTATTATTATTATTATTATTATTATTATTATTATTATTATTATTATTATTATTATTATTATTATTATTATTATTACCGCCATCTACTATCATGTTTGGGATTTGATATAGCAGCAGTGTGGTTTTGAACTAAAGGGTGCTCCCCTGCTGCCGTTTCTTTTAATCTATATGTATTGATTTGTTGGTTTATTTGTTTTATTATACTGTATTGTATTGTGTATTTGCTGACTTGTTCAGCTGTGTTAGCCACCCAGAGTTCCCTTTGGGAAGATGGGCGGGGTACAAATTTAATAAATAAATAAATAAATGAGCAAACAATGATAAAATGGAATTATTAGAAGTTAGGTATGTGATGCCTTTTCATATATAAACCAGGAATATTTCACTGCTTCTAAAAGAAACCATGGAGCCTTACAGCTGTTCTTCTTATTTCTTTTACCTGCATTTGGAGTGACAAGGAGTTTAAATCCATCAAACTGCCCTTTTGGGACTTTCCATGAAATCTGAATGCTATCACGATCAACAACAGTATATCTTAATCTTGACGGTGGGGCCACTGAAAAAGAGCAAAATATAAATATATAAATACTGAAGCGTCCATACAATCTGCACAAATTGAAAATTTAAATTTCAACACTTACAGACATTCAAATTAAAAGACACAACACATTTTCTAGACAAGACAAAGGATGCAAGTTATCAGAAGAGCCATGTGATGCAAGTCTATTAGTCTGTAACTATTCTAGGTGGTATTATTGTTCCCAAAGACACACCCTACACAATGAATTAAACAGGACATACTGACACCACAGGGAAAAAAGACAAAGAATCATAGGGGTTAGACATTAAAAGGCCCTAGCTGGGCAACTCAAGTCACTTGTACAAACTTGCTTTCTGTCACATATGTGGAAGGGAACGTCTTAGTATCCTCTTGTAGTTTCATAGGGTCTCCATGGGAAAGGGAGGGGGTATAGTTTAGAAAGTTACTTGTTAAAAGAAATCATTGCCATTTCTCATTAACTCATTAACTGTTACTCATTACCATCCCACATTGCTCATTTCCCCTTGTTTCTGTTTCTTTCTTTCAAAATCCAACCAAAATGATATGGCCTAAATTCTAAGATAATCTCTTCAATACTTCCCCTTAATGTTTTTTTTTTGCCCCATAAAAATAAAAGCAACAATTTGGAAGTAATGTTTTTGATGGAGTAGGTTGGTGGGGAGGGAAATGTTGTTACCAGCTGTTGAGTTACTTTGGAAAAAGCTTGTTAGCATCTATTTTTCTCACAAAGTAATGTGTTACAGGTAATGTCATTAATTGCATCAGTTTGGTCCATCATTTTCTGAGTGAGGGAGATGACCCAAGCTCATTTCCTCCCCAGATATTATAAAGCTTACAAAATGTGAGCGTATTTCTACATGTAGGACATATTGTGATGATCTAAGGGAAGCAGTGGTGGTGGGCATGCACTAAGTTGACAATAACAAGCCAATTAGTACCTGAACATTGATCAAGTTTAAGAATGAAATACAAGAGAAGCCTACGCTATAATGGCTTTGAAAAGCAGTGCACAAATATAGTCTACTTGTCATGGCTTCCCAAAGGAAACATGGAATCCTTAGACCTGAAACTATCATACAAATATTTTTCACTGTGTCTATATGATTATAGTTCTGGAATTCACATTGAAAGTAATTAAATATATCATTAGGTAATCATGTGTACAAGTGGATATCTGTATTTCCAGAAAGCTAAATACGTACATTGGTCAGATTCCTCCCGGCATTCACAATAGCTAATTATGTTGATATCTATATGAGACCTCTGGGTGGGGCCATCAAGAGTTTTGGAGCTTCATGCCATCAGTATGGTGATGATGACACACAGCTCTATCTCTCCTTTACACTATCTTCAGTAGATGCTGTCCCGTCCCTTGAACACTGCCTGGAAGCTGTGCTGTGATGCATAAGGATGAGCAAACTAAGGATGAACCCAGACAAGACAGAGATCTGAGTTGGAAATGTCCCTCCCTTTTGGGGGAGTGACTCTTCCTGCACAGAGGAGTCTCGGGTTGATAGTGTTGATAGTCTGCTCCACCCTCTTCCATCCATGGTAGACTGCCCAGTTGAATCCCTGTTTCAACACTGAGGCCCTCACCATGTTGGTCCATGCAATGGTAATCTCAAGACTAGACTACTGCAATGTTCTCTACGTGGGCCTGCCCTTGAGGCTGATGCAGATACTCAAACTGGTCCAGAACTTTGCAGAAAGAGTTTTGACAGAGTTGAGAAAACATCTACATATATCCCCAATTCCAGACGCCGTTCACTGATTACCAGTTCTCTTCCATGTCCACTTCAAGGTGTTAATGATGACCCCAAAATGGTTTGGGACCTCCCTACCTGATGGAACACCTTTGCCCAATGAAAACTGCCCATAACACTCATTCTTCGCAGGCTGAGTGTTTGTGGACACTAACACCTAGAGAGGCCTGCAAAGATAAAACTCAAAATTGGGCCATCTCGCCAATATCCCCACACTTGTGGAACAACCTTCCAACTGAAATCTCCCTGGCCTGGGCTCCTTTAGAAAATTATTAAAAACCAGGTTTGCTTACAGACTGGGACATAGCTGCAGTGATTACCCAACCATCTAATACCTAATATCAAATATCTACTAACTTAACTGATTATTTTATATTGTCTGTCTATTGCATTACTATACTTTATTTTATTTTAATGTGTTTGTACTTTGTTATTTAATGTTTTAGTGTGAGTTGTTTAAATTTCTTTTTCATTTTTTGTTTATTAATTTTATCATGTGGTTATTTATCCTTGTTGTATATGTATGCATTACTATTATAAACCACCCAGAGTGGTCTAATTGCCAGATGGGTGGTCTAGAAGCCAAATGGATGGATGGATGGCAGGAAGGAAGGAAGGAAGGAAGGATGGATGGATGGATGGATGGATAAAGCTAATTGAAAAGGTGCTGGGAAATGTCTCTGTCATGTACTGACACCTGACTGGACAACCAACATGCACCACCTCTGACCTATAATTAGCTGTGGCAATACGTGTAGACCTTATGTGAATAATAAGATTTTGATCATAGATACACAAATAAAATATTAATTAGGTTTTAATGCCAGGCCAATAATAAAAATATAAAGATACATAAACAACTGATTACCAACTTGTTGGCAAGCCTTCAGAGATGACTCATGGTGGGCTAAATTTAGCTTGCGAAAGAGTGCAACATTTTGTACAGACTTATCTTACCTCAGATAACTACCACTAAGACAGGAAAAGCTTGAGTTGACTGAGTTGGCATATGAATAATCTTGACTTTTCCACCAAGATCCTAATAAATATTAACTATTAGGTGACATCAATTCAACTCTGACTTACGGTGACCCTTTTCAGGATTATTCAAGTAGAGAATACTCCAAAGGCCATTACCCCATGTCCACTTTGTTGCTCTAGAAAGTGCTCTGAGATGTGGATCTTAAAATTGTACCCCCACGTCTGTCGTGCTTTAAGCAAAATAAAGTGTGACCACGCCCCCCGAACCATGACTCAGTGCATCTTCTTTGTACCTGGCCTCGGGGTGGTGGAATCCTTGTTGCTGTTCCATTGCGGCTCTTAAATCGGGGTACCATTTAATCTGCAGCATAACTGTTCCGTCGCCATAGGACTACCTAGTGGCACTACTTGGAGCAGCCACATGACAGTAATTTCACAGTATGAGAAGCCTCTATGTACGGAAAGAAGCCAAAAAAGAAGTATTCGACGTTCGACAAATGACAAATGAAAATCGATATACCGATATAGCTATCGGTTTTTAATTTTTTAAAAAAAACATAGTGCCATGGGGAAAAAACCAAAATGCACTTTGATGTGGACCCCGTCTATGGGGCCACAGAAGTTAAATAATAATAAAGTGTGTCCTTAGGGACGCAGGAACAGCAACAAAACCACGTGGCCACAATAAGATTTATTACACATTTTAGTTTGTTGCAGTACAAGGTGGACGTGGGGTAACGGCCAAAGTGGCTTACACATCTCTTCTTCTGGAGGCATCCTGGGACACTGCAGCTTGCCCAAGGCAACACAGGCTGACTTGACACACAAGAGCCAGAGTGGCGAATTGAACTCCCAACACTTAGCTGCTCAGCCAGATACCTTAAAAACTGAGCTATCCAACCAGCAAGATCCTACCTCTCCTTAAATTACCAACAAGTTGAACTATTCCCCCTTCAAACTATCTGCCCTTCTCATACTAAAGCCTACAACGCTAATGTTCTACAGAGTCCCCAGGCTCACTTACTCTTTCAGAAGTTAGAAACATTTGCCAGATTACAGCCCTCAGACCATTTCAGCCGGCATGGGCACTATGCAAATATTCCAAGCTCCTGCTCCTTTTTATACCAATCAAGCAAGTGAAGGAAGGCTGCCTCTTAATCAGAAGACATGCTGACTCCAAATATGACTCCAGAACACTAAGGTGTTCTGTACATTTCCAAGGATTCAGGAAGAAGTAAAGAGAGATATAGTAATCCCCCACCTATCGCAGGGGTTAGGGACCCAACCTGACCCGCGATAATTGAAAATCCACGATATGTGGATGCAGATCGGGTTGGGCCTGGGGGGCCTAGCTGCAGACCCTTGTACTTATCCCCAGCCTGGTGCTGCCCAGAATGGGCCTCTGAGGGCCTTCCCCGGCCTTCTGGAGGCTTGAAAAGGGACTCCCTGTGAACCGGAAGTTACTTCCGGATCGCCAAAAACCATTTCTGAGGCCCGAACCAGTTCACAAGGAAGCCATTTTCAGGCCTCCAGAAGGTCTGGGAAGGCCCTCACAGGCCCGTTTGGGGCAGCGCCATTCCTGGAGTAAGTACAGGAGGCCTGAAACTGACCTTTCCCAGGGGGCCTTTTTTCATATACTGTGGTCCCACGATATAGTGGGACCGCAGTATATGAACCACAAATGGACGGGGGACCACTGTATATGTGGAACACATGACAAGCTAGAAAGGCTTCCCATGGTGGCACATTTTGGGGGCCCTTGCTTGTCCCAGAACATTACAGGATTCTACATCATTTATATACATGTACAGTAATGCCCCATCTATCACAGTGGTTAGGGACCTGACCTGACCCATGATAATGAAAAATCCAAGATATGTGGATGCTGGGTTGGGTCGGGTCGGGGGGCCTATATAGGGCCTCCTACACTTACCTGAGGCCCGGCACTGCCCCAAAAGGGCCTCCAACAAGCTTCCTGGGCCTGTTGGAGGACCCACAGATGGTTTTGTACAATCTAGAAGGCACTTCCGGTTTTCTGCAAGTGACTTCCGGTTCATCAGGAACCACTTCTGGGGCCTCTGACAGGCCTGAGAACCCATCAGAGCTCCATTTAGGAGAGCACCAGGTTTGGGGTAAGTGCAGCAAGCCTCAACCAGACCCATGGAGCTTGCCCCAGGAGCCCTTTGTTTCATATACTGTGGTCCCGCGATACACCAGGACCGCAGTATATGAAACGTGAAATGGCAGGGGACGACTGTACTCTTTTGGCTAGCTATTATTGAGGCTGAATTCCTACCAAAAACAACAATATAAAATAATTCAAATAGCACATACAAACAAATGCAAGGTTAAATTTAATGCCACATCAACTGACTTTCTATCCTGTTCTAAAATCCTTTTTTTCTCCTATTTATTTGAGCCAATTGCAAATGTGGTTACTGTGAAGATTGCACACAGCCTGAAAAGGAATTTAATACACATGACAGTAACTTAGTGATTTGGGCAAGTGGAGGCAAGCAAATGATAAAGGGACTGGGAGTGAACTGATGCATACAGCAACCTGCAGTTAGTATAATCAATTTCAGTTTGAGTCTGAAAAACAAGCTGTGAGACTCAATGAATTAAATCAGGCATGCCCAAAATTCGGCCTTCCTGATGTTTTGGACCACAACTCCCAGAACTCTAAGCTTAGATTGTCAATGACAAAGGACTGTGGAAGTTGTGGTCCAAAACATCTGGAGGGCTGAAGTTTGGGCATGCCTGAATTAAATGATACAACTTTTCTGAAGTCCACCAACTTAAGACAGAAGGCAGAAAATCTGAACTGCCTGGAACTTTGGCATGCTGTCCTCTGTGGAAAAGGAATCAGACAAGTAAACCCAATCTGAAATCTGAATGGTTGTTTATTCAATTCCTTTCAAAGTCTCTTGTGGTAGGAACAGCAATATTATGTCAAACTGAAAGCTTTGTGGCTGGTGCACCACTTTTGCCTTCCAGGGATGGTTTAGATGTGCTCATTAAGAAGATGACACAATCCTTCCTGAAGCATATAACTTCAGATTGTCAGGTGGAAACCACAAAACTTATTCAGCTTCTGATATACAACAATTTCAAGATCCTTCCCACTTGTAATATTACTGAACCAGGTATCCCACATCTTGCAAAAAAATAACCCAAGAAAACAGGTGGGAACCTTGAAGTTATCTCTGTTAAATTTCATCTTGTTTTTTGCTGTCCAGCACTCAAGCCTATCAAGATACTTTTGAAATATCTATATAGGCAACAGTAGATTATCTACTGAAACAGTAGCTACAGTATTCAGAATCAAATCTGGCATGACGTTAATTGCACAAAGACATGTGTGATACTTTTTTGTTATGTAAATAGCAGATGATGCAGCACAGGTCTAAATGTCAGCAACAACAACTAGACAGCCCCAGGCTGTTCAACACTAGGTAATACATTCATCCTATCAATAAGAAACACCTATTTCTTCAGCCTTCACAGCAGTCAAGACTCCATCTTACTACTAACTAAAGGCTCAAGTTGTGGTCAAGTATTTTCTGGCAATCAACATTCTATGCTGATGCTTGCGGGTAAGGTGAAAGAGTGCTCAACGTGTCTTGGGTTGTTCAGAAGACTGGCAGATACTGCCTTTGGAATCATGCAATAATATGGCCATGAATGGTCCTTCTCTTGAAATCCCATGAATATCAATAGGACGGAGGAGCGTGTCATTTTCTCCAGAACGTGTCCATTATTTGCATGTTGCTTTCCCTTACATGGAAAGTTGCTTGTGACGTAAATTAAATATCCATCAGAAGTAGAGATGGGCACAAATCAAAAAATGGCATTTCGTTTGTCGTTTGGAGGGTCCGTTTCAGTTCGTTTCTGTTTTTTTGCAAATTTTTTGCAAAAAAATCGTTTTTGTTTTCGTTCGTTTCGTTACCATTTCATTACCATTTATTTCAAATTTTTGTGATTTTTTTTAGGATTTTAAGCAATTCACTCATATTGCAGTAACGGAAACGAAACGCACAACAAAATTTCCGGTGTTTCTGTTCGTTCCATTTCATTTTAGAGACAAAATTCGTTTGTCATTTTGTTGTGTAACAAAATGAAAAAACGAAAACAGAAACGAAATATTGTTCATTTCGTGCCCATCTCTAATCAGAAATAAAGACACAATAGAGGGCCACAGGAGAAAAAAAAACCCACACCAACAGCCAGCACTGATCTTTGAAAATTTGACTTACTCCCTGGGAGGGGAGGTGCACAATATGACATGGCTTGCTTACTAAACTAGGGAAAATTATCCCCTTCTAAAGTGGGAATTTCTTGACATTGTAGAAGGCCAAGCAGACTGGAGCTGCAAAACACAACATGCTTTTCAAGATGTTCAAAGATGAAACAAACTAGGGCAGAAGGATTCTGTTTCTATAAATGGCATCTGGAGGTTTGTGGAAACAAGACAAGCCTTTTCTTATTTGCATTTTAAATAAGCTTATATACCCTTAAGCAGAATGTGTGCTTATTAATCCCACAAGGAAAGCACAAATATTATAAAGATATATGAAATGTATCCTTAGAGGAAAGATTAGTGAAATGACAAAGGATACAGTTTTAGTTAGGGGAAAATATATTGCAGAATTAGAGTTCCACAAGTATTCCACATGTTGTAGGATGTGCAGACCCATCAGCTAATGATGCGGGATGATGGGCACCACATACCAACAACATCTGGAAAGCTATATATTCCTCATCTCAGCTAAACGGGAAAATGAGTTCTATGATTCCAGCTCTGCAATTCAAAGGTTATTGATAAGCAGGGACACGGGTCTAAAATAAGAACACTTGCACTTGTGGGTCTACTGATCTCATTTAAACAACAGCAAATGAATAATTTCCACTCAACAGGAGCCGTGCCTCTCTCTGGAATACTATAGATATGAAGCTCCCAGCCATGGCCGTGTCTGGTCCTTGGACGTCACAGAAGGGCAAATTGTTGGTTATTTAATTCATTATTACTGTACTGCATTTTTATTCCCATGGATAAACATTTCTGGGTTTTCCTTCCATGGATCCAAGAATAAATTGATCTTCCTTGTGTTTTGTGCAACTGAAGACAGGGGCAGGATGTACCACTAGTGGTTTCATTTCTGGCCACAAAACATCTTGAGCAAGAACTGGGCAGAGCAAATTCTTAGAAAGTTACTTCTGAGACAAATGCTAAAGCCACCTATCCATAACTGAGCAGTGGCACATCAAAACTGTGGGCTCCAGAACACCATCCTACCACTGCTGAGTTATGAACAGACACTACCCCCTCCACACACCGTTATATTAATCCACCTTTAAGGCAACTTTTCAACCTCTTCTAGACCTCTATTGTGAGTGACATCAGCTATTCAGAGTTGTGTGCCTGATATCTTTTAAACTGTAGAAGCTGGTGGCTCAATCTGGTTCCTACCGTTCATCTTCAGAAAGATATTAAAGAAGGAAAACATGGACATCATTCATAAGTAACCATCACCACACAAGACACATTTCCAGAACCCCTAAACCAACAAAGACATCAAAAGAAAGACACAGTTATCCAAATGTTCCTGTGTACATACTAGAAAGCTATAACACATGAATCTAGAAGAATTGTGCAGGAGCGTCTTTACATAACTAGACAATCTTCACAAAATATTTGCTAGTTTTGTTTTCAAAAGGAAACAGCAACGTTAAGAGGGTAAAATACACCGAGCAGATTCTTTGCTCATATCTACACATAGAGGCCAAAATGATTCATTTTAGTAGATCTCTAACCCAGTTATGCAAAGACAGATGTTCTTGCACAGGAAAGTACATAAAACTAGAGGAAAGTTTAAAAAAATCTAGCTCTTGGACAAACAACAACAAGATATTGATTGGAATGACTGCAACGTCACCAACCTGAAGAGGGGCTCTTTATTTCAGTGGAACACCTTTATAGCCTGTGGAATAAAATTCTCACTTCTTGTAGAAAGAAAAAAGAATCAGTCTAGAATCAGTCAAGTTAAGCTGATAAAAATCAGGCGCTCGAGCTTGTTAAGTGATTTTGCAGGAATGCGCACCTTCATGGCCGGCAGCAACATTAAAGCAGTCATCCAAAAGAAAGCTAAAGACAAGTTCAAGGCTTTGGCTTTTTCAGATCTTATCAAATTTGGCCATTCCTCGTTGAGGTTGTAGTGCTCCAGAAACAGCTCTTGATAACAGACATGGGAGGTTAGTCTGAAAAGTTCAGTCCCTTAAACAAAAAAAAAAAAAAACCCGAGAAGCTCCCCCTACAGAAGGAGACCTAACTTTGTTTTGAAATAATAGTAAAACAATTGTTCCTTATATGGTTTAAACGACAGAGGACATAAACTAGCCAATGCAGAAACCCACTCTGGCGGCTTCTTGTATGCCTTTTTTTCAATCCCCTATTACTCTTTGCATTATTTTTTTGTAATGCAGAACTCTGAACAAGGCCACATTGCAATGCTATGTACATCACTTTGGCAGTTAGCAGCACACTTGTATTGAAATAATTTATTTTCAAATCACTAAACTGCCATTGGACTAGTAAACAAAAAAAAACCACCAACAGATCATGTTCATATAGCAAACTGCACTCAAAGGAATAAATATTGGGATTAGGAAATGCTGTACAAGTATTTCAAGCTGTTAGGAACAGTTATCAAAAACAGGCTCATCCACCGTATGGAAAAAAGAAAATAAGTCATCTTTGTGCTATAAAAATAAGGCAAAGCAGCACTCAAAATCAGACCTAAAACATGTATGGAGATGGACTGCCCATAAATCTGATCAGTAATATCTGAACCAGCTCTAGAAGCAAACCTGGAGTTTCTGTTGCTACCCTCGCTCCTTTACCCTGCTTTTATGTGTTCCCTTAGGACAATATACATTAGGACCCCGGTATCCACTGAGGATTGGTTCCAGGCCTTCCCATGGATAAAGAAAACTGTGGATAAGAGAGAATGCAAAACACCCCAAAACTTTACGGCTGCTGTTTTCCAACAGTAGCTTGCTTTACAGCTGCTCTTTGTAACAGTAGCTTGCTTTGCGGCTGCTGAATTGTGTATTTAATTTTCTCCTCTGTCAACCGTGGATAACTGAATCAGTGGATATGGGGGTCCTACTGTAGCTCTTACTGCTGCAACCATCTAGTCAACAGAATGGTCATAGACAAATACAGTCACATTGCCATGTCATTTATTCACAAAGCTCATTTTAAAAACATGGGTGCACATTCAAATTGTGGCAGCTAGAGTAGAGGAACAATAGTTTTAGCATGGTATAGCCAAAGTTATAATGTATTATTATAAGTGTGGGCCTCTACTGATAGGAGAAATATCTGTTGACTTTGTGTTAGATTTAGGGATTGCATAACTATGTTCTTTAAAGAACATCTACCAGAAACCCCCAGTAAGCATGGCTTGTGGCCTAAATGGATAGGATACCCTGAAAAAACGACAATGTCCTATCGCACATTTAAGATTCATGGGTTCTATTTGGTATCCACTTTTATGAATCACAACTACTTTTTCCCAGGTATCTTATCAAAACCTTATGCCCAATAAAACTGGTTAATCTTAAAAGTGCCTGGGACTGTGCGTTAGTTTTGCTGGAACAGACTAATATGAAAACTTCCCTGAAAAAAAGAAAAAAGGATTAAGGGAGCTGTAGTCCAAAAGTAAATCTTACAAGATCTGATTTGAGCATTCCCCAAACTTGAAAACAAATAAATAGAAGAGACCTAAAGGGCAGTGTGAATATTAGCTACTGTGCAAAATAGCTATACAGAACAAGTGGCAACCTTGCTTGCAACTTGCAAGTTTTGTCCATTGTAAGCCACTTTTATTATTTATTTATTTATTTATTTATTTATTTATTTATTTATTTATTTATTTATTGGACTTATATACCGCACCATCTAGCAACAAGGCTACTCTGGGTGGTGTACAAATAATTCAACAACCACATAAGAACAGTATACAATATAAAAATACGACTCCTAAACAAAATAAACATAAACTAAATCACCAATGTCATCATAAAAATCACTTAAAGAACAGAGGGATAACTAAAACAGAGTGGGTGGATTAAAGATCAGAGAATCAAGAAAGGATGAATTAATAGCCAGGGAAAGCCTTTCTATGCAGCAACCACCCTGACTATCGCAGGAGTTAGAGACCCAACCTGATCCGCGATAATTGAAAATCCGCGATATGTGGATGCAGATCGGGTTGGGCTTGGGGGGCCTAGCTGGGCGTCCTTATACCTACCCCCAGCCTGGTGCTGCCCCGAATGGGCCTGTGGAGGCCTTCCCCGGCCTTCTGGAGGCTCCAAAAGGGCCTCACTGTGAACCGGAAGTTACTTCTGGATCACCAAACATAATTTCTGAGGCCTTCGACAGGCCTGACCCGGTTCACAGGGAAACTATTTTCAGGCCTCCAGAAGGTCTGGGAAGGCCCTCACAGTTGTGTTTGGGGCAGCGCCATTCCTGGGGTAAGTACAGGAGGCCTGAAACCGGCCTTCCCCAGGGGGCCCTTTTTCGTAAACTGTGGTTCCGTGATATAGTGGGACTGCAGTATATGAACCACGAACGGGTGGGGGACCACTGTATAGCCATGTCTTAAGATGTTTTTTGAAATTTGACAGCGTAGGGGCCAGACAAATCTCGGCAGGAAGTTGATTCCATAAGCAAGGGGCCACCACTGAGAAAGCTTCCTTTGGAGTGGGCGCCCTCAAATGACCTGGTTGAGAAGACTGAGTGTCTGGGGCAATATTTTGCAGTAGGAGCCGTTCTGACAGATAGCAAGGTCCCAAACCGTTTAGGGCTTTGTATGCCAGCATTAGAACCTTGAAGTCAATGAGGAAATGGATCAGCAGCCACTGCAGTGTGGCCAGCGAAGGTGTGATATGATGGCACTCATTATTAGTCTAGCTGCAGAATTCTTCACTAGCTGGAGCTTCCACATTAACTTCCAAGGCAGCCCCATGTAGAGTGCGCTACAGTAGTCTAATCTCGAGACTACGAGTGCATGTACCAATGTAATGAGAGCAGCAGAGTCCTGGAAGGAATGCAGCTGAGTCATCCACCGGAGATGGTAATGTGCGGAATGGACCACTGATGCCACCTGGGCTTCCATGGTGAGTACTGGGTCCAATATTACGCCCAGTTTGCATACTACATGCTGCATGGGAATAGTCATTTCCCAAAAAACGTGGGAGTTTTCCAGGCCACCAACACCCTGCGCCTTCACCCGAAGGACTTCTGTCTTGCCCGGGTTCAACCTCAAACTATTCATCCTTGTCCATTCCAGCACATCATCCAGGCAGCAATCCAGGGATGAAATGGCATCCACTGCAGATGGAACAAATGAGATATAGAGCTGGGTGTCATCAGCGTACTGATGACATGAAACCCCATACCTCCTGACGACTTCCCCCAGCAGACTCATATAGATGTTAAGAAGCATGGGAGAGATTACCAATTCCCGTGGCACCCTGCAATTGAGGGATCAAGGGGTGGAAGCAGGGCTGGTGCTAGGGTTTTTGCGCCCTAGGTGAGGGGCGGGGTGGGGAGTGGCAAGCGGCAGGTGGGTGGGGCAGGGAGCAGGGCGGGTGGTGGTGGGTGGGGCAGGGGGCGGGGCAGGGTGGCAGTGGGTGGGGGCAGGGTGGCAGGGTGGCAGGGGGTGTGGCGGATGGCAGGGCGGCGACAGGCGCGGGGGGTGGCAGGCGGGCGGCGGCGGGCAGCAATGGGTGGACGGCGATGGGTGGCTGGCGGGCGGTGGGGGGACGGATGGTGGTGGCCAGCGGCAGGGGGGCGGGAGGCAGCAGGCTGTCCAGCACCCTCTCTCCATTTTGGTGCCCTAGGCAACTGCCTAGTTTGCCTTAATGGAAGCGCCGGCCCTGGGTGGAAGTCATCTCCTCCAGCTGTACTCTCTAGGGATGGTCCTCTAAGAAGGAACGGAACTGCTGCAAAGCAGTGTCTCTGGTCCCCAACTTGGAGAGCCTCCCCAGGAGGATAGTATGGTTGATGGTATCATGGCCGCTGAGTGGTCGAGGTGGACCAACAAGGACGATTTGCCCCTGTTGGCCTCCCTCAACAGGTCGTCATGCAGGGTGACCAATTCCATACCATGGCATGGCCTGAACCCCGACTGGAATGGATCACGGGTGTCAGTTTCATCCGAAAGTCCCTGAGGCTGGTCTGCCACCGCCCTCTTGACTACCTTACTAATAAATGGAACATTGGCGACAAGCCTATAATTGCCAATTTGGTCCGCTGCCAGATTTACTTTCTTCTGAATGGGTCTAATGAGGAACCCTGCCCTTGAGGAGAGACCCATTAATTATTGCAGTGGCCCATTCACGTCTCTGCTCGATCTACTGCTTCTAACTGGACATCCAGGTCTCGGTGGATGGCCTCTACTTTTGATTTTATAAATGCTGCAAATTGGTCACAGGAAATACTAGGGGGAGGCATATCACTGCAACCAATCCCAGATAGATTGCGGACTATACAGAACAATTTAGCCTGATGGTTTTGTGCTTCGCTTATCCAGACAGCGAATCTTGACAGCAGTTAAATTATAATTAAATTATATTAAATTAACTTGCAATTAATAATCAGACATGAGGTCACAAAGAATCAGTCACAACTGTAATGATGCAACAACAACAACAACAACAACAACAACAATAATAATAACTATAGAGACCATTGGCACTGCTGGCTTCTGATTCCTCTGTAGTTGACAGCAAGTGTGTGCAGTAAACTAAAAGCAGGTAGTCCATGTATTACTGATGATCTAGCAGAAAGCAGCTGAGCTCTTTTTACAAGGCAGAATGCACACAACTAGAAAGTTAATATGTTAACAGCCTTGGGAGACAGTATTAAACTAGTCAACTGATCAGCATCTAAGCAGAACGTGCCATACCCACAGAGGCGTTTTCTCATCTGGAGAAGTGTTAAGAGATTAAAAGTGTGAGTTAAATTTGTCCTCTGCACACAGGCCATGATTATCGAATTACTTCCTACTGATTGACAAGTTGCACTGATGTAAAGAAAATGGAAGCCTTACTGGGAATATGCTGCTCATTAATAAGATACAGGTTGTGTTCAGGGGTGCATGCCCCAAAAATACAACTAGAATCTTGTTAATAAGCAGTAATTTCCCACTAAGTGTAAATCACCAACAGAATGCCTGTCATTTTTACATAACATGAAACCGCGATTCAGAACTCCATGGATTTGAATAAAGCCTCATGTCTGCACATTCCTCCTTCTTCTTCTGTTTCCTGAGTGGTTGGGAGGTGGATTTAACCAGGATTTTGGTTTCATTTCCTATGCTTTCTGGTTTATTACCAAGTATGAAACATGGTTTAAGACAAGTTCTAGCTGGATTGGCAAAAATAATAAAGATCTAGTGCAGTGATAGCAAAAGTTTTAGAGACCGAGTGCCCAAACTGTGATTCAAAACCCACAAATTGTACCCCAAAGTGTGTCCCAGATCTGAGAAAACCACTCCAAGAAAGCTGATAAAAGAGTTTCTTTGTTTGAATTATAAGGAATAATCTTTTTGTACATGAAAAAGTCCACTTCTGCACATCAGACAACCCTATAATAATATTTGATAATTTAATTGTTCCTGATAAGCATACCTTGACTCTGGACATGACGGATTAATTGAGCTGTGAGTACAATGAAGATAATGAGAAACCAGGTCAGTGGTTTGAACTGATGATGGGACTTCATTTTTGCTGATGGATTTGCGTAGCATCAACCAAGCTGCAAAAATAAAAGAACTATGTATAAGAGAACAGAAGCAGGAGTTACTAATTTTAAACTTTAATCCTGGGTGGCAAAATACTCAGCAAGGTTACAGACCATGCTGATGGATATTCAAAATTAAAATATGTCTTAGTGTGTATGATGATAAAGTTTTGCCTGGAACGGCAGTGTAAACAAATTTTACATAAATAAAAATGCACAATTTGTTATCATTATCATCATCATGATCGGTATTTTGAAAATATTTGGAAGAGACAACACACAACATGATCAAATGGGAAAAGCAAGACTCAACATTTTGCTGCAATTACTTTCTCATACAGTATATGGAACAAAAGGATAGTTTTGCTTTAAGCAAGCGAATGTGCCTTTAACTAGATTGCTTTAGCTAGATTATTTCATATTGAGAGAAAAACTAAAAACAGGTCAAAAACATAGGCTCATTGGTGGTTTCAATTCATATACAGCCCTATAGTGCTAGAGCGCTAGAACACTCTTTAGGTGGTTTACAACATAAATATACAAGGAACACTCCCCCCACACACACACAACCTCCCCATGAGCTGGGTACTCATATTACTAGCCTCTGAAAGATGGATGGCTGAGTCACCTTTCAGTCAGCTACCTTAAATCACATTGTGAGCAGTATTGCAGTTTAAGCTCTGCACTACAGATGGGCACG
Source organism: Phrynocephalus forsythii (assembly GCA_029282475.1). Lineage (NCBI taxonomy): Eukaryota > Metazoa > Chordata > Lepidosauria > Squamata > Agamidae > Phrynocephalus > Phrynocephalus forsythii. The sequence continues at coordinate 107,481,385 of JAPFRF010000003.1, read as the reverse complement.
AAATGAGCAATTTTTCATTTTCGTTTTCTTTTTTCATTTTGTTACGTAACGAAACGAAAAACAAATTTTGTCTCCAAAATGAAATAAAACGAACCGAAACAACAGAAATTTTGTCATGCGTTTCGTTTTCGTTGCGGCAAATACATTGAACTGTAATGAATGCTAACGAAACAGCAATTTTTCATTTTCATTTTCGTTTTTTCATTTCATTACATAACGAAACAAGAATGATTTTTTTTGCAAAAAATTCACGAAAAATGAAAATGAACCAAAACGGACCCCCTAAATGACAAACGACAAATGAAACACCATTTTTTGATTCGTGCCCATCTCTACTCTGCACCATGGAACAGTGCTCCTGCTTAAATTCTTACTATCCTATATGTAAAGGCTTGGCTACAATATCTGACCAAGTTTATGAAATACACGCAAGCATACAGATATAAAGTAGAGATGGAGATGAACTGGAAAAAAATTAACCTTTTCTAAAGAATTTGGCCAAATCATCAAAATTCATTGATTTGTATTCATCTTAATAAAGTTCCCCAATGAATATAAGATGATGTCTGAGTTATACATTCCCAAATAGCACCCCCAGGAAAGTTCTCCCCAAATATCTAGAGACTCCAAACTTTCAGAAAAGCTTCCTCTGACTCTCCTCTACAATCCCTCCAAATTTGGTGAAGATTGGGTTTCCCCAACCCAGTTGCTATATAAGGCATTTTTCTGGGGGGTGCACACTTTATGAGTATATAACTCAGATGTCTTAAACCCAATATTCACCAAATGTGGAGGGATTGTAAAAATTAGTTTGGAATGGCATCTCTCCAAATTTGGTTTCTCTAGGTGCCTTGGGATCACTTACCTGGTGAGGTCCTCTTTCATAGTGCACAACTCAGAGGTATGAATCCCAATTCTCATCTAAATTTCAGGACCTGCAAAGAAGATGAGGGGGAACCTTCTCTCCAAATCTGGTGTCCCTATGTGCCTTGGGGGCACTGTATGGCATTTTAAGTTGGAGATGAAGTGATTTGTTGATTCATCAGTTCATCACTGGAAATTCATCAATTCGTTGATTCATTGATTTGTCAGCCATCATGAATCATGATTAATTCCTTTTTTAAAAAAATTGTCCCCACCTCTGATACAAAGACATTCTCTGGAACACTCGAGATATGTGCAAATACTTCTTTCTTTATAGTCAATGGATATATCTTTATAGAGGTTTGAATTACGCAACAAATATGGCGGGCGGCAGCAGCTCCTCGGCGTTTCTGCGCCCTAGCGTCTTTTTATTTTTTACTATTTTGCTGCTTTGCTGATGGCCTGTCACTTTTTTCTAATGTGTTCGGGTCTGCCGGGGTGCGCCGGGGGTGAATGAGGATCTGAGGGGGACTTAAGGCTCACTTGAGGTGGTTTTACCTTCCCCGCCGAGCCTGGACGCAGAGCCTGGACGCAGAGATATGGTATGTTGTTTGACAGCTGAGCGTGCCCTGACCATCTAGCGTCCCCCCCTCTCCGTCCCCCTTTTTACCTCCCCTCTCCCCATTTCCATCGCCGTGTGGGTGGCCCACCTTGACAAGCTCTTTCCCCCGTTCCTGGGGGGAGTCCCGGGTGAGCGGCCGGTCCGTCCTCGGCAGTCTTGAAGATCCGAGGGTTGTGAAGGCGGTCGCCATTACGGGCCCTTCCCGTGGGCCGGAGTTGCGGAGCTGGTCTGAACCACCTGGTGGGACTAAGCGACCCACACTGCTCCAGGAGGCAGGTTGATCCTCGGAACATTCTATTACGGGCGACAGGTCGGTCGCCGGCATTGGAGTTCCGCTTGGCCGCCTTACTCGGTCTTTCAGGCGGTGCGTCGGCCGACGGGGTACTGTATTCCAACATTCTGCCTGGCGGATTCCCAACCTTCACTTCGCCTCCGTTTTCCCTTCCCCCTTTCTTTGCCCCCCTTTCTCCTGGGGACTCCCGGGTTGAAGACCGGTCGCTGGTGTCCTTTGTCCTTTCTCCCTGCCCGGTGGTCTCTGGCGTCTTTCCTTTTCCTGCTTCCCTCTCCTCCCCTCTCCCCCCTTCTGTTGCCGGTGGCTCCCGGGCGGCGGATCGGCCGCCGGCGTGACTTTTCTGCCAGATTGTCTGACCCGGGCGGCAGCTCGGCCGCCGGCGTTTGTGGCTCGATCAACCGCTTGCCGACCCTGATGGAGTCTCGGGTGGCAAGTCGGCTGCCGGCACCCTTGTTATCATTGTGCTGCCTGGTGGTCCTCGGAGATTGTTTTCCTCCTCCGACAATCCCCCTCCATGCCTCTGACACCTTGGCGGTGGTTTGGTTATCGGAGTGTCTTCTTTGCCCCCCCCTGGACTTGGCCTTGGGCCGGTGGCGTGCTCTCCTGGGTGGGGAGGGGGGGAAATCCTTTGGTGGCGGGGGAATTCCCTTTGCGGCGGAGAAGACTGGAGTCCCGACGGTGTGTTTGGAATTGAAGTTGGGGACCTTGACGGGGACTAGACCTCTCTGATGGGGTCTGCTGATCTCTGGACTCTGGGTGAGGCTGATTATACTGGGGCCTGGCAGGGAAACTTTTCACCATCTTATCTGCCTGGCTCTTGACCAAGAGATGTAGACCTTGAAATTAATTAGTTGAGCCTAGGAACATCTGGCCCTCCCTTCCCTCTGCCCCCAGGTGTGTTTATTTTCCCTGGCAGTATACCCGGATATATTTCGTCTTTCTTTGGCACTGGTTTATTTTATTGTATTTGTTTGTTTGTTTATTTTGTACTTTGGTATTTGTTAGTTGTATTTTGTGTTTTGCTGTTGTATATTGTACTCTGTTTTTTTTTTAAATTGGGTCCCCGACCTACTGAGATCTCATGGAGCCTGCTGGGTGCCCCATTGGGGTGGTGTTGGGCCGTGGGAGATATGCTCTGGGTCGGCGGGTCGATCGGATAAGGAGAACTCGGGACAGGCAGCTATTGCCTGTCCCCCGTTCTGACCCGTCGGCCCACCGCCAAATGGCAGGGATCCAACCCGCCTGTCCCCCCGGCCTGTCCTGTTTGCTGATTAATGCCAGGTCGGTACATAATTAAATCCCACTCATCCACGATTTGATCGTGGATGAGCGTGCCGACCTGGCTTTTCTCACGGAGACCTGGGTGGGTGAGGGGGTGGGGCTTCTCTCACCCTCCTTTGCCCCCAGGGTTACCGTGTGCAGCATCTGGGCAGGTCGGAGTGGAGGGGTGGCGGGGTGGCTATGGTCTACAGGGACTCCTTTTATGTCAGTAGATCCGCGATGTTGGTGAGTCCAGGCTTGGAATGTCTCCACCTTATGGTGGGCCAGAGGGACAGGTTTGGGGTAGTGCTTGTGTACCGTGCTCCCCGCGACCCTGCACTTTCCCTCCCAGAGCTCTCCGAGTTCATCTCGGCGGCACTTTTGAGGTCCCCTCGCCTACTGGTGGTGGGGGATTTCAATGTGCACGCCGAGGCTGGAGTAGCTCTGGAATTCATGGAGTCCATGGCCTCCATGAACCTGTCCCAACTAGTCATCGGTCCTACTCATAAGGGTGGACACACCCTGGACCTGGTTTTTGCCTCCACATCGCGGGACTTGGATCTGGGGGTCGGGAGGTTGCTGGCCCGGCCCGTGTCATGGTCAGATCACCATCTGCTGACTTTCTCTCTAGCGCTAGCCACCCCGCCCCGCGGGGAGCCGGGCCCTTCCATCTGGGCCCGTCCCCGGGGGCTCTTGAACCCTGAGCGGTTCTCGGAGGCCCTCGGGGATATTCCAGATGGTTTGGATGACGATCCGGCCGACTCCCTGGTCAAACGGTGGTTTGAGGAGGTGACTGGGGCAGTCGACCGGATCGCCCCCAAGCGCCTGATCCGATGCCGAGCCCACCCGTCTCCTTGGTTTACTGAGGAGCTGTGGGCGATGAAGCAAGAGCAGAGAAGGCTAGAGAGCAGATGGCAGAATGCTCGGACGGCTCAGAATTTGGCTGCGGTGAAGGTGTCGACCGGTCGCTATTCTCACGCGATAAGGGCGGCTAGGAGATCTGCTGCCGCCCTGAGAATTGGTGAGGCCTTGAATCGCCAAGCGGAACTGTTCTGGGTGGTCCAAAACCTCACCAATCCCGGTCCACCAGGGCCTCCTCCTAGTGATTTTTTAAATCCAAGATAGAGGCCATCCGCTCTGAGCTGGACGTCGGTTGCGCTGATCCGGAACTCGCCATGGCCAGTGTCGGGCCGCCTCGGTCGCCCCGGTTGGTGGAGTTTGGGCCTGTTACACCTGTGGATGCCTCCAGGGCGCTGGGACACTGCAGGCCTGTGGCTTCTCCGTTCGACCCTTGCCCTTCCTGGTTGATCAAGATCGCAGGGGGGGAGCATGCCGAAATGGGCTTCACTGATCGCTTCAGCCTCCTTCAGAGATGGGATTTTTCCCAGTCTTCTGAAGGAGACGGTGGTGAAGCCCATTATTAAAAGACCCGGCTTGGCTGTGGACGATTTGGCCAACTATCGTCCCATAGCCAATGTTCCCTTTTTGGGCAAGGTGATTGAGCGAGTCGCCACCCTGCGTCTCCAGTCGTTCCTGGAGGAGAACCATGTCCTGGATCCCTTCCAACCTGGGTTCAGGCCACGTCATGGGACTGAGACGGCTCTGGTCACGCTGCACGATGATCTGTTGAGGAGGGCCGACAGGGGTTGTTCTACCCTGCTGGTCCTTCTCGACCTGTCAGCGGCTTTTGATACCGTCGACCACGGTATCCTGCTGGAGCGGCTCTCGGAGGTTGGGATTGGGGGCCAGGCCTTGTGCTGGCTCCGGTCCTTCCTTGAGGGCCGCACCCAGTGAGTGAGCTTGGGGGGTGAGCTGTCGGCTCCCTGGACACTCTCTTGTGGGGTGCCTCAGGGGTCCCGACTTAGTCCCACCAGGTGGTTCAGTACGCTGATGACACACAGCTCTATCTCTCCTTTTCCACCTGTGCAGTGGAGGCCGTTCAGACCCTTGATCGTTGCCTGGCTGCGGTTCTGGATTGGACCAGACTCACAGACTCAGGCTCAACCCTGGAAAGACCGGGGTTATGTTCTTCGGGGGCACCTCGGAGGGGTACTGTGGCCCTCTTCCCAGTCTGGGCGGGTCTGCCCTCCAGCTGGCGCAAAGAGTGAGAAATCTGGGCATTGTCCTGGACCCGGATCTGACCCTGGAATCTCAGGTGTCTGCCGTGGTCAGGTCGGCCTTTTACCATCTAAGGCTTATTGCCCAGATTCGCCCGTACCTCGATGAGAGCTCCTTGAGGACTGTGGTACAGGCACTGGTCATCTCGAGGCTAGATTATTGCAATGCTCTCTACATGGGGCTTCCCTTGGGCCTTGTTCGGCGACTGCAACGGGTCCAGAATGCGGCGGCCAGGCTGGTGGTGGGCGCGCGCCGTTATGACCGTGCCACCCCTATCCTGGCCCGCCTGCACTGGTTACCCGTTGCCTCCCGAATAAGGTTCAAGGTGTTGGTTTTGGCTTACAAAACCCTCCATGGCTTGGCCCCTGCTTATTTGGTGGAGCGTCTCCCCCGACAACTAGATCTGGCCCGACCCACCCATTCCTCTGTGGCCCTCTCGCTGCGGACTGTCACCCCGAGGGAGGCCCGTAAAGCGAGTACTCGCGCCCGGGCCTTCTCGGTAGTGGCACCTACCATCTGGAACAAGCTCCCCAGCGAATTACGGCTCGCTCCTTCACTGGCGGCGTTCAAGAAAAATCTTAAGACCATCCTCTTTCGGGACGCCTTCGGCGACATCTAGGGACCCAGTTTTTGTTGTAATTTTTTTTATTATATTTGCTGTGTTTTTATTGTTGTAAACCGCCCTGAGTCCTCTTTGTGGGAAATAGGGCGGTATATAAATGTGAATATAAATAAATAAATAAATAAATAAATCGATCAAAGTCTTCAAAGTGTCACTGGGACATCACAGAGCTGACAGCTTGAGTCCATCCCATCTGAGGGAAACCACAGCCATTGGGACATCTACTCTATACATCCCTGCTACTGTGGTGCATCTCTACAGCTGACTCTCAAAATGATCTGCCCATTCCATCTCCACAAGAGGAGATACCTCACAGAAAGTAGACTCCATTTGTCTATCTCAAGTGTAATTTAAAGACAAAAAAAGGGGCAACCTAAATTGGTCCACCAACAGTTAGCACCCACACAGAGGAAAAAACAGCAGGCATGCAAATCATCTGAACATAAGAACATAAGAACATAAGAAGAGCCATGCTGGATCAGGCCAAAGGCCCATCTAGTCCAGCTTCCTGTATCTCACAGCGGCTCCACCAGATGCGTTTGGGAGCGCATGAGACTAAATATCTGTCTCCTGATACCACTCCCCTGCATCTGGCCCTTGCAGTACCCTGGTTTAAAGCCTGGAGATTACACATCTCCATCATGGTTTGTAACCTGTGATGGACTTTTCCTCCAGGAATCTGTCCAATCCCCCTTTGAAGGCATCCAGGCCAGATGCCATCACCACATCCTGTGGGAAGGAGTTCCATAGACTTACAACGCGCTGGGTGAAAAAATATTTTCTTTTGTCAGTTCTTACTCTCCCAGCCCTCAGTTTGAGTGTATGTCCCCTAGTTCTGGCATTTTGGGAGAGAAGAGCTTCCCTCTATCCACTTTACTCATACCCTGCATTATTTTGTATGTCTCAATCATATCCCCCCTCAAGCGCCTTTTTTCCAGACTAAAGAGGCCCAAATGTTTTAGCCTTTCTTCATAAGGGAGGTGCCCCAGGCCAGTAATCATTTTAGTCGCTCTCTTCTGCACCTTTTCCAGTTCCACTATGTCTTTCTTGAGATGCAGTGACCAGAATTGTACACAATACTCCAGGTGGGGCCTTACTATTGTTTTGTATAAAGGCATTATAATGTTCGCTGTTTTATTTTCAATCCCCTTTTTGATAATCCCTAGCATGGAATTGGCCTTCTTCACCGCTGCCACACATTGGGGAGACACCTTCATGGAGCTGTCCACCAACACACCAAGATCTCTTTCCTGATCCGTCACGGATAACTCAGAGCCCATGAGTTGATAGATGAAGTTTGGATTTTTTGCCCCAATATGCATTACTTTACATTTAGTTACATTAAAACGCATTTGCCATTTCTCAGCCCATTCCCCCAGTTTGGAGAGATCCTTCTGGAACTCTTCACAATCTTCTCTGGTTTTTACCACACGGAAAAGTTTTGTGTCATCGGCAGACTTGGCCACCTCACTGTTTATCCCTGTCTCCAGGTCATTTATGAACAGATTGAAAAGCACCGGTCCCAGGACAGAGCCCTGGGGCACACTGCTTTTCACCTCTGTCCATTGTGAAAATTTCCCATTGACGCCCACTCTTTGTTTCCGGGATCTCAACTAGTTCTCAATCCATAAGAGAACCTGCCCTCTTATCCCCTGACTGTGCAATTTTTTCAGCAGCCTTTGGTGAGGGACTGTGTCAAAAGCCTTTTGAAAATCCAGATAGACTATATCCACCGGTTCACCCAAATCCATGTGCCTGTTGACCTTTACAAAAAATTCTAAAAGGTTTGTCAGACAAGATTTACCCTTACAGAAGCCATGCTGATTTTCTCTCAGCAAGGTTGTTGGAGTATCAGATTTGGTGCTTACAGGGTTAAAGTCAAATCTGTTGCCATGCGCAGTGAAATGTTGGAGAGGAGATAAAAACTCCAGGTTCTTTCAGTTAGTTAGAGGGAGTTTCAAAGAGAGTGATAGTTAGTGATTTCAGCTGTGTTTTTCTTTGCTAGCGTGTGTGTTGCAAGACGCTGAAATGCCGGCTTGTAGTCCGGGTGTAAATATATGAGTTAAGTGTAAATAAACTAGGCAGTAACTTATCTCAGACTGTCAGACTGATTTATTCTTGTACACTGGCAGAAGACAGAAGACGCTGTGCTAAATCTCAAGAAGAGAGAGCTACTCTGCTGATCCCTGTGTCTGAAGATTGTAAGATAAGCAGAGACACGCAAGGGAAGTGTGCTGGACCAGCTAAGATTCTCTCCCAGCTGTATGCTGGGGAGAATTTTTTTGCTCAACGGCCGCTCAAAGCTAACAAGGGTTATGGCCCAGAGATAAGGACAGTATTGATAATTTGCCAGTGTCAAGAAAGCAGTGCAGGAGTTATATGTGCGTGGTGAGAAGAGGGCTAAGGCAGAGAATGGAAGCCTGGAAGCCAAGTAACGCAGAAAACCTGACTGCAAGCAGTTTTTGCTGAGCTTGAGTCTTTGTCTGGAGACAGAGAAAAAGAGGTTGGGATCTCTTTGCTTCGGGGTACAGTCGGTACCAAGGCAAATAAGAGGTCGCCTCAACTGGAAGTCTACACTTGGAGCTTCGAGGCTTTCTTGCTGGAAGGAGACGTGAGTAGCAGTCTCAGAGAACCCATTGCTGTTGGTGAATAGCAGAAGGGGGGATTGAAGTCCAAGATGGAGGCAGGACAGGAAAGTTTTACTGTGCCATTCCAACGTCTCAATTCTGAGAACTATCTGGACTGGAGTGTCCGAATTCAGGCTTGGCTGGAAGCCAGAAATTTGCTGGACTGTTTAAGTAATTTACCTACCGATCCAGCTCAGCTGCCCCAATCAGCCACAGCTGAACAGAGAGCTGAAGCACTAGCCTCAGTGCGAAGGAATGCAAAAGCCAGGGCTATGTTGATTATGAGTTTAGACTCTAATCAGTTAGTTTATGTACAAAGTCTGAGAAATGCTAAAGATATATGGGACAGTCTTGAGAGAGTACATCGCAGAACGACCCCAGGTGCAAAGGTCCATTTGTACAGACAGCTATTTGGGATGAAACTAAAGCCCGGGGGAGATATCAGAGAACATATTGCTGCAATGGTGTCTATTTTCAACCAGTTACGTTCTCTGAATATGGCTTTCACAGAAGACCAACAAGTTTGTGTTCTTCTAAGCTCTTTAGACAAAAGTTATAACACGCTGTGTTTAACTATGGAGGCTTTACCTCAGGACAATTTCAATATGTCCTATGTGTCGGGACGTCTTGTCCATGAACAGCAACTGAGAGCCAATGAAGGTGGGCAAAGCAAAGGGAATGCAGGCTGCTTATCCCCAAGAGAGGGGGAAATGAAAGTCTACGCAGCTGCAAGGAAATGTTTCAGGTGTCAATCACCAAGCCATGTTTTAAAAAATTGCCCGCAGTCTCCAAACTCCAAGGTTAACTCCCATAGCAACCAGATAAGAGACAGTCCACAGCGTGGGATGCCGAGGCAAGCTGCAGCTGAGAGAGGCAAGCGCGGTTACAGAAAAAGAAGAAGAGAAAACATGTCGGTGTCTATGGCAATGTTTAAGAAACAATCTTCAAGCAACTGTGTTTTCATTTTAGATAGTGGAGCCTCGCATCATCTAGCGCCACCTGGTGTTCAGAATGAGAACTGCAGGAAACTTTCTCAACCAAAGAACATTACAATGGCTAATGGGCAGAAAGAGTTTTTGAACACTGCTGCAACAGTGTATATTGAATGTTTGGATACTACTGTTGATGTTTTTGTTCTAAATGGCATGACACGTGGTATTTTGTCTATATCAGCTCTAGTTAGAGATGGTTTTTCTGTATTGTTTGAAAATAACATATGTTCTGTTTCTAGGAATGGGAAGCTGCTGATACAAGTGCACTGTAAGGATGGTTTGTATGCAGTGAATGCAAAAGCAGTTCCAGAGGGATACAGCAATGCAAATGCAGTGCAGGCGCAATGCGCTAACATTCCCAAACACAACAGCTGTGCCCATTTACTTCATCGTAGAATGTGTCATTTAAACTGGGGGTATTTAAAGAAAATGCCTGAATGTGTTGAAGGGTGCAATGTGAAACCATGTTCTAGATTTTTGGATTGTAGGCCATGCAAAGCTGCAAAGGTCAAGAGATGTAGTTATCCTAAGTCAACCAGGGTATCTACAGAACCTTTTCAACTTGTACATGTTGATATTTGTGGACCAATGCCAACTGTTTCTTTGGGAAATGCTAAGTTTATTCTTTCAGTAGTTGATGATTTTTCCAGAAATGGTTGGGTATTTCCTCTGAAAACCAAGGGTGAAGCAGCTCAGAAGCTGAAGGATTGGATTGTGGCAGTGGAGTGTGATTTTTCCACAAAGGTTAGACAAATTCAATCAGACAGAGGAGCTGAATTTACAAATACAACACTTCAGAATTTTCTAAGACATAAGGGCATAGCACATAGATTGACAAATCCTTATTCTCCCGAGGAGAATGGCGTTGCGGAAAGGAGAAACCGAACTCTGCAGGAAGCGGTTGACGCTATGTTGAGGGATTCGGGTTTGCCAAAAAGTTACTGGGCTGAAGCATGGCAGACTGCGTCACATGTATTTAACAGAGCTTACAATTCTGTTGTAGGTCAAGCTCCTTACACGTTACTACATGGTAAGAAGCCAAAGATAGGATATTTCAGAGTGTTTGGTTCTGAGGCCCATGTTTTGATTCCAAAGCCACTACGTAGGAAAGGAGGGCCAAGATCCAGAAAAATGATTTTTTGTGGATATGAACCATTGACAAAAGGTTGGAGATTTGCCTATCCTGATGGATCCAAAATACTAGTCAGTAGAAGTGCAGAGTTTTGTGAGCAGAAAGGATGGACTAGGGTTCACGCTAATCCTGAGGTGTTAAGTGAAAATTTTGACAATGTAGTAGGACAGGATGAAGCAGGTGCAGGTCCTGAACCAGATGCACAGGTAGATGACACTGATCAACAAGGAAGTGTATCTCCAAGAGGTGTGAAGTCTGAGCCAACATCACCACAGTCTAGTCCAGTGGGACAGAGAAGGCGTGTCAAGTCAGAAGGTTCAGGTAGTACTAGTAGATCTGACGCTAGTGATTCCAGAATTGTGCCCAGCAGTCCAACTGGGTCAGGGGGCGTCTGAGGTTGGTCCTAGACGTTCAGCTCGCACAACAAAAGGTAAACCGCCAGAGAGATTTTCTCCTTCAAACTACTCAGCCGTGAGTGTTTGGATAGGTTTAGCTCAGTGTGAACCAGAGAGTTATGAGGAGGTTTTGCAATTGCCTGATGAGGAAGCTAGTAAATGGCATGCAGCAATGGAGAAAGAGATGGAATCCATGAAGACTATGAAAGTATTTACACCAACAACACTGCCAGAGGGCAAACAGGCAGTGAGTTGTCGTTGGGTGTATAGAATTAAGACTACAGCAACAGGTCAGACACAGTGTAAGGCAAGACTTGTCGCTAGAGGATTTACTCAGAAGAAAGGGTTGCATTACACTGAAGTGTATGCACCAACTTCTAGAAGTGAGACATTTCGTATGTTGTTGACGGTAGCAGCACAGAGAGGTTTTCAAGTAGCTCATTTTGATATAAATGTTGCTTATCTAAACTCAGATCTAGAAGAAGACTTGTACATGTTACCACCACCAGGTTTTGAGGTCAAGAAACCAAACCAGGTGTGGAAATTGCACAAATCGATCTATGGACTCAGACAGTCAGCAAGAAATTGGAACAAGTGCTTAAATGATGTTTTGGAGAATATGGGTTTCCACAAGAGTCTAGCTGATAACTGCCTGTATCTGAAAGGATCAGGAGATGAACAGGAAATAGTCCTGATTTTTGTTGATGATATTTTGTTTGTTAGTAAAACACAGAATCAGGTAAAGAAGTTTGCAACAAAGCTTGGAAAGAAGTTTCAGCTTAAGAATCTAGGTGATGTAAAGATGTATTTAGGAGTTCAGATTGATAGAACTGAGGATGGAAGTTTTTTACTTTGTCAGAAAAGCAAGATTGAGCAGTTGTTACAGAAGTTCAGAATGTCTGACTGTAATGGTGCTAAAACACCAATGGAGACAAATTTTGAGAAGGATAGTCAAACTAGTAATGATGAGAAATTTGAGAGGCCAGAATTGTTTCAGTCAGCTATTGGAAGTTTATTGTATCTGTCTCAGTGGAGCAGACCAGATATTGCTTTTGTTGTGAATTTGCTAAGTAGAGAGGCATCAAATCCCAGTAAAATTGCCTGGAATGGTATCAAGAGAATACTGAGATATTTGAAAGACACTAAGGATTTCTGTCTCAAGTTGTCAGCAGAAGGTGAATCGCAGTTACAATGTTGGTCAGACAGCGATTGGGCAAATGCTGAGGACAGAAAATCAGTGTCAGGAATGGTAGTGAAATTTGGAAAGTCTCTAGTTGGGTGGAAGTCCCGAAAGCAAAGTCTGGTTACACTTTCCTCTACAGAATCTGAGTACAGTGCTCTGTCAGATCTCTGTAGGGAACTAGAGTACTACAGATGTTTGGTCCAAGAAATCAATGGAAACTGCTGTCTACCTATTACGGTATGGGAAGACAATCAACCGTGTTTGAAATTGGCAGAATCTGGTCAGTTTAAATCCAGAACTAAACATTTGGACATCCGTTACCACAATGTATGTCAGAGTATACAGAATGACTTGGTGAAACTGAAATATTGTCCAAGTCAGAAGAATCTTGCTGATGGATTCACCAAACCATTGAGCTTCCAGAAGCATGGAGAGTTCCGTGAAGGTTTGGGTATGGAATGAGTAAAAAACTCACAATGTTTTTCCCAACATTCACTGCGAGAGGGGGTGTTGGAGTATCAGATTTGGTGCTTACAGGGTTAAAGTCAAATCTGTTGCCATGCGCAGTGAAATGTTGGAGAGGAGATAAAAACTCCAGGTTCTTTCAGTTAGTTAGAGGGAGTTTCAAAGAGAGTGATAGTTAGTGATTTCAGCTGTGTTTTTCTTTGCTAGCGTGTGTGTTGCAAGACGCTGAAATGCCGGCTTGTAGTCCGGGTGTAAATATATGAGTTAAGTGTAAATAAACTAGGCAGTAACTTATCTCAGACTGTCAGACTGATTTATTCTTGTACACTGGCAGAAGACAGAAGACGCTGTGCTAAATCTCAAGAAGAGAGAGCTACTCTGCTGATCCCTGTGTCTGAAGATTGTAAGATAAGCAGAGACACGCAAGGGAAGTGTGCTGGACCAGCTAAGATTCTCTCCCAGCTGTATGCTGGGGAGAATTTTTTTGCTCAACGGCCGCTCAAAGCTAACAAAGGTTTGTTCTTTTATGTGTTTTAAGATTTTCTCTTGGATGAGGCTTTCCACCATCTTCCCTGGGACAGATGTAAGGCTAACTGGCCTGTAGTTTCCCGGGTCCCCCCTCCTTCCTTTTTTAAAAATTGGTGTGACATTTGCTATCCTCCAGCCCTCCGGCACTGTGGCCGTTTTAAGAGACAAGTTGCATATAACCGTTAAGAGATCTGCAATTTCGTTTCTCAGTTCCCTAATAACCCTTGGGTGGGTGCCATCTGGGCCCGGTGACTTGTTAATCCTCAATTTATCAATTAGTCCTAAAACCTCCTCTCTTTTAACCTGTATTTGATTTAATTCTTTAGTCAAGAGGGGCGGCTCAGGCAGCGGAATCCGCTCAAGGTCCTCTGTCGTGAAGACAGATGCAAAGAACTCGTTCAATTTCTCTGCAATGTCCAAGTCCTCCTTAACCTCCCCTTTTCCTCCCTCACCATCCAGAGGGCCAACTGGTTCTCTGGCAGGTTTTCTACTTCTAACATATTTAAAGAAGCTTTTATTATTACCCTTTATATTGCTAGCCATGCGTTCCTCAAAATCTTTCTTTGCCTCCCTTATCATCTTCTTGCATTTCTTTTGCCAGAGTTTGTGGTCCTTTTTATTTTCCTCATTTGGGGAGGATTTCCATTTACAGAAAGACCTCTCCTTGTGCTTTAGAGCCTCTCTAACTCCACTCGTTAACCATGTCGGTGTCCTCTTGGACTTAAATGAGCTCTTCTTTCTTTGTGGTATGCACTTGTGCTGGGCCTCTATTATTGTTGTTTTAAACAGGCTCCATGCACTCTGAAGAGATTGGATTCTTCTAACCCTCCCCTTCAGTTTCTCTCTAACTAGTTTCCTCATCTGAGGGAAGTTTGCCCTTCGAAAATCAAGGGTTTTTATGTCTGATTTGGTTGACACTCTTCCTCCGACATGCATGGCAAAGGTAATTGCAGCATGGTCACTGTTCCCCAGAGGCTCAGTGACATTCACATCCCTGACGAGGTCCTGAGTATCACACAATATTAGATCTAGAGTTGCCTGTTCTCGGGTGGGCTCCATGACAAGTTGCTCTAAGGCACAGTCATTCAGCAAGTCGAGAAACCCAGTTTCTCTTTCTTGCCCAGAGCTTGCATTGGCCCAGTCAATGTGGGGATAATTAAAGTCCCCCATGATTACTATCCTATCCCTCTTAGCCACCTCCATGATTTCTCTCCTTATTTCAAGGTCCCCCTCAAGTTTTTGATCTGGTGGACGATAGAATACTCCAATTATCACATCACTCCTTGGACCTGGTAGTTTAACCCAAAGTGATTCTATGGTGGAGTCAGACCCTCTGTCAATCTCCATTCTGCTGGATTTTACACCTTCTTTGACATAGATGGCCACTCCTCCTCCAACCCGCTCCTCTCTATCCCTTCTATAGAGTTTATAGCCTGGGATTGCTGTATCCCACTGGTTCTCCTCATTCCACCAGGTTTCTGTTATGGCTATTATATCTATGTTATCCCTAGCTGCCAAATGTTCAAGTTCTCCCATCTTTGCTCGGAGGCTTCGAGCATTGGCGTAGAAGCACCTGTACAGTGGGTCCCGCAACAACAGCTGCTGCCTTGTTCTTTTCCCCCGACAGCTTTTATTTTCAGTAGACAAACTGTCACATTCCATTATTCTCCCAGTGCTAATACCTGCTATGTCTTCTCTATATGATTCTCTACCCTCAGCTCCACTCAGATGCCACTCAGCTCCTGTCGGCTTTCCCCCAGTTATCAGTTTAAAAGCTGCTCTGCTGCCTTTTTGAGGTTGAGTGCCAGCAATCTGGTCCCATCATGATTCAAGTGCAACCCATCCCTCCTGAACAGGTTTGGCTTGTCCCAAAATGTTCTCCAGTTCCTAACAAATCTAAAGCCCTCCTCTCGACACCATCGCCTCATCCACGCATTGAGGCTTCTGAGTTCTGCCTGCCTTGCAGGTCCTGCACGAGGAACAGGTAGCACTTCTGAAAATGCTACCTTGGAAGCCCGGGACTTCAATCTTCTACCTAACAACCTGAATTTGGTTTCCAAGACTGACCGCTTGGCCTTCCCGACATCATTGGTAAAAACGTGTACCATGACCACTGGCTCCTTCCCGGTTCTCTCTAACAAGCTATCTAGATTTCTCGTGATGTCTGCAACCTTTGCACCTGGCAGGCAAGTGACCATACGGTTATCATGCTCGTCACAAATCCATCCCTCTGTATTTCTAATGATAGAACCCCCTAGTACAAGAAGCTTCTCTCCTGCAGCCTGCTCATCTACATGTACCTGATCTTGTATCTCATCAATAGTAATGAGGGAGAGATCCTCCGGTGAAAGCAAATCTTCCTCTGTGTGTGCCTCATGAGGTGTGCTGAGGGAAAGAGCCTCAAACTGATTGTGCAATATGAGACTCTCTGAGCAATTCCTTGGCCTTCTACTCCTTTGAGTCACATTCCTCCACACATCTACCTCCTGAGTTGGGGAAGTGACTTCATCCTCAGAAGTGTGCCCTGTCTCTTCTTGGACCTGGATAGTCCGTTCCGCTCTGTCCAAGAACCGCTCAAGCTCCTTAATATGTTGCTGGTCTGATATGCGAGCCTCTAGCTGCTGGACCTTCTGTTCCAATAGCGCAACCAGCTTGCACTTGCAGCAGATGTAGTTCTGCACACGCTCTGTCAAGATGACAAACATGGCACAAGTACTGCAGGTAACTACAGCTGCTCCCTCCAACTCCATTTTAACGAGTGCAATAAAATGTATTCAAGGTCTCAAAAATGTAAACTTACACTAATTTTTTTTAATCTAGTAAGACTCTTTACTTCTTTTGTTGTTTATTCAAAATCTAACAGTGTAGGGGCCGCTAAAGCACCTCTACACCAAGAGCAAGCACGTCAGGAAGTTTCCAGTGCTAAGTTGCTAATTGTGTAGGATCTCCTCAGGAGTAGCTGGGCTTGGGAACTCAAATATACTTAGTGTTTGTTTGTTTTTTGTTTTTTGTTTTTTTTAGTTTGCACGCGCCGTTAGGCGCGTGCTGCTGGAAGCAGCTATTTAAAGATGAAACTCCGCCCCTTACCTCCTGCAAAAACAGGAAGCAATCTCTATGCCCTCTGGCCGTGTGTTTCCTCTATAGACGTGTTCTTCTCCTCACCACCTCCTTCCTCTTTGCTGCTCTGGCCACAGTCTTCCCCGCCATTTTGAGATATTTGTACATACCCATCCACTGGTATAGGTGAAGAAAACAAATGGCTTTTTAGAAAGTTCAAATTGATAGAAGTCATTATTTAAATTGTCAAAACGTCCATATTTAAAATTTAATTGTGATTTAAATCAAACCCCTCTTGTTGGGAGGGGGGAACTTAACTCAACATTTCAGGGGGAGACCCACCCTTGCCTTGATTACAAGTCACAGTCACCTGAGAAGATTCACCACATACCACTGGGGATAATACTTTCAGACTACGGGACTAGATTCAACAAGCCCACTATTGCCAGAAAAAGCATCATGGGGAATGGCATAGTTATGAGAATGCTAGGGGCTGAGTAGTAGAGGAGACTGGAATATACCCACAAAGAAAATTGGGGTCAGGTCAAAAATGTTGGAGAAATGCCCTAGCAGTTCTTGTGAAAACTTGAACAGTTTACCAACAAGGCTTCCACCCACATGATTTTAGAGCTAATTTAGAATCCAGAATCCAGTATGACTGACCTTTGTGTGTGTGTGTTTGTTGTGTCATTACAGTCATGACTGACTCTTCATGACCCATGTCCATAGAGTTTTCTTGGCAGGAATACTGGAGTGGTTTGCCAGTTCCTACTCCAGGCGCCTACAGCACCTGGTATTCCCTGGTGGTCTCCCATCCAAGTATTAACCAGGGCCAATCATGCTTAGCGTCTGAAATCAGGCGAGATCAGATGTGCTTAAAAACGAACACTTTATGTCGTATCTGTGTTCTTTAATACGTAAAGCAATATGAGTCGTAACGAAAACTTTTAAAGCTCTGAGATGATTAATGTATATATATTTTAGATCCCAGCCCTGCAATTATTCCTCACAAACTGGGGGACTGAGAGATATGGAGAGGGTCAGCCTGACACATTTCGCTGCCTGGGGCAAGAAACAAGATAGACTTTCACTAAACAGAGAAGCTTCTCTGGATTGGCAGCTTTCTCTTACTTCAAGACACAGGTGACAGGACCAGTGGGAGGTACCTTGCACTGCCTACTTAACAGCTCTGCCTGCTGACCTACCATCAGCATCTCTTAACTGAGGTAAATGTTGTTACTCTGTCCAGTAACGACATTAGCTTTGGTGACAGAATAGAGGGAAACTTCATATAAACACTGAGCATGTTGCATGTTGTTTTCAGATCTTGAATATCAGACCAATTATAATAATTACCTACTGTCAAGTCAGATTTGATATATGGTTAAAAAACACTTTCTGGGGAGTGGTTAGGTCTGAAGAACTGAGAAGCGGTATAATTCCCTTCCGGTCCTGCCCTGGGACTGTGCAGCTTGTTCAAAGCTATGGCTGGATCTTTTCTCAGGGAGTACAGCTCTCTGTCTCCACAGCCAACTCACTGAGCCATCAAGCCAGCTACCATACTAGGAACCAATTCAGAGGCTTAGGAACTGT
Source organism: Phrynocephalus forsythii (assembly GCA_029282475.1). Classification (NCBI taxonomy): domain Eukaryota; kingdom Metazoa; phylum Chordata; class Lepidosauria; order Squamata; family Agamidae; genus Phrynocephalus; species Phrynocephalus forsythii. Next base: position 107,463,635 of record JAPFRF010000003.1, on the reverse strand, counting down.
GGGTTTTGTTTGTTTTTGTTGTAGAATTGGGGAACCAGACATAGGCTGTGGGTAGTGAAAAAAAAACACGAACAAACTGTGGCAATATGCCCGCTCTTGACTCTTTACTGAGTACATAAGAGCTAGCAGAATTCCCAATGTAGACCCCAAAGAAACACGAAGATTCAACACAGCCAAATAAAATTTGAACTTAATGTATTAAAGAAAATGGGAGCTCATTGGCAAACAATATATACACACAGCATAGCATAACATACAACCGAACATAATAGAGGCATAACCTGACTTACAACAGGTCTAGCAGAGTGACAGAGTAACATGGTAAGCAAAGTGACCATGACATAGTATCAGAGTTAACTGACCTACATCAGGCCTGGAAAGTTACCATAATAAATATTTGGTTATGGTTATAATTCCAAGGCTCCATGCGTATTTATTTAGAATTGTTCTCTGGCTTCTGAAACAGATTAAATAAACCTAATCAAATTAACTGTCTGCGTAGTCTGCAATATCCTCTTTAATTAGGAGAGGTCAAACTTCCATTAAGCATCAAAGAGGAAATGGCTACCTCGTTTGATCGATCTATCTATCTATCTATCTATCTATCTATCTATCTATCTATCTATCTATCTATCTATCTATCTATCTAACTAAATAACTAAATAACTAAATAACTAAATAACTAACTTCAGAGCAGACATAGGACAAATCCTTACAAAATTTCTTATTCTAATCCAGGCCTGTCCAAAGTCTGGCCCGGGGGGCCAAATCCGGCCCTTCAGGCCATTCTGAGTGGCCCGTGGCTGGCTGGCCCGCCCCTCCCTCCCCCTCCTTTGCCTCATGTTTTTTTTTTAATCTTCTGCCAACACTGACACCACTGGGAAGCTTGAGTGGATGAGCGGCCGGGCCGGCTGGTGAGCAGAAGCTTGTGGGGCTGCGTGGCCGGGCGAGGGGGTGGGTTACCACCAGCAGCACCGCTGGGAAACTTGTGGGGCTGGGCACATGTGGGGGGTGGGGGGTGGATGGGCTGCCGCCACCGGCATCACCGGGAACCTTGTGAAGCTAGGTGCACACGCGCAGGGTGGCACGCACATGGGCCGCCTCCACCGGCATAGCCAGGAACACTGTGAGGTTGGGCGCACACGCGGGGCAGTGATTGGGCAGGCTGCACCACCGGCACCGCTGGGAAGCTTGGGCGGCTTGGTGGTCTGCCGCCACTGGCACCGCAGGGGAACATGTGGGGTGGGCAGGGCAGCGGGCCTCTGCCGCCACCAAGGAGCTTTGGGGTGGGCTGGCGGGCGAGCTGTCGCCACCGCTGGGGAGCTTGAGGGGATGCAAGGTCGCACAGATCGCCTCTTCCAAGGAGTGACCTGTGGCCATGGCTCCCTGTGCTTCCTTTGGTCCCCACCTTCCTTTTTTCCTCCCTCCCTTGGTCCCCACCTCCCTCCCTCCCTCCCTTGTTCCCCACCTTCCTTCCTTCCTCTCTTGGTTTCCACCTTCCTCCCTCCCTCCCTCGGTCCCCGCCTTCCTTCCTGTGGGTGGGGTTGCAAGGGGGTCAGTGGGTGGGGCTTATGGGTCAGTGGGTGGGGCTTGCAGTGGGGTGGCAGGGTCTGGGAGCAACCGGCCCCTGACACATTCTCAGCCACCAAATCTGGCCCTCCTTACAAAAAGTTTGGGCACCCCTGTTCTAATCCATTTTCTGAGTCCTCCTAGGCCAAGAACCTTCAGCAAAATTTCCCTCTGCACTATCAAAGCTTCTTGATTTCCTGTGGAAACAAGACCCTTGTGCCCCTTTTCATGTTTAATTGTTCTATTTTTTTCCTTCTCCCATTGTTCTGCAAAGACACTCCCAAACTCTCCTCAGCCTAAACACCTTTCCCATTGAATCCTGTACAGGAACAGTGCCATTCTGCACAGGAACTGTAATAATCCTATGAAGTGTGGTGTTCCTTTTGTTCTTTCCAAATAAATCTTATGCAGAAATGATGCTTGCCACTTCTTCTGGGTGGATCTTGCATGGGAAATTCCTCTTCTGTCTTTTCTACATAAATCCTGCACAGGAAAGATGTCATTCTGTGCAAGGATAATAATTCTGTCTGGCTTGACATTTCCTCTGCCCTTTCCAGCTGATTCCTGCACACAAAAAATGCCATTATGTGCATGAGTTGATATAATTCAATGCAGCAGGGCATTTTGTCCAGAACTAAAATGACCATAAAATATCTGAGATTTCTCAGAGGAAAAAGCCTAATGCGCAGAAATCTTGCTACAAGAATAAAAAGTCCTCCCTCCCACATTCTCCATTCCTCTCCAAGAATGACAGGATGCACTATTCATATCCCTGATCCACAGAGCCTCAAAAAGGAGTTCTGCACAAGGAAAAGAACATGTGGATAACAGCTGCTACTTTTCTCTGCGGCTTTCCCAAAACTCTTCCAAAAATTGTGACAGACAGAAGAAATATCCTGCTGTCTGCCAAGAAGGACCAGCCAGGAGAGTGAGTGGAGAGAGATTAAGCCTGGAAGAGTACAAGGCTACAGGGAGGGAAGACCAGTGAGCAGGGCCGGTGCTAGGTTTTTTTGCACCCTAGGCGAGGGGTGGGGGGATGGGGCGGGGGTGAGCGGGCAGGGCAGGGGGCGGCGGTGAGCGGTGGGTGGGCAGGGTGGTGGCGGGCGGGTGGCGGGTGGCGGGTGAGCAGATGGCAGGGGATGGCGACAGGCATGGGGGTGGGCGGTGATGGGCGCGGGGGCGGCGGGCGGACGGCGACGGGCAGCGATGGGCAGACAGTGGCGGGCGGGGGGACAGATGGTGGTGGCCAGCAGCGGGGGGCAGGGGGCAGCAGGCTGGCCAGCGCCCTCTCTCCATTTTGGCACCCTAGGCAACTGCCTAGTTTGCCTTAATGGAAGTGCCGGCCCTGTCAGTGAGAAAGTATGGGTGGAAAGACAGGAGAGAAAGAATAAGTAGGATCAGGCATAAGCTAGCTGTGTGACCTTCCTGTGCCAAAGTCTTCTCCATATAGATGTCGGGTATATAGAATAATTGTGCCCTCTGTGACTATCCTCACATACTTCCTTCAGATCTGTAGAAGACTTTCTTTCAGCATCAATCAGTTGAGGGTAGGGGGTGACAGGTCCAGTCTCCAGAACTCTAGAAGTGATGTGGATTGCCAAAGAAGGGTAAGGTTGAAGGAAGAGAACTTGAGTGTAGGGATTTTTTAACCTACACAAAACTGAGTACAGTGGTACCTCTACTTATGAGTTTAATCTGCTCTGAATGCATGCTCTTAAGTCAAACAATTCTTAAGAGCAGCCCTATCTTTAAAAAAATAGAAAAATTAAAAAAATTAAAAAATTGTAAGTAGAGCAGATCGCATCTAAAATTTATAAGGCAGCAGTTAAAACGCCAACTTTTTTGCTCTTAAGTCAAAATTGCTCTTATGTCAAGCTACTTGTAAGTAGAGGTACCACTGTACTTAGTTTTCTAAGTATAAAGGACTCAGAAGTGTTGACCAGCTCATCCTTTGGGCAACACTCTGTGATCATGCAGTTGTTCCTGCTTCACATTACCTTCACATGGAAACAGCATTGGTTGCTCTGCAAGATGACCTACTTAGGGAGGCCAAGGGGGGTGGGGAGCAAAACTTCCCTGATGGTCCTCCTCAGTCTCTCAGCAGCCTTTGACACCATTGACCACAGTATTCTCCTGGGGAAGCTCTCCTACCTGGGAATCGGAGGCCCTGCTTTGGCGTGGCTCCCATCTGTCTTAGACGACCAACCCCAGATAGTAGAGACCAGTGAGATTTCAGAGATGCAGTCCACCCATGAACCTTCAAATGTGGTGTTCAACAGGGGTCAATCATCTCACAATGTTACTTGCTTAATATCTATGAGGCTACTGGGAGGGGTCATGAGGACTTCTGGAGCTTGGTGTCACCAGTATGCTGATGACATCCAGCTGGATCTCTCCTTTCCACCTTCTGCAGTGGATGCTGTCCTGTCCCTTGCACGCTGCCTGTATGCCATCCTGGGATGGATGAGGATGAACAAACAGAGGTTGAACCCAGGCAAGATCGAAGAGGGCATGGATCCTCACTATCAGAGGGTTGGGAAACACCCTTTCATTTGGGAGTGTGCCTCTTCATGCTCAGAATGAGGCACATGGCTTGGATGTAGTTTTGGACCTAGCACTATCTATGGAATCTCAGGTATCATTGGTGGTCTGCTCCACCCATTATCATCTATGGGCCTTTTTACACGACCCCTAAGATCCGCTGGCCACTTAAATTCGGACCAGAGATCTTAGGGGTTCCTCGCTCTTCCTCTGTCCCCACCCCCCTCCGCACTTCCTGGTTGCTGGCTGCCTGAGGGAGGGAGAAAAAAGAAAGAAAAGAATGCCCTCTTACCTCCGTTTTGTTCCCGGCAGCATTCAGATCTCTTAAAGGGGCGGGGCGCAAAAAAAAGAACAAACAGAAGCCAGGAGAGCCCCGCACTCACTATCCTTACACCGGATCAAATATTTGTCACCATCGAAGACCAGGTACAAGAAAACTGCTGTTTGGTCGCGCTAAAGTGGGCGGGGTCGCACTTAATTGTCTGCAAAGTCCGGAGCTGGTGGGTAAACATTTTTAAGGTCCGGACCTTGCAGCCATTTGCGGCGGAGCTTAGGGGTCGTGTATAAACGCCCTATGATGGATCACCTAGCTGCATCCCTATCTGGACATTGGGGCTCTCACTATGCTGGTCCATGCATTGGCAGACTGAACTTTTGCAACCCTCTATGTGGGGCTGCCCTTGTGGCTGATGCAGGCTCCAGATAATCCAGAACACGGCAACCAGATTGCTTATTGGGACCAGGAAATACAACCATATATCCCCAGTGCTGTCCCCCCTGCACTGGCTTCCAGTTCAGTTCTGCATTGACGTCAAGGTTCTAATGATGATATACAAAGCCCTAAAACAGGCATGTCCAAACTTTGGCCCTCCTGATGTTTTGGACCACAACTCCCAGAATTCTAAGCTTAGACTGCCAATGGCAAAGGACTGTGGGAGTTGCTGTCCAAAACATCTGGAGGGCCAAAGTTTGGTCATGCCTGCCCTAAAAGGTTTAGGACCTCACTATTGGTCAGAGCGCCTTCACACAATGAAAACTGCCCATAACACAGTGGTACCCCGATTTAAGAGTAGCTAGCTGGACTTAAGAGCATGCATTCAAAATGGATTAAATTCGTAAGTCGAGGTACCACTGTATCTGATCCTCCCAGGTCAGGCATTTGAGGTAACTAACACCACAAGTTGCCTGGAAGGGGGGGGGACTAGAAATGGGGCCATTCCACCATTGCCCCTTACCTGTGGATCAACCTTCCACCAGATATATGCCTGGCCCCATCTTGGGCTGCCTTTAAAAACAATTGAAAACATGGCTGTGTTCACTCATTAAAATAACTCCTATCAGGATTTTTTAATTTGACTCTGCCCGCCTACCATTTAAAAAAAGCCAGTGAACTTGCAAATCTGAATCAGAATTTACATTTCTCATTTGTCTGCTACAACCACAGAGCCTCTGGTGGCCAGCAAGTAGATTTAACTTAGAAACCTCCCTTCTTCCACATTCTCCTGCAGTTAACAACATTCACAGATTGCAGACCAAAAAGAAAATTAAACAAAAAAATCCCCCCCACCCCACAACTTTCCACACATGCTGCTCAGAATGGCGTGTGCATTTGCCACATGTTGTAGTCTGCAAATATAAAAAACTTGGACTGGGCTGCAGTTTCAGTCGCGTTTCAGAATACCACCCCCCCTCTGCTTCTGGGACCATCTTAACATTCCTGGGTCATGTGCACAAACCAGAGCAAAGCAACGGGGGGGGGCAGATTCCCCCCCCCCTTGCACTTGTGACAAGTCCATAGAATTAGTAGTAAAACTCCAGAGAGGAAGGGGAGAGTGGAGAGAAAAGAGAGCTTCAGAATGTCTGCATGCACCCCAGGTGCTCTTACTGTCTTTTGCTGGGAAAAGAAGTTGAATTCTAATTCTTAGTTTTTAAATGCTGCTCGGAATATCTACTCTTTTAAATCATAAGTCCAAGAATTCCACAAGGCAGCACAGTCCAGTGACGAGCTAAAAAGTTCTGGAAGCAATAATCTCTCCTAGGTCTGCCAGTTGTTTAAACTTGTACTCTAGAAAAAACAACTTTTCCAAGTTCTGGAAAACTTGGAATTAACTCGTTGCTTGGTTGGGAGATAATGGAGCTTCACCCTGTCAACCTCTACTCCTGACCAACTGTCACCCATTTCAGAATGAGGCTCCTCTGCACATGCTCAGAAAGCACTCTCTGCTTATCCCAAGTAAGACTGCACAGCTGGACTAAGGCGGCCAACACAGAAACTGAGTCAGCTGTAGACACTCTGCGCTGAGTGATGGCTGCAGGCTCCTCTCCGAGAAGGCATCTCCGTTTTAAAATCTCGAATGGAAGGGGGAGGTCATCAGGCTTAGCTCTGGGGCTCAGGTGACAAGCGTTTCCACATGTGCATATGGTCGCTGTGAAGGAGGACTAAGCCAAGGCACTTGGGCGCATGGTATCTAGAGTAGGATGATGCCTGCCTATGTATTGGCATCCAGGTATTGAAGCCAAACGGGTGGGCATTTGAATTTTCAGAGATGGCATTCTCATCCGCACGGAAGGAAGCAGGTTGGTTGAGAGGAGCCAACAAAAGCCAAGAAAAAAGGGAAGTTTCTCTGCTCTGCCTAACAATAGCGCCGGCGCGATCATGAGCTTGTGCGCAGATATTGTATTGCAAGACGGTCCACATCACACGGGCAGTCAGGCTGGCAAAACCGCCGTCTCCGAAGCGCGGATGACTATCGCAAACAGCCCGTCTATCTTCTCTGGGTACAATCTTTTTTTTTTAAAAAAAACCACCTTTTACACATCCACATAGATTTCAGCAATTAAAAGTTTGCAATAAGTCAAACACCTCACAAACCTACCTAATGCAGTCGCCCCTCCAAGACACTGAGGCGGAGGCATTTTTCCATTTCCTTTCAAACCCCAACATACAATCACAACCGTACCATCTAATCCCTCGTGGCCGGAAATTATCTATATTGCACACCATCATCACCGCCTTTCCGATCTTTCTTTGTTCCGCGAGGAAGGAGGGGGGAAAGCACCTTCCTTGATTCCGTAAACTTGCAAACAGAACGGTCTCCCCTTTCTAGTGTGTGTTCTTTGCAAACTTTCTTAGAGCAGACTTTTCTCATGTGCACCATCTCTTACCACAACTATTAAAAACACACAGGGACATTAATAAAAAAGAGGGGACTCCGACGACCCTTTGCCATCACAGTAATCGCCTCTATGCTTGGTTAGATTCTTGGAAAGAAGATGGGTGTTTTTTCCTGGGAGAAAGCAGCCCTTGGCAACCGACGGAGAGCAGATTTAAAAAAAAAAACGATTTGTAAACTTAACTCTATTTAAACGATTCTTTCCACCCTGCTCAAACGTCCTTCGGAGCGCTGGACTCAATGGGCAGGAGGGCCGGGACAGGCAGAAGGGAGTCAATTCAAGAGACTCGAAAGTGGGAAACAAGAAGGAAAGAGAGAAGAGGAGGAGGGGTGGAAGATGAAAACCGCAGAAGGGTGAAATCGTACTCACTTCGATTCCTCACTTTTCTCCTCCTGGTTTACCTTCCTTTTTCTGCCCAGCTCCCAACGGGAAGGGCACTCCTGAACGTTGTGTCAGGTGTACAACGGCACCCAGGCGAAATGTGAGCCTTTGGGGTTGAGACGAAAGGGTTTCTCCAAGTATGGGAAATCGCCTCACAGATCCATCTTGGGAGGAGAGGAGGGGAGTGGTCTTCACAGGCAACACGGTTCCCACAATACTCATTTGGCACCTAGACAACACTCTCTGCCTCCCAGAGAAGGGAGTTTTATCTGCTGGGCTGGGCTTTAAAACAAAACCTGGCTTTTAGAAAACACAGCCTTGGGTACATTTACCCCTGGAGGACGCTCCACTGCAAACTGTGGGACTAAGTTGTTTCTGAGGAGACCTGTGAAAGGCTTCACCTTCTCTTACCTCTGCTACTGTAGTCATGTGTGGAATTATAAAGAACTTCCAGCACACTGGAATTCCCCAGGGAGGAAGGGAGCGCCTAACAATTAAACTTAGGCTTCAGGTGAAAATTTGTTCCAAGAAATAAAAAAAAAAGCAAACAAGTCATGACCCCCCTCTTCCCTCCTTTTGAGTCAGTTACTATTGGTAAGGAAGGATACCAGATTCTTGGTTACACGGGGCTTTTCAGCAGGTTGGAATCTTCATTCTTATGTGGCTCATGGCCAGTGGTACAGGTTGCTGACTGGTCAGCGTAAGGAGCCCTGCTAAGCAATGAGGACTGCAGGGGATTGCGTTTGCTGGAAATCCTCACCCACTCTTTAGATCCAGATAGGTGGTGGGTTGCCATGCTTATGTATTATGGGGAAATTATATTGTTCTTTGTTAACTCCCTGCGTAGGGAGGCAGAGCCTTAGTGTGGAAAATGCTATCCTCAGGAAAGAGACACCAGTCAGGGAGCCAAGATTGCAGGAGATTTGTTAGAAGATCTCGAATCTTTTGTTGTTTGTTTGTTTGTTTGTTGCTACTGCTGTTGTTTAACTTCAAGACACCTGGAGTTAGATACTGGCATTCCTTCCCGCTCTGCAGTCTATTCTTTATTAAAATTGCGACACATACACCAAGCTGCTTGATATGGCTGTGTAAAAAAGATGACTCTCTCTCACACTCTTCCTGCAGGGCATTTTTAGAGGGTTTGGAGGTGGGGCAGGGAGCCTGTTTTGATTAGGAAAATGGTGGTGGGGGTGGGGAAGCAAGGACAATCCAATCCATTTGATGATGATGATAACAAGGGGCCTTTTTACACGACCCCTAAGATCCGCTGGCCACTTAAATTCGGACCAGAGATCTTAGGGGTTCCTCGCTCTTCCTCTGTCCCCACCCCCCTCCGCACTTCCTGGTTGCTGGCTGCCTGAGGGAGGGAGAAAAAGAGAAAAAAAGCATGCCGGTTTACCTCCGTTTTGATCCCGGCAGCATTCAGATCTCTTAAAGGGGCGGGGAGCAAAAAAGAACAAACAGAAGCCAGGAGAGCCCCGCACTCACTATCCTTACACCGGATCAAATATTTGTCACCATCAAAGACCAGGTGCAAGAAAACTGCTGTTTGGTCGCGCTAAAGTGGGCGGGGTCGCACTTAATTGTCTGCAAAGTCCGGAGCTGGTGGGTAAACATTTTTAAGGTCCGGACCTTGCAGCCATTTGCGGCGGAGATTAGGGGTCGTGTATAAACGCCCAAGGTGAAGTGAAGTCCACTCCATGTACAAAAGTCAACTAGATTGAGGCACTGAATGTGGTCAGTGAGGCAACGTCTTCCACCGCACATAAGGTTGGTTGTGTGACACACTGCTCTCTCTTTCAAGTTCTTGTTGCCACATCCCAGCTGTAGCATCCGAGGTGACTATCTCACAATACCTAATGGCAAAGCTAGCCCAGGGAAAAATATTTGATTATCTTCCCTTCATGCCCTGGCTCTGACTCAATGTGCATTTACCCCCTTCAAAATTGTTTGTTTGTTTAAACTTAGAAGATCTTTTTCTGATTGTTTGCATCACAGATGTTTTGGCTCAGTGGATTCTCATTGGCCCCGTGATGAGATCAGGAGTATGTGTTTTGGCTTACATCCTTCAAGATAGACATCTTTTTAGCATCCTTTTCACCATTGTTTAGCCAAGTGTGCCGTTTTTTCACCTTTCACTTCCCATGTCAATACATGAACATCAGACATCCAAGCTGACTAGAGCAGATATGTGAAAGGTGGAACCAACAAATCCCCAGCCCACATCCCTCCATGCAGTTGTCTGGGAGAACAAGATCTAGTGGAGGTTCACTAGTGCTAGAAACTTAGACCACTCCGCACTTTAGATTTTAAACGCCTTAAAATCTCCTTAAAAACCACTGTCTGCTTTTCAAATGCTTTTTCTGAAGAACCGCCTTGGTCACACCCATTTTTGACCACTGTGTTGGTTTTTCTTGCGATGACCACCGGGGGTGGTGTTTTCTTAAATCAGTTCCTGCACCCCCTTTTAAAGCAATTTGGTTGTATTTGCGGACATACTACACCACCTTTTTTCAATTCCCCCCCCCATTTCTGCCGTTTCCCTGTCGTAGTTTAAAGCAGTTCAGCCAAGTGCGAATGGGGAAGCCAATTACTAAGCAACCTCCGAAATGCGGACTGCTGAACTGCTATAGCGACCACGTGACCGCAGGAGGAGATAAGGCAATGCAAAATAAAAAGCGGCTGCTCAAGGAAGTGCGGTAGCAGCCTTATTCAAAATGTGTTTGTGCACAATTTTCAGGACTGCGCCTGTAGAACCATCTCTATTTCTCTCACAAACAAAAAATTTCCAGAGATAGGGGAAATTTGCTTAACAGAATCATTTATGGGGCAAATCCATACAACATAAAAATGGTCGCAATTAGGGATTACTCCGTTTTCAATGCATTCCTATGGGAAATCTGTATAAAGGAAAATTTGCTTAACAGAATTTCATTTGAAACAAATTAATTCCTTTATACAAGGTACCACTGTACATCACAAACCATCCTTATTCTAGCTGGCCCTGTTGCCTGATCCTGTAACTGGGTTCCATTTGCACAGTGCTGGCAGCTGGAGGTTACATGTACTGTATATCTTTTCCATGGATATCTTATACAGTAATACCTTGGTTTACAATTTAGCATAATCCATTCTGGAAACATGCTTGTAAACCAAAGCTTGTATATGTACATGTATATGTATATGTACATTTTGTCATAAGAAATAATGGAAACTCAGATGATTTGTTCTGTGGGCCCATAGATCACATACTGTACACACAAAATGCCAAAACTCACAAAAGAAGTTGGCTAAAAGTCAACATCCACACCATGGTTTAGGCACCTGGCTGCGGAATCTGCACTGCTTGGGAATAACAACTCCGTGATTTTAATGTGACAATAATAAAGTGCAGTTTGCAACCATATACACACTTGACCAGCTGTCCCATGATTAGAAATAGTTTGAAATATAAGAAAAGATGTTGAAAACAAAATATAAATAAATAAATAAATAAATAAATAAATAAATAAATAAATAAATAAATAAAACCCTATCCTGTACTCTCATTTGAAAATGTCCCTGGATGGTGCAAGGGAAACCTCTGTTCCTCTCTCTACCATCTACATTTAGGTCTTGCCTGAGAAAAATATTCCAGATAATTCCCCACAATCCAGCAGGGAAAGAGAGCCACAATTGGGTCACTTGTGATCATGTGACCTGCTCCAGTTCTTGTATTGCAAGACATTGCTTGTCTTGCAAAACACTCTTAAACCAAAGTACTTGTAAACCAAGGTATTACTGTATTAGTATGGCAGAATAAGCAATAATATTAGCTTCTTTCTTTCTTTCTTTCTTTCTTTCTTTCTTTCTTTCTTTCTTTCTTTCTTTCTTTCTTTCTTTCTTAGAAATCTGCAAAGTCTCCATTTGAAGAGTAAAGAAGATACACCTAGTTTTATGACCCAGCCCTGTCTCACATGTAGAAAAATGTGGCCCATTTTCCAGACAATTTCTTAACCTTTGCTCCACCTGTTCCAGTTTTCAGATGCCTGGAATTATTGTGTGCAGAAACCAAGTAAAAGAAATGGCTAGACGAAAGGAAAAGAAGTGAACAGGTATTGCATTGGCTCCCCGAAGCATTCACAGACATGGTGAGAAACAGACCATTGAGTACCGGCAATCATCTAGGTTTCATGCTTGACTGCCGTTTGGAATCCAAGTCTTAATGAAGTTCTTGGCCTCTTGAAGGCATTCATAGGAGTAGCTTCCTTGGAGGAATGAGAGAAGATCAGATTGTCAGGGAAGAGTGCCCCCTTCCTTTTAAGGTTGAGGCTTAACCCCCCCCACACACACACACAAAGAAATGGGAAAGGACAAGGCTGCCACCATGTGGCCTGTTCAAAACTCTGCCCTTCTAGATTCATGTTAAAAGAACTTCTATGACGCTTTGTGGTGTGGACACAAAAGACTTTAGAATTCTAATCTTGTTCATCTTCCTAGGACTGTGGTGTGAAACAGCAAGCAGAGACAGAGAAAAGGATTCCTTCTATATGAGTGTGTTTTCCTTCCTCATTGTGTTCAGCAGGATAAAAACATGATCACCTTGCCAGCAGAATACACATTGACGCATAACCTTTATAGGCCAATCAAAAAGGATTTTAAAAGGGTGCAGAAGCACACAAGAATGGAAACATAGTGACCTCTGTGTCTTTTCAGCCTGCAGTCCAAGAAGCTAATGCTTGAAGGAAAACATCAGAGAAATACCTGTTCCTCAGCCCTACTGTTCTTTACCTTCATAAAGTGAATATGAACGCAACAGCCCTTTTGAACTACTCAGGGCTGTCTTTGTAAAGAAGGACTGCCACCCTTTAAGGAACACAATGAAGGACAGGTATGTGAATGGCCCAGGAATAAGAGTTCAGGATCTGCTTTATTCCTGGTTCTACTGCTTTCACCCATGGATTTTTCCCAGTTAGAAAAAGGGCAGCAGGTGCTGGTGGAAAGGGTGTCGTTGTAGGACAGAAACATTGTACCATGTACCCTACCTTTTCCCATCTAAGTAGCTGAGGAAGAGGATGCTCTCCTCCACCTTTATGAAGTAGGGGCTTCTACTTTTGGTGTGTGTGGATGGGTTTGGTTTCTTTCCAGCATGAGCGTAGGCTGGAGATGGACCCAGAAGCAAGGCGTAAGTTGTCAAGTTTCCTTCTGCTATCTGTTTCTGGAAATGTGAGGAGCACTAATAACATGAGCCATTTCAGTATATATCAGCAAATCAAACACTTCCTGTGCTTCTCTGCCAGCTGAGAAATTGCCTGTAGCTGAAAATGGTAGCCTACCACCAAGGAGCAGGGGAAGTGCTCGATTTGCCACTATCTTGAAGTTACCCACTTATTCCGCTATTTCGGGATACTGGGGTGGTAATTGAACATGGAAAGAGCTGACTAAATAAGGATTCTTGAGGTCTTTATGCCATTTGGATGTGAGAATTGCACCAGATAGCACACCATACCTAAACCCAACCTCAAGCAACCCTGCGTAGACTACATTACTCTGCTCCCAAAGGATCAGTGTAGATGCACCCTTTGTCTCTTTCAGTCAACAACCACTGCCTTCCAATCACCTAAGCCTACAAACTTAGTTATACCTGCCCACCCTACCTGCTTATTAAAGGCATACAGGCACATAACACACACAAAGTGTGGAGTCAACCATCTAGACATTCCCTTTCGCTTTGTTCCCTCGGGTTACATGAAAGGTTGGCAATGATGCATAAAACAGGAGTAAAATTACTTCTGAGTGCTGTGTTGGTATGTACACATAGGGGGAAATCTACCTAATAGATTATACACGGTGGTCCATCATACAGAGTGGCAGTATTTGATGATGCACATTTGAACTATATGCCCACCCTAGCTGAGAAAGTCTGGGAGCTATAACCCAAACAACAGACGCCAGCCATTTCAAGTCCTGGGTAGGAAGTGGCTCTTTGTGTAAAACTTAAAGAGATGCATTGTATTCTCCCATCCACCCACCTACCATGGCTTTATAGAATACAGTGCACTCATTGTAACCAGTACATTTTAGATGCATAGATATTGCCTTTATGACCCACTGGGAATGTGCAAATTGACTCAGACTGCGACAATCACCCAGGAAGTACCTTGTGTAGGGCAGGGGTAAAATCCATTTACTGTAGATGTCCTGCCGAAGACCAAACCTGCCCTATCCCTTGTTGGAAAAGCATAGGTTTGAATGTTATGTATTCTGCTTAGGGCCTTCTAGGCTAATGTGTTACCAGTATTTAAAGCAGTGGTTCAAAACCTGTGGTACCCCAGATGTTCCTGGACTGCAACTTCCAGAAACCCCTTCCAGCTCAGCTAGTGATGAAGACTTCTGGGAGTTGCAGTCCAGGAACATCTGGGGAACCACAGGTTGAGAACCATTGGTTTAAAGTATTGTAGACAACAATACCGCCGCACCCCTGTTTGCTTCACAGTCCCTCAAACTGAAGATAAGAATAATAGGTTTTCTAGAGCGTTTCTCCAATGTAGAGGTCTGTCAACATATGTAAAAGTTGATAAAACATATGTTATGTATATTTAACAGAATGTGTAAAGTGAATTGTAAAATGGAGGCAGTTAGATTCTGCAGTGTCATGATGTTAATCCACAAGTGTTAGAGACTAGTAATCACAGGCATGTTAAGTGATGAAGTGCAGGTGGAACTGATTGTAACATCATGATTTGTAATGGTTAGATCAGATTGCATCAGATTGTTAATTAGTGATTGCATCAGATCTTATGAGTGCTGAATAGTATAAAAGGCACTAGCTTGTCATTTGTAATTTGGGGACTGTTATGGTAAAAACAGTTTACCCCACACTCTGTTTGTCTGTTTGCTATATTGTATATAATGCTTGGTTGTTATGCTGTGTATATTTTGATGTATATATGAATATATGAGTTTTTACTCTATTCATTGTCATTGTCTTTCTGATAGACTAACTCTGCAAACCCTTTATATCAATACTAACATTTTATCTACGTTACTGCTGCACTGCTTTGTGTCAGGCACAAGTAAATATTATTATTATTATATTTGTCTGCTGCCCCTTAAATCTGCTGACAGGGTTATGGGCCCAGCTGGGTCAGCAGCCTGATGGGTTTTGTTGTACCTATATAGATAAAGTGTGTGTTGTGTAAAGTTGTGTTTTTGCAGAGAAAACAGGTTGGAGTTGGAACAGAAACAAAGCAGAGCTGCAAAGGATTTCTCTCAGAGGCTTGGAATGAGAGCAGAGGAGAAAAGCAGCTGATAAGGACAAGCCAAGCAAAACAGAGTGTGATTTAAACTGAAAGCTGTGGAGGCTGAGGAAATATTTGCCGAGAAAGAAGCTGAAATAAGTGTTGCAGATAACGGCAGATAAGGAGCCGGCACATATCAGCAAGAATGGCAAGTATAAATTTAAATTCAAAGCCTCTTGTAAAGCTCTCTGACAATAATTACCTTAATTGGTGTCTGCAAATGAAGCATTTTTTGATCTTCCATGAGCTATATCAGTATGTAGATAAGCAGCTTGATGAGGAAGCTGATGAGGAAGATTTGAAGAAGGATGAAAAAGCCTTGGCAATTATAATGTTATCCTTGGAAGAAACGCAGTTCGTTTATGTGAAGGAAGCAAAAACAGCTCATGAGGCTTGGTCGTTTCTCAGAGCAGCTCACATCAAAGACACAGCTGGGAGTAAAGTATCTCTAATGAAAAAACTGTTCTGGTTAAGGCAGAGCCCAGGTGAAACTATTTCTGATTACATAAGGAAAGTAAATAGTATATTTCAGCAATTGTCTGAAGTGGGCATAAATCATGAAGAGGAGTATAAATGTCTTGTTATATTATCAAGCTTGGATGAGTCATATGACAATTTAGTAATGGGATTAGAAGCTATGAAAAGTGATGAATTGTCTATATCATATATACAGTCAAGACTCCAGCAGGAAGAATCAAGGAGGAATGATTCTAAAGTTAATAAAAAGCCTGCTCAAGTTTCTGGAGAAACAATACAAGTAATTAGAAGATGCTATAATTGTGGGAGTAACCAACATGTTTTTCGTTACTGTGATAAGGTAAACAAGCGGCAAAAGCAAAATAGAGTTGCCGGCACAAGCTGGAAGAGTGAAGGTCACCAGCTGTCTGTAATTAATAATAAGGAACAGGAGGGCTCAAGACAGGAATTATTTATTGTAGATTCAGGAGCCAGTATTCATTGTGTAAATAAGAAATGTTTGTTTGAGAAACTAACTTTGTTTAATTGTAAAAATGTAACCTTGGCAGACGGGACTCAGGCAAAAGTCTGTGGTGAAGGTAATATATTTTTCAAACCTCTAAAATGTGTATTTGATAAGGTCCTGTATATACCGTCTTTAAAGAATAATTTATTAAGTGTGCCTATGCTTGTAAAACAAGGTTTTCATGTACAATTTAGTGAGAGCAGTTGCAAGATTGTAAAGAATGGGAAAACAATAGCAACTGGGAAGCTCCAAAACAGTTTGTTTATGATAAGCACTTCTGAGAAAGTTTTGAACATGGTTGAAAATAAGCCTCTACATGACAAATGCATACATCTGATGCATAGAAGATTAGGGCACCTAAGTTTTGAAAACATTAGGAAAACTTTGCAACATGTGGAACATGGGTCTGTGCAAAACTGTAAAAATTTTTTAGATTGCCATGTTTGTAAAGGCACAAAGGTGAAGTCTGCACCCATATCAAAAAAGAGTTTAAGAAAGTCACATCAACCACTACAGCTGGTACATATTGATGTGATTGGACCCATGGCTAATTCATTTGGTGGTGCCAAGTTTTGTCTTGTGATAACTGATGATTATTCACGTTATTCTTGGGTTTACATAATAAAGCACAAAAGTGAAGTGAGTGCTGTATTTAGAAAATGGTTTGTGATGACAGAAAGACAGTACAGGCAGAAAATTTTAGCTGTACAAAGTGACAGAGGTGGTGAATTTTTAGCAAAGCAGTTTGTTGATTATTTAGAAAAGAAAGGGGTGAAACATAGATTGATAAACCCTTCTGCTTCTGCTGAGCATGGATTATCTGAGAGGAAGAATGGGATTCTTCAGAATATCATGAATGCAATGTTGGCAGATGCAAAACTTCCCAAAGGTTACTGGGCTGAGGCAATGAAATATGCAAATTATGTGTCTAATAGAGTGTGGAGTTCAGCTGTAAATGAAGTTCCATATACTCTAATGCATGGGGAAAAAGCTTCAATCAAATATCTCCATTTATTTGGCTCTGAAGCCTGGGTATTAATTCCAAAGAGGTATAGACACAAGAACAGTCCAAAGTCTAGAAAGCTTATGTTTATTGGTGTTCAGCCTGCAGCTAAATCCTGGCGTTTTTGTGACAGTCATGGAAAAGTTTATATAAGCAGGTATGCAACATTTTGTGAACAGAAAAATTGGGAAGCTTTACATGCTAATAATGAAGTATTTTTGCCAAGTATTTGTCCCCACACTGAGGTTAAGAAGGTTGCCAGTGATGGAGGGGAGTCTACAGCATTACATGATGGAAAAGTGAAAGATGAGATTATCAGTGATGGAGAGGAGTCTACATCATTTCATGATGAAAAAGTGGAAGATGAGGAGCCAGTGTTGATCAGAAAATCTACTAGATCTAACAAAGGAGTGCCACCTGAAAGGTTTGTTGTGAATAATGTATTCCATGAACCACAGAATTTTTGAAGATGTGCTGCTGATGCCTGGAGAAGAAAGGAAGCAGTGGATGATGGGCCATGGACAAAGAGCATATGTCTCTGAAGGAATGGCAAGTGGATGCACCAGTGGATGGCGCCAGAGAGCAAAGGACATTTTGCAAGAAAAATAGGTTGCTTGTATACAAAAGGTTTTTTAATATTGATAGTATTTGTTAATGAAGCATTAGAAAGGTATAAAGCATGTTTTGAAATATCTTAAAGGAACAATACATGGAAAGTTGAAAGTATCCATATGTGATAATCTTGATTTAATTAGCTATGCAGATGCTGACTGGGGTTCAAGTCCAGAAAGGAGGTCAATGTCTGGATATGCCATATTTTTAGGTAACTCACTAATTATCTGGAAAGCCCGAAGACAAAGGTACATTTCGTGTTCTTCTACAGAAGCTGAGTATGGGGCTGTGAGTGATTTGTGTTGTGAGTTAACCTGGGTAGTACAGTTGTAAAAGGATGTGAATGTAAATGTAAAACTACCAGTCAAAGTATATAATGATTCTTTTTCGTGTATCCAATTAACACAGAATCAGAAGGTTGGATCCAGAAGCAAGCACATTGGGATCCGTTACCAGAATGTCAAGGACTGCATAGAACAACATTTGATTGTATTGGAATATTGTACAAGTGTTGATAATTATGCTGACATATTTACAAAGCCTTTGTGTAAAGATAAACATGTATGTTTTAAGAAAAGGCTAGGAGTTGAAATCTGTTAAATATAGGAGGGGTGTCAACATATGTAAAAGTTGATAAAACATATGTTATGTATATTTAACAGAATGTGTAAAGTGAATTGTAAAATGGAGGCAGTTAGATTCTGCAGTGTCATGATGTTAATCCACAAGTGTTAGAGACTAGTAATCACAGGCATGTTAAGTGATGAAATGCAGGTGGAACTGATTGTAACATCATGATTTGTAACGGTTAGATCAGATTGCATCAGATTGTTAATTAGTGATTGCATCAGATCTTATGAGTGCTGAATAGTATAAAAGGCACTAGCTTGTCATTTGTAATTTGGGGACTGTTATGGTAAAAACAGTTTACCCCACACTCTGTTTGTCTGTTTGCTATATTGTATATAATGCTTGGTTGTTATGCTGTGTATATTTTGATGTATATATGAATATATGAGTTTTTACTCTATTCATTGTCATTGTCTTTCTGATAGACTAACTCTGCAAACCCTTTATATCAATACTAACATTTTATCTACGTTACTGCTGCACTGCTTTGTGTCAGGCACAAGTAAATATTATTATTATTATATTTGTCTGCTGCCCCTTAAATCTGCTGACAAGGTCTGCACGCTCTTCACTGCACTGGACCACATATACTATATTGCTCCTTTTTGTTTTGGTATCAGATTTACATATTAAAGTAAGATTCTGCTGCAATCTAGTCAAATTCTAGCTCAGGGTGTGATCAGGTGGGGAAATAGCGGGCAGACTGGACTGCTCGTGGTGTGGCCCCATGGGAGCTACTTCCAAGCGACCCCATGATGCATGTGAGATCACACACAAGCCTGATCTGGTCTACTCATTTTTCAGCCCAAGTTGGACCGATTCCACCCCAGGCAGAAAGATCATTTTAGAGTAGATTCCTCCAAATGAAGCAACCCTTACCCAGTTGTGACCACTGTCAGATGGCAACCTCTGGTCCTGGCAAATAGTTTCCAGGTGTCCACTTGAAGGCCTGTGCAGTTTCCATGTGAAATCAGATGAAAGGCTTGCCTGGCTCGGCTTTCTGTGCCCACAAGGCTATGGCCTCAAGCAAGACATGGGTATAATTGTACCTTCCCAGCAGTTTCCCCCCAATAGCTGGCATGCCATATTGCCTCTGCCTCTGACACTGAGGTCATGCATAACCATCCTGACTTTGATAGGCTAATCTGCCCATGCCTGAAACTGCACTGTGAGGGGAAGTTTTGCAGTTCATTTTAAAAGAAATTGTTGATGCTCCTTAGTGTGATGTTTTCTAGAAAACACGAGCCAAGCGTTTCATATAGAATAGCTTATATACTATACCCCCAGCACAGCTAGTGGGTGGCCAGACTTCCAATTAATTTGTCACTGAAAAGCACGATGACACAACAGCCTCATTTTTATGCATATTATACCTCCCAGAATAGTAAACATCCCAGTATTTATTTGTTTTTTCTTCTCCAGTTGCTTATTCCATGCTGTCATTTCCAGAGACGCAGGGTTTTTATCTTTCTCTCTTTCTTTCTCTCTGTTTGAATTCTGATGGGTAGTCTACATTTCTTTCATCCTTTTTCTTTTTATTTGTTGGACTGCGACTTGGCTGACTCATTTAATTTAATTTCCTCTGTAGATTTTATGAGACACCCCCTTCCTCCTCTTCTTCTGAGTGGCAGAACTGCCATGCTGTTTTCAAGACACAGTCAAATACAATTTATTAGGTAGCAATATGATGAGGTATGTGTGGGAAATTTTTTTTTTACCTCAGTCAAGTCCTGTTTGAATCAAGCAGTCATGGTAATATATTGTAGTGTGATTCTGAAATATTTACCACAGAGGATTATTTACTCTTTCACAGTTGGTTTCTGTTGTATTTCGCCAACACTTTGCTAAGCCACCTCCCTTCCTCCCTCTTTCTCTCCCCCCCCCACTGTAAATAAAAGTAGGCGGATAGTAAACTAGGATTTATTGGTACTACAATATAGTTATTACATTTTTATCTTGCTTTTCTGCTGAAAAGTTCCCCCCACCCCAGGGTGTCTAAACATCCCAATGTGGTGTAGTGGATAGAGTGATGGACTAGGACTCTGAAGAGTAGACTTGGCCATGGAAACTCATTGGGAATGAAGTGGAAGTGGTAAAAACCACTCCTGAAATATCTCATTTAAAGTGGTACCTCAGTTTAAAAATGCCTCAGTTTAAAAAAATGGTTAAAAAAAAAAGAAATTATTGGAAATGGGGATGCCTCGGTTTAAGAACATTTTTCAGTGGGACACCCTGATTTACATTTTTTTTGTAAGGCCTTAAAAGTTGATGGGTGATGGTCACATGACAAAAAGAATGGGGATGGCTTGGTTTAAGAACATTTAAGAGCAATTTAAAATTTGCCTTTTTCTGTCCTCTGGAATGGATTGGTTTTCAGTGCATTCCCATAGGAAACTACCTTTCATTTTATGAATTTTTTGCAATACAAAACAGCCTGGAGAATGAATTAATTACTTAAACTGGGGTACAACTGTACCTTGAGAGACCTGACTAAACAGCACCCCCCACTCCAACCTCCCTACTCCAACCCACGCACAAACATGACAGAACATTAAAAATCATCTAGAAGTTGAGTCATGGCAACTGGACTTCTTTTCTTGTGAGATCAAAGTGTTTTGCTACTCATCCAATTAGCCTTGCCAGCCTGAGGAAAGTTAGTGGTGAGGACTCCAATTTCTATCTGTGAAAATTTTCAGTCATCCAGGTGAAGTTATCTGGAAGTTGAGTCTCATGAGATTTTTAAAATCAATCTTTAATGGTGAGAGAAGTTTTGTTTCATTTTGTACTGATGATATCAGAATTGATCAAATAAGCCTACTTCTGTCCTTTTAAGAAGGCAGCATAAAGATAGATAGATAGATAGATAGATAGATAGATAGATAGATAGATAGATAGATAGATAGATAGATAGATAGATAGATAGATAGAAGTATTCCCTATATTCATGTCTGTGGAGATTCTCAGTCATCCAGGTGAGGTTATCTGGGAGTTGAGTCATGGTAACTGGACTTCTTTTCTTGAAAAGAAAAGGACCCCCCTGTATTTGTACTTTTATATACAGTATGTATTTATATATTACTTTTTAAAATAAATTCATTTATTCATTTAATCAGGTCTCCCAATATGCCATGCAGGAAGTCCAAGAAGTGGGATGGAGCCAAGGGGGAAATGAACAGCAGAAGAAGCCATAGACATTTCCTGTAAATTGTAAGGATTTAGTCCTATATAAATGTTCTCTAGCGTTGACTGCCATAACCCTAGATATTCAAGGTGCATTATGTGGAAAATGGGGGAAAGAAATACAGTGGATCCTTGTATAATAAACAGCTTGTATAACGTAAAATTTGTACAACATAAGAATTCAGTAGATAGGGGTAATTTGCTTAACATAATTGCCTATGGGGAGAATCCGTACAACATGAAAATGGGATCACTCCATTTTCAATGCATTCCTATGGGGATTTGTATAAAGGAAAATTTGTTTAAAATAATTTCATTTGGGATGGATTAATTCCTTTATACAAGGTACCACTGTATTCAAAAGAGAGGGGAGGAAGAGGTGAACCAAAGAGGGCATGGTACAGAGATGGAACTAACACCTTCACTTCCCCTCAGATACAATATGTATATAATACACTATGTTATGATAAAACAGCATTGAATATCTGATAAACCAGGAGGGCTTGACCTGCCACCAGCATGAAAGCAAAGGAGCAGATATTATAGGAAAGGAATTCCATACAAACTTTTATCATAGAAAATTTCCTGTGTGGGTGAACTGCCCACCAACCTTGTCCAGGACATCTAGAGAGTGTCTTCTGATGAAATGCAGGTTCCCCTTTGTGTGTGTGGGGGAGAGATAAACAGGTGCTACAGAAGTGTTGTTATATGCCATCAAGTTGCTTCCAGCTGAATGTTCAAAGTACCATTGCCACTCTCCAAAATTTTCCTGGTCTGAGCAGGAATTGGAACCCAGGCCTTAGAAAACCTAATCTAATGGATCTACTCAATAGATGTATGGCTTCCAGTCCACAGAAAGAATAAGAATGTCCATATGACAAAGGAGTAGTTTCTCTGACTTCCCAGAATATACAAATTTAGTTTCCTTTGTTTTGTGACAGATCTTTAAGAAGTAAGCACAGGATGCCTTTGGAGCCTGATTTCAAAAATCTACGGGCGTTTAAACACGACCCCTAAGCTCCGCTGCAAATGGCTGCAAGCTCCGGAGCTTAAAAATGTTTACCCACCAGCTCCGGAGTTTGCAGACAATTAAGTGCGACCCCGCCCACCTAAGCGTGACCCAGCACACTTTTCTTGTACCTTCTCTTTGGAGGTGAAAAATCTTTGATGCGGTGCAACGATAGTGAGTGTGGGGCTCTCCTCGCTTCTGTTTGCTGCTTTTTGGCTCCTGCCCCTTAAGAGCTACTTTTACAGAGACGAGAGGCAGAACGAGGTGAGCGGCATGCTTTTCTTTCTCTTTTTCTCCCTCCCTCACGCAGCCAGCAACCAGGAAGTGCGGAGGGGGGTGGGGAAAGAGGAAGACCGACGAACCCCTAAGATCTCTGGTCCGAATTTAAGTGGCCAGCGGATCTTAGGGGTCGTGTAAAAAGGCCCTACGTGAGCCACTCATTTCTGTCTCTCCCATCCTAACATGCTTCTATCTTTAATCACAGGCCATTTATAAAATCTGTTTGTACATTCACACTCCACAAGACCAGGAACATAAAACTAAGGTTGATGGCCTAACAAATGTGTCCCATGGAACATGATCAGGAATAATAATGTACAATGCCAAAAATTGTGTTTTCTCTCAACTTGCCCTCCATGCAATCCCACTTTGCTTTGGTTTTTCAGGTCCAACTCCAGATGGGGCACCCGGGGACATGTTGTCTATGTCCTATGCTGCCTTTTAAATTATCTGAGTCTGATTGCGTTGCTAGAGGAATCTTCCAATGAGTTGAGCTATATCAAACGGTTCTTTGTTGCTTATTCAAACTAAATGAGGACTCTGAAAAGGCTATTTCAGAGGTTTTCTCTATATGTCCCACTGAAATCTACCTTTTTGTGTGACTTTATTCATTACATTTACTTCTCTTCTAAAGCCTGAAGAAAACATTTTCATTGTCTTCTAGTTGGCAGTCCTTCATGCAAGCTATTATATTCATTAGAGATGGGCACGACTCAAAAAAATGGTGTTTCATTTGTCGTTTGGTCGTTTAGGGGTCCGTTTCGGTTTGTTTTCATTTTCGTGACTTTTTTTGCAAAAAAATTCATTTTCGTTTCGTTGGGTAACGAAACGAAAAAAAAAATGAAAATTGCTGTTTCATTAGCATTCTCTTTAGTTCAATGCATCTGCTGCAACGAAAATGAAAAACACGGCAAATTTGGTCGTTTTGTTTTGGTTTTGGTTTTGTTTTTTAAAAAATTTTCGTTTCATTTTCGTTGTGTAATGAAATGAAAAAACAAAAACAAAAACGAAAAACAGCTCATTTCGTGACCATCTCTAATATTCATGCTCATTCTTGTTTCTTCTTTTCCTGCTTATGAGCTTCAAATTCTCGTATGTTTCCTTTACACGTTGTAGTTTAGCACAATACAAAGGCCACAGCTGACCAAAATGATTTACTGCTTAAGGTAAAGGAAAATATGTTATCATCTTATTCCATGCGTTAAAACCTTGGCCAACAGCTGAATCTTTTAAAAAAACACACACATACAATATGACAGCATCCTTCAATATACCTGGAGACAGCAAAAGCATCAACAAAATATTGTGTGAGCTTGCTACACACAGTTCCAACCTTTCTGCATCCCTCAGAATGTGCAGCCATAAGAACATAAGAGCAACCTTGCTGGAAGAGGCCACAGCCCATCCAGTCCAGCATTCTGTCTCACACAGTGGCTCAACATTTGCTTCAGGATATTCCCAAGCAGATGTCTTCATCTGCTTAAGATTCCCTGCAAATGGCATTGAGAGATATCCTGCCTATCTCTCCAACCAGAGGTTGTCCTTAGGCATCCAAAATGATAGCCATTTGATACCTTTTGCTCTCAATGAACTTGTCCAATCCTTTCTTAAAGCTGTCAAGGCTGACAGCTGTCACCACTTCTTCTGCCAGGGAGTTCCACAGACCAGTGATCCTCTGGGTGAAAAAGTAATTTCTCTTATTTGTTTGAGATCTAGCACCCAAAAGTTTCATGGAGTGCCCTCTAGTTCTAGTGTTGTGCAAGAGGGAAAACAGCTTTTCCTTATCAACTTTGTCCACACTTTGTATAATTTTATAAACTTCAATCAGGTCACCTCTTAGGTGCCATCATTCAAGAGGCCCAGCTGTTGCAGCCATGAAAAAGTATCTTTTCTTACTTCAGAATTTCCTCAGACATTTCTGTACTCTTAGACTTCACAAGATGTTTATCAAATGTCAGAGACTGATGTATTTCCTCTGACAAACTGAAATACTTTCTCTGTTTTCAAAAGCTAAATCAAAGTATTTAGCCTCAAATATATTTTTAGAAGGATTCTTTCTGCTTTTTTGAGAAGCAGCCCAATTTTCAAAAATAATTCAGGGCCATGCTGCTTGAAACCAACAGGAGACAGCATTGTACAAGGTAATATGAACATTCCAAAAGTCCTAAGGACAATTGAATTTTAAAAATTGTAGGCCTTTTGTTTTAAGATCTTCTTTCCTTTGCACTGTACAGGCAAAATGATAGGATACAGTGGTACCCTGACTTAAAAGCAGCTCGACTTAAGAGCAATTTGACTTAAGAGCAGAAAATTGTTGCCATTTTAACTGCCGCCTTACAAATTTTAGATATGGTCTGCTCGACTTACAATTTTTCATTTTTTTTTAATTTTTTAACTTATTCTTTCAATTTTTAGATAGGTACCCCGACTTAAGAGTAGTTTGATTTAAGAGCATCCATTCGGAATGGATTAAATTCGTAAGTTGAGGTACCACTGTATAGATAATTTCTTCTCAGAATATAAAGATGATCTCAAATCACAAGGTTTTTATAAAGAACAGTCACAATTTGATAAAATATTATTATCCTCAGTAGACAAACTAATTAAAAAACTTTATAGCTTCTTGCTAGAATGGAAAATAGAAGATGAACAAGTGAAAGAAACAATGATATGCTGGGCCAAGAACTTTGGCTATACAATTGAGCTGGGAAAATGGCAAAAGCTATGGAGTATTAACAGCAAATTAACGCTAGCAACTTCTTATTAAGAAAACCTATATTAAATCAGAATCAGAATCAGAATTAGAATCAGCATCAGAATACTTTTATTGGCCAAGTGTGGTTGGACACACCCAGAATTTGTTTTGGTAAAATACGCTCTCTCTGTATAAAAGGAAATATAAGAATCATCTAGTCAACAATAAAAACACAGTACAACAATACAATATAACCTATTATTTAAAAAGGAAGAAGAAAAGTAAAAATTAATTATTCAACAGTTTGATAGCACTTGGAAAGAAACTATCTTTATATCTAGTTGTCCTAGTGTGCAATGCCCTAAAACCTCGCCCTGAGGGTAACAATTGAAACAGGTTATGTCCAGGATGTGTGGAATCTGTATATATTTTCTTTTTTTTTTTTTTGCAATTTATTTATAGTTTTCAAACAAAAAAGTTATCAATCAAAGAAAAGAAAAAAACATTGGAGCGATTCTAATCTTCTCAAACAAAGTTTGCATCTCATCTTAACAATGTATGATCCTTAACTATCTCAATTACTCATAAATTAAACAGGAAACTTAATTGTCTTGTAATATTCGTCTAAAAATTTGTAGAAATCATGCCATCTTTCTTGAAGTCTTCATAGCATCCTTCTGGTTTCATTAGTGCCGAGATCTTGTCCAACAGTTTAACACCTTCATAATTAACTGATTTTTGTCTGGAATATTGTCTGTCTTCCATAATTGTGCATACGACATTCTAGCTGCTGTGATAATATGAATTATTACATTTTTTTGCTATCACCAGTATTTTGTTGTATCATAGATAATAAAAAAATCTCTGGTTTTAACTCAAGATTAATTAACATAGTTTGTAAAATAAATTTTTGTACCATACACCAGTATTTTTTAGCCCTCTTGCACATCCACCACATATGGAAAAAAGATCCCCATCCTTTGTTACATTTCCAACAAACATCGGATATTTTATACATTTTAGCCAGCTTATCAGGTGTTAAATACCACCTATAAAACATTTTATAGAGATTCTCTTTAAATGCTATTGACTTAGTGATCTTTATATTAACCTTCCATAGTTTTTCCCATTCCTCTAACTGAATTTCTGACTTTAGATCCTGTGCCCAGCTTATCATACATTCTTTTACCATCTCTTCTTCTACGTGTCTGGCTAATAACCAGCTATAAATTGTATATATTTTCATCGCCCTCTTTTCAGCTCGTGTGGTATACAATTCCAGTTTCCTCTCAAACCTGCAGTAAAACATACTCAAGTCATTTACCAGTTGATGATTTCCTTCAACATGGAGAGGTGTTTTACTATGACCAGTAATGGTTTTAAGAGTTTTCCACATATTTGCTGATTCATTTGTTGAAAACTGGTTCTTTAACTTTTCAGTGTAGTTCCTTTTTGCTCCTCTAATTTCTCTGGTCAATATATTCCTCGCCTGATTGTACAATGTTCTATCACCATTTTTATAGGCTTCTTCTTTGGCATGGCGTAGCTGTTTGAGTTTAGCTGTAAACCACGGTTTGTTACTACTGTAAAATTTTCACATTCTTATATGGTACACATAAATCCTCACAAAAGCTGACATATGATGTTATAGTGTCTGTGAGCTCATCCAAATCAGCAGAAGTGTTTTCAAATAGGTCCCAATCAGTGCAGTCAAAACATGCTTGCAACTTTAACTTTGCTTCCTCAGTCCAATGTTTTATCATTGGCACCTACCACCAACTAGATTAGCGAAAATGTTCACAAATCTGTCCAATAAATGTTGGAAATGTAAAAATCATGATCGGACTTATTATCATGGATGGTGGTCCTGTGTGAGAGCAAAGAAATACTGCATTAAAATACATAGATGGCTTAAAGAAATAACCAAGCTGAATATAGAATTTAAACCATAAATGTTTTATTAGGTATTATGCCAGAAAATGTCAGTATACAAGATAGCTGTATCATATTACATATTTTGACGGCTGCCACAATAGCATGGGCCTGAATGTGGAAAAAATATGACAGTATACCTAAGGAAGAAGTAATTATACAGTTTTTTAGGCTGTGCTGAGATGGATAGAATGACAATGAGAATTAAAGACAAATAAGACTTCAGGTACTATTTGACATGGAATAAATTTCATGACTGGTTTGAGAGAAGAAATACTTTATTGTTGTATGGTCCCAAAGTTAAAACAAGGACAATTAAAACAGTGATAAATAATTTACATTCTTCAAAAGTTAAAACCAGTTCATTATCTTATTGAGGAATTTTTATAAGATCTTACAACCCAGACTAGAAATTTTGCCACTGCCTCAGTGATTATCTTATTTGTACCTGCCAACAAAATCTTAAGATGTTCATTAGGACATGTACTGGGATGTTTATTCATAATTGGATGAATCCGTTGGATCTGTTTGTCCCTATAAAGGCTGCATTCCAGCATGATATGTATCAGGGTCTCTACTGTGTCCTCACTACAAGGACATAAACGATCCTTATAGGAGATGTTATGAAAACGCCCTTCCAATACTACTGAAGCGCAGCAGTTAAATCTAGCCCTGGAGAAGGCATGGCTGTATTTTGGGATGGTGAGTTAGTTTAAATATCGTGCAGGCTTTGGGAACTCAAAATTTAGTTCAAGGTGTAGAGGTGAGCAGGATCTATGTGTGTTTGCAAGGGAGTATTGTAGATATATGTATTTGATTTGTTGTTCTAATATTGGTCTAATAGTTGTATAGTTCTGTCTAGGGAGGAAATCTGTAGAAAAACCTAGTAGATGTAGCTTGTCTACAAAACTCTTGTATCAAGGGCTGGTAAATACATCTTCTTGGATGCGATGTAGATATCCTCTGATTGGATCAGCATAGAACACTGATCCAATCTGATCCAAAACGAATTGCAAAGGACCAGGCGCTACACTTTAAGGACGTACAACCCACTTCTAAACGCAGTCCAGCAGTAGAAGCACATCTGAGTAGCCCAAAGAGGGAATGCAACAAGCTTGAAATAACCTTTTCAACTGCTAAATTGAATCCTTTAATCCAGATATCGATGCCGTATAAAAGCTGTATGGGGATTTTACAATTATCCAGCTGCCCTCCCCTGGGAATAGAAAAAAACAGGAGAATTTTACTTGTGTTCTTTACCACTTGTACTGCTGACTCTCTTTGTCTGGTCGATAAAAGAGTATTGGAGAAGAGAATGCCTAGATATTTGAAGACCTTGGCCTGCTCTATACACTGATCATCAATGGTCCATTTATTTATCTTTGTGTGTCTGGAGAAGACCATTATTTTGGTTTTAATAAAATTAATTGTTAGTGCGTTGTTTCTGCAGTAGCACATAAAGACATGTAATAATCGCTTAAGACCCATCGTAGTGAGTGACATAGTAACAGCATCATCTGCATATAGCAAAAAGGACACCTTGTTCTTGGCCAATTTAGGTACATGGAATACAGTCTCTAAACAATTTTTGTAGAGATCATTAAGGTACAGTTTAATAATGTCAGAGTCAGTGTACAACCCTGATGGACCCCTCTGTTCATGCAGGTGGTGTTTGTCAAATTGCCATCCAGCCCACATCTTACTCGAGTTGTAGTCTAGAGGTACAGACTTCTAATGAGATAGAGCAGTCTTTTATCAATTGAGGGGTGGTATAATTTTGCCCATAGCATGTTCCTGGTGATTAAATCAAAAGCAGATTTCAGGTATATGAAGGCAGCAAACAGCCCATTTCCATGGCAGCCCATATACTTTTCCACAAGATGACTTAAAACTAGACAGTGGCCAAGGGTAGATCTATTCTTCCTGAGGATATTCATTCCCGAGAATAAATAGCACATTAGGTGGAGTCGAGACACGATGTATCTAATACAATATACACCCAGTCAAATATGATGAATGACAACTGGAAGTTTTTAGTTTTATAGTAGGACCCCTGTATCCACTGATTCATTAACCACTGATTCAGTTATCCATGGTTGGCAGAGGAAAATATTAAATAAATAATTCATCAGCTGCAAAGCAAGGTACTGTCATAAACAGCAGCTGTAAAGCAAGTTACTGTCACAAAACAGCAGGTTTGGGGTGATGGTGTTCTCTCTCATCCATGATTATTGATATCCCCCCAGGGTCCTACTGTAGTCCTCCTTTGTTGATTCTGTTATTTTTCTCATGTCATTAATTACAGAATAGTACCCAATGAGGGTGTCAGATGACCTAATCCAATGGCTTAATCCTTCAGTTTTTTTTAAATATTGAAGCATAAACATGTACTAAACTTTTTCCTGCTTCTAGTGCCATTATTCTTTTAAATCCAGAGGCATAAAATACAAAAACTTATCTGCATAGAAGATGTAGTTGTAGTGACAATTTATGGTTATTATTGGTGACTGCTGAAGTCTGGGAGATGTAGTGGGGGAAAAGCCAGCTACTGCAACTTCTTCTTGGAGTAGGGCCTTCTCCTACCTGGCACTGTTCTGAGATGTTTGACTGCAGCTCCCATCATCTGCAGCCATGCTGTGGAGAACTCCAGGTTAAGTAAAGTGACTGTAATAAATGTTGTCTTGAGATCCCCTGCAAAAAAAAGTAATTTTCCATGTAACAAAGTCATTCTCTTTTAAACAGATGATACTATCTAACAAGGCAGAGCACCTTTTTGGAAATTTGCATTCTCATTGAATCCTGCAGGTACACACCTGGAATCATTACTTCACTCCTTCCAACCAATCATGGAATTTGATTGAGTAGAGAGAAGGAGCAAGACCATGCAATAAAATCAAAATAAAGGAGATCACTCCCTGTGGTTTGGTGCTTTGCATTTTTGGTTTTGTGTGTTAGGGGAAAGGATAGAAGCATTTGAAATGTGGGTTTATGGCAGCATACTAAAGAAACAAGTACAGTGGTACCTTGTATAAAGGAATTAATTCGTTCCAAATGAAATTATGTTAAGCAAATTTTCCTTTATACAAATTTCCCATAGGAATGCATTGAAAAGAGAGTAATTCCTAATTGTGACCATTTTTTTTATATGGATTCGCCCCATAGACGATTCTGTTCAGCAAATTTCCCTATCTCCAGAATTTTTTATGTTGTACAGATTTTATGTTACACAAACTGTTTGTTATACAGTGGTCCACTGTACTTAAAGTCCATACATGGCTAAAGCAAATGACAAAACAAAACTTAGAATTTTGACCAGAAATATATTTATTAGGAATTTTGCCAAATTCTGTGAATAAAATGTCTAGTTATCTAGTATTACATGTCGTAACAGAAACAAGAATGGTATGGGCACAGTTGTGGAAAACTGAAGCTATCCCAACAGATGAAATGTTGATACTGGTAAATAAAATAATGGAATGTACAGAGATGGACAGGTTAATATATAGATGAAAAAGAAGAAAGAGTGTATATTTTTCCAATCTTGGAACTTGCTTTACACCTGGTTAAATATAAGAAATGAGGTAGTAGAAGGCTAACAAAAATTATACATAAACCTAACCCTAACCCTAATCAATCCAATCCTGAGTAGCATAACTAACTGCTGTATGTTTCTTCTTTTTTTTCTTTCCTTTTATAATTTTGTTTTTTTTTCTTTTAAAATAATAAAATTATATACATAAAAAGAAACAAGTACTAAACAAAAAGTAATCAAATAAATAACATGAAAAACACAAAAATTCTTTGGTCATATAACGAGAAACAAGAAATACAGACAGTTATAGGTACTCATTCCAGGTAACAAAGGGAAAATTAAGTGCAGGAAGGAAGAGAGTTTGTAGACTAAGCCTTGGGTGCACCAAAAATAAATAAATAAATAAAAAATAAATAAATAAATAAATAAATTAAAAAGACAGCCTCAATGACTTTGGATGTAGCAGCTCTAAACAATGATGTTACAAACCAATCTTCTAGAATGAGCCTACAATGATGAAGCTGCACAACAAATGACAACCATTTACCCAATAAGTGATGTCACAGAAGCAGTATTGCTAGTTACACAAGGCAGAAGGGCTATTTAAAAAGCACTTCCATAGGAGCGTTCTGCACACAGTCTAAACAGGAACCGTGCAGCCAATTGCGCAGCTGTATTGCGCAATCTTCCATGCCTGGGCGGAATGCCCAGCACATTCATGCTGGTGTATAATTACACTGCACCTAGATAAACAGGGATTCCAGTCATTGCATGCTTATTTACATTACAATAATTAATTCCAAGTGTCCATCTAGGCCTGTAAATCAGCATATGCAAATATTGATGCATCACTACACCCTATTTGTCAGTGGTGCATTTCCTGTTCAGTGAGTTAAATGGTCACGCTAGCTGCCAAATCAAACCGAGTGTGGAGGAACCAACTTGATCAGTCTGAAAGCATCTAGGCTTTATCGGGTTTCAGAAATGCTGTTTTACTGAAAATAGATCGAGGCCATCAAGGTTACCCGGGGCTGTTTATTTTAGATTTTTTTGTCTCTGTAAACAGAAGAGGTAGGCTCTACCTTGGATAACCCCAGACCAACAGCCATTTTAGTTCAGCTCTCTTTGGGCTGTGATTCATCATTACTTGAGCAGTCAACCAGTCTGAGAAGAGAAGGGTCTTCAAGGGACAGGCCCTCCCTATATATTTTCTTTGGTCTGCCCATATCTTCACATCGGTTTTTCCCTTGATGTGCTCTGTTATTAATAGGAAGGCCGGCTGGAGCTCAGTAGCTGGGCATACATTTTGCAGGCAGAAGGCCATATTTTCATATACAATGCCAACTATGGATATGGTTGGGAAGAAATTTGAATGAGTTTAAATGAGTTCCCCTCTTTTTATAAACTTAAGATCTGCTGGGGAGAGGACATTCCGTGTCCCACTACTAAGAACAGTTCATTATGTGGGAACATGAAGGCTTTCTTAGTTTTGGCACCACAACTGTGGAATGTCCTCCCCTTGGAGGTGAGATTGGTGCCAACATAGGCATTTCAGCTCCTAGTAAAAAACATTTATTAGAGCCTTTGGGGCATGAGGATTGTGGCCTGCACAGGTTTTAATGCAATGTTTTTTTAAAAAACATTTTAACTTGTTGATTTTCTTTTTTAAAAACTAATTAATTTTAGATGGTTTTTAACTCATTCCGTATGGCTCTGTAACACTTTCAGAGATCCATTTATAAGTCATGCGGGTTATAAATGTTTCAAATAAATAAATGAAACGAGATCAAGAAAGACATCTGAAGTTGTTAGGGACAGCACTGGCAGTTGTTGTAGGCAACATCCATTGCACTCTTGGTGTGTTGACCCCAGTGAGTTCTCCAAGTGCAGGAAACTCAACAGCATAATTTTTAGTTAACAGTCTCTCATTTTTGGACTTGGTATAATGTGACCTGGTGTGGCGTAGCTTTCTCAGTCGGTGAAGGTCAGAGATGTGCTCTTCAGGAGTAGGTATCCCCAGATGTGCTCTTCAGAAGTAGGTGTCCCCAGTAGAATTAGAAGAACATCCTCTAAACTTTATAGAACTTGGGCATTCTGAACAAAAAAAACAATGCCATCTACTATCGAAAAAGATTCTCTTTCCCACAGTATCCTAAGGCCCAGTGTCTAAAATTACCTAGCAGTATGTACCACTTTCTAATATGTGTTGTGTGGTTATGGTCATGACCAACTCTTCATGACCCCGTGTCCATGAAGTTTTCTTGGCAGCAATACTGGAGTGGTTTGCCAATTCGTACTCCAGGTGCCTACAGCACCTGGTATTCCCTTGTGGTCTCCCATCCAAGTACTAACCAGGGTCAACCCTGCTTAGCTTCCAAAATCAGGTGAGGTTGGATTACTTAGGGCATCTAGGCAGCTACTTTCTAATATGTTTGTCCTTTAAAAAAATGGAGACTGAGAGAGATGTTTCCCAAGGTGTTTCTCAGCATTTTGCTGAGTTTTTTTCAGGTCATAGTGCCAATTGTCCACTCAACCTTTAGAGGGATCTCTGAGGTAGGGTTGGAGTGTGGGCAAGGATAAGCATCTTTATTGAGAGAACACATGGATGTCAACACAGAGATGGGCTCAAAATGCTATCATATTAAGTGGCGGTGATGTTTTGGACCACAACTCCCAGAATTCTGAGCCTAGATTGCCAATGACAAAGCACTATGAGAGTTGTGGTCCAAACCATCTGGCATGCTGAAGGTTCGCCACCACCATGCGGGGATAAACCCTTCTTGTTTATTTACAATCAAAAATATTGTGCCAAAATATATGCCTACAACACTTACACAAATACAAATATTGACATGCAGACACAGAAATAGCCAGTAATTGGCATTTTAAAAGTTAGGGACGTAAAATGTCTGTGAAGAATTTCAGTCATCAAGGTGAGGTTACCCGGAAGCTGAGTCATGCCTACTGGACTTCTTTTCTTCTAAATTGCCATGACTTTTTTTCAGTTGCCTTGACTCAACTTTCAGATTAGGGATTTAAGACTTTTACATTTAAAATTTGATAGCAAAACGAGTAGCGATTTCTTGAAAGAGGTCCAGTAAATAAAAGTGCATCTCAAGTCAGATTCTGACACTGTACATATATTACAAAAATGTATCACTGGTAAGCAATTGCTAGAGATGATCATCTTTCACTCAGGTTTCCAGAACATGCGGAATACATTTGAAGTTATATACATAGAACAAATCTAAAGCTGGTAGCTTGGCAACCCTAGACAGCAGCATCACCTCTGATGTGATCCCAAATGTCTCTGGAATGCTACAGAATACTATTACTTCACTGCAGATGACGAAATGTGCAACCAGCTTTGCACACAGGGCAGCAGCTTGTGCCTTCTTGTCTCTTCCTTCAGGCAAAAAGTGTTTTGAGGCACTACTAGTGGTGTAGTGGCACATTTTTTTATTTTCCAAGATATGAAACTTTGTGTGCAATTAGTGTTGAAATAATTAAAGTGGTATGTGGGGAAATTAGCCATGAAAATGAAAGTGCTTTTAAAAATGAGGCTTGAATAATCATTGCAAAGGCAATCAGCCAATTCTCATCGTAGAAAATACTGTACTATATTTTCCACATCTATAAGATGCCCCATGTATAAGTCGTCCCCCATTTTCCAACCCAAAGTTACAGTTTTGCAACCATATAGTTCTCACATTTGCTTACTTCTGTATATAATAGCGAGTCTTTAAGGTGCCACATGTTTTTGTCTTTTATTTTGTTTTGTTCCTTTGATTTTTGCCTGGAATTCTGTGTACAAGACAACTCTCAATTTCTAGTCTAACAATTTTAGACAAAATATAGTCTTATACATGGGGAAATTCTGTAATTTTCTTTTGATTACTGACAGTTGAACATATTTATATTTGGACAACCACCTGGCAAGTATCCTTTGATTTGAATTCCTGCACGGAGCGCAGGGGCTGGACTTGATGGCTTTATAGGACCCTTCCAACTTCACTATGTTATGATTTTCGAATTCTTCTAGGATATTCCAATGCATTAACATGACCGGGGGGGGGCGTTTGCACATGCTCTATCTTGCATTCTCTGTAATTACAGTACCTTGATGTTACAATGCCTCAGTGCTACAGTATCTTGGTGTGGGAGATCCTTTGTGTGACAGACCCTTACTCCTCCAAGCTTTGCAAAATTTTACTCCTAGTAAGGATGCTTATCATCATAACGGCAGCCTGCCTTATTATAAGTTACAAATGCTTCGAAATCCAGTAGGTGTAATAAGAACAGAGATTCCTATTATAGTTTGTGGTGCATCGGATCCTTAAGACTTATTGACTGTGGAAGAGAGAGAGTTTACAGTTGGAAGGGAAAGGTAAATAAACATAGGAAGACAGAGGAGGCACACATTGACAGTCGACTCATCAATGTCCACACCATACCAACCAGATACCAAGAACAATTGTATAGTAACAACAACGGTAACAGAGGAGGAGCAACTTTGACGGTTACTTCACATCCTTCCTAGTTCCAAGATTACGTTCGTTTTGTGGTCACGTGGTCTTGTCCTAGTTCTGTCCCTGTTTCCGTTTACCCATGGGTGTGATTAATGGTATCGTGACAACTGTTACTTCATGTCCTTGTTTCGTGACAATTACTGAATTTTCCTGGCTTCGTTTACCCTTTTTTTTTTTTTTGGACGGGCTTCCATTTTTCGATATTTCAAATCTCCACAATTTTGCCTTAAGTGGCAAAACTCCCAGTTTCATGCCTTCTTCCCTCTCTGTGATGCATTGTTTATGCCATTGGGATTGTACTGGAGAATGCAACTTCGCACTCCTGCCATTAGATGGAGAATGTGTGCATTGCGTGACAAACTTAACTTCATGGGCACTTGTCTCAAAACAAGAACTGAGACAAGACAATTCCCGAGGCCAGGCAGAGGTATGTCTCATCATGCTCTGTTCCCGGTTCAGGGGGCGTGGTCGGGATGAACTCCTGCCATCATGCAATGGACATGGAGTAACTTTTTTTCGTACTGGTCCCAAGTGGGACAGCGAACCACGATGAGAGGGACATGAAGTAACCATTATAGATTTTCCTCCATAGATTCAAACTGCTTTGTCAGGGTGAGCAGTTAGGATGATTCTCTGTGTGTCCTTAATATGCTTAAAGATGACTCCATTTCATGATGCCCATGGAAATGCATTCCAGCCTGATGCCAATTCATGCCCTG
This sequence comes from Phrynocephalus forsythii, assembly GCA_029282475.1. NCBI lineage: Eukaryota > Metazoa > Chordata > Lepidosauria > Squamata > Agamidae > Phrynocephalus > Phrynocephalus forsythii. Next base: position 107,427,588 of record JAPFRF010000003.1, on the reverse strand, counting down.
TGCAGAGCTACTATTTGGGAGACTGGGCATGGAGCACTCCCCCAGCAGACAGAAAGGTTGCTTCAATAGAGCTTGATCCTGTTGAAGTGACCCTTTGTGGTGTCATCAGGCATGTGTCTTTGTAGCTTCACATCCTTCGAGGGAAAAAGGGAAGAACTAGGAGAGGTCATTTTACTCCCTTCTACTCATTCAGTACAGAGGCTTCAATATTGTACTAGAACATTGGTTCTGAATACATTCAGTACTTCCTCCGATGTGGAGCTCACTCCTCTCCGTGGTTCACAGCTGAGCTGCAGGCGATGAAACAAGAGCGGCAGAAGCTGGAGGACAGCTAGAGGACAGATGGCAGAGAATAAGGCTGCACTTAAGCAGCTGACCGGCTGTTATGTACACGCGATCAGGGACGCTAGAACATCTCATGCCTCCCTGAGAATTGGTGAGGCCTCAAACCACCAGGCGGAGCTCTTCCAGGTGGTTCGAGACCTCTCCAATCCTGGTCAGCCTCCTCCTCCTCCTAGTGAGTTCACTAGTGAGCAATTTGCAGCCTATTTTAGATCCAAAATAGAGGCCATCTGCTCCGATCTCAACTCCAGTTGCGATAATCCCTCCTCCTTTATCCCGGGGGCCTCACCCCCTCGGTCCTCTCGGTTGGTTGAGTCTGGGCTTGTGTTACCAGCGGAGGCCTCCAGGGTTATGGCTTATTGTCAGCCGGCGGCCTCCCCTTTCGACCCCTGCCCAGCTTGGCTCATTAAATCCGCCGGAGGAAAAATGCCGGAGTGGGCATCTACTATTGCCACCACTTCCTTCAGAGAAGGAAATTTTCCTTCTCGCCAGAAGGAGACTTTGGTGAAGCCCACTTTTGAAGACTGGCTTGGCATTGGACGATTTAGTCAACTATCACCCGACTGCCATTGCTCCCTTCCTGGGCAAGGTTGTCGAGAGGGGGCCGCTGTCTGGCTTCAGTCTTACCTAGAGGAGAATCACATCTTGGATCCCTTCCAGTCCGGGTTCAGGCCTCTTCAGGGGACTGAGACTGCCCTGGTCGCTCTGCAGGATGATCTCCTCAGGGAGGCTGACAGGGGGTGTTCCACCCTGTTGGTCCTCCTTCATCTGTCAGCGGCCTTTGATACCGTTGACCACAGTAACCTGCTGGATCGGCTCGCCGAGGCGGGAATCGGGGGCTTGGTGCTCTGCTGGCTCTGATCCTTCCTTGACAGCTAGTCTCAACAGGTTCAGCTGGGGGGTGAGTTGTCGGCTCCTTGGATGCTCCCTTGTGGGGTGCCCCAGGGATAGGCAATCTCCCCTATGCTGTTCAATGTTTCCATGAGGTCGTTGGCGGAGGTCATCAGGAGATTTAGAGTTCGCTGTCATCAGTACGCTGATGATACGCAGCTCTATCTCTCCTTTTCTACATCTGCAGTGGAGGCAGTTCACTCCCTTGATCTGTGCCTGGAGGCTGTTCAGGAATGGACCAGGATTAACAGGCTCAAACTGTACCCTGAGAAGACCGAGGTAGGGTTCTTCGGGGCGCCCTCGCCTGGGTACAATGGCTCCCTCCCTAGTCTGGGGGGTGTTTCCCTCCAGCCTACGGACAGGGCCAGGAATCTGGGTGTGGTTCTGGACTCAGCCCTCTCCCTGGAAGCCCAGGTGATGGCCGTCTCCAGGGCCGCTTTTTTCCACCTCCACAGGATCACCCAGATCTGCCCGTATCCTGATGTCCTCCCTGAGAACGGTTGTGCAAGCCCTTGTGATCTCGAGGATTGATTACTGCAATGCCCTCTACGTGGGGTTGCCCTTGACCCTTGTCCGGAGACTTCAACGGGTGCAGAATGTGGCGGCCAGACTGGTGGTGGGTGCTCGTAGACATGACCACATCACCCCAGTTCTGGCCTGCCTGCATTGGCTCTCCGGATAAGGTTCAAGGTCCTGGTTTTGGTTTTCAAAACCCTCCATGGCCTAGGTCCTGAATACCTGTCGGAGCGTATCTCGCAGAGGTCATCTGAGGCCAGGCCCAGTCAAATGTCGCAGGCGTGCTCACTCAGGGTGCAGCCGCACTTTCTCTGTTGTGGGCCCATCCTTATGGGACCACCTCCCGAGTGAGCTACACCTTGCACAGTCCCTGCCTGCCTTCAAAAAGGCTTTGAAAACCTTGCTTTTTAAGGAGGCATATAGCAACCTACTTTAGTTTTTTTTAGTTGTTTTTCTTTTTCTTTATCCACCCATCTCCTGATGTCTCTTGCCTGTTTCCCCCCTCCATTCTATTTGTATTATATGTTTTTCACTGCAGATTTTTATGTCTTTTAATGCTGTAAACCGCCCTGAGTTCCAGTTTGGAAGAAGGTGAGGTATAGAAATGCAACAAACAAACAAACAAATAAATAAATAAATATCAGCGAAAGATGAGCCTTTAGCAATATGTAATGGGGTGGTATTGGAAAGTTCTGACATCCTAATCTTTTCTGTGACCCCTTTCTGAATGTATGAAAGGATGGGGGTTGTGAGTTTTAGGTTAGGATAACACATACATGCCCTGGATTTGTTGGCTGGGTTACAGTGGTGCAGTGGTTAAAATGCCTGTACTGCAGGTAAAACTGTGCTCACACCTGGGTTCAATCCCTGGTAGCAGGCTCAGCCTTCCATCCTTTTGAGTACCCAGCTTGCTGGTGTAGCCTGCACACTGTACTTTGTGGAGAGACTACTTGTAGTAGTATGGAGCGGTATATAAGCAGAACACTTTGGAAGCCCCCAGAGTTCATACAAAGGATTGTTAAGAAATGTGGGACGTTACTGTTTTCCCCCTACAATGTCTTGGCCCACTGCCAACAGTATGAAGAGCGTTAATGAGAGTCTATACTTCCCCTTTATCTCCTGATAAAACTGCAAGCGAAGGACGCTTGAGAGAGGCTATATGTCTCCACAACTCTCCATGGGAGCCCAGGATTCATCCTGGCATGCTGTTCTGTGCCGCAAGCCAAACAAAACAGCTCCCTGCTGTCAAGAAGGCATGTATCGAGAACAAATAACACACAACTCTCTTACACGCACGTACCACAGAGCGCGTCAAGTTAGTAGAAACTATTGCTGAAATGTAAATGTGGCCAACAAGAACAACAACAAAAAACTAATTCTCAGCCATATCTTTGCAAACAAAAGTGTCAATAGGAGAGAGATGCCTGCTCTTAAAATACAACTGCACTTTCTAAACGGAAGGCAGTTGTGTTTTATTTTACGAGATCCCGTCCCCACTCAATCCTGTCACATATGTGAAGGGAGAATGCTTGTTAAAAGGGAATGCAAGGTTGCATCCAAGAACTGGAAATTCTTTAGAGTTACTTGTTGCAAAAGGTCTCAGAATAAGTAGCCCATTCCATTTGTGCATGACAGCAGGGCAGGGGGAGAATGCAGTGCATTGCATTATTTGCTAATCTGCTAGTTTCAGTCAGTAGGGGGTGTTGTTATCCCTTCCCTTATATGTGAGGTAACTGGAAAATGGTGAGGTGTTTTTAAATTTAACATATTTTTACCCCACCTTTCGCTTTAAGAAGGACCCAAGATGGCTTGATTCTTTAAAATACAATATAGAAAGCTAAGAATAATAGGTATGCAATGTTAAACAAATAATACACTTAAAGGCAATAAACAAAAGCAACACATTCAGAGAAGCAAGGTGCAACTATCCTTTTAAAAACCCTGTTTAGACTGCCAGTCACTGAGGGAAATCTTGCCTGAAGAGAAATGTCTTGGCCTGCTTGCAGAAGGGCAGCAGAGATGGGGCCAGGCTGGCCTCCTGTGTGAGAGAATTCCACAGTCTGGGTGGGAGCAGCCAAAAAGAAGGCCCTGTTCAGTGTCCACACCAAACACACCTGGGAGGATAGTGGGATCAAGAGATAGGCCTCCCCCGATGATCTTAGGCTGTTCTTCTGCTGCTCTGTTTGTTTATATGCACGTGCCACTTTTTTTTTTCATTTAAGTAATTTTTGGGGGGAGAAGGGGGGAATGTGGGGGAAGAGGGGGGAATACACTATAAAGATTACATTGAATATATCAAGTCAAAAATAACAATTTAGCATATTAACGAATCACCAAATAGCATCACAATACTAATAAGTTTGTTACTTCTTGCCATCTTTTTTTGGAAATCTCTTCATAGTCTTCTTTTAGAAAACTGGAGAGCCTGTCGATTTCAATACATTCTCTTATCTTTTTGTGGAAGTTTCTCTCTGTTGGCACTTCTGATTGTTTCCAAATTTTCACATACAGTATCCTTGCTGCAACTATTACATGATGTACATATTTCTGGTCATATGAGATATCTACTATATTTAATAGAAAAAATTCTGGTCTAAGCTTTAACTTAATCTTCAAATAGACATGGGCACGACTTGGCGAAATTCTCGTTTCCGTTTCCGTTCCTCATTTCCGTTACACAACGGAAACGGAAACGACAATTAAGCCGTCAGAACTCGAACTTGAACCGATAAACAATAAATTGGGTCTGATTTGTCGTTGTCATTCATGGCATCGCGCAGCGATCGCACGATGCCAAGCGGCACAGAAAAAAAGTTTTAAAAATTTAAAAATCCCTATTTCCGGCCAAAAAAGCAGGCGAAAATATGCCTGTCTGAGGGCACCTACCAGAGGGGTGGTTTCTGGGGGGGTCCCCGGCCTCCCCCCCTCCTGTCCTGGGCTGCTGGACCTGGTACCAGGCTGGGGGGGCATCAGTCTCGCCGTCTCCATTTGCCATGCGGTGCGGGGGATCCAAAATGGCGACCACAATATTTTTTTGAAATCGTGGTCCAAAAACCCACCAAAGCACCACAGAAACATGCGAAAATTAGCTATTTTAAATGCTTGAATTTTTACAGTAGCAGCAGTGGGTTTTTCTAGCAATAAAACGTCTCCATTGATTTTATTTTATTTTATTTTATTTTATTTTTTTACACCTGTGCAATGATGGGCTGGCCATGGGATGGGACCATGCAAATTTTTGGAGCCATTCCACCAATCGCATGGCCACTTGGCCAGGTTTTGACTGAGACTTCTGGGATGTGCCAGTTGGGCATAAAAAGCCCACTATAACCCTAGCCCTAGCCCTAGCCCTAACCCTAACCCTAACCCTAACCCATACGCCAGTACACTGTCCTTCTTAGTGGGTCAGAGGCACCCAGAGGTGCAGCCCACTAACTCACCCTAACCTTACCCGTAATAACCCTAAGCCTAGCCCTTGCCCTAACCCCAACCCTAAGCCAGATCTGTACTCACATTGCACTACATGCAAGTACACTGTCCTTCTTAGTGAGTCAGAGGGCGCCCAGCAGAGGCATTCTTCTCTCACCTCGCTTACAGTCCGAAGTTCCAAAAATCTCCAAACCTGTACGCCAGTATGCTGTCCTTCTTGGTGAGCTAGAGGCACCCAAAAGAGAGGTGCCTCTGCCAGTGCCACTTGGTATGCAATGGCTACACGGTCATGTACCCTTCCTTTTCCCTTTGTAGGGGGCCAGAGGAGGCATCCACCCCAGAGAGGTGCCTCCAGGAGCCTGCTACCCTACCCCCCCAAACCAGTACTAACGACAAACGACAAATGAAATTTTTGAAAAATTTCGCGACAAACGGAAATGAGCCGAAACGGGCCAGCTCCAATACACGACAACTCGAAACGTCATTTTTCCTGGTCGTGCCCATCTCTCTTTCTATAAATAATTTTACCATTATCCAGTATGCCTTTGCCTCTTTATATGTCCACCACATATGGTAGAAGGTACCACTGTCATGTTTACATTTCCAACATTTGGGTGAACAATTATACATCTTAGATAAATGGTTGGAGGAAAAATGCCATCTATAAAACATCTTATAACAATTTTCCTTAAAGGCTATAGATTTAAAGAGTTTAACTGTATTCCACAAGAAGTCCCATTTGTTTAGATGAATAGGATAACCAAAATTTTCTGCCCATCTTATCATAGTATCTTTTACCATTGTATCAATCATTTTTTTCATTTAGCAAAATACTATAGAATTTATTAAGAAGCTTTGAGTCGCCAGAGGATAGTATTTTGTCGAGTGGAGTGTCATTAGTCATAAATCCCCCCTCTTTGGTGAGATTTTTAAAGTGTGAGTATAGTTGTTGGTACTTCCACCAGTCTAACTTGTGACCTTCAGATATTAATTTTGCTAGTGGCTTCAAAGAGCAATCAGCATTCAAAAGTTGTCTATAGGTTAGAGGTTTAAGGCTTGCACTTGTATGGGGACCAGTTATCGCTCCTAACGGAGATAGCCACATTGGTGCTTTAGGATAAAACTGTTTTTTTATGGATAGCCATATTTTAATTAAGGCATTCCTTATCCAATGTTTTTTGAAAAGGGTAGGTATATTACCCTTATACCATACATAATGATGCCAGCCCCTGTCCAAATCATGACCCTCAAGCTGCAGTGTTCTATTATTTGTCATCAAGATCCAGTCTTTAACCCAAGTCATAGCAGCTGCCTTGTAGTACAACACCAAATTGGGCAGAGCAAAACCACCAGCTTTAGTTCTGTCCTGTAAATAAACATTCCTAATCCTTGCTTTTTTTCTTTTGCCATATAAACACACATATACTCTTTTCCAGGTCTGAAATAATCTTGAAGTTAGGTAATATAGGTAGACATTGAAATAAAAAGAGCAATTTAGGTAAGACAGTCATTTTAACTGCAGCAATTCTGCCCATTAGAGATAACTGAAGTCTTGACCAAGTTTCCAGGTCAGCGTTGATTGCTTTTATACCATTAACATAGTTATCTTTGAGTAGAGTGTTACAGCGGTTGGACAAAATGATGCCCAAGTATTTTGTCTTGCTAGCATGTTGGAAACCTGACTGGTTAACCAACATTCCAGTCATAAGTGGGGTCATATTTTTTTGTGAGCAACAATGTTTTTTCTCTATTAACCTTTAGTCCTGAAATTTTAGAGTAGGCCTCCAAAATCTTTAATAGCTCTGGAAGGGAGGTCTGTGGATCCTTCATAATAACCAACAGATCGTCCATGAAGGCTTGCACCTTATAGACTTCTCCTTTGCTTTGTATACCTTGGATACCTGGGGTATTTCTTATTACATGGAGTAATATTTCTAAAGATAGAATAAACAGCAAAGGAGAGAGAGGACATCCTTGCCTGGTACCTTTATGTATCTTAACTGTGTCTGTAAGGTAGCCATTTACTACGATTCTAGTGTTTTGTGCAGAGTAAATTTGCTCTATAGCTCGTAGCATTCTGTGGCCACACTGTAAATAATCTAACTGAGTTTTAAGTAAAGACCAAGATACATTGTCAAATGCTTTCTCGGCGTTGATGAATGCAAAGGCAACTTGCTTCTCAGGGTGACATTCATAGTACTCCAACACATCAAGGAAAGTTCTAACATTGAATTGAAGGCGTCTTTTTGGAAGAAAGCCATTTTGATCGTGGGATATCAGAGATGGTAGGATCATCCACCATCTGTTTGCCAAAATGGTTGCAAATATTTTGTAATCCCCGTTTAGGAGAGCAGTTGGCCTGTAGTTTTGGATAAAGTCTCTGGATTTCCCTTCTTTGGGAATCAATGTTGTATGGGATGATTTCCATGAATCTTGTATATCTTCGCCCTCTAAAATTAGATGTAAACAGATTTTTCATATTTCCCGAGACTATATCAGAATTTTTTTTTATAAAATTGTGCCGGTATCGAATCAGGTCCCGGGGCCTTGTTAATTTTTTTTTGATGATTAATGGCCTCTGTTGTTTCCATCATTGTAATAGGAGCATTTGTCATAACTCTCTGTTCTTCAGTAAGTTTTGGAAAATTGGCTTGTTCTAAATATTGGAAAATGGCATCTTTATTTATTGTCTCCGGCTTGAACAGATTCTGGTAATATGCCTCTATGATTTTTTGAATTTGAGATTGGTCTGTCTGGTTTTCCCGAGTTTTATCTTTGAGTGTTAGAATAAGTTTTTGGGATTGTACCTTTTAAAACTTATAAGGTAACCATCCACCTGGTTTGTTTTCATTTTTGACGAAGTTCAGTTTGGCCAATTTAATCTTGTGGGTTATGTCTGCTGTTAAAATCAGATTGAGTTCATGCCTGCAGGAGGCTAAGTCTTTATTCAGCTGCTCATTTCGTGGATCAAGAATTAAGTCCTTTTCTAGCTTTTTCATCATATTAAGAATGGATTCGGATTTCTTCTTTCTCTCTTTGTTCCGTCTTGCCATATATTGGATGACAAACCCTCTGAAATAAGGCTTTGAGGCATCCCACACCGTTTTCAGTGGGGTGCCCTTGTTTAGATTCAATTCAAAGTATAGATTCAAGTCTTTGGCTGCCTCTAAGATAAATTCTTTGTCAGTCCACAAAGCTGAATTAATTTTCCAGTGTCTGGACTTACCCAAAGTTTTCAATGTCCACAGGATAGCATTATGATCGGATATTGTCCTCAGGAGAACTTCTATGTCTCTTGTATTTAATAAAAGATCAGATGAAACCCAGCACATATCAATATGGGAGAAAGAAGCATGTTGTCTTGAATAAAAAGTGAAGCCGCCCTTTAGTGGATTTTTCTTTCTCCAGATGTCTTGGCGTTCTAAAATGTCGGACATGTCAAGAAAGGATTTTGGCAGTGTGGAAGTTGAGGTCCTGTGTTTTTTCCCTTTTGATATTTTCCTATCCACGGATGAGATGTGTACAGCATTAAAGTCCCCCAATAGAATTAACTGATGATTTTCATATTGCAGAAGCCAATTCTTCAAAAAAGACTTGTCTTCCATGATTATTGTTTGGGGCATATATACCAACAATAATTTTTTTTAGATTGAATATTTGCTTGGACAAGGATCCATCTTCCTAACTGATCTTTTTCCAGAAGAGTTGGAGAAAGTTCTGGTTTGATATATAGTGCCACCCCATTTTGCTTCTTTTCTTTATTTGAGGTGGAAAACAGGTTGCCCAATCTATTTTGGATTAAGTATTGTCCGTGCTTTCTCAATACATGGGTTTCCTGTAAACAGATAATTGCACATTGTTGTTTTTGGAGGAGTTTAAATGCCTTGCGTCGCTTTTGCGGGGAATTTAATCTGTTAATATTCCATGTTAGGATTTTCTGAGCCATCTTGTTTTACTTCCAGTGGTATTTCCTCCCTGGTTTAGGCCTAAGTTGTCTTTTTGGCTTGGCGCCTTCCATCACACCAGTATCTTGATCTTGCTTGGATGTCCCTTGTTTGGAAGCCTGGTTGGATCGGCTATCATCTTTGGTGGCGGTTTGGTTGTTGATTGAGTCTTCACCCTCGGAATTAGATGAGGAAGGGGAGGAGAGGGAGAATCTCAACTTCTCTGCATTTTTCTCTGCAAAGGTTCTAGCTTTCTTGTAGGAATCAATTTTCTGTATTTTCCCTTCCCATTGAAAGGTCAAACCCTGAGGGTAGATCCATCATGCTTGAGCAGGAGTTTGGTAAGAAACGTATATTCTTTCTGCAATTGACAGACCTCCCATGGAACATCTTTCAATATTGTCACTTTGGATTCATTGATTTTCACCTCCTTATCTCGAATAACTTTGAGGATGCAATCTTGGGTGTATCTTTTGACAAGTTTGACTATTACCTCCGAAGGGAGCTTGTTTTTTCTAATATAGGCTGTAGGTTGGCGATAGATCACATCTACTTCATGAAGAAATTCTTCTACGGGTGCCTCAAGCAGGGCGGCCAGACCTTCCCCAACCAGACTGTAGAGATTCTCATCTTTATCAAAGGTGAGACCTTGAATCCTTAAAATTTTGGATGAAGATTCAATTTCTTGCATGAGAACCTGTCTATTAGTAGATTCCATTGTTGCTTCTATCTCTTCTAGATGGAAGTCTGTAACCCCCATGTTGTCCTCCAACACCTGTAGCCTCCCACAAAAGGAATCCATCCTGGCATCTACCCTCACAAAACCTTCTTTCATTTCAGTTCTTAGCCCAGAAAAGGCTGTGTTCTGGTCTGAGATAAGTTTCATCTGACTCATATTTAACTGGTTAAGCATATCTAGGACTTGGTTGGTCTGGCTTGGTTGTTGAGTCATGGCTGGAAGGGAGGGATGAACCAGAGAAGTGGAAACAGTCTTTTTTGTTAAAGATGGAGTTTTGCTCATTTCAAAAATTGCAATGCAAAGCCACTGCAAACAGAGGAAGTCCAACCGAAAGCGTGCTGTGCTCACAGTAGAGCCAGTTTACTCATTTCCAGAAATAGTGCAGAAATCAGTTGTTAACAGAGGAGAATCCAGCAAATGTCGTGCTGTATTCACAGTAGAGTCAGCTTGCTCATTTCCAAAGCAGCAATGCAAAAGCAACTGCATACATAGGAAAGTTCAGCAGATGGAGTGTTATATCCACATTAGAGCCAGGGATGGCAGAAATGAAAGTAAAAGTTGTTGTTTAGAGTTTTATCTGCCTTCGAGGGGAGAAAATAAAAAAGCAGCCCTTCCCGTAAGCAGATAGAAAAGAAAGAGGCAGAGAAGTATTTAATAGAGGAGCGGATTCTCTTTAGGTGAGTTTTTGCTTGATTTTTATACCTTTGGAAGGGCTATCTGATGGAAAAAAGCCACTCACTTGCAGAAGGGGGGGAGGCAGCTTCTCCACCGTCCAGTTCTCCCACGGTCTCAGACGCACGAGTGATTATTTCCCCAGGGGTATCTACCCTCACAAGGGAGGGGAACCACTCCCGGGATGCCTTGGAGCGAATCTGGGATATCTTCTGCTCCCAGTGGGTGATCGTAGGATGGAAATCACCCTCTAGAGACCTGGAATGCATCGGCGCCGGCCAGGGCTGCTTTCAGCAAGCGTCTGTGCTGATCGCCGCCATCTTGCCCCTCGCACGTGCCACGTTTTATTTTGCAATTTCTGCCTCTTGGTGATGGTATAAACGGGCGGTATATAAGCCCAATAAATAAATAAATAAATAAATAAATGTGGCAGGAGTGTTGCGGGTGCTGTTTTTTTAAATTGTGGTCTTTGTTGTTGTGTCATTACAGTTGTGATCGACTCTTCATGACCCCATGTCCATGGAGTTTTCTTGGCAGGAATACTAGAGTGACCTGCCAGTTCCTACTCCGGGCGCCTACAGCATCTGGCATTCCCTGGTAGTTGCTCATCCAACTGCTTTATCCAACTGTAAAACACTCTGAGTATTGCATTGCACTAATGGTGTTGTTATACAAATTAAATAAATAAATCTTAACATCCAGGCAGGCTCATAAAGGGGGTGGGGTTCCTGACATAGCTTGGACCCCAGCTGTAAACAAGAAAAATCAGCCAAGAAGGCTGATGCAGCTAAGATGCGTGGGTGTCTCCCAGCACTCCCTAGAAAAGGTTATGGTGGAACTGTGTACCACTCTGCCACTCAGAGCTGCCAGGCACTTATTTTATGGCAAAGGACCATCCATGTTTGCTTCCAGGCTGTTCCCAGCATCAACTTGAAGTAGCTTTAAAGATTAAAAACCCAAATCTAAAGTTTATAGTTCCCAGAGCACTCAAAAATGTGTAGCATCTGGCCAGGCTGACTAGAGAGTGCCGTAAATTGTTTATAGTTTTTAAAAGGCTTATGAAAAGTATCCGTGCTTTCCAGAACCTTGTGTGGCTCTTGTCCTCTGCTTTCCTTTGAATTCTTGGGTGTTTTAACTTGGCTTAAATGCGGTGTTGTCATTTATATCCTATTTATCCAGTTCGTCCATTGCTTTACAAACTATCCAGGGGGAATCGATCTGTTTTACAAAAACATAGAAATGCAACCAATAAACATACCTTATAACCAGAATTGTTGGTAGAGTTGATTTCTTAATGTTTAAAAGGCCACCTCAAAATACAGCATGGATGCACAACAATGGCAAACAGCCAACAAGTAAACAATGGAACACAGTTGACAGCAACGGAAAACAGCAGAGAAGTAAACAACTCAAGGATCCATGGCTTGCACAAAGAACATTCTTATACACATATATCTACTGCAAACACATTCTCCTTCCCATCCCTTCAAAGGGTCTCAAGAGTTCCCCCTATTGCACTACACAGCTAAACTGTGACCCATTTCCCCCCATCCTAGCCAAACAAAAGGTGGGGGGAGGGGAAAATGACAGGAGAATATTAAGTAAGCCATGTGATGACACTAAAGATGAGAACCAAGGAAAGAGCTGGGGAGAAAATGCTCATTTGTCTCCGAAACCCATCAGGTTTTATACTGCAGAATAGATGAAGGGCGGCTACAGTAAAAAAAAAAAATGTGCTGACGAGAAGCACTATCCGTACTAAATCACCGTGCACAGTGCTCTGTCCCCCTAATGGAATGCAGCGAGGACTGCTAATAAATTTCTGGCGAGAATGTCATCTCATGTTGGTATCAAGCCACTTGATCACAGCCCTTAAAAAGTAGAGCAATCATAAAATATAGGACAAAGAATGAGCGGCACACCTCAAACTATTTTACTGCTTCAGTGATCCAAGGAGAAATGGCTCTGCATGAGTCCAAAGAGGGGTGTTACCTTTGCATCTTCAACAGCACCATTCAGGAAAATCAGAACTGCTGCAGGCTTTGCGGCTGACTTGAGAGAGGTAAGAGAGACAGTGAGAGAGAGGCTTCAATTTTTTTCAGTGCTGCCTTGATAAATTGGCAATTCCAGCTGATTTAAGAGCACAGGACGCTGGTCGATTCAGCAGGGAGCTCACTTGAAACAATGCAATGTCTACTTATTTATATTGATAAATATTTGTATATTCATCATTACTATATGGATATAATTATTTGCTATTAGGTTAGAATAGTCACAACTGAAGTAGAACCATTTGAGTCAATGCAACTGAACCCCCATTGATTCAGTAAGGTAAAGGTTCCCCACACACGTGTGTGTTAGTTGTGTCTGACTCTAGGGGTGGTGCTCATCTCTGTTTTCAAGCCAAAGAGCTAGCGTTGTGCAAGTCCGTGGCCATGTGGCCGGCATGGCTGCATAGAACACAGTTTTACCTCCCTGCTTTTTATGGCAGCACCTATTTATCTACTTGATTTACATGCTTTTGAACTGCTAGGTTGGCAGGAGCTGGGGTTAACAGAAAGAGCTCACTCCACTGCATGGCACCTGGGATTTGAACTGCCGAGCTGCCGACTTTGCAGCTGACAATTTCAGCGCTCTAGTCTGCTGAGCCAACACACCCCATACTACATTACACCCCCAAAGTGCTGACCTTAATGTACAAAGCACTATACAACCTGGGTCCCAGCTACCTCAAAGATTGAATCTCACAGTATGAACCAGCTCAGGTGCTAAGATCATACGGAGAGGCCCTTCTCCCCATCCAGCCACCTTCACTGGTATGTCTTGTGAAAGGGCCTTCTCAGCTGCTGTGCCCAGACTCTGGAACTCCCTCCCACTGGAGGCCAACACTGCCCCATCTCTGATGTCTTTCCGGAAACAGTCAAAGACCTGTTTGTGTGCATGGAACACTTTTTAACTTCCCGCTTTTTTATCTACTTGCATTTGCATGCTTTTGAACTGGTGGATTGGCAGGAGCTGGGGTTAACAGTGGGAGCTCGCTCCGCTGCGTGGCACTTGGGATTCGAACCGCCGAGCTGCTGACTTTGTAGCTGACAGTTTCAGTGCTCTACCCACTGAGCCACCATGCCCCACACTGAGCCACTCTAATGCACCGTACTATGTAAAGCAACAGGCTTTCAGCCGACAATGCTGGGAAAGGGTGAAGGCAGCAGGGAATGAGGAAGGCTAAATCCGAGATGGATTTAGTCCATAAAGGAAGCCACAGATTTGAGTTTGCAAAAACTGAGTAAGGCGCTTAATGATGCAACATTTTGGAGGGCACTCATTCTTAAGGCCACCACGGAGTCGAGCCAACAGGATGATATACTGTATAACAACAGCTGCAGCAGAAAGGTCAATTAATTTGTTGAAATGCTTTGCTCAAGGAGATAAATTTCTATTCCACTCCCCCGAGACATTTTATGCAATCAAAGTACAAAGGGATTCTAATACAATTATAAGACTTGTGATTAATTCACGGCCCCTGTGGGCCAAAAAGAGGAGTGAGCAGATAAGGTGATTAAAGAGAGCCTTGCCAATGCCTCTGATGGAGGTTACAATGGTCTTATTTTATCTATTCTCTTGGGTGTGCACTTTGCTCATGCAATATACCTCCCTTGGGAGTGATGTTGAGGACTGTTCATAAAATTAATCTTTCATTCAGTATGCAGTCGTATACACCTTGAATTTTAAAAAAGACATTTATTTTAAAAACTTGGCTAACATATATAAATTGAATCGTACCAGAACAGCTCTCTGGTGTACAGCTTATATAGTCTTGTGGGAAATGTATAAATATGAATGGCTTCAAAGAAAAAACATATGGCACACCTGTCCTTGTGACAGTGAGGAGTGACAGTGCTGGCACAACTACTTGCCCACATACAAGTTCAGTCATATTTCCCCTCCAAAATAAAAGCCATCCTGTCCAATTCTCATCCCCCAAATCAAGCATCCTTGTTATGAAACTCACATTCCAAAGGATCAAGCACAAAGCGTAGTTACATGGCTATTCAAGATTTACTCCAAGTTGCTGAATTCATCTTCCCACTCACCCAAAGCTTGGACCAGAAACTGGGTTTTAAAAAATCAGGATTTTGGCATTTGTAGCCAACAGCAACTTCAAGGTCTGTTAATTTGAAATTTGAAATTTAGTCTGTCAAATGCCCAGTTGTTCTTAAGAAACACCAGTTCGCAATCAATTCTGACGCCATCTGCACATTTCTTTTGACCAAGTTGTGCCCCTGATCCAGCAGGTTTTGCAGGCTTCTGAACTGATATAGAATCCTGAAAAACCTGTTTACCAATGGTGGAAATAAGATTAGTGTGGGTACCACCAAATATAATCCCTTCTTCAAAGTAGCTCTTTGAAGGGGATGGGACAAAAAACTTAGTTGGATGGTTCTAGCTTTGTTTTACAAGATTAACTCTAATGTCAAGGAGCATTCAGCCATTTTCAATGCAACTATATTCTGTTTAAAAAGACAAGAGGGCTGCTCTTATGAAAGGGAGTGTGTGTGTGTGTATCCAAAAATGTCAGAAGTGCATTTTTATGCAGATCTGTCTGCAGTGTCCTCTATTTTTAACTTCTGGAAAATGTTGCTAAAGAAAGCGCCAGAAGATCTATTAATCTCAGCCAAGCAGGGTTAAGCCACTGTATGTCAGACTTGTATTTAATAGCGTGATATTAAAACCAAACTTTTCAGAAACATTTTCCCCCACTTCCTTAGGACTGAAAAAACATTGTTTGCCAAAAGGCTCACTTCAAGAAGGAAACCTAGAATCTCAAAGTCTTTTATGAATATGCAGACAAGATATTATGCAGGCCTGAAGAACTTTTTTTTTGCACGAAAAAGTTGGACAGCACCATCTCATCATACCTCAGCCAGCACAATGAGGAATTGTTGCCATAAACCATTTACACTTCTCCGCTGGGATTTTTACAGGCATCACAAACCCCTTGTGAGGTAGATCAGTATTGTTTCAGTCCTTTGTGCAGTTGAGGCTGGGATATTATTTTATGATCATACAGGTATTTGGATTCTGCCTTCCTACTGCAAAGCAGGATAGTGTATATAGTGGATATCCATTTTTTTTTCTCCGAAGAGAAAGATGATGATACACACACCCCAACCAGGGCCCAAATTCTCCTGCAGTTAAAATCAACAACCATACATATAAGGACAATACTGTGCTGTTTAAAACTTCTTGGCTTACAACTGGTCAAACAGAGGCAGGAGAGATGCAGAACAGATGAACATAAGAAGAGCCATGCTGGATCAGGCCAAAGGCCCATCTAGTCCAGCTTCCTGTATCTCACAGTGGCCCCACCAAATGCGTCTGGGAGTGGACGGGACTAGATATCTGTCTCCTGATACCACTCCCCATGCATCTGGCCCTTGAAGTACCCTGGTTTTAAGCATCTACATCATGGTTTGTAACCTGTGATGGACGTTTCCTCCAGGAATCTGTCCAATCCCCTTTGGAAGGCATCCAGTCCAGATGCCATCGCCACATCCTGTGGCCAGATGGACAGAGCTTAGAAAGGTTTGCTTGCATGGCTCCCCATTTATACTGAGTGAATCTAAGAAGATGTTGGCCATGGTGCCCTCCAGATGTGTTGAGATGTTAGGCACAGATTGCATGTCAATGCTGGCTCCTAGCAACGAGATCTGTAAACCAACACATCTGGAAAGCAGCAGTTCAGAGAAAGATGAAGTAGATTATACTGGAATTCGAATTCTATCAAGTTGGGCCTAATTCTGTACTGGGGTAACTCTACTTACGAGCGGCTCTACTTACGAGCAAATTGACTTAAGAGTGGGAAACTGTTGCATTTTAACGGCTGCCTTACAAATTTTAGATGCGGTCTGCTCTACTTACATTTTTTATTTTTATTTTTTCAATTTATTTATTTATTTTTTAGATATCGCTGCTTTACTTATGAGTTGTTCGACTAATGAGGATACATTCGCAACGGATTCAACTCATAAGTAGAGGTACCACTGTATCTGCTTAGACATAAACACTTCTGAGTTCACAGTGACCTTTCAGATATGTGAATATTAGACGTATGCAAAAACACAATGGAAAATACATCGCTGTACTTCCAAAAGGCAGTCCTGTAAATTAGACCTCTTGAGCATCCACACTTCTACAGCTGCATTCAATAGTGCAAAAATATAACCACATTCTATTTCATAAAGTCACATTTCCAGCCCTTTTGCAAGCAGCCATGCCGTGTGGCCAACTTTCCCATCTCTGGTGGAGAACCTGATACAATCAGAACAGCTTGAAGGCAAACCCTGGACCAATTAGAGAAGAAGCAAAGAGAATTAAGATGGCCTCTCCAGTGTATTCCCTTTTCTGTTCCATGGAATCAGAATTTAAGAGGTGATTGGATTCAGATCGCCACAATCCCACCAGCCACCTGATGGTGCAACTGGGGGTCATTCTGTGGACTACAGTCCACAATCTTGTCAAGTTGGTGCTTGTCAGCCGAATTCAACTGGCATACATCTCAGCAGCTAAATGTGGCAAATGAAGACGTTAGCATAGGCATTGCTGTTGTACATCAGGTTGTCATATGGCAGAGGACAGCAAATGCCTAAGGGGCACTTTTCTTCACCTACAGCAAATGAGTTAGGCTGCCAGAAATATGCAATAAGTTTCCAGCCACAGTTCTAAAAAGTCACTTTTCTAGAACCTACATTTGAAATAGATCAAAACCGCAGTGTTAGCGAAGGTGCTTTCTTTAAAACGTCTTTCCTCATGCAATTTTCCTGACATACCCCACATTCACTCTCGTTTCCCCCCTATGAGGAATGACGTAAGAAATGCTCACATTTTCCTCAGAGAGGAACAGTAGCTCATAACTTGTCTAGTTTGAGACCAAGCTGGATATCGGTCAGACCTGTGATGTGACTTGAGCATGTAGCAAAGTTTCTAACCTTTCTATAGAAGCAAGCAGGATTAATTATGGACAGGCACACTTGCTATGTACACTTGTCTAATTTGCAGAATCTAGGGCTCATCCGAAGAGAGCACATGTTCTTCCTCGTATTGTGGTTGGTGCCATTTAAGGATAAATCTCATTTGCACTTTGGCGAACCTATGGCACGGGTGCCTAAGGTGGCACTCGGAGCCCTTTCTGTGGGCACCCGGCATCGCCCCTTCACAGCCACCTGTGTTCAGGTTAAATTGCTGTATTGGCACTTTGCAAAAAAAAAAAATAGTGGGTTTTGAATTGCAGTTTGGGCACTCAGTCTCTAAAAGCTTTGCCATCCCTGGTCTACATCATCTCCTCTTTTTATACCCATTAGGAATTTCATGGTGCAGCAGTTAAATTGCAGCCCAAACTCTGCTCATTAAACTGCAGTTCAAACTCCCCCTGGGTTCAACGTCAGCCATTTGGATGTGCACTCAGCCTTCCATCCTTTCAAGGCCAGTGAATTGAGTACCCAGCTTGCAATGTGTAGGCCCAGAGAGGCCTTGCAATGTGTAGGCCCAGAGAGTGCCTTATGTGCTATGGAGCAATATATAAGCTTTCTCTCGTAAGTAATCAGATTCACCATAAGAAATGATCCGAACGTTTCAGAAATCAGATTCTTTGCAATGAACAGATCAAATTTTTTTCTAAAAGCTGACCCCTTCAAAGTGATCTTCTCTGCTGGATTCTCTCTCCCCCCCTTTTAGTAGATTTTTTTAGTAAATTTCTTAATCTACTTTACTTTCGTAGATTAAATTAAAAAGTCACAATGGCAGCAGACATCTGATGGTGCCCACCTTAGAAATCAGCTGCCTTCAGAAACCTCCTGGGTTTTTCTGGGTTTCTGAAATGGATTAAACTGAAATGAAAACTTCTGACCAGATACACTCTCATGATTTAAACTCTGCAACTGGTAAACGGTGACCATCACCACCACCCCGACTCCTAAAGTTGGTTTTCAAAAGCATGGGCAGGAGGTGTGTGGGGTTTTTTTAAGCATATTTCATCACAGTTGATTCTGGCTTAAGCCTTGTGTCTGAATGGTGGGAAAATACTACTATCATCAGAGCACACAAAGAAAAAAAAGTGTTCCATTTGGATGAGCCTTCATTTGGGTTGCCTGACTGGGCTTGTCTGGTACGTTAGGTTAACATAAACTGCCCACTTTTAAAACTTTTGTATATTTAGATTGAAGCCCAGCCAGGTACCGAAAGAGAAGCTTTATGGTTCCATTGTAAATCCACTTCACCGTGGAATAAAATGATGGATCAAAAGAGGACCAACATGGTATTTATGAAGCTGCAGAAACATGATTCTTGACATAGTTTGGACACTAGTGTTTGGGTCACATCTCCCATTGATCCAAACCAGCTGAGCTTGCCAGCTAACGGATAGCTTGGTTCATCCTTCAGGTCCAGGCAGATTCCATCTTTCTGAACATCCACCAAAATATTAATAAGGATGGGGGCAGATCGCTACTAAGGAGGCAAAACCACATCTGTAGACAAGGGCTGTTTGTATCCCCTTGTATAATCTTGATTCCCGCTTGCACGGTGACTGAGCATGGTGGGACCAGCTTCTTGTTTCTCCTTCTCAGGGGTCTATTTCTTCCATCACTTCCATGATGATGGTTCGAGGACCCGTCAGGATGAGATTGCTCACTGTCCTGTAGTCTGCATGGAGCACATTGAGTCCGTTCACTGAAACCACAAACTGGCAGACCTAAGAGGAAGTAAAAAGAGGCAAGGAGACTCAGATCATAGTCCTTAAGGAAGGCATAAACCTTCTCTAAGGTTCAACATCAAGCTGAACACAAAGCATTTGCAAATTCTGGACCACTCGGTCAGTTCCTGCGTCCTTTTCTCATTTATTCAGCAGCAGTAAATTATTTCAAATGCCTGTCGTGTGATTGTTGTTTTTCATGTGTGAGCTAAACCTATCTGAATCCTGGCTGGGGAAATTCCTGCAGACTACTGGGTGCTGTTCAAAAATATTTTAATTTTT
Source organism: Phrynocephalus forsythii (assembly GCA_029282475.1). Lineage (NCBI taxonomy): Eukaryota > Metazoa > Chordata > Lepidosauria > Squamata > Agamidae > Phrynocephalus > Phrynocephalus forsythii. The sequence continues at coordinate 107,408,024 of JAPFRF010000003.1, read as the reverse complement.
TAAAAAATCAAGTATCTTCCCTAAAAATCCCTAGCTTCCTCACTGCTGCTTAGGGACAGCTGCCACCTAGTGTCTGAAGATGGTACTCTAGGCTACAAACATTGATATCAGCTAGAAGTCATCAATCTAAACACATATCAAGCAACCTTAAGGTTCACAGCTCCCTTCTATTTCAATTGCATGCCAAATTTTGGGTGTCGAGGAATGATGGTGGGAGCAGATTGTGTGTGCGCGGATGTGCGTGCACGCACGCACAAACGTGCTCCAATGCAATCAGAGAATTAACTATTAACATGTGAGTGCTGTCTTTTAATCATCAATATCTCAAACAAGGCTTAGTTACCTTTAACAAGCACAATGGGCTAAGCTTGAGAAACGGTTTATGACGGCAGTAAAAGAAAACAGAACAAGAGGAAGAATGTGGCAGCAGTTGGCAAGGATGAGGTGGGGATTGCAACACTCAACTGGAACAGCTCCAAAGGAGTTCTTGATTTTATTGAGCTTTGAGGGCAGGTCTTAACAAATGCTAGTGAGCCACTGAATAAACAACTGTGTGGGTAAGAAGTACGTGAAAACAGCATTTTCTTATGTACAGGAAAGAAGTCTGACACAATGACATGTCAAGTTCAAGAGAATGTGATAGTCTCTTGGGCTACTGTTTGAACTGCTTCCAACTTATGGAGACCTTATGAAGGAGTGGCCACCTGAAGAGCCCTCCTCAGACCTTGCAAAGCACATGGGCACACATTGGTCAGATTGTTCAAGACTAATTGGGCTGTCAAGGTACACAACACTCCCAGGTTGCTTCAGAATGTCTTGTGTGTCATTTTCGGAAGATACAGCAGAAGGGAAAGTAATGTCTCCAGCAAATATAATGAAAGGAAGGATGACTGCTATGGTCCAGGATAAGTCAACACTGCTTGTAGACAATCATGAGGTGCAACAGGGGTGTCATATACAGTATGGGACACAGGAGACACAGGTAATCAGAGATGGGCAGTGAGACAAAGATAATCAGAGATGGACAGACCTTGGACACTTTTTCCAGGAAAGCAACTGAAAGGGGTTCATTTGATCTGGAAAACGGTCTTTCCATAGTTCTCCTTCTCTTTTTCTGAGGCATCTCTCCAGTTGTGGCACCATCTCTCAGTGTTTCTCTTTCAACCTGGGTAGCACATTTCAGAAAATGTTCCTCGGAGATAACCGTCTGCAGGCCCACATGGATTAAGAATTCTTTCTCTTCCCAATTAACGGGATAGGAACTGTTTCCTGGGTCCTTTACTTATTGCAGCACAAAACCAGAGATCTCATCTGGTACAATCCAACAGCTCAGTCCCAACATGGAAATCAGATCGTTCTCGTGGTAGAAATACAATGTTTGAAGCAGCACGTTCTGTTGGTCTCAGACAAAGGACCAAGAGTCTCTGACACCATGACCTTCTTTCCAGCCTTCTACTATTGATAATAATGCCTCTTGTGAGTAAGGAGCAAGCACACAGCCTTATGTACAACAGCCTCATGGGAGGGGCACAACCTGCTGTACAACCCAGCTACAAATCATTTATTACACCTACCCGCAAGTGCTTCCTGAGATGTGGGTTCAATTGACTGTCAGTCAGAAACACAGTTTTCACATCCACGTCATAAAGGTGGTTGAAGGCCTTGGACCTTGAAAAACCTTCCTTTGAAATCTCTGACTTGAAGTGATGCATTTCTGTATAAAAGGTCAGCGGAACAGGCTTTCCTTGATGAATCTCAAACTGAGGCATCTAATTTTAAAATGGTGGAGGATTCTAGGAAAAACCATTTTAATAGAGTGGTACCTCTTAAGATGAAATTAATTCGTTCCAAGGGTCCTTTCGTTTTAAGAAAATTTTGTCTTAAGAGGCATGGTTTCTGATAGGAATGCATTGAAAACCAATTAATCCATTTCAGAGGATTAATCTGATACTCTGTAATGGATTAATTGGTTTTCAATGCATTCCTATGGGAAGGCTGTCCCAACCCCCTTCCATCAACTGATAGCCTCCATGCAGCCCGACAGACAGCTGATTTTGACAGCTCCCAGCTGTCAAAATCAGCTGTCTGTCAGAAGCTGCATGGAGCAGCCTTGGGCTTCCTGCTTATTGAGAGGATTTAAGGTTAGGGTTAGGATTGGGGTTGGGGGGGAAACGGGTGAGGGGTCTGCTAACCGCACCTCTCCCTCAGGGCAGAAAGGATCTTCTTTTAAAATAAAAGAGAGCTCACCTGCTCCCCCCTCCTGGGTTGGGGCAGCCAGCAAAAGGAAAAAGCTTCCCCTCTGCCCCAATCGAGCAAAGAAGCTTCAACGGGTAGCCAAAGGCTGCTCCATCCAGATCCTGACAGACAGCTGATTTTGACAGAAATCAGATCTTTGTCAAGGGCTGCAGTTGATTGAGGGGATTTACCCCCAACCCAGCAAAGGGGGGGAGAGCTTTTCCTCTTCCTTACTGGGTTGAGAGGAAAATTTCTCAATCAAGTTGCAGCCAAATGCAGCCAAAAAAAATGTAAGATGAATGCTGCTCCCAGCAATCCAAGCTGTCAAAATCATCTGTGTGTCGGGCTGGTGGGAGCAGCATCCATCTTATGAGTTTTTTTTTGTCTTTTGGGGCATTCATCTTATAAGGTATTACAGTATTAAGAAAGACCTAGTATTTGTCAAAATCTCCATAAACAAAAAGGTAGGAGATCTACACTCACCCCTCTCCCCCTGGAAAATGCTTTTGCAAACTGGGGACTGGTTCGTTTTTTCATTGTGGGGCCAAGCAGATTGCCACATAGTTGGCAGCACATTCAGATTAGAAGAAAACAAAGCCCTAAGCAAGTAGTTTGATTAGCTTTCTGTATGGAAATGGGCAACAAGGCCTTACTTATGTCTATGTCTGTGCAATGATTACATGTAGGAGGGAGCTGCAGGTGTTGGCATCAAGCACAATGTTATCACTGTGTCAATATTTACCCCACTTCAGTTCCAGTCATGGGATAACAAAGCCCAGCCCTGTCAGGTGAAGGGTACAAAGAAAGCTTGCCCTTCTGCCCTCAGTAGCCTGAAAAAGGGAAAGGAGAGAGGCCAGACGAAGCCCTGCAGATAGTCAATATGGAGCTTCATTTGTGACAGTAATCATTGGGGTTCCAGCAGTGATGGTCCAACCATTAGGCAAAGTGGAGCATCTCCCAAGAAGTAGATGGTAAGGGGGCTGGCTTTTGTCACTTTTGAAGGGCCGAACTACATTTCCACACTACAGCTGTTGCTTGTGGAGTCAGGGGTGTACTATCCCATCCTTGATGTCCACATAGGATACAGATACTAGTTCAGTAGGCTACTGTACATTGACCGAGGACATGAGTCTCTCTTCTCCTCCTCTCAGGCACCAAAATGTCTTGAGTCCGATGTTCCCATATCTGTGAACATACTCTCGACTGCTTGAATTAAGAAGGGATGAAAGCCCGCCTGAGACTACATTTCTCTCACCATTGAGCAATGACAGAGTACCCACAGTCATCCACCAGAAACTAAGGGGATTGGCTTCTGGACAAATATTACCCAACACCACCTCCCCCCCCCCTAGAAAGTAAATGCTGAATGCAGCCTGGCTCTTTTCTCCTTTATGACAAAGGCATGTTTTTTGGCCTCTCTCCAGAACTCCAAGATGGATGTCTTTGGGGTTTGTACAGAGCTGGTGTTGTAGAATATGCGGCATGCGTGCCTGAGAGGGAACAAGAAGCTTTCAAGTGCCCGTTCTGAGTCTGAGGGAAAAAGTCTTGCCCTTGGAGTTGGCGAGCCATGATGCAAAGGAATGAGGCCTAGTCCACAGAATAGATGGGGAGTGTGTAGAGACAATGAGGGCTTTTGAGCTTCCTAAATAAAAAATGCAGAGTGAGGCAAACATCCAGAAATATGTAGGCTGCTGAGTGAACCCCAAGGGAGCGGGGTGGCGGGAGGGGAAACCTGTCTTCATTTGGCAAGGATTTTTCTAGAAAAAAAAAAATGCTGAACCGTAGCTATTTTTCAGATTCTTGCCCTTTTCATCTCAGCCTTATTTTCCTGTCTCTCACTTCTTAGGTGGGATGTTCCAGGCAATTCTGGCATGCCAGGGTTTTTACAGAAGGACAGGACCTTCTGCACTGCCAGCTTGTCTGCAGGCATTTGTTACACTTCTAAGGGCTGGTCAGTTCAGTGAGCATGTGGCTGAGGAATCAGAAGTCAGGGGGTTTAGATTTGCCTGTGTGACTTGTAGGAGAAGTGCCAGCCTTGGTAGCCTTGGGCAAGTGACACAATCTCAGAGTGTCCCCACCAGAAGGGAACTGTAAACATTTCGGATTAGTGGTTGGTTGTCATTAGAAAAGGTTGCCGTAAGTCCCAAAGGACTCGATGGCATATCATTAAAGGTGATTCACATCAGAATCAAAATGACTTTTGTGGCAGGGATGGCTTCACTTTGTGAGGGAAGCCCCTGGCACAAAAGCACACTTGTCAGGAAATAGTAGGTGTGGTGGCTCAGCAGAGTAAGGTGCTGAAACAGTCAGCTGCAAAGTCGGCAGCTCGGTGGTTCGAATCCCGGGTGCCACACAGCAGAGTGAGCTCCCCCTGATAATCCCAGCTAATGCCAACCTAGCAGTTCAAAAGCATGTAAATGCAAGTATAGGTACTGCTGTAAAAAGAAGGAAGTTAAAACAGTGTTTCCGTGCAGCCATTCCAGCCATGTGGCCACGGACTTGCACAACACTGGCTCTTTGGGAGATGAGCACCATCCCTAGAGTTGGACACAACTAGCATGCTTGTGCGGGGGGGGACCTTTACCTTTACCTTAGTGGCCAAAATCTTGTTGTATAAGTTACATCTACATAGAGGTGGTGGCATCATCAGGACGGGAAGAGTTTTTCGTAATCAAAGAGTTCCTGCTTACATCCCAGGAGATGGAAAAACATGTGAGTCAGACAAGCCATGGGACAGATGTAGGAACACTTTAATTACCAAAAATACTCCCCACCCCACCCAGTGACTTTGTCGCCCTTTGTCAGGTGCAACTTAACCCAATAGGATTCTGGCCAATAACTCAAATGTTGTGCGTGGTCCTCTACAATCACCATGTGTAAAGAAAGCTTTGGAAAGCTATGCTTTGGGTCCATAGGTTCCTGAAGATTTTGGCATTTGTAGATCAACAATACGATGTCTCCATGATCGGTACGTGACTGTCTTCACACCGGTTGTGCGCCACTGCCTACACCAACATTGCTTCCTGTGGGAGAGCTTTGCCACACACCTAAAGCATTCCTGGAAACATTATCCATGCTGCTGACTTAATTGACATTACCTTCATTCCTGCTGCAGCTGCAGGCCCACTGGGATCTACAGCTTGGATGTGGCAAGGTTTATTCCCACGCACCACAAATCCCCATCCGACAGCATCACCTACAATCTTGAAAGGGGAAGGAAATAAGCCGTGATGATTCTTTTGTGCAAGTCTCTTTTTGTGCAGATCTTTTTTCTGAGCCAGAAAGTTGTTTATTTTGGGGGGAGGGCAACAAGTCCAGAATCTGCCATCCAGTATCACTAAACCGGTCCCCGCTGTTTTACTATGATATATTCTTACACCTTCCTGAAATGCAAAGAGCTCTGGGGTACCAGGGTTTGGATCCCCCTCCCCCGGACAAGAGATAGAAGTGAAAGACTCTGGGGTATTTCCGTGATGTTGCTGTCATGGTTTGGCCATCAATTCAGACCGGAAAAAGGTGTTGGGGATACAGAAGGAGCTGCATAGGACCCAGTTACATAATAAACACTGGCTGCTAGCTTTTAATTTGTAGTGACAACACAGTCACGTTGTAGAAAGTTAACTAAAGGAAAAGTATTATTATTATTATTATTATTATTATTATTATTATTATTATTATTATTATTATTATTATTATTATTAGTAGTAGTAGTAGTAGTAGTAGTAGTAGTAGTAGTAGTAGTAGTTATTGTTGTTGTTATTGGATTTTTATACTGCGCCATCTGGCAGAAACGCCACTCTAGGTAGCTTACAAAATATCATTCTTAAGTGCTGAAGACATTAGTGTCTTCAGAAATTAAATAAGAGAGATCGTATGAGAGAAGCTAATTATATGACATTCAAACATTCACATTTCTTAAGAATTTCCCTATTCCTTTAAAGGCCAGCCCAGTTCCCAATGCTTATGGTGTTACCCTATTTTTGTGCCACAGCATAAAAATAAAGCATCCAGACCCTTAACATTATCTAATTATGATGTCTTTCATCTGAAATGTTCACATGTATACAACAGGACCACCATATCCGCGGTTTCACCTATCTGCTGTCTGGACACATTATACACAGCATGGGATCCGTGTAAAATTCGAGGGGAGGGTTCCTCAGGTATATTTAGCATTCACTGTTACCTGCGGATTTCAGTATCCATGCCCCTCCCAGGAACCAATCCCCCATGGATATGGGGGTCCTATTGTAGCCCAAGAAACATAAGTGAAATATGGATTATGCCACTGCAGAAGAACCTGCATATGAACAAATTACCCCAATATAATGAACATCAGCAAGTAAATGTGTGAATTGGAGACTTACTGTGAAGGTTTTCCTGGCATAGGGAGCTCCGGGAATTATAAGTTCCTCGGGAGTCACTGGTCTCTTTAACACTGTAACGGCAAAGGAAAGATAGTGAATGGAAGTCCTTTCCTGGAAGTCAAGTCTGCTTCCCTTACAACAAATGTAACACAGAAGCACTAAGCCACCTTCACAATGGCTTATAAAAAAAAGAAGAGGCAGCATCCCTCTTGCCCATTCTTCAAACACAAGCCAATGGCACTAGGAGTTTAATCTTTCCTTAAGCCTTGCGATGAGGCAGGAACCTCCAAAACAACACCTGAAAGCAACAGCTCACTTGCATAACAAATGTATTTATTTATTTATTCTTGAGAATTTTTACCCCACCTTTCTCCTTGGAAACAACTTCTCATTTGGCCACGCTATTTTTGCAACCTGTTATGCCCTCACCACAGTGGAATATTTTGATCTTCATTCTCAGTACAAAACAGAAGTCAACATGTTTCTTGGGTATGAACACTACCCAGCATTGCTATGTTAATGACGCTCGCCTTACACTGAATATATACAGCAGAGCTTTCGTGCTGGAGGAAGGGACAGGATTATTTATTTATTATTTGCTGGTGCTTTTTAGAGGAGTTATTTGTTCCCACTTCATCATTAATTAGTCATCTACAACTTCTCATAAGTAAAATAAGTAATGATTCCTAAATGGTACAGGTGTGAGAAAGGAGAGAGGGGTCTGCGCTGCGCCATTCACCACAAATGATGACACAGGTATTGCCCAATAGAGGCCTCCTGTTAAATGCCTGAAATGTTTCATGCAACTGGAGGATTAGTCTTCCTAACCTCATTGGGATGTATCTCGGTGTACATCTGCACAAAGGAAGACTGCACTCATATTACAACTGCGACATGAACCAGGTGGAATGTCGGGGAAGAAAGAACCGCCCCAGGTTCCCAGGATCATGGAATTAAACTTTCAACTGCCAGGAAGCTATCCAGGATTTGAGGTCAGGAGACTGAAGCTTCCGTTGTCCTCAGAGACTCAACGAGGGTCGTGACACAAGAAAGGACTTCCTCCCTCAAGTAGGCTAACCTAGCCTGACCCCTGCTGTCTCTGTGGGGGGGGGGCAAGAACGGGTGGGCTCTTAGTGGGCTGCAGAGAAGGGAGTATTTAGCAGATCATTGTTATAAAATTGATTGATTTGTTTAAATGTTGCTTTAAATTCATTTGCACTTTAATATGATGGTGTTGTTCAATTGTCTTTGAATATTAAAGAACAGTGTATTTTTATGTGTGCCTGTTTTATTTTTATTTTCTGTTTTTTTAAAAATGTTTTCTAAAAAGGTTTAAGTCCCTGTTCAGGGAGAGCAGTCAATCACATGTGGAATAAATAATAACATGTAAGATGTCCACAGTACAAAAACAATCATAAGGAATGGACTCTGAAACCCATGGAATGAACAAGTAACCAATTACACAATCACTGCCCTGTGAAAGGGCCAGAAAGGCCTTCTGGATACCCTCATGTTAATATTTTTGGGGGGCTACTAAAGTCACCTTCAGAATACTGCACACTGTTAATTCATAACCCAAAAGATTGACAGGAGAAAGGGAACACTCTTTAATATTCAAATCTGCCTTTGAAGCAAGTAGTGTGTGGCTAGAAGACAGATCTGGCTATCTTTTTAATTTCTTCCTTTTAATTTCAGAATGAAGAGCACAAATGGGCAATCTTTCATCTTTTGGGTGACACAGGAAATCAGTCGGAAATAAAAAAAGGTTGAACATGTATAGCTTTCATCGCATTAAGGAAGGGCTTGTTCCGAATCGATGCAACAAAGAAATGCATTCTATAATCCTTCTAACTAGCCGCGTTATCGCCTTCCATCGCTGCCATGTTTCATTAGCGATGGAAATCAATCAAATGCGTTTATATCTCTTCTCTAGCTCTTCCTGCTGTTACAATCCCACCAAGGGAGAAGAATAGCAGACTGATCTCCCCTCGTGAGTTAAAGCTGGACAAAATTTTTGCAAGCCAAGCGGATTCAAGGTCGATTCTCCCTATCAGAGAAGTTGTGGATGCAATCAGCAAGAGCTGGCAGCAGTCTCCCAATGACACACGCACAAGCGTTTCTGCGCCAGCAAACTGAGAATAATTCAATTGGCACCCTGTTCTCTGATCCTTCCATTCCGAAAAGGCTGTCAGATTGCTTCCGTCTATAGATGGGTAGGAACACCGGCTCATTTATTGGCCAAACACACGTTTGGGGCTTCAGAGCCATATGTACACTGATGGGCGCCCACTCACAGGCAGCATCCTGGCGCCCATGCCCTGCTTCCTCTGGATGCTGCCTGAGTAGGAGGAGGTGCTACCATTGCACAGCGGACACCCAAATGTGCTCACAGTCCTTGCATTCTTTGAAGGGTCTCTTCCCAGACTTCCCCATAAAATACAGTAGGACCACATATCCGCAGTTTCACTTATCTACAGTCTGAAAATATTATACACAGCATGGTGTAAATCTTCCAGCACACTCAAAATTAGTTCTGGTAGTACATATTAATATATTTTTTCTAACCCCGCTACCCTATACTATATATTTTGCTTGCATGATTATCTGTGGATTTCAGTATTCGCGAGGGGGGGAGAGAAAATTAATCCCCCTTGGATACAGGGATCCTACTGTATCTGAATCCTGATTCCTTTAAATACTCAAGCATATGCAGGCATCTCATCTGCCTGAACATGGTTGCATACTAATTTTGAGCATGCTGGAAGATTTACATGTTTATTAACATGAGGAAGCATGCAAGACTCTTTTCCTGGAAGGTAATAGCCAGCCAAGCAGATGTCATACCTGAAATGGGGATTTGAAGCCATGATTTCACAGCCTGCTCTAACCACTATACAATACTGCCTCTTCAAGAAGCCTTTACTATCTCTTCTATGTTTGTCTTCAGGATAAACAGATATATACAGATCTTAGCAGGCTTACCCGACTTGGGGTTACTCAATCCAGGGGGGCTGCTGCCGAGAGTTGGACTGCTGCTAAAGTACCCGCTGCTGCCACAGCTGCTCATGCTACTCCGTCTGACCGCTGAGACAATTTTTATTTCCTTGGTGGGGCTCACTGTCCAAAAGCAAACCGGTTGGGTGGTTGGGAATAAGCAGAAAAAGGGAAATTATTCTTAACTCTATTTATTGTAACTTTCTCCATGCTGGCTCTGAAGGAGGGGAAGTGATTCTGGGAGTTTTGGTTTAACAAGTAACTTTTCCACAGTCTGTCTTCACATTTGTTCATAATTTCAGACCCAGATTACCTACTTTTACCTTACAAAAAGAAAAGCAAACAAAAAAGATGTACTGTTTATATAATGCCCTATAGTATTTAGCGCACTCTCTGGACAGTTAACAAGTAATTATGCAGGCTACACATTGGCTCTGCCCCTCAGTGAGCTGGGTACTAATTTTGCTGACATCAGGAGGATGGCTGGCTGAGTGAACCTTGAGCCTGCTGCCTGGAACTGAACCCCAGGTCATGAGTACTGTTATAGCTGCAGTGCAGCAGTTTAACCACTGGGCCATGAGTTTTTAACATGCAAGTCTTTTACAGTGATTCCACTGCATTAAGTAACTACAGTGGTACCTTGTATAAAGGAATTAATTCATTCCAGATGAAATTATGTTAAGCAAATTTTCCTTTATACAAATTCCCATAGGAATGCATTGAAAACGGAGTAATCCCATTTTTATGTTGTATGGGTTCTCCCCATAGGCGATTATGTTAAGTAAATTTCCCCTATCTCCGGATTGTTTATGTTGTACAGATTTTATGTTATACAAACTGTTATACAAGGGTCCACTGTATTACCATCCTTACTACAATTGTACTTCCATATGCCCAGCAGCCAGAATCCTATTGGTGTTCATGCAAGGTCTCCAGAACTTCACTGCCGCTAATAGTGGCTAATTGTCAAGGTGCCATGCTGCTTCTGGGTGGTACAAAGACTGGGTGGTACCTGGCCGAGGACTAGACAAGTGACCGAGACATGCTCCAGCACCTCCTCTGTTAGCCATAGTTAGATAGGGCAAGTTGCACAAACCTTACACAAATACCAATGGGTTAAACTAGACAAATGCATAGCCTTAACAACTCAAATGCACTTCAGTATTTCTATTCACCGGGAATCAATTATTGCTGTTCACCTCCCAGAGTTCCTTCATGAAGACGAGTGATAAATAAATAAATAAATAAATAAATAAATAAATAAATAAATAAATAAATAAATATCCCCATGACATGATTCATTTTGATATTCATGCCTAAATGCAGATGGAGCCCTTGTTTACCTCCCATTGACCAATGGCGAAACAAAGCAAGCTGCAGGACATGTGGAAAGCCCAAACTATGAAAATATAGCATCTTTCAACAGTTAAGGAATTCCCATCTCAAATGATGTTCAATCTGTACAGTTGAGTTCAACCCTTAGGGACACCCTTGGAAGTCTTTAGCTCTAAATAAATAAATAAGATATACCTGAGAGGAAACTGGTATGTTTTTTGTTGTCATGGTTTTGCTTGCGTAGGCAAAAAGGGCTGTCATGGCTCTCTGGGATCAAGCGGGACTTTTCAGTGAGCAGCTCCATCAACCTCCTTCGGCGGCGGAAATTCATTCGGAACTGGTACAGCAAATTACTGTCTACAAAATGGTGTTTGCTGGATACTAGCGAGGGAAAAGAGAGGGAAAGGGAGGGAGGGAGGAGGAGGGAAAGGAAAGGAATAGATGGAAAGGGCTCATTTTAGTAGGACATACAATTGAGAAAAGAATGAAGATGCTCTGATGGGACAAAAGGAGACCCACTGCCTTTGTAAATATGTTGTTGTTTTTGTTGTTGTTGGGGAGGGGTTTGACTTTAGCAGTAGTTACCAGCTTTTCTACTCATTGTACGATCCCTGCAAGCACCACATGCAGATTTACCTCATCCTTACTGGATTTCCTACTAAAACAGAGATGGTTTTCTTTTTAAAGCAAAAAGGATAATTTCATTACGCTGCTAAGCGAGGATAATCAAAGTCATTGACAAACACAGAGGAGGTATACTACATCCACAAATTCAGTTTACAAAGCATACTGAAATCTGAAACCAGGACTGCAAACAAGGTTACAGAGATGTTTTATTATTTCAGTTGTTCAGTGGATTCTGTCCTTCACTATATCACTGATCTGGGGTGACATGACCACAGAACTTGGTCTCTGATATTTAGATCAGGTTTGATCAGACTCAGGACAGTCCTTGATATATATACATTTTGTACTTGCATTCTCCTACCTGTGTGTGTGTGTGTGTGTGTGTGTGTTCCTGTTTCTGCAGGTGTGTTCCTGTTTCTGCTGTGCCAAGCTTGGAAAAGAACTTGGTGCCAAAAACAAGATTCCCTTTACAAATATATATATTGTGCAAGCACTTTTATACAACATCCACCGATACTGGAAACAAATACCAGTTTCCGTTCAGAAGCAGTTATGTTGCCAATCAAACTTTGTATGCCAATTATCAAGTGTAAACAGTTTGCAAAAGCTATAATCTCTGCACATGTTAAGACAGTGTGTGAAATTAAGGGTGGAGAGGAATGACTCATGGCTTCCAGAATCTACTCTGCTTTATGTTAGGATCTCAAAGTTTTGCTGTATGGTACAGAAAGGTTGACTTCAACATTGGCTGTTCTTGACAACAAGAGATAAAGTCAAAAGCAGGACACTGTTCTAAGATTTTCTTGGACTGAGAGGGTGATCAACAATGTACTAGAGTGAATGAATAAAGACTAAGAAATCATACACCTTACACTAAGCTAGTATATTTAATTATGCAGTGAGATCTGAAAAGTGCAGGTAAATAAATACAACTGATCTTCCAAAATTAAATAAATGGGAAAGGATGCCCATGAAGGAAAATAATGCCTTCTGAAAACTGTTGCAGATTGGACTGGATGCAACATAATTTGATTATTTAGAGCTGCCATGCCCAGTCATTTTGATGGTGTGCGATCGAATCCCACCGCTGTCACCATATAAAGGAACTGGGAAACTGAGCTGGTAAAACTCTCAGCCCTGTGAACAGTCTCTGTTTTTTCCCCACCAACATAGGCTCAGAAACCCTGTTCACATCTTTGTGGGTTCTTTTAAAATCTCTTTACTTTGCTGTTCATTCTGACTCACCTTAATCAAAAACATAGAGGCAATCTTAAAAAAATAATGAAAATTATTAAAATACAAAAATAAGGAAAAGTAAGCAAAAATTATTTAAAAATTTAAAAGAATTTAGAGAACTTGGCTATACCAAGAAAAGTTACATTAAAATAACAAAGATCTATCCTACTCAAAGTATCTCTAACAAACTGATGTCTGGAATCCATTTCTAAAATCTAATAAGCTACATAAAAATGCATTGCTAGCTTAATCATGGCTTCTCTCCCTCTCTTCCCAAAAAACATTCCTCTTCAAACTCTCTAGCCCCCTCCTACAGTCTCGATCCTTCTGCATCACCCAATGAATGACCATTAATCTGCATGTTCAAACATCTCTGTACTTCTTGATACACCTTCCTTCCTCACAGATCTCTCCTGTTTCTTAACTTGTTGTTTCTTCCTGGATTCTCTCTGCCAGCCTCATCCGATAAGTGATAAGCGACTAGCAGCTGCAAGATTCCTGAAAAAAAACTCTCTGCTTTTTGGCCAGAAGACTACTACATATCCCATGTACCTCTAATTTCCTTACAAGAATAATTATTTTGTTCAGCCACCAGTAAGAGAGGAATGAAAGAGGAGGGAGGAGAGTCAATGGCTGGATCTGGATGGGAAATTTTAGCTCAGGAACGTGGCAATAACCCCAAGAGGGCTGAGCATGTACCCCAGAAATCTGTGATCAATATCAAACTCATAAGGTCACACGTGCACATGGACACACAAAGTGAGGTTTTAATTGTTGTTTTCCTTAGAGTAGATAACTGGGAATCTGAAACTCTTGCCAATTTATGGCAAATTCTGCCTTCAGTGACAATTAAGGTAAACCTTTACTACCTAAAATCAATGTAACAAAAAAGTAAAGAGAAATATGCTTAATTTTCCAAAACACTGCTATAGTTCTCTCTCTCTCTCTCTCTCTCTCTCTCTCTCTCTCTCTCTCTCTCTCTCTCTCTCTCTCTCTCTCTCTCTCTCTCTCTCTCTCTCTCTCTCTCTCTCTCTCCCTCCCTCCCTCTCTCTCTCTCTCTCTCTCTCTCTCTCTAGTACACACACACACACACACACACACACACACACACACACACACACACACACACACACATTATAACATATTACGAAAAAGAATAATGTACCCCAGCTAAAAAGAGTCAAATACCTTTATTTTGAATGTCAAATATGGGGGAATACTAGCATTCACATAGGAATGCTGAAAATCCTGAATTTTGTGACTGTGCCCAAAACACAGATACTGTAATCTGTTTCTCTTTAACTGGTGTAGATCAATGAATGCTGATACATAATGTTATTATGAACATACATGTGTCCTTATCTTGTTTTGGATAATCTACAAACTTTTGAAGAGACCCTTAAGGGAAGCATTACATGGAATTTAGCAGCCTTATCTGACTGCAAAGACAGAAAACCTACAGGCAACACATTCTATACAACTATTGCACAAGGTGTTTCTATGTTGATTGTGGCACCATGATGCTTAATTCCTCACTAATCCTCTTGATGGTGCAGGCTGGTAGGAATCAGTGTGGATAAAAATCTGGATGCAGAACTTGGAAGATTACTTTTTAAAAGAAACTCACTTTATTACTCATTACTTCTTTGTTGCATATTTCTGACATTCTTGCATCAGTTGTGTGGTTTCTGAAGCTGTGTACTATTAGCACATTTCTTTTTTGTTACTAGCAGACAAGAAAATGCAGGTACTGTACAGTACTCCCCTGTTTATTGCGGGAGTTAGGTACCCGATCCACCCGCAATACAGGAAAATCCGCCAAATGCAGATGCCTCAGCTAACTGACCTTGGGCTACTCCTGATGGCTGTGTTTCCAAAAAGAGTTTTTTAACCCCCTCCTGATACCTCAGCAAACCTTGCTGCCAGGAACTCAAGGTCTGTTTCCTGAGGTGTCAGGAGGGGGTTAAAAACTGCTCTTTGGAAATAACAGCCAGCAGGAGCAGCCCCAGGTCAGTTTGCTGAGGTGCGGGGGGGGGGTTTAAAAACCTCTCTTTTGAAGCCTGCTTCTCTCAAGAAAAAAATGTGATATACTGAGACCGTAATATATGAACCATGTTGTGGCAGGGGACTACTGTAAAATAAAGTGTGGCTTCCCCTAGTGTCTATTACTGATATTGCTTTCTGTAAAATATTTACAAAAATACAATAGATAAAATTCTTAGGACTGGTAGGAGAATTGCTTAACTCAGGTCAGAATACCTATTTACGGGACATTTAAAGATCTGAAGTAATATTGGAAAGTAACTAGAAAACACTATTCTGCTTAAAAATAAATTTGCCATTACTTATATTAATTGGAAAGTCAGGCGGTTTATAAATGAAAATAATAAACAAACAAACAAATACTTTTACTGAAAAATTATCACTATTTCTTACATTGCTTGTTACTCAAAAGTAACTAGTTATAGGTAACTATTATATTTATCACCAATAACATGCAAGCTCTGCAAGGCCGTACTGTAACAGCATATTTGACTATCTAATGAAGGGACATGTCATCATTATCAAGTTAATAAAGACAGCCAAGGGTGCACTGTACCAAGTGCTGAAATCTAGGACAATTCCTAGATTTTTCTGCCGTTTGCTACCGAAATTGGCACAAACCATTAGTGTACTGTTATTAAAAAGCTTCCAAGAAGCCAGGATCACTCGGTCTTCGAGTACTGTAGAATATTTCAGCTTTCCTATTTGCTTCAGAGCTGCCGTGATTGGCTCTTTGCACCAGATGCACTTTCCAACTCCCCTTAAGGCCTTCATTTAAAATCACTGAGGATGTTACATTTTACAGAATTACCTTTCCTGTTTCCAAGATTCTAATTACATCATTTTGAATACCGTGGTACCTTGTATAAAGGAATTAATTCGTTCCAAATCAAATTCTGTTAAGCAATTTTTCCTTTATAAAAATTTCCCATTAGGAATGAATTGAAAACAGAGTAATCCCTAATCGTGACCATTTTTATGTGGTACGGATTTGCCCCATAGGCGATTCTGTTAAGCAAATTTCCCCTATCCCTGGAATTTTTTATATTGTACAAATTTTATGTTATACAAACTCTTGTTATATGAGCTTCCACTGTATATAAAATATTAATTGCTGGGTGGTGGCAAAACAGTGTTTTAGCTCTGCCAGAGCAGCCCATGTGGCAAAACATATGGTACTTTGTATGTATGAAATATTTTATTTATTTATTTATTTATTTATTTATTTATTTATTTATTTATTTATTTACTCGATTTACATACCACCCATCTGATCTGAAGGTCATTCTTAAGGTCCCACTTAAGCATAAATATTTGTCATGTTATGTCTCTTACTCCTGTGTCTGAGGAAGTGGACTAGTTTACCAAGACCCATATATATATATATATGGGTAAAAACAGTACGACTAACGGTTATGTTTATATATATATATATAAACATAACTGTTAGTCGTACTGTTTTTACCCATAATAAAGCATGGTGCTTACATACCACCCCATAACACTTAAAGCACTCTCTGGGTGGTTTAAATGACTGAACTCCTTAGAACTCCATACTAGAGACCTACAATTCCGAGGTGTGTTTGCTAGCAAACTACAAATCCCAGGTTTTTTTTAAAAAAAAAAGAAGGCACCATGGCAGTTGGATTGGTAACAAACTGACACAGTTGTGCAGGGCAGTAATACTTGATGTCTCAAGAGTTTGTAAACAATTGTTTTTTGGAGTACAGGGTTTATATTCATATAAATTGTTTGGATTGTTTTGATTTGTTTGGATTGTTTTGTTGTGAGCTGCCCAGAGTTCCTTTGGAAAGTTGGGTGGTATATAAATACAATTAATTAATTAATTAATTAATTAATTAATTAATTACAATAACCCATGATAAGAGGGGTTTTTTAGGATCTGTAGTCCAAAACAGGAGGGTTTCGAGCTCTGCTCTGACTTGGTATATGACAGCTTCCTTCCCACATTCATAAGGTTGAAAGCCCTTCCTACTAGCAGGGTCAACTACCTCTAATATCGTCTTCAAAATAACAGCACTCACAAGTGTTCTGATCTAATGATGCTGTTTCTGTATTTTTAAAAGATCTGGCATCACAGAATACAATAAGAATACAGACCCAGTGGGTATATAATAAACAACATTGAACATTGTGTGCCTCCAAGTTGTTTCTAACTTATGGCAACTCTTTCCAGGTTTTTCTAGACAGAGAATTATTCAGCACATAGTGGTTTATCATTCCCTTGACATTTTGGGGTCATCCTGGGTCTGTGCAGCATGTCTAAGCACCCACAAGCTGGCTCTTCTTCCCGGGAGGCACAGTGGGAAACTGACTTCGAACTCCATAGCCAGATACCTAAACCACCACGGCCAAACTGTCCAGCCAGCTTCATAATTATAATGTGCTTTTGAGTTGATTGTAATTTATGGTGAGGGTTTTTCTAGGAATAAAAAACTCAGAAGTGGTTTCAGTCTCTGTACAGGGGAGAGGGCAAGAGAGCAATTCCTCCTTGGGAAGGCCTAATTTGAAGTATGCCTCATCTCCCCTCACTCCTAAACATATGGAATATTAACTGTCTTGATGGCGAGTTTGCGAATCTAAGCCAACAAGGGTTATCTGCCAATTATTTTCTAGACTCTCTCCCCCTGTGCATACGTGCGTGTGCAAGAGCTGCATATTGTGTGGACAAAGATACAGTTAATAGATAGATAGATAGATAGATAGATAGATAGATAGATAGATAGATAGATAGATAGATAGATAGATAGATAGATAGATAGATAGATAGATAGATAGATAGATAGATAGATAGATAGATAGATAGATAGATACAATGGTACCTTGTATAAAGGAATTAATTCGTTTCAAATGAAATTATGTTAAGCAAATTTTCCTTTATACAAATTCCCATAGGAATGCATTGAAAATGGAGTGATCCCATTTTATGTTGTACAGATTCTCCCCATAGGCGATTATGTTAAGCAAATTTCCCCTATCTCCATAATTTTTGTGTTGTACAAATTTTATGTTATACAAGCTGTTATACAAGGGTCCACTGTAGATAGATAGAGACAGACAGACTGGGAAAGAAGCATCTCTTTTGCCCCGGACTCTTCAGATACCCCCATAAACTGTGCCTACATTATTTTCAAACTTGGTCTGGAAGAACAAATGTCTGAATCACATCCCTCTTCTTTCTCTTCACTCTCTTTTGCAAACTCTGTAAAGAATGGTTTAAAAACACTGATTTCAAGGAAACCGTCACATTACAGGGCCACCATTATGGAAAATCCTGCAGCTGTTTGATTCATAGTTCATGACAATTCTGACAACCCAGTCAACCACAATTACTAATGTTTATGTGTGTGTTTTTGCATTGCACGTGTAAATTGTAGAAGGACAACAAACGGAGGCCAACTCATCTTAAGAACTCAGGGATTAGTGTTTTTTTCCACTGCATTAAATGTGAATCTCTGGGTCTTCACTCAAACTGATTGCATCATTTGCTCCCAGTTAAACACACCAGCAGAAGCAAGTTTCACTTCCAACTGTCCTCTTAGCAGATTATAAACATCACATAACAGAAAACAGATGATATGTCAGAAAGCTTTTTTTCCCTATTCCATTTGAAGACTTTCTACTTTTCAAAGCTCATCTGGCATCTGCAAATATGCTTTAAGAATAGTGCCATCAATTCAGGAGCATTGGTCGGTCTGGCTTCTAATCCAGACATTCCATGAACGGTGATCCTCTGTTTCAAAGCCAGTTCTCAAAATTACACCCACAGTGCTTCAACGTTTCATCAGGCTTTATCATCATGCTGTCTCAGGGTTTCTGGGAACTGGAGTCCAAAAGCGGGATGCTTTTGAGCTCTCTAGTGTTCCCTAGATAATGGTCTCTGTTGATTGGAGTCCAATTGATCACCAAGGAAGATGAAAGGGGTCTATTTCCCACTCCAGCTGTGCCTCTGCAGGGACCCCGTTGCCCTAGTTCAGTGATGGCAAACCTTTTAGAGACTGAGCGCCCAAACTGCGATTCAAAACCCACTAATTTTTCGCAAAGTGCCAATACAGCAATTTCAACTGAGTACTGGTGGCTGTGAATGGGGCAATGCTAGGTGCACACAGAAAGGGCTCTGAGTGCCACCTTTGGCACCCATGCCATAGGTTCACCAACACTGCCCTAGTTCATACAGTTTCCTATAGATAGAACTACAATGCTTAAGGCCGGTGTTGCAAGGACACCTGACTGTCTGAGTCAGAGAGAGGGAAGATGGGAAGGTCATTCCTTCTACCTCTGAAGAGAACTGCAGAGTTGGGAGAATGCAACATTATCATCAGTTGCAGCTGATGTCTTGACTACTGCAATGTGCTTGATATGGTGCTATCCTTGAAGAAGGGCTATGGTGGCTCAGCAGTCTAGACTCCGAAAACTGTTGACTGCAAAGTTGGCAGCTCCGCAGTTTGAATCCTGGGTGCCACGCAGCGGAGTGAGCTCCCACTATTAACCTCAGCTCCTGCCAACCTAGCAGTTCAAAAGCATGTAAATGCAAGTAGATAAATAGGTACCGCTGTAAAAAGCGGGAAGGTAAAACAGTGTTTCCTTGCAGTCATGCCGGCCACAACATTGGCTTTTTGGCTTGAATACGGAGATGAGCACCACCCCTAGAGTCAGACATGACTAGCACGCATGTGCGGGGGGAAAGTGACATCATTGGACTAACACTCCTATAACCCTCTAAGGCTGCATTTTGGGGGCTGTAGTCCAAAACTAATTTTCACAAGCTCTGCTCAGAATTCAGTTCTGTTTTGTGCTGTGTGTGTTTTAGAGGATGCTTCCGGTCCATCTGACGCAATGGTAAAGAAGCACCATGATGTTTAAAAGCTATGCCCCTCACACCCTTTTCTGTTACTAATGATAGAAACCAGTTCTCACTGGAAAAGGATGGGTAGACATCTGCCCCCCCTCTGCAAGCCACCATTTGAGACCTGTGGCAAGGAGATTGAGAGAGTGGAAAACAGAGGAAATGAATGGAAAACAATAATAATAATTAAGTGAATGATTGCTTCTTGCTGCTTTTAACTTAAAGAGCCCCAAGCTCATCATCATCATCATCATCATCATCATCATCATCATCATCATCATCATCATCATCATCATCATCATCATCATAAATGTGTATGTGTGTGTTGTGCCGTTAACAGTTGTGACCAACTCTTCGTGACTCCATGTCCATGGAGTTTTCTTGGCAGGAATACTGGAGTGGTTTGCTAGTTCCTACTCCAGGCACCTACAGCACCTGGTATTCCCAAGTGGTCTCCCATCCAAGTCCTAAGCAGGGCCGACCCTGCTTAGCTTCCGAAATCAGGCGAGACTGGATGTGCTTAGGGGGCATCTAGACAGCTTTAATAATAAATACTAGTGACTTTTTAAAAAAATCTGCCCTTATTCAG
This sequence comes from Phrynocephalus forsythii, assembly GCA_029282475.1. Classification (NCBI taxonomy): domain Eukaryota; kingdom Metazoa; phylum Chordata; class Lepidosauria; order Squamata; family Agamidae; genus Phrynocephalus; species Phrynocephalus forsythii. The sequence goes on along the minus strand of JAPFRF010000003.1, from coordinate 107,387,731 downwards.
TGGAGACTAGAACTAAAGAAATACATGTAAAGCCTTTTAGATAGAGGTTGCACTCTTCTTTGCAATCCAGAAAAGATTTTGCATAGAACTAGAGTTCTGGTCTATAGAATTCTCATGGTTTCTTTTCAAAACTAAAGATTACTATGACAATTTTTAAAATGACCCCCTTTTTTGATCCACAGACATGAATTAGAACTTTTTTTAACATCACTAAAAGGTAAAACAATTAATCAGTAACAAGTAGTGCCTTAAATCCTATTGCGCAGCTCTGCAAGTTCCATGGAAATGGCAAATACAGCAGATCACCTCTGATTAAAGATTTCCTTTGGTGATTTCAGGCTGCCCTTTGACTTTGTCACATTGCCTCTCAGTTGCCTGCACCCCAACACCTCCAAAGGAAGCCTTTAATTAGAAGCAATTTGTCACTGAGGATGACATTCCTGTTGTGCATATAATGCATACAATGAGATTTCAGACACACTGAAACATTTTTTTTAATAAAAGAACCTGATATTTCAAGTTCTGGAGGGGAGGGGTTGTGGATTGAGAAAAGGCGTTGGCTTTGACCCAAACACATGCGAGAAGACATCCAAAAGGACCTTCGTCTCAGATCTACTGATGTAGAGTAAGTTGGAAAAAATTTAAGAGATACATTTCATAAATTATAAATGTGACCTCTGGTAAATTAGCCCTGAGGAAAGGAACTCTCCGCAGAATGAAATTCCCGCATTTTGGGATTAAACAATGCATGACAAAATATGTACGGTACCTGCATTATGAAATCATTTGCATCTAGCCCAAAACAGAGCCGATTTCTTACCATGCTGTATGATTCCATGTTCCAGCAGTCGACGCCCAAGCTGTTCAGCCTCAGACCTTGTGGTGGCCTCTCCTTCCTGGATTAACCAATCAATCAACTGAGATGCCATGAAAGTACGTTCATACTTGATTCCTTCCTCTTCTCTGGCTTGTAAAAGTGCATTTTCAGTACTCATTAGCCTGCAATGAAGGAAGAGAGGGCAAAACAGAAAGTAGGAACTCTTAAGTTGAAACGCAAAAGACAAAACAAAACAAAAAAACACAAGGTTCTAATCCACTGTTTTTTCAACTTTGCCCGGTGATGAACCGAATGCAGAAGGAAAACCAAATGATTCTGTTGAGTTAGGGCTTAAAAGCACTGGATAAAAAAGCAATCTTGATCCAAATGTCAAATATGGATCTCAGAGTCCCTGACCACACCACTACCACCATCAATGCCATATCGAGAACAATTGTTTTCATAACCACGATCATAACTATAGCAGTTCTTTACAACTGAAGAAGTCAATATCAGTGATTAAAAGATAGTATGATTACTCTATCAATACCACCTTAGCTGCCTCTTTCCACTTACTGGGAATTTTGTGTGACCAACATTGTGGGGATACAGGAGGACAGCTCTATCAGTTTTGCTTTCTTCATAGAATCACAGAATCGTTGTAGGGTTGGAAGTAGAGATGGGCACGACTTAGCGGTATTCCCGTTTCCGTTTCCGTTACTCGTATCCGTTACTCTACGGAAACGGCAACGGGAATTACTCCGCCAGAATTCGAGCTCGAACCGACGAACGAACAATTTGGTCTGATTTGTCGTGCTCGTTACTTGCACGGATCGCGCAATGCCAAGCGGCACAGAAAAAAAGTTTTTAAAAGTTAAAAAAAACACGATTCCCGGTCCAAAATGGCGACCGCAATATTTTTTTTGAAATCCTTGCCCAAAACCCCACCAAAGCACCACAGAAACATGCGAAAGTTACCTATTTTAAATGCTTGATTTTTTACAGTAGCAGCAGTGGGTTTGTCTTGCCAAAATACGTCTCAGTTGATTTTATTTTATTTTATTTTATTTTTTTACACCTGCACAACGATGGGCTGGCCCTGGGACGGGACCATGCAAATTTTTGGAGCCATTCCACCAATCACATGGACAGGTTTTGACTGACACTTCTGGATGTGCCAGAGGGCATAAAAAGCCGAGGCAGTTCCAGTCCGTCACAGTCTGGGCTTGGATCTTGTGGAGGGTGGTCAGGGCTGGATTGCTGCGCTCAGTCTAGTTTTGATTTCGCGGTCGCGGTCTCGGTCTCGCTAGGCAGGGAGGGAATTGAATTGATTTTAATTCGCAAAACATAATAATTTATTTTATTCCCTGTGGGGAATAGCAACACAGTGTTTATTCTTTTTTGTTTTCTGCATTTTTGAGGAAGAGTTCCGTTTTTTATTTGCTTATATTTGCTTCAAGGGGGAGGGAAGATTTGAGTGGGAGCGGTAGGGGAGGGGAGGTGCTGCGGATTTATTTTGAAAATATATTATTTTACACTACCATACCATTTCTTTTGTATCCCAATTTCCCACCAAGTTCATTTACTTGGCCAAGGTCCTTTTACCCTGCGCCTACAGCTTTTTTTGCTGCTGTTGCGATTGGGGTTTTGGAAGGGAATCCAGCAACCCTATCCTACCCTAGTAGCAGCTTATAGTTTTATTCCATTTATTTTCTATTCTACAGTTTACTAGCAAGTGGCAAGCAACAGCCAAGGTCCAGTACTAGTGCTTAGAAGGGGAGGTTGGAGGCTGTGGATTAAATTATTTTAAAAATATTATACAGAGTACAGACTGAGTAGGCAGAGTCTCCCTTGCCAACCAGTGCACTCAAATTTCTCAAACACATTTGTTGGCAACAAGGCTAGGGCACCTTCCTCTGTAGAACATTTTACAATTTCATTTTACTTAACACTTATAGATATTCTTTCACTGTCCAACACCTCATTCATTTTTTTGCAGTCAGGCACTCAAACAAACATTTGTTGAAGGGCAGGCACCCAGCCACCTCTATAGAACTTTTTCTTCAATTACATCTTTGAAGAAGTTACATTCATCCTAGTTACTGTGCATTATTTGTGAAAGTTGGGTGCTGCCAGATTTTGCAAACCCCTTGCTTCTATTAGCTTGGTTTTTGTGCAGTTGTAACTTACATCTGTGAAGAAGTTAAGTTACAGTTCTCCTAATTACACTTGCCCTGTGCATTGTGAAACTCGTTTGCCAGGATTGGCAAACCCCTTGCTTCTACTAGCTTGGTTTTTGTGCTGTTTTTGTGAGTCAACCTCACTCATTTATTCGCCAGTTTGCCACCAGTCTACATACACAATTACATTTTTGAAGAAGTTACATTTCTCTTTGTTACACTTGCCCTGTGCTGTGCATTGAGAAACTTGTTTGCCAGGATTGGCAAACCCCTTGCTCCTATTTCCTTGTTTGTTGTGCTGCTGTAACTTATGAGTCCATCTCACTCATTTACTTGCCACCACAGTCTACATACACAATCCAATTACAACTGTGAAGAAGTTACAGTTCTCTTTGTTACACTTGTCCTGTGCAGGGCATTGAGAGACTTGTTTGCCAGGATTGGCAAACCCCTTGCTCCTATTACCTTGTTTGTTGTGTTGCTGTTGTGTGAGTCCATCTCACTCATTTACTTGCCCCCACAGTCTACATACACAATCCAATTACAACTGTGAAGAAGTTACAGTTCTCCTAATTACAGTTGCCCTGTGCAGGGCATTGAGAGACTTGGGTGCCAGGATTGGCAAACCCCTTGCTCCTATTTCCTTGTTTGTTGTGCTGCTGTTGTGAGTCCATCTCACTCATTTACTTGCCACCACAGTCTACATACACAATCCAATTACAACTGGGAAGAAGTTACAGTTCTCCTAATTACAGTTGCTGTTGTGTGAGTCCATCTCACTCATTTACTTGCCCCCACAGTCTACATACACAATCCAATTACAACTGTGAAGAAGTTACAGTTCTCTTTGTTACACTTGCCCTGTGCAGGGCATAGAGAGACTTGGGTGCCAGGATTGGCAAACCCCTTGCTCCTATTACCTTGTTTGTTGTGTTGCTGTTGTGTGAGTCCATCTCACTCATTTACTTGCACAGTTCCTTGGTGCTTTTCTTTACTATCACATTATACATTCCCTGGCCTGAGTCACAAGAAGTGAGAAAAATGAGGAGGGGTCGCACAGCTAGAGGGCAGCAGAGGGGGACCCTACTAAGATAAATAGGGGCACGTTTCTGAGGGAAGGGACAGGAAGTAGTGCAGAAAGTGATACTGGTGCAACTCCCTCCCCGAGTAGCAGTGCCAGTGGCACAAGCAGCACTGTGCCATCGTCTGTCACCAAGGGAAGCATGGATGAGGCGTACCAAATCCCATCTCCGTTACCTGACAGCCCCACCCTTAATCAGCAAGAAGACAAGGGCTCTGATTCTGAAATGGCATCAGAATCAGAATCGGGCTCCTTGTATCTAAACATGCCAGATTCTGAGGACCTGTTGGCAGGGACAGACTTAAGGCAGGCTCCAGGCAGTGACGGAAGGAGCAGCCCTCTTTCCACCCAGAGTACCACCAGTGAGAGTAGTACTACTCTACTTTCCCGGCAGGGCAGAGGCCACACCAGTACCACAGCAGCAGCAGCGGCAGGCAATAACAGAGGGGGCGTTACTTTCTATAAGCCACGAGGGTGTCTCTGGGAGCATTTTGAGAACAGCCCCCAAGACGCAAGGATGGCGGTGTGCAAGATATGCGGGGTGGTCTTGCGCAGGGGGAATGACCCCAAACACCTCTCCTTAAGTGGGTTGCGCAGCCACCTGATGAGGAAGCACCCTGGGACTCTGCCTGGAACCCTGTCAGGCCCTTGCTCTTCAGGGAGGAAGAGAGGGGAAGAAGGGTTAGAGAAAGAAAAACACAGCTCCGCTAGTGAGAGTGGGAAGAGGCAGGCCACTCTGCAGGAAGTGGGGCTGTTGGGTGGGACTTTTGTCAGCCCGCGAAATAGGGCCAAAGCACAGGAGACCACCACTCGAGTGGTGGGTGAAATGGTGGCCATGAACGGGTTGCCCCTCTCCTTTGTGGAGTCATCAGGCTTCAGGCACCTGATGAAGCACGTGGCACCATGGTACGAGACTCCATCCCGGCGTACCTTCAGCAGGCGGGTGATTCCTTCCCTTTATGAGTCTGTCAGGGACAGGATCCGGGCCCTGCTGCAGGCGGCCAGAGGGAGGAAGATCCACTTCACTTCCGACCTCTGGACCGGTGGGCACCACGGATACCTCTCACTGACGGCTCATTGGTGGCAACCCAAGGAGGTCCTGGAGCCCCAGTCAGCCCATGAGCAGCTGCAGGGGGAGGCACAAGGCAGCACCCCAAGAGGGTATAGGGTGGTGCTTCTCCAGGCACAAAGCATGGAGGACAACGCCACAGGGATCAACATTGCTGACATTCTCAAGACAGCAATGCGAGAGTGGGGATTGGGGACAGAGGGACAGGTCAATCGTGGAGTCATGGTTACAGATGCGGGCCGTAACATGACCAACGCGGTTCTTGGGGCAGGGTTGCAGGGCATCGTGTGCGCACCACACAAACTGCATCTAGTGGTGGGTGATGCCATTGGCCTGGGTGCACCAAAGGACTCCTGGAGTGAGGGGACCAGGGAGACCAGGGCCTTGCTGGACAATTGTCGGAAGATCGTGCGGCACTTCGCTCGCAGCGTCAAGGCAGCCAGGATGATGCGTGAGAGGCAGGCGGAGACGGGCCGACCGGAGCACGTCCTGATCCAGGACGTGACCACCCGGTGGAACTCCACCCACGAAATGGTCAAGCGTCTGGTGGAGCAGAAGGAAGTGGTGGAATACATCATGTCAACCACCCCAGTCCTGCATGAGGGGAGGGAATTGGACCTTGGTGCTACCGAGTGGCTCGCCCTCTCCCAGATGGCGGGTATCCTGCAGCCTTTTGAGGAGACCACCCACGTCCTCAGCAGCTACAACACCAGCCTGGGCCACGTTCTCCCCCTGGTCAATGCCCTTCGCCAACGCCTAGAGACCAGTATCCGGGAAGAAGGCAATCTTCTCCCTAAGAGCAGGGCATTGGCAGACAGGCTGTTGACCGGCGTGGATACCCGCCTTGGCCCACTAAGAAGGAAAAATGTGTACCAGATGGCCTGCCTGTGCGACCCTCGCGTCAAGGGTTCCCTGGCGGCCAGCACTGCCGAACTGAAATCCTGCCGTCAAGTCAGGGCTGTCTCCGATGAGGGCCAGGCGTTTCAGAGGGCGCACGGAAGCCAGAGCAATGCTGAGGAGGAGTCCTCGCAAGGATCCACATCCCTCTGTACTCCAGAAGCGTTCACCCAGAGACCAGGTTCCGTTCCAGCAGCCAACTACCTGGCCTCTGCCCTAGCCATGGCAGTTTCCTCCTCAGTGGAGGCAAGGGAGGAAGATGTAGCAGACCCCGCTCAGACCATGGTGAAGGAATACATGGCCGAGCCCCTCCAACCCCTCAGCTCGGACCCACTGTACTACTGGGCCAGAAAGGCAGACCTCTGGCCCGCTCTTTCGACTCTGGCGTTGGACCTCTTGTCTATCCCACCCACCAGTGTCCGGAGTGAGCGTGTCTTCTCCCACATGGGAGATGTCCTGAGGCCGCGCCGCTGTCGCCTGGACCTGGAGACAGTGGAAAGGTTGACTTTCATCCGCTTCAACCTTTCCACCTTGGGATTACCCCAACACTCCAAGAACTAAGTTGCTGCCTGTAACCTAACCTCCTGCCTGCAATCCTCCATGCCCGCCTGCAAGCCTGCCTGCCTCCCCTTGGCCCTACGAGCCTACCTGCCTGCCTGCCTGCCTGGCCCTGTGACTACCTGCTGACTCCAGTGTCTAATGCCTGCAAAACTGCCTGCTTGACTGCCTGCCTGCCTGCCTACCTGTATTCTCTCTCACACACAATTGAAGGGTACGATTAGTGGCCCAATTTTTCTAGCCCTGGCCTGTCTCCAAACCAGGCAGGGCCACTCAATGTGTCATTGGAAAGGGTCTGTCTGTATTGGTCCAATGTTTCCCCTTTTGCCATGGCTGGTCTGAGAGAGACCCTAATACCTGCCTTCCTTGGTGCTTCACACCGTTCCCTGGGGTTTAGGCGCCAATCTGCTAACAAAGTGGTGAGGAAGCACTTTACAACAACCTACCTCAAAGACTGAGTATCAGCAGGCAAGCTCTCCTCCTTACAGCCTTAAAGAAATAGACCCACCCAGTTCTCCTGCTTCCACTCTGTCTCCTTGGTTGCCAAAACCCGGTCTCCTGGGGTGGCGATAGAAACTCTGCCTGTCAAGGCGGAAACAATCCTCCCTACTGGCACTTTGGCTTAGTGCCTTCCCAATCCCTAGCCTTGGAGGATGGTATCCTCTAAGCATGCGCCTAGGCTACACACACATACCTGTAAGCCAGACTAGATGCTTCCCTGCCTGCCCGGCCCTCTGCCAACCTGCCTGCCTGTCAGACTCCACCAGTCCTGGCTTTAAGCATGCCTTCAAGTTGCTTCTCATTCAACCTCCTCCAGTCTGCCCTTCTGGCCTCCCAGTCCCATACTTTGTCGTCTGGTCTGGTCTGTGAACCACTAAGAAGGGCTGTGGAAAGGGAAAGACAGGAGCTCCGCTTCTAGTGGGAAGAGGCAGGCCTCTCTGCAGGAAGTGTTGCCGCTGTGTGGGAGTTTTGTCCGCCTCCGCTACCGCTAATTTTCACTCTGAGCTGCAATGCACTGTGAAGGGAGGGACAAGGAAGCCTCCAGGCTTGGTGCTTGGTGGATACTCTGACGCACACTGACTGTGTGAGTCTGTAATTCACACAGACCTAGCTCTGTCTCCTCTGCCACTCTTTCCACTGGGCTGCCAGCTGTGGCTCACAAAGAAGGGAAACATCCTTGTTGTGTGTGCGTACTCCTGTCCGAAAGTCCCCTGTGTGGATCTTGGTGCTGTGCTGTGTGACTCATTGTGCGCACACTGTTGGGCTTGGCTAAAGCTAATGGATCTTACTCTGCCTTTTTAATCTCATATAAACTATGTTACATTAATTTATGTAATGATAGCTTTTCCTTTAAAAACATACAGAAAAGCAGACTTAATCTGGCTTGACAACTAACCTGAACACAGTACTGTACCTGATGTTCAAGCTAGGCACTCAGTGCTTAAACATTTTATAATCATTTCTGCCCTAACCCCGGAACAAAGGCTGCTGGACAAGAAAAGTTACTGGTTGCAAATCTAGGTTGTGATTGATGATGATGATGATGATTGAGTTATGGGAACACTCTTCAGGAACAGCTGGTGGTGGGCTTAGGGTTAGGGTTAGGGGGGATGTTTAGGCCTCCGCTACTCTGTCCTCTGGGCTGCACCATACTGTGTCTCACTAAGAAGGGCTGGAGTGGAATGTACTTGCGCGTACCACAGTTCTGCACAATAATTGTTTGTTTCTTAGAAATAGAAGAGCCTTTCAGGAGGAAGTTCCAGGCTTGGCTCTTGGAGTTGTGGAACTGCTGTGATTCACTGTGAAGGGCATGGTAGTGGATTGCTGGCACGGCAGTTAGGAGCAGTCTACCAGCACACAGCTGGGAAAAAAAGTCAGAAAGCTTGGCTTGCTGTCCTTTTGGAAGCCTGTGTGGTCAAAGACTCAGACTCACTCTAGCTCTGTGTCTTCTCCCTGCCTGCCTGTCAGGCTCCCCCCACTTCCGGCTTAGAGGAGGCCTTCCAGCCGCTTCTCCTTCCCCCTAACAGCATGGTCCAGTTAGTGCTTCAAGTTCAGCCCTGTCGCCACTGCCCTCAACTTGCCCATGCAGCAACCACGGCTGCGCCCACCTCTTGGCGGAAAACCACTTGAAGACCAACTGTAACAGTGCATTCACTCATCAACTATTTTGTTTAGAAGAACTGGTGGACTCTGTCATCCCACATTGGGGGGGGGGGGGTTCTTCACGCAGTCTAGGTTGGGAAATCCCTTGGCTGAGGGAGGGGCGATTCGGTGGTTCTCCTTCAACCCCCTCTAGTCTGGCCTTCTGGCCTCCCCTACCCTTCACTCTGGGTTGCACACACTGTGCCTCACAGATAAGGGCATTGTGCTTGTGTGCTAGAAAACAGCCGTGGGGTGGGCCCATGATTAGGCAGAACTCTACCTTGCTCTCCTCAAGGTGGTTGCGCAGCCACCTCATGCGAAAGCACCCTTGGACTCTGCCTGGGACAGTGACAGGACTCTGCAGGAAGGAGTGCCGCAGTGTGGGAGTGTTGTCAGCCTCCGGACCGCCAATTAGTCTTCAGTGGGCTGCCATTGCCATACACTGTGGCTCACAAAGAAGGACAACTTACTGCCGTGCTGGTGGCCCTCTGTCACTGTTATAAATAGGACAGTTTATCAGAAAGTTCAAGGGTTGGCTCTTAGAGTTGTGGGGAATGTGATTCACTAACAAGGGCATGCCACTGGGATGCAATGCACTGACTGTGGCTCTCTGTGAAGGGAGGGAGCAAGGAAGCCTCCAGGCTTGGTTCTGTGTGGGTACTCTGACTCACACAGACAGTGAGCCTGTGGTTTTCAGACCTACTGTCTTCCGTGGGCTGGGCTGAAAAGCTATGTCACTCACTGAGAACGGAACATGGATGGGCTGGGAGTTTACCAGGAAACCAGCACATAGCTGGGGAGGAAGACCCTCTGGCTTGCAGTCCTTTTTTTCAGAGTGGTCTCAGGCCTCAGAGTCAGACACCATGTGGACTCTGCTTTTCCACTGGGCTGCCAACTGTGGCTCACGAAGAAGGGAAGCCTGCGTAGGCGTACATAACAGATTGTCGGAAAGGTGCAGCCTGGCCCTTGTTGGTGGATGGATACTTGGAGTCACTGACTGTGAGTCTGTGAGGAAAGGGCGACTGTGTTCCATTTGCTGCAACCCACTGTGGCTCACGAAGAAGGGCATTTTCCTGGCATCCTCCTCAGGCCATTCAGCTACGCTGGGGAGCTGGAGCTTCCTGGCAATGATCCTCCCCTACGGAGGCCCTGTGGCCTCAGACTCAGGCTATGTGGCCTCCTCCAGCCACTCTTTCCTCTTGGTTGCAAAACACTGTGGCTCACTAAGAAGGGAAGAGTAGTTGTGTGCAGCACGCATTCCAGTAGTTTCTCTGACAGTTCCAGGCTTGGTTCTTGGAGTTGTGTTGGAGCTGGGATTCACTACGAAGGGCATGGTAGTAGTTTGCGGGGAGTTTCTAATTCACACAGACCTAGCTCTGTCTCCTCCGCCACTCTTTCCACTGGGCTGCCAGCTGTGGCTCATAAAGAAGGGAAAATGTACCAGTTGCGTGGTGGTGGCATCACCATTTATAAATAGAACAGTTTTCCGGAAGTTCAAGGCTGGGCTTTTGGAGTTGTAGGAGCTGGGATTCACAACGAAGGCCATGGTCGTGGATTGCTGGCCCAGCATTCAATTACTCCAGCTTGTGGCCTCCGCCACTCTTTAATCTGGGATGCAAGACACTGTGCCTCACAAGGAAGGGAAGAGGAGTTGGGTGCCAGCACTCCATTAGTTTATTGCAAAGTTGCAGGCTTGGCTCTTGGAGTTGTGTGGGAACCGTGATTCACAAAGAAGGGCATGGTAGTAGACTGCCGGGCCGGCAGTTAGCAAGTCTACCAGCACACAGCTGGGGACTTGGGGACGAAGAGTCAGACTCAGAATGTAGCTTGCTGTCCTTTTTGCAGCCTGTGTGGTGCCAGACCAAACTCAAGGTGATTGGTCTCCTCCGCCAGTCTTTCCTCTGGGCTGCACGACGCCGTGTTTCACACTGAAGGGGGTTCCTGATTTGAACAGCGTTCGTACGTACAGCACCACCAAGACTTAGTCAAAAAGTGACATGTGGTGGACGGTGGTGCATCGCAGGCAGTGTGGTGCCAGACTAAACTCAAGGTGATTGGCCTCCTCCTCCAGTCTTTCCTCTGGGCTTCAAGACGCCGTGTTTCACACAGAAGGGGGGTACTGATTTGAACAGCGTTCGTACTACGTACAGCACCACCCAAGAGTTTGTCAGAAAGTGCCATGTGGTGCATCGTAGGCAGTGTGGTGCCAGACCAGACTCAAGGTGATTGGCCTCCTCCGCAACTCAGTCCTCTGGGCTGCAAGACACTGTGACCCAAGGCCAGTGGCCTTTAAATTCCTGTCATGCCATTCAGCTCCATCCTTTTTATACTGGAGCTGGCAATGAGCCTGCCGCACTCTGGCTCTGTGCTGTGGTGCTCTCATACTCTGCCTTGTGGCCTGGCCGGAGTGGCCGCCCTTACTCTGGCCTTATGGACGCGTCGACCAGAGATAATCCTCCTCCTTGTATAGCCTAGTGGGCTGGGCTGTGGGCTGTAAAACTTAAGTCAGAGCAACCCAGAGCCCTATCTCATTCCCATCCCTACCAAAACTATTCCTGGCTGTAGCTACTAGCTAGGTACGTAGCTTAACCACCTCAGGCTCTAACTGCTAATGTTTTTGTTGACCATGACCAAAAGCAGGGTTGCATTGGCTTTGGCTTTATTGCTTGTCCTTTAAGTGTGTGTGACTTTGACTGTGAATGTGAAGTGAAGGCAGAAGGACCTTGGTGATGGGGGGGCCAATTTGAGAGGAGTAGAGTAGTAGACCCCTCATCCAGATTTGGGGAGGAACGGAATGTCTGTTTCTCCTGCTGCCTCTGAGAGAGGTGGAGGGGAGATGGGATGGATTCAAAACCAAACAACAAAAAGTACAACAAACAGGCACGTCAGCCAGACCAAGTAGGGTGGCTGGCTGGTTCAGCATCAGCAGATTCAGCACAGCAGACCAAGAGAAAAAAAAAAGAAATGCAAATTTGTTTCTGCCCCACTTTGTTTGCTTAGGATGCACTAGCCTTGTTGTGCAGCAGCAAGTCCATCACCCAGGCAGGTTTAAACTGGATTTCGCCTGCTCATTTGCGGGACCCGCGCCCACCCGCCCATGTGCCCGCCCGCCCGCGCCCGCCCGCCCGCCGCGCGCCCGCCCGCCCCGCTAGCCACTCCCCCTGCCGCTGCCGCTGCCGCCGCCCACGCATGTACCCCCGCGCCACGCCGCCCGCGCTGCGCCCGCAAGCCGCAAGTCTCGGTCAGACGTCAAAATGCGCGAAATCGCGGCAGAAACGGAAACGAAAAATCGAAAAAAATGAACCGACTAATTTTTGCGAATTTTCGCGAAAAACGGAGATGACCCGAAATGGAACCGGCCCGACTAACGACAACTCGAAAAATTTTTTTTTCAAGTCGTGCCCATCTCTGGTTGGAAGTGACTTTGGAGGTCCAACCACCTGCCCAAGGTAGGAGACCTCATACCATCCTGGACACATGACAGTCCAATCTTTCACATTTTTATATCTCAAGTTCTTTCCATGAAATGCATGAAGAAATTTGCAAAGTGCTATCTGTTGTTATCAAAAATAAACAATGAACATTTCAATCGGCAGAATTATTCCCTATCTGGAGAAAAGAAAAGACCCGAAATCTGATCTCGCCTGATTTCGGAAACTAAACAGGGGCAGGCCTGGCTAGTACTGAGATGGGCGACCACCAGGGAATACCAGGTGCTGTAGGCACCTGGAGTAGAAACTGGCAAGCCACTTCAGTACTCCTGCCAAGAAAAACTCCATGGACATGAGGTCACAAAGGGTCAGTCACGACTGTAATGACACAACAACAACAACTAGAACAACTGCCAATACTTTGACCTGCCATATACCTGCTAAAGATGAAAAGCATGTCAGGAAAGAGCGCTAATCCGGCACCACAATCACATGAGGATTCAGTCACTCATTCATTACATTTATGTCCCGCCATCTTCTCAATAAAGGGATTCAACATAGCTTTACAAATACAGTATTTAAGACAGGTAAAGCCAAACCTTTAACAGCCGTGCATGTCAAAAGCAGAATCTAGTGGTGGTATTCTTCTGGTTGATTAGGGTGATCCAGTGGCTCTGATATACCCGTCTCAAAATTGGCAGTGATTTGCCAACCCCCCTATTGCGGGGGTTAGGGACCCACCCGACCCGCGATACATGAAAATGCGGGATATGCAGAAGCGGGTCGGGTGGGGGCGGCGGGGAGCGTTTTGATTGCTCCCCGCCGCCCCCGCACAGCTCCGAGGCCTCCCAGAGGGGGTGGGGGCGGCGGGGAGCGATGCGATCACTCCCCACCGCCCTCCCCGCAGGTACTGTGATCCCACGATATAGTGGGACCACAGTACCTGAACCACGAAATGGCGGCGGGGGGTGACTGTAATGGAGAGAGTATCATCTTATAAATACTTGGGATGCTTTGTCAAAGATAACTGGGATCCTTCATGTAAAATTAGTTGTAGAATTGAACAAGCTAGAAAATCAGGAAAACCTTGACAAACCACGACTTATCTATCAGACTTCCTACTTGAATACTTTGATCCTATGTATTCAGCATACTTCTCTATGGTGTTGAAACTTAAATAAATAAATAAATAAATAAATACATTATGCAGGAAGCTGGAAGCATTTGAAATGTGGACTTACAAACGAATTCTGAAGATACCTTGGAAAGCTAGAGTCACTAATTTGGCTGTATTACAGTGCATGAAGAAAAAGTTAGAAATCCGCAATACTGTAAAGAGAAGAAAACTGCAGTATTTTGGGCACATCATGTGCAATAAGAAATACCATCTGCTGCAAGTTATCCTTCAAAGAAAAATAGATGGGAAGTGTGGCCCAGGATGTAGAAGAACATTCTGGCTTAAGAACTTAAACCAATGGTCCGCAGTGAGCACAACTGCTCTATTTAAAATAGCTTTAGATAGAAACCAGTTCAAGGCTACTGATCGCAATCATTCTACGAGGTCATGGCAGAAGAAGAAGAAGAAGAAGAAGAAGAAGAAGAAGAAGAAGAAGAAGAAGAAGAAGAAGAAGAAGAAGAAGAAGAAGTGGCAGTTTATGAAGATGGGGGGATACTGGCAGTGTTGAAATGATTGGCTTAAAAAGCTTTAATTACACAGCAGAAAAAGTTCAAGGACCCACAGAATGAGCAGAATGAGCTTCATGTCAACTTACAGTAGACCCACCATTTATTTATTTTTCTCCTCGACTGCCACTTACTGTCTCAACAATTTGCTCAGAGACACTGGTAAGAGAAAGAATAAAGCATTCAATTTACTCACATTCAGGAACAGATAAAAAATAAAAGCATGTTGTTGAAAAATAGTGACTGGTTACATGAGTAGACCTTAACTGATTCATAGCTTCATAACTAACTACGTGACTGACTCGAACTGACCAACATAACTCCAACAGTCCCTTACAGGCAGCATTGCTAGCTGACAGAACACCTACTACGGACTGTAGACTAACACCTGAGTAAAAGAAGGAAGGAAAAAGAAGGCCTAAGCAGAGAGATGTGGCTCTCGAAAAGCTAAGGCAGAGAGGAAATAGCTGCTGGATTAATTGACAGTCACTCAGTTCAGAAAGGTCCCTCCTAGCCAAAGCACCTTAAAGGTAGCACATGATGGTTGCAAATAATTCCAACAGGAACGAACCCCCTTCCCCACTATTGCTCCCAGTCCAAACTCCAGAGCAGCTCTGGAAGCCTAGGAAAACTGCCAGAGAGGTTTTGTAGAGGATTGAAAGGAGGGAGGGACAATGACAGTTGTGCTATGACTGTCAATGGGAAGCCAGCTTTAGACAGCCAGAAGAATGTTAAATATTAAAAAGGGATTTATTGCATGACTCATTACTTCTTGGCACACACGTTTGGTGTTTTTCCTATCGTGTTACGCTTTGACGCTACATGCAATGTATTGTGTTGAACTCCATTAGCATATTGTGCTCATGTTAAAATGAGCCTTGAGGTACAGTGGTGAAACTGCTGTACTACAAGCAAACTCTGCTCATGACCTGGGGTTCAGTCTCAGGTAGCTGGTTGTCTCAGCCTTCCATCCTTTCAAAGTTGGCAAAATGAGTACCCAGATCATGGGGGTGGGAGGGGAAGCAACGTGTAGTCTGCACAATGAACTGGAGGTTGAGACCTGGTAACTGGATTCCTTTTCATGAGAGATCGAAACGTTCTTCTACTCATCCAAGCAGCTTCGTCAGTCTGAGGAAGGTTAGTGGTGAGTCCTCCATTTTATAGTTCACCTTGACGTCACATCACCCTAGTCTGAATAGGCTCATAAGCTAGAAAATGGCCTGAATAGGCTCTTTAGGTGGACAATGGTCTGAATAGGCTCATAGGTGGACAATGGTCTGAATAGGCTCAAGTTCCACCTATGCAAACGTTCCCAACACCCATTAAGTATGTGTCATTAGCTATGCCTTGCTGGTGGAGGTGTGAAGTGCTTCTGATTCATCTGGGGACTGATGACATGGCCACTTGATAAGTAGCTGACAGAATACACACATGAATGGCTTCCCTGACCCCTCTCTTAAACCACTTCTCTGTCTAATATGTGTACATCTTCATCTTTGAATGAGTGCCCTTTGTCCTTCAAATGAGGTACACTGCCGATTCTCTGGTTATGAACTGTTGCCTCGCCAATGTTGGGCCATCCTCCTGCTTAATTAGTTTCTCCAATGTAGAGGTCTTCACACTCCTCACTGCATTGGACTGCATACACTATATTGCTCCTTTTGTTTTTTGGTGTTGGGTCCTTTGGGTGGACGAGTCTCTGCCTTAGTGAGTTTCTGGGTTTGAAGTAAACAGGGATATGGTGTTGACCAAAAATCCTTGTAAGCTTTTCAGGTACTTCAGCCATGTAAGGAATGACCAGGTTCTTCTGTCGGCTCTGGGTTGCAGGCTGATCCATTGTTCTTCTGGGTTGGGATACTGCTTTGTTGAAGTCCCACTTTGAATATCCACTGGCCTTAAGTGCTCTTCTTCAGGTGCCTGTCTTCTTCCTTCTTGGCTTCTGTGGACATGGGGATGCTCTCTGCTCTGTGGTTTAGAGTCCTGATGACTCCTAATTTGTGTTGTAATGGATGGTGGGAGTCAAAGAGTAAGTACTGATCTCTGTGGGTGGTTTTCCTGTGAACTTCTATTCCCAGGCCATGTCGGGTCCAGTGATGGTCACACAGTCTAGGAAAGCCAGCCTGTTGTCTTGGGTGTATTTGGGTCCACTGCATTGATGTGGTCCATAAAGGTCTGTACTTCATGAGTACTGATATTCACTCAGGTGTCATCTACATACCTGATGGTGGAATGGTGTCATCCCTGGGAAGGTGTTGAGTGTCTTCTTCTCCATTTCTTCCATGTACAGGTTAGCAACAATGGGTGATACTGGAGAAACCATGGCACAACCATGCTTATGTCTGTAGAAGTCCCCTCTGTAAACAAGTCCAGGAGCACAAGCCTATTCAGGCCATTGTCCAACTTGTGAGCCTATTCAGACTGGAGTGATGTGAAATCAAGGGGAACTATAAATTGGAGGACTTGCCACCAACCTTCCTCAGACTGATGAAGCTGCTTGGAAAATAAGTGAAACATTTCAATCTCTAAAGAAAAGATTCCAGTTGCTATGATTCAACTTCCAGATAACCTCATCTGGATGACTGAGAATTTTCACAGACATTCTATGCAATTAACTTTTAAGCCACACCGTGCTTTAAGGCAAGTCTATGTCCCATTCTAAGCCAGTAAGATAATAATAAAGGGGATAGGAAAAAGTTAATAAAATGCTGCCCCCATTCCTGTGTTTCCCATGGAGGAGCAGATGTGGCAGCACATCTGACGTCCTTCTAGCATCCAGCAAAGGTCACACTCTTCCCCTTCCATAAGTACATTTTTGTATCTGCTAACTTTTGGCACTGGGGTAGGGTCAACGCTCCAGTCACCTCACCCAGTTGCAGTTGAGACTCTGCCAGTAAGAATGGAAAAAAAGTTCACCTTAGCTGGCAGAATCCTCTACCATTTGAAAGCTCTTTACTACCCAAGCTTAAACCCAGTGGCTTGCATCAAGTCTTTTAGTCTCGATACAGGGTGGGAAGAAGGGACGGGTGGTGCTCAAGGACTATGCTGCTTTGTTTGATATGCTGGGTGTTAAACCGTATCCGGGACTTTGAAGCAGTCTTAACATCAGCTTGTCTCCTGATACCATCATCTGGGGTATTCCATTTCACCAAAAAGATTCTCAGCATCTGATAGACAACATCCTCTATCAAGATTGCATTTTTGGTACAAAGCTTTGATAAAGATAACAAGTTGCTATCGAAAGCTCAGCTTACATTTTTTTGTTTTAGTAGTGACCAATAAAGGTATCACCTAGCCTACTTTTGAATTTGTTTTTCTGGTCACAGGGCTCAACCCACATTTTTTTTAAAGTTCTATCACGAATCAAAAGCAGAATTGATGCTTTTGAGCTGTGGTGCTGGAGGAGAGTCTTGAGAGTCCCCTGGACTGCAAGGAGATCAAAACTATCCATCCTGAAAGAAATCAACCCTGAATGTTCACTGGAAGGACAGATTTTGAAACTGAGGCTCCAGTACTTTGGCCACCTCATGAGGAGAGAAGACTCCTTGGAAAAGTCCCTGATGTTGGGAAAGATTGAAGGCAAAAGGAAAAGAGGACGGCAGAGAATGAGATGGTTGGACGGTGTCATCGATGCAACCAATATGGATTTGACAAAACTCCGGGAGGCAGTGGAGGATAGGAAGGCCTGTCGAGCTCTGGTCCATGGGGTCACAAAGAGTCAGACACGACTGAACGACTGAACAACAACAAAGTATCAGGTCTCTTTTAATTCCAGCTCCTCATCAAAAGCAGGTTTTCTGGAGCTACACATCTGCATGTGACGACAGCTAATACATCCCCCCCTCCCCAATTCTTGGCAGGGACACAATGTTCTGGGTATTGAGGAGAGATTTGACCTCAATGAGGAAAGACGTAATTATATTTCCAGAAGCCAAGCAATTGTAGAGGGGCAGAGCCAATGTACCTGCCCCACTATCTATGACATCTACATTGGTTCAAGCACAGGTCAGTTCTACCCCATGTCCCCATAAGGGTGAATTTTAAAATAATAATAAGAAAAAACAACAACCCTCCATACAAAAATGCTGACATAGTTCTGTGGACAGTCACTCCTTTAAGTACTGTACACAACTTTCTTTTGTGCATATTCTTTGGTGGGTTGATTGGTTTGTTTTAAGAAAAGAAGCCACTGAGAGAAAACATGACACCTGTCTCTTCCTCTTTCCTGTATATTTTTTTTTAAAATCAAGGAATGCAAAACTTTAAAAAACTATGGGAAGCAAAGGATAAGTGTATTGCAGTCTATAGGATACCCAGAACCTATGAACTAGATCACTGTTGTGACAACAGCTATCAGATCCCGGCTGTGAAAGCCTTCGAGAATACATATGAATTAGATCTATTTGCATTAGAATGACTCCGAAAGGAATTTCTCCAAGATCCTGATAAAAACTAACATGTAAATCCAATAAAAGTGGTCAGAAAGGTTTTTTCCACCACCCCCATGCCCATGCTTTATTTTGATAGGGGCACGGTTGAGCAGTAGACACATCAACACAGGGGGTAAACAGAGTTTAATCTTTAGCTATTCAAGCATGCATGATTTTGCCATGGTAACAGGGCAGCCAAAGCAAGGCACAGGTCAGGGATTTATCATTTGGATTCAAGCTCAGTAAACAAATCAGGCCAGTAATTAAAATGAATACGGATTAAAATGACTAGGGATCTAGTAGCTGCCTAGATGCCCTAAGCACATCCAATCTCACCTGATTTTGGAAGCTAAGCAGAGTCGGCCCTGGTTAGTACTTGGATGGGGGACCACCAGGGAATACCAGGGGCTGTAGGCGCCTGGAGTAGGAACTGGCAAACCAACCCAGTATTCCTGCCAAGAAAACTCCATGGACATGGGGTCACGAAGAGTCGGTCACGACTGTAATGACACAACACACAGGGATCTAGTACTTGGGAGCCTGAAGGAACGAAATGCAAGCCATGGACTATTCCGTATATGGCACCGTTAGGAACGTCCTTTCCAAAATAAACAGTCCTTCCACATGCAAGCAAAGACCCTTCTCTTCAGGCAAGCTTTCCCCCTACCTGTTTTTGTGGTGGTGGTGTTACAGTCGTGACCAACTTGGCAGGAATACTGGAGTGGCTTGCCAGTTCGTAATCTAGGCACCTACAATACCTGGTATTCCCTGGTGGTCACCCATCCAAGTAATAGCCAGGCCCAACCTTGGTTAGCTTCCGAGATCAGGCGAGATTGGATGTGATCAGGGCATCTAGGCAGCTCCTGGCTCCCCGAATGGGCTTTTAACATAGATTTTTGTACATTCCAGCTTTGAATGTGTTTTCATGCTGCTTACAGGTTGGGGAGGAGAGGGGGTTATATAGCATTTGTTTGATCCCCTTTTCAGAATGTGTGTACAGTACTCACTGTTACAAAAAAATGAGCACATTGCTAGGGGGAGCAATGTATGGCCTGCATAGTGTAATTAAAACTCTAAGCTGGCACGGGGCGGTATATAAGCAGAACACTTTGCTTTGCTTTTAGTGTTGCCTTTTAATGATGTAAGCCACCTTGCCTTGGCTTACATCATTAAGGAGTAAAACCAACCAACCAAACAACCAAACAAACAAACAACCAAACAAACAAGCAGCAGATCTAGAGTGGTAATTTTAACTGGGATCTAGTGGAGGAAGGATATTATTTATCATGGACCTGACTCTGATTCGGTTATCCACAGCTTCTCATTCCAGTTGTGAAACGATCTATTTAGTGTTAAACTGCATGCTTAATGTTAGAGTGGTACCTCTTAAGACAAATGCCTCGTAAGAGAAAAAACTTGTTGGAAGAAAAAAAATTCCAGGAATAGGCATGCTTTGCATGACAATATATATATATATATATTTCTCTCTGGGGATGATGCTCTGGGGATGATGCACACCAACTCTCTGGGGGATGATGCACACCAACAAACTCCACAAACTGGAAAAACGCCAGAAGCCCAACCCCCCCCCCCACAACAGCCCATGAAACAAACAGTTCACAACATATCAGATAGGACACTCACCATCGCAGAGACCAAAGTCCTCTCCAAAGGATTCAACTTTGCAGTCACCCCCAGACACATCCCCACTGAAAACATCATATGCGGAGTGGAAGCCAGCCTAACCAAAATCAACCCAGATGAAGCCAACAAAATCAGACTCGAAGTCACCAATGTCCTCTGCTCCAGCAAACCACCCAGAAGCAATTTACACAAAGAAGAACAAAAAGCCCTCAACAACCTGAGGAAAGACAACAACATAATCATTCTCCCAGCAGACAAAGGCAATGCCACAGTGGTGATGAACACATCCGACTACCAAGCCAAACTATCCAACCTACTACAAGACCCGGCTCACATACCTTTGAACACAGACCCCACCACCTACCTGGAAAAAACCACCAAAGCCAAAATAAAAGCCTCTCCCTTAAGTGAAGAAATCAAGCCAAGCATCATCCCCAGAAAGAAATCATCCAGATGCCCCAAGCTCTACGGCCTCCCCAAGATTCACAAAGAAGGAACACCTCTCAGACCCATAGTCAGCTCCATAGGCTCACCTCTACAAAACCTCGCCAAATTTCTTGCCAAACAACTCCAGCCCTATGCAGAATCCATCACTTCATACGTACAAAACTCGTTCCACTTCATAGAAATTATAAAGAAACAAGACCTACAACCCAATGACCTACTCGTGAGCTTCGATGTTGTTTCGCTCTTCACACAAGTGCCCATTCAAGAAGCCTTGACAGCTATCCACAACAAATACAACCCCCAAGCACATCCTAGATCTGACCAACCACTGCCTAACCAACACATACTTCATCCACAATGGACAAAGATACAAACAGATAGAAGGAGCACCCATGGGATCACCCCTCTCACCGGTAATCGCAAACCTATATATGGAACACTTTGAAACCAACGTTACAGAAGTCCGAACATAAACCCAAACTCTGGCTCAGATATGTTGACGACACCTTTGTTATCTGGCCACACGGGAAAGATAAACTGAACAACTTCCTCACACATCTCAACAGCCTACACCCCAAAATACAATTCACTATGGAAATAGAAGCCAACAACCAACTTCCCTTCCTGGACGTCCTAATCTACAAAAACCCGAAGGCTCCTTAGGACATACCATCTACCAGAAAAAAACACATACAAACCGCTACTTAAATGCACAATCACACCACCACCCTGCACAGATCAACTCCGTAGCAAAAACCCTCATCTCCAGAACCAAACGCCTCGCTGACAAAGACCACCTAAAAACTGAATTACACACTCTCTCGAATGTTTTAATTGCGAACGGATTCCAAAAAAACACCATCACCAAACTAATCCAAAAGGAAACACCCCCAAGAACCAAGAAACAGAAGAGAACAACGGCACCGCCCTCCTCCCTTACATCAAAGGCACCACAGACAAAATCAGCAAAATTCTCCACAAACACAATATCAAGACAGCCTTTTGCACCGACCAAAAAATAGCCAACATTTTAAGAAACCCCAAAGACAAGATTGAGCTAGAAAACCAAGGAGTCTACGAAATACCATGCAAAGTCTGTCCAGCCACATACATCGGACAGACAAACAGGAGAATAAGCGCATGCATCGCAGAACACAAGAACGCAGTCAAAAAGAAGAAAAATCTTCCTCTCTCTTCCAGCACATAAAAACAACAGGTCATGAAATTGATTTTGAAAGAACCAAACTTATCTCCAAAACTGAACACTTCAACAGTCGAATAATCATGGAAGCCATTGAAATAGAGAAACACCCAAACAACATGTATAAACGCGATGACACCTCCCGCTTGCCTGACATCTGAAACTAGCCCTGGTCAACAGACGAGCCTCTGTCACAAAGACTGACACCAGGTCCAAAAGGACACAAGACGCCACCACCTTCCATCCACACCAAACACAAACCCAGACCCGTCCCACAGATGAAAGAAACCACCATCCAATAACAAAACCAACTGCACCATCTACTGCGGCACCCCACTCCAGTCACCACATGGAGCACACTTACACACGCCAAAAAAACATTGGGAGACCACAGACACGTAGCCAGACCAAAATGAGTGAGACCTTCGAAACGTGCCAAAACAACCAGATTTCTAAACGGGAAGAAA
The DNA here is from genome assembly GCA_029282475.1 of Phrynocephalus forsythii. Taxonomy (NCBI): domain Eukaryota; kingdom Metazoa; phylum Chordata; class Lepidosauria; order Squamata; family Agamidae; genus Phrynocephalus; species Phrynocephalus forsythii. The sequence continues at coordinate 107,365,687 of JAPFRF010000003.1, read as the reverse complement.
CCCGAATCCACCTAACATGCATATATATATATATATATATATATATATATATATATATATATATATATATATATATATATATATATATATATATATATATATATATATATATATATATATATATATATATATATATATATATATATATATATATATATATATATATATATATATATATATATGGGATGTTTCACAAGACCAAAAAACGTTCTGCATGTACCCAGGGGAAAAAACACAGGTTATTTTTGTCTGTATTCTAGCCTCCAGAATGGATTAATCCATTCCCAATGCATTCCTATGGGGAACTGCTTTTCGTAAGATAAAATTTTCATAAAACGAAGCAACCCATAGCTTCTGGAACAGATTAATCCATTTTCAATGCATTCCTATGGGAAACCGTGAAGACAATATTTTCTTAAAATAAATTGACCCATAGACCAAATTAGATTTGTTTTAGGTATCACTGTATATGTAATTGGACAGTTTGTGTGTGGAGAGTGGTTTACCTCTGAAGGATTCTCTGGGGGAGTCATGTGCTCTGCGTGCAAAGAGAGTCACAGTGGATCTTCCCTTGATATCTCAGCTCACCCCATGTTAAGACATGGGGGGGCAGTTTTGTTCCCAATCAGACTAGTGGTCCAAATTGCTTGGCTTTTGGTAGGACTGGAGAGGCATTCGGAAAAAGTCTAGGACTTCTTTTGAGGACTGTCCCCTGGAATAAAGTCCAGATTTGTTCCCTGTTCCTAATGGCCCTGACCAGCATGAATCTACCGTAACTTTATATCTCTGCTGGGCTCTCCTTCTTTGGTTTTCTACAGCAGGGGTGGAGCTCCTACAGTATTCTGGAGAATAAAAGGACAGAGCTCTTATTTCCTTTTGCTTCCTCGTTTTCTCTTTTTGTGTGTGCTATGTCTGGGGGGGTCTTGTTTTGCTTGAGATAGTTTTCCTTTATCTATTGTCGTGAAGGCACTGTAAGCAATCTGCCAAAGATGATGCAGATGTATCTTTAAGGAGCTCCTCTGTTTAGAACCCAGCCCCATGTTAACATAATGTACTGCAGTTGTGCATGGCACAGCTTTTAGTTGAATTGTTTAGAAAATAAAATAGTGGTCCTTTTAGACTACTTACAAGGAAGAAGTAGGAACTATAAGGAGAGTCAGTGGGAGCAGAATAGCTTCAAGTTCCCCCCGAGTCTACCCCTTTCCTAATAATTGGCACTTAAGGTCTCAGTAACTCACTCTGAGACATTCATACAAGAAAAAAAATTAAAAAGACATAGTTTTACTTGGTTGCTTGATATTACAAACTAGTGCATGGCTACTTTCTTTCCTGCATATATACTTAGCAACCAACCGAGAAGATCAACAGCACACAAACAACTAGTTGCCTCCAACTGACGGAAAAGCACACTCGGCAGAAATATAGGACTCTCTTTGAATTCAAAGGCTTTGAAGGAAGGATTGGATAGTACTGAATAGATGGGCAATCAACCCAGTGGAGAGAAGTCCTCCCTAGTCACATCAACAACCACAGAGAGCATACAAAGTAGCGAACAAAACAACAATTACCCCGCCACTCTTTTCTTTTCCTTCTTAAAAGAAAAGACACTGTAGAGGAGGGAAAAAAACCCAAGGCCAAGAAAGAAGGGCATCAGAGTCTCTTTTCTGAATGGAAATACAGTGTTCCCCCACCCTTTTTGCGGTTCATATATTGTGGTCCCACTATATCCTAGACCACAGTACCTGAAAGGGCTGGGGGGGGGAAGGTTTTAATCCTCATGGGCTGCATTCCCACCACCACCACCACCACCCAGGGTTGTGTTGGGAAGCGGTGTGCAAGGTTTAAAATGCCTTCAGCAATGAAGGCAAACACTTGCCTCTGTTGCTGAAAGCATTTGACACCAACCCGACCTGCATCCGCATATCGCGGATTTTCAATGATTGCGGGTTGGGTCACTCCTAACCCCCGGAATAGACGGGTGTGTGTGTGTGTTACTGTATCAATTTTTCATCTCCCCAAAATGGAAACTGAGCTGGAAGCATTAGTCGACAACTCCCAGAATCCCCCGACAAATCAAACCATCACATCTGTTCCAACATGAATAATGCTGCTGAGCTCTGCGAATTTCCACAAGGCAAGAAAACATTTGCTTCTCGGTGTGAAATAAGCAGGATACAGTGGTGCCTTGTATAAAGGAATTAATTTGTTCCAAATGAAATTATGTTAAGCAAATTTTCCTTTATACAAATTTCCCTAGGAATGCATTGAAAACAGTGATCTCATTTTTATGTTGTATGGATTCGCCCGATAGGCGATTATGTTAAGCAATTTCCCCCTATCTCCAGGATTTTTTATGTTGTACAAATTTTATGTTATACAAACCATTTGTTATACAAGGGTCCACTGTAGTAAGATGCTGAGTACACATTACAAACAAGGCAGCCAGATCCCCACATTCCCTGATTTTGGAATGGTTGCTGCAGGCGGCATCCAGCTGGAAGCAACCCTCAGTTAATTCACACTGAATTAAATGAATTTAAATCATATTAATTCCAATGAATGACACGGGCACCGAGGTAACAGCCATGCTTGCATTCCAAGCACAGAGATCGCGCTTCTTTGCTGCAGGGTCTGGCTGATTCTGAAATGTATGGAGATCACAGTGATGGAAGTCTTGGCTTCTATTAGAAATCAGCGCAGTTGCCACAGACTAATTAAAGTCTTGCTCATTACACAGACTGGGAAGGAGAGCATCTGAAGCATCTACCCGTAATCAAGTGCCCATGGCCTCATTTCTTTTAGGCTGATTTCCAAGCTGGAACATTTTTGTTTCAGCCACAGCCATTAAATTATGCAGCACCCCACTATTTATGAAAGAAATAATAATTCTGCGGTATGACATCAGTGTACTGAAAGCACAGCAGGCCCTCCCATTTGTTGTGTCTGGTATTTAGAAACTGAGCATATGCTGTTTCCCATGGGTGGGAGGAAAGAAAGAAAGAAAGAAAGAAAGAAAGAAAGAAAGAAAGAAAGAAAGAAAGAAAGAAAGAAAGAAAGAAAGAAAGAAAGAAAGAAAGAAAATGTCTTCTTGTTTTGAATAAGAGACAGAAAATCACATAAGCACCTCTAACAGCCTCTGGGAGTAAAAATACATATACTGTACAGTACTGTGACAACAAGTAAATAATTAACAACCATTTCACAGCATCAAAAACCGGCTGCCTGAGACAGCTGGCTCACTCTACCTAATGCAAGGGCTGGCCTGGAATAGATGAGAAAAATCATTATCACAAATTCCTCATGCCTTCCCTTCTTTTCCTTCAGCTTTGCAAATCCATCCAAAGAAAGGACTGGCCCCACCTTGTCCCTTATGGTAAGTTAGGTTCTCCTCTATGATATGAAGTCAAAAAAATGTGGTCCGTTATTTGTTTGCTTGGCTCACATGTTTGGCAACCAAGTGAAACACAATAGCTTCTAAAAGAGAGCTATTTCAGATACAACTACACATGCATTGTACAGCTGTGAATTTGCACCTGGAAAGTTGAGTCTTCCCCCAGTGAATTTGCTGACTAGTTGTCTAGTCAGCAATGGGAGAGGAGGAAATAATCAATTATTTGTTGTTTGCAGTACTTTAAGGATGTGGTAGTGTCCAAGTTTATAGGAGGCATGGCTATGGCAGAAGCTTCCTTAACAAAGACTAAATGGCAATTTCCTCCTCCTTCTCTTTCTCGTCAATCTCATTGGTACTCTAGTGTAACTTTGTTCCAGCACTGGCAACAAGACGGTAAAAAATGAAAAAGGAAGAAGAAACAGTTAGAAGACACAGGGTGATCAGCTGGGGGGTGGGGCAGGGACTGACACACCCTTTGCTTCTTTTCTCCTCCATCCTGCCAACCACCAGCAGGCACCCCTGCACATCATTTTCAACATCAGCACGTGCGGTCATACAGCCTGGACTGAATGCATTCACCTATCAATCGATCGATCAATTGATCAATCAATCAAGAAGGAAATGTAGGAAGGAAAGGAATGGAAGGAACAGAAGGAAGGAAGAAAGAAAGAAAGAAAGAAAGAAAGAAAGAAAGAAAAAAAGAAAGAAAGAAAGAAAGAAAGAAAGAAAGAAAGCTTTCTCCAATGGCCTCCAGGCTAAGCACATGCCTTACCTCTTCCCCCTCCCACCCACCCCCATTCTACCAAAATGGGAGGTGTGAAAAGTTCCTTTTGGGAGAATCGGGTACTTCCAGCACTCTTCTAATTAAGTGCTGTTTGCAATGGATACTTGAACCCTTTGAATTAGTCTTGCTTCGATATAATGGCATTTCTGAATTACCCGTATTTTCCCATCTATAAGACGCCCCCCATGTATAAGACGGCTCCCATTTTTCCAATCCAAAATTACAGTTACTCAACTGCACAGTTCTCTCTTTGGCTTATTCCCGTGTATAAGATGACCCTCAATTTTTAGTCTACCAAATTTAGACAAAAACATAGTCTTATACATGGAAAATACTGGAAGTACTGAGAGAGTTAAGCACAGACAGTTCCAAAAGCACCTATGGCAGAGCAAGGTTCAGCAGTGGAATGGGATGTAGATGGGGGGGACCCACACCTCTACCTGCAGGTTCTCTATCTCTTGAACCTAGAGGTAGAGACACACACCCCCGTCATCCTCAAGGTTTAAAAAATCACTATTTAATGTGGTCTACCTAGATGCCCTAACTACATCCAATCTTGCCTGATTTTGGAAGCTAAGCAGGGTCGGCCCTGGTTAGGACTTGGATGGGAGACCACCAGGGAATACCAGGTGCTGTAGGCGCCTGGAGTAGAAACTGGCAAACCACTCCAGTATTCCTGCCAAGAAAACTCCATGGGCATGGAGTCAACACACACACACACACAAAACTCCATGGGCACACAGTCACACACACACACACACACACACACACAACACTGATTTTTCCCCACAAGAGCTGATTTTCCCCCCCACCGATTGCCAACTTTTGGCTTCTATTGTGTTGATTTTCTCTGCCGGCAAGAATGAGAAATGAAAACGGGTCAGCCCTGAAGGCAATCGTTTTTATGTATACCATCTTGGTATTTTGCAACTAGGACTGTCTGAGACATAGATACAGATATAGATAAATATGTAACTATGTCTTGAGCGGGCTGGATAGCTCAGGAGTTTAGGTATCAGGCTGTGGAGCCAAAGCTTGGGGGTTTGATTCCAAAATGGGCCTCCAGGGGGAAGACCCAGCCTGCGTGGCCTTGGGAGCTGCACAGTCCCAGGGCACACACACCCCAAACGCCGGCAATGGTCAGCCAGTTCTGAGTACAGTATTCTCTCTCTGGAATCTCCATCAATCAGAAGAACTGACTTGATGGCTCATGATGATGATTATACGTCTCAGAAGTAATAGCTCTCTGTGTGCGAGAGTGTGTATGTACACACACGCCTTTTGTACCATTATCTTTTCTGGTCAGACAGGTTTTAAAGATATTTGAAGCACTAGAAAAGTCTTAGTTGATAACAGATGATAATGGAGGAACAAGGTGCGGGTGGAACACTGTGTACGTGGACAACAATGTTTCAGTCGAAACACTTTCATGTCTTTAAGGCAGGGATAAGCATCTTTCGCCCTCCACCCCAAACTTCAATTAGTCCTAGGCAGCACAGCAAATGCTATGAAACTGAGGCCCTTTGAACTCTAGGCATATCATGTTAAAGGCAATCAAGATGGGAAAAATATAAAACCAAGTAAGAGATGGATTGACTAATTAAAGAGATCAATAACCTTGAGTTTGCAATAGCTGTGCCGGGCCGGGCCATTGAGTACAGAACCCTTTGGCAATCATTCATTCATAGGATCACAAAAGGTTGGAGGCAACTTGATGACACAACAACAACAACAACAACAACAACAACAACAACAACAAAGCAAATGGCAAAAGAAAGTGGGAACTGTAATTCAAAACCAACTGGCAAATTACGGCTGGCCTTCACAGTTTTAGGAGAACACCACAAATACACACCGACTTTGACTCTAAGTTATATTTTATGAAAGCAAATACATAAAGTCATTGGTTCTGGGCTTCTGTTCTATGTATTGTTGTTCCTTTTAAGCCTTTTTATCAATTCTCTTTTCTCCTTTCCAACAGAGACTTTGCATGGAAATAGTATAGACTATGAAAAACACATCTACCCCAGTTATTTGCTCCTTAAATAGGCCAAGGTGCTTCTTGACATTTTATTCACCCAATAAGAGACCTGTTCACCTTTTTGTGTCAGCTATTTGGAATAAGTGGCACCTCACATATTTTATTCCTTTCTCCCTCGCCTGATAGGCCCAGATCAAAAACAACCTCCCACCGCCTGAGCAAAAAAATAAAAATAAAAATGACATGAGCTGTACTAGAGACAGAGAGCATGGCTTAATGTCTCTTTTAGTTGACCTAGATAATCTGGTAGGATATTCTCTCTCTCTCCACACAACCATCTGTTTCAAATCTTGATTATATGCACACACTCCCTCAGTCCCCTTAACCAAATATTTCTCTTGGGTAAATGGAAGAGACAGAAGATGTTGGAAATGAAGGGGTATGTGATCAAATAAGAACCCCTGAATGTAGTAAAAATCTCTTCTAGCTACTGTATATGCAAATTTATTACGTCAAACAGTGAGCCCTGCAACCACATGTTGTAGCATGAAGTGCTTCTGTTCCATTCCATCCTCTCTCTCTCTCCGGGTTTGTTCTCTGTTTCCTTCCCAGTTAGTACCCATCCTGTGCTCTTTAAGGATTCTCAATCCTTCTTGGTCAGTTTGATGAGAAAAGATCACAAGCTGGCTGGTAACTTCCTGGGTATGCATGGATGGTGTAATGGGTTTGCTAGCAGTACCTATAGACAGTCAAGAAAGCTGAAAGGGAGAAAAATGATTCATTTGAAGTGTGGTGCTGGGCGACAGCTTTGGAAATAACCTGGGCCACCAGAAAGATAAACAAGTGGGTTCGAGATCAAATCATGCCTGAACTATCTCTGGAAGCAAAACTGTTGGGCACGTCATGAGAAGGCAGGATTCTCCGGGAAAGACAATAGCAATGTAAAAAGAAGAAGGCAGCAGGAAAATGGGAAGACCAAGTATGAGATGGACCAACTCTGCAAAGGAAACCACAGACTTAGTCTTGCCAATCACTGGGAGCAGAACATTTTGGAGATCACTCATTCATATGGTCGTCATAAATCGGAAGGGACTTGGTGACACAACAACAACAACAACAACAACAACAACAACAACAACAACAACAACAACAACAGTACCTACAGGTGGGATCAGCAATAGCAGGTTGTAGGTAGTATGTACAGGTATTTCACACGTGTGGTTTCTTCCATTCATGCCCTTCTCCAATTGAAGTTCCCTGGCCAAGTTTTCTCCTCCATCCCAGTCCATCAACATTTCATGGCTGCTGAGTAATCGTAGGGTTTTTTTTTGGGGGGGGGGGGAGTTGCCAGTGATTTTTTTTGGGTGCAGTAATACCTTGGTTTACAACAGGCACGTCCAAAGTTCAGACTGGGGGACAAATATGGCCCGGTTTAAAATTTTGAGTGGCCCTCAGCCTCTTCTCCCTGCTGGCTCAGCCTGTCACTCATCCCCACCGGCCAGCCCTTCCCTGTGCTGGCTAGAGACATCAGCTTGCAGTTTTATGGTTTGCCTGTCCTCACTGCCTCCATCCATCCCCTCAGCCACCTGCCCTGCCTAGCCACCCCTGGCTCCATTGCTGCAGCATGTTCCCCACCTCCTTGTGGCGTAGGGAAGCATATGCAAGCAGTGGTGCATCTTGGGTGTGTGTGAGCCGATTCCTGGGCCGTGCAACAGCTGCTGGGCCCTTGGGCACCTTGAAACCAGAGCACTTGCGGCTGTTGCAGATGTGCATGGACCACGCCCTTTCTCCCCCCTTCAGGCTGAATGGTCGGCCCCCACACATTTTCACCTCACCATATCTGCCCCTCCTTGCAAAAAGTTTGGACACCCCTGGTTTACAAGTACTTTGGTTTAAGAGTGTTTTGTAAGACAAGTAAACATGTTTTCTGAATTTTGCCTTGATCAACAAGCAATGTCTTGCAATAAAAGTACTGGAGCAGGTCACATGACCGCAACTGAGCCAATGGTTTTTCTTTCTCTCTCCACCTGCTAGATTGTGGGGGATTATCTAGAATGTTCTATCTCAGTCAAACCTCCAAAGCAGAGGAAGGAGAGAGGAAGGGAGGTCTCCCTTGCACCAGCCATGAAGGTTTTCAAAGGTGAGTACAGGTTAGGGGTTTGTTTTACTTTTCTTCATATATTTATTTATATTTTTTCTTTAATTTTGTTTTCAAAATTAAATCATTTGTAGTCATGGGGCAGCCAGTCCAGTGTGTATATGGCTACAAACTGCACTTTATTATTGTCACATTAATAACACAGAGTAAAATCCAGTTGTTAGTTCCAAGCAGAGCAGATTCTGTAGCCAGGTATCTAAACCACGATGTGGACGTGGAGTTCTATCCAACTTCTTTTGTGAGTATTGGCATTTTGTGTGTACAGTATGTGGTCCATGGGGCTCCAGAATGAATCATCTGAATTTCCATGATTTCTTATGAGAAAAATTTGCTTTGATATACAAATTCTTTGGTTTCCAGGACAGATTATGCTCGTAAACTAAGGTATTACAATGACCCCACCGCCTATCGCGGGGGTTAGGGCCCGACCCAACCCATGTTAATTGAAAACCTGTTATATGCGGATGCAAGTTGGATTGGTCCTGGGGGGCCTAGCTGGGAGCTCTTGTACTTACCCCCAGCCTGGCGCTGCCCCGAACGGGCCTGAGGTCCTTCCCAGGCCTTCTGGAGGCCCCAAAAGGGCTTACCTGCGAACTGGAAGTGACTTCCAGATCGCCGAAAAAGGCCCTTGGAGGCCTCAGAAATGATTTTTGCCTATCCAGAAGTCACTTCCAGTTCACAGGGAAGCCCTTTTGGGGCCTCCAGAAGGCCCTGAAAGGCCCTCGTAGGTCTGTTCGGGGCATCATCGGTTCTGGGGTAAGTATGGGAGGCCTGAAACAGGCTTTCCCCCTTAGCCCAGGGGGCGGTTTTTCATATACTGCAGTCCCGCGATATAGCAGGACCGCAGGATATGAACTGCGAACAGGCAGTCCTTCTGTTAAGCATAGAATTTTCCCAAGCTTATCTGATGCTTCCTTTTTTACTAATAAGCAAAGCCATTTTGTCTATCTGGGGGTTGCTTCAGAAGAATAAAGGGAATGACAATGAATGATAAACAAGTGTTCTCGCATTCGCCGCACTGTGAGTGGCCTACTTTTCATATATCCTCTGTCCTCTCATGAAGGCTTTCACTTCGTTGTCCAGGGGGAAGGTCCCATCATCTTTCCTAAAGCGGTAGAAAAGCTTGAGGTCCTTGAACTCCTTATGCTCATCACACACTGGAAGAGAACAAGAGGAAATCAGACAACCTAAGCTTGTTTTTAATGGGGACTCAGGCTTGGGATTCAGGACTTGGCACCAAAGATTCGGATTTGGAATTTGAATCCAAATACTTGCCAGCCACAACGCTTTATCTTTGATTCTTCCTTCTAGGCTTACATTACTGCTACATCTACGGCTACTTTGCCCTTGAATTTTTTTATATTTTAAATTGGTTTGTCTTCTAGTGATTTGTTGACTGAGAATTTTGCACTCTCCAGTGCAGATTGTTGTAAATTTTATCTCTGTTCTAACCCCCGCCCCCATTCAGTGCCTAGATGACCTAAACAAATGTGATCTTGCTTGATTTCAGAAGCTAAGCAGGGTCAGCCCTTGTTAGTACTTGGATGGGAGACCTCCAAGGAATACCAGGTGCTGTAGGTACAGTGGTCCTCAACCTGTGGGTTCCCAGATGTTCCTGGACTGCAACTCCCAGAAATCCTGGCCAGCTCAGCTAGTGATGAAGGCTTCTGGGAGTTGCAGTCCAGAAACATCTGGGGACCCACAGGTTGAGAACCACTACTGTAGGAGCCTGGAGCAGGAACTGGCAAAACACTCCAGTATTTCTGCCAAGAAAACTCCATGGACATAGGGCAGGGTGTCCAAACTTTGGCCCTCCAGGTATTTTGGACCACAACTCCCAGAATTCCAAGCCTGTATTACCAGTGACAAAGGACGGTGGGAGTTGTGGTCCAAAACATCTGGAAGGCTGAAACTGGACACTGACATAGGGTCACGAAGAGTCAGTCACGACTGTAATGACACAACACACACACACAACCCCCACATGTTTCCTTAACCCTTCCCCCCCAAAATGCATGTGCTTTACAAGGGAGAGGAAACTGACTCTCAATCCCATTGCTGGATTCCCTGTTGGCTCATGGATCTTATTGCTTCCTATTGCGCCTATGGTGGCTGCCCTGTTCCTCTCCTGTTGATCTTCAGCCTGGACCCAATGCCCTGCCTCTAGTTTCAGTTTAAACAGGATTATGATCTCCACTCACCGTGGTGGATCACGCTCCGATCCAGTAACTTCTGCATGAGCTTCACTGCCATCTCCCTGTCCAAGGCCTCCTTGTGATCGATCAGCCAGTCAATCAGTTCTTTGGCAACAAAGCAGTTTGGATAGGTCTTCAGGTGATGCCTTCGATCTTTAATGATCTTTTCTTCATGAAGCCTGAGCCTGCAAGCCAAAGGACACCAGCCTGTGAGTAACCTTTGCATCTGATCTTCCTCTGCGGGGCAAGATGAAACAGAAAGTATCAGCTGAGGGGCAAAGCAGTGACAAAGTAAGTGTGGTGGTGGTGGTGGTGGTGGGAGAACAACAGTCAACCTCTTGGTGGCTATAATCCTATTCTGACCTGGGAGTAAGTCATTTTGAACATAAAAGGAATTAAATATCAATGGAGGTGCACAGGATTGTGCTGATACCGGTTAATGACCTGCTAAGTTAAAAACCTCTGCATAACAGGATCTCTTTTAATTTTTAGATCCAATCAGGCATGCACAGCTTCAGTCCCGGGCCAACGGAATGTAATTCTACACTAATAATAACTGCATGCTGTCAAATCAATTCTGGCTTATGGCAACTCTTTCCAGGGTTTTCTAGGTATAGACCACACAGAAGTAGTTTGCTGTTCCTTTCTTCTGAGAGCGTTTTGCAACTATTCAGCTTCCCCAAGACATTTTCTTGGGAGGTACAGCAGGGAATTGAACTCGGAGCCCTCTGACTCCACACCCGGAAATGTCATTCACTGAGCTATTCATTGGCGCATTCCTAAACTACATGACACATATTTAAGGTAGTGTGTAGTTTGATGTTACAAGATCCCTGGTCAGCAAAATCCCATTGCCTGAGATTTTGGGAGCAAACTACAAAACCAAAAGGCATGACTCTGTGATGTCACTGAAATGGAAGAGGCAACATTTGGGAGGAAAGCAAATGACTTATATGCCGCCCACTACCCAAAGGTCTCTGCTTACAATCAAAGAATTAAAACAATTTAAAATAGTTATAAATAAAATATCAATAAATCATCAAACAGTAATAAAAACCTTCTTTAAAATCATCATCCTAAAATTGTCATCAGCAGACCCACAATCTATATTGTATCAATTAAAAACCTTCTGGAACAGGAAGGTTTTTACCTGGCGTCGAAATGTAATCAGTGTTGGCGCCAGGCGGATCTCAATAGGGAGGGCATTGGGAAGGCCCTTTGCAAAAGCCAACAGGGATGGAGGCCCCCTGGCTCGATCTTAATCGCCGGGTAGGTTCGTATGGAAGGAGGCGGTCCTTCAGGTATCTAGGTCCTAAGTCATAAACCCTACACCGTTGTGCTGTATCAGTGTGTCTGAACGCTGGAACAGATGGAGGCTGCTCTACAGGCTAGTTTAAAGGCATCTCATACACAAAAATCAACAATCTTCTCACTGGAGTTCCTTCTGGAGACACAGAGAAGCCCTAGCAATGGTGGTGAACCTTCGGCACTCCATATGTTTTGGACCACAAATCCCACAGTCCTTTGTCATTGTCAATACAAGCTTGGAATTCTTGGAGTTGTGGTTGGGTTCAGCCAGAGATTTCACAGCCCTAGCCTTTCACTCTTTTATAGGGTGACTAATGCCAAAGCAAAAAGCCATGTGTTCTGCTTATATACTGCCCCATAGCATTTAAAGCATTCTCTGAGTGGTTTACAAGTGATTATACATGTTACACACACACACACCACAAGATCAGTCATTTGACTGATCTTGGAAGGATGGAAGGCTGAGTGAACCTTGAGCCTCTGGCCTGGAACTGAACCAGAGGTGGTGAGCACAGTTACAGCTGCAGTACACCATTTTAACTAGGGCAGCACAAGGCTCTGCCATCTCATGGCATGCCTTTACAGAAACTGTCTATATACAAAGCACTTCCTGCCCCGTACCTGCTGAGAAAATGCAGTCCATGTCAATACATACTGTGGTGTTTTTATTTATTTGTTATTTATTGCTTTGCTGCATTTATATCCCACCCATCTGGCCAATACTTATCTCACATTGTCCTCATAGCATCTTTCTCATATTGCAGCTTTTAAATCACCTATGTTATCATTATCGTTCATTGCATAGCAAAGTCTTTGCCACAATGATATGCCTTTGGTTACTCATCTCAGAAAACGTTGCCTTGAACTTAACAGGACATGTATATTTTCAATGCTCCTGTACTAAACTTATTTTCCTTGAAGTATTTTGCACTGATATTTATAGAATCTAACTTTCAAGGAAGCATGGCAGCCTTTTTCTCAATTCCAGCATCCAAAGCAGCCACATTTTATATGGAAAATTTGTCTTTCCTCCCAAAAAACCACAGGGATTACTCGGTGTATTCCTTCTAGCAGGCTGCAGTCCACAAAAACTTTTGCCAAATAAAATTTACTAGTCCGAAAGCTGCCAAAAGACACTTTGTTGTTATTCTAACCCCAAATACTGTAGGTCTAGTCTTAATAAATGGCTTTAATCAGTCCTTAGAGTTTCCCTCTCTCTTCATCCAGTGTAAGGATGAGACCAAGACCAAGATCACCCACACTGTATTTCCAGTGACTGTGTATGGGTGTGAAAGCTGGACAATTAAGAAAGCTGACAGGGAAAAAATTAATTCATTTGAAATGTGGTGCTGGAGGAGAGCTTTGTGGTTACCCTGAATTACCAGAAAGATGAACCAATTGGCCCTACATTCAATTAGGCCTAAACTTTCTCTAGAGGTAAAAATGTTGACGCTGAAGACGCCCTATTTTGGGCCCATCCTGAGAAGGCAGGATTCTCTGGTGATGCCAATAATGCTGGGAAAGGTGGAAGGCAGCGGGAGAAGAGGAAGACGAAATGAGAGGCAAACTGACTCCCTTAAGGAAGCCACAGGTCTGCTGCCTCTAAGCAGGGCGGTTCAAGACAGGCCATTTTGGAGATCTCGCACACATAGGATCAGCATAAGCCGTGGTGACTTGATGGCACACAACAACAACAACAACAACAACAACAACAACAACAACTTCATTCCCACATCCTGAGAATAATTTGAGACTGAAGACTGCTGGTTCTACCAATAAAAAGATACTGTGAAGCTTATTTTGCCTTGTTATCATTCACGGTCCATCTATCTTCTGTGAATTATGGAGAAGAGGAAGGAAAATGTGTGATAAAAGCAGCACATCTGGAACATCTGTAAAATTCTGCTAATGAGACAACACAATTGCGATGAAAGCTCATCCAGAAACATTCTTTGAAGCAGATTTTTCACGCAGAAAATTACTACAGAAATCCTAAATTCAGTTTAGAAGCACCACTCAAGGTATTCCATTCCTGAGCTTCATTAATATGAAAAGGGGGAGGGAGTGAAGGTGAACGCACTAGGTAGACCTCAAATGTTGGCTGATATATCCAGGGGGTACCATTTACAGGGGGACATTTTTCTACCTCTGTAGTTCCATGTTGGTGACATTGCAGCCTAGCATATCAGGGTCCTAAATTATGAGAGCAAAAGCAACAGAGATCTCCTGCCAGTCCTCAATATCTCTATCTTCTGGATAATTTTAAACGCAAAAACGGAACACTCAAACAGAATTATTACCAAGGGGTAGCCAACAGATGCCCTTTCTCCCATTTGGTTGAGATTCGGCACTTCTGTTTTAAAAGTATTCATGTTCCCATATTCCCTAATTCTGTTTTGGGGTATAAGTGAGAGAGGGCTGTAGCCACAAACACAAATGCCCACACACAAAGAGCTATGTCTTGCCATAGTGCTCTCTCTCTCTCTCTCTCTCTCTCTCTCTCTGTGTGTGTGTGTGTGTGTGTGTGTGTGTGTGTGTGTGTGTGTGTGTGTGTGTGTGTGTGTGTGTGTGTGTTGTGTCGTTATAATCATGACCAACTCTTCATGACTCCATGTCCATGGAGTTTTCTTGGCAGGAATACTGGAGTAGTTTGCCAGTTCCTACTATCTACAAAAAGTCTCAGACTCCTTTACTTTCCATCCTGCCTTCCCTTCCTCCCCCTCTCCCCAAAAAGTAGGTCTTCAGTCAAGTCTCAGGGGGACCCCCAGGCAACTGGTTACTTCTCTGGTTCACCAGGTGGTGCAACAAATATGAGACGAAGCAGTTTTGTGGTGTGTGTGTGTGTGTGTGTGTGTGTGTGTGTGTGTGTGTGTGTGTGTGTGTGTGTGTGTGTGTGTGTGTGTGTGTGTGTGTGTGTGTGTGTGGTGAGAAAGCAAAAAAAAAAAAAAAAAAAAGAATTCTGCTTATATACCGCCCCATAGCACTTCAAGTACTCTCTGGGCAGTTTCTAGTTTAATTATGCAGGCTAGAAGATATTTGTGTATGATAGCTTTAAAGCAGAGTGGACACCCATCTGTACCTATTGCCACCTGGCACGTAGGTTTAGCACAGTGATGGCGAACCTTTTAGAGACCGAGTGCCCAAACTGCAATTCAAAACCCACTGATTTTTTTTTTTTTTTGCAAAGTGCCAATACAGCAATTGAACCTGTATACAGGTGGCTATGAAGGAGCGATGTTGAGTGCCCACAGAAAGGGCTCCGAGTGCTACCTTTGGCACCCGTGCCATAGGTTCGCCATCACTGGTTTAGCATAAGAGTATACTGTATGCATGTGTGTTGGGCCTGTGTGCACAATGTTACACACACCCGAAGTAAAGAGTAAAGAGGAAGGGATGCAGTGGAGCACTTTTGTATGCAATAAACTGGCTTGAAAGCAAATTTGCCTTCCCCCCAACTTGTCCAATCCTTGGCAGTCCCTGTTACATCACAAGGGCCTTCCATCATTCCATGATTCTATAATGCCCAAGTGGTCAAGTCAGTATAGACATTTTTTGTTAGGCACTAAAGTTGCATGCCTCTACCCTGCCTTTTACCCCGTTATGTAAAATGGGGATATGGCATTTGGTTCCTGGATATTTACCCTAGGAATTACAGCTGAACAGGTTGCTGAGAATTCTCAGCTAGAGATCACTAGCTCTCGTTACGAAATTACAGTTCCAGAGTTGTTTGCTGAGAGTAGGCGACAATTAAATGAGTTCAACTCCGTTGCTTTTATAAATATGCTCAAGAAAACAGGAAAGCCGTTTTAATTTTGGCAGATGGTTGACTTGGTTCTTGGCCTAACGGCAAATAAAACTATGAGACACGTTTTTCAAGTGCCATATGCTTACACACATAAACACGCCCCAGTGTGGCTATTAAATAAGTCTGCACATCAGCAGCAGCCAGGAATAATTTGGTCTAGTTAAGTGTTAACAAGCTTTGGATTACCACATTATTTGTGATATCGTGCTGCCCAAGGATACAGCGCTACAAGCTTAGATAATGCATGCATCATACAATACAGTATAAGCAAGAATTGGCAAATGGTGCAACGCTTGGCATAGTGAACTGAAAAAGCCAACAGCAGTAGAACTGAACAGTTAGGGCCACATACTGTAGGACCTTAACTCCTTTGTTATCTCATCTTGACCTTTTCTGTAATGTAGACCAGTGTTTTTCAACCACTGTTCCGCAGCACACTAGTGTGCCGCGAGATGTTGCCTGGTGTGCCGTTGGAAAAGCTGAAGAATATCAGCTTTGTGTTCAGCCAAACAGGCCCAGGTTGCGCACTGAATAAAGTATTTTATAATTGTTCATATTTCTGTTTACTATTTCATAATAAAGTAATTATAAAATACTTTCTTTGTGTTTATTTGATTCCTATTCAAGAGAATTACTTTATATATAGTCAATATAGGCACAGAGTTAATTTTTTTAACATTTTCTAATGGTGGTGTGCCTCGTGATTTTTTTCATGAAACAAGTGTGCCTTTGCCCAAAAAAGGTTGAAAAACACTGATGTAGACTGCTGAACCTAGGGATAGCTTCCTTCCTGTACCCAGTTCTTTCCTGCTCTTTCTGTAACATGCATGAACTTTAGTGTACCGTAACTCTAAGTACCTATCCCAGTGATGGGGTTGGGGAGGGCCGGATTATTTATTTATTTATTTATTTACTTATTTATTTATTTTTATATACCAACCATCTTTCTGAAAGAACCCTGGGCGGTTCACAGCAAGAAAATCCATACAATGCAGCTATAAAAACAAATGTAAAACAAACCCAATCGATCAAGACATTAAAATCAGTTTTAAAAAACATGGGATATATGATGGTGTCAAAAAGAAGGGAAAAGAGAAGAGGATAAATCACCATTAGTCACCAAAAGCAGCCTGGAAAAGCCAAGTTTTTAATTGCTTCCTAAGGTAGAGACCGCTCCTCACCGTGGTACACAGCTGAGTTGCGATTGATGAAACAAGAACGCAGGAAGCTTGAGGACATTTGGAGGATGGATCAGACGGCAGTGAGTAGGGCTGCACTTAAGCAGTTAACTGGCCGCTATGTTTGCGCGATCAGGGATGCTAGAACAGTGTCTCCCTGAGAATTGGTGAGGCCTTGAACCGCCAGGCGGAGTTGTTCCAGGTGGTTGTTCCTTGGACTCTCCCTTGTAGGGTGCCCCAGGGGTCGGCAATCTCACCCATGCTGTTCAATGTTTACATGAGGCTGCTGGCAGAAGTCATCAGCGGATTTGGAATTTGCTGCCATCAGTATGCTGATGATATGCAGCTCTATCTCTCCTTTTCTTCTTCTGCAGAGGAGGCAGTACGCTCCCTCGACCAGTGCCTGGAGGCAGTCCTGGAATGGATCAGGAGGACTAACCGGCTCAAACTGAATCCGGAGAAGACGGAAGTTCTGTTCTTCGGGGCACCCTTGTCTGGGTACAATGGCCCCCTCCCTAGACTGGGGGGGGGTCCCTCCAGCCTACGGACAGGGCCAGGAATCTGGGCATGGTCCTAGATTCATCCCTCTCCCTGGAAGCCCAGGTGATGGCCGTCTCCAGGGCCGCTTTTATCCACCTCCGCAGGATCACCCAGATCCGACCGTACCTCGATGAATCCTCCCCGAGGACAGTCGTGCAGGCCCTCGTGATCTCACGGATTGATTACTGCAACACACTCTACATGGGGTTGCCCTTGACCCTTGTCCGGAGGCTCCAGTGAGTGCAGAATGCGGCGGCCAGACTGGTGGTGGGTGCTCGTAGATTCGAGCACATCACCCCAGTTCTGGCCCGCCTGCATTGGCTACCCGTTGTCCTCTGGATAAGGTTCAAGGTCTTGGTTTTGATTTTCGAAACCCTCCACGGCTTGGGACCAGAGTACCTGTCGGAGCGTATCTCCCAGAGATCAGCTGGGACCAGGCCCACGAGAATGGCGCAGGCGCACTCACTTATTTCGTTGTTCCTGCAAGGGGGCAATGACAATAAAGATTCCTATTCCTATTCCTATTAGGGTGGCCACACCCAGGTAGGCATGGAAATTGCTCACACGTAACCGCGCCTTCTCTGTGGTGGGCCCCACGTTGTGGAATCATCTCCTTAGTGAGCTGTACCTAGCACAGTCCCTGCCCGCCTTTTAAAAGGCCTTGAAAACACACCTTTTAAAGGAGGCATTTGGCGACCTTTTTACTTAGCTTTCTTTTCCTCTTTGCCGCCCGTGTCATCTCGTTCATTTTTTTTCTGGATGGTATTGTCCCTCCCCATTTTATTGAATTTTTTTGTTAGCCACCCACAGTTCCGTTCCAGAAGATGGGTGGAATATAAGTGTAACAAATAAATAATAAATAAATAAATGAGAGGGGCTCTACAGTCCTGATATGTCTGGGAAGCTGGTTCCAGAGACTACTTGAAGTGGTACGGGGTAGTATATAAGCAGAAGAAGCAGAGGCAGATCTCCAGATTTGAACTAGACTGGAGATAACTGCAAATTCCAGGGCTGTGCTCAATAAAGTAAGAGTTATGACTGTTTTCATGGTTTATCTGGATATCTTGGCATAACACAGGTTGCCTTTATTTACTTAAGGCAGGACACTCTGTGATATCCACACAAGTCAGGGCAATTCAAATATAGGGTTTTAGCCATTCTGGATCAAGAACTGAAGAGTATAAGGCTATGTTCTGATACAGGTGGCTTTGTGCTTTCTATCCTGTGATCCACTTTGTTGTTCTTCTATATGCCATCAAGTCACTTCTGACGTGACAACCCTACAAACAAGTGGCCTCCAAAAAAATCCCTTTTTGTTAATAGCCCTGCTCAGCAATTCTATCTGCCCAGCGTTGTTGCCTTTTCCAGTGAGTTTGGATTGTTTCATGATGTGTCCAAAGCAAATGCCTCAAGTCGGCCATGTTTGATTCAAGCGGGAGCTGCATCTTGATTTGACTAAAGCTCACTTATTGTCTTTCTGATGCTCAGGGATACCCACAAAGCTCTCCTTCAAAACCACATTTCAAATTAATATTTTCCTTTGCCCTCCTGTCAGCTTTCTGGGCTGCCCAGGAGGGCAGCTATTAGGTACATTCTACTGTTGTCTGGACCACTAATAAATGACATTTGCCCCTATTCTAGATCCAAATGTTACTTGGCCAGCTGGGGGTTTACATGGGTTCTAAGCCCAATTTGCCCTTGGACCTCATGCCCTTTCCACAATCAGATGGCCTAGAAATTTGGCAACTCCCACCCACTGTCTCCCCCACCTCTGTGACATCAAAAGAAGCCACTTCCATGGTATCACAGCATCCGGTCTCCGAGACATCACATGGGGTGTTGCCCTCCAGTCTCAAGGACTAGGACGTTGCTGGTTTGATAACTCTATTGCAGGCATGTCCAAAGTCAGGCCCGGGGGCCAAATGTGGCCCGTTTTCTAATTTTGAGCAGCCCGCAGCCTCTTCTCCCTGCCGGCTCAGCTGTCACACCATGGAGGCGTCAGCTTGCAGTTTTGCCCTCCCTACCTCTGTCCACCCCCACCCCCCGCCACTTGCCAAGCCTACCTGCCCCCAGCTTTGTTGCTGCAGCGTCCTCCCTGCCTCCTCGCATGTTATAGAGACTTGTCTGAAGTCTGGCCTGGGGGCCAAATGTGGCTGAATGGTTGCCCCGCTCACATTTTCACCTCACCAAATCTGGCCCTCCTTTCAAAAAGTTTGGACACCCCTGCTCTAGTGCCTGCCCCTTCCTTCTCTGTGTGTCTTGCTTTTTCTCCATCCCGCCCACTAATCTGCTAGGAGAATGAGAGACTACTATTGACATATAACAGAACGACTCCCTGGCAGCGAATTTCCATCCCATCCTTCCTTCCTTGCGGAAGCTTCACCCTCTTCCCTCCTTGCTTTCAAGACCTCTTCCCGTGCTTTCCTTCTCGGCTTCTCCCACCTGGAATTCAGCAGAGGGCTGCCTGGCCTCCTCAGCCAGCAGACAGCCTACCCCTGGGTTGAATATGCACCCTTTGGTCTGAGCCATCTGAGTAACGCTGATGCTCTCAAGGAGTAATGAGTCTCTGCTTACCCCTCTTAGGCATGAGGCTTGGTCTGCTTAACGCTCTTAAGTTACACATTTCAAGCATGCAACACTTGCTCAAATACACTTTCACCCAGTTATATACAGTAGATCACCTGTCTCGTGACATCAGGCAGCCCAGCTGTCCGAAGAACCTTTTTAAAACTTCAAAGTATACTGCAAAGCAAGTCGAAGCAAATTTGGGAAGAGTGGAGATGATTTCATTTTGGTCCCATGTCACACTGTACATGAGTACAGAAATAGATGTCGCCTCCGTCATGTCGCCTCATTTTAATATGAAATCCATTGCCAAATTTTAAAAAATCCACACCAAAAAAATATTCAAAGGCATATTGTCAGACACATTAAGCAAGGGCTGGAGAAGCTCCCGTATAAGGGAAGATTACAGCATCTCGGGGATTACAGTATTTGAAGGCTTTTAGCTTAGCGTAAAAAGGGAACATGCTAGAGGGATGGCATGGGGGGGGAAGCAAATTCAGACTTTCTTTCTCTTTTATTTCCTGATCATTATAAAACCCAGCATGATCCAATTAAGCTGACTTGTGGCAGACTAGGGTGTGTGTTTGGGGGGGGGGGGGGAGGGACAGATAAAGCAAAGTACTTCTCCACACAGCGGCGGCAATTAGATCCCATAAGGTACACCGACAGAAAGATGATGATGTCATCAGCAAAGGCAATATTGAATATTAAACATTTCCCACCTCTGAAAAGACTTCCAGGGCATTCGAGTAACTCTTCATTGCCAGGAAGCCATGGGAGCTTGAGGGCAGCAGGAGGAAGTCTTTGATGAATGGAAACAGTGCTGCTGGAATGGCTTTAGTGGCAGCGGCAATTTTCAGTAATTAAAATATTTCCTCTTACCATTCCATAGTTCTCATAGATTCCCATCAATGAAAGAGATTGCACAGGAGCCATGGGAACCTTGAGACAGATGTAGGAGGTGTTTAATTTCTGGGGGGTGGGGGGTTGTTTCTGCTGATGCTATCAGCTTTAACATGAGTTTAAGTTACAGAATAGAATCTCATTACATTGTAAATTCTCGGTCAAAGGATGCAGTGGTGGAGATGACGGCCACCTTGGGTGGTTTCAAAAACAATTTATGTATTTATTTATTTTGAATATTTTCACCCCACCTTTCTCCTTAGAAAAGGACCCAAGGTGGCTTACAATAATGAGAGACAACATACAGCCCAGAACATTTAAGATATATTCAAGTTAAGAGCAGGGAATTAGGAGAAGCATCTTAGAACATTAAAATGTAATATTAAAGCTACAAAGAGCATGAAAAAAAAAAAGAAATCCATTATGAGGGGTGGAAACTAACATGGAAATCACTGGTGTTCTTATGAAAACAGTGAATGCAATTATGTATGGTAATCCATATAAAAGTCACATAGTAAGTAGTCCCTCATTCAGGGAAAGCTTGCCTGAAGAGGAAGGTCTTTGCCTGCTTCCGGAAAGACAGCAGAGATTAAATTAAACAAATTTATGTATGGGAAGGTTCCTAATAGCTACCAGTCATAATGGTTATATATTATTATTTTTTGGCACAGATGTAAAGGATAGTCTAGCTACAAAGCTTCTGGTATAATAATTCTTTATGAAAATTCATGGAAACTAATTATTTGACTCACAAACTAATGTTGATAATATAACACATTATTTGTTGCCCAGGAATTTTATATGTCACTACAAGGAAATGATATTATTATAGGGTTATTAGTTTTCCAGTATCCAGGCATCACATTTAATTGCTTCAGAAACAAGAAATGTCAGAGGCACTTACTGATGACTAGGTGTAACATTATTAGTGCTGAAAAACACAAATGCTTGCCCTCATGCCTCAGCCATTTTAGAAGCACTGGTTTTACTTTTTCTGCTTGTAGGGTTGCCAGTGAGGGCAGATTTTAAATATATTATTTGATAAATATAAATTTCTGTACAAGAAGATACCGATTTAATGTTCACTCACACTATCTCATATGTATTTTGTTTTCAGGAGAATGGTAGGTTGCCATGGGCTGTCTAAAAACCCCCACAAACCAACCAACTGATTTGTCGGTTCATGGGTTCATGGGTGGGAGATAAATGGTTTGTGGTCCATGAGCCTTAATGACCCATAAACTGGGATGAACCACCATTTTGGTGGTTCACCCTCATAAGAACATAAGAACAGCCTCGCTGGAACAGGCCACAGGCCATCCAGTCCAGGTAGCTCACCATTTGCTTCAGGGTATTTCCAAGCAGATGGCTTTACCTGGTTATGACTCCCTGCAAATGGCATTGAGAGATATCCTGCCTATCTCTCCATCCCGAAGGTTGTCCTTAAGCATCCATCATGATAGCCATTCATAACCTTGTTCTCCATGAACTTGTCCAATCCTTTCTCAAAGCTGTCAAAGCTGACAGCTGTCACCACTTCTTCTGGCAGGGAGTTCCATAGACCAGGGATCCTCTGGGTGAAAAAGTACTTTCGCTTATTTGTTTGAGATCTAGCTCCCAAAACATTTCATGGAGTGCCCCCTAGTTCTAGTTTTGTGCAATAGAGAAAAAAGTTTTTTCCTTATCTACTTTGTTAACCCTTTTCAGGGTTTTCTGGGTAGAGACTATACAGAAGTGGCTTACCATTCTCTTGTTTTAAGGGTACCCTGGGATTGTGTAGCTTGCCCAAGGACATACAGGCTGGCTCTACTTGCAGGAGGCCCAGTGAGGGATCAAACCCCCAATGCACTGAACTATCCAGTCAACTGTTCACCAATAGCCTATCAAATAAATGGTCAACCTCTTCAAAGTAGGGCATTTGGTGATCATTTGGCCAGAGCGAATGACAGTTTCGTATAATAACAAGACACTGAACAACCTATTTTTACCAAAATTTACCTTTACCTGTTTCATTAGCAATGAAGGAACTAGAAAAGAACATCAGGTGTAAGACTGTGTCCCTGGAGACCAAGAGCATGCAAGCTCTTGTATTTCTGATCACCATACATGGGTGTGAAGCCAGAGAGATAAGAAAGTGGACAGGAAAAAATGGATTCATTGGAAATATGGTGCTATATAATATTAGCCATGGATACCATCACATAAGACCTGCAGCAAAATGCTCTCAGGACCATGCTGTATGCCAACAATGCCATGCTTGCTACTACCAATAGGAACAAATTGTGGTGGCAAGTTGAGACATGGAATGACCACCTCAACCACTTTGAACTCCACCTAAACATCAAGAAAACTGAGTACCTAGAGACTACTACCACCCCTGCTTCAAATAAATAGAGGAATCTTAAAAATACAGTACTGCCAATATCTTGGTTCCCATCTTCAAGGCAATGGCAGCATCAGTGGTGACGTGTGACCAAGGTGCTGGCGAGAACTCACCAATGTGTCTTTTGATAGACAAACACCAAAACATCTCAAGTTTAAGATTTACAAGGTTATCATCTGCCCTGTTGTACTGTATGGCACAGAGTGTTGGGCAACAACAATGGGCATAGAGAGCTGTCCCCATGCCATGGAAATGAATATGCTCTGTTGGATATTGGGCATTTCCCTAGTTGACCACATCAAAAATGATACTGTGTGATAGCAATTAAGTGTGATATCAATGACAGAGAAGGTGAGAAAAAGCTGGCATCACTGGTATGGATGCATCATCAGAGTGGCACCTTCCACCATTGCCAAAACTGCTTACTACCTGAAAATTGATGACCATGTGGGCAACCAAAACAAAGATGGCAGACACTGCCAATAAGGACATGAAAATCAGCAGCCTGCACCTTGAAGATGTGGTTAGTCGAGCCAAGTGGCATTTCAGGATCTAAAAATTGGACCCTGAACCTGAAGGAAAACATTAGAAAGAAAAGAGTTTGAAATGTGGTGCTGGAGGAGACTGCTAGAACGATGAACAGGTGTGCCCTAGAGCAAATCAAGCCTGAACTATCTCTGGAGGGAAAATGTTGAAACTGAAGCTGTCCTACTTTGAACACACCGGCATTATCAGTTCAGAAATAACACTCTACACATTGTGGCCTGGAGAGTCTGATCCTGTAGAACTGGAAAGTTCACTGCCCTCCTCTGGCCAGCTATACTGATAGAGCCGCCAAGTGAACAAAAACCCATCAGATTGCCACATTGGCCATACTGTTCCAGCTTGTAACGAGTTTGGGTCTGACTTAACAGAGACTCTGCTTTGACTGCCTATGTGCAAGACATAATATGCTTTCACCACAAATGTGCTTGAAGCTGCGATTCAGAGCCAAGATGGAATGGAAAACATGCTTTCACCATCAGATAGCACGTGGAATGGCCTTGGGAAGGTTAGTGAAACCCAAGCGCCTCCTTATTTAGAGATAAAGAGGAAATGAGATTATCAGTGAAGTGAAATTATCAGTGAAGTGAGACTAGAAAAGGTCAAAAGACTGGAAAAGGTCAAAAGTCCCTGCTTCACACCCACTCACTTTTTCCAAAGCAGGTTTATCCACCTGTGAACTTATCAGCCATTGTCTCCTCCCCAGCAAATATGTCATATAATCCTCCACTAAAATAAATAACTAAATAAGAAGTAGACAAGACACACCACAAAATAGGGATTTCAAAGCAAACAACCCAGACAATGCAATCAAAATCAGCCTTTGCTTCCAGGGGGTTGGACTGGATGGCCCTGGAGGTGTCTTCCAAGTTCCAACTCTATGATTCTATTCTATTCTATTTGGTCCTAATCTATTCTATCCTATTTACTCTCTCAGACCTAAAGGTAGCATGCCGGAACTAAAGCTGTAGTCCAGTCAGAACCACAAGCTATTCTTTTCCTTTGGAACTCTTTCCATAACTTCATGCCTTCTGAATGTTTCAAACTATCTTGGCCTTGGCTGCATGGCCAATGCTAAGAGATGAACTGCTGGCTGTGGAACCAGAGGTTAAGAGTTCAGTTCCCCACTGGGCTTCCTTGGCAGGGGCTGATGACCCATAGGGTCCCTTTCAGATCTGCAGTTTGATGATGATGATGATGATGATGATGATGATGATGATGATGATGATGATGATGATGATGATGATGATGGAGGTTGCAGCCCAAAGCAGCTGGGGAACAGTAAGTTGTGGAAGGCTGCTTTAAAATTTGCTCTATGAAAGAGATGCATGCCTAGTAAAGAATAAAACACACCTACTGTGTGTGTTTCCAGTAGGCTAATATTTGATTACTCTGCAAGCAGGCACCACAGAGTGGCAAGTGGCCAACGGACAATCTGATTATCTTTATATGTTAAGAACATGACAGACATCCATAATTTTGCACTTATCTACTTCACAAGTTTGTTTGCAATGAAGTTTACACACTGTCTTTTTTAACCTGGACTGCAAGGTTGTTGCTGGTCAACCCTGTGCCAACCACACTGAAAGAAAGCCGGAGTCCTACACTGAGAACTCGTGATCGAAGTCTGTAACTGAAATGTCATCTGATTGAGAAATGCATACAAAAAAAGGTTATTTGCTGGGTGACGGGTCTCAGAACCCCTCACCCAGCACATCCAATGGTTATGTTGTGTAGGGAATTCTGGGAGGGCACATGTAAAAAAGACAGCTCTCTAGGCTGTAGTCAGAATATAAAAGGTTGCTGGATCCAACCAAATCCATACCATTCTTTTTTTTTATTTCCTAGGTCAAAAAGATGAGACTTTGGGAGATCTGAGGCAAAGGACAAGATAATTTCCCCTATCCATTCCATGGAGGACAACTTAGTGAGTGGGCAGCTGACTTTTACTTCAACACATTGACACCAGCCCATCAACCTTTACCACACCTAAGGACAGCAGGCTAATTTAAGAGGGCCGGTGCAGACTTCCCTCCATCCTCAAACACAGGGAAACAGAGGGAGTCCAGGAAGCAAAGACAAGAGGTAGCTGCTACATCCCCTCACAATCCCCTGCCTAACACGGTTGCCCCACTTGGCCTTACAAGGAAATGGCTTTCCATCCATCTTGGTCCCCAGCAACCGGTAGCCAGAAGCTCATGCCATCAAAAGGTAAAGATCTTCTATGGTTAGTAGCCCTTATGAGATTTATCCATTGCATGTTATTCTGATTCCCCTCTATCTGTCAGAGCGCATCCTAACACAGAGTTATGCCCATAGAACCCGTTCATGTCAGGCAGAACATTTGAGGGTGCTGTCACTAAAGGAAGCTTGTAAAACCTCAAGGAATCAGGCTTTCTTGGTGATGGCTCCCTGGCTCTGGAATCAACTCCCTCCTGACATATATTTGGCCCCTCTCTGTGTGTGTCTTTAAGAAAAATCTGAAGATGTGGCTCCATACAGTGGTTAAATGCCTGTACTGTGCTGCAGCTAAAACTGTGCTCATGACCTGGGGTTCAATCCCAGGTAGCCAGCTCATGGTTGACTCAGCCTTCCATCCTTCCAAGGTTGGTAAAATGAGTACTAGCTTGCAGGTGGGGGCACAATGTGTAGCCTGCATATTGTAATTAAACTGAAAACCGCCCAGAGGCTACTTGAAGTGGTATGTGGTGGTATATAAGCAGAAGAAGCAGAAACAGATCTCCAGACTTGAACTAGACGGGGTAATTGCAAATTCCAGAGTTGTGCTCAATAAAGTAAGAGCTATAACTGCTTTCATGGTTTATCTGGATATCTTGTCATAACACAGGTTACCTTTATTTACTTAAGGCAGGTCACTCTGTGAAATCCACACAAGTCAGAGTGATTAAAATATGGGGTTTTAGGCTTTTCCCCTGGAAATTAGTTTTCTCTTATTTGGTTGATGTTATTCACTTGGTTTGTTTTGTCTTAGCCTATTTTAGTCCTCTGTTTGTTTTAACTGGATTTAGTTACGTTTATTATGTTTGTTACATTTTATTTTGTTGCAGCATTATTCACTGAATTCTATTGATGTTATGTTTTGCATTGGTAAAAATCTTGTAAACCACCCAGAGTGGCTTTTGTTGCTAGATGTAAATGTAAAGTTGTGCTGCCCCTGTCTGTTGTATTTTCCCTACCATGTCTTATTTTTGCCTCTTGCCGGTTTTTTAATATTTATTGTGTGTTTAGCTGTTTTATGTTTGCTTTTGTTTTGTTGTTGGTATTGTTTTTGCTTCTGTTATTGTTTATTTGTTTGGCTTTCATGTGAACCGCCCAGAGTCCCTTCTGGGAAATCGGGCGGTCAAGAAATGCATAAATAAATAAATAAATAAATAAATAAATAAATAAATAAATAAATAAATACATACATACATACATACATACATACATACATACATACATACATACATACATACATACATACATACTGTAGGGTCTGTAAAGTCCATGCATTAACAATGTGCTGTTTTATGCAGAAAGATGTCCTTTGTCCGATCTTACAGCCAGTTATTGTAGCAAGCTTTTATTCTAGGACAGTGGTTCCCAACCTTCCTAATGCCGCAACCTTTTAGTACAGTTCTTCATGTTGTGGTTACCCCTTGCCCTGCTTGGAAGAGGCCACGAGCCCCCTTTGGCAGGCCTCTGCCGCAGGTGCCAGAGAACTTCCCTCTACAGGCACCCTCAGCCAATTGCAGCCTCAGGTGCCATTGACTGACATCCCCTCCAACCTATCAAGCTGGAACTCACTCTTCCCCCCTCCCTCCTCCTCCTCCTCCTCCAGACCCAAGCCTTGTGCCTTTTTCTCCACTGGCTCATGGCGACCCCAGTGAAATGGTCGTTCGACTGCCAAAGGAGTCCCCGACCCCCAGGTTGGGAACCACTGTTCTAGGAGAAGATAAAGAATCACAATGTAGTGTGATTACTAGCAGTGTTCTTCAATGCATGGGAGGAGTGTAAAATCCCATTGAGTAGTCATAGGCTGAGATTCAACCAGCTCCTGCCTATACAGCAGCCATTGGCAAAACTCAGTGCAAGATTTTTCACGGCTTTTGTAAATGTTGCAAAGGAGATATCCATGAGCTACTTTGAATGCTAGCCATGTCTTCAAAGACACCCTTTATAATCATTAAATTGTCATTAGAGAAATTGCTAGGATAGGAGTCATGAGCTGCTATTCCATGGCCAAATACTGTGAGATTGGCTCTAATTATTAAATGGGTGCATTCCAATTATTGTTACTGGTGACATGACACAATGGTTGTTTTTAATTGGCCCAGTGCTTTTTGGTTTTGCTGTGGGACTTCTACTTTTCCAAGCTGGGACCACTCAAACAGGCTTTCCCCCATGTGGTGAGTTGTGATATGTTCTTGTGAAGATACAGTGTGTGGCTGTGGGTGGTGTTTTGCTGATGTAGGCTAGTTGGAGCATAGTGCTCAGGACCAAGGGAACATACCCTGCATTCTTTCCTCTCTTTAATTGTCCTCTAAATATATTTTCTTCCTTTAAAAAAAAATTACATGTCTTCCTTATAAATCTTACATATGAGATTTGCACTAGATCAGTGATGGCGAACCTTTTAGAGACCAAGTGCCTGAACTGCGATTCCAAACCCACTAATTTTTCCCAAAGTGCCAAGATAACAATTTAACCAGAATTCAGGTGGCTTTGAAGGGGGGCTGTTAGAAGTAGCCCACCAGGTCCCCCACCAGCCTCCTGATTTGCTGCCAGCAGCCGCGTGCTCAGGAAAAAAATGGTTTTTTTTGGTCTACCGCCTGCCCAGACGTTTGGTCTGGATTTGTTCCCTTCCCTTCCCGTCCACTGCCACACACCCCATCCCCTTGCTCCGCTCCTTGGTAGGAGTCTCTGCCTTCCTAATCCAGAGCACTGGTGAAGCGAGGAGCCGTGGCCGGGACCAGCACTGCTTCCTTGTGCTGCTGGCTGGCCAGCACACACATACACACTTCTGTAAGTAGACCGTGGGGACATTTGGCAGTTTAAAGTGGACCATGGGCTGTTCAATGCTGGACAGCCCTGCACTAGATCATCGTATCACCTGGTCATTATTATTGTTTTCCATAATTATGCCCCATAAAATGCTTGGCAGAAGTGGGACCAGAGGGAGGGAGGGAGGGAGGGAGGGAGGGGCTGGAGTGCAAATTTAATTGCATTTAGTATGAACACTACAGTGTACTTCCAAATCAACCTGCCACCCCTGTGTGACCACGTATTGCAATTTTGGCGGTAATACAGGCTGCAAATTAAACCGAATCGGAGCGAGTTGGCTTCCCAAGTGTCATTGCACCCATGGTGAACTGACTTGTTTAGACTACAGATCCCAGACTCCTCCATCAAAGATGACAATCCTGGCTGCAGAGTTCTATAGTCCAAACACTGTAGCAGTTTTCCTAAGCTTTTGAGTAACTTAAGTGTGTTGATTGACATTAAGGGGCCTTCTGAGTCCCCACACCCACAGTAAAGTTCTAGTCCAGTGATGGCGAACCTTTTAGAGACTGAGTACCCAAACTGTGATACAAAACCCAATCATTATTCGTAAAGTGCCAATACAGCAATTTAACTTGAATGCAGGTGGCTGTGAAGGGGCGATGTCGGGTGCCCATAGAAAGGGCTCCAAGTGCCACCTTTGGCACTTGTGCCATAGGTTCGCCAAAACATCAGTCTACTCCAAATCAGCCTAAATATGGATTCAAGAAAGAGTAGCCCCTCATCGATGGAATTTCATAAGCCAGGTAAAGGTTTCTCATTTCTCTGTGATGGGGAAGGAGAGGTCCCAGCTCTGCCATTTCACTATTCTCCTGTGCTAATCTGCACCCCCGTCCCTTTATGCGCGCTCCCTCACAAGGCAATCTGCAACACGCAGGTTCGGTTGAACTCTTTTTGCTCAGTTTAGCCCGGCTTCAGCAGGAAGGCGTTTCTGCAAGCAGGGTAATTACCTCCGGGATCAATGCAACAGGACAATGAGACGCAAAGCATCACCCAGGCCCTGCACCGATGCTGTCGCAGGCACACCCACGGAAAAAGCCGCCAGCTTTGCAGACGCTCAGCCATCCCGGCATGGAAGAGGTCACATCTGGGGACTCCAGTTGTGGCAGCTGTCATCCAAACAAGAATCTCCCCCCACCCGCAACCTCTGCCCTAAGCTCAGACAGCTGATGTCCATATAGGAGTCATTCGTGGGTGGAATAAGGAAAGGTGGGCGGGTTTCCTGTGCCTGGTTACCTGCCAGTGTTCTCCCTGGGAGTATTGGGTCTCCTTCCAGACCAATTTATCTGCTTAGCTGAGAAACTGCCACTTGGGGAGGCAGTGGTCTTTGAAAACGTACTTGTATTTTTCCTGCCTATAAGACGACCCCTTATATAAGATGACACACTCACTTTTCCAACCCAAAATTGCAGCGTCCCTGCCCGCCTTTAAAAAAGCCTTGAAAACCCATCTCTTCAAGGAGGCATATGGCAACCTTTTTGTTTAATTTTCCTTCCCCCCCCTTCCTGTGCCACCCACGCCATTCTCAGCGGAGGGTATTGTACCCTCCTACTTTTACTGGTGCCTCTGATTTTTATGCTTGTCTGTTATTGTTTTATTCTTTTTTAGTGTACAACGCCCCGAGTTCCGTCTCGGAAGATGGGGCGGTATATAAATATAATAATAAATAATAAATAAAATTAGTTTCACGACCACGTGGTTCTCTCCTCGGCATACTTCAATGTAGAAGACGACCCTTGATTTTCAGTCTAATGGGTTTAGGCCAAAATATAGTCTAAGGGCGTTTATACACAACCCCTAAGCTCCGCCGCAAATGGCTGCAAGCTCTGGACGATAAAAATGTTTACCCACCAGCTCCGGAGTTTGCAGACAATTAAGTGCGACCCCGCCCACTTAGCGCGACCAAACTGCACTTTTCTTGTACCTGCTTTTTTATAGTGAAAATATTTGATGCGGAGAGTTCCTGAGCTCTCCTTGCTTCTTTCTGTTGTTTTTCTTTTGCCTCCGCCCCTTAAAGAGGAACCAGGAAGTAAACGGAGGTCGGGCAACCGGAGGTAAGCCTTTTATTCTTTTGTCTCTGTCTAAGGCTTTTTTTTCCCTCTCCCCCCCTCACGCAGACAGAACAAAGAAGTGCCCAGCGGGTGGGGAGGGAGGAACAGCAACGAACCCTCAAGATCTCTGGTCCGAATTTAAGGGACCAGCGGATCTTAGGGGTCGTGTAAAAAGGCCCTTAGACATGGAAAAATACTTCAGTCTGTTTTCGCTGGACCTATCAGGGGCTGCGGCTGGGACTGTCCCCATGGAAAAGCACCCTCTCTCTGCTACCATCCCTACCATCTGTTCCTGGGTGCAAAGACTATCTCAGTGACGGCGAACCTATGGCACGGGTGCCAAAGGTGGCACTCGGAGCCCTTTCTGTGGGCACCCGACATTGCCCCTTCATAGCCACCTGTATACAGGTTAAATTACTGTATTGGCACTTTGCAAAGAAAAAAAAACAATAGTGGGTTTTGAATTGCAGTTTGGGTGCTCAGTCTCTAAATCAGGGGTCCTCAACCTAAGGCCCCAGGGCCGGATGCGGCCCCTCAAGGTCCTGGATCCGGCCCCCGGGAACAATTGCACCCCCCCACCTACCCCCTGCTTTGTAAGCAAGCCAGCCTCCACAGCTGCTTCTATTGCTGAGGCAGTTCAAAGCAGTGGGCTATGTCGCTTCTCCCACTCCCCCCCAACTACCACCCAGATGATCAGCATGCTGGCTAGTGGGGCATTCAGAGTGGGAGGGCTACGGAAACGTCCCCTGCTCCCCCCCACCCACTGTGGTCTGGCCCCCAGTGGTGCCTGGGGCGTGGTGGACCGGCCCGCTATTGGAAAACTTTGAGGACCCCTGCTCTAAATGGTTCACCATCACTGGACTATCTCCTCTCCGTCAGTGCTTTTCCAAGGGGAAAGGTGGGGCAAAAAATACTCTAAATAAATAATAAATAAATAGTAAAACTAGGCAATGGGTGATACCTTCATAGGCTGCTACTAGAAAAATTAAAAAAGTTGCTGAGCTTTCGAGAGCAAGCTCCCTTTTTCAAAGCAGGTATAGAAGTCCAAACATGGCAAGGGATGTAACCCCTCCGAAGCTCTTTTTTACCTAAATAAATAGTGTCATTTTGGGGTGTTGGTGGGGGGGGAGGAGAGAGAAGGACCCACCCAACGCTTCCTACCGTAACTGCTCTCCCGTCAGCAGGACCTCGGCCATGTGTTCCAGTTCCGTCGCCCTCTGCTGCAGGGTGACCAGGCTGCCTCCTTCCATTGTGACCACCCTGTCTGGAGGGGGACACAAACACACACAGAGAGAAGAACCCAACAAAAGAGAGAGGTTAGCCAGAGCAGGGAGATCTATTGGGCAGCAAACCAACAAGCCTCCAAAAAACCATTCGCTGGCACTGGAATCCCACTCGGGGCACCCTCGGGGCGCTTTTACACGGCTCCTAAAATCCAAGGCAAAGGGCTCCCAGATGCGGAGCTTAAAATTGTTTTCCCACCAGCTCCGGACTTTTAAAAAAATTAAGTACGACCACGCCCACCTAAGCGCGTCCCAGCGCATTTTCCAAGTACCTGGTCTCCGAAGGTGAAAAATTTCTGATGTGGATGGAAAGCAGTGAGTGCCGGGCTGTCCTCGCCTTCTGTGTCCCCACCCCACCCCTTTAAGAGACTGGAATACTTCCCGGGGCAGCTCCCCATGGCTGAGCAGAGGTGAGCCTGCATTCTTTTCTCCCTTTTTTTTCTCCCTCCCCTCAGGAGGGGTGGGAACACAGCAAGAGGAGCTAACCCCCAAGATCTCTGGTCCGAACTTAAGTTGCCAGCGGATCTTAGGGGTCGTGTAAAAGCGCCTTCAGAGAGAGAAGAACCCAACAAAAGAGAGGGTTTAGCCAGAGCAGGGAGATCTATTGCACAGCAAACCAGAAACCCACTCGCACCTCGGCACCCTCTTCCAACTTTGCTGGCTAGCCTTTGCACCTTCTCAGCAGCATCCTCGCCCAAGACCGACTGGGCCTCTGTCCAAGTTCACAGCCATGCCCCCCCCCCAGTTCCGTGTTTGTTTGCTTCTGGCATCCCACTGCAAACCCACCTCCGGCCTCCCAGCTCTTGCGCAATCGGCAGCCCGTCAACATGCTGTATATCCTTTCCCCGGAGGAACCAACCGCGGTCCAACCGCCGCCCCCCCCTCCTCCCGCTGCCGCCCGGGTCACCAAGCCAGCAGGGACGTCTGCCGAGCTGCGGCGCTTCTCTGCCCCCCCACCCCCACCCCCACAACTGATTATTTAACTGATTATTTCTAATTTAACTGATTCTTGTCGGTCCTGGTGGCGATTTTAGTGCAGTGTTTTCATATATTGTATTTATTGCATTTAAATGTCTTATTGTTTTAATTGTATTGCAATTTGATGTTTTAATTGTCTAAATTGTTTACCTTGATTGTGAGCCGCCCAGAGACCTTTGGGTAGTGGGCGGCATACAAGCTAAATAAACAAACAAACAAACAAATAAATAAATAAAATAAAACCCACCCACCCAGATCGGTCCTTCCTGCGCGACCCCTTTTGCAAGGGAGGAAGGGGGAAATAAATAAATATATCCCACACATCCCCGGTGGTTCTCTTCGACCAGGGACGGTCCCGGTGGGTCGGGGACAGGTCGCACTAGGCACCCTTTTTGTCCCGCGCCTGGCCCGCGATCCCACGAGGAGAAGAAGGCGGCGCTCTCCCGAGTTGACAAGAAGCACCTGCCAAAGCAAAACTTCCTTTGTTTTTAGCTTTCCGAGGGGGATTGGCCGCTTTTGCTCCCAAGCGGGCGATCGGAGAGTGGTCTCGATCCCTTGACGCCGGGGGGGAATACCGGCAAGCAGGCCGGTCGCCAGGCGGGGCGACCTCACTCTTTCCTCCCTCGCCCGTTCGTGGGTCTGCCCGCGGCCGCTCACCTGGACAGGGGACCGCGCCGTCCCTTGACAAGCACCAGCCGGAAAGCAGGAGCAGGAGAGCGGGTGGGCCGGCGCGTGGCGGCGGTGGTGGTGGTAGTTCCAACCGCAACCCGGAGCGGAGCGATCCAGTCCAGGCGGCGTCAGCGGCTGCCTTCCCCCTCGTTTGGGCCGGCGATGGGCGTCCGATGTCAGCAGCAGCGAGGCGGGGATTCCGATGGAGCTGAAGGTCGCGGGTGGGGGTGGGGGTGGGGGTGGGGGGGCAGACCGAGGGGGCTGGAGTCTGGGCTGTGGGTGGGGGAGAGAGGGGGGGAGGAGGGCTTGCAAAGCCAGGAGGGAGGGCGTGCGTGTGTGCTAGCTGAGAAAGGAGTGCTTTTGTGTGTGTGTGTGTGTGTGTGTGTGTGTGTGTGTGTGTGTGTGTGTGTGTGTGTGTGTGTGTGTGTGTGTGTGTGTGTGCGTGCGTGCGTGTGTGCGTGTGCGTGTGTGCGCGTGTGCTGAGGAGGGAGCTCTCCCCTTTTCTGTGTCTCACCCGCCACCTTTCACATGATTGCAGAGCCAAGAGGGGAAGGGCTTCGCTGCCTGCCAACCAGTCTGCCTGTCAGCCACAGCCTCCTCTTTAAGGGAAGGGGGGAGTGGTGGGGGGGGTGGTGGGGGGTGCGAGGCTCCAGCTGTTTTCCTCTCCCCTCCTTCCCCTTTCCCTCCGAAGATGAACGGAGCCTTTCTGGGGCTTCCTCTACAACAGACACACACACACACATGGCAATTGATTCCCGGGGGCTGCCGATGCCCGCCTTCATCCAGAGATGCGGAGGGGAAGGGGGGGGAGAGAGAGAGAGAGCATGCATGCATGCATGGGGGCAGCCTCTTGCACCAGATGGAATAGGCTCGAGTCCAGGAAGGCTTATGCCCAGTCCCAACCGGTGGTCTTTAAGGTGCCACGCAACTCTGTGCTGGGGCGACCGTCCCGCGCGCCTTGTTTTAATCAGGGCTGCTCTTCCCCTTCTCTTCTTTGGCAACAGTGGGGGGGGGAGAAATAAGAGGGGGAAATCGGATTCCCACCGGGTTTTGGATTAAGGTGGGCTGGTTTGGGACACCGCTTTTTGTGTGTGTGTGTGTGTGTGTGTGTGTGTGTGTGTGTGTGTGTGTGTGTGTGTGTGTGTGTGTGTAGGCAAGGAACAGCAGATTGTGAGACGATAAAGGGGGCGAGGGGGCGGTTTAGCAAGAATTGAGACAGCTGGTGTACAAGTCTGGAAAAACCCATATAACTTCAAGACTGAAATCCTGTCACCTTGCAAGCTGCAAGTAAAGGAGGCTATTTGCACCACTGATCAATCCATTGATTTGATTTCTATATAGAAAGTGACTCTGGGTGGCTCAATGGAACATGCAGGGAAAGGCACGCATCCCAAAAAGCTAACTGGTCCAATACTCCCAGTCCAATATGAGACACTAAGCAACAGGATTTCAGCCATTACATAACTATGGGGTGGGGTTCGGATACCATGCAGATTATTTAATACCGGTAATCTGCATGGTATCCATAAACCAGTGTTTCCCCAACCTGGGGGTCAAAAAGTGTTTTCTGGGGACTGTGGGTTGCCTGCTATGAGTTGTAGCCTTGTTAAGCCTTTCTCTGTTTTTTTTTTGAGCAGAATATTAAAATTAGTATGGATATTTATGTACGAGAAAGAGGCCCTTTGAGGGAGAAAGCCTCTACTTTCTGAGACTTAGAAATTCTTTTTTCTGCACATTTGGCGGTGAGTGTGTGTCACGGTTTATGTGGTTATTATAAAAGAGGTTGGGAACCACTGACATAGGTGACAGATCAGTTAGTTCATTGCAGAGAATAGTGCTAAAAAAAAATCTGATGGTTCCAGGAGGAGGCTTTCACGCCTCCTGTAGTTTGTAAACTAATTTGCCATGTTTTGTGGTTGGACATCCGGAGGTAAACACTGGCTTAATTTTCAAATAGAATTTTTCACTCAGAAAGAACCACTCAAAGGGATTTCAGCTTCTAGGAACATCCTGTTCAGGGTAAAAAAAACAGCCATTTTGCATTACGCAATATCTGATATTTTTCACCGGGATGGAGACCTTTTGATTTATATGCAAAGTACTGTATGTATTTCTCCACTGATGGGCAGCCAAGCACTTAATAATAATAATAATAATAATAATAATAATAATAATAATAATAATAATAATAATAATAATAATAACAACAACAACAACAACAACAACTTTATTTTTATGCCACCTTTCTCTCCAGAGGGAACTTAAGGCAATTTAAGCAAAAGTTTAGAAGCAAATAGCTTTTGGAGGCAAAAGAAGGATACAAACACATGATGAGGAGGGTGATGAAGATAATGTTAGTCCTGGTACACAATAATCATCTCCTAAAATAAGATCACCCTCTCTCAATTTTCATCTCCTGTCTGTAATGTGAGGATAATAGCAATCTGCCACCCACTGGCCAGAATCCTACCAGGATCTATCTATCTATCTATCTATCTATCTATCTATCTATCTATCTATCTATCTATCTATCTATCTATCTATCTATCTATCTATCTATCTATCTATCTATCTATCACTCCACCTTTCTTCTTGGATAGGACTCAAGACGACTTACAAACACCGAAGAACCATATGCAACCAATAAGAATAATGCATTTGTAGATGTGTCTCACATCATTTTTAAAAGGAACATTACATTTAAGAACAATTAAAGAAAAAAACTGAAAGTCATTAAAGCACACTATTATTTATGTATGTTGTGAAACTAAATAAACTACATATTTATGTTGAAAAGTTTTAAAAAAGCATAGTTGGTATTGATCAGCTGAATCACCTCTACTTTTTAATATCTATTCAGAAAGAATTTTCTGGGATGCTCTTGAAGGAAAGAACCAGGGTGTGAAGGGACTTATCTATCAGACTTCGTACTTGAATACTTTGATTCTATGTATTCAGCATACTTCTCTATGGTGTTGAAACTTGGACTTTCAGTTTGAATTGTTCTTAAAATGCAACATAATCAAGTCCCTAAACAAAAGAAGAAGAAGAAGCATCCTTTCTACAAGGCATAGAAATTGCAGAAATGGCAGAACTCAAAGAATTGAAGACTGAGAAACAAGGAGAAGTACTGGTTGATTTCATTTTACAAAAGGAAAAATAGATGGGAAGCGTGGTCCAGGGCATAGAAGAACATTCTGGCTTAAGAACATAAGCCATTGATCCTCAGTGAGCACCGCTGCTCCATTTAGAATAGCTTTAGATCGAAACCAGTTCAGGCCACTGATCGCCAACGTTCTATGAGGACATGGCACTTGAAGAAAAAGAAGAATACAGTACTTGGGACTGGCTTTATCACTCTGGGATGGACTGCTTCTTAGTTTTGACAGAAAAAATAAGCAAGCCTAAAGGTGCAAGTGCATTGCCCTGTCTTCTTAAGATAGTCACCATGGGGTGGGGAGAGTTAATTACAACATCGGAACTACCCAGCTAGACATGTGACAGTAGCCATTCATTATGTTACTAATTTATTGGCAGCAGTGGTGGTGGCTGTGGAAATTTAGAAATGGGAAGCTTTTCATTGCTAGCGGAATGCTGATCAGTCAATCCCTGTATTGGTTTCTCTTTAACTAACATCAATCCTGTGGCATCCTAAAGGCTTGTGAATTGATTATAGCACAAGCTTTTGTGTATGAAAGCGATTTCCACCAAGCGCATGGAGTGTCTGCATGAATGCCAGGTATGCATGTCTATGGCACACATGGCTAGCTTCACTGTGAATAGAAGACTGAGGGATATGCAGTACACTGTACTTGCTGAAAGGGATACACTGAAAATATAACACTGTTGCCAATAACAGAAACATCCCTATACTAGATAAAACAATATTTAGAGCAAACCAAGACTTCATGGTCTCAGTTTAAACCTCTGATGACTGACTACAACTTCACAAGAAGCTTAGCTTAACACATTTTGGCAACTGTATTAAGGCATCCCAGGTAGAATTTTTCTACAGCTTTCCAGTTTTGGATCCTTACGATTCAGAGCCTTGTGTTCTCCAGTCAGGAGCAGCTTTTAAACAACAAAGAGTCTTCCTTCCTTCCTTCCTTCCTTCTTTTCTTTCTTTCTTTTCTTTCCTTCCTTCCTTCCTTCCTTCCTTCCTTCTTTTCTTTCTTTCTTTTCTTTCTTTCTTTTCCTTCCTTTCCTTCCTTCCCTTCTTTTCTTTCTTTTCTCTTTCTTTTCCTTCCTTCCTTCCTTCTTTTCTTTCTTTTCTTTCTTTCTTTTCCTTCCTTCCTTCCTTCCTTCCTTCCTTCCTTCCTTCCTTCCTTCTTTTCTTTCTTTCTTTCTTTTCTTTCTTTCCTTCCTTCCTTCCTTCTTTTCTTTCTTTCTTTTCTTTCTTTCTTTTCCTTCCTTCCTTCCTTCCTTCCTTCCTTCTTTTCTTTCTTTCTTTTCCTTCCTTCCTTCCTTCCTTCCTTCTTTTCTTTCTTTCTTTTCTTTCTTTCTTTTCCTTCCTTCCTTCCTTCCTTCCTTCCCTTCTTTTCTTTCTTTTCTTTCTTTCTTTTCCTTCCTTCCTTCCTTCCTTCCTTCTTTTCTTTCTTTCTTTTCCTTCCTTCCTTCCTTCCTTCTTTTCTTTCTTTCTTTCTTTCTTTTCCTTCCTTCCTTCCTTCCTTCCTTATTAGTGCACTATTCTGGATGACTGACAAATAAGGAAACAAACAACAATAGACACACAAAATAAGTGGTCAGAAACAGCAGCACAACATGCAACACTTCTTAATGTTTCATGCCTTGAAGGTAGGCAAAGAGGGGGCCAAGCGTAGCTTGACTAAGAGACGATTTTAAAGGGTGGGTGCCACATCCAAGAAGGCCCAACTTCTTGTTGATATTTTCCTGGCCTCCTTTGGCGTAGCCACCCGGAACAGCGTTGTCTGGGTGGACCTGGTGTTGTGGATCAATGTTCTTGAGGAAAGGTGCTCTGCCAAGTAATGGGGTCCCAACTCGTGGAGAGCTTTGTAGGTAAAAGTTCCATAACCTTAACCTTGACCCGGGACAGTCACCTTTAGGACTAACAAGTTTGATTTGCCCCAAGTTTCCCTGAGTTGCAACCCACTTTTTCAGAGGCATGACGGAGAACATTTTGACGTATGAAGAAGCAAGGCGTGGTCCACCACAGCTCATGCCAAGTAAAACTTAAGAGTTGTGATTTTATGTTGCTACAGATTAACTTGAAAACAACTCTAGGAGACATCACACTGAAACATGTATGCTAGCTGTTATCTGCTTTCCAGGATGTGCTAAAGCGATTCTACTGCCCGAGTGGCATACCAATGACTCAGTTACCTTGTGTGCTAAACCACTTTTCTTTTTGTCTTTGGAGTGAGCTCTCAGATTCTGAGACTATGCCAATGCGGACGCTGCCAAAGCTGCAGTATTATCGTGTGTTGCCAGCTAATGTACTGAAAGGTCCTAATGTGCTCTTCCGTTTCTAGAACACGTTCAACAATAAACATAACTCACAAGCAAGCATGCCAAAACCTGTTTAGAGAAATTCGGTGTCCATGAAAATGTAGTCTGACTAGTAAGCATGTAATGATCTCCCAGTAAGTTTTGGCAATTGTGAACTTTTCTTTTTAGCAAGTGGGCGTGTATAAAATCCTTCTCTTTATTTCATATGTATTTATCTCGTCTTTCTCCTAAAAAGGACCCATGGCAGTTTACATCACTGAAAGGTAATATTTAAAGCTACAACCAGCAAACATACAAACAATTACAGAGGAACAACCAAATACCACTCTGAAAAATGGTAGATCAGTGGTGTCCAAACTTCATCCCTCCAGATGTTTTGGACCACAACTCCCATAGGCCAATAGGAGTCCATAATACAAGCTTGGAATTCTGGGAGTTGTGGTCCAAAACATCTGGAGGGCTGAAGTTTGAACACCCCTGTGGTAGACAGAGCAGTACCCAAAACACAAATCAGTAGTGCGTAACAATCCATTAAAAAAAAAACCAACTCAGACAATCAGTCACTGAGACAAAGGACCTTTGTACACGACTCCTAAACTCCGCCGCAAATGGCTCCCAGCTCCGGAGCTTAAAATTGTTTCCCCACCAGCTCCGGAGTTTACAGATAATTAAGTGCGACCACGCCCACCTAAGCATGTCCCAGCACACTTTTCAGGTACCTGCTCTCTGGAGGTGAAAATTCCTGATGCGGATATAACATAGTGACTGCCTGGCTCTCCTTGCTTCTGTTTGTTCTTTTTTTGCCCCCCGCTCCTTTAAGAGATCTGAATGCAGTGCCGGGATGGCAGAATGGAGGTGAGCGGCATTCTTTTCTTCCTTTTTTTCTCCCTCCCCTCACGCAGCCAGCAGCCAGGAGTGCGGAGGGGGTGGGAACGCAGGAACAGCGACAAACCCCTAAGATCTCTGGTCCGAATTTACGTGGCCAGCGGATCTTAGGGGTCGTGTGAAAAGGCTCAAAGCTTGACTGAAGAGAAAAGTCTCTGCCTGCTTGCGGAAGGAAAGCAAAGATGGGCCCAGCCTGGCCTTCTGTGGGAGAGAGTTCCAAAGTCTGGGGGAAAGTAACAGAGAAAGTCATCCTGTGTCCCCACCAAAAGCACCTGTGAAGGTGGTGGGACCAAGCGAAAGGCCTCTCCTGGTGATCTTTTAACACTTGAGTTGGTTCATAAAGGGAGATGTGTTCCTTGAGATTGCTTGGACCCAAAACACTCAAGGGCTTTATAAGTTGTGGTGGCGAACCTTTGGCACGCCAGATGTTTTGGACCACAATTCCCACAGTCCTTTGTCGTTGGCAATACAGGCTCAGAATTCTGGGAATTGTGGTCCGAAACATCTGGCGTGCCAAAAGTTCGCCGCCACTGGTTAGAACCTGCAGTTGGAATTGTGCCTGGAAACAGAATGACAGCCAGCAGAGTTGTGTTTAGTCATTTGCAGTTCTTTACCTGAACGCCTTTACCAGATATAATAAAAATGCTGATGAAAAGAAAACATCCCAAAAGATATTCATCAGTCCTAGATTTAAACACTAGTTTAATAGCCATGGGTGACTAGGAATTCCATGTAGGAGTTTGGCCTTGTTGTTTATTTTATTTTAGAGTATTTTACCCCGACTTTCTCCTTGGAACGAGGAGCCAAGGCAGCTTACAGAATGAGGGATAATATACAGTCCAGTACAATTAAGACATGCTCAAGTATTGGAGAACAAGGAATTGAGAGACATCTTGACTTACAGCATTAATAGACAACATTACATTAAACCTACAAGAGAACGCGAGCAGTTAAAGGGGAGTAAATTTCCATGTAAAGTTATGAGTGATGGAAACTAACATTGAAAACATAGTGTCAATGTAAACCCATAAGGTTATAAGTAGTTATAAACACAAAGTCTATGTGATCCTGTAGATTCATATAAACGACACATAATAGGTAGACCATCATTCAGGGAAAGCTTGCCTGAAGAGAAAGATCTTGGTGTTTCTGGAAAGACAAGTGACAGACTGCTCCATCGCACCTTTGCTAGCTTTCTTGAGGTGTTGGGAGGTGGCCTCAGAGGAAGTAGTAGTTCATCTTCCATGTGATCAAAGAAACACAGTAAAGTGGTGGAGATAAGACAGACTGTTTTGTTCATCTTTCACTGGTCTGCTTGGTAAAGCTCCCCTCACCAAAAGTTTTTGTAATAGCATACTAAAAGCAGACACAAAGTGTGCTGCTTATATACTGCCCTATAATGCTGAAAGCTCTCTCTCTCTCTCTCTCTCTGGGCAGTTTACAGGTCAATTATGTAACATTGCCCCCCACCCCCACCCCAGGAAGCTGGGCACTCAATTTACCAACCTCAGAAGGATGGAAAGTTGAGCCAATCTCGAGCCAGCTACCTGAGCCCATGGGGACTGAACTACGAGCCGAGTCTTCACTGCGGTACTACGAAGTGACTTTTCCATGGTGGCAGTGGGAAGTCGCAATACACCGAATCAGCCAACAGCCTGTCTACTATATGGTATCCACTCTGATTGGCTGCAGGTCTTCACAGTTGATGGCAAGACCCTTTCCCAGTCCTACAAGAGGGTTCTTCGTGGACTTCCATTTCAAGTATTAACCAGACCCACTCTGCTTAGCTTCTAAAATTGGGTCAGACTGAGTGTGCTTAGGGTGGTGGTGCTGCAAAGTGAGGGCATTTTTGATCATTTGTGGTTTGCACAGAAATGTAGTCAACTATGAATGCTGTAAGATCTCCCTCAATTCCTTGTTCTCAAATACTTGAACATGACTTAATTGTCCTGGACTGTATATTATCCCTCATTACTGTCAGCCGCCTTGGGTCCTTTTCCAAGGAGAAAGGCGGGGTAAAAATACTCCAAAATAAATAAATAAATAGCTTTGCAGAATATGTATGTATGTATGTATGGATGGATGGATGATGGATGGATGGATGGATGGATGGATGTAGGTAGGTAGGTAGGTAGGTAGGTAGGTGGGTGGGTAGGTAGGTATTGCATTATGCTAAATATTGAGCGCAAACAAGCAAAGGGTTATTTCCCAAGCCAAGCCACAAACTATTATTAGCACCCAAAATGGGAACAACCCAAGGACTTGACCTCACTAAACCTTCCCACATCCTTCTACAATGGGTAGGTCATATTACAGTGACCATTTTGCAGATACAGAATTCGGGCCACAAAGCAGAATTTAGTCCCATCCCATAATCATTTGGTTAGCTTGCTTGCTTGCTTGCTTATTTATTTATTTATTTATTTATTTATTTATTTATTTATTTATTTATTTATTTATTTATTAATCATATTTTTACCCTGCCTTTCTCCTTGGAAAAGGACCCAAGGTAGCTTAGATTAACGAAGGACAATATACAATCCAGTACAATTAAGACATCTTCAAGTTCAAGAACAGTTGATACCAGCAGCCATACAAGAGGATTCTTCGTGGAATAATCTTTTTAACATTTTAACAAACATCAGGAATCATATATACCATACCAGGGAAGGAGAACTCCCTTCTTCAGTGGGGAGGGTGGAGCATGGACGTAAGTAGGGGAAATATTTGAAGCTTCTGTCTCTCTGAAAGTTCTGCAAGATTTGAGATGGTAGGATAAATCCTCCCACTCTGTTTTGCATCCTATTTAACGGTGTCATGTTTTATTCGATAGAGATTGTAACAGTCTGCCCCCGTGTGGCTTAGTCTAGGCATAGCATAGGACTGAGGAACATAAGGCTGCCATACATATTTAGAGCATTGGTGGGTCATTCTAGACGGAACTGAGATTATTTTTTTAACTACAACTCTCAGAATTCTCCCGTCAGCAACAAGACCCTAAAAGTTAGGGAACAGAAAGATATCATATGAAGTTGTGCATGTGGGAGAATCAATAAGGCGCAGTGGAGAGAAGGCTGGACAAAAATGGAAGAGAACTAGGTTCAAATCCCCACTTAAGCATTGAAATTCCTTTGGGGTGGTGATGGTAAACTCACATACTAAAATAACCAATTATGGCCACCAACATCAGCCAGACAATAAAAAGTTTTAACAAACGGTGGTGGATCAACCCTATTCTGTGAAACCATACCAGGGTTATGTTGATTTATTAAATAAATTTATTATTTCTTACTAAAACCTCTTGAACTCAAATTGTAGAACTAGTTGCAGCAAGAAGGACAATGTGTATTATTTATTTATTTATTATTTCCATTTACATACCAGCCGACTTTTCCAGGGGAACTCTGGACGGTGAACAACCAAAGCCAATAACACAAGAAATAAAACAACAACAAATAGTAATGCTAAGACAGGCAAAGCAAGATGGCGGTGGCAAACAAATAGACTGACAAATAAACAAGGCAATGACCTCAGCACTTGCCAAAGATGGCTTTTAAACAGCCAAGTTTTAAGATGTTTTTTAAATGTCGGAAGGGACTCAGCTGGGAAGCTGATTCCAGAGGGTCGGGCCAGCCACTGAGAAGGCCCGGTTCTGGGTATCAACATTTACTCAGACCCTTGTTTTAAATAAACTATGGAAGTTTGAGCTCTTCCCCCCCCCTTGGTACTTTGCAAAGTATTGGTCAAACAGACAAACAAAACATTGCCATGATTATTTTGGAATATTCATAATTATCATATACTGTAGAACAGTTGCAAGCAAAATATTTTCCAAGTCCACAGAACAGGGGGCACTCGGCCCAAGAGAATGCCTATGGATAATGTTTCTATGGGCCTTTTTACATGACCCCTGAGATCTGCTGGCCACTTAAATTTGGACCAGAGATCTTAGGGGTTCGTTGCTCTTCCTCTGTCCCCACCCCCCTCCGCACTTCCTGGTTGCTGGCTGCCTGAGGGAGGGAGAAAAAAGAAAGAAAAGAATGCCCTTACCTCCATAATACAGCATAATACAGATCTCTTAAAGGGGCGGGGCGCAAAAAAAGAACAAACAGAAGCCAGGAGAGCCCCGCACTCACTATCCTTGCACCGGATCAAATATTTGTCTCATCCAAAAAGCAGGTACAAGAAAAGTGCAGTTTGGTCGCGCTAAGTGGGCGGGGTCGCACTTAATTGTCTGCAAAGTCCGGAGCTGGTGGGTAAACATTTTTAAGGTCCGGACCTTGCAGCCATTTGCGGCGGAGCTTAGGGGTCGTGTATAAACGCCCCAAGTGGCTGCTATCCAAACCCCAGGCGGTAGCATGCCAGTTATTTGCACGCTGACTTAAAATTAAGTTCCATTCTATTTTGGTTTTTAGGTGTGACACATCCATCAGACTGGGAAGCAAACTGTCTGCATTTCTGGCTGGAGGGAAGGCACGGAATTACACCAAGTGTTGAACTCCGCCATGTAGCTGGGCCTCTAACCATCTGGATATGCCGATATTAGCAACTGCTCTTTTAAAACAAGAGGCCACTGACGGACTTCTGTCAATCAGCATGGTCTGAAAAGGACAGAAAAGGCAAAGCTATCTCCCCCTTACGCCTCCTCTCTTTAGGTATCTGCCCCACTAGGTACA
This sequence comes from Phrynocephalus forsythii, assembly GCA_029282475.1. Taxonomy (NCBI): domain Eukaryota; kingdom Metazoa; phylum Chordata; class Lepidosauria; order Squamata; family Agamidae; genus Phrynocephalus; species Phrynocephalus forsythii. Next base: position 107,320,884 of record JAPFRF010000003.1, on the reverse strand, counting down.
CTGGAGCTAATTTTACATACACACACAGTATCAGGTATTATTATAAACCCATTGAACAAGCAGTTATCCTGTAGAACTAATTGCAGCAAGGACAAGGACAGTGTAACATTTACTCACAGCCACCCAGAGTGACCTTCGGGCAAGATGGGTGGTATATAAATAAATAAAAAAGTATCAGGCTGGTCCAATCTTACATTTCTTTTAAAATATTATTACCATAATTGGATTTTTATACTGTACCATACTTTGGCTCTCTGGACGTTTTGGACCACAACTACCACAGTCCTTTGTCTTTGGCAATCTAGGCTTGGCATTCTGGGAGATGTGGTCCAAAACATCTGGAGTGTTGAAGTTTGGACACCCTTAACCCAAAGTTTGCTCTGGATGGTTACAGTATTAAATAATCACATATTATTTATATTATTTATAATCAAAATTATAAAATAATCCAATGTTTATAATCAATTTAAATACATTTATAAGCAGTGAATATAAATCAATATAATATAAATCAATATAAACAATAAAGACATTTACAACCAATAAATGTTTAAAGTACTTCAGGCCCCCCATTATCTGCGGCATATGTTTTTGCTGATTCACTTATCCACGGTCAGAAAATGCTGAAAAATCTGAGAAAGATGTATCGTACTTCTAAAGAGGGAATTTACCAAAACTGGCCACTAGAGGGAGCCCAAAACTATTAAAATATTGTTGATGGAGTACAGTACAGCGTTCGGTATAATCCACGTTTTTTAGCATCGGCGGAGGGATACGGGACCTACAGCAGTGCATAAATGACTGGAGTTAATACAAGCGGGAGTAAATTTAACTGCTCCATAGTCTCTCCTAGCTCCCTTATGCAAGGTCACGCTTAGAAAAATATATAATGTAATAGCCTCTTTTACATATTTGGAGAGGTTCCGTTTTTGGAGAGAATTTCTCCCCCAAAATCCGTCCACCTTGCCTTTTGGAGAACTGCGCATGCGCCCAAGTGCTCGCCTCCGAGAGCCTGACGCCAACGGGGGGAGAGAAAAAGAATAGCCGCCTACGTCACCAGTGCTGGCAGCACGTCATCACCCAGCCCCGCCCCTTTCCCCATGGCTACGTTGCCCTGTAAGCCCCGCCCACTAGCCGTGCCGTGTTTTGGCGCGCTTTTTCGGCCGGGCTGGCGGCGGGAGAGACCGTCCTCCTTCCGGCCGGGCAACCGGAGGCCAAGCGGCGATGCGGACCCGCGAGGAAGTGGAGGCCACGCTGCAGGTGGCCAAAGTGGACCCGGCGGAGCTGCATCCCGTCGTCCAGTGCCTCAGCTTCGGCTCCCAAGCGGACGACGCCGCCGAGTGTTACCTCCTCCAGCTGGAGCCCGAGCTTTGCGCCGAGTTGGAGGCCGGGCGGAGGTACGTCGGTTTGGGCTCGTCTCTCTGTTGCCCCCATACTGACCCCTGGCGGTGCGGAGGACCAACAGCGCTTTAGTTCTAGCCCCCCCCCTTCTCTTTCCAGTTGCAGGCCCACGGATTTACGTTTTTTACACCACGTGGGACGTGGTGGCTCAGCGGACTAAGGGTCCGAAAACTGTCGGCTGCAAAGTCGGGAGCTCGCGGGTTCGAGTCCCGGGTGCCACGCAGTGGAGGGAGCTCCTGCCAACTTAGCAGTTCGAAAGCATGTAAAATCAGGGGTGTCCCAACTTCAGCCCTCAAGATGTTTTGGACCAGAACTCCCAGAATTCTAAGCCTAGATTGCCAATGACAAAGGACTGTGGGAGTTGTGGTCCAAACCATCCGGAGGGCCAAAGTTTGGACACCACTGATGTAAATGGAAGCAGATAAATAGGTACCTCCATAAAAAGCAGGAAGGTAAAACAGTGTCCTCTTGCAGCCATGCTGGCCACATGGCCATTGACTTGCACAACACTGGCTCTTCGGCTTGAATTCAGAGATGAGCACTGCCCCCCCTGACTATCAGGCATGTGCGGGGGGAACCTTTACCTTTAAGAGGGAGAACAGCAAGTGGAGACTGAAGCCAGAGGCTGCATCTGTAATGGATCATTGGTCATCAAATCTGGCTCCTGTCAAGGGGCCCCAGAGGGGGATCGAACTCCCAACCTCTGGCTCTGCAGAGGTCTAAACCACGTTTAAGGGGTTGCTTCTTTTCCAATTTGCTTCTCTGTTTAGGATTAACACAGCAAGCACAGCTTGTCTGTTCACTATACTTATTTCATTTATTTATTTTGAATATTTTACCCCACCTTTCTCCTTAGAAAAGGCCCCAAGGTGGATTACAACAATGAGGGGCAATATACAGTCCAGAACAGTGTTGGCGAACCTATGGCACGGGTGCCAAAAGTGGCACTCGGAGCCCTTTCTGTGGGCACCCGACATCGCCCCTTCACAGCCACCTGTATACAGGTTAAATTACTGTATTGGCACTTTGCAAAAAAAATTAGTGGGTCTTGAATGGGCACGGTCTCTAAAAGGTTCGCCATCACTGGCCCAGAACATTTAAGATATATTCAAGTTAAGAACAAGGAATTAAAAGAGGCATCTTAGAACATTAAAAAGCAACATTAAAGCTACAAAGAGCATGCAAGAAGAAAAACAAATCCATTATGAGGGGTAGAAACTAACATGAGAATCACTGGAGTTCTTATGAAATCAGTCATGTATGGTAATCCACATAAAAGTCACATAGGGTGGGCAGTTCTTATTTTATTTGTCATTATGCTATTTAGAGTTGTCGTATATTTTGTTGTACAGTGCCCAGAGTAACCCAGCAGCTAGATGGGTGATATATAAATCTAATAAATAAACAAATGAATAAATAAATAAATTGTGTTTAATTCCACCAACACAACATTGGTATGTTGGAGTATTAAGCCACGCTGCTGGGGGAGGAGGCAATGTGATCCACTTATTTCTGTAGGCTTCCAACATCTGCCATTCAGTACCCTTTTACCAGATAAAGAGAAGAACCCAGGAAAGTTGGGGTTGAAAAAACATATGGAGGGATGCACACTTATCATCAAAACCCAAATATCGGGCCATTATTTGTCTGCATGCTATTTTGAAGTCATAAAAATGATTGCTTTATGATTGAATCTGGTGTAATTGATGTCTTCTGCAGCCTGGTGATCCGCGGGGACAGAGAGGAACATGCTGTACTATGTAGTAAAGATAAGACCTATGACATGAAAATAGCGGATACCTCTAATACTTTGCTTTTCTTACCTGGCTGTGAAACTCCAGAAGACTTTAGTTCAGACAAGCCTACTTCTAATATCCTTCACACTCAGGTATTCATTGCGTGCATGTGTGCGATATTTCTTGCAAGCCAATGACATGCGGCTAACTTTAGGGAAACAAGGTTGTCACTACCCTAACCAGCAATTTAAGTATAGCCATTACATCTATATTCTTCCAAAAATTCAAGGCATGATGTGGTCAAGTGTCATTTTTGTCTTTGGGAAATCTTGTGAGCTGTATTGGAAGAGTCAGTGTCAAAGGCAGCCTAAATGTAACTTTAAATAAAAGATTCACAGCTATAGTTGAATGGGGATGTGAACCCTTGTTCCCAATTCCAGTCCGATGCCCTCCAGCCACTACAGCTCTCTTCTCCATAGGGGAAATTCTGTTTGCTTGGCTTTGATTGACACCCAAATGTGTGTCTCGTGTCTAAAATCTTTTGCTTCTTCCTTGATCTGATTTCCAACATAATATACAATAAGGTGCCTTGGGCATCCTGAATAAGCTTAAGCACAATTGTTAGGAAGGGGACAGAAACAAACGCCAGTTTATAACAGGAGGGATAGGATATGTATTTTAGCAACAGCTCAAGGGCTGCACAGTTTCCATCCTTGTTTTGAAGGCGTTCCAGAGAATAACAGAACTGGGAAAGGAGTAGATGTATTGAAAGGGCCAAAGGACCATCCAATGTATCAAACAGAGCAGCATCCTGCTATTGTCATCATAAGGTCTGGTGCTGGTTAGTGGAGTTGTGTCTACAAGTCCCAAATTTACAAATGGATCATGGCCAATTCATTCCAATCCACGTTCTTGCTGCAGATTTCAGGCATCTCCAAAAACTTCTGGGAGCTAAGAAAATGCCGGCCTAAATTAAAGAAACTCAAGAAACTTCTAATGGAAAATCCATACGGAGGACCAGATGGTGAGAAAGAGAGTGCTTCAGCCAGTTCAAAGGTAGAAAATCAAACGGGAGAGGGTGCGGAGGGTTGGGGGGAAAGCCTTCAGTTTGAGGAAAACATGCCGGTTTTTAAAGCCTGTAAAATTAGATGGGTTATGTGCAATAAAAGAAATGGACCAACTGATGATTATAAAAAATAGAAAGCAGGTGATGTGCTTAGTGAGGTCCCTGTCCCTACTGAAGGTGCAATGGTTTGTCCTTCAGAGGCAAAGGTGTACTGCAGGCACCCTGGTTTCTCTCCCCGGTCTCATTCGTTAAGCACCCACTCAAGAGGAGGAAGAGACAGGGCAGGGCCAGGAAGCCTGGGACGAACCATCATGAACTGCTGAACCAGCAGTTTGTGTCCACCTCTTGTCCGTACCAGGGATCCAAACCATTGAAAATGCAAGTGTTCCAACCTGCATGCCCCCTTCCTAATTTCTAGTTTTTTTTGGTCACACTAGACTTTGGGCTGGAACCTCTGGCCTTCCAGATAATTCTACTTTCAACTCCGTGACCAACTGTCCTGTCAACTTGAGTCAGTTGGACAATCCCAGTTTCTGGAGTGCCAGAGCTGCTTTACCCCGGCACTTGGATTGTGAAGGGAAATGGGATGGAATGTAAAAAAAAAAAAGGCCTTTCTTTTTATTAATATAGGTAGGTTAATGCTATCAGTGAACATGGGACTTCAGAGTAGCATCCCTAAAGTATAACTGAGCCGTTCAGAGTAGCTTTTGGGGCAGTAGATAAAGGAGAGGAATATTACAGTTTATTACAGTATCTGCAATGGTTATTACTGCCAGCCATGCTGTTTTCTTATTTGTGCTATTGTTTGGTGTCCATAGTAATTACATAAATCGTGTTTTATATTTTTGTTGTACACCGCACAGGTTAGCGACGGTTAGATGGGTGGTATATAAATTGAATGAATGAATGAGTGAGTGAGGAATGAATTTTTTTAATGTACCATTTTCTCTTCACAGTACACAACAGAAGCCTTACTAGATCAGGTCCAAGCGAGCGAGGACGAAATAATGCACCAACTGAAGGTGCTAAAAGCATGCCAGATTGAAGGTATTTATCTGTAGATAAGGGAAGCATCTAAGTCAGCCTTCCCGACATGCTGCTCTACTGATGTTTGTGGCTTCAGTGCCCATCAACCTTCACTGTTGGCTAGAGGGAAAGGGAGCTGCGGTCCAAGACACCACAAGAACAGCAGTTTGGGATTTTTGTTTGTTTGTTTGTTTAAGAGCATTTTTACCCCACCTTTCTCCTTGGAAAAGGACCCAGGGGCTTATAGTAATGAAGAACAGTATACAGTCCAGCACAGTTAAGACACGTTCATGTATTGAGAACAGGGAATTGAGTGCCGAATGCTGTTTGAACAGAATCGGGGCTACATCTGAGCCATGGAGGAGAAGATCCCAGCAATGCGCAGCCTTTCCTCGCCACATCTACTTTACCAAGAGGCACTTGGCTGGCACAGAATAAGAAACCTGGGGGATGTTGTTCCCCTTCTTGAAGATGATTGAGAAGCTCCAGGTCCACCTTTGAAAACATCTTTACTAAAGCAAATATTCCAAAGTGATCTGTTCAGCTTTGTTTCTCTGCTTGGCAGGATACTGGAGGATGCTCGACTTTGATTATGAGATGAAACTGCTGAACCATGTGACTCAGCTGATCTATTCTGAATCCTGGCCGTTCAGCAAAGTTCCCTTAAGTATCTGCCTTCAAGAGCTCGGGTCCCTGGAACCAGCGTAAGTCCCGTATGAACGTGTAGGTGGTCCCTTCCCCCCACTAGAAAAGTAGGATTCCTCCCTCGAGTCATGGAGGTGCTGCTGTTCTCTTGGGTAGGTTCAGCACACAGGTTAGATCAGTGGTTCCCAACCATCCTAATGCCGCGACTTTTTAATACAGTTTCTCATGTTATGAGCCTCGTGGTGCAATGGTTAAATGCCTGCCCTGCAGGTAAAACTGCTCACGACCTGGGGCTCAATCCCAGGTAGCAGGCTCAAGGTTCACTCAGCCTCCCATCCTTCCAAGGTCAGTAAAATGAGTACCCAGGTTGCTGGGGTGGGGGCAATGTGTAGCCTGCATTACTGTAATGAAACTGTAAACCGCCCAGAGACTACTTGAAGTGGTTTGGGGTGGTATATAAGCAGAACGCTTTGATTGTGCTTTATGGTGACCCCTTGCCCTACTTGGAGGAGGCCACAAGCTGCCGCAGGTGCCATAGAGAACTGCCTTTTACAGGCACCCTCAGCCAATCGCAGCCCCTAGTGCCATTGACTTGACATCCCCTCGAACCTATCAAGCTGCAGCTCACTCTCTCCCCCGTTCCTCCCCAGCCCCAAGCCATTTGTACCTTTTTCTTCACTGGCTCATGGCGACCCCTGTGAAATGGCGGTTCGACCCCCAAAGGAGTCACAACCCCCCAGGTTGGGAACCACTGGATGAGTATTTTGTGATCCACACAATTCAGATTTGGAGATAACCTAGGTGTGCTGGTCACTATCTCTTTAAAAATCAGATTAACTCTGAACCTCACTCCTCAAGAGAAGAGACTTCTGGTGGATATGCTGTTGTTGTCAAGGAAAAGATTAAGCTTCTCTTCTATGCAGTAAAATTGATGGAAGGTGTTTACCTTTCCTCTCCTTCTATTTTTCTTTAAGCCTACTGATGAGATTTCTGAATATTAACACAGCCTCCTGTCTAGCTTCGTCTGCCCATGATTTTCCCCATTCATGTAGCAGTGAGTATTATGGCTATGGAACGAGGCTTGAGTTGTGGAAAACACTAATGTGATTCTTAACCAATGGGGTATATCAAGGATTTCAGGGAAGATATGTGTAGTTGTAAAACACATTTCATATTTTAGGTTTTCCTTTAGAAATATAAGTACAATTGTACCTATCATGTTTTTAGTATTCAGTTTATTACATACTTAATGCATGGTGCATTTATTTTCTTTCTGTTTCTGAGTTATCCTATAGCATCGAGCTCATTGTACTGTATGTGGATGGCACCATTATGCTGCCCTTACCAAATCTGCCATTTTCTAAGTTCCAGAAACTAAGTGTTACTTCTAGTGCAGGCATGTCCAAACTGATGTTTTGGACCACAACTCCCACAGTCCTTTGTCATTGGCAATCTAAGCTTAGAATTCTGGGAGTTGTGGTCCCAAACATCAGGAGGGCTGAAGTTTGGACATGCCTATTCTAGTGGCTGTGTTACTTTGGAAGGGGATATTTTTCTGTACTGCCCAATCAAAACTAGACCTAACACCCAAGAGGTTTGAAGCAGGGGCATGACATTCTTACATTTAGGCACTTTTTCAAAAGTTGAAGAACCTAGCACCAAAACCAAAACCAGAAGTGCTGTTGTTGAAAGCTCCAATATGCAGGTTGTATGGTTGATACTCAGTGAGAAATGAATGTTTTTTGATCTGCAAAATGTAACTGGTTTCACAAATGATGCTGTAATTATAGTTCTTTTTCATTACAAATTGCAAGACACATTTTTTTTTATTGGTCAGACTGAAATAATTAAGAGGATTACCTGAAAAGCTAATTTCAAATGGAATTAGCATGCAGCCTTTTCATTTTCATTAGTGTACTAAAAGTAAACAATTGTTTGTTTTAGGGAAATGATAGAACACATTCACCATGTCTCACACAGAAGGAAATATGTTGATGAAGGTAAGTACATCTGGCTTAGGGTTAAGGTGGGGCCATAAAGGGCAGGGTTAGGCTAGTGACAGGCAAGGTGCGATGGACTAGTGGGTTGCACCTTGGTTCCTCTGATCCACTAAGAAGACAGTCTGTGACTGTCAGAGTCAAAGTTAGGGTTAGGGTTAGGGGGCTAGGGCAGGTAAAGTTGGCTTTTGGCCATTTACTTTCCATGTTCTGTGTAGATCACTGCATTGCCTTACTTCCAGGTTGCAAGAACAATTTCAGCAACTAGAACCATGTGTAAAAAAATAAAAAATCAATGGAGGAAAGGAAAGAGGAGAAACATTTTGTTGCAAGTATATTTGCTACTGATAAAAACTGCAGTTTATAGAGCATTTCAGATATGTGCCCACACATCACTTTTCTTGGCTGTGTTAGAGGCTCATCTGAATCTTCTTCCAGCTCTTGTTCTCCAGTCCTGATGCCCAGGCTCATGGAAAATCCAAAAATGCCCATAAGCAGACACCAGTTCAGGTAATTATTGTCAGACAGGCATTTTTCCGCCTTAGAGGCATTGAAGATAAATTTATACTTGCCATCTTTACTTGCACTTTAGTGCCGGCTTGACTGGGCTTTATCTGGCTGCCTTAATTCAGCTTCTTCAAATATTTCTGCAGCCTCCTCCGCTTTAGAAACAACACTCTGGTTTTGCCCTGAGGCACGGCAGGCATTTATCAGCTGCTTTTCGGGAACCTCTTTTAACTTTTAAAAGCCTCAGAGAGAAAAATCCTTTGCAGCTCCTCTTTGTCTCCGTTCCAAATCCAAACAAAATTGTTTCTCTGCAAAAACACAACTTTATACAGCACACACTTTTATCTATAACAAACGGAAACAAAACCCATCAGGCAGCTGATCCATCTCTAATTCTAACATTTCAGCAATTTTTCAAAAAATATAATATCTACTTGCACCAAAACCAAAACCAGAAGTGCTGTTGTTGAAAGATAAAATGTCAGTATTGATATGGTTGATATTGTGAGAAATGAATGGTTATGAAGAGACAATGACAATGGGTAGACAAAATGCTGTAATTATATTCTTTTTCATTACAAATCAAAAATTTTTATATTGGTCAGACTGAAATAATTAAGAGCATTATTTAAAAGCTAAGACAAATGGAATTAGCATGCAGCCTTTTCATTTTCATTAGTGTACTAAAAGTAAACAATTGTTTGTTTTAGGGAAATGATAGAACACATTCTTCTGCATTACGGAAGGAAATAGTACCCATCAGATGTGAGCATCACTAAATTACAATCTGATGCAAGGTGTGATTCAATAGACATGATGGTTAAATTCTGTTTGAAACCTGTTGCTTCATCAAAGATAACATGCCTGTTGATTACTTTATCATGTTCTTAGATCACTGCATTGCCTTACTTCCAGGTTGCAAGAACAATTTCAGCAACTAGAACCAGAATCTAACAGCACATGGAAATTAAACAAGCTCTCTTTCCTGATACTAACTGTATTTTAAATTACAGATATATTTTATCATCACTGTTCTTGGCTGTGTTAGAGGGAAGATCTTTGGTGATAAGAACTCGTGTTATAGATGAAACCCCTCCTCGACTGTAGATTTCCCACATACGTCTAATTTAAACCTGGGTCTGCTCCACACACAGTTTTCAGGGCACAACCTCAGCGGATGAGTACATATCTGAGGGATTTGAGGGGGGAATCAGAGCACAAAGGGATTGACAGCATCTCCGTCAGCCCCTTTTGATCTAAAACCAGTCGCTGCCTTCCCTCATAATTATACATTAGTAGTGGTCATCTATGCTAGAAAGCGCTAGACCAGTGGTTCCTAACTTTGGGTAACCCAATTGTTCTTGGACTGAATTTCCCAGAAGCCATTACTATCAGCTGTGCTGGCAGGGGTTTCTGGGACTTGGAGTCCAAGAATACCTCAGTGACCCAAGATGGGGAACTGCTACCTCAAATGCCAAATCTATCCAGGCTGAGTATCTATCTATCTATCTATCTATCTATCTATCTATCTATCTATCTATCTATCTATCTATCTATCTATCTATCTATCTATCTATCTATCTATCTATCTATCTATCTGAGTATTTTTACCCCACATTTCTCCTTGGAAAAGAACTCAAGGTGGCTTACAGCAGGGGTGTCCAAACTTTTTGCAAGGAGGGCCAGATTTGGTGAGGTGAAAATGTGTGGGAGCCAAATAATCAGCAGCATTTGGTCCCTGGGCCAGACTTTGGACAAGTCTCTATAACATGCAAGGAGGCGGGGAGGACACTGCAACAATGGAACCGGGGGCAGGTAGGCTGGGCAGGTGGCTGGGGGGGGGGGTGGACAGAGGCAGGGAGGGCAGGCAAACCGTAAAACTGCAAGCTAATGTCTCCATCTGGAATGGGGAGGGACCAGCTGGTGGGGATTTGTGACAGGCTGAGCTGGTGGGGAGAAGAGGCTGCGGGCCGCTCGAAATTTGAAAACGGGCCACATTTGGCCCCTGGGCCTGACTTTGGACATGCCTGGGTTACAATAAGGAGAGACACTTTTCTCTGGCAATCAAATTGTTTTCTCACGATGTAAAGGAAGATATGTCATGCTTTGAGGAGAGTGCTCTCTCAATGAAAGCAGAATGTATATTTACATCTGAAGATTGAACAAGAAACAAGTGGATCTTCCTGCACATAGTTTTGAGTAGGATTTCTTTTTCCGCAGATGCAGAGGTGCTGAACATGTTTTGTAAGTCACTTTTGTTTTAAACACTCCTTAATAGGTGAGACTTATTTTGAAATGAACAAAGAGAAGATATGCCGAGCAATAGCACAGATGCTCTTACAAAATGCAGTTAAATTCAGTCTCTCGGAATTCCAGGAGGTATGGCAGCAAAGTGTCCCTGAAGGCATGACAACCAGTCTGGACCTGTTAAAGGTATTGTGAACCCATTAATTGTAATTATTTAGGTGCCATTTTCTCAATTTGGGAATAGATTGGGAATGTCCTGGGAGAGTGTGTAGTTTACCCAAGGCTACAGAGGGTGGTTCTTCCTCTGGGGCCCACATTGTGGAATTGAATACCCAGCCAAATCCTTATTGGAGAAATGTCCTTACAGCAGTGGTTCCCAACCTGGGGGTCGGGACCCCTTTGAGGGTCGAACAGCCATTTCACAGGGGTCGCCATGAGCCAGTGAAGAAAATGGCACACACGACTTGGGCCTGGAGGAAGGGGGGAGGGAGAGTGAATTACCGCTTGATAGGTTGGAGGGGATGTCAGTCAATGACAGTGAAGGCTGTGATTGGCTGGGGATGCCTGTAGAGGGCAGTTCTCTATGGCAGTGTTTTTCAACCTTTTTTGGGCAAAGGCACACTTGTTTCATGAAAAAAAGGGCAAGGGGTCACCTGAACATGAGGAAATGTTAAAAAAGCATTTAACTCTGAGCCTATATTGACTACAGGTAAAGTAATTTTTCAATTTTTCCTGGCAGTGGTTGAGGGACAGTATCAACAGATTCCATGGGAAGAGAGGATTTGTTCATGTGGCAATAAAGAAGTAAAAGATCTAGCCCATTTACCTAATAAAATGGCCTTTATACAAATGACAGAGCAGTCTTGCATAGAGAGATAGGTTCTTGACCCAAGATCAGGCAAAAAGTTTACCACAACATGAGGATAAACTGTATATTTAAAGAGATGGACATTAGGAACAAGAACCACTGCCTTTTTTTTGTTTTAAGATGCCAAAATGATGGTCCTGGCATTTTGGTCTAAAATGAAAGTATCAAACAGAAGATTCCATGGGAAGAGAGGATTTGTTCATGTGGCAATAAAGAATTGCTAAAAAATCTTTTTAAAAATCACAAAAAATTGAAATAAATGGCCTTTATACAAATGACAGAGCAGATTTTTTCTTCAAAATAGAGAAAAACGGAAAGGTTCTGTGACCCTCCAAATGACAAGATGCTCAGAAATTTTTTTTCCTGAGGGATAATGCTCTATGTATATTTAAGTATCAATATTTAAGAAGGAAACTTTTTACTGAAAAAATCCTGAATGAATAAGGGGGAACATGTTACTTCTTATTATCACTTTTAATCTGCAAATTGATATCGCTCTGTTGTAATGTTTTTTCCCCCAATCTGTTTGTAATGGTTAAGGCCGCACAAATAAATTTGCTTGTTGTCAATACCCAGCCAAATACCTAACTGATTGAACTATTCAGGTAGCCTCAATTAACTTTACCCCAGAAGGGCTGATGTGTTCTAGTACTTAGTGTCCAGAAAGCACCAGAAACATCCAAATTCCCCTTGGAGCCCTGGAGCTCACAGGCAAGATTCTGTTTCTCAGACTAATCCCCTTTACAGGGTTGTTAGGTGGATAAAATTCAGGGAATTTTAAGTACAATTTCTTGGAAAATTAATTAGAATTAAGGGATGAAATAACTGTAAGAAGGACTCTGGGATTATGAAAAGACCCAAAGCGTCAATGAGTGACGGCAAAACCAGTCTCTGTGTAGTTCCCTTCCCTTCTCCTCCCTCTTTTATTCTTTCCATTCCTTTTCGTTTTTCTAATTTTATCTTTAATGGAAACAATAATTTAATTTTTTTAAAAGGAATAATAAATAAATGATTAAAAATTAGGCTCTTTTCCCTTCCTGTATGTTGTTTCCTTCAGGGTTTGGCTCTTGTGGATCAGTCCTCCAGACCAGAGACTATTTTCTTGCTCAATGTTGAAGATTTACCTGAAGACAGCCAAGAAAGATTTAATAGTTTGTTCAGCATAAGGGAAAAGTGGACAGAAGCTGATATAACTCCATATATACAGTAAGTTGTCTCAAGACCATTTTTTTCAGCTGGCCAGCTCTTTTGGGTTGAGTTATTACTGGTCCTTAAAGCATCTCAAATGTGTCTTGGTTCTTATTGTCACAGAATGTGCTGCATCTGTATGTAGGCAAGCCATACCGATTTTCTTTTAAAGCCTCTTGTAATTATCACTTTCTGTGGTCGCACCACTTATTATATCTCAATATACATTAGATCAGTCAGGGCAGGATGGGCAACCTTCAAAGGTCCACACACATCCACATTTGTAAGTTGGAAGGCTGATTCTACCTTCTCAAAATATTTTTTTCTCCTTATCCCACTGAAAAAGCCATCCTGGGCCCTCTAGTGGCTACAAGGTGCAGGTTTATCTTTTTTGGAGTGGTGTCCCAGACTGTAGTGTTCTCAGTGATTTCTAATTTTGAAAAAAATATCTCCCTCAGCTTAAACCAGCTATTCCCCACCACCACCCCAACATATTGAAATTGCCCTCCAACCCATAGAAGACAAAAGGGGAAGTGGTTGTACAGAACCTTCTTTGTTTAAAGTTGGGAGTAGAACTGGAAGGTAATAGAGTATTCTCTATTGTTTACTCCTCTGGAAATTCAAACTTGTACATCTTGGGGAATTTATACAGTACAGTGGTACCTTGTATAAAGGAATTAATTCGTTCCAAATGAAATTATGTTAAGCAAAATTTCCTTTATACAAATTTCCCATAGGAATGCATTGAAAACGGAGTAATCCCATTTTTATGTTGTACGGATTCGCTCCATAGGTGATTATGTTATGCAAATTTTCCCTATCTCTGGAATTTTTTATGTTGTACAGATTTTATATTATACAAACTGTTTGTTATACAAGGGTCCACTGTACTATGAATTTATACCCATTTGGGCACCTATGCAAGAGACCCTTTTTTATCCCATGTGTTAAGACTAAACAATCTTGCAGGTGTCCATTGTCACATAGTGATCTTTGTTTTTGTTTTACATGCCTTGAGACCTCTCTTCCTTGCCTCTTTTACCTACCCAGCCCTCACTTAGATAATTGGCGCTCCTATGCCTTTTTGTCTGCCTTACCAACATTTACTAGTCATCCTTTAGCCATAAGGCTTACATTTCATGTCTCTTTTCTTTTTCTTCCTTTATACATCTGAGTTGCTTAGCTGAGAATATGTGTTTGTCTCTTCAAGAAGGTTGTGAAATCACTTACAAGAGCCTTGTGGAACAGTGGTCAAACTGCAGTACTGCAGTGAAGACTCTGCGTATGACCCGAGTTCAATCCAGGGCTTAGGTAGCCAGCTCAAGGTTGACTCAGCCTTCTGTCTTGCCTGGGCCAGTGAACTCAGGATCCAGCCCTCACTCAGTGGGTGGGGTTGTAATGTGTACTTTGTATAATTAAACTAAACCACCCAGAGAGAGCTTTAAGCATGATGGGGCAGTATATAATCCACAAACGTTGCTTTTTACATGGTCTCATTTTGAAGCAAAAATTTACTTTCCAACTTATTTACAATCTTTACCTTGTCTAGTATCCTTTTTCTTGAGCATCCTTTCCCTGGATGGTTTTATTGTTCCTCATTGATTTATACCTTGCACTAACTGGCACTATTTCCTGAATCCATAATGTGGCAAAAATATTTTGGACTCAAGAGAACTGAAGCATTTGAGCCTGTTTAGAGTTATATAAAACACATTTGTATGCTGTTTTGCAGGGATTTATGTACAGAGAAGCAGACAGTTGGTACACTGCTGACAAAATATGCTCGTTCTTCGATGCTGAATGGACTCAAGGTGTATAATTCTAGAAGACCCATTTCGTGAAGACCAAAACGGGCAAAGAGTCAAAATACGCTAGAGACTATCAACTGGCAGCTTAAATGTGGAATGGGATATTAGGCTTCTCTTAGTGTTTTTTCTCACAGCGATCTTCTATGAGGCATGTAATACAGTAATATTAAAGTATATTGGAAGTCTTTAATCGAATTTTTCAGATGAACTTGAGCTGACTGGAAAATGTCAGGATACAATAGAGAAAGGCTGTCTTCAATCAATTTAGAACTTTTTCTGAAAGTAAACTTGAAGCAAAAGATACCTATTTGCCTAGGTTAAAGATTGGTATTGTAGAATTCAGCTGCTAATTTCACATGAACAGTTTAAAAAATAACATGTCAGCTTTTGTGGGTCTCACTCTTTCGCCTTAAGTGACTCTTCCGTACTTTGTTGCACTTGTAACTTGAAACAAAACATTTCTGTCAGCACTGCACAACCTTTTTGGTCTGAAAGCTGTATTCAGTGTTGATTTGGAGACTGATGTAAATGCGCACCTAAAACACACACAGACATCTCACAGATCTTCTTTCACCACTGAAAGAAGTGAAGAACTTTCTTACCACTGTGTTCTACTGTATGGACACTGTAAGCCAGCCCAGTATCTATGGGGAACAAGGAGAAGCTATTCCATTCAAGGTGCTGGTTTTGGTTTACAAAACCCTCCATGGCTTGGCCCCTGATTATCTGGCAGAGCGCCTCTCCCGACAATTAGATCCAGCCCGACCCACCCGCACATCC
Source organism: Phrynocephalus forsythii (assembly GCA_029282475.1). Classification (NCBI taxonomy): domain Eukaryota; kingdom Metazoa; phylum Chordata; class Lepidosauria; order Squamata; family Agamidae; genus Phrynocephalus; species Phrynocephalus forsythii. The sequence goes on along the minus strand of JAPFRF010000003.1, from coordinate 107,305,615 downwards.
TTGGCCCTGTCGCTCCGGACTGTCCCCCTGAGGCTAGCCCGCAAGACGAGCATGCGCGGGCGCGCCTTCTCAGTGGTGGGGCTGTCCGCCTGGAACAGTCTACCAAGCGACTTGCGGCAGGCCCCTTCCCTGGCGTCATTTAAGCAAGGGTTGAAGACGTTGCTCTTCAGGGAAGCTTTTAACATCAACTAGTCTTTTTTTTTCCTTTTTCCCAAAGCAAGTTTGGATTGCTGCTGTCCTTGTCCGCTTTTTAACTTTTTTTAAACCTTTTAACTACTTATGTTAACCGCCTTGAGTTCCCGGTCCGGGAAGAAGGTGCGGTATATAAAATAAAAATAAATAAATAAATAAATAAATATCTAGCAGAGATCCTTCTAAAAACTGCTGGCTCCTTGCTCCCTATCTGGGAAAGCAAATGTAGGGCATTCTCTACTTACACCTGGGAATAGCCAGGAAAAAGCAATGTGCAACCATGTGGGAGAGAGAGTAATGCCTAATATGAATGCATACAACTAACCAAGCAGCATTTAAACCTCTTCTTTTTCCCCTTCCAGTTCTCCTACAAAGGTTACTTAAAATGCCATCAAAGATATTGCCTAGTTCTGCAGATAATTAGCATCAGCTTCAGCATTAATTAGTCTTGTGATGTAATTCCTGATACCTCATGCTGAAGTGAATGTTAATTATCTCCAGAACTAGTCAGTATCTTTGGCAGTATCTTTCTCCTCTGTATTGCTTGCTCTGTGCTTAAAATTTACAGTGCAGGTTGCCTTGGATCTTTTTCCTAGTTTACATTTCCCTTTAAAGTGTCATCCATGTTATTTGCTTTACACAGTAGGGAGGCTATCAACAATTAAAACTAAAGTACAACAAAATTACAAAAGACAATGCAAACACAGAATAGGGGGTTGCATATGTTTAGGAAAGGGTACATCAATAATTATTACTAATACTGTACTACTAGGCATTTCCACAATTGGATATTCTGCTAAGCTACAAAGGTGAGCCTCCTTGTTCAACTGTGTCTCAGTGATATAAATTAAATCATACAGTTGAAAAGAATCTTGCTAATGTTCGGATGATTGAAATCCCCCACCACTAGTACTGTTTGCCTCTGAGGAAGTGCTGCTATCTTTTTCCAAAAAGCTTCCATTCTCAGAACCATTCATTGTGAGACCTATGGAAACTGTATAAAATGCTATTTTCTCCTCATTCCTGTTGGATTTTCTCCACTTACTCTTCAAGTGCTATGTTGCATCTCACTAACTGTCAGAAATCAGATAATATTACCAGTCCAAATTCAATTGTGGATATATAATGGCATAAAGGTTATGATTAATTTTTCCTAATTAATTGCTGCTCATATTCCTGGTTGAAAGCCAAGTTGTACAACTGGCACCCAACTAGCAATGCAACTGGCAACTTAATCAGTGGCAATTCATCACTGCACTTCAGTTATGCCAGTGTAAATCTGTAATAGGATTCTGGATCTTCTTTTTCTTAGCATGTAATAGGTTTCTGGATACTGCTTTATAATGGCTATAAGGTGCCACCAAGGTTCACAAAAATGTTTCACTGAATATAGTTGTTGGAGATTGAAACCTCTATTTTTAATCCGATTTAGCGGGCTCAAGGAAGGTGTGTGTGTAATAGTAATAGCAATAGTAATAATAGCAGCTTTTCCCCACACCCTGCCCTTAAATCTGAATTTGTTGTTACTAACTTTTCTAATGGCATACAACCTCGGATATCTTGGCCAATACGCAGGCTTTTTGTTGTTCAGTCGTTCAGTTGTGTCTGACTCTTCATGACACCATTGACCAGAGCTTTCCAGCCCTTCCTATTTTCTACTGCCTCCCGGAGTTTGGCCAAATCCATATTGGTTGCATTGATGATGACACCATCCAACCATCTCATTCTTTGCCTTCCATCTTTCCCAACATCAGGGACTTTTCCAAGGAGTCATCTCTCCTCATGAGGTGGCCAAAATACAGGAGCCTGGGCTTCAAAATCTGCCCTTCCAGTGAACATCCAGGGTTGAGTTCTTTCAGGATGGATGGGTTTGATCTTGCAGTCCAGGGGACTCTCAAGACTTTCCTCCAGCACCACAGCTCAAAAGCGTCAATTCTGCAACGATCAGCCTTCTTTATGGTCCAGCTCTGGCCTCCATACATCACTTCTGGGAAAAACATAGCTTTGACTCTCCGGACCTTTGTGGACAAAGTGATGTCTCTGCTGTTTTAAGATGCTGCCCAAGTTTACCCATTGCTTTCCTCCCAAGAAGCAGGCGTCTTTTATTAATTTCATTGCTGCGGTCGCCATCTGCAGCGATCAAAGGGTAATATATGTATTTATTTATTTATTTATATACCGCCCGTCTTCCAACCAGAACGCCGGGCGCTTTACGGCAACACAAAAAGAATAGGATGAAGAGTAATAGGCTGGGGATTATGGGAATTGTAGTCCAAGCAGAAATGAAGGGCTTCCTTTCCCTCCCCTCCCCCTCCCAGCTGCTCTAGAAGGATTTGGCACACCTCTTTCTCAAGGCAACACGTTGCAAAAGTGGCCCGGCTGGGACAAAGGCAGCTCTTTTTAAAAAAAAAAATAATGACTTCTAATATAATTGGCATGAAAAATAACAACGGGACAGAACAGTATGGAAGAAAATCCCCGTGCTTCGTGCCTACTGGGATTCTTCCTGCCCGCCGGTGCTAGGTTGCAAAGCGCCTGGTGAACGGGCGCGAAATTAATCCCGGTTTCCCGCCTGCCCAACCTCGAAACCTTTCCTCCGCAATGCATTTGGGAACCATCGAGGGAACGAGGGCTACCGGGGGGGGGGAGAGCGCTGTTCTCATTGCGCATGCGCGTCCCTTTTTCCCCCACCCCGTAACACCTGTGAGCTACTGCGCATGCGCCTCCGAGTTCTATTTAAAAAAAAAAGGAAGAGAGGAGAGCTGCGGCGCTGACCTTTCACCCGGCGCCGGCGGCGGGTCAGAGGTCACGAGCAAAATGGCGGCGGAGCCGGCGAAAGGCAGTCGGTGATTGAGGAAGCGAGGCAGAGGGTTTCATCGGGGCCGCCGCGCCGCCGCGGACGGAGAAGAAGGGAAGGCGTCGCATCCGCCGCGAAGGTTTCCCGACGGAGTGGACGCGCCTGGGCCGCCGCGCTTCCTTCCCCGGCCCGGGTGGGCTTCCCAGGAGGAAGAGACCTCCCGCCGGTGCCTTCTGCGGAGGGGGTGGGTGGCTGGGCGCGCAGAGGACCCTCACGCCTTTGGGGAGGAGCTTTTCCTTCCTGAGCGAGGGAGCGAGCGAGCGACGTTGTTTCCCGAACAGGAGAGCCGCCCTTCTCGCCTGCTCCTCCCCGGCGCCCAAGACTCGAGATTTTACCTCAGGACCAGCTCCCTTTCCTTGCCTCAGGTTTCCGCGTCGGCCTCCGGAGGTGCCCCCGGACTTTCGCCGCTTGAGCTCCAGCGAGACCAGGGTTGTTCTAGGGTCCTTTCCAACACCATTCCTTGCTCTAAACAGCACCTTCAGACCCTGTTCTGGACTCCTCAAGAAAACTCCGGAATTGCATCTATATAGATTTTCCTGTCCCAAACTAATGCTGTTCTAGCGAGATACCTTCAGTGGTTTTCGAGAAGCCTGGGCATGTTTCTTGCTTTAGCCAGATACCTCCGCCGAGATCAGACCAAGAGGACTGGGCTTGTTTGAGAGAACACCGGCTTATTGCCTTTCCTGTGGTTCCAATACTAAGCCTAACACAACTCTTAGGTTTGGCCTGGCAGGCTTATAATGCTCCTCCTAACCAAATGGAGCCTGCAAGATTGTTTATAGGTTATCCTCAGTGTCTCTGGGTGTGTTTCTTTTCCAATATGAGACTAGTAAAAGCTTTTAAAAAGTTCTGGCCTTAATTCTGGAAGAACATCTTCACTTGAGGAACCTGCATTCTCAAAGTTCTGTTTCTCCCAAGACTCTTTGAGAATACACCAAGCTTTTTTTCCATTGCCCAGTTCATATTTTAAAAAGTCTAGAACTTATATTTTGAAACCTGTAGATGACATTCAACAGGACTGCAAAACAGCAACAAATCTCTCTTCGCTTAACTTAGATGGGAGAACCTCCCTGGTTCATAAACCGTATATGGGCTATACAACAAACACTTAACATAATGATAGATGTGCCACTTAGGATATCAGTATTATTAACTTTTAAAATCGGAGTTTTTAGACATCACCTTAAATCTTTATACTTGTGAACTCTTGCAAGTTTTTAATGGATAGTGCTGTCAAGTTGGACAACTCTTTATGCCTTTTAAAGATCACTGAAAGGTCTTTACTCAGAAGATTCTTGCAAAGAAAGGAAGGATTAAAAGATCTTTGGGAAGAACCCTAATGAGCACCGTGGTGGATATTTGATCTTCGCTGAGGTTCAGTGCTACATACAGTTCATAATGAACAGGAAGAAAGGAGACAAGGGGTTTGAGAGCCCAAGACCATATAAATTATAAGTATCTGTTACTGTTTCTTATAACGGCTTGATTTTGGTGTCAAAAATCTGTCCACTTGCTTAAAGTTAATGCAGAAAGATGCTGAAACAAAGCCCTGGAATGGTTCTTCACAAACAGTTATGTTGCAAGTCAGCGGGTTTTAGGAGTTCAATTCCCCACTGAACGTTCCAGGAAAGCCAACTTATAAGGTCTTGAGTAACCTGCATAGTCCCAGGATGTCCCTAGAAGAAGGGAATGATAAACCACTTCTGAGTACTCCCATTCTGGAAACATTGAAAAGGGTTGCCTGAAGTCACAATTACATAAAACTACGGGAAGTGACGTTAGATTTGTACACGTAAATGTAACGGGTTTAAATTCTGTATCCATCCAAATCAGCTTTTTATGTACAAGTGAGATACATCACAGCCTACTTTTTAGGATGAAATGCCATGGCCTTGATTTAGCTAGTTTTTCAGACTGACTTTATACATATATTGTTGGTTTTCAAATAGTTTATATAGATAGTGGTGGAAATCTGTTTTGGCTCTCTTCCCCATGCATTTGTACTGTGAAGGTGCAAAAGAGAATAGAGGTGGACCTGGAACCATAGTCCATGTTACATGAAATGTACTATTGCAATTGACAGGATTATATTGGAACAGCAGAGGTCCGTTCCTGTATTCAACTTCTCTAAAATCTTTTGCATTGGGAAAGAAGGCACTATTAGCATTAACTGTACATTTTGTAGCCTATTGTAGAACAATATACAATAATTTCCACATATCCACCCCCTGCGATACTGTAAACGATTGACAATACCGAACATGGTATGAAGAGCATAGGGGAAAATACCCAGGAAAAATATTTTCACATGCATTACCAGAACTGGCCATTGGAGGCTCCAGAGACCATGCTATGTATATTTCACTAACAAGTATTCATAGCACAGTTTCTCACGCTGTGGCTGGTTCGTATAATAGACATACAAATAGTTTTTCTGGATTTTTTCTTTTAATATTTTCAAACCGGATTTGTGAAACCACAGATACTGATTCCACAGATACAGGAGTCCTACTATACTAGGCAACCTTTTCATATTTCTATTCCCACATGAGCACTTCTATGTCAGTAACTATGCAATCCTTGATAGGACCATCATGTGTTAATACCATCAATGAATCATCTAAACTAGGCATGTCCAAACTTCGGCCCTCCAGATATTTTGGACCACAACTCCCACAGTCCTTTGCCATTGGCAATCTAAGCTTAAAATGCTGGGAGTTGTAGTCCAAAACATCAGGAGGGCCGAAGTTTGGACATGCCTGATCTAAATATTGGTCAAAATTTATATACTGCATGTTTACTCATGATAAAACTGTTACCACCTTAATGTTGCCTTTCTTGGTATAAATTTGAGAATATGTGGTGGAGTTGCTGGAGGTCCCATCTTTAGCTGCTTGTGAAAAGAATATAAATATTTCCAAGAAAATCTTAAAGGCTGTTATGCATGGAGGGAAGTGGGTCAACAGTGTATTATCTTTGATTACCATCTTTTGCTTTATTTTTATGCATGCTTATATTTGTCAAGATCTTTATTTTGAATTATTTTCCCTTCCTGTTTTCCCTAGCACAACCCACCAGGTGGTCTGTATCAACAACATAAATTTTCAGAGAAAATCCGTTGTTGTAAGTATATTTAGGAGGAAGAGGTAGTGTTTAAAAATGGAATGCTGACTTTGCAAACATAAATTTTCACGTTAAATTCCTAGTTGAAAGGCCACAGGAATTCTGCTAAAGACCTGGGGTGATCACTGCCAGTTGGACTAGACAACAGAATGAAACCTAACAGGGATAAGTGCAAAGTTGTATACCTCACTGTGGGGTGGGGGAATACTTGGCTTAGTAATGCTATAAGCAAAAAGAAGCTTGGAATTGTTGTAGGTCACAAACTGCATATGGCCCCACAGTGTGGTGTGGCTGCCGAAATACTATTTTAGGCTTGAGATTCTTGTCCCCGTCGATTCTGCTCTGGCTAGGCCTCATCTAGAGTACTTTGTCTAGTTCTGAGTACCAGCCTTTGAGAAGGATGACAACAAACTGGAACAAGTTCAGAGGAGGGCAACAAGATGAAGATGAAACCAGGCCCTAAGAGGGAAAACAAAAAGAATTGAGCATGTTTGGCATTAAGAAAAGAAGACTGAGGGGCGATATGGTAGCACTTTTCAAATTCTTGAAATATAGTCATGCAGAGGAGAAACAGGATCTATTCTTGATCACTCCAAAGTGCCAGCCATGTAATAATAGGCACAAGTTACAGGAAGCAATATTTCATTTGAATATCAGGGGAAACTTCCTAACTGTTAGAGCAGTATGACAGTTGAATCAGTTACCTAGGGAGGTGGTGAGTGCTGCAATGTTGAAGGTATTTAAAAGAAAATTGGACAAATCTGGGTTCCTGCCCCGAGCAGAGGGTTGGACTTGATGGCCTTGTAGGCCCTTTCTGTGATTCTAAGAGTCTGGGCTAAGTGTGTAGATAGTCTAGTCCAGTGGTTCTCAACCTATGGGTCCCCAGATGTTCCTGGACTGCAACTCCCAGAATCCCTTCCTGCACAGTGAGTAGTGGAGGCTTCTGGGAGTTGCAGTCCAGGAACATCTGGGGACCCACAGGTTGAGAACCACTGGTCTAGTCCCTCCTGTGTGGTTGATAGATGGTGAAAAATATAGTAATCATATGAGTTCTGTGGTTTAATGTGTTATTTTTAAAGAGACGTTTTGTGCAGATGTCTTCAAAATTGTAGGGGTCTCAGCAGATTTCTTAATAAGTTTTCCATTTATTCTATAAATGAAAGCATGTAACACCTTTTATATAACTTCATTTTCTTGTTTGTTTGTTCAAAGTTAGGTTTCTTCTTTGCCAAATATAGATGCAAGTCAGGATAAGCACTCATATTGCTTTTTAATTTAGACTTGAAAATCCTATCTTTTACTACTCTGTGAACTTCTGCTTCCATAAGAAAGAGAAATGACTCAAAAGACATGAAAATGACTGGTCACAATTGAGTCCCACAGCCTTTTGTTTGGCCAGCCAGGGAAGCTTTAGCATTTACACTCTGAGCATATTTTGGTGCATTTTGTAAATCAGTGGTTCTCAACCTGTGGGTCCCCAGATGTTCCTTGACTGCAACTCCCAGAAATCCTGGCCAGATCAGCTAGTGATGAAAACTTCTGGGAGTTGCAGTCCAGGAACACCTGGGGACCCACAGGTTGAGAACCATTGTTGTAAATCATGCAGTTTAGAAGTTACCGTATATGTTCATTGAAAAACTGTAGAGCAGGTTTGAGACAGGGTGTACTTTTAGAAAGCATTTTGAAGGGAAAACTTGTCAATAAGGGATTTCCTTTTGAGTCTAAAATTCCATTTCTTAAGGGAAAAACCCAGCAAGATAAATCTATTTGGATATAAAACCTTTGAATTAAATATTTGTGGATTACGTGTGTTATGTATGTTCCTAATATTGTCCGTTTTAAATCTGTACAGGGCTATGTGGAGCTAACCATATTTCCCACAGTTGCAAACCTGAATAGAATCAAGCTGAACAGTAAGCAATGTAGGATATACAGAGTGAGAGTGAACGACTTGGAAGCAGCTTTTATTTATAATGACCCCACACTGGAAGTTTGCCACCATGAGTCAAAACAGTAAGTAAAGCGGCCACACTGTCTCCTGGTGTGTCTAGAATGGTTATCAGTGGCAGAAATCCAGTCAGTCTATTAAGTGGCTTCCATATCAACTTAAATTGTGGTTTGAGTCATGGTATATAATTCTATGGGGGGGGCGGCGTGGAGGCTCAGTGGGCTAGAGTGCTGAAAATGTTGGCTGCAAAGTCGGCTGCTCAGCAGTTTGAATCCCGGGTGCCATGCAATGGCGTGAGCTTCCGTTGTTAACCCCAGCTCCCACCAACCTAGCAGTTTGAAAGCCTGTAAATGCAAGTAGATAGGGAGGTACTGCTGTAAAAAGCGGGAAGTTAAACAGCGTTCCATGCGTGGAAATGTGTTTGGTCATGCCAGCCACATGGCCACAGACTTACACAATGCTGGCTCTTTGGCTTAGAAATGGAGATGAGCGCTGCTAGACACAACTAGCACACATGTGTGAGGGGAACCTTTACCTTTATATAATTCTTAGATTAATCAGTTCGCTTCATGCTGATGCCACAATAATGCTGGGAAAGTGCTGGCATTTTATGGATTTGTTCCTTGCAAGGTTTTATGATAAAGATTAAAATCTGTTCTTCACTAAAAGAAATGCCTCCAAAGGGGGCGGGGCTTATTTTTCTAATCATTTGCCCCATTTTTATGAGACTGATTCTGTTAAATGTTACAGTAACAAGCCGTTTCCTGTAGTTTGAATTTGAATCTGAAGAGACATTTTTTCCTTGTTTGTGTTGCAGGAGAAATCTCAACTACTTCTCCAGTGCCTATGCTGCTGCAGTCAGCGCTGTGGATCCAGATGCCGGAAACGGAGAGTTGTGTATTAAAGTGCCATCAGAACTTTGGAAACATGTGGATGGTATTTATTTATTTTTACAGTTTACAAAGGACAGAAACCCTTTTTGATTCCGGAAACAGTTGAGCTGAGATCTTATGATAGTTATACCTGTCTTATATGATGTAAATATTGCAACCCTGTAATTGTGAAGTTGGTTTAGTACTTCTGATGTTGACAGATAAAGATCAGGCAAACCATTATATGATGAATATAATGAGAAGGTCTTGGAGTTGCTGCACATGCATGTACCCATGCATGCACGCACCCAGTTGTTTTCTAGGGAAACTTGCATCTAGATAAATAGTCCTCATAGCAAGCATGTTATAAAACATGAGATTCCGTTGCACGGAGAATTCTTAGACTCGCAACTCAATTTCAGCCCATTATATTTTTCCCATCTTTCTTGATACAGTGAAGATGAAATAAGAGACATCCCTTGCTAAGTTGAATACGGAAGGTGAATAAGCTGTGTTCTGCCAGACAATGTACCAAGACTTATCTAAAATTGTGTTTGCTGTTTTCTTGTTCAGAGTTAAAAGTCTTAAAGGTGCACATCAACTTTTCTCTGGACCAGCCAAAGGGAGGCCTTCATTTTGTGGTACCTAATGTGGAAGGCAGTTTGGCAGAGAGAGGAGCCCATGTCTTCTCTTGTGGGTATCAAAATTCTACAAGGTGAGAATGATACCGTTTTAACCTCATAGTACCCTGGATATTGGCAGGCCTCATATAAAAGTTCTCAGCTTTACAGTCACAAAGTATTGTGAAGAATAGTGCTGTGAGAAAATGGGTCAACAGTCTGGAAAGGAAATATATAAAGAGACTGCACCTGGTAATGCAGTTGCCACTTGGCCTTGATGGCAGGCAGGTTGTGGGGTTTAGGGCAGGAGTGAGCGAAGTGTGACACTGGATACATGTTACTTTCCAAGCCCCCCCCCCCCCAGCCCGGTTCCAATGTGATCCACTGCCAAAAGCATTTGAAAATAGGGACATTTTCACTGTTGGAAGCCTCCAATAAGATGGTTTTGTAATAAAACAAAGTGCATGGCCCTTCTAGCACTCCCCTAGGTCCACAGAAATGAAACTGGTTTTCTTTTTAAAATAATTTCTTGCAAGACAGGTCCAGCCCCTGATGGGGCCAAGGAACAATAAATTGATGCCATGTCCTCCACAAATGCTCATCCTTGGCCTAGGTGGATAGTTAATCTGCCTGTCCCTGACTGTGATGACATATCCTGTTCTATCTACTCACTTATAATCCCCTTTGCTTTGGACTAGGCCATTTTGACTTATGGTCGAAAGTAACAGAGTTTAAGATGTATTTTTGGTGCACTCTGCAATGCACATTTGTGAAGCTTCACCATAAAGAACTTTACCGTGAACTGACATCCTAAACCAGTGGTTCTCAACCTGTGGGTCGTGACCCCTTTGGGGGGGGGTCAGATGACCCTTTCACAGAGGTCACCTAAGACCATTGGAAAACACGTATTTCTGATGGTCTTAGGAACCGAGACACCACTCTATCCCTCTCCGGTCATGTCTACCCTTTGCCCCAAGGCATCTGTGCTGAGATTAGAGCACACACGTGCAGGCGGGCGGGTGGTGGTGGTGGTGATTGGACTGGACAGGAGAAGGGGATGCTGCACTCTTTGTGGAGGTTTGGGTGGGAGTGGTGGCAGTGGTGTTAGCAAGGAGACAGAGAGAGAATAAAATTTGGGGAAAGGCATGGGCATGTGGGTGTGCCCCTGTATGTCAGTGTGTTGAACAATTCTTATAATAATTCTAAAATAATTTTATGGTTAGGGGTCACCACAGCATGAGGATCTGTGTTAATGGGTCGTGGCATTAGGAAGGTTGAGAACCATTGTCCTAAACATATCAGACTTTATATATTACTGCAGAGCTGTATCTTACTTAGCATGCTTGAATCTTTTAATGTAGAGCGGCAGCTTTGAGGTATTGAGGTCACATTTATGGATACCATGGACTTTCAGAATCCAGTGAATCAAATCAAACATAAACACTCACCAGAAGCTGAAACAGCTAAATCGAGCCTATTGAGCTGGATACATATTAGAAGACAAGACTCGCTTTGAAAAGCAATAAAGCTAAGAAAGTATGGGAGACAAGGGGGGGGGGATCTAATATGTGATGGAGTGAGTCAGGAAATAAAAGATGCTGTAGACTTCAGTTGGCCACAACTGTTAATTGGGGAAGTACTGTATATACTCAAATATAAGTTTAGTTTTTCAGCCCTAATTTTTGGGCTGAAAAAGGGGCCCTCGACTTATACTCGGGTCAATACTTTTAGCCACTGAGGCAAGTGCTTGGGTTGATGGCTAAAAGTCATTTTAAACATCGTGCTCCGCTTCTCCTGACACACACACACACACAGCATTGCGGGGGAGCGTCGTGCAATGTTTAAAATGACGTTTAGTTACCGAGGCAAATGCTTGGATCAGTGGCTAAAAGTCATTTTAAACATCGCATGCCACTTCTTCTGACCCCCTCCCCCACATCACGGGGGAGTGGCACATGATGTTTAAAATGACTTTTAGCCACCGAGGCAAGCACTTTCCTCGGTTAAAAGTCATTTTAAACATCACACACCGCTCCCTCAGCTCACAAGGGAGGAGCTGCCAGGCCCTGCTGCATTTCCCACCCTAGACTTATACTTGAGTCTATAAGTTTCCCCAGTTTTGGGGGGCTAAATTAGGGGCCTCGACTCATACTTGAGTATATGCAGTAATTATTTTTCAGATTTACCGTACATTGGAGGCAGCTTCATGGCACAAAACAGCAACAACAGGTTGTTAGAGCTCTTTGTGTTTAGACCTTAGTTTCCTCATTGGGAAGAATTCGGGGAAAGCTTAATTTTCAATTTGCCTTTTTCCTGTTAGATTGGTATCATTTTAGTAAACAAGGCCAACAACAATGTACGCTTGTGACCTATCATACTATTTTAGAGGGTCTAATTCCCATTTGGGAAGATAACTTGCTTCAAATGCCTCAATTTTCTTTCCAGGTTTTGGTTTCCTTGTGTTGACTCCTATTCTGAACTGTGCACCTGGAAACTGGAGTACACCGTTGATGCCACAATGGTGGCAGTCTCAAACGGAGACTTAGTGGAAACAGTGTACACTCACGATATGCGGAAGAAAACCTTCCATTATATGTTGGCCATTCCAACTGCAGCATCTAACATATCTTTGGCTATTGGGCCATTTGAAATTCTCGTTGACCCCTACATGCACGAGGTAATATTCTTCACATAGTTTACGTGATGCTCTTCATATTGAATTGGAATTGGGCAGGCCTAAATGCAGATGGTGTAATAACTTTATTGTTTTGGTCATGCATGGACCTGTTTGTGTTCATTTGCTTTGTTCTTCGTTGTACTGTCAGCTAACCTAAAATAAAATACTCCTGTCGAGAATTATAATGTAAAAAAGCCCAGCATTGTTACAGCTTTAATTCTTATTCTGTGCCTTTGCTTTGTAAATAGCAATTTATTTATTTATTTATTTATTTATTTATTTTTTAGAGTATTTTTTACTCTGCCTTTCTCCTTGGAAAAGGACCCAAAGCGGCTTACAGTAATGAGGGACAATAATGAGAAAGGCAGGGTAAAAATATTTTAAATACATTAAATAAATAAATGTTTTATCTTTCTTCCGTATCTTTACTCGTACCAAGTTTTACCAAGTTAACTAGAACTGGATTCCAATTGTTAAGAGTAACATGATCCTCAAAAGTCATACTCTGCTATTTATTCAATTTAGGTTGTAGTTTGGTTCTTGATATTCTTAGTCATGCAGGTGAAATTATCTGGAAGTTGAGTCATAACAACTAGGTTTCATTTCTTGAGAGATTCAAAATGTTTTGCTATTCATCTAAGAAGCTTCATCATTCTGAAGAAAGTAAGTCGTGAGTCCTCCATTTTGTAGTTCACCTTGATTTCACATCACTCTGGTCTGAATATACTCGTTAGGTGGACAATGGCCTGAATAAGCATGTAGGTGCTTGAAAGTCCCACCTATGTAACCCTTCCCAACACCCATTAAGTTAGCTGTGGCCTTGCTGCTGAAGGTATGAAGTGCTTCTGAGGGGTTAGGGAAGCCATTCATATTTGTATTTAAAGCAGAACACTTCTCTCAACAGAGGTGGGGGACTGAGGTACAATCTGTCTGCTACTTATGCTGCCCTTTCATTGGTCCCCAAACAAATCAGAACCACCAACAAGGCCACAGCTAACGACCCATACTTAATGGGTGTTGGGAAGGGTTGAATAAGTGGGACTTTCACACACCCCAGGCCACTGTCCACCTAAGAGTCTATTGAGGGTGATGTGAAATCAAGGTAAACTATAAATTGGAGGCCTTGCCACTAACTTTCCTCAGACTGATGAAGCTGATTGGACGAGTAGTGAAACGTTTCGATCTCTCAGGAAACGAAGCCCAGCTGCCATGACTCAACTTTCAGACTTGGTTCTTGATCTTTTACAAGTGGGTGTAACTTTATCTCTCATTTTGTATTTCTCTAATGTTCTGAGGATTGTTAACCTTGTGTGAAGTTCCAGAGACATCTAAGATCATGTCTTCCTGCCGAGCCACACTTTGATGACTAAGAAACCTCAGAGGGTTGTGAATGCATGGCCCACATGACTTTTGGAGCATTCTCTTTTTTTAAAATGGTCCCCTTGAGCATAAAATAAGGTTTCCTCTTTTCATATTTACCTGCTTGTTAATTCACATTTTTCTCTTTCTCTTTTGCTACAAGGTGACTCATTTCTGTTTACCCCAGCTTCTCCCACTCCTCAAACATACCACATCCTATCTCCACGAGGTCTTTGAGTTCTATGAAGAGATTCTTACCTGTCGCTACCCATACTCCTGTTTCAAGACTGTATTTGTAGACGAGGCTTACGTTGAAGTGGCTGCATATGCTTCTATGAGCATATTTAGGTTAGTATGTACAGTGGTACCTTGCATAAAGGAATTAATTCATTCCAAATTAAATTAAATTAAATTAAATTAAATTAAATTAAATTAAAAAGCAAATTGTCCTTTATACAAGTTTCCCATAGGAATGCATTTGAGTGTAAGGCTTTTATTATTGTTTTAATTATTTATTGATATTTGATGTTTTAATTGTTTTAATTCTTTGATTGCAAGCCGCCCAGAGACCTTTGGGTAGTGGGCGGCATATAAATTGTAAAAATAAATAAATAAATAAAATAAAAGAGTAATCCCTAATCGCAAATATTTTTATGTTGTATGGATTCGCCCCATAGACAATTCTGTTAAGCAAATTTCCCCTATCTCCGGAATTTTTAATGTAGTACAGATTTTATGTTACACAAACCGTTTGTTATATGAGGGTCCACTGTATAACTATTCTAACAACTTGTGTTTTGTGAAATTTCCAGATTCTCACTATAGTTCATTATATCTTACCTTATCTTCCCACTGAAATTACTTAAGTTTTTTTGCGTCAGGAAATAGACAAAGATAGTTCACTGATCCCACCCCTTTTTGTTTATAGGAAGCTCAGATTTTCCAGTGCTCTAGAACAGATTTTGGCATACACTGAAGGAAGTTACTATAGGAGGGGAAAATGTATCTGCCTCTGTGCTAAACTGCTGTACTGCAGCTGTAACTGGGCTCATGACTTGGGGTTTAATTCCAGGTAGCAGGCTCTGGGTTCACTTAGCCTTACCTCCTTCGAAGCTTGGTAAAATGAGCACCCAGCTTGCGGGGTGGGGGAGGTGTAGCCTGCATAATTACTTGTAAACCACCCAGGTAGTGCTTTAAGCATTGTGGGGCAATATAGAAACAGCACGCTTTGCTTTGCTTATGTACTGCAAATCCCCAGCATTATATACTGAGGATTGTTGTGGCAATTTTTAACAGTTTGCTTTAGGCCCTCAGGCCCTCAGGCTTTTTTTCCCCTTGAGCCCAGCATTTGCAAAGTGTGGTCCTCTGGATATTGCCAACCCGCAGCTCCCAAGAGTAATAAACACCATTGGGAATAGCAGTTCAACCTGGAGGGCCACCTTTTGTGGACACTGAGGATACCTTAGTGAGCATTTGAGATTATCAGTATTGGGTGTTTTATAGGGGGATTTCTTTTGTTTGGTATTTGTATTGCCATTCCAAAATTATAGTACAGTGACCCCCTGCCATTTCGTGGTTCCAGCATTGCAGTCCCACTACAACGCGGTACCCCAGTACTGGAACCATGGGGGGGGTGGCGGTGGGGGAGGCGGCCAGGTTGCTCCGCGCAGCCCTCCCACGCACCCCGGAGAAGCCTCGGGCGGATCACTCTCACCCCCCAGGCCCCTGTGGGAGGCCTCAAAGCTGCGTGCGGGGTGGCGGGGAGCGATCCGATCGCTCTCCGCGCCCCCCGCCCCTTCTGGGAGGCCGCAGGGGTGGCCTTCCCGCCCGGCTGCGCAGCTCACCCGCCCCTTTGGGCAGGCCCTTGCAGCCGCCCGGGACCGCTGCGGGGACGGATGGCGTCCCTCCACGCCGCCGCCCCGGGTGACTACGGAGGGCCTCCCAGCCGAGCGGGACTGCTGCGGGGACAGTCACGGGCGACTACGGAGGGCCTCGCAGCCGCGTGGGGGGGCAGCGGGGGGCAATCAGATTGCCCCCCTCACCCCCAGCCCCCCACCCGCTTCCACATATCACGGATCTTCATGGATCGTGGGTGGGGTGGCCTCCTAACCCCGCGATCGATGGGGGGTTACTGTAATACACGTATTTTTGGTTTTTTAAAATAAAAGTTGGGGAAACAAACTTGTTGCCTTGAAGATTTTGTCCTACATTGTGGTGCATTTGCTTCTCTGTGTTTTCATTTTCAGCACAAACCTTTTGCACAGTGCAATGATAATAGACGAGACCCCATTGACCAGGAGGTGCTTGGCACAGGCTCTGGCTCAACAATTCTTTGGCTGTTTCATCTCTAGAATGTCTTGGTAAGCTTCTCTTCAAATATGTTCCGTGCT
Organism: Phrynocephalus forsythii; assembly: GCA_029282475.1. Lineage (NCBI taxonomy): Eukaryota > Metazoa > Chordata > Lepidosauria > Squamata > Agamidae > Phrynocephalus > Phrynocephalus forsythii. The sequence continues at coordinate 107,289,577 of JAPFRF010000003.1, read as the reverse complement.
GATGACGTGTTGCCTGTGAAAAGCTAGTGCAACTCGATTTAATGCAGATTGATATTGTAGCCCTTAAAGCACTCATCAAATATTTGACTATTCTTAGCCATACATCATTTGAGGATCTAGAATCATGGCAAGGACTCTGTGGGGCATTTCTGCATCCTGTGATGGACTTGGGTATCTCACGTCAGTGGTGTGTTAGTATTTTGTAGCAAATGGAGCTGGGCAAGGGAGTGGCGGTGTTATATGACCCATGTTCCTTTGAATAACGGGGGTGTGACTTAAGAAGCAGCTTTTTACAACTGTCCTTCCAGCCTCTTACAGGACTTCTGCCCTGGCTGGAACACCATCTACTGTAGCCATGGATTTTAAGAACATCTAAATGTTACATCCTGGTAAAGCACATCTTTTACCATGTCTGAGCTTCTGGGACCTGCTTTGAAGAAGAGTTGTGTAGACTCGAAAGCTTGCAATGTTCCTCGTTTTTTTATTTTTAATAGTGGCCTAATAAAGGTATCACCTGTAACCCATTTTTGCAATTGTATTTTGTAGCCAAAACTGATAGCCTTGTAATACTTGGAAGACTTAAGTTCAGGATACAAGGGGCTCATGAAGGAATAAGGTGGCTCATTTTCCAGTGTTTTTGCAGCAGCATCTTAATGAAGTGTTGCTTTGTTGAACTGCAGGTGAAGTGGCAGAAGAAGCAGGGAACTTAAAAGCCCCTCAAGAGCTTTACAAAATGCTTTGAACCCTGCTTGAACAATTTTATGTGCTTTTATAGGCATGACTTATCAGATGCACCTTAAAATTAATCTTTCTTCAAAAGAACCACAGGCAGTAATTTTTAGAGGCAAAGGTTTCCAGGTTTTCGGTAGCTTTGTGATTTTTATGAGCATCATATCTTGCCAGGACACACACATTAGTTCACAGCTCATCATCTTTTATAGAGAGGCGTCCAAAGCTGCTTCAGCTGTGAAAATATTTCCAGTGGGGAAGCATTAAGTGCAAGTATTTTGCCCCTGAGTTCAAACTACTCACTCAAGAGAAGGTGTTCTGACTTTTTCTTTTTTCCTTGTAGGTCAGATGAGTGGGTGTTGAAAGGAATCTCTGGCTATATTTATGGACTTTGGATGAAAAAAACCTTTGGCGTAAATGAGTATCGCCACTGGATCAAAGAGGTAAACTGCCCAGGCTGCCAGCTGTTTTGAAAGCATCAGTGAACTGCAAATTAAGTCACAAGAGGATCGGGTTAATAATCCTAGTCCCCGAGCACCCCTACTGTACCCACACTGAAAAATGTTCAAATTATCTTTGCACACACAGTTTATTTGTATCTGGAGGCTACGTGACATGTTTTCGGAGGCCCCCCAACATTCCTGCCCCAACTCAGAGGTTTTCAATTGTTTTTGTTAAAATTATTTTTTGTCCACTAGAGGGCACAGTGGGTCTTTTTGAAAAGGAGAAAAAAGTTGTTTAAAGTCAAGCAAAACCCATTTGGGCTACGTTTGTTAAAACAACAACAATGATACAACAATTATTAAATTAGCCCTTGTAGTTCTGTTTGCTTCTGGCAAAACTGGAAAATGGCCTTCCACCCTACTGAGATCTTCCATGCAGGCTCAAGATATAGCAGAATAAGTGAAGTAACTTTTGATGACACCTAGTTATATCTTCAAAGCAAATATTTATGCTGCAGAGGTAGCTATTTAAAACCTACTTTAAAGCATAAAGCTGGTTGAGTTTTTCCCCCTGAGATATAGTTTGATGATCTTCCACAAAAGAGAAATTCATAGATGTTATCCGAACAGATCCAGTATGATTTTGTTTGCCACAAGATAGGTACAAAGTACCTCGGTTAACAAAATTAATTCATTCTGAGGACTGTTTTGCTGTGCGAAAATGTCATTAACCAAAGCACAGGTTCCCACTGAAATGAATGGGAAACCAATTAATCCGCTCTGAAGGTCCGGAAAAAAGGCAAAAAAGCCATGTTTTTTTTCCAGAACTTTTAATAACATGCACTTTAAAGGCATGCAGAGCCAAAACCCGGCCTGACCCCCCACACACACACAAACACAGTGCAGTGCAAACATGGACAAAAGAAAGCAGCATGACAAACCCCACCGTGTTCCCACCAAAGGTCTAATGAAAAAAAAATGCAAACATGAACAAGAGCAAGCAGCAAGGCAAACCCAGCCCATTCCTGCCTGCAAAGCAATAGAAAAGAATGCAAAGATGGACAAAAGAAAGGGAGGAAACCTCAGCTCCCTTCCTCTCCCAAGTTCGAAATCCCGCTGCAGAAATGTCCAGAATGGCTCCAAAACACGATGAAAAAACTGTTCCAACTCTCCACCCCTCCACTAACTACAAGGGCGTGTGTGTGCAATGCATCCTGGGTATACTTTTTTTGCAAAGCATAACAAAACTTTCGTTATCCGACACAACCCATACGAAAATTTAATTAACCGAAACATCCCTATTCCCGGAAATTTCATTTTGTTATCCGATTTTTTTTTTGTTAACAGAGGCATTTGTTATCTGAGGTATTGCTGTATACATATTGGCCGTTTGGGAGAAGGAGATTCTAGCTTATTCATTCCCTCTTACTTTCTAGTTTCTAAGGGAGAGTGGATTTTCACTCATTGAAACTTCCACCTTCAGTCTACAGTAGTTCACCCTGTTGGCTTATTGCTTCGCCAGGTATTAGGCCCATATACACTTTGTCCTGTGTTATTTTTTTAAATTAGTGCAGGCCATCTGACTTTCTCCATGTATAATTCTTAAACTGTATTCAGTTTCCAGCATCCCTTCTATGTGGCTGTATATGGTGTAGGGACCTTGTACTTGGCTGTTTCAGCTTCCAAAGAACTGTTCAGTTCGCTCATAAAAATACCCCTTGTCCTTTCAGAATAAGGTACTAAGCAACAGGTAGAAAAGAAGGCAGGGCTTCTTTACCTTCAGGAGCTGGATAGAATAATATTTGTGCCTTAGAACGTGCCCCGCATTCTCTCTGTAATGCAGTTGTAATCTACAGTGGACCCTCGTATAATAAACGGTTTGTATAACATAAAAACTGTACAACATAAAAAATTCTGGAGATAGGGGAAATTTGCTTAACAGAATCTGTACAACATAAAAATGGTCGCAATTTGGGATTACTCCATTTTCAATATATTCCTATGGGAAATTTGTATAAAGGAAATTTTGGTTAACAGAATTTTATTTGGAACGAATTAATTCCTTTATACAAGGTACCACTTTGTATAATGATAGCTAAGCTCTCTTGTCAGACAACGTCTCTAGGCTTAGGACCTAGATACCTGAAGGACCGCCTCCTTCCATATGAACCTACCCGGCAATTAAGATCTAGTCAGGGAGCCCTCCTGAAAGAGCCATCCCTTAAGGAGGTGAAAGGGATGGCTTGCAGGAAAAGGGCCTTTTCAGCAACTGCCCCCAGACTATGGAATGCCCTCCCAAGTGTGACCCGCCTGGCGCCGACGTTGCTAACATTTCGGCGCCAGGTAAAAACCATCCTGTTCCAAAAGTTTTTTAACTAATGACTGTGGGTCCTGATGGCAATTTTAGTGTTGTGTTTTTAATGTATTGTATTTATTGTATTTATATGTTTTATTCTAATTTTATTGTAATTTTGATGTTTTAATTGTTTATTTTGATTGTGAGCCGCCCAGAGACCTTTGCGTAGTGGGCGGCATACAAGCTATATAAATAAATAATAAATAAATAGGTCTCTGTACTGAGGAACCCTGAGAGACTTTTGAATCAGACACGGATTTTGAAAGCCATTGTTGCTTTCTTCTATATCTCACAGAAAATTCGGGTGGGAAAAGGAAAAGGAGAAATTAACTTATGATCCAAACCTTATGATGATTATCTGGGTAAGAAAAACATCATTGGATCCAAAAGAGCATGTTTTTTGATTCTTGAACATCCTGACATACGTAATTACACTCTTGTCTGCAGCTGGTCTTTGTGTAGTTAAATAGACATTTGCAATATTAACACATGTTGTGTGTCTTTCAGGAGCTAGACAAAATAGTGCTGTATGAATTGAAGACAGGTGGCGTCTTACTGCATCCAATCTTCGGTGGAGGAAAAGAAAAAGACAAGTATGTTTAGTTAAGCAATGAATAGATTTATAAGGCTGTTAATACATTTATGCTTTGGGTGTGAAGGAGATGTTGGGCCCAATACTAAATTGTCATTGCCACCTAATAAATTAAATCCCTGGTAAATATTATTTTTGTTTGAATTACTGGAATGAAAGTAGATTGTTCGAAGGAACATCTGTGTTAAGTGCTTCTGTTAAGCAGCCCACAAACCTTTGCTCTGAAAAGAACACCGTTTCAAAGGAGAGGTGGAAATAGCTGTTGATATCTTATATTCTGTTATATTCACAGCTAGTAAAATTATTTCAATGGGTGGTACCCATCGGTTTTCATCAAACTATGCAATTTCTAAAAACGAGCACATAGCAATGGAACATTGCTCTGTGTAGGCTCATGAAGGAGACATACAAAATTATTCAGGGCAGGAGTAAAGTAGATAGAGGGATGCTCTTCTCCCTCTCACAAAATAACAGAACTAGGGGGACATCCACTCAAATTGAGGGTTGGGAGAGTAAGAACAGACAAAAGAAAATAGTTCTTTACCCAGCATGTTGTTAGTCTGTGGAGCTCCCTGCCTAGATGCCTTCAAAAGGGGATTGGACAGATTCCTGGAGCTAAAGTCCATCACAGGTTATACACCATGGTGGAGATGTGTAATCTCCAGGCTTAAAGCCAGGATACTTCAAGGGCCAGATGCAGGGGAGTGGTATTAAGAGACAGAAATCTAGTCTTGTGCGCTCCCTGACGCATTTGGTGGGGCCACTGTGAGATACAGGAAGCTGGACTAGATGGGCCGTTGGCCTGATCCAGCATGGCTCTTCTTATGTTCTTATGTTAAGGAAGGTGCTTTTGTTACTTTTTAGCTGCCCTTGACACAGTCTTTTGTCAGTATGCATAACTTAGGGGGACATTCCTTTTCATGGCATGTTAGCCTCAGTGCTGGTTTGTAATGATTCCAGCTGTGTGGGTAGAAGATGGCAGTGATATCTAGACACATCTTAGCGCTCAGGAGTGGGGAAGTGGAAACCTCTCCTGCCTAGCTGCAGAAATCTAGTATGTGTGCGGATGCTGGAGAAGGCCTCTTCTATCCATCAAGGCAGTTCTAGAGATGAGCATGAACCACTGGTTCATGCTGGTTCGTTTAGCATCTGAACAGGTATTTGCTACTACAAAGCCCTGCCTCCGTTGATAGGCGCCCGCTCGGAGGCAGTGGCCTGGCATTTGTACCCCATCTCCTCCAGAGGCTGCCTCTGAGCGGGTGCACGCCGGAAGAGGCGGGAGGCTTTAAAGCTCTGAACACCTGCTTGGGCACTAAGCGAGCTGCCAAAGTGGCAGTTCGTGCCCATCAAGAGTTATTATCATAGGGATTTCCTCACCACTCTTGGCTTTTAGCAGAGACCACGGAACAGTGGCCTTCCATACAAGAGTTCCCTTTGGGAAATTGGTTCAGTATGCAAATATAAAAATAAATAAATATAAATAAACTAAGGAGGGAAGATTTACTGAGGCCCCTCCAGCATGTGGCCCCAGGACTGTGTATTGCACAGCTCATCCTAAGCCTTAAGCTGACGGTGACTTGCAATAAACCGTTATCATGTAGAAGTGGTAGCCATTTGTTGATTGTATCCCCACTACCTGATAATGTTATATTATCTTCATTGCTGTCATTTCCAGTGTGCTGGAACACACCATTAAACTAGCTTTAACTCGAGCCTCAAACAGTATAGCCACTTTTCACATTTGGTTTCTCACCATTGGTTTACTGCTCAAAGCAATCGGCAATTTGAATCTCTCCTTCTCAAGTTATTTCTGCAAAGTCCAATAGCAGGATTCCCACTGTTTCTTCTGGGTGCTCACAAAATATGTTTAAGAGTAACTTTTCCTGTCTTCTTAGCCCAAAAGATTCTAGTGATATCTTTTTCAAAGGAATTACTCATATTTTCCCATCTATAAGACACTCTCGTGGATAAGACAACCCCCACTTTTCCAACCCAGAATTACAGTTTTGCAACTGCATGGTGCTCTCCTTGGCTTATTTCTGTGCATAAGATGGCCCTCAATGCTCAGTCTAACAATCTTAGACAAAAATATAGTCTTATACATGAAAAAATACTGTATTCATTACGGTAGTCAAGTAAGCACCCAATGCAATGGAATACAGGAGAGTCGTACCTTTTTTCCTCTCAGTGTGATAACAAAGCACAATAGAATAGCAGTTATATATTCTTGCCAAACATTTCTTATAGATGGGACAGTGAATTCCTTTGGCCCTGAGTTTTAGTAGAAGTGTCTCTTCTGCATATTTCTTTGGTGATAGGTCTGCACTCAGATTCACCTCAGAGGCTTTTGAAATTCGATCAGACTTTGTATAGGACATCAGTGCTTTTTCTTATATTGTGTGATTATGATTAATTAACTCTTGTGTTAGGAGAATCTCATCTGGTTTTTCTCTGTATCTTTTTGTTGTTATCTCTGCTGTTAACAGTGCTTTCTGATAAAATGCTAAATAAGAGATTCCTGAAATGATCTTGATTCAATTTCCCAGCCCTGCGTCGCATCTGCATTTTTCCATAAAACATCCTCACACACTGTCATGGGAATACTACAGAATGTTCCAGTGCAAAGCCCACCTAGTCATGAGGCTGATAGAAAACAGAATAAGCATGGAGTTCATGTTACAAGTAAGTGTTGGGGTCATGACCTGGAATGCATTTACTGTTTCCTTTTAAAATAGTGGTTCCCAACCAGGGGGTTGGAACCCCTTTGGGGGTCAAACAACCATTTCACAGGGGTCGCCATGAGCCAGTGAAGAAAAAGGCACAAACGGCTTGGGTCTGGAGGAGGGAGGGGGGAGAGTGAGTTACAGCTTGATAGGTTGGAGGGGATGTCAGTCAATGGTACCAAAGGTTGCGATTGGCTGAGGGTGCCTGTAGATAGAGGGAAGTTCTCTATGGCACCTGCGGCCATGGCCTGCCAAAGGGGGCTTGTGGCTTCTTCCAAGCAGGGCAAGGGGTCACCACAACATGAAGAACTATATTAAAGGGTTGCGGCATTAGGAAGGTTGAGAACCACTGTTTTAAAATTAACATTTCAGAATACTAATATTTCAATGTGTTTTTAAAAATTGAATTTAGGTAAGAGCTTTGTGCTTAAGATGTACTTACTAAGTAGAGTATTTATTTGCTATGAATAAAATGAGCTATAGGGATGGAATTTTCAGAATTGGAGAACTGCCAGTTCCCTGATTTGGTGGGAACCTCCCCGCTCAAATTATGGAACTGGAAGCCCTCAAACTGACAGGAGACAGAGCAGCCGTTTTACTGCCATGCTGTTCTTGTTCCACTTCTTCAAACTGGCAGAAGAGTCCCCCACTGCACTGTGGGAGTCATGATGGTTCCCTGTGACTCACTGAGGTGCATAGAGAAGGAGGGCCAACATGCATAGAGAGTGTATGGAGGCAGTCTCCATTGGGGCACATTTCCCAGTGCAGTTTTGTGGGTCTCAGGAAATTCTTGCAACTCCTGGGGTGCAGCGGGGTGCTTTTCTAACAGTTTTGTAATGCTTCCTGCCAAATGATGGGTCTGAGAGTTAGTGAATTCCGAAACTCCCGTCCCTAATGAGCTTATGTCTGTTTTATACAAATGGCTGCTTCAGGTTGGATGTCAGATCTCTCATAGCTCATTAAAAGAACGGGAATGAATCCTCTTATTGTTGACTCCCTGTGGGCACTAGCTTTAATTGTAGTTAAGGGATACATGTTTCTCTGTTTAACTGGAGCTCACAACTAAGATGTGACAGTAGCTAATAAATTGTGTTGCAGAGAGAACCTATTTTAGCCTTCAACCATAGATGTTAGCTGAGATAGCCGTTAAAATATTAGTCAGTACGGTGGTACCTCGACTTAAGAGTTAAATCTGTTCCAGATGCATGCTCATAAGTTGAATAACTTGTAAATAGAGCAGCCAATATCTAAAAATAAAAAAAAAAAAATGTAAGTAGAGCAGACCGAATCTAAAATTTGTAAGGCAGCAGTTAAAACTCCGACGGTTTTCCGCTCTTAAGTCAAATTGCTCGTAAATAGAGCCACTCATAAGTAGAGGCACCACTGTATATATATACATTTGAAGTGGAGGAAGGACCCATGAGACTCCAGTGAGGCTTACTTATGACTCATCAGGTGTAGCCTTTTAATTGAGGGTTGTCTTATACACAGTTAATACTTACTATGTATTCAGAAGAGAAGGGTAAGAATGTGTGATGCTCCTGATCTCTTTGCCAGGGCTGAGAGAGTCCATGGTACATATGCAGTGGTGCAAACTGTTCTCATCTACGGTCTTGCTGTATTCTTACCTCATCTCCACGCATTGCAAGCTAGACTGTCAGGTGTTCTCACAAGCCAGGCCTAGACCGTCTTAATGTTCATAGTGTAACTACACTATGTGCCAGCAGCATTTTCAGGAGTGCATACTGTATAGGCACCTATCTGTGTGCTTGGCTGTTTGCATAATCAGTCCATGAAGTTAAGGCTGATTGATAACCACACCCGGAAAATGAGGTTTCCTCCTCGGGTTTTGGATTGCATTCATTGGGACCCAGCCATAGCTCACAAAAACAATGTCATTTACCATCAACCCAAATGATTCAGTCGGTTTCCAGTATTTTCCACTGGAAACAGGTTAAATCAACTTGAATCTCTCAGTAGCATACTTTCCTTATGCATATTATAAGAATGCCACATGGACATAAAAAGGAGTTATGTTGCATCAGATCAATTATCAATCTAGTCTAGGGCTCTATTCAGATGGTGGCCAAGCAAATATCTAGCAGGACACAAGTACATCCTTGCTCCTCAACTCTTCTTACCCAGCAACTAATATTCTGCTTCTGATACCAGACAAAATATAAACTTCTTGGAACTAGCAGTAATAGATACTAGTCTAGTTCCTGGTATTGGTAACTATTTACGTTTATGTTCCATGAATTTGTCTAATATCATTCTCTTTTAATAAGAAGTCCCTTTTTAATATCCATAGTTGTGAACTATGTTAGCTAAATTGGAAGGCATCTAAAAAAAGGTAATATTCTTATGAATACTGCATACTGGAAGGCCAGAACTTAACAACAATAACACAACCCTCATCATCTTAGAACTGCATCATCAAGTCTAGCTCATGTCAAGGAGTCACAGTGGAGAACTGAACTCCCAACTAAACCACTAAGTTACCCAGCAGTTCTTTAATTCTTTCCTCAAAGTTCCCAACAATGAACTCTGAATTGCACAGATAAAGTATGGGAGACACCTGGCTGGATACTAGTACCCAAGAAAGGGATCTGGGAGTCTTGGTGGACCACAAATTGAACATGAGTCAGCAGTGTGATGCGGCGGCCAGAAAAGCCAATGCAATTCGTGGTTGCATCGACGAAAGCATCGTGTCTAAATCAAGGGAAGTGATAGTACAGTGACCCCCCGCCATTTTGGGGTTCAGGTATCGTGGCCCCGCTACATCGCGGGATCGCAGTACCTGCACCGTGGGGGGGGGGCGTGGGGGCAGCCGGGTCGCTCTGCGCCACCCCCCCGAGAAGCCTCGGGGTGCGTGGGAGGGCGGCGGGGGCGATTGGGTTGCTTTGCACCGCCCGCCCACGCACCCCCTGAGAAGCCTCGGGGCGGCCGGGAGGGGCGCGTGGAGCAATCGGGTCGCTCCGCGCCGCTCAACCAGGCTCCCCCGAGAAGCGGGTGGTGGCAGGAGGCAAGATTGCCCCCGCACCCGCTTCCGCATATCGCGGATTTTCATGCATCACGGGTGGGGTGGGTCCCTAACCCCCGCGATCAGCAGGGGGTTACTGTTCCACTCTATTCTGCTCTGGTCAGACTCACCTGGAGTACTGTGTCCAGTTCTGTGCGCCTCAGTTTAAAAAGGATGTTGACAACCTCGAGCGGGTGCAGAGGAGGGCAGCCAGGATGGTTGAAGGTCTGGAAGAAATGTCTTGTGAGGAGTGGCTTAGGCAGCTGGGAATGTTTAGCTTTACAAAAAGAAGGCTGAGAGGCGATATGATAGTGATGTTTGAAAGGATGTCACCTTAAAGAGGGGACTGGTTTGTTTTCCATGGCTTCAGAGACTAAGATGCAGGGCAATGGTCTCAAACTACAGGAAAAGAGATTCCATTTAAACATTAGGAAGAATTTCATGGCAGTTAGAGATGTTCGGCAGCGGGATATGCTGCCACAAAGGAGGGTGGTGGAGTCTCCTTCTTTGGAGGTTTTTAAGCAGAGTCTGGATGGCCATCTGTCGGGAGTCCTGTGATGGGGGTTCCTGCATGGCAGAGGGTTGGACTGGATGGCCCTTGAGGTCTCTTCCAACTCTGTGATTCTATGATTTTGGTTGGCTGCTGGTGGGGGAAAAGATCCTTCAGCTACTCTGAATGGTGAAAGAGGCACCTTTTTGTTCCTTCTTCACACAGCCCACATCTCTGGTCTGATCTACTTTCTGATGTGTTTTGGCTTATGGGTCGTCGTGGATGGAACAGCTGGGTTGTTCACCATCAATGTGGCTTCAGACGTTGTTTTCTCTTTTTGCACTCTAGCCCGGCTGCCGGTTGTATGTCAGAGCCATCTTTGTTTGTGTCTGACATGAAATGAGGCATTGGCTTAATGTGCTGTTCTTGCCGCTCGCAGATTTTGAGATTCCTTTCCCTGGCTTGAAGAGTGACTCCGATAACCTTTGTTATAGGTTTTCAACAAGCTGCTGAGCCTGGCCAGCACAGCTTCATCTCAAAAGTTCCAGTCTCACATGTGGAGTCAGATGCTGGTTTCCACGTCTGGGTTTTTGAAGTCCATCTCCAATGTGTCTGGCAAAGACATCCAGCCCTTAATAAAGCAGTGGGTGTATCCTTTTTCATTCTCGCCTTGGGCTAGGAAACACGACTTTGAAAAGAAGCTATCCTTTCGTCCATTTAATGAACGCACTGGGTCATGGCAAGCAATTTGAGCATCATTAAAGAGTTACAAGGATTGGCATTTTTAAAATCTACTGAAATGGCTGGCATTCTTTTTAAAGGATTTATAGCCATTTAGGTTTGTTTGTTTATTTAAACTTTTACAATATCATCACATAAATGTGGAATGAAACTACAGTAGGTTGCTTTGTCCTGCTTTGTATGCTTATTAATACGTTCTAGGACGGTGGTTCCAAATCTTGGACTGCAATTCCCAGGAGCCATCGCCACTCTGTGCGCAGGCTGGGGTTTCTGGGAGCTGCAGTCCAAGAACACTTGGGTTACCTGAGATTGTGAAACGATGTTGTAGGAGAAGCATTTTATAGTAATGTGTGTCCTCTGAAAGAGGTACAGTAAGCCCCCGCCTATTGCAGGGGTTAGGGATCCACCCAACCCGCAATCATTGAAAATCCGCGATAAGCGGATGCAGGTCGGGGGGGCACAATTTTAAACATGGTGCGGGGGAGCGGCATGCGATGTTTAAAAAGGGCTCTTGCCACAGAGCCGAAAGCCTTTTTGAAAGATCGCGTGCCGCTTGCCCACACCCCCAGGGAGGTGCAGGCGGGTGGTGCGCGATGTTTAAAAAGGACACTCAGCAGCGCAGCCCGGCACTTGGCTCCGCAGCCGAAAGCCCCTTGGGCATCGCGCACCGCTTGCATGGGCCTCCAGAGGCAAGCCACGGGCTCCAGCTGATTGGCGCTGAGGTGGGGGAGGAAAAAAAACTTCTGATTCCCCACCCTGGTGCCAATCAGCTGGAGCCGGGGGCTTGGGGAAAGGGGGAAGGTTTAAAAAGCCCCCAAACCTTCCCCCCTTCCTTCAAGCCCTTTCTGAGTACTGCAGCCCTGCGATATAGCGGGACCGCAGTATGTGAACCGCGAAACAGCAGGGAACCACTGTACTGCCGTTCTAAGCCAGATAACATAGCAGCTGGGATACTTGGAGCTTTTACTTCACAATAAGTAGGTGCCCCCAAACTGGTAGCAAATGAGAGGAATCTGAATGTAGACGCAGAATGCACCCATTGCTATCGAAGCTTATAGGTTTTTTTAAAAAAAAAAACTACATGAGTGCGACATGCCCAGTTGTCAGTTCAAGGCACAATTTGCCAGGAAAGCTGCGTTCACAACTTTAAGTCAGAAGGCCTTGATTGTGGGTGATGGTTCTTGCAACTCTGGATCCTTCAGAGATGTTGGGAAGGGAGTGTATATAAGTGTAAGAAATAAATAAATAAATAATAAATAAATCCTTCAGAGATGCAGGTAGTGGGCGTGGGGCACATCACTGTTATTGTCCTATGCGGTTTGTCAGAGATCAGAGTGGTGTGGTCAAGTTCTATGGCAGTTTTGCCTTTAATAGAAAAAGGAATGTTCTAGAACTGGAAATAAAACAAGACTACACATCTCCTGGGACCCAGAAATACGTGGTAAGTTCAATTTGTCCATTACTAGGTATTTACAGTGTTCCTGCCTTTAAATCAGGCAAAAAATTGTGGTATATCTGGCAGGTGAGAGCTAGTGCCCCATTGTTATTTTAAATGCTTTGTTGCATGTGAATAATATGCAGAGTATTTTTTCAGTCTTTAATATGAGATAGTTTATTGATCCATATAAATTATGCAGTTGAACAGGATCTAGTCTTATCTGTCCACCAGCAGCACAGCATATGTCACTAGAATAGATTCCTCTTCTGTCCTACACATTCCTATCCCTCCCAAAACCTCTGTGGTATTGGACACTATCCACAGAAGATTTAAGGGGTCCGTGACAGAAAGGGATGCATAGAAAGTTTTATTGGCGACTGAGAATTCACTGATGCAACACTGGTTCTTGGTTCATGTAACATTTTCCCTTTTAAATCCTTTGTTGTTTAAGCTTGGACCTGTTTATAAATGAATGTAGAGTTTAATTAACTCATAACTCCCTTAGCCCTGTTCAGGTGTTCTTAATGCAGATCAAACTGACCTGCAAGGAGAAGGAGGGCACTACCCTTAACTTACTCCTTCATATTTCATTCATAGTAATGGGACAGTCAGAAGAGGTTGCCTCTTTTCATTAGCCAAAACCACACACTTTTACACAGGCCCAAACAGGGATCCAGTTCCTTCTTGAGATGACAAAACTGTTAATTGGAGCTAGAATGCTCTGTTTTTCATTACAAAACAATGGGATATTAGGACAAGTGGGTTCCAGATCTAGTTAAGCCGGAACTATCTCTGCAGGCAAAAATGTTGAAACCGAGCTGTCCTGCTTTGGGCACACCATGAAAAGGCAGGGATTCTCTAGAAAAAATAATGCTGGGGAAGGTGGAAGGTAGCAGGAAACGAGGAAGGCCAAACAGAAGATGGACTGACTCCCTAAGGAAAGCCACAGGGCTTGAGTTTACAAGAGCTGGGCATGGTAGCTGAAGATTTTAAGAATATAAGAACATAAGAAGAGCCATGCTGGATCAGGCCAAAGGCCCATCTAGTCCAGCTTCCTGTATCTCACAGTGGCCCCACCAGATGCGTTTGGAGCTCATGAGACTAGATCTCTGCCTCCTGATACCACTCCCCTGCATCTGGCCCTTGAAGTACCCCAGTTTTAAGCCTGGAGATTACACATCTCCATCATGGTTTGTAACCTGTGATGGACTTTTCCTCCAGGAATCTGTCCAATCCCCTTTCGAAGGCATCCAGGCCAGATGCCATCACCACCTCCTGTGGCAGGGAGTTCCATAGACTAACAACGCGCTGGGTGAAAAAAATATTTAACAATTTGAAGATTGAGCTTTCATAGAGTCGCCATAGGTGAACTACGACAACAACAGGATTGTATCCCAAGTTGTTCAGCTCATGCACAGCTTAGCCAACGAGTGTGGTTCACTCTTGGATTGACTATTATTTTTAGACATGGAATTCCCAGGTTGCAGCCTCTCTTCTAACCTGAGAAGCTCCTTGGGGTGACCTTGAGTAAGCCGCTCTTTCCATGTAGCCTTTGCAGCAAGAAGGTCATTCTGAGATAAGATGGGAATCCAAGTATAAGTGTTCTGTTTATACGTATACCGCCCCATACCACTCCAAGTAGTCTCTGGGCGGTTAACAGTTTTTAATTACAGTAACGCAGGCTACACATTGCACCCGCTCCCCCCAGCAAGCTGGGTGCTCATTTTACCAATCTCTGATGGATGGAAGGTGGAGTCAACCATGAGCCAAGCTACCTGGGATTGAACCCCAGGTCGTGAGCACAGTTTTACCTGCGGTACAGGCATTTCACCACTGCACCACGGGGCATTCACACAGCGAAACCTTGCTTGCCCTTACATTCCATCATTTCAGCTGAATGTTTTTTAAAATGCTCCTTGTAAATCTTTCCCAAGGGCCCTCTCAAAGTGACAGTGCAGGAGCTTGATGGATCTTTCAACCACACACTTCAGATAGAAGAAAATAGCCTTAAGCATGACATACCATGCCACTCAAAGAGCAGAAGGTAAGCTTTCACTATTTACATAGATTGCTTTGTGAAACATATGTCTGAATTTGTGTGTGTGTGTGTTGCGTCGTTACAGTCGTGACTGACTCTTCGTGACCCCGTGCTCCTGGAGTTTTCTTGGCAGGAATACTGGAGTGGCTTGCCAGTTCCTACCCCAGGCGCCTACAGCACCTGTTATTCCCTGGTGGTCTCCCATCCAAGTACTAACCAGGGCCAACCCTGCTTAGCTTCCAAAATCAGGCGGGATCGGATGTGCTGAGGGCATCTAAGCAGCTACATGTCTGAAATTACTACCTGTTTTTATTTTAATTTTTTCTGGTCTTAGACTCACTTCTGAGACCAGAAAAGAGGCACATTGACCTACCTTCGACAGATGCACATTGCTGCAGGGCTGCATCTTCAAGTCCTAAGCTCCATGGGAGACATCCACACACTAGCACCTCCCAAGGCCAGGGCTGTCTCCAAAGAAAGAATAGTGCAGGACCAAACAGGGCTGGACTAGATGACCTTTGTGGTGTCGTCCTCTTTTATGATAGTGTCAGAGTTTGTACTATTTGATCAGCCAGCGGAAGCAATGCTTATTGAATAAATAGTTAGCCAGAGATAGAGTTTTCTTAAAACCAAACAGCTATATTACAAACTGTATATCACAGCATCACAGAACTTATACAAAGTTCAACAGCATAACAGCATACATTGACAAAATATATGGCAGAGAAACAAAGTGGATGCCTTGCTCCCAGAAGACCCAATGAACAATGATTTACAGGACATTTTTATACATGTGTCTGTCCAATCATAAATGACATGACCTCATAGCTATTGCAACCCCTTGCATCAGCTAAAATTCAATTGTGCTAATTCTTAACATTAAGAAAAAAACTATACATTGAGCCACTGTGACTTTGCAGTTTTGCAGACTCCCTCTTTAAATCAATTAAATACATATCAGATATATATAGAACATCCTGTCTAATACATATATTCACTAACTAATATCTGACAGATCGCATGATTCTTTGACTCTGGTGTGAGGCTTCCTACTAGTACCTCAACAAGTTGGGAATGAGCAGTACCGTACCAGTTGACTCATTGTAATACAGAATATTCACTGTAAAAAAAGTGATTCATTCCAAGAAAGTTGCATTCCCTATAATGAAATTGTACCAACTTCAGAGGGAAAAGTGTGTTGAAGTTTTATCTCCTGTCTCCGTATTTTAACCATCCTGATTAATGACGGCATGGCCTGATTAAGCAGGAAAGTATGGGCCTTTTCACATGACCCCTAAGATCCGCTGGCCACTTAAATTTGGACCAGAGATCTTAGGGGTTCGTCGCTCTTCCTGCGTTCCCACCCACTCCGCACTTCCTGGCTGCTGGCTGCGTGAGGGGAGGGAGAAAAAGAGAAAGAAAAGCATGCCGCTCACCTCCGTTCTGCCTCTCGCTCCTGCCGGCAACATTCCAGTCTCTGTAAAAGTAGCTCTTAAAGGGGCGGGAGCCAAAAAACAACAAACAGAAGCAAGGAGAGCCCTGCACTCACTATCGTTACACTGGATCAAATAATTTTCACCTCCAAAGAGCAGGTACTTGAAAGGTGCCCTGGGACGCGCTAAAATGGGCATGGCCGCACTTAATTTCCTGTTAACTCCGGAGCTGGTGGGGAAACATTTTTAAGCTCTGGAGCTGGGAGCCATTTGCCCCGGAGTTTAGGGGTCATGTATAAACGCCCTATGATAGGATAAAATCCACAGGACTTTTATCACCTGGGGTTAGAAACGGTGAGGCTGAAGAAAAGAATGAACTTTAGAAATGAGGGTGAGAAGAAGATTTGAGAACATCTACTGTGAGCTTCTCTGTTCCTATGAGAAGCTATCGAGTGATGCTTCCAGCGTGGAAGGATCAGGCAAAAGGGATTAAACCAATTTTTACGCACCCTAGCTACCTTTTGGCATGCATACATTTGTTTAGAGAATAGGAAAAAGAGGGCTGTGATTTTAATACATCTATCTTTTTAAAAATGCAGAAATAAGAAGAAAAAAATTCCACTCATGAATGGAGAGGAGGTGGACATGGATCTTTCCGCCATGGAGTAAGTTGATACTTGGAACCAAAGGGATAGTGTTGATAATGCTGGTTAATGGCCTCAATGGCCAAGTCCACAGTGGAGCTGTAGAACTGGATAGCAAAGCCCAAGCCACCCCCTTTCATAAAGGAATAGCAGCAGAAGCAGCATAAAAAGTGACATGAGATGGCTAATCCAACAGGCTACTACTTACATTACGTTTACTTGGCGGAAGAGAGAGGCCAAACTATTTACATGAAGGGTGCCAACTTAACAGCTATCACACATGACAGATTTCCTACTCTGAAGCATGTCTCTGCAGAGAGAACAGGAATCTCCTCTAAGGTCATCATGCATTGTAATTGTAGGTAACTACAATGCACATACACTGCAAGTCCCCCCAGAAATTTATGTAAATTGGCTTAGATCCAGGAGCGTTCATAGTGCTTATGTTCTCCTGACTCCCTTTCTTTGTGTGTGTGTGTGTGTGTGTGTGTGTGTGACTCCCTTTCTTTGTGTGTGTGTGTGTGTGTGTGTGTGTGTGTGTGTGTGTGTTTACCCCTGTGCTACAACAAGTAAATAATGATGGCACCAGACCTGAAAGTACACTGTGAAACAAGTTGCCAAATTGTGGTTTTGAAGCAAGACACACAGCATTTTGGAGTTGAGTCAAAGTCTGAAAGTAGAGGAGGACAGCTGTATGAAAGATAGAAGGCAGTATGTGAATCGGTGGGAATGTTCCTAATTGGCAAATTATAATTTTTATGTTGTATGTGAACTTTGCCAGTGGACAACCTACACAGTATTGCTGTTGGAGTGCATAGTACTTTATATATACCAAGAGGTCAGATCCTGACACCAGGAAGCTTGCAGTCTTCAATTTAATGCAGGTAGCATCAGAAATGGTAGAAGATGTAGACAGTGAAGAAATTCACAGTTTTTATGGCCACACATCTTCAGTATTAGTTATAGACTTAGTTGCATTTACTCAGAAATGCCTTCTGTTTAGAAGTTGAGAGAACCATCAGTCGAGTTGCACCTCCAAATTGTGGCTGCTAATTTGTTAGCAGCTGTGTGATATCTCAGTTTGCGTTTCGGGGGACACCGCATTCAAAGCCACTGAACTGTTAACTCTTAAGTCTTGCAGAGCAAGAAGAAAACTAGAGACAGTTTTACTTTTAGGAAATCATGTTATGCACACCTGGTGTCAAAATGTTGTCATCAGTTGTACTGGAAACCGTAGAACCAACTTTGGTCATCTCTTCTAGTGCCGATTCCCCCTTACTCTGGATAAGAATAGATCCGGATATGTCCGTGTTAAGGAAGGTAGAATTTGAGCAGGCTGACTTCATGTGGCAATACCAGCTTCGGTACGAGAGAGATGTGGTTGCACAGGAGGAATCCATTCTGGCCCTCCAGAAGTTCCCCACGCCAGCATCGCGACTTGCCCTGACCGATATCCTTGAACAGGAGCAGTGTTTCTACCGAGTGAGGATAATGGCGTGCTTTTGTCTTGCCAAGGTGAGCGGTTCAAGAGAGAGTACTGCTTGCGGACATTGTCATAATAGCAGACGGTGAAGTTCAGAACCAAGTGGCTCCTCCAGAATATGAGTTTGAGGAATTGAAGAAGAAAAAAATATATGTATATATATGCTTTTCCATCTTCTCACTCCAGTTGTTTGAAAACTTGAACAATGTTAGTTTGCACTTTCAAAATGTTCAGACTTTTCCAATAGCCTCAGGTCCCTATATTATTGCTGCACGAGAGTGCAGCAGTAAATATTGTGCAACAGCCCAATTCAGCATTCCTCGTGGCAACTCAAAAATAGGGGTG
Organism: Phrynocephalus forsythii; assembly: GCA_029282475.1. Classification (NCBI taxonomy): domain Eukaryota; kingdom Metazoa; phylum Chordata; class Lepidosauria; order Squamata; family Agamidae; genus Phrynocephalus; species Phrynocephalus forsythii. The sequence goes on along the minus strand of JAPFRF010000003.1, from coordinate 107,271,100 downwards.
GTCCAAACAAAAAAATCATAGCTTGGAAGCTGGACCTCAGATCATTACTGGATTTGGTGCAGAGATACCAGACAGTCCACCTTCACTCTTTGGGGACAATTTGGGCAAGTTTGGGGGCATTTGGGCAAATTTATTTATCCCTAGAGCAGTTGCTTTCTGCCCTTTTATGTGATATTGTGCTTGTATTTTGCCAGGATACTAATAGGCAACTTGCCAAGGGCGTGTCCGACAGCTAAGTTGTCATAATTGAACATTGTGGCAGATATGTTCCTTTTCAGCACTAATGTTCATAGTCAAGACTGGGGAAATAGTCAAGGGAGGAGCAGATTGCTGATATCTTGCGTGTCTAGAAAAGTGAATTTTTTTGTTGTAATGTAAATTATTTGATACTTGATTTAGCAAATTGGGTTGTATGATATTTCCAGACTTGTTAGAGTCTCCAAATCTTCAGGTCTCTTGAGTCTGCTAAAGAGCCAAAATGAGTCTTCAGTTCATCTCCTCTTTTGCATAAAGAGAGTTACTCACAGAATTAATCATTCACTCACACAGACACAGAGAAGCTCATGCAGACACAGGCTGGGATGTGTGGGGGTTAGGCTGAACCTAACACAAAGCAGCTTCCTAGTTGTCCTACTGGAGAAGCCACCAGTGGTATAGATTTATATTTTTCAAATAGCAGTCAGTCTCCCTCTTAACACATAATACAGCAAAACAACAACACAGTAGGCTTATAGATATTTTACTAATGGGTTTGAGACCCTTCTGCTATCCCAAGAAAAAACAACCGCTCATTCATCGCAGGGTCCATGCCAATTCTTCAGTATCCATGAAGTAGCTTTCCAGGTTACGGTATTTATTCCGAGCCATCAGTGATTTGAGGAACAGAATACACATTCTGCAGTCGCAAAGCTCTCGTCTCAGCCTCATAAATATTTGTACATATTAGCAATTGAATGATACAGGTGTGGAGTTCAAAGTGTTAAACTCCAGAGATGTGTAGGTCATCATCAACTGGAAAAACAAAGGTAGGAATGGAACTAGAGTAATGCAACGAGGTTGCTTGCTTATTTCCCTGGAATTTTGCAAGATCCATGTTCTAGTTCCCAAAAATTCGACAGCATGACCTTTGGCCAGTCGGTCTCTCTCATAGAATAAAGGGTGGGGAAAGAACCCTCATTACTGATTTAAGGCACAGAACATTACCTTTTAAAAATTTCTAAGCTCCTTGGAGGAGCAGTGGGATATAAGTGTATCTAATAATCAAGACAATACCCTGTTTCCCCGAAAATAAGACCTCCCCCAAAAATAAGCCCTATCAGGATTTCTATGCATTTGTTAAATATAAGCCCTAGCCTGATAATAAGACCTAGTGGTGGGCATGGCTATGGTTGTGTGCAGGGCTGACATTCAAGCATCTTATACTTAATAAAAGTAAGACATCCCCTGAAAACAAGCCCTAGTGTGTCTTCTTGAGAAAAAATAAATAGAAGACAGTGTCTTATTTTCGGGGAAACACGGTATATATGTACTTTAGAGGTTTTGTGTAGGGTTGATTAAATTGCTTTTTAAATCCTGCACTCTTTCCAAGAAGCTCAGGCTAAGATGCATGGCTATACTTGTTCCTCGTTTTATACTCTCGATAACTTTATAAGGGGAAATGGAGTGGAAGATAAGGATTGTCCCAAGACCACCCGGAAAACTTTACAGGGGAACCTGGGATTGAATCCTTGTCTCTCCCTCCCATGTCCAACATGGTGCTTACTGGATCTTTTGTGGTAGACACACATCCTCAGAATTTCTGTATATCAGAAAGAACATTCAAGAATTGCTCAAGAAATACTGAAATAGTACCAGCCAGGAGTTTGCTTTCCAGTCCCTTGTGCCCTCCAAATAAGTATTTGCCCAAAACCTTTCTCTAGTTCACCCATCACCACTTCTGAGGTCAGGCTGATAACAAGTAACAAGGCCCACTCAGTGTTGGGACCTGAATTGAGCAAATCTCTCCTGAGCAGTCTTTGCATAGTAGTTTAAGCAGGATGCATTAATTAGGAAAAGTTTGCTGCTGTTGGGTTATATAATTGCCTTTCCTTTGGCATAAGTATGTAACAAAATGTTAGTCAATTTGCTAAATTTTATTGTTATTTATGTACTTAAAATAGAATACCTTATCAAAACTGACTTTTGAAAAACATAAAAAACATTGTTTCAGTTCAATCATTTGTATGTGTATTTCAAGTGATACTCGTATTTATAGCCAACGTCTAGTGAAAATTGCAAGTAGGGAATTTTCTTGATGATTCAGCCTTTCTCCCAAAAGTTAAATTTGCCACCCAAAACTCAACAGTTTTTTGAATGTGTCGACTGACACTATGGGCATATAATTTAATAATATGTAGAGCAACACACATTTCTTTGACAGTCTTATAAAATCAATGGTTCTTTTAGAATAATTTGCATTAAAATGATTTTTTAACATCCAGCTGTATTTGCAAACAGACATATGTACTCTCAAACTAGACTCTCATGTGTGTATAAACACCCCATTCTCTGTCTTATTAGGTAGTTTATTTGAGATACCTGTACAAATGAATGTTTGATCACAGGTTTCTATGGGGTCTTAGTTAAAAAAAGATGTCTGGTCAATTCTTTGACTGCTGAGTTGACGAATGCAATCAATGCTGAAACCTGTTCATTCAGGATATTGGGCAAGGTTTGTCTCAGCATGTTGGTCGCTAACTATACTTCACTACTCTGCCTGTTCTCAGACTATAATGTAAAGTTAGACAAGATCCTGAGTTGTATGTTCCTCTTCTGGTGGTCTTGAACACTTAGAGCGGCTGGGAGCCTGCACTGGGTTATTGGCAGGGTAAATTGAGGAAAGCTGCCTAGATGCCCTAAGCACATCCAATCTCACTTGATTTTGGAAGCTAAGCAGGGTCGGCCCTGGTTAGTACTTGGATGGGAGACCACCAGGGAATACCAGGTCCTGTAGGCGCCTGCAATAGGAACTGGCAAGCCACTCCAGTATTCCTGCCAAGAAAACTCCATGGACATGGGGTCACAAAGAGTCGGTCACAACTGTAATGACACAACAAACACACAAATTGAGGAAATCAGTAATGATGATGCTTCTCCCATGGCTGGCTTCTGTAGAGATAGATTATGTGACAGAAGCAACTGGAAAAATTAGTCTGTCTAAAATGTGAGAGGAAGACAATTAGAACCTGCTATTTATTGATTATGGGAAGATAATTAGTTGCAGATGACCTATAAGTAAAAACTGTTTCCATTCACTATACATACTGTAGTTCCCATTTATAGAACTTATGGTGGGAAGAAGCCCTCTGAATTTAGGTAGGACATTCATTTACAGCTTTGCTTGCTTTCTTTGCTTTGTTTCCTTGCAGAAATTTATTCGAAGTTTCCTAATGACAAAATTATAACGAGGCTTCCTAATAACTAGCGTCTCTGGTTACTGATCTTTCCCATTGGACGTTCCCCATTGAGGTCAAGTTGCAGGGTATATTCTAGGGTGTTAACTTACTATTAGATGGCCACACACATTGCATGTCTCAGGAGATGCCTCAGAATCTTCTGTAGCGCAAAGCGATTCCGCGGGAGATTCACAAATGTTTTTTTTATCATGCAACCTAAGGATAGGACGTTACAGATCTTGTTCAGTCTCATGCAGCACAGAGTGGTTTTGGAAATATAATGAATTGGTGTTTGGGAAAGGCAGCAGGCCAAACTCCAGCTTTGTTAGTAACATGGCTTTTATTTCCCTCCCTAATTATATAGATTGCAAACTTTATGGTGAGTACATGGACAGGACCACCAGCCATGAAGTCCCTCTTCACCCGAATGTTCTGTTGTAAAAGTTGTCCAAACATTGTGAAAACCAATAACTTCATGAATTTCCAGAGCTACTTTCTGCAGAAGGTAAACATGCATCTGGTTCTTAGAGAGCTGAACAGGATGTGTTTACATGGCAGAGACAAACACCAGGACTAGAAATAACAAACAAAAGTCTCAAAATCCTGTCAGTGTTGGATGCAGTTGCCAGAATAATGGCAGCGCCATTCTGAAGAGAAATAAACCTATATATTGCCAGGGCTTAAGATACCCAAAAGGCGAAGGGTCAGGAGCGTTTGACCTGAACAGAAAAGCTGAAAATGTCAGGATTATTTGTTAGGAATAAGTAAAGGAGAACTGAGCAGAAGAACAATGAGAAGGGCATTTAGTCTCTCTTTGTCAAAACATTTCAGCACATGGTCATGTCATGCTTATATGGGCAAACTGTGACCCTTGTGTGGCCTTTGACCACGCGTCAATCTTGTGCGACTCACTGTCCCCTGCTTTGTTCTGCTCAGTTGAACCATTTCGGAAGCAGTTAAAAGTGTGCATTTCTCAACAATTTCCAACGTGTAGGGGGAAAATGGAAGGGGTGCGTGCCATCTTGATGAGCTAGAAAGGGAAATTTAAACTTCCCCATCCTCACAGGCTGAAATGACGACAAGGGAGAGGCCAAATCCCATTTATCTCTAGCTTTGGCCTTGCCTTCTGTTGATCTGAAGCCCTTGGTGGCAAAATGAAATAAGGGGATGGCGGGTTCAGAACCAAAAAGAAGTCTTCACTTCGCACTGCACCCATACTCAGTTTGATGGAATGAATGGCAACATGATGATGTGGGAATGGCAACTGAGAGAGCATCTTAACTCTCTAGGATTAGATTGATCTGTCTTATCAGCCACTATCAGTGATGGGCCCTCAGTGTCCAGAAACAGAAAGCCTTTGATTACCAGGCACTAAAAGGTAAAATTGCAGGTAAAGCATTATGTCTGTATGGAGTTTTTTTAAGGCTGTGGCTTCTTCTGTGTAGTAAGAACACTGAACTTAAGAACATAAGAACATAAGAAGAGCCATGCTGGATCAGGCCAAAGGCCCATCTAGTCCAGCTTCCTGTATCTCACAGCGGCCCCACCAGATGCGTTTGGGAGCGCATGAGACTAGATATCTGTCTCCTGATACCACTCCCCTGCATCTGGCCCTTGAAGTACCCTGGTTTCTCCATCATGGTTTGTAACCTGTGATGGACTTTTCCTCCAGGAATCTGTCCAATCCCCTTTTGAAGGCATCCAGGCCAGATGCCATCACCACATCCTGTGGCAGGGAGTTCCAAAGACTTACAACGCGCTGGGTGAAAACTTGTTGGGTTTCTGTTGGCAACCAGTTGAACAGTTATCATGTTTAATTCTTAAGCGTCTGCATCCTCTAAATTTTGGGCCTTTCTCCCAAGGACTGTATTCCCCAATGATCTGTTGAGATGCCAATCCCAATGTTCAAAAGGATGCCCAGTGGAATTGACTCGTAGATGCCAGGGCTTGAAATGTTTTTATGTTTTAGACTGCGGCTCCCAGAACTCCCAGCCAGCATAGCTACATACAATGTGGGGCTTCTGGGATCTGTAGTCTAAAGCATCTGGTAAACCAATGGGTGTTACGAGGATGCAGAAATGACATTTCACATGATTGATTTATTATTCAAACTAAAATGATTCCTCCTTAATATTTATCCTTTTCCACAGACAATGCCTGTTGCAATGGCTTTGCTTAGAGATGTCCATAATTTGTGTCCAAAAGAGGTTTTGACATTCGTTTTAGACTTGATCAAGTACAATGACAATAGGAAAAACAAGGTAAACAGTTTGTTTCTCCCTAGTGCTTCTTCATGACCTAACCAGTTTGTTGCGCAAAGGGCCATTATGAGATTTTGTATGCTGTGACAAATGTTGCAGACAAATGCCTCATTATCTATAAATTTGGGGCTGATGTTCCTGAAGTATTCTCTTCTCCCTTTGAGTACGCCCAACACTTGCAACAGGAGGCCTTGTAGAATCATAGAATCATAGAGTTGGAACAGACCTCAAGGGCCATCCAGTCCAACCCCCTGCCATGCAGGAACCCCATCACAATATTTTCGACAGATGGCCATCCAGCCTCTGCTTAAAAACCTCTAAAGAAGAAGACTCCACCACCATTTGTGGCAGCATATTCCACTGCCGAACAGCTCTAACCGTCATGAAGTTCTGTCCTCCTTGGCCTTCAGAGACGCCAGAACGTCTTGTGGCATTCTCAGGACTGAAAAGTTTTGACACAAGCTTAGATGGGCTGCAGCCAGCAATACATTAACCTGGCTCTCTTTCTAGAATTTTTGTTTTCTCAAAAGACAAGACAGTTCGGCACTAAATATCAAGCCGTTCCAGAAGCAGCATAAAATCGGTTTTCACAAGAAACTTGGTTGTCCATCTCTCATCTCTCAGACTCTCATCTGCCAGAGTTATGATAGTTTTAACTTTCCCCTGCCAGCTGTGAATGGCTTAGGGTTGCTCTTAAATTGTCTTGCCTTTTCTTCTGACATCATTGTATGCACTTTTAATCTATATTGTAAACTGCTTTGGGGGTCTCCTGTAGTCAAAAGGGGGTGTAAATCAAATAAATAAATGTGTTCTTCCGACTAAGTCTTGCATGTAGTTTATTCATGCGTGTGTTCCGTAGAAGACAATACAATTTACCCATGCCTAACTAATGTCAGAAGGGTATCTTTGACTACAAAAGTGTTCTGAGTGGAAGGTGCCTTTGGGGGCTGCTCTCTTTGTGTTTTTTTAAATGTGCTTTGCTTGTTGTCTCATATATTGCTTTTTGACTTCAGTTTTCAGATAACTATTACCGTGCCGAACTCATAGATGCGCTTGCAAACTCTGTAACTCCTGCGGTCAGTGTGAACAATGAGGCTCGGACTTTGGATAATCTAAACCCTGATGTGCGCCTCATTCTTGAGGAAATTACCAGGTTCTTAAACATGGAGAAGCTGCTCCCTAGTTACAGGCACACCATTACGGTCAGGTATGGCATGTAAACATTTTGAACTTCTGCAAATGCGTATCTGAAAAAATATTACGTGGACTCTATCTGATTTTTAACTTGACCCTATTTTACAGTTGTTACTGATGTAGGTATTCAGATTTCATCCACTGTATCCCGTAATAGCTTTCCCACTATTGTCAATAAACCTACAACAGCCAGGAGATAGAGGAGATATTTAACAGGCGCCTAGAAAATACTTTTATAAACACCGACTTGGGAGAAAATGCATCATTAAGCATTTCTAAAAAGAGAGTGTTTGTAGCAGTTGAAATCATGGCTCTGTTTTCTTTTCGTCTTGAATGACAAAAAAATTAGAATCTCTTGTTTATGGAGACTTGGAATTGATGAATATAAGAGTGCTTTCTATGTTTGTTTAAGTCCTACTGTACGATATGAGTTAGTCCTAGTCAGTTCACTAGCTTGTGGTTTGTCTGGAGCCAGCCATAAGGAATTGAGCAATATCAGAGGGAAAAGTTGAAGGGAAGAAAGCTACAAAAAACTCCTGATATTTAACCTGTATTTGCATTTAACTACTAATTTTACCTTAACAGGGACTAGATCCCCTCCAAGAGTTCATATAGCATAAGGAAAGTTAATGGTCCTGAATTTTCTTTACCATTCTTTGTAAGTGAAGAGCAGTCCTCTTTGATTACTGTCACATATTTATTTATTTAATTATTTATTTATTTACTTTTTAAATTAATTAATTAATTAATTAATTAATTAATTAATTAATTAATTAATTGATATGACTTTTATATCACCCATCTAGCCCTAGGGCTACTCTGGGCGGTTTACAACATGGAATCACATAACAAGCTAAAAAAGGAATACATTAAAAATACAAGGAGCATAATAAAATATACATAAATCAACAACAATAAACTAAAATTTAGCTAAAATGAAGATAAAAACAGTAGGAGATTGATAAGACGGGGGGAGATAAGCAGTAAAATGAATGGTGTCTTATTGGATGTTTGAGAAATCAGGAAAGGCCATTCTATACAACCAGGTCTTCAGTAGATTTTTAAAAAATTGAAGTGAGGATGACAGCCGAATTTCAGGGAGTAGATGGTTCCATAACTGGGGAGCAACCACCAATAAGGCCCTACTCCTTGTTACAACTTTCCGGGCCTCCCTTGGGGTTGCAACTCCTAGGTGTCCTGCCTGGCTAGCACGGGTGATCCTGGCAGTTCTTCTTGGGAGGAGCCGCTCTGTCAGATACTGAGGTCCCAAACCATTTAGGCTTTTTTTGGGGGGGGTACTAGTTTTTCTTGCCAGAACTTACCTTTCTGGTGGGTGGTGTCAGGTCTATTTCTCCTGGCCATTTTTGGCTTATATTTTATTATGCTTTTGTATTTTTATGATGTTCTGTGTTTGATTATATTGGGATTATAGTTGGGTAGTTGCTTTGGGTTACGTGCTGTGCACCGCCCAGAGTTCACTATGGGAAAATAGGGTGGTCATTAAGTACAAAAATAAATAAATAAATAAATAAATAAATAAATAAATAAATAAATAAATAAATAAATAGTATCTTAACATTTGTCAAATTCTGAAGTGCACCTCAAAGGAGTGGATCAAACTATAAATTGCTCATATCTCAGAACTTGTGAAATTAATCAACAGTATGCTGTAATGATGTTAATTTTTTTCTTGTATGTTCTGTGGTTGTTAATTCAGAATCTGCCCTTTCTCTCTCCTCTCCTCTTCCCTGCTCTGTTTCTTCCTCCACATGCATAGCTGCTTGAATGCCATTCGGGTCCTCCAGAAAAACGGGCATGTCCCAAGCGACCCTTCTGTCTTTAAGTCCTATGCAGAATATGGCCATTTTGTGGATATCCGGATAGCAGCATTGGAGGCAGTGGTTGACTACACAAAAGGTTATTTTTCTTTTCCATTGATTAAGTGCATCATACAACAGGCTTGTGATACTTTAAAATCACTCGTAGGCTTTATTTATTTATTATTTATTTATTTATTATTACCTGGCAGAGCGGATCGCCCAGCGGCCACCTTCGTCCCGACCGGTTCGGCAGTCGCGGGCGCACTCACTTCGGGTTCCAACTCACCGAGAGGCCAGGCGATTTCTCACTCGAAATCGGGCCTTCTCGGTCGCTGCTCCATCCATATGGAACAGCCTACCCAGCGAAGTGCGCTCTGCAGAGTCCCTGCTGGCCTTTCGTAGAGCGGTGAAGACTATTCTATTCCGCGAGGCCTTCGGTGACCCAGTTTAGTTTAGTTTAGTTAATCTCTCCCTTTTTTTTTTTTTGCCGCCATCCCCCCCGGGGCTCTGTTATAGCAGCAGTAAGGTTTGTTTAAAGGGTGCTCCCTGCTGCAATTTTCCTTTTAATCTTTATGTAAGTGCTAGTCTATTTGTCCTACTCGTTCTTGTATTGTGTTGTACCTTTGTTGACTTGCTCAACCATGTTAGCCGCCCAGAGTTCCCCCCGGGAAGATGGGCTGGATATAAATTTAATAAGAAAGAAGAAGAAGAAGAAATTTATTTATTTATTATTGAATTTATACCCCGCGTCAGTTCCTAGTTTTTCTTTCCCGCCCTTCCAGCATGATGAAAATAACTAAGAAATGCAGCCCGGATTGGTACAGTACAGATAGAGCACCTCATCACCTGCTCAAACACACTTCAGACTTGTGGGAGCTTTTGTGTTGACTTTCCTGTTGCAAACATCTGCATGTAGTATTTATTCCAGGTCACACACTTGGTTCACACCCAGGACTGCCATGCCTCACTTTCTGTATGTGAACTGAGTGTGATCTATTACACATTCACTTTCTTGAACCTAAGAGGCTTTTGAAATAGTTGCCAGCTTGCTCTGGTAGTCCTTTGTATGCTAGCAGTGCATTTGCCATTAAAAGTGTGATGGGCTTGACATAACTATAGTCGCATTGACAGCTTGCGCCGATATATAGATACACTTAAGCCTACCTTGCAAGGTGGCAATTTTGGACAGTGCTGTATGAATTCTGTGTTTGGATAATTATGATTTTTGTAAGGTGGCCTTTGCTGTCTACAGTGGAAATATCAGCAATCAAAGTTGGATTTTATAAATGTAAATAACTGTAAAAAAAACTCAAAAGAAGGAAGAACCAAGAGAAAATCTGAATATGACCAGAACAAAACATTTGTAGAGTCCCTCTGCTCTCAAAATTCTAATAGTGATACATTATAATGCATCTATTCATGGTAGTTCCACAAACACTGTTTTATATATGCAAACTTGGTGGTTGAAATTTGGCAAGTCAGTTCCTCTATAAGATCCATTGATTCTAATGGGCCTATAAAGCTCTAATGTTGATTTACCGCCTCCTTCCTATATACCTACCCAGCAATTAAGATATGAAAGAGCCATCCCTCAAGGAGGTAGTTTTTCAGCCCTAATTTTGGGCTGAAAAATCCGCCTGGCGCCAACATTGGTCTTCCTGTTCCAGAAGTTTTTAATTGATACAACATAGACTGGGGTCCTTTGATGGCAATTTTAGTGATGATTTTAGTATAATGCCACTGTTGTTTTAATTATTTATTGATATTTTATGTTTAACTGTTTTAATTTCTTGTTGTAAGCCGCCCAGAGACCTTTGGGTAGTGGGCGGCATATAAGCTGTAAAAATAAATAAAAATAAATAAATAAATAAATAAACTTGGTGGTTGAAATTTGGCAAGTCAGTTCCTCTATAAGATCCATTGATTCTAATGGGCCCCCATGTTTAAAATGACTGTATATACTCGAATGTAAGCCTAGTTTTTCAGCCCTAATTTTTGAAAAAAAAGTCATTTTAAAGGCAAGATGTTTAAAAAAATGACTTTTGACCCCCATGTTTAAAATGACTTTTTAAAAACTCAAGCACTTGCCTCGGTGGCTAAAAGTCATTTTAAACATCACACACACACCCAGCTCACAAAGGAGGAGCTGCCAGGCCCTGCTGCATTTCCCACCGTAGGCTTATACTTGAGTCAATAAATTTTCCCAGGTTTTTGGGTTTAAATTAGGGCCCCCGACTTATACTCGGGTCGACTTATACTCGAGTATATACGGTACTTAACATAGAGGTTTGCAACTGCAGTAAGCCCATTTGCATCAGTGGTACTTATGGAGGCGTTGACTCACTAGATTCCCACTGATTTAATGGGCCTAACTCCAGCATGATGTATTATGCTTTTTTTTTTTTAAGCATTTGAGGCAATGGATTCTGGTTAGCTATTCTGATCACATATTTTTGTCAGTTCCATTATCTTGATTAATGGGTCCTATATTTGTCTTTTATAGTCGACAGAAGCTATGAGGAACTTCAATGGCTGCTTAACATGGTGCAGAATGATCCTGTACCATATGTCAGGTTAGTCACTGCAGTGGCAGCCAAAGCTATATAATTTCCATTTACTATGTTTTTTGAAGTAGACATTTGTTAAGTAGCTACTGTGTTTCCCCGAAAATAAGACACTGTCTTATATTTATTTTTTCTCAAGAAGACACACTAGGGCTTATTTTCGGGGGATGTCTTACTTTTGTTGAGTATAAGATGCTTGAATGTCAGCCCTGCACACAACCATAGCCACGCCCATCACTAGGTCTTATTATCAGGGTAGGGCTTATATTTAACAAATGCATAGAAATCCTGCTAGGGCTTATTTTTGGGGAGGTCTTATTTTCGGGGAAACAGGGTAGTTATGTGCCATCAGGTTGGAACTGACTTGCAGAAACCCTAATAGGGCTTTCAATGTATGTCAAATATTTAAAAAGTGATTTTAATGATTATGCTCCCCCATATCTCTGCTGAATATCAGGAGATTGATTACTGGGCTGGAGCACCTCCCTTATGAAGAAAGGCTACAGCATTTGGGGCTCTTTTATTTATTTATTTGTTGCATTTCTATACCGCCCATCTTCCAAAAGGAACTCTGGGCGGTTTTAGTCTGGAAAAGTGGCACCTGAGGGGGGACATGATTGAGACATACAAAATAATGCAGGGCATGAGTGAAGTGGATAGAGGGACACTCTTCTCCCTCTCACAAAATACCAGAACTAAAGGACATCCACTCAACTTGAGGGTTGGGAGAGTGAGAGCAGACAAAAGAAAATACTTTTTTACCCAGTATGTTGTTAGTCTGTGGAACTCCCTGCCACAGGATGTGGTGATGGCATCTGGCCTGGATGCCTTCAAAAGGGGATTGGACAGATTCCTGGAGGAGAAGTCCATCACAGGTTACAAACCATGATGGAGATGTGTAATCTCCGGTCTTAAAACCAGGGTGCTTCAAGGGGCCAGATGCAAGGGAGCAGTATCAGGAGATAGATTTCTAGTCCCATGCACTCCCAGATGCATTTGGCATGGGCACTGTGAGATACAGGAAACTGGATTAGATGGGCCCTTGCCCTGATCCAGGATGGCTCTTATGTTCTTATGAGAGCCTTCCTAATTGTTAGAGCCGTGTGAAAATTGGACCAGTTACCTCAGGAGGAAGTGAGCTCTCTAACATTGGAGGCATTCACGAAAAAGCTAGGCAGCAGCCGTCTGTCAGATATACTTGAACATTGAGCAGCAAGTTGGACCCAGTGGCATTATAACGGCTTCATATTCCAGTATCCCGTCATTCTGTGTTTCTCCGTCAAGAGTCTTTCCAGTAAGGCAGCTCAAACGAGTCACATAAAAATATATTGATTTTGTTAGAATTCAGAAAACTCAAAACAGTCAGTGTGCATCATATTCAATCTCTGTTTTCATCCAGTCACATCCGGTATCCCTTAGCTTTAGAAATAGAGACTGAAACCCCGTTGGGTGGCTTCTGTCTATAAAATAGGAATGATACCACTACCAGCAGATTGTCATTGATTAAAGGCTTTCTTGTTCAATTTTGGGCTGCACCAAGTTTGTCTCAGCACATGCAAGCCGCAGGCACCCCAGAATATTTTTTAAAAGGGAAGTCTTTCATCAGCATCAGTCTGCCACCAGCAATGATGTCATTCCCATTGCGCAGGCTGTGTGAATAGGATTTTGGGCCAGAAATATACTGTGCCGTCTTGTTCTCATGTGGTATGACAGTCCTTTCAGAACAGAACAGCAAAATCTTTCTCTTGCCGCTAAAATGTCAGTAATGTTTTGTTACTGCCTGAGTCAACAGACTACCAGTTTTCAGGGTGGAGCCGAGGATAGTTTATGGCTTTTGAGCAACAGGGCAGCACTTCTCCATTTGCCTAGGAAATTAGGATGAGTGTTGTACTCTCAGCAAAACCCCAAGGTTAGTGAGAACGTAGCAAGTTTCATGTGGCTATACTACCAACTACCCACACTTCTTGGAGGGAGCGTTCCTCCTGGTTTTAAAACCATGGCCTTAGCTGGAGGAGTTTTAACAATATTTCTCTTTTCAGAAAGAAAGAAAGAAATCCACACTAGTTCAGTGTCATGAGGCAAAGTCATTCACTGTTATATTTGGACACCTATGAAAATATAAATTGGTTTCAAGTCCACGATTGGAGGACAAAGATTATAAATGATACGTTTGTAGCTGAACGTTTTGCCTGTCGGTGTTAAGTTTAGAGGGTTTACCAGTACGAGTCTGTACCCCTAGTGACCTGCATAATGACAACCTTTGAACACTGCGGCCTCTTTTCAGGTTTTTCCTTCTTGGTTTCTTTTCTCGTTATTTCAACCGACCATTACAGTTCCCGAACTTTTTCTTTAAAGTGATCGTTCAATATATTTTTAGAACCTTGTGTGTAAGTACGTTGAACTTGATTTCCTGAGATGTTTGCACCAAGGACCTTGTAATCCTGATGTGAAAGTATGGCTGTGGAAAAGAAACCAAAGAAAATGAAAAAATGCAGAATTAGAAATGTAAGCTTCAATCTGGGTTGAAAATGTGTTATTTTCTTTTAGGCATAAAATATTGAGCATGTTGACACAGAATCCACCATTTACGAAGAACATGGAATCTCCATTGTGCAATGAGGCTTTAGTGGATCAGCTGTGGAAACTTATGAATTCAGGTTAGTTGTTAAAGTATTGTTTGCCTTTTTAAGCCATTCTCTTTACACAGCAGTGCAAGGATTGTTCTGGTATTATTATAATTATTTAAAAAAATGTGTTACTTCCGTCACCAAATGATTGATTGATTGATTGATTGATTGATTGATTGATTGATTGATTGATTGATTTAACACCAATCTTCCCGAAGGAATATGTGCTTTTGTGGTGTTTTATCCACACCACCAATCAGAAACATGGAGGCACTTCTGACATTTCCCATTTTTAACCCTGTCTGAATCAAAGGAACAGGCGATGGAAGGAATGGTGCTTCTATAAACGTGCACATTTCTTGGCACTTTGGTTTTACCAGTCTGAGGAACGCCTGTAGAAATTACAGGACAGTCCTTCAAAAAGAATTGAAGTGGAATTGTCAAAGCAATTGTTTGACAGCCAAGATGTTAGAAACAATTTGAAATTGCCGAAGTCACGGTCGCCAGCATTCTTAGACAGAAGTAATTCTCACTGCATGTAGTAGGACATTTGACTTTGTTTTATTCCATTTGTATGGTACATTTCTTTGCAAAATTCAAAGCAGTACTCATGCAGTTCCTACACCGTCTTCTTTCTAGCCACTGACCAAAAGGTTGCTGCATCAGATCCTTCAATCCTTACTGTGTGTCATGTGTACTCATATTCTTTGGTTTTTGCTTTCCATCGCCATATTGTAGTACACAGGGTTGTCTTTGGGTCAGTACTGGATTCGTCATACTGTTGAGTATGTTAGTAATAGAAGCAATGGGTTCAGGTTACAGGAAGCCAGATTTTTGCTGACCATCAGGGAGGCCTTCCTAACTGTTAACAGCAGCATGGCAATGGAAGAGTTAACTCAAGAGGTGGTGAGTGCTCCAACACTGGAGGCATTCAAGAGAAATTTAGATAGCTACTTGTCAGATATGGTCTGGTTTGTATTCCTGCCTTGAGCAGGGGGTAGGACCTTTTAGCCCCCTTCCAACTTCATGATTCTAGGGAGGGAAGGCCCCAGGGGATGCTGAGAAGGTCCTGAATTGGACCAATTGCAACCCCCCACCTACCCCCTACTTTGCGAGCCAGCCAGCCTGAGCTGTTTAATTGCTGAGGCAGTTGATTGCTGTCACTTCTTCCCCCAACTACCACCCAGATGATCAAATGCTGGCTAGTGGGGCATTCAAAGTGGGAGCCTGCCAATCCCCCGCTCCCCACCCACTCTTGGTGTCCTTCCAACTTCATGATTTGAAAACTTTGAGGACCCCTGTTCTAAGGGAACAGGTGCTGAGAAGGTTGATTGGGAAATGTGGTGCGGACTCATGAGTTTAACTCTCAGTGATTGCTGTTTTCTGAATTTAAATGGGTAACAAGCCTGCCAATACTCTCACTTTCACTCTTTGTCTCCCTGTTCCACCCTTGGAAACTCAGCTTTACTCAACAGAGGGAATAGTCTTACAAATTTGGATTCCTATGACATCTCTCTTCATTGTTCTGGTCAGACCTTGAAACTAGGTTGTCAGGTAATAACAGAGCAGAGGGATCCTTTTTCTACATGACACGGAACAGTAGCATTCTTGGGAGCAGACTCACAGTATGGTCAAATATCTGGGTGGGGAAGGTGGGCAGGGTAACAGTGCTAGTCTGTTGGATCAGAAACAAGAGATTCTTAGGGCACCCATTCATCTGAAGAGGTGAAGAGGATCACAGAAATGTGTGTCAAATAAAACTTGGTAGCATTTAAGATGCCACAAGAGCTCTTGGGGATGTTGTTCAGTTGCTGAATTAGAATTCTTCCTGCCCAATGATTGTTACAGCAGGGGTGGGACAAGTTGAAGAGGATTTGGGTAACGATGCAGGCAACAGCTACCTTGAGTGTGGTATCATGAATTCAGAATTATTTTGGAAATGTAATCCAATTTGTAATGATTGCAGAGGACAAAAGTTGCCAACTATATAGAGTGGACCCTTGTATAACAAACGGTTTGTATAACATAAAATTTGTACCACATAAAAAATTCCAGAGATAGGGGAAATTTGCTTAACAGAAATGTCTATGGGATGAATCTGTACAACATAAAATGGAATAAGTCTGTTTTCAATGCAATCCTATGGGAAATTTGTATAAAGGAAAATTTGCTTAACAGAATTTCATGTGAAATGAATTAATCCCTTTGTACAAGGTACCACTGTACTCTAGTTGCATTTCGTACCTTCCTATTGGAGTTCATGTGCCAATAAACTTGATCAGTGTGAAAAGACAAGAGGATGCTTCTTCAAACAGCATTTAATTAATTATGGCATTCGCTGCTACAAGATGTGGTGATGGCCGGTAGCCTAGATGGATTTAAAGGGGGATTAGGCAAGTCCACGGAGGATAAGTCTATCAATGGTGTTAGTCATGGTGTCTTTAAGGAGCTTCCAGTTTTATCAGAGTTCCAGTATCCTGCTTCCCACTGTGGCCAACCATAGGCTTCTTGGAAGCCCACCAGCAAATCCTGATGGCTTTAACTCTGTCCTACTTGTGCTCTCCCACAACGACTATTCAAAGGCAATACTCATGCCTCTAACAGACACTGGTTATATCTGACTTGCATCGTACAGAGAATGTTGTTCGGGGGAAACTCATTATGACTTTTTCTGGAAAGGACCTTGAATTAGATCCTTGTGGTTCTTTTCCTGGAAGATCTGCGTGATCTTACAACCGTGCCCCCTTTGTCCCCCATACATATCCCCTCAGGAAGCAGAAAAGTTCCACCAAAAAAGTCACCCTTCAATTAAGTTTATTTTTTTTTATTTGTACCAGAACCCTCTTATAGTACAAATTGGTCTTCAACATTTGGCCTGTTTTATTCTGCTTACTTTAAAAAACTTTAATATGTATTCTTCCAAGGGACATTAATGGTTGTGTGCTCTCTGTGCATCATTATTTTTAGTGCCTCAAAGCTTACAGCTGCACCAGCAGGCAGCTGAAACCATGTGGGGCTAGATGATGAGACCTGCCTCAGTTAATTTTTTGGAAAGATTTACCAGATGTGAAACTCAGGAAGTAAACAGTTTGGATCTTGCCGCTAGAGAGTTTGTGTTCCTTCCCCACCCCACCCCCACCCCACCCCGTCAAGAGAATTCATTGCACAAAGTTAGTCGTTAACTCGCTGACCTTGTTCTAACAAAAGGAATGATAGTAAGGGATGCGTTTGATTTTTGATATGTTAACTTTGTACATCTCAGGAAATTGTAGGCCTTTCACTTATATCATACTTTCCATAAAGAGCATTTGCAAAGTCCCACATGCCAGTAAGAATATTTATAAGGACCTCCCCCGCACCAGCCAAGCCTTAAGGGAGACTTGTTTAAAGCTTCTTAATACCTAAGAGACCGCAGAGGGGAACATATCTCTGTTTTTCTTATTGCATATCTTGTGAGTATGAAGGGTCAGAATCTATGAGACTCAAGTCAATGGATCCCTTAGCATTCAATTTTTTTTTACAAATATCTAATAGTAATTACATTTTAACTTCTTGGAAAAAAATAAAAATAGGTTATGGGCGATACCTTTATAGACCACTATTAAAAACCATCTTCTGTAGCCATGGAATTTAAGAACCTCTAAGAGTTACATCCTGGTAAAGCACATCTTTTACCAAGTCTGAACTTCTGGGACCTGCTTTGAAGAAGAGATATGTAAACTCGAAAGCTTGCAATGTTCCTTGTTTTTTTATTATTTTTAATAGTGGCCTATAAAGGTATCGCCTATAACCAATTTTTGCAATTGTGTTTTGTGATGGCCACATGGCTCAATCCCCTTTTTGCTTTGTTGGAAAAAGCAGTATCTTATTTAATAGCCATGAAGTTGTTTGCTGCCGGTCAGTTAAGATAAAATTGCACAGCGTTTTTGTTTGTTTTTGTTATTTCACTAATTCCACACATGAAGAAATTAATGCTTCAGCAGCATGTTTTCTTTAGATACTGTAGAGGACATTACCTTCTTAATGAGGATTGAGTGATTTGTTAAAGGATAAGGTGAAAAAAAATCTCTAGTTTCTTATCTTTTGGAGACGTTTCAGGTTTGGATGACAACAACAGTAGATTAATTTCATTGTGTTTTCCCATATATTTTGAAAAGTCTTACGGGGCAAAGAGGTCTGTGTAGTCATACTTGTATCATGCACTGCAGACTCGTGATTCTTCCAAACAGGAGTCTGTCTAGTGATTTTCCTCTATGCTAAGTTTTGTTTGAGACATATGCCTTTCAGTTTTCTCCTCTGAAAACTGTCCACCAATAAACTGCTAATGCAGGAAACTTTCAGATACATCTTTTTGCTTGTCTCCATAGTAAAAGCAACTGGATGTAGTTGCTTTCAAGTCCTGGCAAATGATAATGGAAAATGATTTTTGCCCTTTAGCTATGATCAAAAATGAATTCAGTGTGGAGACATTGGTGATTGGATTGAATCCATCAAATTGATGAGGAATCCACCAACAACTAAAAATGCCAGTAGCTTGGCTACTTGAAGGATCATATCACCCCATGCAGATGTAATCAAAATTATTCAACCCCCATTGCAAATCTGGTTTATTGTCAGAATGTACAGACTTTCAGCTGTTTGCAGTGCACAAACCACACAAAAGCAATTGAAAGAGCTCAACACAACCAATGCTGCAAGTGAATTCAACTGAAAATGCAACTTCTAATGAATGCCGCAACCTCACAATTATTCAGTCCCCGTGAAGAGGATCTCTCGCAGTTCACTGCTGGCAGAGGCAGGCCACCTGACTGATGTACAGACAAAAGAAAATATTTTTTAGCCAGCGTGTTGTTAGTCTGTGGAACTCCCTACCACAGGATGTGGTGATGGCATCTGGCCTGGATGCCTTCAAAAGGGGATCGGACAGATTCCTGCAGGAAAAGTCCATCACAGGTTATAAACCATGATGGAGATGTGTAATCTCCAGGCTTAAAACCAGGGTACTTCAAGGGGCCAGATGGAGGAGAGTGGTATCAAGAGACAGATATCTAGTCCCAGACACATTTGGCGGGGCCACTGTGAGATACAGGAAGCTGGACTAGATGGGCCTTTGGCCTGATCCAGCATGGCTTTTCTGAAGTTCTTATGTACTGCTTGGGGAAGAAGCCCCCAGCGCCATGTGGAAACTAGTAATTGCCCAACTGGCCAGAGCGGAGGGGCATAGGGCCACAAAGCATTTGGGGGAGGGTGTATGAAACTATAAATGGGATGAATCCCCCTTTCTGGTTTTGATCACAGCTGTATGAGCCTTCCTGGCTTTTAAGATCTTCTTGGGAGGTCCTTTTCTTGGTTCCATCATCCCAAGTTCCTTTGGTGAGGACCGGAGAGAAAGTTTTCTCAGTGACTGTTCAGGGTTGAGACCCACTGCCCTAAATGAACACTAGTTGTTCATGCTTCTTCAGTGTTTAACCCAAAACCTAAGGGGTACACAAAAAGAATGTCAGATCTGTTTTTGGCAGATGTTATCCTTCCCGGTTTTATGGTGCACCGGTTGCTGGGTTGGAGGTCAGAAAAGTAACATATTATTACTATAAAGTGGAATTTTCTGTAGGGTTCGATAGAAGAGCCAGGTGGTGAAACTGCTGCTTGATCCAGCTTGATTTAGCAACTTTGGAATTACAAATAGCTGTTTGTACTGCTGAACGTAAACCCTTGGCTCAAGCTAAAGTTTGGCAAGGCGCAGATTGTTGCTAATAATATTTCTAAGTATATCCTTTTCCAGCAGGGAAGCCTTTACTCCCTTGATATTAACTATGCTGTAACAAGCACCGCATTGTGTTGAAGGCCCGTGTATGAACTTGTGTCATCTTGTTCTGCACAATTCCCTTTATTTGGGAGTGGACCTGGTTGTAAAATCCCAGCTTGGTTCTGTTGGGGGGGTATTGATGATCATTCCGCTTACTTTGCATTTGTTGTGATCAGAAATTAAGCTGCAACCCAATTGTGAGCTGTAGCGATGCAAAAAAAAACCCCAACCCACGATTATTGCTAATCAGTGTGGCCTCTCCCATTATGTGGTGCAAAGTGATGAGTGTGTGTGTAGGAAGAATGCCTCATTTCTTAAAGCCCTGATCGATCCTGGCTGAACTAGGCTGAGAAGGCACACCTCTTTGTAATGTGAGAAGATGACTGAGAGGCGTTGCTTTCTCCCCTTCCTTTATAGGTACCTCCCATGACTGGAGGCTGCGTTGCGGTGCCGTTGACCTGTACTTCACGCTCTTTGGTCTCAGCAGGCCTTCCTGTTTGCCCCTGCCAGAGCTTGGATTGGTCTTGAACCTGAAAGAAAAGAAAGCAGTGCTAAACCCTACCATCATCCCTGAAGCTGGGGCAAGCGGGCCTGAACCTCCCAGCAGTCTCAACAATATGGGCCAAATAGTTGGCTTCCAAACTATGGTAAGCAGTTCTGTGTTCTTTCAGAGCTCTACCCAGGGCTCAGTTTCCTTCAGTTTACCATTGTTTCTTTTTTAATGCTCCATTACCTTCTTCTCTGTCAGATCCTCATTTTTTTCCACATACAGTGGACCCTTGTATAACAAACAGCTTGTATAACATAAAATGTGTACAACATAAAAAATTCCGGAGATAGGGGAAATTTGCTTAACATGCCTATGGGGATAATCTGTACAACATAAAAATGGGATCACTCCATTTTCAATGCATTCCTATGGGAATTTGTATAAAGGAAAATTTGCTTAACACAATTTCATTTGGAACGAATTAATTCCTTTATACAAGGTACCACTGTACTATACAGTGGTACCTTGTATAAAGGAATTAATTTGTTCCAAATGAAATTCTGTTAAGCAAATTTTCCTTTATACAAAGTTTCCTTTAAACAAATTTCCCATAGGAATGCATTGAACACAGATCACGACCATTTTTATGTTGTAGGGATTCGCTCCATAGATGATTCTGTTAAGCAAATTTCCCCTATCTCCGGAATTTTTATGTTGTACAGATTTTATGTTATACAAACCATTTGTTATACAAGGATCCACTGTGTTGTTCACTGCCCTGAGTCCCCTTGGTGAAAATTGGGAAATAAATAAATAAATAAATAAATAAATAAATAAATAAATAAATAAATAAATGTGCCTTGTTGCCAGTCATAAATCTGTTCTGTGTCTTCTCCAAGAGACATGCCTGTATAGTGTGCTTATCTGCACCCACACTCTGCTGGTTGATTAATTAAGAAATTAATGTTTTTCTCATTCATTTTCATTCAGAATGTGAGCTTGTCTGTGTCTTTTTATAAAAATGTAAAATAGACCACTGGCAGAAAAAGTTTTGATGGGCAGTGCTACAGATTTCTATAATATTTGTCTCTTGGCAAACTTTAAGACCTTTTGGTCTTAACATCTAGGCTGACATGATAATGGAAATACATTGTACCTTGGATAACAACTGCCCCGGATAACGAATAATTTGGATAACAACTGCAAATTTCCGGGTATAGGACTGCCTCTGATAATGGACTGGGCCTCTGATAATGAATTTCTAGGTATAGGTCTGCCTCAGATAACAAATGTCCAGCATGCATCAGTAAAAAAGAGTTATCCTGGGTGGCATTGCATCTGTACCTTTAAAGTGCACTTTATAAAGAGTTTTGAGCAAAAAACCAGGTGTCTTGTGCCTTTTTCCTAGGCTCCAGAACGGATTAAACAGTTTCCCATTCATTCCTATGGGAAACCGTGTTTCGGATAACAACGTGTTTCGGATAACGACTAACCTCGGAGAACGAATTACCGTTGTTATCCGAGGTACCACTTGTATATGTATTTCAAAAGAGATGCAGTATTAAATGCCTTCTGTGGAAATTTCACCACACCTGACTAGAAAGATCCAGTTGCTTTTATATCAGTCACAATCAAATGATTTGTTCACATCATCTCTTCATAAGGCCCAGTGCTCACCCAGAAAGGGATCTATCATCTGAAAACTAATTCTGTAAGAAATGTCCCTTATTGTTCATGGCGTTGTGTTAGATAATTTGGCAACTATGGAGAATTAAAGCCTTTCCCATTGTATTTAACTATATAACACCTGGTTTATCTAAAACCACATCTGCAGCTGCATAGGGGATACTATGTGAAAAGTCTTTGAATCGATACATAAATCATTGTTGCTATTTTTGCGGTGTCTAGCATTTTCTATGGATGAAATACTTCTACATTTTTAATTGGTTTTTCAGGAGGAGGACCATCTTCTTAAGGAAAATGTAGTAACTCCCCTTCCTCATCAGCAAGGGTTGAAGCGGAAGGCAGACACACCTCTTGGGTCTCCGTTAGAGCCAGGCCAGATCCTTGAGAAGGCTGAAGACAGTAAAGTCAAACTCAAAATAAGAGTAAGCAAATATTGGGTAATTGGGGTGCTTCCTTAAAGGGACCGCTTTGCCAGGCGTTGGCCGCTAGCCCTGCTGTAGGCATCTGATGGTACCACAGGTCACATAAGTTTTTAAGCTGATTAATCAACGCTCCTTCCAATTTATTTTCTCTTGTTATAGTTTTCAAACTCCCAGGAGGAAGAAGAGATTGATATGGATACTGTTCATGATAGTCAAGCTTTTATCTACCATCATCTGAACATGCTGGAAAGACCATCAACACCAGGTAGGTTAAATTGTGGCATATATTAGTGAGATGCTATCCTGCTTGTAAATTTCATGTTTCCTTTTAGTCTGGTTCTTAATGCTCTTCCCTTCATTCAAGTGGAGCATACACTTGCTATAAAATACAAGAAAAAATTATGTCTGGAACCTCTAGAAATTATTTGATAGACTTCAAAGTGGAGTAGAAAGATAAAAGAATAATCAAGTAAAATTAGGCTACTTAGATTTAGGACAAATTTTCTGTGAATGTGGAGAAGGTCCATCAATGCAGCATTTATGTGGTGTAATATTTGCAGAGGCCTTCCCTAGTTAGTGGGTTTCCCCCTTCCCTGAGCCATTTGAAGGGGGTACCTTTTATTATGGTTTCTATTTTGCCCCCCTCCAAATTTGGGGATATTTCATTTTAAAATTCTTATGGATGAGGTGTTTGCCATCAAATAAATTTGCTAATGGGTATTTTAAATGTGTTTTATATGACTTTTAAATAGTATTTTATGAGCAACCATTTTGTAAACCTCTCCAGGTAGTGCAGTTTGCACTAAGGGGGTGGTAGAGAAATATAAAAAATGAATGAATGAATGAATGAATGAATGATGCCCTAATATGTTAAAAAGATATAGTATATAACTGAGATAACAATATTGAATAATATTGTTAATATGCATATCTTTATTGAATAAAGAAAGAAAAAAGCATAACTGTTCGCTATCTTCTCAAGCACTTAGACCCCCTAAAAGACTGATAGAACTGACTGAAAATTCCCCCAAGTCAGCCTATCCCTGTGATGCTTCTGTTAAGGAGGGCCCTAACAGTCACTTCCTTTGTGTCCCTGAAATATGTTCCTCAAAGAAGGACAAAATAATTATCACAGCTGACAAGCCTGCCCAACTCACCTTCATCTGAGTTGGATGCAGATCAGGTGGGCAAATAGCATCATGGACTTTCCCAAGTGTCTTGGATCCATTCTCGGGCAAGATCAGCTGGGATTCAATCACATGTAGCCTCAGGTGCTAAAGGGACTTCCAGTTCTTGATGAGGCATCCAGGCTGGAGTGTGTGAGAGCAATTTCACCCTCAGAAACCAGCTGTACTTGGTTCCAAGCGATCACTGCTAGAAGTCTGAATCAGCCTTTTGGTTATCACACGTGGTTCCATTGGATGGCACTCAAGAATGCCAGCAAAAAGGTACACATTTTTGCACAAGCATTACCATAGACTTTAGACAGACTCTGTGCCACATCTAGTAGGATCTATTGTTAGTTGTCCATCGCTTGGACTTTAGCCATCATCCTTGCCCCTCCCACTCAATTCTCAGAAAACCAAAGAGCCAATCTGAATCTGTTTGGTAGGAGCAATTCGGGTGACAGTCATAGGCAGTCCAAAGACTCTAAACCTCAACCAGGAATGGAAATGTAGTACTTAATCTCACAGAAGGAAGTTGGAGAACTCTGGGATCCAACTGCCTCTGTAGGCAGAGTGCCTTTACTGGAGTCTCCTTGCAGAGGCTCTGAGCACTAAAGCCCTACATGACATAATGTTGTGCTTCTTTCCTTTTATTTCCTTTTTATTTTGACAAGCTGCCCTAAATAACAGTTTACAAGGAATCAGAACATGAACCAGTTGTATAATTTATCAAGCAAAAGCTTTTGAGGAAGGCAGCATTCAACTACATTTCTTCAAATGCAATGGCCATTTGCCACAGGAAGCGCTCATATCTCAGCAGCAGAGCATATCATGGGCATGTAGAACGGGCCTGCCCAACAGGTAGACCGAGGGCTACTGGTAGCCCGTGAAGTGTTCAAAAGTAGCCCTCCAGCCATCAATTAAAAAGTGAGGGGATATGTTCTCCATCCCTCCCTGTCTCAGCCGAGCGGGGCAGTTCAAGCAAGGGCCATGGCGCATTGAAATCTGTTCCTTCAAGAACAGATTAATTGGTTTTCAATGCATTCCTGTGGGAAACTGCTGCTCTACTTACAAAAGTATGCATGTGCTCAGAATGGATAAAATTCATAAGTAGAGATTTTATTGTAGTAGCCCTCAGGTACTTTGGGCCGGAAAAAGTAGACCCTGGCCTTGAACAGCCCTGATGTAGAATGTCCATCCTTTGGTGTTTCCAGAGGACGTGAATTTTGGGTGACAAGGCTGGAAAGGTCCAGCCATGCTGGCTAAAAGATTCTGGGAGTTACATTCTACAAATATAAAATTTTGAAGCTCTGATTGCACAAGGCAATACTGAATTAGAAGGGCCAGTGCTTTGACTCAGTAAATGTAACCCCTCCTACATTTGTATGCCATCTATGCAGCAATGACTCAGTCCAGGCTGCTTGATTTTGGTATTTTTTTCAGCATTATCTTTTAAGACAGCAATCCTGTTTTACAACTGACTTGAGTCTGAAAGCAAAGAACTACTCACTGGACCTATGACTGGCAGGAGGGCTGAAATCTGTTCTGCTGAGTACATGCCCAACACTGATTAGTTGCAAAGGGGTATTAAACAAGAATCTCACTCAGCTTTGTAATTCACTAAGTTAACAAGAGGGTGGCAGCTGGTCTGAATGATTTGTAAATGGATTTAATTCAATTGTGAAGACCCAGAAGTGGCCTCTAGGATGCTTATTCAGATTTGATGTGTTTCCAGCAATGACTGGTGCTTTTCCTGTTCCTAAGCCAATTTTCTAACATATTCTTGTACCGTCTCAGCAGGATTCTCGGGGGGGGGGGTAGGGTGGCAGAAGAGATTGTTTTATTTTGCTAAGACTACTTAACACAGTTCTTCTGGGAAGTCTTAAACACAAGATTCATATACTGACAAGGCTGTATGATAATTCATACAGTATTTCTCTGTTTCAATGCTGTGTCATTTGATGGACCATAATAATTTTTCTGGTTTATGTAGCCCATGGACTTTTGATTTGAATCTTCCAAGAATCCCATATTTGCAGTCAGGGTACCATGAGCCCTATGGCTGATTCATCATCATTGGCACACCACCAGGGTCTTCGTTTGCCAGTAGCAAGCCAGTCCGGGGGAGTAGCTTGGGCAGTCTTTCCTTGCCTCTTCAGATAGCTGGCCACTCACTGACTGTGCAGGGAGAATCCCCTTCCCGTCATCTCGCCAGATTGGCCAGCTACTTGAAGAAGTGGGAAAGGGCAGTCTGACCTCTTTCCCAAACTAGCATGCCACCAACAAAGAAGGACCCCAGCAGCATGCCAACATTGGTGAGTGGGCCTGTCAGCGGTGGGGGAAGGGGGTGCCACAGTGTGACTTCTGAAAATGGCTGGAATTTGATCATCATTTGCGGGTGTGTTTTTCATGAAATGATGCATATACCAGCATTTGCAAAAACAGATGGGAAGACTGTGGGGTGGAGTTAACTGTCTCCTTCAAGTTTGTGTTGGCCCAGCAAGAGATCTCTGTCGGATTATCTTTAATGGACTAGATGTTGTACTTTGTTTTGCTTAAACTTTTGAATATCATTTCAAATAATGGATTTAAACGCAGAAACAATTCAACTAGTTTTTAATTTTTAAAAGTTTGGTGCATCTGTTGTACATTTGTCCTGTGATGTGATGTGTAAAGTGATGATGTAAACACAAAGGCTAATGATTTTGATCAAATATTGAAAGCACATAGTACATTTTAATGTTACATAGAAAAAATGATTTGCTGCTATTGAGATGTTCTGTAGAGATATAATGAACTGTCTAATAATAAGACTAGTCTATGAATCTAGTCAGTATTTATAGTTCTTAAGAATTTCGCAATACTTGTTTCGTGCTATTCTTGTACACTCTGATGGGTGGGGATATAAAATTATTAACAAGAGGTCCTGGAGAACTGTGCCAGGCCATTAACAGATGTTACTTCAGGGACCATTCTATCAACAGCTGTTTGCTCCATACTCTTTCATTTCAAGCAATCTGTTGTTATAAATGGGTGCAATGCAAGTCAGTGGAATTCAGGCCATTTGGCTTATATAGGTATGAACCCTGCAGCAAGGACATGAGCTATTTTAGACTTCACGTTTGTTCTGGATGACCACTGCAAGGCAGTGCTTGACCTCCAAAACTGATGTTTTTAAACTTTTCCCAACATGCCACTACTGTTCTACGTAGGGCTTAGTAGCCAAAACAGTCATGTTAATAAAACGTATGTGCAACTATCATCATGGCAGGTGTTCCCACCTATGTTTGGTGGGTTGTCAGCCTGCTAAATAGGGACCTGTTGCATGATTATCGTTGCCTGTCCAGATTTTTCCTGCACTCAGTTTTAGACCATGTGTTTCTAAGGTTGTTGTCAGTTGCACTCTTTAATCTTCTCAGTTCACCTCTGTTGAGTTTCTGATGTGGTAGACTAAGAACTTAGGGCCACTATGTGTGGTCAAGCATATATTGTATTCTTATCTAGAGAGCACTGTGGAAGCTGTTGTTGAGTGAAAGCTTTAAAAAATCAGACAACTAAACAAGGACCTTGAAAGCAGGAGTGTGTGTGTTGAGGAGCAGTGTGTATCTGGAGACTACTGGTTGATTTTTGAACAAACACAGGAGATTCAGCTCTGGTTAGGCCTCACCTTGTCCAGTTCTGGACACTACATTTCAAGAAAGATGCCAACAATCTTGAACACATTCAGAGGAGGGCAACAAGGGTGGTCAGGGGATTAGAGACCAAGCTCTAGGAGGGAAGACTGAAAGAACCAGTCATGTTTAGACTTGAGAAAAGAAGACTGCAGATAGATATGATAGCTACCACTCTTCCGCTACATGAAAGGTTTTCATAAGGAGCCTGTGTGGCCGTGTATGTGTTGTGAAGGTTCAGTTCTCAATCATTCCAGATTGAAGACTTGAAATAATGGGCTCAAGTTACATTTCAATTCAATATCAGGAAAAACTAACTGTTAGAGCAGCGCAACAATGGAACCAGTTGCCTTGGGCGATAGTGGGCATTCCAGTGCTAAGGCATTCAGAACAACCATTTATGAGATCTGCTTTGATTTGGACTCCTGCATTGAACCGGGGGGGGGGATGGACTTACAGGCCCCTTTCCACTCCATTATTCTATGGTTTTTATGATGGCATAAGCATTCTACCCTTTCATGTCACTAGTCACTTTTGAATACAGTCTTGGATTCTACCTGCACACTTTTTTCCCCCTCAGCACAATATAATTTTGCGTTCTGATTCATTTGCAAGCTGTTTCTGTTCTCTCATCATTTCATAAAAATGGGAATACAATAGCTCATGTCAAATAGCTGACATTAGAGGTTTTAATTTGATGAGTGTAGAAGTTAGTTCTGCCTTGTTTTATTTTTTAAGTCTACATACATCGGTAAACTATTTTGTACATTTTTTTTTTGAAAAGCAAAAATTAACACCATGCTATCTGTCTGTCCCTTCTCTTGTAAAATGTTAATTATAACTCTGCCCTAAATACAGTAGCTTTGAAGACATCAGTACAAACCATTTTTAAGCCTCTGATGTCATTCTAATAGGAAAAACAGATTTTATTTCCTATTAAATCTTCAAAAACAGTAGGGAGCGTTCCACCCTTTGCTTTGCATAGATCAAAAGAACCAGAAGACCAGATTGTTTTCTCATCTGAATTTTAACTTGTTCTATATTGCAGATTGAAAGAGGTATATATAATTTTGCATCCTCTTGTATGAAGACTATTCATGAGCACAGTCACTTGTTGGATTTATTAATAATGTATCTTTGTCCTTGGTTTCTTCCAAGGATTCAAAGCAACATCGTTGTTATAGTGTGGATTTTCCCATCCTGTTTATCTCCGGTTTATCCTCACAACTACCATGTGTTTAGTCTTAGATGTCAGTGAAACAGACTGCTTCAAAAGGTGGTGGAATATTTTCCATTGGAGGTTTTTACACAGAGATTGATTAACCAGGGATGCATTGGCTGAGGATTTCCTCCATCAGGGGTTTGGACTAGATAATTTTGGAGGTCCTTTCAATTGCACATTTTATGGTTCTACATGCATGGTTCCTTCCAGTTCTATATCTGTAAACATAGAAAGGTTCCTGCTACTAAGGAGTTTATAATCTAAAATAGACTGGGGAGATAGTGAGAAAGATAAATGCATGGGGGAAAGGATAAACAAACATATTAGATTAGTATTGGGAATTGAGGATTTAAGGAGTTTAAAACCAATTAATAGGACTGACTTATAAATGTATATGTTTAAGATTAGACTTTTGGTACAAGACTTCTAACAACGTATAATGTAGGTTCTATAAAGAAAAAAGGGAGGGTATTGCTTTATAAAAAAGGTAAATGGGGACCTGAATTAATTTAAAATAGTGAGATGTTCCTGGATTCATACTGTATCTAAGGGTACTAAAAGAACTTGCAGAGACAATCTCAACCTCTGCAGTATTTGAGAATTCTTGGATAACTTGAGGTCTTCAGTCAAGTGTTACCCCCATCTTTACAAAGGAAAGGACAGAGGAACAGAGTTACAACCTTGATAGATGATGCTGTCTCGTGATATTCTTGAAACCAAGTTGGTAAAAATTGGACTAGACAATGCTAGTTAGTTGATGTTGTAGCTAGCTGATGGCCAAGTGGCATGTTGGAACATTCTGTCATGGGTCCAGTTGTTTAGCATCTTTACAAATAACTTGGGTGAAGGCACGGATGAGATAACTAATTTTGCAGATAACTCCAAATTTGTAGGGGTACCAAATATATCAGAAAACAGAGCCAGGACTCAATGCAATCTTAACTGGTTGGGGAATTGGGCCAAAATGAACAAAATGAGTCTCAGCATTAAAAACTGTAGTTCCACATATAAGCTGGAAAAATTAGGTGCAGAAACGGGGCATTATAGGTGGCTTAGCTATAGGACATGTGAAAAGGACTTGAGGCATAGAAGACCATGAGCTAAATAGGAGTCAGCAGTGTAACCAGATGTCCAAAAAAGCAAATACTAGGTTGTGTTGGTAGAGGCATCAAAGAAAGGAACTGCTACTTCTAGAACCTTGTTGTGCAGTGGTTTAACTGTAGTACAACAGCCAAAACTCCTCACAACCCAGGTTCAGTCCCAGGTAGATGGCTCAAGGTTGACACAGAGAGTACCCAGCTCATTGGGAGGAGGGGAAGAGCAATGTGTAGCCTGCATAATTAAATTGTAAATCACCCAGAGAGTGCTTTGAGAGCTATGGGGCGATATATAAGCAGCACACTTTTTGTTTTCCTTGCTCATTTCTGCTTTGTTCAGACTTCACCTGGAATAATTTGTCTAGTTCTGGCAACACAGTATATGGGTAGTAACAAGGTGGAATATGTCCAGGAGAGGGGACAGAGATGGTAAAAAGTTTGAAACCCAAATCCTATCAGGAATGGTTGAGGGAGCCAACAATGTATTGCCTGGACAAGGGAAGACATGGTAGGCAATGTGACAGCCATGTTCAAATATATGAAGGGCTATCACAATTGATGATCATGGCAGCTTGTTTTCCTGTCACTCCAGCAGGTAAGAGGCAAAGTAATGGATTCAAATGACAAGCAAGGAGATCTTATCTAAACGTTAAGAGGAACTTGTTGAAAGAAAGAACACTTCAACAAAGTAATGGACTCCTGCTTTGGTACAGATTGGACTCAATGATCTTAGGGGTTCCTTCCAGCCCTACAGTAATATGATTCTATAATACAAGGGAAATTAGAATTTAGAGTTACTATGCGTCTTCAGATACCCAAGCCCTACCTCTGTGATTTTGTAATGTCCAGGGCCATGCTGTGTTTAAGTATTGCTTTGGAACTTTACTGACTGATGGTTCTGAGGTGCCATGGAATGCCACAGCGACTGCAGCTATTGTGTAGCCTGTGTAGCCGTAACATCAGGAGAAACAGTGGGAATACAACAAGCCGATTGTGGTTCTCCCAGTAATAAACATAGCTTGTTGTTACTTGTTGCTATCAGTTGTGCCTTCCATTGTCAGGTATATGGGAAGCTGTTGGCTTTTCTCTTCAGGGACTCCTTTCCCCCCTCCTGATTCCAACCATCTGTTTCGGAGTGAAAAGGAATAATTATGTTGGCCTCGGCACAACCAAAGCTAGAAGAAGTTGCCAAGTGAACAGGCTAGTATAATGCATATTCTGTTCCAAGTCATGCTAGCGATCACTTCAAAAGCAGGCTCCATCCAGCACCTCGCCCTCAGTGGTGGTTTCAGCCAGTTACTAAGAAAGTGTGATTCAGTCCTTTCAAGCCTTCAGAGAGCAGAGCACCCTGGAGGGCAGCAGGGCGTAGAAGACTGTCAGCACATTCTCTTTGAACAATATAAATAAAGGGAAGTCTTTGGAGCAATTTGTCAGTTGTGGGGATTGGGAATAATAATGGGTAACAGTCATGGAGAGTAGGGTATGGAGCCCCGGGATTTATAAGCAGCTACAGGAATACATTAGAAGGTGAAAATTGAGTTCAGGGGGAACACAACCATGAAGTGTGGGTATGGAAATAGTTGCCATTTGTGAGAGGCAGGTTTAGCTCATTAGCTGCAGCTGTATTCACAGGAGCTAACAGCACTTTGAAAGAAAAGTCATTGAGCTTCTGGGGTGGTCTGCAGCTCTGGCATTTCTTCAGACCTTACGATGGATATTTTCCTATCTAGATTCACGCTGTGCCAAAGTGGCAGTGAGATGTAAATGCTTCATCTCTCCCAATCTATCTGCACCAGCTTGGGCTTTTCTGCTCTGGGTGCTTCTGATGTGGCCTGAGAGCACTTTAAATGCCATTTGCGGAGTCAGTGTTGTTTTGGAGCTTTTTTTTTTTTTTTTGGCAGAACATCTACTGCCGAAGAAATGAAGATGATTAGATTTCATTGACTAGAATTAACAAAGTGAACTGTTTTGACCAAATGTCTTTGATTCTTCCCCAGCAGCCCAGAAAAA
The DNA here is from genome assembly GCA_029282475.1 of Phrynocephalus forsythii. Taxonomy (NCBI): domain Eukaryota; kingdom Metazoa; phylum Chordata; class Lepidosauria; order Squamata; family Agamidae; genus Phrynocephalus; species Phrynocephalus forsythii. The sequence continues at coordinate 107,239,630 of JAPFRF010000003.1, read as the reverse complement.
AACTGCAGGAAAAATATATACCTGTAGCTTACTTCCCATTACACTTCAGAAGATATTCTGAGAACTTTCACAGGTTTACTAATGCATCTTATGTATACAGTTCAATTAATCTTAGGCTCCATTCCTATGCAAAGTTTCTTAATTTCAGGCAAAAATCAAAGAAAAACAAAACAAAACAAAACAATAGAGTACAATCTTTACCAGATAGTTTAGCAGACCTACAAGTGAGCATACTGTATTTGGAAAACATGAAAAGCAAAAAATGAGTTCTTGGAACCTGATTCTTGCAAGAGGTCTCTGTAGAAATCTGGAGGTTCTCTGGTTCAGCTTGGTTTGCCTCCTCTTTAGTTTTCATGATTCTGTTCTTATTTTGATAGACTGCAAGGTTCATTGTGTACTTTTGCAGCTGCTTTCTAAACTTGTGTTTTGAAAGGACTCTGAAATCTGGTATGGTTTAGCGTGTGTTAGATGTGTGTACCCGAATCATCAAGGGTGCACTTTTTATGTTCACGCAGTGAATTGTGGATGACAGCTTCATAGTTTGAATGTAAGCTTGTAACGTAAAAGCTGTAATCATGTGGTCCGAGGTTTGACTGGGAATAGAACAAGGCAAGAAACACATCACATTAAAGAGATGGTAACACCGAAGAGATAATATACTCAGAATTTCTAGGAAGATTATAGTAACATATGAAGCTATCTACAATGTAGTCTCTTCATATATTAGAGAGCCTTATCACTTCTGTGTGATCTTTCCAGTCATTGTAGAGTATCTGTCTTAGTACTATTTCCACATTAATTGGCAGAAAAAGAATATAGAATTATTCTTGATGCTTCCCTATTCCCAGCACAGTTTGGCCACTTCCTGAACTTTTAACATTTCAAGACATTTTATGACATCAAAAATATGACTGGACATAATATAAAATGTTTCCCCTCTTTGTTGATTATTGTGGGTGGAGGTGGCTTCTGCAGCTTTATTCACCTAGAATTTAGATTTATAGTATACATTAGGGATGGACTGTTCGTTTCGGAAGCGGCATGTTCAGAATCAACCCACGTAAGCCCAGGTGCTGTTCAAAAGCCTCTGAAATGCAAGCAGCCAATCACTTACCTTCCTACATGGTCATATTGGGCTAAAGTCCAACCAGGAAGAAGTCTCCTGACGTCATCTGACCCTCTTCTTGGCGCTGGCCAATCTGGATCTATACAGGGAAATGCATAATCCCGCTTCCCTGTGTAATTGGCCAGCGCCAGGAAAAGGGACAGATGATGTCAGAAGACTTCTTCCTGGTTGGACTTTAGCCCTATATGACCGTGCAGGAAGGTAAGTGATTGGCTACTTGCATTTCGGAGGCTTCTGAACAGCACCTGGGCTCGCGTGGGTTGTTTTGGAACGTGCTGCTTCTGAAATGAACAGACCATCCCTATCATACACACATGGGAAGGGCTCTGCTGAAGCAGATCTGTAATACCTGTTTTCTTCTCCAGTCAGATTATTGCCTCAATTTACTGCATGGATTCCGTTGATATTAATATGTGTTAGTGGTGTTGAAAAATTTATGTGAAGTATTATATAATGTGTTGTATGTGGACTGAGGGAATATTGGGCTCATGCTGCATTTTAGCCCTACTTTCACTTTCAAACTTCAGATTCCCATCTGTATAGACAGATAGTAAAAGCACAAGAGTTTATAATTTTGGCCTAATTACTCTTTATCTGGTCTATGGCATACTCTGACTGATAACAGCAATCAAGATAATCAGACAGAAATCTTTATCTGTCTTACTATCTGTGGACTTCTAATTGTCGTGGATTGAATCTGATAAACATCAAAGCATGTGATCCTTTGGTAACTAATAGATACTCCCCACAATCTACTTATATCATCCCTTTGTGTGTGTTTATGATAGTGAAATAGATAAATGCTATCATAATTGCACAGAAAAAATATTTTTAGCATTTGAAAAGCTCTACTGGGGTCAACTTATTTATTTATTTATTCGTTGGTTGGTTGGTTGGTTGGTTGGTTTATTTCTTTATTTATTTATATACCTGAAGTGTAAGTGATAAAGAAGTTATGCAATGTAGTGAAAAATGTGACTGTAGCTTCTTCTTGAAATAGAAGTTTGTAAAATACTTCACACCCATAGTAAAAAAGTTCTATGCTTACATTAGGTAGATATGATGTACGTCAGGGGTGCCCAAACTTTTTGTAAGGAGGGCCAGATTTAGTGGCTGAGAATGTGTCAGGGGCCAGTTGCTCCCCGACCCTGCCACCTGACTGCAAGCCCCACCCACTGACCCATAAGCCCCACCCACTGACCCCTTGCAACCCCACCCGCAGGAAGGAAGGTGAGGACCAAGGGAGGGAGGAAGGTGGAAACCAAGAGAGGAAGGAAGGGAGGTGGGGAACAAGGAAGGGAGGAAGGAAAGAAGGAAGGTGGAGACCAAGGGAGGGAGGAAGGAAAGAAGGAAGGTGGAGACCAAGGGATGGAGGAAAGAAGGAAGCTGGGGACCAAAAGAAGCACAGGGAGCTGTGGCCACAGGTCATCCCTTGGAAGAGGCGATCTGTGCGACCTTGCAACCCCACCTAGCTCCCCAGTGGTGGCGACGGCTCGCCCGCCAGCCCACCCCAAAGCTCCTTGGTGGTGGCGGAGGCCCGCTGGCCTGCCCACTCCCACACATTCCCCTGCGGTGCCGGTGGTGGCAGAACGCCCAGCTGCCCAAGCTTCGGGCGCAGCCTGCCCGATCACTGCCCTGCACGTGCGCCCAATCTCACAATGTTCCCGGCTATGCCAGTGCGCATGCACACCTAGCTTCACAAGGTTCATGGTGATGCCGGTGGTGGTGACCCTCCTGCGCACCACCCCTGCCCGCGCACCCAGCCCCTCAAGCTTCCCCGCGGTGCTGGTGCTGGTGGTGGTGGTCCGCCCCCTCGCCTGCCCACCCAGCCCCACAAGCTTTTGCTCACCGGCCGGCCCAACCCCTCAAGCTTCCCGGCGGTGTCCGTGTTGGCGGAAGATTTAAAAAAAAAAACATGGGGCGAAGGAGGGAGAGGGAGGGGCGGGCCAGACAGCCGCGGGCCACTCAGAATGTCCTGACGGGCCGAATCCTCCCCCCCCCCCTGGGCCGGACTTTGGGCAGGCCTGATGTACGTGGTGTATGGATATACTGTATATGCGGCAGCCAGCATAGGAGAGACAGCCTCCAGTTTTAAGCGCTACTGAATCTATACTTGCTGTAAACATTCTGTGTGTTCTGTTGCTACAATACGGAATGCCTGCTTTTGCTGCCACAGGTAAAGAACAGTCTTCCCTGGAGTTAAACCTGCTGCCAACGCCTCCAACTCCCCTGCCTGGCTTTCCGAAGGAGTCCAGCTCCTCCAAGCACAGCGAGCATCACCACCACCACCATCATGAACACAAGAAGAAGAAGAAGAAGCATAAACATAAGCACAAGCACAAGCACAAGCACGAGAGCAAGGAGAAAGAGAAGGAACCTTTCACTTTCTCCAACAGCCCTGCCAGCGGACGGTCCATTCGCTCTCCCTCGTTGTCTGATTGAAGCTTCTCTATTGAGAGAGCATTCCGGGGGCAATGTGTGCATTCCCTTTTCTTTCCAGTAAATGCAGAGGGTCAGAAGCCACATTCAGACTGAAATACCAAAAGTCCATTCTGCTGCCCAGTTGCAGTGGTTCAGCTGGAGAGAATGTGGAACCAACCTCAGTGACTGTGTTCTACAGACATTTACCTTGTATATGTGTCTCTGCGTCCTAAATGTACGGCCCAAAGGGCTGTTGGTCCTGCCAGAATGAATTATTTTTAAAACCTTTGATGCCTCCCGTGAAGTGTGTGCTAAACAGAAGCCAAGTGCCAAACCTTTTTGGAAAAGATCCAATTCTCCCCTTGCAGTGTTTTGCCACATTATGTAGACTCCCAAAACCTGTTGTATAATCCCACTTCAGCATAGTTCTTTAACCATTGCCAGTATTCCATATTGTTTTAATGCTTTGAATGATTGATTGCCTTACTCATTGACTAGTTTTTTATTTTAAAATGCTGATTTTTGAAAGCAGCTCCAAGCATCGCTCTGCTAAGTAGAAATACATTTGGCAATTGCTTTAGTAACTATTTTTTTGCAAAAACAAATCATAGCACACACAAAAGCTACTGTGGGCCCAATGCCCTGTAATCAGTCTCATAACTATATAATAAATCTGAAGTAAAAACAAACCCTCAAAAACCTGGCAAAGGAAGCTTTTCAGTCATTGTGGGGAAAGCCCAGGCAAATACTTTAGAACTTCTGGTTTCTCTCAAGTTTGCTTGAAAACTCTGACAACGTCCTTTTAGATGTACAGTGAGTTAGCTCTAACACAAAGCTGTGAGTTGTGCTCTCTTATTACATCACTAGTACTGGCCAACAGGTATTCTATTGAAGACCCTGATAATTATGTGAAATGGAACTTTTTTAACATTATTATTTCAGTTACGTATAGCTCTAGTGCATTCCTGCTTGCCCTCATCTTGCTTTCTACTGTATATTGAGTTGCATCTACAGTCCATTGAAGTATTTTTTTAATCTTTAAGGTTTTTTAAAAATGGTGTCTGTAATAGTTGCTTAGTTATACATCTTAATGTCAGTGGAAAGATGTTAATCCACAAAAAGAGACTTAATGAGGGACCGAAGGTATCTTTTTACAAGAGGATAATGCATTAGTAAACACTTTTTATACAATCTGCTGTTGTGTATTTTTTTCTGTGCATTGTCACTGGTTTAGATACACACACTAGTAAAGAACAGATGACGGCCGGATCCCAAAAGATCTTCTATACGGAGAACTAGTGCAGGGAAAGCGCCCCAGAGGGAGACCAGAGCTGCGGTATCAGGATATCTGTAAGAGGGACCTGAAGGCCTTGGGAATGGACCTCAACAGATGGGAAACCCTGACCTCCGATGGCACTGTCTGGAGGCAAGAGACACAGCATGGTCTACATAAATTTGAAGAGGCATTTGTCCAACAGGCAGAGGGAAAGAAGCAGGCACGGAAAGAACAAAACTTGAGGACCGGGCAAGAAACAGAATACATCTGTCCCCAGTGCGGTAGAGACTGCCATTCCCGAATTGGTCTATTTAGGTCTATTTAGTCACACTAGGTGTTGTTTTTAGGATCTCTACTCCAGGCATGATACCATAGTCTTTCGAGACTGAAGGATGCCAATGAAAGAATAGATATTGGCATTCTAGCAAGCATGTTTAAGGCATGAAACAATTTGATAAAAAGTTCAGCTTGTGTCCTATTCATGAGTAAGAGTGTTCTATTGTATATACTGTATTGACAAGAACAGCCTTTCTCTATGCAAAAGAGTATGTCTCATCTTGGCAGATGGAAAAAGTGCTGATAAAACAGCACAGTATGACCCATGCTGTTCAGATCTGATTTTTCTAGAAGTGTGGGCTGTACTTCTCAGCTGGCAAACACATAACATAGCACAACAGGTTTCCTACTGGTTGCTGGCATAAAACTCAGGTGCGCCTTACTTCATATTTCTCCTTCAAATCTCATATTTCTATAAAGCTTTTGGCACAAAGGCCATATATGCTGCTGGGAGGTTATTCTGATATAATGGGGAGGGGGGAACCAAGATTTTTCCATGAAAATCAAACTGCAAAAGCAAGCTGGAGCAGATTTTTCTGCTGTATCCTCACCTCAATTTCCTTCTCTTTTCTATTTCATCTATGCTTGTCAGTTTCTAGGTTGTTTTTTTAATTTGGGACAATAAAGGCATTTTCACAGGGTGTAGAAAAGGTGGAAGTCAATGCCATACAAGCAAAATGTCTTGTATGGGTACCATGTGTACATCAAATGATTACTGGGCTACATTTTCCATTGGCTCTCATTATTGGCTGTGTTTCTTGGGGCTGGTAAGTATTGTATGCCATCATACGGGCCAGAAGTTTATCATCCTAAATCTAAATGGAGAAAACAGTCCTTTGAATATTCTGTGTTGAAGCCACTTAGGCAAGGGCTGAGGAACCACTGATCTTTCATATTCTGTAACCCTTCATTTCCTACCACCATAACTTCTGCCAGGTTGGCCAGTCATGAGGGACAATAGGAATCATAGTTCCTCAACATCTGGCAGGTCACAAGGCCCAAACTGATGACATCTAAGTCAATACCAAAACTTGGAAGTGAACTGAGAACAAACTAGAAGCCACCTGATATGATGCACTAATTGACAGAACTTGGTATTGTACTGGAGACATTGCTTGCAATAATTATTGTTAGTGACCTTCAGCCCCTTTTGTGGGAGAAAAAAAATTCAACAGATTAATAGCAAAATAATATACAGTGGACCCTCATATAACAAACTGTTTGTATAACCTAAAATCTGTACAACATAAAAATTCTGGAGATCGGGGAAATTTGCTTAACAGAATCGCTTATGGGGCGAACCCGTACAACATAAAAATGGTCATGATTAGGGATTACTCTGTTTTCAATGCATTCCTAGGGGATATTTGTATAAAGGAAAATTTGCTTAACATAATTTCATTTGGAACAAATTAATTCCTCTATACAAGGTACCACTAGTATGTCTGCACTATTACTGTGCCCTGTATACTGACATTGCAGCTTCTGAAGGGCACACTTCACAGATTGCAGAAGCACAATTTATATCATAGTTTTCTTCTGTGAAGACCGGCCTCTTGGGTATCCCTCCAGGTCCTTGAATGAGCCCATGGCAGAGTGCCTGAACCTCCTCATTTCACCTCTTTTATTACTTTGTGGTCTTCAGTGTCATTCAAGTTAAGAGGCTTACTTTCAGTGCTCTGCATGCCACATACTTGGCATATTTGTACAAACATTCCTTGTGACTGACTTTTATTCCCTTTTATCTGATAATCGTATAATAGTATTGTCGGGGGAAACGTGTGTCCTGGAGTGCTTTTTTCAAAAGGAGATTAACTCAGAAGTGTCATCTGAAAAAGGCGTATTTTGGGCTTATTAAGTAATACGAATGAGCCCAGCATTCTTGAGCAGACACAGTAAACAAGTAACTTCTAAGGAGCCCTTCCTTACAGATACCACTTTTATTTGAAAACAACAGATTCTTCTGGCACCCAAAGAACTGGTAGACTGAAGTCCACTTCATTTGAGTGACTCCTCTATTTTAACTCATTTTATTTTGTTTTGGTTTTTCTTTAAAATCTATCTATCTATCTATCTATCTATCTATCTATCTATCTATCTATCTATCTATCTATCTATCTATCTATCTATCTATCTATCTATCTATTAGATTTATATGCCGCCCATCTGACCAAAGGTCACTGTGGGCAGTTAGAATCATAGAGCTGGAAGAGACCTCGAGGGTCATCCAAGTCCAACCCCCTGCCATGCAGAAACCTCCATCAAAGGATTCCTGACAGATGGCCATCCAGCCTCTGCTTAAAAACCTCCAAAGAAGGATACTCAACCACCCTCCGTGTCAGCATATTCCACTGCCAAACAGCTCTAACCCGTCATGAAGTTCTTCCTAATGTTCAAATGGAAGCTCTTTTCCTCTAGTTTGAAACCATTGCTCTGAGTCCTAGTTTCTGAAGCCATGGAAATACAAACCTGTCCCCTCTTCAATATGATATCCTTTCAAATATTTAAGCATGACTATTGTATCCCCTCTCAACCTGCTTTTTGTAAGGCTGAACATTCTCAGCTCCCTAAGACACTACTAGTAAGACATTTCTTCCAGACCTTTAACCATCCTGGATGCCCTCCTCTGGACCTGGTTGAGGTTGTCAACATCCTTTTTAAATTGAGGTCCCCACAATGTGCAAACATAAATAAACAGAACAACTACACATATACAAAGCACATAACCGCCCTGAGTTCCCGCTCGGGAAGTAGGAGCGGTATATAAGTGTGAAAAATAAATAAATAAATAAATAAATAAATAAATATAAAACCAATAATAACCAAAACAATAAAAATTATCAGTAAGCATAATTCAATAAAAATGACACAATAGTGATCCCAGGTAGCAGACTCATGGTTGACTCAGCCTTTCATCCTACCGAGGTCAGTAAAATGAGCACCCAGCTTGGGGGATGTGTAGCCTGCATAGTGTAGTTAAAAACTAAACCGGCCAGAGACTACTAGAAGTGGTATGGGCGATATATAAGCAGAACACTTTGCTTTTGCTTTTTTTTTTTTTTTTGTTTATAAAAAGCAAAAATAATATAAGACCGCAAGAAGCAGAATAGAAACTCAAGGCCAGGATCAGCAGAATAATTGTCAAAGGTCAGGGGAAGCCTGTCTAAACAGCCAAATCTTCAGTTGTTTTTAAAAGACCTATACGGTGGGTTCCAGACAGATCTAAGAGGGCAGCTGATTCCATAAACGTGGAGCTGCCACTGATAAAGCCCGATTCCTTGTAGATATTTTATGAGCTTCCCTCAGGGTCGGCACCCTCAAGTGACTTGCCAGGAAGGGATGGGTGTTGCGGCCAGTATTCTGTAGTAGGAGCCGTTCTGCCAGGTTACAAGGTCCTAAACCATTTAGGGCTTTTAAAATATATATATATTTTATTGAGTTTTCTATACCTAACAAGTTAAAGTAAATACATTGCTTATGCATTGCCGTGTTGCATACCTCAAATACAAGTATTTTCCAAATATTTCAGCCCAAGTGTTTGATCTTTCCAAATTTACATGTTTCATTTCCATCATTATATTTGTTTGGGGCTTTTTAATGTCATTATAAGAACCTCGAAGTTTTGGACTCTGTAGGTGAAGTGCCTTAAACATTTCATAAGAAGTATCATTATTACTGGTTTTGTTGTTTATTGACTCATCACAATAACTGCAAAATGTTTTCTTCAAACTTCATACAAAGGCATGTGGTTTGCATTGATTAACAGAGGCAGTGCTGCTGAGTAGCCTGTGCTGCTCTTGTTTGATTTTCATAGAAACATCTGATTCAGTTTCACACCAGCAAACCTGGAAACTGTGCTGCATAACAGCTTTCCTACCAGCTAACAGAATAAAACTTCGAATGAACGCCTTTATGAGCTTTAGAATGACCTTCACTGGCCAGAATCCTGTTGGGCATTTACACAGTAGAAGTGCACTTGTCTAAGACTGTTGCTAATTAACAGGTTGTCACTCACAGTCCTAGTTCCCACCAAATTGCATGAATGGCACACAGCCAGGAATGTGAGTGGCAGCTTGTTAATTAGCGGGAATTCACCATCACAGTTTACACAGGGGTTACGGAGGCCTTGCTCACAAAACAGGGGGTAGGTGGGGGGTTGCAATTGGTCCCAGGGGCCGGATTCCTGATCCAGCCCCGGGGCCAGGTTGACCCCCCACACCTGACCCTGACACCATTGCCCAATAGAATTCTACATGTGGACAATTCAAAGCATGCAAACTGGGAGGAAAATTCTCAGAAGGTGGAATTAGATAACATGAATGCAGAATGAGACTGGGGTACAGCAGAAGAGGCGTCATGAACTCTTAACAAAAGTTCATGTGGGCTGAGAGAGTGAGATGGAAGAGGGGCTTAATAAAAGGTTAAAAACCTAAATAAGCAAACCTGGGATGAAACGTAAGGTGGCATCATCTTAGAAGGAAAGGGATCCTTAACTTGTAGAATGATTTCCTTCATTGTAGCAACGAGTATCCATATTTGCGATAGATGAGAGGAGGTGGGAAAATCTTTTTCAAAACTCTTCATCAAGTAAGCCATGTCTTTTAAGAAGAAAGGCAAGGTAAAAATAAAATCAATTGGTAAAGAGACAAATAGTTCAAAAACTGGGCCAGATCCTCCGCTTACTCCAGATACTTCTCCCCAAAAGAGAAGAAGGTGTTTGAATTCCAAATGTTTTGCATTTCCTCCCTCTCTGCAAATTAAAAGGAAGGCAAACCTTAACTTGTTTAGAGAGGGAGAAACTCCAGAACAACCCCTCTGGCTCATATGGAATCTAATCTGAACTCCATCTTCCCTTCTGATGAAGAATCAATATCCAACAGCAAATATTTGAAATTTTTAAAGTAAGAAAACAGTTTGTTGGCCATGTCCATTTGAAAGGCTTGATATATATGATGTTTTCTGGCTGTTCCTCATATCTAGGCCATTAGTATGTGCTTCCTGTACAACATTTATTTCCTGGTAAACAATGAGGGAAATAAATGATGGACAGTTTCCATGCATTCTAAACTGAACAAGACCGTTATCAAGATTAATGGATTGATTGCATTTTTCAGCTCTCTAATAGCCAGTATTCTCTTGGGCGACATTCAATACCAAAATATTTTCAAATGAAAAACAGTGGAACAATGACTAAAGATAGTGTATATAGGTGTTGCTGAGGTGCAGTAATATAGCCGATAGAAAAACAGCCAACATCTGAAACTTGTTTAGGTCACCTAAGGAAACATACTCAGTATTTTGTAGCATTAAACTAGCACAATCTTCTCCAATAAAGACGTGAATTTATGCATTCCTTTGGTTTTTATGAGGATTTAAACATACAGGAGGTGTCTCCAGTACTCCTGACAAGAAAACTCCATGGACATGGAGTCATGAAGAGTCGGTCACGTAACAACACAACACACACACATGGCAATATTCACACATCACACAGGCTTTCTAAATTATGGGAACTTATAACATTCCCTACTATGCTTACCTCAACTGTGGGGTAAGAGGGGCTTGATTGTGGCTTAAACAGATACTGTGTAGCCATAGGTACATGTTCATGCATCTAAAGATTCTGTGTGTATCAGAATACATTCAGGTGTATTTAACATGTGCACTGCCCAGTTTATATGTAGGATTAGCACATAAGTGACCTGGCCACCTAAGCCACCGATCATGCTCACCTATGTCACCAGTGACACTGCAGGCAGTACACATTATATTTTGATACGAGTAACAGTCAGTGTCATATTTGCTTTTGAGTGGCATATGGTATCAGGATGAGGCAACGGTTATTTGTGTCCATACCTCCATCAAAGCAGGCAGTGTAGTATAACAGTTAAAGCGGCCAAACTGGCACTTCAGAGATCTAGGTTCTGATCTCCATAGAGGGGGAAAACAAAAACATAATTTCATCTCAATTATCCCAACCTGACCTATTTTACAAGGTTGTAAAACAAGGTGGGGAAGAGGGAAGGCATGTAAGTCAGCTTGAGCTCACCCCCTCAGGGGGTGTCCTGGCACAGGAGTTAAACTGCTGTACTGCAACTATAACTGAGCTCATGACCAGGGGTTCAATCCCAGGTAACAGGCTCAAGGTTCACTCAGCCTTCCATCCTTCTGAGGTCGGTAACATGAGTACCAGCTTGCTGGGGATGGGGGCAATGTGTAGCCTGCATAATTACGTGTAAACTGCCCAGAGACTGCTTTAACTCCAGGAATAAAGGAGATGACAGATTCCAAGATTAAAGGAGGAAGAGGAGGAAGAGGAGGAAAGGGGTTTGTTATCTTTAACTAACACAGAGGTAGAACACTGGGCTGAGGCATTAAAGGACATCTCCTCCCATCTCTGCCTCCTCAAGGAAGACCAGCCCTCGCTGATCCAAAATCTCTAGATAAGCAAGCGGATCCTCTTTCTTGCAAGACACAAAAAGGAGGATCACTAGAGGTCAACCGGTCTAAGTTCATGCAGCATCATGGGCACCTGACTAAGCCCAAATTTCCTGGACCCAACCCAGAAGCATTGTTGGAAGAGGAAGCATCAGCGATATATGTCCCAAGACAACCGGGTCACACATTGAAGTAGTGTAATAATGCAGAATATAATGCAGGACAAAAAAAGGAATAAGTCCCCAACATTTCAGATTTGTCATGGATTCTGTGTGATTGAAGGGGGAGGGGAATGCAAGATCCATCATGTGTTATTTGAACACAAAAACAAAACAACTGAGATTGGTGGGAGATACTTGAGAAGCATTTTGGACACCTGAAGCAACCTAAAAAGAGGGCACAACATCCCTAATGTCCCTCATAAGTTTTACCTCAGAGGAAAATCTGCAGTGAATTTTGTTTGAGGGGAAATGCTGTTGACAATTCCAGTCATGATTTCTCCCCCACTGTTCAAAACAACTGCCTATTTGACGACAAGAGAAAGAGGGGGACTTGAAGAACAAGATTATAATCTTTGTTAATTCTCCAGAAAATGGCTACATACAATTTTACTGGCTAGATTTAAAAGAAGCAGTAAATTAAATGATGGAGACATGTAAGCCGAGAGGAAGGAAGCCCTCAAAGGTTTTTTTACTTGCTTACTAGGAAAGTGTTAGGAAGTTTTTGTGCCACAAGCCTGACCCTTTAGGTGTCCAAACCAATAAACCAATTCCTGTTTTGTATCATAGTGAAGAGATAACAAAAAACAAATTACTTTTATTTATTTATTTATTTATTTATTTATTTATTTTTCCAAACCAATAAACCAATTCCTGTTTTGTATCATAGTTAAAAAATCAGATAACAATAAATAATTAAAAAACAATAAAAAAATTACTTTTGCCTTGACAATTTTCAACAGGAAGTTTTACCTGGCGCCGAAATGTCATCACTCTTTTTAAGGTCATTAAGGTCATCTCCACTGAGGGATGGAATGGGAACAGTTCCTATCTCACCTTTTTTTAAGGTCATTAAGGTCATCTCCACTGAGAATGGGAACAGTTCCTATCTCACCTTCATGGCATAGCATAGCATATGATGTATATACATATAAAGCAGATGTATATTCCATTATGCTCTGTTGGGAAAATGCATACTTGGAAGATTGCCTAACATATATGGAAAACATACATGAAGAATTACTCCCTTTAATATTGAACTCTAAGATTGAATATTGAATAGTTTGTGTGAAAAGGAATGCATTTATTTCGTATTTTGAAAATTTATACCCTGCCTCTTGTCCAATAAGCCCAAGTTGATGCACATGGCTTTATTTTCCTCCATTTTATCCCCACAACTGTCCACAGTGAGGTTCATCAGTATGAATGAAAGTATGACCCAAGGACACCCAGTGAGTTTAATGGCCAGATGGGGGCTTAGACCCAGTCTGCTTAGTCACATTCCAGCATTCTAACCACAAAGCCACACTGATTCATGTGGACTGAGAAGAGAGGTGGTTTGAGAGAGGGGTCAGGGAAGTCAACCATGTGAGTATTGAAAAGCCCTCTATCAACAAAGGCACAGTCTAACTTGCCACTTTGTCACTCTGTGATTTCAACAATACCCAGAAAAATAAAAAATTCTTCACCCCTTCACTACCAAGGCCATAGCTAATGACCCATACTTTATGGGTTTCAGCACCTTAGGCCATTGTTCACCTTTAGGCTATTGAGAATGTTGTCTACCTAAGGAGCCTATTCAGGCCATTGTTAATCTTATGAGCCTATTTCAGACCAGGGCGACAAGAGGTCAAAGTGAACAATAAAATGGAGGACTCGCAACTAGCTTTCTTCAAACCAACTGGAGGAGCAGGGAAACGTTTCAATCTCTCAAGAAAAAGAAGTCCAATTGCCATGACTCAACTTCCAGATAAACTCACCTGGATGACCGAGAATCTTCACAGACTTGTGTAAGAGTCTATAGCTGAAATTTCATTATTCACTTTGGAATAACGCACCTTTTCTCCTCCCTGTCATATGTTATTTTCAAAATTACCTGTCTCTTTGGTGACATACAGGTGAAACTCCTACAGCATCTTTGCAAAGGGCTCCCTTCGAAAAATTCCCAGATGCTTTATTCAGAGTAAATTGATCACAATTTCCTATGAAGAGTTGTAGAACACTACCCTAAACTATAGCAAGGAATTCTAAGTCCTTACAGGCATCAGATAACGAAACCCAGGATTCTGAAGAGGCCATAACCATTAAAGTGTTATCAAACTGATACAAAAAGGCAGTGCAACTGCATCTCAAGCACTGTGAGTGAGGCTTGGTGAAGCCTTCCAAGATACTGTATTTGCTATCTCTCACAGGGCTTAATCAGCACCCTGATGGAGGTCTGCATAAGGCATGCATTCACTTTGGCTAATTTCATTCAACTTCATGCACCACTATGATGCTACTGGATAAAAGCTAAGTTCTAGGTCACGTGGATAGCCTACAAGGACATGACAGCCTCTCTGCCAACCCATGTTGTGTGATTAAAGTAATGAGAAAAGGGGTAGGCCTTGCATGCTAACTTTGTTGTGGGTGCTCTCGCATGCTTTTGGCTATTGAGCATGATCAAACTGGCATTTTGAACTTACTATCCTTTAGCTCCTGGTTGTCCAAATAAGCTCCTGTGCTCCTAGGACCAGGGAGGCAGGTGTATGCATTCATATACTGAGTTATGCAAGATCAGCTTCTCTGTTTATACACAGTCTACCTCTGAAATCCCTCCTGGAGGACTGCCAACATTTCCCGAGCCCTACCCATGGCCAGCCTCTTATGACTCAACTGATGGTTGCAACCCATCATTTGGCAATTGCTGCCTTAGATTAATGTGGCTTGAACTGTACAGCAGACGTATGGTAGCCACCGAGTCCAAAAGGTTCAATTAGCAGGAAAGTTTACGCTGAGCTGGTATTTGAGAGGAGCCGTCTTGTGTCACATGCCACAATCAGAATGTATGTTTCAGGGCTATGTCTATAATTTAGCTTTTTGGCAGGGCTTTATTGAGTTCACTTTCTATGGGTGGGAGGCTGGGTGAATTACTAAACTTTGATCATGAGCTATGCAGTGCCCCAGCTTCCCCCCCCCCAAGGATTTCTTGGTGATCTGCCAAAAAATGTCAAGACCCTGCAAAGTCAGAAAGCAAGGCTGTTAGTTAACTCGTCTGCAGAATTATGGTCGTATTGATAGTCTGCCTAGAACTTTGTACACATTTATTTGAGGTTGATGCCCATTGAAACCACTGGGGCTTACTTTTAAATAAGCACAGATTGGACTTGTCTAAGATTAAAATAAAAAATCCAAGCCCCATCCACTCTGGTTTTAGGCTTTTAAGCACACATGGCCAAGTTTGTTTAAGAATAGCTAGATCACATGTGCCTGTAAACAAACTCATCATGTCAGAGCAAAGAGAAGAGCTCAAATTTTGCAGCAAAACCACTAGCAATCCTTCATTACATGTTATTTTCATATCTGATCTAAGATGGCACAGGGCATTTTAGGAAATCAGCTTGTTCATCTTGTCCTAATGCCAGCCAGAATTAAATAGAGAATGCTGCGAATATAGTTAGCTGTTCTTCATGCAGCATTTGTGGCATTCACCTTATTTTGCGCTTCAGCATAATCACATCAGAGTCGGGGAAACTGAGCTTTTACGGATTGCTGCTCCCACAAGCCCCCAGTAAGCACTGCTACTAGGGGATTCTGGAGATGTAGTCCAGAAATTATGTTATTTATTTATTTATTTATTTATTTATTTATTTATTTATTTATTTATTTATTTATTATTATTTGTTTCATTTTTATACCGCACCATCTTCCATCAGGAACTCTGGGCGATTTACAGGATAAAAAACATCAAGTTAAAAATAACAATATGAACAAAAAGAGGGGGAATACCCTCAGCAAGATGCAGCAAGGGCATACGGGAAAGAAAAAAAAAAAGTGAGAGAAGAAATAATTAAATTAAATTAAATTAAATTAAATTAAATTAAATTAAAGGTCACCATATGCCTCCTTAAAAAGCATAGTTTTCAAAGCCTTTTTGAAGGCGGGTAGGGATTGTGCAAGGCGCAGCTCACTTGGTAGATGGTTCCACAACGAGGGGCCCACAACAGAGAAGGCGTGGCTGCACGTAGCCGACCTCGGCGCCTCCCTAGTAGTGGCCACAGTAAGTGAGCGCGACTGCGACATTCGAGTGGGCCTGGCCTCAGATGACCTCCGGGAGATACGCTCCAACAGGTATTCAGGACCCAGACCATGGAGGGTTTTGAAAATCAAAACCAGGACCTTGAACCTTATCTGGAGAGCCACGGGAAGCCAATGCAGGCGTGCCAGAACTGGGGTGATGTGATCGTATCTACGAGCACCCACCACCAGTCTGGCCACTGCATTCTGCACCCGTTGGATGTTTTAAAGCTTTCAGTTTTGTGATTGTATAACTTAAGTGCAGAACAAGTTGAGGAGCTGTGTAGCCATCACAAAAACCAAGTACAAAAGTGGAACATGTGATACCTTTAGGCTACTAGAAAAATAACAAAAACATGGCTAATATTTTGGAGGCAAAACCCGCTTCCCCAGAGCAGTACCAATAGGTTATAACATGGCAAAAGAAGGATTTGCCAGGAGTTATTTCTTAAATATAAGGTCCTTGGCAAGATGGGGGGAGGGGGAAGCCAGGCAGTTTCTTAGTTGAGGCTCGGACGTCCTTAGGCTGTCTCCGGAATAAAGGGAGGAAGGTGTTTTTATTGCCCCAGTCTTTCCAAAGACATGTTGAATTAAGTGCAGAGAAATAAAATGTGTGAACTTGTGCCTGTGTTTACAAATGTGCCCGCATGTGCCAGTATAACAAAAGAAAAAGCCATGGTTAAGGCAAGAGGCCCAGACTTCACCATGTAAACTAGCCTGCTGTCCTCAAGTACTGTAGAGGACAACACTGTATCCTCAGGCCACTGTCAAAGTAAGATTCAGCCGCCAGTTTCGCCAGCTTTGGTACAGACAGGAACCTCAGAGTTTGCCTAATAACCCATAAGTAAGAATAAGAGAAAGATGGTTCTCTCACGTTGGTACATTGAATTGTCCCTGAAGAATTACCAGGGTTTCAATCCCACCTTTACCAGTCTACCGGATTTTAATTCAGTGAACTGTTCCCCAGCAATATCCTCTCATCTGTTACCTCTTCCACATTTTGTGGCCATGCCTTATTTCTTATCAAGACAAAATGCCATCAGATAACAAATGTTGCACAAAAGGCAACTTCACACTGCCTTCATTTTGATGGAGGTGTTGTTGTGGTTGTCATTTTGTTGCTGTTGTTGTTGTTTGCAGCTGTGGCAACGTTTTGTGCTATGTTTGTCTTTGCTCCTGAATCTAAAACAGCATACATATGTAACAAGTGCAAACTAGTGGCCATGTTGGAAGGAAAAGTGAGAGATCTGGAACAGCAGGTAGCCACACTGAAGAAGACTATAAGAGAAGATGACCAGACTCTTGAGCAGAGGCAGCTGTCCCAGGGGGCACTGGAGAGAGAAGAAAACCCAAACAAACTAGAGGAGGAAACTGCTGAGATGAGTACAAATGTAGCGGAGAAACCACAATGGGAAAGGGTCACAGCTGGAAGGAAAAGAAGGAAAAGACATTGGGAAGAATATGTTTGGACACATCATGAAGAACTTTATCAGGAGGGCTTTAAACTGAATTGCAAGGGGGAGGGAACTGCAAGCACAGAGTTAAGTAGCTGAAGCCTTATGATAAGAGGAATGGACCAAATCATTCAAATAGGAGTACAGTGGTACCTCTACTTATGGGTGGCTCAACTTATGAGCAATTTGACTTAAGAGTGGAAAACCATTGGTGTTTTAACTACTGCATTACAAATTTTAGATTTGGTCTGCTCTACTTACATTTTTTATATTTTTTCAATTTATTTATTTGTTTGTTTATTTATTAGATATGGCTGCTGCTCTACTTACAAGTTGTTTGACTTATGAGTGTGCATTCGGGACAGATTAAACTCCTAAGGAGAGGTACCACTATAAATAATAACATTAGCATCAACAAAAATACTCAAAAAATGTAGAAAGGCAAACAAGCCACAAATCATACAATCTCCAGTTTCTGTATACGAATGACCAGGAGTATGGGAAACAAACAACAAGAACTAGAAGTGTTAATTCAGGAAGATAAATATAACTGACACTGAAACTTGGTGGGATGACTCCCATGATTGGAATATATCAATTGAAGGATATAAATTGTTCAAACGGAACACAGAGAATATAAAGGGAGGTGGAGTTGTAATATATGTCAAAAACATGCATTCCAGCACAGAAATACAGGAGGGGGATCAATCTAGTTTGTGGAAAAAGCTAAAGGAACATAGCACTTGGTTGGCATATACTCCTGACCACCCAGCCATGGAGAGGAAGCACAAAACATTTGAAAACTCAATTGCAATGGCCCTTCCAAGAAATGCCTGGCTTGTGTGGATGACAATTGTCTTATTACAAAAACCAGGGAAAGAAACTAGAGAAATAGCTATACCTGACTTGATTCTAACCAATAGAGATGACTTGGTGAAAGGAGCTGCAGTAAGGAGAACTCTGGGTGAGAGTGACCATGTTCGACTAGAATGCTTGATTTCAAGAGAAATCAAAGCAGAGTGTAGCTACACGCTTATGCTGGGTTTTAAAAAAAACCAGGTTTAATAATATCAGAACAAAGATGAGTAAGGTCCCATGGCAGGCGATCCTAAGCTCCCTCTTTTAGCTTCGTCTTTTCTCATAAGACAGACGCTGAACCTCCAAGCATAAGTGAAGAGCAAATGGAGGGGTCAGGATTGCAGCTCAAATAAACAAATAGTCAAGGAATGCATCACCACCTTAAACAAGTTCAAATTTCCAGGGCTGGATGAACTCTCAGAGTACTGAAGGAATTGGCTGAAGAACTCTCAGAACCGCTATCTGTTATTTTCTGGAAATCATGGGAAACTGGTGAGGTGCCAGATGATTAGAGGAGGGCTAATGTTCCTATCTTCAAAAGGGGCAAAAAAGAGGAACCTGGGAACTACAGGCCAGTCAGCCTGACAAATCCCAGGAAACATCCTGGAACAGATTATAAGCAGTCATTATGCAAGCACCTAGAAAACAAGGCAACAATGACTAGAAGCCAACAGATTTGTCAAGAATAAATCCTGCTAGACTAGTCTGATCTCACTTTTTGATCAAGTCAGCTCCCTGGTAGACAGAGGGAAGGCTATAGACATAAGATATCTTGACTTCAGCAAAACTTTTGACCAAGTTCCCCATGATATCCTGATTAGCAAGCTAACTAGGCATGGGCTGGATAAATCAAGTGCAAGGTGAATACACAATTGGCTACAGAATCATACTTAGAGGGTGATGGTTAATGGCTCCTTCTCTAAGTGGGAGGAGGTAAGAAGTTATCCCCAAGGCTCAGTCCTTGGTCCAGTGCTCTTCAACATTTTTATTAATGATTTGGACAAGGAAGTGCAGGTAATGCTCGACAAATTTGCATATGGAATAGCTAATACACTAGAAGATAGAAACAAAATTCAAAATAATTTTGATAGGTTGGAGCACTGGAATGAAACCAAAATACAGTGGTACCTTGACTTACGAATTTAATCTGTTCCAAATGCATGCTCTTAAGTTGAATTACTCTTAAGTCGGGGTACCTATCTAAAAATGAAAAAATAAATGAAAAAATGGAAAAAAATGGAAAAAAATTGTAAGCAGGCAGGTGGGGCGGGGGCGGGGCGGGCAGGTGGGGGGGCGGGTGGCAGGGGATGGCTACGGGCGCAGGGGGTGGGCAGCGATGGGTGTGGGCAGTGGGGGGCATTGATGGGCGGACGGTGATGGGCGGCTGGCGGGTGGTGGGGGACGGACGGCGGTGGCCAGCGGCGGAGGGGCAGTGGAGGGGGGGCAGGCTGTCCAGCGCCCTCTCTTCATTTGGGCGCCCTAGGCAACTGCCTGGTTCGCCTTAATGGAAGCGCCGGCCCTGGGCGACAAAGATGATCAGGGAGCTAGAAACCAAGTTGTATGAGGAAAGACTGAAAGAATCAGGCATGCTTAGCCTGGGGGAAAGAAGACTGAGTGAGGGGTGGTATGCTAGCACTTTTTAAGTACAGTGGTGCCTTGTATAAAGGAATTAATTTGTTCCATATGGAATTATGTTAAGCAAATTTTCCTTTGTACAAATTTCCCATAGGAATGCACTGAAAACGGATTAATCCCTAATCGCGACTGCTTTTCTGTTGTACGGATTCGCCCCATACGCGAATTTCCTTTAAGCAAGTTTTCTGTTAAACAAACTGCTTGTTATGCGAGGGTCCACTGTATTTGAAAGGCTGTTGACTCCATGTCTCTGTGCTGAACAAAAATCGTGCTAGACTCACACTAAACATAACTGATTAATAGTTGTATTTTCTGATCTCTCCCTTTCTTACAGCCACAAAGAAGACCACCCTCCTTTTTGCAGTCTACTGTAAGTCATGGGGTGGTTTAAGTCAGGGTGTTTTCAAGTCCTGACCCGGATCATGGAATGGATTTGTCACAAACAATCATTGTAGAAACCCTGAAGAAAAGTGCTAACTGAGCAACTTGTTGGGAATCTTTTGAGGCATCCTGGAACTTGCCATGCTTTTTTATATTTATTTATTTATTTATTTATTTATTGTTATATTTATATCCCGCTTATCTCCTAAATTAGGACTCTAAGCGGCAAACAAAAGCGTCCGAGCGCCAACAAGCAGAGAATAAAATTACAACAAAATCCAATAGCAACATCAAGTAAAACAGTATAGTACAAATATAAAATAAAAGTCCTAGTGCCTCCTTGTGCATCCCAGCACGCCAAAGGCGTGAATCCTAACAATTAAAATTGGGGACACCGGTAGTCAGCAATCAATAAGTAATAACGATGGTGGAAGGAAAAAAAATTAAGGAAAATTAAGATTCGCCAAAGGCCTCTCGGAATAAAAATGTTTTTAACATTTTCCGAAAGGCCTGCAGGGACTCTGCAGAGCGCACTTCACTAGGGATAGAGTTCCATATGGAAGGGGCTGCCACTGAGAAAGCCCAGTTTCGGGTAACCGCCTTCCAGGCTTCTCGAGGGGTGGCAACCCGGAGCGAGTGCGCTCGCACCTGCTGAACTGGACGGGCCGAGGTGGATCGCTGGACGATATGCTCTGTCAGGTAATCCAGTCCCAAGCCATGGAGGGTTTTATAAACTAAAACCAAGACCTTGAATCTAATCCGGGCCGCAACGGGCAGCCAGTGCAAGCGGGCCAGGACTGGGGTGATGTGGTCGTAACGACGCACACCAGCCACCAGCCTGGCCGCCGCATTCTGCACCCGCTGCAGGCGCCGGAGAAGAGTCAAGGGCAACCCCATGTAGAGGGCGTTGCAGTAGTCCAGCCTCGAGATCACCAGTGCTTGGACCACTGTTCTCAGAGAGTCAACATCCAGGTACGGGCGGATCTGGGCGATCTGGCGAAGATGGTAATAGGTGGCCCTGGTCACCGATGCCACCTGAGCCTCCATGGTCAGCGCCAGGTCCAGGACCACACCCAGATTCCGCACCCTCTCCACTGGCTGGAGGGAAACTCCCCCCAGACGCGGAAGAGGGCCACCGTACCCAGATGGTGAGCTCCCAAAGAACATAACCTCCGTCTTCTCGGGGTTGAGCTTAAGCCTGTTCGCCCCAGTCCAAGCCAGGACGGCATCCAGGCACTCGTCAAGGATCCCCACAGCTTCCACTGCAGAGGTGGAAAAGGAGAGATAGAGCTGCGTGTCATCAGCGTACTGGTGACAGCAGACTCCAAATCTCCTAATGACCCCAGCCAGCGGCCTTACATAGATGTTGAACAGCATAGGGGACAGCGACAACCCCTGTGGAACCCCACAAGGGAGTATCCAAGGGGCCGAAAACTCCCCCCCCCATGCAGGACGTACTGTGGACGACCCTCCAGGAAGGATCGGAGCCAACTGCGAGCAGTGCCTCCGATTCCAACCTCGGAGAGCCGATCCAACAGGATACCATGGTTGACGGTATCAAAGGCCGCTGACAAATCCAGGAGGACCAACAGGGTAGAGCAACCCCTGTCAGCCACCCGGATTAGGTCATCTTGCAGCGCGACCAAAGCTGTTTCGGTCCCCCGACGAGGCCTGAACCCGGACTGGCAAGGATCGAGGCACTGCCGATCCTCCAGGTATGACTGCAACCAAACCGCCGCCACCCTCTCGATCACCTTGCCCATAAATGGGACGTTAGCAATTGGACGATAGTTGGTTAAATTGTCCTGGGAAAGGCCTGTTTTTTTAAGAATGGGCTTTACCACCGTCTCCTTCAGACGAGAGGGAAAAACCCCCTCGCTGAAGGAGGTGGTGGCGATGACCAAAGCCCATTCGGCCATGGTCCCGCTGGCAGCTTTAATAAGCCAGGCAGGGCAGGGATCGAAAGGAGTGGACGCCAGCCGGCAGTGAGCCATAGCCTTAGAGGCCTTGACAGCAGAAACAGGCCCAAGCACATCCAACCGAGGCGACGAAGGCGGACCAGCAACTGGGGGTGCCGGGGCAGTGCTACTGCAACCGGAGTCGAAGCCGGCCCGGATGGCCTCAATTTTGGTGCGAAAAAAGGCTGCGAAATTCTCACTACTGAAATCAGTAGGAGGAGGCCTGGCCAGATTAGGATTGGTGAGGTCCCGAACCACCTGGAAGAGCTCCGCCTGGCGGTTACAGGCCTCACCAATTCTCAGGGAGAAAAAAGATCTTTGAGCCTCCCTGATCGCGTTGGAATAGCACCTAGTCTGGGAAACAAGAGCAGCCTTATTAATAACCGTCCGGGTTCTTCTCCAGCTGCGCTCTAGTCTTCTCCTCACCTGCTTCATTGCTCGGAGCTCAGTCGTGAACCACGGCGAGGGCCGAGCTCGGCATCGGAGAGGATGCTTAGGGGCGATCCAGTCGATGGTATGGGCAGCTGTATCAAACCATTGGTTGGCCACAACCTCGGCCGGCGCGCCAGTCAGTTCTCCAGGAAGCACCCCGAAGACCTCCTGGAACCGAGAAGGGTCCATGAGTCTTCGGGGGCGGGCCAAAACAGGAGGCCGATGGTCCCCGCGAGGAGGGGCTGGAATCGCCAGAGGGAAAGAAAGCAGGTGGTGGTCTGACCATGACACAGGTAGGGAGACAATGCCCCCAACCTCCAGACTCGAGATCCCCGACATGGAGGAAAATACCAGATCCAGGGTATGGCCAGACCTGTGAGGGGGGCATACAACATGCTGGGACAGACCCATGGAAGCCATGGATTCCATGAACTCCAGAGCTGCACCAGAGAGCCCACCGCCGGGATGCACATTGAAGTCACCCGCAACCAAAAGGCGCAGGGACTTCAATAGCGCAGCCGCGATGAACTCAGAGAGCTCCGGAAGGGATTGTGCTGGGTTGCGGGGAGCGCGGTAACCCAGCACAATGCCAAATCTGTCCCGCTGACCCACTAACAGGTGAAGGCACTCTAACCCCTGGCTAACCAATGTCGAGGCCCTGCAGACATAAAAAGAATCCCGGTGGACGAATGCTAACCGTCACCCAGGCTGTTCCAGGTCAGGGAGCATCCACCCCAGGCCAGCCTATTGAGAATGGAGTGGAATAGTACTGGCAGCTGAGAGTCTCCGGTGGCCACCGTGAGCCTCTCTTTATCTAATCTTTTCCCCTGCTAATCCATATTATTTTATTTGATTCAGAAAGCACACAGGGAACTCCCAGTCAAAACATTGTCCTTATCTCCAATCAGAGCCTGTTGTTCAGTGTGTCACCTCTCTACCCATCCTCCTGGCAATACCCCCGACCTACCTAACTCATCCAGCCTGCTTCAGCCTTGAGCAAACTCAGTACACCACAATTTAGGCAGTGTGTACAAGTTTCCTGAAGGAGATAGTGCCCTTCCTTGCCTCAAGACTGTCACTAGGCGATCAAGTAAACAAAACAATTAACTTGAGCTTTAGCACGGAACATGATGCCAAAACAAAGCAGCTAAGGCACAAACTCCAAGGTTATGTTTCTTTTTTATCAAGCATAGTAAATCCAGCAGAAGGGAGAGATTGTAGACTGTTTGTTACAGTGATTATGCATTTCTATCCATGTTAGAACTCATTTTAGGGACAGTGAAGGGATGAGAAAGCCAAGGCTTATTCACATGACTCAGTTTCTGTGGTAAAGGTTGGCTTAGTAGGCCCAAGACAGCAAAGGCATGTCTTCAGAAAAATATATTATTCAGTTCTGAGTTGAATGCTGCCTTCTTGCTTTCATGCTAATCCCCAGCCTTCTAAGCTCTCACTGCGAGCTCTCCAGATCCCCAACCTGAGGTGGTTACTCCACTCTGCCTAATGGTAACGCTAACTCTATTAAGGGTCAAACAAACAGAATGCTAGCATCGAAGGGTTAAGACCATTTGTTGAAGTCCTAGGAGGTTCCTTCACGTCCTACCTCGTTCCGCGATTACGTTCGTTCCGTGACAGCGTTGTTCACGGTCACATGGTTTTGTCCCTGTTCAGTCCCTGTTTTCGTTTACCCATGGGCATGATTACTTGTACCGTGACAACTGTTACTTCACATCCTTGTTTCGTGACCACTACTGGATTTCCCTGGCTTCGTTTTGTAAGGGAGGACATTTGACTAATTATATATTTATAAATATATATGGCTGCTTCACTAACCACAGGTATGGACAAGCCCTCATGTATTCAACAACAATGTATTCTAAGCAATACATATATATATATATAGCCACACTAGTGACACGATTAATGTAGTTATATTCACTTAAGCACTCCACGTATATATATATATAGATAGACATATATGTATCACATACACATGTATCTACAGTGTATTCTTGTAAACTTAGAATCTTTGGTCAAGCCTTTCCGGCTAGAATAGAGAAAGGAACTTCCGCAAAGTCAGCTAAGGCAATTATGAATTCAAGGATCCAATTAAGTTCCAAAGCTTTGAGGATCACACACTAGCAATTAACGTGTGTCCAAGGCGTACCAGGGAGGCCTTATCTCAGCGTCTGGTGTTCGTAACTGTCAAAATGTCCAAGGACATAAGGATGCCTACCCTCCCTGCCTGTGAGGGAGGAGATCAAACGTACCAGTTAGAACTTCTAGGCAAGTGTCAGGAATACAAAATAAATGACCAAAGATGTCAATTAGTGTTTGATGCATGTAACAAATGTATATGACGTAAATTCGGATGGGCGGAGGGGATAGAGTGCTGGAAAAACCTTATAAAAATATCTCCTTTCGTTTTCTGGGTGGACTTCTCACCACCAAAAAGTGTGGAAGTCCCTTGATTGATCAATCAATAAATTCTTTTTCGTCTCCTGAGACTCAGACTGGTCTTTTGCAGCCCATGAAGCGCAGGCACGCTGGCACGGGACCCTCATAAATTTAAATTCCTTACATTTCTGGTGGAGATGCCGGGAAAAGTGCCACTGCCCCAGCGCTCTTGGGAGTCTGACTTAAATCACAGTGAGGATTCATGCTGACCCTTGAACAAATCTAGTCCGGACCCTCTGATTTTGAGAGGAGACTTGTTCTATCAGCATTGGACACAATACTGTTATTTAAGGAGAAAACAAAGCCGGCAGAACAACGGAGGAACTGTAAGAGGACTGCGCAAAAGAAATCTGGTAAGAAGAGAAAACTAGTTGTGGGGTGGCGTGAGTTCGAATCTAACAGCTCTGTGGAGTGGAGAAGATTGCGGATTCTTATGAGTCGGCCCCGGGAGGGAGGAAGACGAGAAGAGACACTGTGTGTGTCTCTAGCATCCCGCGGACCAGGGTGGACTCAGAGTTGAGAGACTCTGAGGGCCCCGAGGGTGGAGGAGAGCTCCTCTCGAATAACCCTAGTGTCCCCCTCCCCAAGTGTTTGAAGAATTAGAAGCAGAGCACTGCTCTGGCTTCCTCAGAGGATTTACTGATGTTTAAAATATATGTGGGTGTTAAGTTGAATTCTTTTTGGTAACCATAGGGAAGTGGCCATTCCCTGTGTCTTAAGCAGGGGCAAAGACTGGCAATCTTTGCCCCACAATACCAACGGAGTTCCACCATCTTCGTTTGATTTTAGAGAAGTTAGAAAGATCTATTCTTAGGCAAGGGATCGCAGTTAACTGGGGAAACAGAAATGTGGGAGAGTGGTGTATGGTTGCTGAATCACATGTTGGCGTGTATGATGGGCATTTGATTGTTGAGGTGTGAGTCCGTTTGATGCTTGTGTGGGAGAAATCATAGGAACACAGTTAGACCTTTAAAGTAAGCCTATGGGGATAAATTAGTGCAGTTTATGCACCCCCTTTTTGATGTGCGATGTGGTAACATTGGAATTCTGCCACCAGAAGTAATGATTTTAGTATTAAATGGAACATGAGTAAGCTTTAAGAAGAACCCCTCTAACTAGGATGAGGCAGGACTTTACCATCTCAAATTAAGATTCTAGCCCTCAGGGAGGACAGACCAATTATGACCTGCTAGCAAGAGGTGTGTGAATGTACAAGGACGTGCTTAGTTAATTAATATAAGAGACTAAAAAAAAAAAAAAAAAAAAAAAACTCTGCCAACTAGGAGACCCCTCCAGCAATTTTGATAATACCAGGGGGAATATGGGCAGTGAGAAAAATACTTTTGAATACTCAGGGATAAACAACATCCCGCATATTTTGTGACTGGCTGGTCACGCAACAAAATTTACCAGCTGAAGGGATATTTTACAAGGAAAAAATCATAGGGTATCTGAGTAATGCATTTTTAGTAAAACTGGGTAGGAAACCTGAAAAGATGATGGAAGGAAAGGCAGGATGATGAACTGAAAAGGTATAGAGAAAGACAGATGAATAGAGGAAGTGGAGTAGAAGGAAGGCAGCAAGACAGAAGTGGGATGGATAGGTATGATGTTGAGGGAACAGGAGGAGAGCACGGAGCATTGAGGGGACAGGAAGTGCTAGATGGGGGATGCGTACCCCTGAATTGCCTTATTCAAGCATTCAGGAGGTACTTCCATCCCGCTACGCCAATGCCCAACTCTTTGGATATGGAAGCTTTAAACAGAACTAAGGGTTGCTATGCACCACATGAGGAGACAGGTAGGGACGTTATTTCTGAACTATTAATAGTCAAAAGCAGGGAAATCAAATCTTAGTATCAACTGTTGTGTGTGCTTGATGTGTAATTAATTGAGTGTGAGTCCGTTGGTATGCGGGAGAATTTATGAGCATACTACTAAACCTTTAACAAAAAGGTAGATGGGCATAACTTAATTCAGCTTCTGTGCCCTTTGTTAAGGAACCCTTTGGCAAGATTGGCACATTGCCATAAGGAGACCTGATTTTGATATTGAATGCAACAAATGTAAATTTCAAGAAAGTCCCCTCTGACAAAGGCAGGACTTTAACATCCCAAAGATTAAGTTTCTAGCCCTCAATAAGGGGAGGGTGGCAAGCCATGTATTGCCTGTTAATATGTCCAGAGGCAGTAAAAATCACCCAAAATGAGAAGACCCCAATTTTATAAACCAGGGGAAGTATAGACACTGCAAGAAGATATTTTTGAATACTCAAGCCGCATGTTTTGTATAACTTAGCCTGGCTTGTTACACAATATACTTCACCACCTATAGGGACATTTTAAGAAGAAATCATCACAGGGCGTTTGAGAAATACGTTTTTTTTTTTTTTTTTTTTGCGCGGCCGGTCCCATGGGTGAAATGAACATCACCCCTTTTCAGACCGACTATGTGCTCTGAAAAGACAGCTAGCATTTTTGTACTCATAGCCCAGCAAGCTAGCAATTAAAAAACCAAGTGATAACATCATTCCTTAAGATTTTGCACCTAAAAGGCTTAGGGCAGCCTTTCCCCCCCTCCCCTTGCAAGTAAGCCCTGGCTGGAACCATAAGACAATTTAATTTGGAACAAGGAGATTCTTAGGAGCAACTGAAAATAAAATTCCCTCCCGTCTCCTACCTAGATCAGGACCTTGGAGATGCCATTAGAACGGGAGAGGAAAGGAGAGAAAGAGAGAGAGAAGAGAGAGAGAGAGAGAGAGAGAGAGAGAGAGAGAGAGAGAGAGAGAGAGAGAGAGAGAGAAAAGGAATAGTTAAAGGAAACGAGGTAGAAGGAAAGTGTAAGTCAGGGACGAGAATGGGCAGGGTTCATGATGGGCAGACTGAGGCAGCAACCCACAGAACGCTCCAGCAATTGAGAAGCAGAGGCTCTATTTGTATCCCATTACATTATTTAATCCAAGCTTTTAGACAGTCCCTATTTCCCCAACAAAATTAGTCTAAATCTCTGAATATGGAATCTTTATCCAAATCCCTTGTAGTACGTCAGCTCCATGAGGAAAACGAAGGGCCTGAGACTTCTGTGCTGGAAGTGGTCCAAAGCAGGGACTCCCCTTCCTCTTTTTAAAGCAGCTGCTAACAGGTTTTTGAGAGCAGGACAAGGTTTTTTTTTTATTATTTAGAATACGAAGGGGTTCTTAAAAGCCGCCAAAAGGTAAAAATAACATAAAATAAAATCATTTTGCTTGTTCTCACACTCTGGCTGGAAACGCCTGTGACATTTTTTCTAAGGCGTATCAATAACGCGGGGTCTCACACTCTGGCTCTTGTTTCTTTGTACGAGAGCCATGCATCCCAAATTAGGCTTAAGTAGATAACTTCACAAACCACAGGGATAATAGGTTGCCTTAATTAGTTTAGTGCCCTTTTTTTCACCTAATTACAGGGTAATTGAAGGGGCTCACCTTCCTGCCTCAGGCTGTGTAATGCAGCCTGCGGGGAGAATTCAAAAGTCCATTGCCCCGCCTTCCTTTTTCTGCCTTCACCCCCCCCTCCTTCCCCTTCACAAAGTTGACCTCATCCCTCTACCCTCAGGAATTTCAAGCATGCTGGCAACCAGCCTGATTTTTTTTTACACCTCTTTCACATCCTATATTCCTAAAAATCTCGAGCAGACGTTTCTCCTTTTGACTTAATAATGCTCACCTAGCCTTATTTCCGTCTGAGTTTTTTTTAACCCTTTCCTTTCCAAGTAGGACACCTGCTGGAAATAGACTCTTAGTTACTTGATAGCTATTAAACTACTATCAGCCTTTTTCCTCTCTTTCTATCTATGTGTGGTCAAGCAGTTTGTGCCATGGCATGTGTCACTCCTAACCAGCCAGCAGAGACACTAGGAGAGGGCTTCCTGCCTTTCCCCCCCCCTCTTTTTCTCTCTATTGTTTTGTGGGGGGAATGGGGGCTTTTTGCAAGCACCTGACTTTTACTTTGAGGTGAGGCTGACAGGCCAGCAACTTCACCCTTTTTATACCCTTTTGCGCCAGCATAGAGAACTAGCTGTTTTTGAACCTGGTGACATCGTCACTATTTTTAAATCCATGGCAGATGCCAACATGTGTGAGGCTGTGTACTCGTGGGTGTTTGCATGTATTTTTTTCTTGAGCGACGAACCAGAAGAGCTCGTCTTGCCTCACACACACACACACACCAGCCCCCGACACGTACTAGGACAGATTGGCGCCTTTGCAGCCTTGCAGAGAGACACTAATTCTCTTTTACCATTTTTTTTTTCTCGCCGTGCCCTTGGGGACTTGGTAGTAATATGAATGTGGTGCCTGCTCCTATTTTTCCCCAATCCTGTATCAGCCGTACTTTTTCCGAGACTATACCACGCCACATTCCAAGCCCATCTCCCCCTGGCGCATTTTGCTTCATGCTCAGAGATCACTTTGCGACCCTGGGACATTTTTGCCTGTTCCATTTTTGATTGTCCCCATGTAGCAGAGCTATTTGACTTTGGGGATGAGATCTATCTCAGGTGCCTGTTTGGGAACGCCTGAGCCCCTCGCTTGTGAGATCCTGTGAGATCATCTTGCAAGCACTCATCATACACGGCCGACTACAGATGCGTCCTCACCATAAACTTTGGCTTCCCCCATTCACAGACTGGTTCTACAAAAACGGAAGCCTTATCCTACCTGTTGCAACATTTTTTTTTCTCTCCTTCCTGTTTTTAAGACTGTCAGATAGACTGTGCCACCCTGCCTTGCAGCACAAAGACAGCTGCGGGGGCATTTCGTGTGTGTTTGTGTTCTGTGTTTGTTTGTGGTCGTGTGTTTGTTCTTCCCTTACCCAGGTACATCCTGGAGGTCGGGTTTTTGCTCTGGGAAAAACGCCCACCCGTTCTTTATTTTTGGATCACGGAGTCGGTCGGGTTTGGAAAGCTGACGCCGCCGGTCGTAGATCCTCAGATGGGGACCCTCCTGCCCTCCATTCTGCCATCCCTCCTGGACCTCCCCTCCCCGCCTTTGATGCCTTTGATGATGCCATCTTCGTGATGACTTCGCTCCGCGGGTTCGATCGATGTGGGCTCCAGGATCCAGTGATGTCAGCCTTTTCACCCAGCCTGACCCGTACCCCGCGACCGAGAGGGAGTGAGGCCTGACCGGTGACGCCTTCTGCCCTCTGCTGTAGATTGCCCCTATGCCTTAGGTGACTTCACCCTGAACGGCGGGCGACAACATGAACCTGACCTGTGGTCACCGCATCCTGCCCATCCTTCCCCAGATGACAGCGTGCGTTTGATACTCGGAGGGTCCCAAAGCAGCCTGCGGATTCACTTTCAACTCAGGTTGACAGATTAAAATCCTGTCTTCCTGTCTCTCATTTCCTTCTTTTCTTTTCTTTTCTGTTTGTTTCTGGGGGGAGAGAGTGGGTCTGAAACAGCCACTGACTCTTGTTTTGGATTGCGGCCAACAGACTGCACGTCTGCAATTTAACCCCTTTTTCACCGGGACAGAGACTTGGGGTTTAAATACTGCTTTCAGACCTTCATTGATGCCTGTGCGCGTGCCCTGGATCACCATGAACTTGTGTTGCCACACACGCACACACCAGCCTCCCAGCATCCGACAAGTGAGCGCTTTTTTTTTTTTTTTCTCCTGCGTACGGTAGGCTCCAGAGCAACTTTAAATATTTACATTACCCTGGGCTCTATTATGATAGTGTTTATTGTCTATTATTGATAGTCACTGTGAAAACTCTTACTGAAGTGCTTCTCTGGATGTGCCTTTTTATGTAATGATCATGCTTGGCCACTGAAAATGCTTTTTACTCACAAAGCATTGAGTGCCAGAGATTATGACTTGCCTTTCTATGCAATTTGTATTGAATGAGAGACATTTTGGTGCCCATGGGTGTTCACGAGCCTTTATACCTAAGAAAAAAGTGGCTTTATGAAGTAGCTATATCTACATTATTTTCTTCACCAAAGACACTGATGAACTAATCTTGGCCCCATGTTTACGAGGCAGATTTTTGTGTGTAAACTATCAGCCACAGAGACATTTCTGACCGGATTTCAACGGCTCATTCATGACTTTACCATGAGAATGTATGGCGCAAGGTGGGTTTTCTAAGCACCATCTAGATGTGTCTTATGCCTTTTTCAGCCTTCATGATATGTATATTACCTTTATTTAGTATCATTGCAAATGTCTATCAATTGAGAATGCACACAAACTGGGTGATTCTGCACAGCCTGCTATTATCTGAATTTGAATGCACACCACACACACCTAAATAAGGTTGGAAAAAACCTAGCAAAGTAGCCTGGCCCACATATTTCCTTGGTGGGCTAAGAAGGGCATATTTTCCTTATAAGTATTTGGTTTGCAAAATGAACCTACAGTGTGGTGCTTTGTTAGAATTCAGGGTTCTCAGCCTGACTACCAAACACACAAACACAAGATCTCACATGTGCACTGCTGTGGCAGGCAAATTAATTTGGGTTTCATGATGGTCCTAAAATAAGGTAATGAACAAATCTGCTGTTTAAAGCATGTTTAATTATCGCTTTGGGACGGGATCGTGATATCCAAGTCTATCACAATATTAGCAAAAATTCTTATGCCAGCCCCCTTTCAAAAGTTGAGAATTTGGGATCCTTGAGAAGTGTACAACATGGCCTGGGAGGTCACCTTATACTGCTGTGACCACGATGCATTTCTCCAACAGGGAAACTTAAATGCTGTGGTCCATGGAACATATCCATCCATTGCAGTCTGTGGGTCCGACCAGGGGGAAGTCTTCTTACATCCCAAGCATGGCAACACTTCATCTGTTACCTTAACATTTTACTCTAGAAAGTGCCCTAATGAATTAAGGGGTATTCCCTTGGCCTTCACCTATTTGATCGTCCCCCTGACTTGAGACGCCACAAATCATTTTATGATAATTCATTTTCTTGAACTGTGCCTATAAGCCCCTTGGGGAAAAAGGACTGAGAATGTTTTTCTGACTGCCCTGCCTAAATTTTTGTCAGGAAAATAGAAAGTCCTTCCATGAGCCATGAAGACCATCTCACCCCAGGAATGACATGGGGGGGCTCACGCAATGTTCACACTTTTGTACATATACCTTTGATATGTTTTGTTCGTCCCTTACAAGTCCATGACGTTTTCTGGGAAATTTACTGGCATAAATTTCCAGAAATCCGTTCAGGGCCGAGTGTAAGGGAGGACATTTGACTAATTATATATTTATAAATATATATGGCTGCTTCACTAACCACAGGTATGGACAAGCCCTCATGTATTCAACAACAATGTATTCTAAGCAATACATATATATATATATAGCCACACTAGTGACACGATTAATGTAGTTATATTCACTTAAGCACTCCACGTATATATATATATAGATAGACATATATGTATCACATACACATGTATCTACAGTGTATTCTTGTAAACTTAGAATCTTTGGTCAAGCCTTTCCGGCTAGAATAGAGAAAGGAACTTCCGCAAAGTCAGCTAAGGCAATTATGAATTCAAGGATCCAATTAAGTTCCAAAGCTTTGAGGATCACACACTAGCAATTAACGTGTGTCCAAGGCGTACCAGGGAGGCCTTATCTCAGCGTCTGGTGTTCGTAACTGTCAAAATGTCCAAGGACATAAGGATGCCTACCCTCCCTGCCTGTGAGGGGAGGAGATCAAACGTACCAGTTAGAACTTCTAGGCAAGTGTCAGGAATACAAAATAAATGACCAAAGATGTCAATTAGTGTTTGATGCATGTAACAAATGTATATGACGTAAATTCGGATGGGCGGAGGGGATAGAGTGCTGGAAAAACCTTATAAAAATATCTCCTTTCGTTTTCTGGGTGGACTTCTCACCACCAAAAAGTGTGGAAGTCCCTTGATTGATCAATCAATAAATTCTTTTCTCGTCTCCTGAGACTCAGACTGGTCTTTTGCAGCCCATGAAGCGCAGGCACGCTGGCACGGGACCCTCATAAATTTAAATTCCTTACAGTTTAGCATTTTTAAAAATTGCTGGGCTTCCGTTTTTTGATATTTGGAATCCCCACTGCAGGCACGTGGGCTATCTCAGGAAGCCCAGGTGGCTGCAATGTCACCACTTGCCACAGGTGAGCGGTGGCAGCGGCGGCGTGGGCAGTGGGCGAGACACCCTTGCCCTGAACTCAGCAGTCTGCGGGCTGGCAGGCGAGCAGGCAAGGAGAGCTCAGCCCCACCTCCGGGACCCGAGGAGGATGGACCTAGCCTGACAGTGGCTCTCCACCTGTCCCTTCAAGAGCCGCCTTCTCCTTCAGGCACAGGTGGGCAGCCGAGCCTGGCCTGGCGCAGGAGTTCCAGCCGGCTTTCTCAGTTGTCGGAGTATCCTAGAGCGAAAGGGGAAACAGCCATTGCTGTTACTTCACGTCCCTTTGTCTCGGAAAAGGAACTGGGAACAAAGTGTGACAAGAGAATTCTCCAGCCCAGTGGCAGGTACGGCTTGTCACGCTCTGTTCCGGGTTCAGGGGGCGTGGTCGAGACAAGTTTCCGCTGTCACACTGTGGACGTGGAGTAAGTTTTTTTCATACTGGTCCCAAGTGGGACAAAAAAGAGGGATGAAAGGGACGTGAAGTAACCACCCTAGTCTCTAGAACAATAACAAACTTCCTTCCTCTTTCACTTAAAGGTCCCACAGATATTCCATGACAAATCTATCATATCTTTTTTCTAGGCTAAATGTACTGAATTTCCTCAATTTTTCTTCTTAAATTTGGTTTCCAGTTTTTTTCAGCTTTCTGCTCTTCTTCCTCTACTATATTCCAGCTTGCTAATATCCTTCTTAAATGGGGGTGGCCAGAATTGGACACAGTATTCCCACCAAAGCAGAGTGGAATGGTGTTATTGCTTCCTCTTATCCGGATGCTGCATTTCTGTGGATGCCACATAGAACTGTCCTAGATTTCTTTCGCCCCCACATCATTCTGTTGAGTCACATTTAGCTTGTGGTCTACTACAATCTCAGATATTCTTTGTATGTACTACTCCCAATCCAGTTGTCAGTCACTGTATTTCTACATCTGATTTTTCCAAATGGTAGAACTTTTCATTTAACTCTGCTGAAATTGATTTTGTTTGGTTTAATGGGATTTCCTAATATGTGTGTTGTCAGCCATCAGATGTTCAAATTAAGCCTCCCCCTTACCTTCACGTGGTAATAACAAAACACAACATAGCATACTAGGTACGTGAGGAAAATCACTTGCTGTACCAAACACCTCTTTCATTGCTTGAAGGAATAAAACTAAACTATGCAACATGCTAAACCATCTACCATCTAATTTGACCTTCATGTGCAATGCAGCAAAATTCTAGGATAGGTATAAACTGGCTTTCATCCTGTACATCAGGCATGTCCAAAGTCAGGGCCAGGGGCTAAATGCGGCCCGTTGACATATTTTGAGTGGCCCGCA
The DNA here is from genome assembly GCA_029282475.1 of Phrynocephalus forsythii. Taxonomy (NCBI): domain Eukaryota; kingdom Metazoa; phylum Chordata; class Lepidosauria; order Squamata; family Agamidae; genus Phrynocephalus; species Phrynocephalus forsythii. Next base: position 107,205,098 of record JAPFRF010000003.1, on the reverse strand, counting down.
GCCTCCTCTCCTCAGCCTGTCATGCATCCCTCACCAGCTGGCCCTTCCCCATACTGGATGGAGGCATCAGCTTGCAGTTTTATGTTTTGCCTGCCCTCCCTGCCTCTGTCCACCTTCTCAGCCTTCCCGCCCCTGGCTCTGTTGCTGCAGCATCCTCCCCTTCCTCCTTGTTATAGAATCTTGTCCAAAGTCCAGCCTGGGGGCCAAATGCGGCTGAATGGTCACCCCCACCCCACATTTTTACCTTGCCAAACCTTGCAAAAAGTTTGGACACCCCTGCTGTACATGCTAGACAATCCCAGGAAAAGTGGGTGGGTGGGGGCATTTTGCCATTTTTCTTCATATTGCACAGCATGGCATAATCATGCCATGCCAGTGGTTCCCAGTCGAACGACCATTTCACAGGGGTCACCATGAGCCAGAGAAGAAAAAGGCACAAACGGCTTGGGCCTGGAGTAGGGGGGAAGGAAGTGGGGGCAAGAGTGAGTTACAGCTTGATAGGTTGGAGGGGATGTCAGTCAATGGTACCAGAGACTGTGACTGACTGAAGGTGCCTGTAAAAGGAAGTTCTCAATGGCACCTGCGGCAGTGGCCTGCCAAAAGGGGGGGGTTGTGGCCTCGTCCAAGCTGGGCAAGGGGTCAACACAACATGAGGAACTGTATTAAAAGGTCACGGCATTAGGAAGTCAGGGTGGTATATAAATGTAATAATAAATAAATAAATAATAAGTTTGGGAACCACTGTGCTATGCCATGCCATTCAGCAGCAGTTGCTAAAGCTACCATCTGAAGCTGAAGGAAAGCAATGCTGTCCCCTCACATTATTTTGCTCCTGGCCCTACTGCACATATCCGCCTTCCCTCTCCTTGGGCACCGTATAATCTGCTTAGTCTGCAGAACTCTGTGCCACCTCGCCTGGGTGCCTTCAAAAGGGGATTGGACAGATTCCTGGAGGAAAAGTCCATCTCAGGTTACAAAACATGACGGAGATGTGTAATCTCCAGGCTTAAAACCGGGGTACTTCAAGGGCCAGACACAAGGGAGTGGTATCAGGAGACAGATATCTAGTCTCGTGCACTCCCAGATGCATTTGGTGGGGCCACTGTGAGATACAGGAAGCTGGACTAGATGGGCCGTTGGCCTGATCCAGCATGGCTCTTCTTATGTTCTTACTGTATGTTCTTATGTCCTTATGCTTCTCTTTCAAAATTGACCTTGCTAAAGCCTGCCTGCAAAAGATGTGCCAGCTGCTTTGGAATGACTAGTGCTTCTTTTAAAGGGTGAGAGATGGGCAATATTGCCACTGCTCAAGCAAAAGAAAGAGGGAAGGTGGGGTAGCCTGGGGACAAGCCAATGTGGCAGGAAGGAAAGAGTGAGTGACATCCTTTCCCAACTGCTACACAAGCGGAAGAGAGTGATGGACTGGATGGACTGGCAAGGGTGAGTCAGGATTCTGGGAAAGAAGGCAAGGCTGTAGTAGCAAGGTGAGTGGGTGGGACTCCTGCCAAATTGCCAATGCATTGTTCCTGGCAGTATGCTGCCTGAGGTTAGTGCCTCCCGCTGCCTAATGATAGAGCAGGCCTTGCAATAAAAACCAAAAAGGAACCGGCTACCTTTTAAAACAGTTCCAAAAAATATCTAAGGAACAATTTGCATTCCATACCCAATGGCAATGGATTTTTTTTTAACCAGATACAACAGTTTTGCCTCCAGGTGTAGTATGGTGTTGTTTTTTTTTTAAGGTATTCCCCAAATTCCTTAAATCCACGAGTCAGTCCTGAATCTTGTGGTCCTGAGTCCCTCATTACACATCAGGTTGATCAAAGAATAAGAGGGATTGCAAGAGCTCTGAAAGATGGTGATCTGATTGTGGGAAGGACAGCCCCAATTAAACAAGCGGCTGCTGTAGCACAGGCAAGAATGCATTTCCCACAAGAAGAAACTGTAAATGTTTCAATTCACCCCGGGAGTGGAGATTGAAATGTAGATTAGTTGTAATAAGAGAAATCATAAACATGCCTTCACAGAAGGAACACTCCCTGGAGTGAAGGAATGCAAAAGAACCGGGAAATCTCGCATAGAAATGGAAAAGTCGGTTTTGCTTTCATTCTTTCCATCTCAAAATATGTAAAATGTGCCGATTCTTCAGAAACAATTGTAATGAAATTCTCCCCCATTTGCAAGTGCAGCTGTTAACCCGTGACATAAGGGACCATGATGTATCTGCCTATATTGAAGATGAAAAAACTTTCAGAAAAAAACAAAGCTTATATTTGTCATTAACATGATCAAAATGGAATTCTAAAATTCCAGGTCTGGATGGATAAATCTGTCAGTTTTATTTTCTTCCACATTTGAAGTATTAGCATTTCATATACTTTCAGGCTTTAAGAAGAAGAAATTTATGAACAGCGATGATATTTAAAAAATGAATAAATGATAGAATTCATTTGGGGATGGAAGCAGGATATTTCTCCATTTTATGCTTCTGCAGGAGTCTGTAAAATGGTACTTGATGAAAGAAAGCTTATATTTAATGTTTTGGTGTGCTGCCATATCTACATATTGATGCTTGCTATCAAATACCTCTCTGCAATGTATCCCTGCAGGATAGTGAAACACTGTTTTAAAGAAAAATGTGCATATACACATTTCTGTGGCTTTCTGTGTATTTCAACAACTGTCTGGACATCCTCTCTTCAGCACTTATATTCTAATAGACCAAAGGGTCACCAATTTGAAACAGTTGGAGATTAAGAGCTGGAAGACTTTTGGTAAATCCAGGTGAGGTCTGAGTTATCATCAACATGTCATCTTCTCATTTTGGATAAGGAATACAAAAATCTCTACCATCCTTTACGTATTTGGGCATCCATATATGAAAGAAGAGAGGGTTCCACTACCATTAACAGTTGGAGAAAATACAGGGGAACTCCAGTTTGACACCCTGGCCATTGGCCAATGAGGTCCCTCAGGGTTTTGATCTGTCCTTATGCAATTTAACATCTATAGTAAAACCACTGGGAGAGATTGTCCAGAGTTCAGGGGTTCTGTGTCAACAGTAATTGGATGACACACTGCCCATTCCATTCAAATCTGAGAAAGCTGGTGTTGACTGCCAGTAATGGACTGGAAAAGGGTGCGTAAACTGAAACCTAATCCACAGGAGACTGAGGTGCTCCTGGTTAGTTGAGATACAGAGCAAGGAATAGGGATCCTGTGCTGGATGGTTATTTATTTATTTATTTATTTATTTGACTTTTATACCGCCCATCTAGACCAAGGGCTACTCTGGGTGGTTTACAACATGTAACAACAAACTAAGGAATGCATTTTAAAAACCAAAATACAAGGTACAAAATAAAATAAAATATACATAAATCAACAACAAAAACTAAAGTGAAGCTAAAATGAAGCTAAAAATGGCAAGAGATTTGATAAAATGGTTTAAAAATAGTGCCTTACTAAATGTTTGAAGAATCAGGGAACGCCATTCTATACAACCAGGTCTTCAATAGTTTTTTAAAAGTTTGAAGCGAGGGTGCCAGCTGAATTTCAGGAGGTAGATGGTTCCATAATTGGGGAGCAACCACTGAGAAGGCCCTATTCCTTGTTACAACTTTCCGGGCCTCCCTCGGGGTTGGGACTCCCAGGTGTCCTGCCTGGCTCCCTCTGAACACTGGTGCACAGCTTGGGGGTGGATTAACCCCTCAGTCCAGATGCCCAGGTTTCCGCAGGGGGGAAAAGTCCATTTGCCTAGTTAAAACTAGTATGCCAGCTGTATGTGTTCCTTGAGAGGTTTGATTCTAGCCACAGTGTCATATACCTTATAATTACCGGTACATCCCAGTTGGATCCCTATAATCCACTGTATATGGCTGCCTTCTGAAAGTGTTTGGAACAGGTGTCCTCAACCTAAGGCCCGGGGGGGGATGCAGCCCCCCAGGGTCTTGAATCCGGCCCCCGGGACCAATTGCAGACCCCCCCCCACCTACCCCCTGCTTCGCGAGCAAGCCAGTCTCCGCAACTGCTTCTAATGCTGAGGCAGTTCAAAGCGGTGGGCTATGTCGCTTCCCCCACTCCCCAGATCACTGGCACGCTGGCTAGTGGGGCAGTTCAAAGTGGGACGGTCACAGCAAGGTCCCCTGCTCCCCCCACCTGCCACCCAAATGGTCGGGGCACCGTCTGCAGCCGAGCGGGGCAATTTAAAATGGGAGGGCTGTGGCAAGATCTCCCACTCCCTCCATGGCCCCGAGGCCCTGCCCCTGCTCCTCCACCCCACCCACCTGCCTTCCTTGTGTGGCCGCCACCTGCATTATTGTGGTTGTGAGGAAGGAAGGGGGCAGGTGGAGGCAGTGCCAGCCAGCCTTCCGAGCCGGAGCAGCCACAGCAGTGGACTGATGGAGGGATGGACGGCAGGCAATCAAGGGGAAACTACTTCCCGCACACCCAGCCCCCTCCAAGCTGCTGCCTTCCTCCGTGGAGTGAGGGAGGGGAGGAGGGAGCCCAGCCATGGCCAGAGGTTGAGGCTGCAGCCACCACCACCACCACCACCACCACTGGGTTAGAGACCAGCAAGGAGGTGGTGGCGGAGAAAGAACGGAAGGGAAGGGAAGGGAAGGCCAACGGTGGCCCAGGCTGGTTCCTGAGAGGCTGGCGGGGCTGCATTTATCCTCAGTTGGTGATGGGCGAGCTGGTGAGCCAGCAGAGCACTGCAGCCTGGCTGGGCTCGGTGGCTTTGGGCAGGTCTTCCTGCCTCCCCTCCCTCCTTCCCAGCCCTTGCTCCCTCCCTCCCTCCTTCACTTGGAGTGCACCAAGTCGATCCGGGTCAGGCCAGGCCAAGAGAGGAGGCAGCTTTCCCTCCAGGGCGCAGTGAGGGCATGATGGCCAGGGCTGTCACTTGCCACCCTTGCCACAGCTGCTGCTCCTCATTCTGAGTGGCTGCTTAGAAGGTGATGAGGGCCTGAGCTTGCCTGGGCTGCCACCTCCTTCCTGATGCAATGAAGGAAGGAAGGAAGGAGAGCCACTCCAGCTGCTGCCACTGTAGGGGGAGGAAGAGGCGCAGCAGAGGGATCGCAGCGGTGGCACCTCAGGGCGGCGATCCGGAGCAGGAGGCATTGCTGGGACCCCAGAGATGCACTGATCATGGGCTCCTCCCACTTGCCCCTCCCTCTCCCCCTTTCCCCTATATCGGCCTTTGTTTTGGACTGTGATTCAGCCCCCAGTGGTGCCTGGGTGGTGGTGGACTGGCCCGCTGTTTGAAAACTTTGAGGACCCCTGGTTTGGAAAAAACATTGCAGTCAAATTTTTAAATTTGTAGTACAGCACTAACTATGCTCACGACCCGGGGTTCAATCCCAAGTAGTCGGCTGAAGACTGACTCAGTCTTGTATCCTTCCAAGGTTGGTAAAATGAGTACCCAGCTTGCTGGGTGGGGGAATGCGCAATGTGTAGCCTGCATCATTAAACTGTACACCACCCAGAGAGTGCTTTTATCTATCCTTGGGGAGCCCTGTGGCACAGTGGTTAAATGCCTGTACTGCAGGTAAAACTGTGCTCACGACCTGGGGTTCAATCCCAGGTAGCAACCTTCCGAGGTTGGTAAAATGAGTACCAAGCCTGCTTTTTTGGGGGGAATGTGTAGCCTGCATACTGTAATTAAAAAACTGTAAACCACCCAGAGACTACTTGAAGTAGTATGGGGCGGTATATAAGCAGAACACTTTGCTTTTAAGCACTGTGGGGCAGTATATAAGCAGCATGCTTTGCTTTTGTTTTGGTTGTTTTAAGCAGGGACTAATTACAGGGATCACATTAACACACCCATACACACCAAATACAGGAACTCAACTGGCTGTCAATAGTTTTCCAGGCACAATTCAAAGTGGTGCTTCTAACCTATAAAACCCTAAACAGCTTGGGTTCAAACACATCTTCTTTTATGAGCCTGCCTGGGTTTTAAGATCATGGAGGCCTTTCTCTCAGTCCCACTACCCTCACAGGTCTTCTCCTTATCTGTTGCCATTCCTAGGTCGTTACCTCACACCCCTCTCATCGCTGTTACCGTCCCACTTGCGACCGGTATGAAGAAGTTCGTCCCGACCATGCCCCCTAAACTGAGATTAAAGTGTGATGAGTCATACCCCTCTCTAGCCTCAGGAATTTGCTTGTCTCGGTTCTTGTTCTGAGACAAGAGCCCGTGAAGTCATGCTCATCGCGGAACGACTGCCGATTTTTGCAGTATCCATTTAATGACACTAAATTCCCTATGGAGTTAGCAATGCAGTGCATAGAGATTAAAAGAGAAACGCCTCAAACTTTGCTCCGTAACACATTGAAGGCAGGGCTGAGGAGATTTGAAACCCCCGAAAAAAACAGAAGGTCTGACACAAACAAACAAAAAACAGAACAAAGGCAGAAAAGTTCAGATCTTATCACGAAACAAGGACGTGTAGTAAAAGTCGTCCCGGTATCATCAATCACACCCACGGGTACAAGGAAAGAGGGACAGCACCGGTATAAGACCATGTGACCACAAACAACATTATCACGCAACGAACTCCATCTCGGAACAAGGAAGGACGTGAAGTAACCGTCCTAGACTCCTACAGGAGGAGGAGAAGACCTCTTTAGGCAGGTTTTCTCTTAGCATCCAACTATGTATAGGCTTTCAAAAACAACTCTTAGTTTAATGGCTCTTGTTTTCTAATAAACTGAATAGCATGACTGGACTGTGAAATTGCCTCCTTAAAAACTGGCTGATTTTTAGATCAAGCCAGACATCGTTTTAAATCTCTGCTTTCAGTGGAACAATGCGATCTGGGAAGAATGAACCAAACAGCCAATCAATGATAAGATGGCTCATTAAAACCTAAGACAGAGGAGGTGCAGCAGATGAACACAGTATATATTAACAAGTCACAGAGTGTCATAAAAATACCCTCAACCTGACAGGTCAAATGCCAGCCAGAAGAGGTATGTTTATCTAGAAGTATAATCTTGTTATCATGTTCAGTGAATCTTATTTTCAGGCAAGCATTTATAAGTGGGGAATGATGCATAGTGAGTCTGTGCACATTTGTTCTGGAGTAAATGCCACAATTCGGTGAAGGAAACATGCTGGTAATTAAGCTTTGGGCTATAGCCCCCTAAGCCATCATTGGTAGTAAATACCATAGAACCAGTATGGGACTGACTTCTGATGGGTAGGATCACACTGTTAATTACACAGGGGAGATGGAATCTATGCATTTCATTCTTGTTGGCGAATGCCTCTGCAACACAGTCTTTGCACACACAAAAAATCAGTCTGGGCTGTTGATAAGTTCATGGAATTTAAAAAAAATTACTGAGAACAATTCTGCCCAAGGTCATCCTGCGAAACTATTCCACTGGAATCTGGCAGGCTGTGCCGTTGCTGCCTTTCAACTGGGGAGGCTCCCTTAGAACTGGTGATGGTGGTGGTGGCGGCGGTGAATATAATTAAACGTGCAAACCAAGCACATGCCTTTAGAAGCTGGTCTTTGGGTGTGTGTGTGTTAAGCGATGCTACTTTTCACAGAATCATTTCAGGGAAAGGTTATGCGTGGTGTGGACCTCAGGGCGGGGGAAGGCAAGGAAGAGAATCAACTCTGGAAGCAGCCCCTTTGTTTGAAAGGCATCGGCCCATTGAACCATTGTCTTCCACTGACAGCTGGCACCCTGACTTCATCTGCATTGGACCAGCCTCAAAAACAAGCGGCACAGTGGACAAACAACACCAGGCGGAGGAGGACTGCTACTTCTGCCACAGCTCACAAGGACAGGGAAAAGTGTTTTTTTGCAGAACAGCAGAAAGGGAAAATACAGATAAAGGCACTGAAGACTCTGTGAATCATGGATAAGGAAAGGAAGCTGGTAAGAAAAACACACATGACTCCTATAGTCTCTTTTTATATATCATGCTGAATGATGAATACTAGATAATGTGTTTTATCTTATCATTATTTTTATTATTATTATTATTTGCTACTTTGAACCTGCTTATCTTTATACTTGTGTGGAAGTATGGCTAATTGACCTGGCTGAGAGTTACAGGTACTGTACGTCCAAAGAAATATACCTGGAAGGAGCAGAAATTGGATAGCTCATAGGGAGCACTGATTTAAAATTTGATTTAATGTAGATAGCAGGAAATGTTTTCAACGGAGGCATTTTCTCTTTTCATCACGAATACTTTGAGAACGTAAGGCAACCTTCATCTTACAATGCAGTAGATTCAAAGCAGCCAAGCTGAATGGTGTTCCATTTGAGAACTAGAACGGCTGCTACCCTAAGCATGTTTGCTAGAGCCGAATACCAGTGCATTCTGTTGGACGCCGGTGTGAAATTGCCTTTTAGAGCCGTGCTGCAAAAGAAGTTTGCCTTCTTTGGGTTTCTGTAATCCTGAAGAGAGGTTCCTTCAGGGTTTATGATGAGTGCTGGTAATGCTGTTAGTTTTGAAAAACTCTTTTAAGGCACAGCACCATTCAGATTGCGGGAATAGCTCTGCAGCTGACTTGAATACATGGCCAGTAAAGTGTTGCCCTGTGATCACTTGCAGTAAGTTTTTTTCCAAGAGAAATTGGATCCCCCCCCCCGCCACCACCAGTTTCAAACTACCTTCAAATATCTGCTAAGCCTCTTTATACCTACCTATATATGGGAAATGTTGATTCAAGTAGCATCACGATAGGGAACCTCACAGATCACATAATGTGTATCCTGATCAGAACCTTTTGACGTTCATATTTTAGACTACGTTGACATTTTGAAAACCCTACAGCAACACTGGTCTTCCATCTGTACCCTGTTTTCCGCAAACTGTCTCTGGTTTAAAAAGAAAAGAAAAGAAAAGAAAAAGAAAACGCTTTCAATTTCACAGTTCCTTTCAAATGTCCATTGGAACGTATTAGTCCAAAAATTGTACCCCTACTTAAGAGCAGCTTGACTTAAGAGCAATTCGACTTAAAAGCGGAAAGCTTTTGGCGTTTTAACTGCCACCTTACAAATTTTAGATATGGTCTGCTCAACTTTTTATTATTTTTTATTATTTTTATTTTTTTAAACTTATCTTTTAAATTTTTTTAGATAGGTGCCCCGACTTAAGAGTAGTTCGACTTAAGAGTAAGCATTCAGAATGGATTAAATTCGTAAGTTGAGGTACCACTGTACTTATAAAAAAGACCAGATGGGGGGGGTATGAATAAAAACTGAATTTCCTCTTAACAGCTTTCTTCACTATCTGACTTGATAACCAGATCTGTGCATCTATATTTGTATCACTGCATGGCTATCTCATTGACATACTGTACTAGCATACTGGCGTCACGATCTGTGATGTTTTTCCACAGCTAGGATGTTGCCAATGAGTGGAAACCTCAGATTGCTTCTTATCCAAGGCTGGTTTATTATGTTAGAAATAATGGTTTCTTCATTATCCTTTTACAAGTCTTGTCTAAGAGGAAGCAGCGGGACATTTCACTGAAATGCGATGATTCATTCTCAGGAAACTCCTAGCTCCCCTCAAAAGTGGATCATGTTTCACAATAAACACGAGTCTGTCCCACAAACAGTAATTTTAAAATCCAGCTCTAAACCAAGTGTAGCCATAACTACTGCATGTTTTTGAGGGATAGATTTTTTGGGAATTGTTGAGGATTTTTATTTATTTTTTTTATTTTTTTTTATTTTTTTGTAGAAGTCATATGTTTGCTATTATGGAAAACTGAGCTATTGGTGGTTTGTAATAACTTTCCACTAGGTAACAAGAGTGATAAGCAAAGCTGAACCACAAAAAATCAGCAACAGATGGATTTTTAAGAGAGCTGTGCAATTGGGCCCCTTCCTCTTTGAATTCAAACGAATTTATTCTTAAATGAGTATGTATTGAGTTGTCTTTTCATACAAGAGTTTATACCAGTGTGAGATTGTTAGGCTCCTGGGTTGCTCCAGCAGTTAAATTAAAAACACAATACAGGAGGACCCCCATATCCACTGATTCATTAACCACTGATTCAGTTATCCACAGTTGGCAGAGAAAAAATTAAATAAATAATTCAGCAGCCGCAAAGCAAGCTACTGTCGTAAAACAGCAGCTGTAAAGAAAGCTACTATCATTGCTGTTTTGGGTTTTTTGGCGTTCTTTCTTATCCACGTTTTTTGTTATCCATGGGAAAGCCTGGAACCAATCCCCAGTGGATACTGGGTTCCTACTGTAATATCAACTGCAAAACGTCAGTGTCAACTCGGTGGTGCCTTCTCCCCAACAGTTGCTGGTAAATGAGATTGATTTCTATTTACCAGTCATGACACTAGGTAGTTCTCCATAGTTATGGCTATTCAATATGTGGCACTATCATGAATGCCACAGTGTTGCAGAACGTATTAGAAGCCTCTCATGTTTAGCCCACAATCAAGCTGCCAAAAAAATTCCTGTCCTCATCACATCCACTCATTTACCTCTACGCCTTAGTGGTTTTGTAGCTTGCATATGGAATTTTCAAGTTATAGACGTAATAATCGTAGGACTGCAGAGCTGGGAGGCAGCTCATTGAGCCCCACCCTTGTCAGTTAGGAGTGGCTTAGGGAGCTGGGAAGGTTTAGCCTTACAAAAACAAGGTTGAGAGGGGATATGATAGCCATGTTTAAATATCTGAAAGGATGTCATATCAAAGAGGGGGCTGGTTTGTTTTCCATGGCTTCAGAGACTGGGACTCGAAGCAACATTTTCAAACTATAGGAAAAGATATTCCATCTGAATATTGTTGTTGTTGTTCAGTTGTTCAGTTGTGTCTGACTCTTCGTGACCCCATGGACCAGAGCCCGCCAGGCCTTCCTATCTTCCACTGCCTCCCGGAGTTTGGTCAAATCCATATTGGTTGCATCGATGACACCGTCCAACCATCTCATTCTCTGCCGTCCTCTTTTCTTTTTCTGAACATTACGAAGAACTAAATGACAGTTAAGTGCTTTGAGAGAGGGGTCAGGGAAGCAATTCATGTAAGCATTGAAAATACCTCTCTTAACAGAGGTGGGGGCCTCAGGCATAGTCTATCTGCTACTTATCAGGCTGTGATTTCAACAATACCCAGACAAATAAAAAAGGCTCCACCACCCAGGTCATAGCTGATGACCCATACTTTATGGGTTTCAGCACCTTAGGCCATTGTTCACCTTAAGGCTATAGATACTGCTGTCTACCTAACGAGCCTATTCAGGCCATTGTTCATCTTATGAGCCTATTTCAGACCAGGGTGACAAGAGGTCAAAGCAGACTATAAGATGGAAGGCTTGCAACTAGCTTTCTTCAGACTGACGATGCTGTTTGGATGAGCAGCAAAACGTTTCTATCTCTAAAAAAAAAAACACAAAACAAAACAAAACAAAACAAAACAAGAAGTCCAGTTGCCATGACTCAACTTTCAGACAGTTAGAGCTGTTCAGCAGTGGAATAAACTGCCATGGAGGGTGTTGGAGTCTCCTTCTTTGGAGGTTTTGAAGCAGAGGCTGGATGGCCATCTGTCAGGAGTACTGTGATGCGGGTTACTGGATGGCTCTTGAGGTCTCTTCCAACTCTGCGATTCTATAAATCAAACTCCTAACCTCTGGCTCCGCAGCCAGATGGCTAAATCCCAGAGCTATCTAGGAGGCCAAAGAAGATTTTGAGCCCCATCGTGGAACGTATGCAACTGACTAGGCAACGTCTGTATTGGCATTAATGTGAAAAGTAGAAATGCAAAGGTTGGGATTGGGGGACCCAGGAGGAATTCCGCCCCCCAAACCCTTAAAAGGAAAAAAGGAGTTCCCTCAAATTCCACCATTCTCCCTGCTTTGAGTTTTTATACCTCTAGTGATGGCAACAAGCCCTTATGCAAGAGAACAAGGGCAGATCTATCTATCTATCTATCTATCTATCTATCTATCTATCTATCTATCTATCTATCTATCTATCTATCTATCTATCTATCTATCTATCATCTGTCCTACCCAAAAGGACAGATTTCCCCCCAAAAGAGCCCAAAGTGGCTAACATCATAAAACAGTATTTAAAACTGAAAACAAGAGATATACAAAATATTAGAAACAGAATTAGAGAAGTATTAGATGACAATAGTACAAAGATCAATACTAAAACAGAATTAAAACAGAGCACAATCATCCATTTAAAACTCTTCTTGAACCACCAGCTGTTAAGGAAAAGCATGGGTGAAGACGAAAGTCTTTGTCTGCCTGCAGAAGGACAGCAGAGATGGGGCCAGCCAAGCTTCCCGTGGGAGGGAGTTCCAGAGTTGAAGAGCAGTAACAGTGAAGGTCCTCTCCTGAGCACCCACCAAATGCACCCGTGAGGGTAGTGGGACAGGTCTTATTGGCTGAGCAGGCTCATATGGGGAGATATGGTTATTTAGATAGCTTGCACCCAAGCTGTTGAGGGCTTTATAGTTTAAAACCAGCACTTTGAATTGTGTCCAGAAACAGATCAGCAGCCACTGGAGCTGCTGCAGGAGGGGAGTTTTATGCTCCCTGTAATCAGCCTCAGTTAACAATCTGGCTGCAGCATTCCAGATCGTTTGACGTTTCTGAACACTTCCCAAAGAAAGCCCCACATAGAGTTTGTTCCAGTAATCCAGCTGGGATGTAACGAGGGCATCCAATGATACATGGTGTTTTGTTTTGTTTTGTTTTGTTTGGAAATATGATACATTAACTGGAAGAAGGAAAAAGCACCTTAATGGCAAAAAAAAGCAATCTGCTAAAATTTGAAAACTTTGCTGGGTAAAAAAAAAATTCTTTTGTCTCACTCTCCCAACCCTCAATTTGAGTGGATGGTGGTTACTTCACGTCCTTCCTCGAGCCGAGGTGAACTTGCCTCTGTGTTGAAATTGGTTTTCAACACGGATCGAGAAGCGGATTGAAAAGATTCCCGAGCTCCAGGACGGGAATCTCTCACCCCGCTTGGAGTGCAGTTCAGGGGTGTGGTCGGGGTGAACTCGGATTGACCCCACAAGGACGTGAGGTTCCGTTCCTTCAAATTCGGATTGACCCCACAAGGACGTGAGGTCCCGTTCCTTCGAACCGGTCTCCAGCGGGGCCGCGAACTGCAGCGAGAGGGACGTGAAGAATCAGCCATCGATGTCCCCTAGGTCTAATTTACACCTTCAAAAGGCGGAACTGTTAAAAACCTATGAACCACTATCACACGATATATATGCCTCATGACCATAAAGCACGACTACACAGGAAACAGAAGATATGAAAGAAGTGGAGGGGACTTCTGAGTATGACTGTGGCCCAAGTTGTCATACGGAGGAAACTGTAATCTGCAGAAAAATCAGCTTGAATCTGCAGTGATTCTTTTCATAGCTCATGATACCAACGTGTACTGTGATGGTGCGCTGTTATTTTCTGCCTTTGTACTTATGGATGTAAGTGGTACATATCCACAAGAACCAAGTCAGTTTCAGGTGGTACAGGACCATCTCCCCCCCCCCATAAATGGGGCAACTGCCCTTCTCCAATCCCACCCTTCATTACCCCCTTCCTCTTCTGTCCCTCTGTAAAAGAAAAGAAAAGAAAAGAAAGGTGTTTATACTCTGTTAGAACACTACAGAGCAGATGCTCTGCACCCAGGGCCAGCGCTTCCATTAAGGCAACTTAGGCAGTTGCCTAGGGCACCAAAATGGAGAGAGGGCGCTGGACAGCCTGCTGCCCCCTGCCGCCCCCCCCCGCCCGCCAGCCGCCCGTCGCCGTCCACCCATCGCTGCCCGTCGCCGTCCACCTGCTGCCCGCCCGCCCACTGCCCTGCCCCCTGACTGCCGCCCGCCCCGCCCCCCGCCCCTCACCTAGGGCGCAAAAAAACCTAGCACCGACCCTGTCTGCATCACACATATTTGTATAAATAGAAATAGAAAACTTCCTCCCAGAATTGGGAGGAGACAGAAAGGAGCAACAAGGAGCATTTGCTTCCTTTTCTTTCACTTGTCTTAATCGTCTGGTCGAGAACCTGCCCACAGCCAGATCCATGGTAGAGAAGCCCCCACATGTTACTTTTGCTAGAGCCAAACCAAAATACAGTGGACCCTTGTATAACAGTTTGTATAACATAAAATCTGTACAACATAAAAAATTCCGGAGATAGGGGAAATTTGCTTAACATAATTGCCTATGGGGCAAATCTGTACAACGTAAAAATGGGATTACTCCATTTTCAATGCATTCCTATGGGGAATTTCTATAAATGAAAATTTGCTTAATATAATTTCATTTGGAACGAATTTATTCCTTTATACAAGGTACCACTGTACAACATAATTTACTGGTTCTGAAGAGGCAGTTGTATTCCCTTATCTGCGGTACCCTTCACAAGAATGTATACTAATTATCTAGTGTCCTGATCCACGTCTCTTTTGTTTAATACAGTAACCCCCTGCCAATCGCGGAGGTTAGGGATCCACCCCACCCACGGTGCATGAAAATCCGCAATATGCAGAAGCGGGTGGGGGGCCTGGAGGCGGGTGGGGGGCGATCGCGTTCCTGTCTGAGAAGTCTTGGCGCGGCACACACAGGTGGGATCTGACCTCCCGCCGCCGCCTGCCCGCGCCGCCCGAGACTTCTCGGAGGGGCCCAGGGAGGCAGAGGGAGTGTCCTGATCGCTCCCCCCGTGCGGCTCCGAGGCCTTTCTGAGGGGCCCAGGGGGGCGGCGGGGAGCGACGCGATCGTTCCCCACCGTCCCCCCCCCCCGCACGGCTCTGAGGTGCAGGTCCTGCGATCCCACGATATAGCAGGACCGCAGTACCTGAACAGCGAAATGGCGGGGGGTGACTGTATGCAAATACCACACATCTTCCTGCATTTTGAAGGTCAAATCACACCACCATATTGGACACATTTTTTTCTTTCTTTCATGTGCCCTGTCACTGTGTGTGAGGGCACCCATTCAGATAACCCTGAAGAAGTGAAAAGGGTGTACAGTGGTACGTTGTATAAAGGAATTCATTTGTTCCAAATGAAATTATGTTAAGCAAATTTTCCTTTATACAAATTTCCCATAGGAATGCATTGAAAATGGAGTAATCCCAATTTTATGTTGTACGGATTCGCCCCATAGGCGATTTTGTTAAGCAAATTTCCCCTATCTCTGGAATTTTTTATGTTGTACAGATTTTATTTTATACAAACTGTTTGTTATACAAGGTTCCACTGTATGTATGACATAATAGTGGCAGTAAAGGAAGGTCATCTGTAATTTCCCTGACCAGTATGTGAAGTACTACAGGTAGTTGAACATGGGTAGTTCAGATCTTTTATTTATTTATTTATTTATTTATTTATTTATTTATTTATTTATTTATTTATTTATTTATTTTAGAGTATTTTTACCCCACCTTTCTCCTTGGAAAAGGACCCAAGGCAGCTTACAGTAATGAGGGATAATATACAGTCCAGTACAATTAAGACATGTTCAGGTACTCCATGTTCTTGAGAACAAGGAATTGAGGGACATCTTACAGCATCAATAGACAACATTACATTAAAGAGACCTTTTGGATAGTGGGTGGCATATAAGTTGAAAAAATAAATAATAAATAAATAAAATAAAGCAGCACGGTTATAAGTAGTCATAAACACAAAGTCTATGTGAACCCATAGATTCATATAAAATACACATCTTACCATTTCCCACAATTTCATGACCCTAACGGCTACTAACCAGGTTGACTGGGGGACTCTTGAGAACAGCATGTAACTTTGGGAATGTGCATTTAATACCAGAGCTACTGACTTGTAAAGATATCCTTAAGGATTCCTCGGATAACTAAATGTTTCTGCTTGTCAAATTGCTACAACTGGGTGACACTAAGGTAGTATAATAAATAATAAATAAATAACCACCACAAGTCAAAGTCTAGCTTCAGAGAATCTATTGATACTTTACATGCAAGTTTCAGAGAAGCAGGTATAATGTTTACAATGGCTGCAGTTCCACTCATTATTTCTGTACTAGGCCTTGTATGTGAATTGTGTGATGCTACTTGAGGACCACTACTTGAGGTTGCCAGAGGGGACAAGAAAAAAAACACCCAGTTATTGTGGTGCATAATGGAAAGCAGCTGCAAGTACCGTACATGTGACCAGAGGCTCACTGAATGAGTTATTGAGAAGGGGTGACGTTGTCTAGATTTTCACCCATTTTGCATGTTCTAGGCAGATTCTCCTCCTGTCTATGTCCGAGGCAATAACAATGCTTTTAAAATGCTTGCTTACTCAGTTTAATTCATGCTCCACAAACAGCTTCTTTTGTTGCCATGATTGCTTGCGTGCAAGAGTGAGAAGCTGCCATTTCCTCCCACTTGGAAGATTTCTTGTTACTGTCGAATAACATTTTTACATTTGTGACAAGATTTTCTTTTCAAAGTGGTTGTTACCAACACGCCTGAATGTCTTTACTTGCTCCATGTGATTTACTGTACCAAGGACTAAGTCATTCGTTGTGTACAGACATTTTATCCAAATTACAGAAATCTCAACAAACAAACAAATGCTCCTTGTCCTATTCTCTTCCTGGATATGAGGTAATGTGGCAGTATCAAAATCTCAACTGCTTGGCAGTTCAAGAATGAATAATGTAGCAAGATTTCTGGCTTGTGAACCAATTACAATACTTGCCTCTTTCTTTCTTTCTTTCTTTCTTTCTTTCTTTCTTTCTTTCTTTCTTTCTTTCTTTCTTTCTTTCTTTCTTTCTTTCTTTCTTTCTTTCTTTTAATACTTATATACCGCCCGTCTTCCAGAGGAACTCCGGGCGGTTTACAACAAGTATACAAACAATGAAAACAATGAGAACAATAACAATAATAAACTAAGTAAAACATCATTAATAAAACATCATTATAAACTACAAGAAAAATAATTGACATGATGGCAGGACAAAAAAGGAAAAAAATAACTGTTGCCAAATGCCTCACAAAAAACCCAGGTCTTTAAGGCTTTTTTAAAGGCAGGCAGGGACTGTGCAAGGCACAACTCACTCAGGAGATGGTTCCAAAGCACAGGGCCAGCCACAGAGAAGGCTCGGTATGGTTTTCCGAGCCTCTCTGGGCGTGGCCACCTGGAGTGAGCGTGCCCGCGACATTCTGGTATGTCGGGCCACAGTTGATCCTTGAAAACAGCCTATGATGAGGTATGAGCAGTTGCATTGAGTTCTGCATAGGTGGTTGTTGAAGGGTTTACTTACTCATACAATGGCCAGAGCCAAAGCCATTTATTGAATTCCTAGTTGCATGCTGAGTTATACAACTGATACACTGCTAGAAAAGAGAGACTTGTTAATTAGTGGTTGCTTCCCACACCAAGTTATCCCGGTACTCTTTTACACAGGTGTAAATATTGGATTCGGGCCAATACCAGATTTACACTATAAATGTGTGTTTTAGATACTTATTTATTTATTTATATACCTCTACATTAATTTTGTATGGAGAAACAGAACCAAGATTTGTAAACATTTTTGCTCTTAATTTGTAAACTGTGCAATGACAAAACCGTATAACCAATGAACACTCTCTTGTGTGTGTGTCTAATCGGTGACAACATCACACCTATGAAAGTGCACTCAGCGGCTTTCAGCTTGCGCTATGAGAGGGTTGAGGCTAGCTATCCTCCCAGAATGCTCTCAGTGTTGTCCATTATTGGGTGAAAAATATCTAACAGATTTATTAATTGTACTGTAGTGCTTCTAGCATGAAGAAAGAAAATATTCTAAAGACCTTGGTAAATAAGAAGGTATTCACCTGCTGCTGGAAGATAGTTCCGGATTAACCTCTCTGGAAAGTGTGTGGCCAGAAACAGGCATTAGAGAGAGCCCATCATTAGAGGCACAAGCACTAATTCTCAGTCATTCAGGTGAGTTTATCTGGAAGTTGAGTCATGGCTACTGGATTTCTTTTTTCTTGAGAGATAGAAACGTTTCGCTGCTCATCTAAACAGCTTCATCAGTCTGACTTCAAGAAAAAAGTCCAGTTGCCATGATTCAACTTCCATATAACCACTTTAATATTGAACAGAAGTGATAGAAGTAGTCAAAGGAATCTCATGCTTATCTCCTCAAAACCACTTCCCAAACAAAGCACATTGATAGGTATAATCCTAGAGGTGAGGGAAGTTTATGCTGCAACATTCAGTCACTCACATTAATTAAAAATCCCTCTCCCAGTCATGGTCTATTGCTAATTTCTGTTTCTGGCCTATGGATTTCTTAGTGCCAGAATAGTAACAGGTAACTGTGTGTGTGTTGTGTCGTTACAGTCGTGACCGACTCTTCATGACTCCATGTCCATGGAGTTTTCTTGGCAGGAGTATTGGAGTGGCTTGCCAGTTCCTATTCCAGGCACCTACAGCACCTGGTATTCCCTGGTGGTCTCCCATCCAAGTACTAACCAGGGCCGACCCTGCTTAGCTTCGAAATCAAGTGAGATCGGATGTGCTCAGGGCATCTAGGCTGCTTAACAGGTAACTACTCTATCAATATATAATTAAGTCTACTGCCACCTAGTGATGACATTATAAAGGGCAATATCCTGCATACCCATAAAAAAGGTGGGGAAATATTTGGCCCTCCTCATGCTGATAGACTACTATTTCCATCATGCCTCATACTAGTTAGGGCTGATGAAACTTCAGATTGGTATCATTTGACCACACATATCTCAGGCTTTCATTAAAACCTGACTACACAGAACTGTAGTAGCTATAAGAAGTAACTATGCTTGAGGTAATTGTACAGTTTCTGAGGCAGGTTCATGGATCAGGGATCATTTTCCTGACTTGGGCCACACAGGTTGTCAAAAAAACCCCCAAAAGTACAAACAATCAAACAAATAAAACACAAAAACACAAAAGCTTTCCCTGAATGAGGGACTACCTACTATGTGACTTTTATATAGATTACCATGCATGATTACATTGACAGATTTCATAAGAACAATAATGTTTTCCACGTTAGTTTCCACCTCTCATAATGGTTTTCTTTTTCTTTTTGTGTGCTCTTTGTAGCTTTAATGTTACCTTTTAATGTTCTACGATGCCTCTTCTAATTCCCTGTTCTTAACATGAATATACTCTGAAATGTTCTGGGCAATATATTGTCCATCATTATTGTAAGTTAACTTGGGTCCTTTTCCAAGGCGAAAGGTGGGGTTAAAATATTCAAAATAAATAAACAAATAAAAACAATGCAGTTCATTTCAACCACTTTTGGAAAAAAAATAGTGGTTATCTCCAAAGGAGGTCCTGCAGCCTGGGATATTTGCTCCCAGAGGCACCCAGGAGCAACAATTTACATTTTTTTCCTGGAAATGAAAGGCAGTGGTAGAGAATGAGGTTACAGTAACATCCTCAGGGGACATGCAGCCTCAGAAGTAAGGGCAACTTACAGTTTTAAGCTACTTCAGCAATCAATGCAAGTTTTCCAGAAGCTTCTGTCTATGAAATAGACAACAACAATAAAGAGTCCAAACTTCAGCTTTTTTTTTTTTTGCCTTTTGGTTTCGTACTGTGGTAAGAATTGGGTCTGAAATTACAGATTTCATTCCCGTATTAAGTGAGGTTCTTAGAGAACGATTTTGCTTGTAGTGGCACACTTCTGAGCTTGTCCTCTGATGTAGGCTGAGCTACATATGTAACCTTTCATCAAATGCTTCGGAAATTACAGGGGAAATTGAAGTTTTTATGTTCACAGTTATGCAACAACAGTTATACAGTTGGGAGGGGAATCCAGGGTCAGCAAGTTTGACAGAAGAGACTTCAATGGGCTTGGAGCCAGAAATGTTACAGTAAGCAACCCCTCTGGGGAAACTGTGTATACAATTATTAACTGACGTGGTGATATTTTTTGTATATCTCATTTTTTCTATGACAATAATTTTTCTCAGTTTTTTTTACATTTCATTTTTCTTCTTTATAACTGCTGTTCTAATTGTTGTTGTTGTTGTTGTTGTTGTTGTTGTTCAGTTGTGTCCAACTCTTCATGACCCCATGGACCAGAGTACCTCCTGTCTTCCATTGCCTCCCAGAATTTGGCAAAATCCATGTTGGTTGCATCGATAACAACCTCCAACCATCTCAATCTCTGCCATCCCCTTTTCCTTTTGCCTTCAATCTTTCCCAACATCAGGGACTTTTCCAAGGACTCCTCTCTCCTCATGAGGTGGCCAATGTCTTGGAGCTTCAGCTTCAAAATCTGCCCTTCCAGTGAACATCCAGGGTTGATTTCTTTCAGGATGGACAGGTTTGATCTCCTTGCCGTCCAGGGGACTCTCAAGACGCTCCTCCAGCACCACAGCTCAAAAGCATCGATTCTGCAGCGATCAGCCTTCTTTATAGTCCTGCTCTCACTTCCATACATCACTACTAGAAAAAACATAGCTTTGACTGCTTGAACCTTAGGGCCTTTTCACACAACCCCTAAGATCCGCTGGCCACTTAAATTTGGACCAGAGATCTTAGGGGTTCGTCGCTCTTCATGTGTCCCCACCCCTCCGCACTTCCTGGCTGCTAGCTGCGTGAGGGGAGGGAGAAAAAGAGAAAGAAAAGCATGCTGCTTACCTCCGTTCTGCCTTTCGCTCCTGCCGGCAACATTCCAGTCTCTGTAAAAGTAGCTCTTAAAGGGGCGGGAGCCAATAAACAACAAACAGAAGCAAGGAGAGCCCCGCACTCACTATCGTTACACCGGATCAAATAATTTTCACCTCCAAAGAGCAGGTACTTGAAAGGTGCGCTGGGACGCGCTAAAGTGGGCATGGCCGCACTTAATTTCCTGTAAACTCCGGAGCTGGTGGGGAAACATTTTAAAGCTCCGGAGCTGGGAGCCATTTGCCCCGGAGTTTAGGGGTCATGTATAAACACCCTTAGTTGGCAAAGTGATGTCTCTGCTCTTTAAGATGCTGCCTAGGTTTGTCATCGCTTTCCTCCCAAGAAGCAGGAGTCTTTTTTGTTTTGTTTTTTATATAATGTTTATTAATATCCCATCATCTTTACATTTCATATTCCCAAGTTAGTTTCTGCAAACTGTTCCATTTGTCATTCATCATATTGTCTGGGTGCGCTTAACATTGATTACATCACATCTTTGTACCAGGCGTCTTTTAATTTTGTTGCTGCAGTCACCATCTGCAATGATCAAGTAGCCCAAGAAAATAAACTCTGTCATTGCCTCCATTTCTTCCCCTTCTATTTGCCAGGAGGTGATAGGACCGGAAGCCATGATCTTAGTTTTTTTGATGTTGAGCTTCAGCCCATTTTTTTCACTCTCCTTTTTCACCCTCATTAATAGGTTCTTTAACTCCTCCTGAATTTCTGCTATCAGAGTAGTATCATCTGCGTATCTGAGGTTGTTGATATTCCTTCCGGCAATCTTAATTCCAGCTTGTGATTCATCCAGACCTGCCTTTTGCATGATGTACTCTGCATATAAATTAAATAGGCAAGGTGACAGTATACAGCCTTGTCGTACTCTTTTCCCAAGTTTAAACCAGTCAGTTGTTCCATATCCAGTTCTGACCGTTGCTGCTTGTCCCACATATAGATTTCTTAGGAGACAGATAAGGTGGTCAGGCACTCCCATTCCTTTAAGGGCTTTCCATAGTTTGCTGTGGTCCACACAGTCAAAGGCTTTGGCATAGTCAATGAAGCAGAAGTAGATGTTTTTCTGGAACTCTCTGGCTTTCTCCATAATCCAGCACATGTAGGCAGTTTGATCTCTAGTTCTTCTGCCGCTTTGAAATCCAGCTTGCACTTCTGGGAGTTCTCTGTCTGCATACTGCTGAACCCTCCCTTGTAGAATTTTGAGCATAACCTTGCTAGCATGTGAAATGAGTGAAATTGTACGATAGTTGGAGCTAGCAAGTCCTAAAAGTTATTGCATTGCATTCAGGGTTAAATTATCTTTCCATTGATATACTGTATAATTTTATGGTACTACTCCAAAACAAGTGGTGTATTAGTAATCAAACCTCAAAAATACACTTTTCCAAAAAGCTTCCAAAATTTTGTTGACTACTGCATATCTGGGCTATAAGGTAACATGAAAAAATAAACATCCAAACGCATTCCTGCTCCAAGTGATTTATTTATTCAGTTCATAGAAAGCTCTTCCTGTATCCTTTAGGGATTTGTGTGTGTGTGTGTGTGTGTGTGTGTGTGTGTGTGTGTGTGTGTGTGTGTGTGTGTGTGTGTGTGTGTGTGTGTGTGTGTGTGTGTGTGTGGTGTTGCATTGTGTTGTGTTGGCTTCCTCTGGATCCTCATCTTCTCATCTTCCTTCTGAGGCACACATGAAGCCAGTTGTAGTTGGCCTAACACATTGGTAAGGTCCTTCTCAGCTATTCTAAAGATGTCTAAGCAAAGTTGCCTAGATATCTGGTGAATTTGGCATTGATCCAACACTTCAGTGTAGACTCCTTGACCTCAATGGAACTTCTGAGTAGATGTGTGTACGACAGTGCTGCTAGTTTTGTATGCATATACTTAGAGCTACAGAAGTCTATTTCTATTGCAGAGCTGTTCAACTTTGAACAGGCGGAGGTCTACCTTTTCTGGCCCAAAGTGCCTGAGGGCTACTACACTAAAACCTCTACTTATGAATGTTATCCGTTCTGAACACTTGCTCATAAGTAAAAACTTTTGTAAGTAGAGCAGCGGTTTCCCATAGGAATGCATTGAAAACCAATTAATCCATTCTGGAGGGAACAGTTTTCAATGCGCCATGGCCCTTGTACTGCCCAGCTCGGCTGAGACAGTGGGTTGGCAGACCCAGAACTTTGCTGGGGCAGTGGTGGTCCTTGGGATGGGGGAGGGAGGGGTGGAGAACTTATCCCCTCACTTTTTTAAATTGATGACCGGCGGGCTACTTTTGAACCCTTCGCGGGCTTCCGGTAGCCTGCGGTCTACCTGTTGGGCAGGCCTGTTCTATTGCATTGTTAAGTATTTTTTGTATTTCTAGTGTACATTTTAAAACTATTGATTGATTGAACAAGAAATAAACTAGCAACATTTTAACCCAAAGAATAATAGAATGCAAGCATTCATAAATAAAACAATGAGGTAAATAAAAGTATCTTAAATATGCATGTAAGCACCACTCATTAGCAGACACAGCCACTTACATTTCCTGGAAGAAGGCATTCAGGAGATCTGGGGCGCTCAATGAAAAGGTTCTGTCCATGGTACCTTGGTGGTTTTGTTATTCTGTGTGTTTCTGTGTGACTCTGTGATATGAGCTCGCTGTCTATACTGCTGGATTTGGAACACCTGAAATATTTGATCATATGTAGTGAAGAAGCATTACAGTCATTTGTCCTGCAAGAGAGGCTGATTTAGAAGACAAGATGGTCTTCTTATGTTCTTTTATATATGACAGAATGTCTTCCTGTTGATACATGCCCTGGGTCACCTTGATTTAATGTGCTTACCACGGGATGGGCATTGGTTCTTCTCAAAATATAATAGATGCCTAAAGATGCACAAATCTGGGGTGTCTTCACACAGTGGAAATCCAACATTATGACATATTTTTATTCGATAATATATATCTACCTTCTTATAATATACACCAGTGCTTATGCATAACTTTTTTGAAGAGATGTGTAGCATCTCATGTGAGTTTTCTATAGTTATTTCTCCTCTAACTGGTCTACGGCTGGATAGCTCAGTAGTTTATGTCGTTGGCGGCAGTGCCAGAGGTTGGGTTTGATTCCCTACTCTGCCTCCTTAGCAAGGCTGGACTTGATCCATCATCATCCTAGAGCTCTGCAGCTGTAGGATGATGGTGGTGGTGGTGGCGGTGGTGGTGATGATGATGATGATGATGATGATGATGATGATGATGATGATGATGATGATGATTGTGTCCTTTATAAGAACTTGAAATGGAACATGTGTGGAGATAAAACTGTGACTTCAGTACAACCATATTTTTCAAAGCCTTAGCATCTTCAACGACAAGAACGTACGTAATCATTGTCTACCATTACCAAGATATTTTATGTAAGTAACATTGCTGAATGTTCATAAAGTCTTAATTCTGTGTCTGAATCCTACTGCATTTGGTCCTTTCCTGTACAGCGATACATTCTATGTGTTGTTGGGTAGGTGCAATTGGGGGGGGGGGCGACAGGAAGGGCGCAAAATGAACTTTGACTCCAGGCACTCCAAATCCTGACTACACCTCTGCATAGGATTGCAGCTAGAGCTCGGAAAAACTACATTTTGGGGGACAGCTCCCAGAATCTAAGGGACAGGCAAGCTGGGATGTTTCTGAAAACTGTGGCCCAGCAAGCAATGTTTCCAAGCACTGGCTGCAGCACACATCATGGTGGGTTAAGGAAATTGCCCCCTCTTGAACCTGTTTTCTACATACAATTGCAAGGAACACTACAGGAGGGTGAGGAGACTGTTCAGACCTAAGTTCCAACTATAACCCACTTGGCTTAGCTCCTGTTACTGTCTCTGCTCCTCCAGTTTTCAGATCCTATAAAAGTTAAAGCCAATACTATTAAAGAAGTATCCTGTTCGTTTCAGTTTGCTCTCCAATAATAATCTCTGCCAGTAGCAGAGCTTTAAAAGCTACTTGTGTATTTAATCATTCTGGCTCTGAAATTAAGTCCAGTCTTAATTCTAAGAGCACAACTGGCCATGGATGGTGATTCACAGCAGGCTTAAGGACTCTTGGTCTAATGCCCCTAAAGGTCACTGTGAAATCTGGGCTGACTTCTGTTGTGTACATCATTCTTTCTTCAATCTGATGTTTGTAACACTTAAATCAGAGGTTTTAAAGAAATTGTCTCTCTCCGCCATGCCCCCCCCCACACCACTATCAGTCACAATGGAGAGGATGAAGGATGGTGGAAACAATTGTCCATCTACTGGATTATTTTTGTCATGTGGAAACATTGCAATTCCAGATTAGGTGTTCATCTTGGATGCTATGGTGCAATCCATTGTAGGAATTAAATACTAACACTAACATCCCCAATGTTACAATAACTGCTTGGTGGACTTGTTAGGTCTCTGGAAACTCAGCAGGGAAGACCCTGGGAAATAAATGTTCCTTACATGATGTGATTATCAAACCATAATTGCTTCTAATCCCCAGCATTGAAAGCAAAACGTTGAAAATACGAACAACATTTAAGCATGATTCATTTGCAGGGAGAGCAGAGGATTTAGACAAATGGAATGAATTCAGAGGAGGGCAACAGATAAAGCTGAGGTGTCGAAAAAGAAGATCTGTGATAAAAGAATGAAAGAAAGAACTGGGTATGGTTGGTCTTGAAAGAGAACAGTGGAATTTCATCTTGTCCCTCCTTATCAGATTTCAGTGCATTGAAAGAAAGAAAAAAGCAAAGCAACAGGAATAGTGGGTGGGTCACACATGGAAACATTACCATGTGGACACTTTGTGAAGTTATGTGGATGAACCTGATGGTTGCATTAGAAATGTCCTTTCTAGGAGGCCTGAATCTTCATCTGGGGAAGGACATAGCTCAGTGGTTACAGCATGTCTCTGAAATCCAAGAAAAATATTGTTAGTTACTGAGCCAGAATACCAACTATCTAACTCTTTAAACAAGTCAAATTTAAGGACAGTGTATAAACCCTGCAAATTATAAGCCCTCCCACAATGGGGTTTCCTCAAAAATGTGGGTGCCCTGTGTTTACTCTCCCAGTGACCAATCACAACACAAATGGAGCTAAAGGTAAGTTAAGTAAGCAAGGGAAATAACATGCTATGCCAGATAGACCACTTTTTCTATTTGAAGAGCACCTCTTGCAATAACGTGCTGGATTCCCTGCTCATAGAATAAGTCATTTGCTGAGAGTTAAATGTTTTAGGACTAATTGATAAATTAAAGATCAACAAGTCACTGGGCCCCGATGGCATCCACCCAAGGGTTATTAAGGAACTGAGAAATGAAATTGCAGATCTCTTAACGGTAATGTGCAACTTGTCTCTTAAAACGGCCACAGTGCCGGAGGACTGGAGGATAGCGGATGTCACACCAATTTTTTAAAAAGGAAGGAGGGGGGACCCGGAAAATTACAGGCTGGTTAGCCTTACGTCTGTCCCAGGGAAAATGGTGGAAAGCCTCATCCAAGAGAAAATATTAAAACACATAGAAGAACAAGCCTTGCTGAGAGAAAATTAGCATGGCTTCTGTAAGCGTAAGTCTTGCCTGACAAATCTTTTGGAATTCTTTGAAAGAGTTAACAGGCATGTGGATTTGGGTGAACCAGTGGATATAGTCTATCTGGATTTTCAGAAGGCTTTTGACACAGTCCCTCACCAAAGGCTGCTGAGAAAATTGCACAGTCAGGGGACAAGAGGGAAGGTCCTCTTATGGATTGAGAACTGGCTGAGATCCAGGAAACAAAGAGTAGGTATCAATGGGAAATTTTCACAATGGAGAGAGGTGAAAAGCAGTGTGCCCCAGGGATCTGTCCTGGGACCGGTGCTTTTCAATCTGTTCGTAAATGACCTGGAGACAGGGATAAGCAGTGAGATGGCCAAGTTTGTGGAGGACATGAAACTTTTCTGTGTGGTAAAAACCAGAGAAGATTGTGAAGAGCTCCAGGAGGATCTCTCCAAACTGAGGGAATGGGCTGCCAAATGGCAAATGAGTTTCAATGTAGCAAAATGTAAAGTAATGCACATTGGGGCAAAAAATCCAAACTTTATCTATCAACTCATGGGCTCTGAGCTATCCGTGACGGATCAGGAAAGAGATCTTGGTGTGTTGGTGGACAGCTCAGTGAAGGTGTCTACACAATGTGTGGCAGCGGTGAAGAAGGCCAATTCCATGCTAGGGATTGAAAATAAAACAGCCAACATTATAATGCCATTATACAAAATGATAGTAAGGCCACAAACCTGGAGTATTGTGTACAATTCTGGTCACCGCATCTCAAGAAAGACATAATACAACAGATATCTAGTCTCGTGTGCTCCCAGACGCATCTGGTGGGGCCACTGTGAGATACTGGAAGCTGGACTAGATGGACCTTTGGCCTGATCCAGCATGGCTCTTCTTATGTTCTTATGAGTTATGTACATGTTTCTCCATTAAGACTTCTTTCTGTTCATTTTTGAATAAGGGAAAAAAAGGCATGAGTTTATAACTTCGCTGGAAGTGATTTGTAAGGTTTGTCAACATTGGTGTGGTTTCCCCATTGTACAGTAGGACCCCAGTACGGTATCTGTTGGGGATTGGTTCCAAGCCTTACTGTGGATAATGAAAACCGTGGATAAGAGAGAATGCCAAAATTTCCCCAAAACTGCTGTTTTGTGATAGTAACTTGCTTTACAGCTGCTGTTTTGCAACAGTAACTTGCTTTACAGCTGCTGTTTGCTTTACAGCTGCTGTTTTATAGTTTGCTCTTTGTGGCTAGTTTGCTTTGAATTATTTATTTATTTTTTCTTCTGCCAACCGTGGATAACTGAATCAGTGGATAATGAATCAGTGGATACGGGGGTCCTACTGTATACAAAAAACAGGACAATTGCCTTGCTTTCCAAGGGCCTGAAGATTCCATTTCCCACAGCGTGAGTTTGACTGACACTAACTGACTGTGGCTTTTACTACTGCTGCGACCTCACTTGTATCCCAGTGGCCACAGAGGGGTATAGGGTGGCCCATGAAGTAACAAGAAGCACATCTTTCTCCTAAAACGAGCCCTTTGTTTAATATGGGAGCTCCTATAAACAGGCCCTCTAAAATTAAACAGCGTTTTCTGCCAAGGAGCAGGAGTCTAAGGCCAGCTTGCCAAACAGAATTTATTTCCCCCTTTTTTTGGTTGCTTAAACACACGGGAGTTTAGACATTACCACAGCGTAAAACAAAGATTGTTCAAGGAGTGCTGGGATGAGCAGTCTTCTTTCTTTGGCCAAAAAACCTCTCAGTGTCATCAAACAAATGGCTCTCCTTCTCAATCTTGCCTTCCCACTTTTCCTTCCCTTCTGTGACAGAAACACTTTGTAATGGGGGGGTTGTTGAGATGATGGCTTAGAAACTATGGGAATTGCCCTGAGTATTAAGAACATAAGAACATAAGAACATAAGAAGAGCCATGCTGGATCAGGCCAAAGGCCCATCTAGTCCAGCTTTCTGTATCACACAGTGGCCCCACCAAATGTGTCCTGGAGTGCATGAGACTAGATATCTGTCTCTTGATACCGCTCCCCTGCATCTGGTCCTTGAAGTACCCGGGTTTTAAGCCTGGAGATTACACATCTCCATCATGGTTTGTAACCTGTGATAGACTTCTCCTCCAGAAATCTGTCCAATCCCCCTTTGAAGGCATCCAGGCTAGATGCCATCACCACATCTTGTGGCAGGGAGTTCCACAGACTAACAACACGCTGGATATTTTTTCTTTTGTCTGTTCTCACACTCCCAGCCCTCAATTTGAATGTACATCCCCCTAGTTCTGGTATTTTGTGAGAGGGAGAAGAGCATCCCTCTCTCCACTTTACTTATGCCCTGCATTATTTTGTACGTCTCAATCATATCCCCCCCCCCTCAGATGCCTCTTTTCCAGACTAAAGAGCCCCAAATGTTTTAGCCTTTCCTGATAAGGGAGGTCCCCCAGCCCAGTAATCATTTTAGTCGCTCTCTTCTGCACCTTTCCCAGTTCCACTATGTCTTTTTTGAGATGCGGTGACCAGAATTGCACACAATACTGTCTAGGTGCGGCCTTACTATCATATTCAAAGTGTAGGCACACAGGCATCCCTCTCTAAGGCACACCTGCTATTAGGTAGAGTGAAACATTCTAATGCAGGTGGCAGGTTTTGGGTGTAATGTCCAAAGTTAGTAAATAATCATTTAATTTAGTTACACTAAGGCAGTGATGGCGAACCTTTTAGGGACCGAGTGCCCACTAATTTTTATTTTTTTTGCAAAGTGCCAATAAAGCAATTTAACCTGAATACAGGTGGCTGTGAAAGGGGCAATGTCGGGTGACCACAGAAAGGGCTCCGAGTGCCACCTTTGGCACCCGTGCTATAGGTTCGCCATCACTGCACTAAGGAGTTATAGCAGTGTTGTAATGGTAAATTGTGAAACACTCCTCATGTTATTCACCATCACAGTGCCCCATAATGAGAATTTTAAAAATGTAAGCAGCTTTGCTATTCCATTCAGACATTCCGACAGGTTTCTTCTCTACTCGGGACAGGTCTTTTGTAAGGCTAATGGCTTTTAGCTGCCCACTCCTGTTTAAGTTAACTCAGAAAACTGATGATATAACAAGAGATTGTTATTCGCCACAAAATATAATGCTCTTAACCAAACCAATTCCATCTCCCAGCTCCAGCTGTTGTGTGAGTGCAGTTAAGGTCATTGGAAACAGGTAACTAGACAGCTGAGGGGAGTGGCAAATGACAGAATCATCTCTGCTAATCCAAAATTAGCCACATTCTGACCTAGCAGCCGACCTCCACTGATGTAGATGTCAATCTTGGGCAACCACTAATCCTCCTTTCCACTCCACACAAACATCCTCACAGGAGATTTTTGGCAATGAAAGGCAAAACTACAGAGCCGTATTAGAGCTGATATGTTAATACAGAAGAGACAGGATTTAGGCAAATGGTGCTGTTTTAGAAGTCCAAGTTGCTAATGTAGAGCATGTTTATATCCTGCAGACCAATCGCAATAGAAGGGAAACTAATTTGCAAATTATGGGAGGGTGGGGATGGGGGGGGGGAGAAACTGCTGTGACAATCACTCAGGATCAGCACTTAAGGGATTCCATTTTCCAAGAACAATTTATCACTGAATGGTTTGGCCCGCAGCTGCAAGGGTAACAGCCACTAAAGAAGCACTTTTTGTATTTCCTTTTCGGTTTGAATAAATGTTCCGCCTAAATTAGTTAATGGTAAAGATGACTTCTAACTTCTCCTTTTCTGTCCCACCGTAAATGTAAACACATGACATGCACAGCGGGAAGGTGGTACAAAGACTTGCCTGTAGTGGATGAGAACAGTTCCGATTCCTTGATATGTGTTTCAGTTCTGCAAACCCTCATACCGTTTAGCAATCTGTGTTTTAGACCATGCAATCCACTGTAAGCAAATACGACTCTGGTTTAGAATAATCTGGGCATCTCTTTGTAAAACATAGCGTATCATTTCAGTGAGAGATCTGGGCTTCTGCTGAATTGTAATTGCTTTGCCACGTAAACCGCAGGGTAAAGGCACAGCGGCACAAGAAGGATTCTGTCTCTGCGTATACAAGAAAGGTATTTGTTCTATTTGTTCTAAAAAAAAAACCGCGCGTGCATTTTAGTCAGCTGCATAAGCATGTTGTTCAGATGTCAAGGTAATAATGATGAGTTCATGAAGCTAGAGATACAGCAGCTGTAGCCTGCATTGTGAGTGGCATATTGGACTTGGTTAGTGGTTCCGATCTTTGGCCCTTTGGACTTCACTTCCCAGAATTCTTCACCATTGGCCATGCTGGCTGAGATTCCTGGAAGCAGCGAAACCAAGTACTAAAATTTTAGAATGACAGAGCTAGAGAGATCCCAAGGTCACAAGTTCTGTGACTCCGTGG
Source organism: Phrynocephalus forsythii (assembly GCA_029282475.1). NCBI lineage: Eukaryota > Metazoa > Chordata > Lepidosauria > Squamata > Agamidae > Phrynocephalus > Phrynocephalus forsythii. The sequence goes on along the minus strand of JAPFRF010000003.1, from coordinate 107,174,478 downwards.
CCAAAATCCTCATGCTTACAGTCGTACATTACATTCTACTTAATCAGGGGCGTTTCTAGGGCGGGCACAGCAATCTGGGGGCGCCTGGAGGGGGAGCAGGAGGAGGAAGCCGTGCACTCTCCAGCCCCCAGCAGTCCTCCTTTGTTGCAGACTAGATATCTGTCTCCTGATACCACTCCCCTGCATTTGGCTCTTGAAGTACCCCGGTTTTAAGCCACATGATTACACATCTCCATCCTGGTTTGTAACCTGTGATGGACTTCTCCTCCAGGAATCTGTCCAATCCCCTTTTGAAGGCATCCAGGCCAGATGCCATCACCACATCCTGTGGCAGGGAGTTCCACTAACTAACAACACACTGGGTAAAAAATTATCGGTAGTAGAGGCTCAGCCATTGAAAGATGCAGGGGAGTGGTATCACGAAACAGGTATCTACTCTTGTGCACTCCCAGAAGCATTTGGTGGGGCCACTGTGAGATACAGGAAGCTGGACTAGATGGGCCTTTGGCTTGATCCAGCATGGCTCTTCTTATGTTATGTTCTAAGCTGCACCATGCCAGGCTGTCCCAAGAAGAAGGATATGGCAAACAAGTCCTGTATATTCCTTAAAGGCTTGACAGAATTCAGTAATTCAGAATTGAATCGATGGCACACCATTATATATATTTAATTCCAATTCATTCCCTAACCCCATCAAAGGAACCCAGATTACTGCAGATCGACTATTATACCAACAACCAGAGTATCATGCTTCTTTTCTGCATTATGTTTTGTCAGCAAATGATATGTGTTGGGTTTTGTTTTGTTTTTTGTCCCAATATGATACATTAGCTGGAAGAAGGAAAAAAGTACCTTAATGGCAAAAAAAAAGCAATCTGCTGAATTTTGAAAACTTTACTTAAACTTGAATATCTCTTTAATATTTTGGATTTTATATTGTCCTCAGTGTTGTAAGCTGTCTTGGGTCCTTTTCCAAGGAGAAAGATGGGGTAAAAATATTCTAAATAAATAAATAAATAAATAAATAAATAAATAAATAAATAAATAAATAAAAAAAAATGAATGAAAGAAAATTAAAAATGTACAGATTATGATGTAGCATGCCACCATTTTAGCTGTATGCCCATCTGACAACAAAAATGTAACTCCTACTAAGAGTGCCATTCTGATACATGCAAGTTCACCAATCAGTTTGATGAGTTGTTAAAAATACAGCCTTCTGGGTGCTGTTGGACTGCAGCTCCCAGCATTCCCAAGGTGATGGGAGCTGTAGTCCAGCTCCATTTTAGAGGGCTGCCCTTCGCCCCATCCTGCTTGTATGAGGAGTTCTTGATTCCGAGCCTATTGCTTCCCAAGCCTCCCTTTGAATTCACTGGCTCAGACTTTGTGTCTACATATGCATTGCAGAAGCTGCAGTTCTGTTAATTGAAAGCACACAGACTTGCCCTGAAGTCTGTAGTCTGAGCTCTACATGTGATAATTATTAAAGAATTGGGAAAAGCTGGCCTCTCTCTCCTTTTTTTAAAGCAGACTTTTGACAGTCGCTAGTCTGTCTTTTTGGTCATTGGTAAACAATCAGTGAAAGCTGTTTTCATCTGGCTAAGAAGTTGCTGCTGCTACCTTAGTCAATAATTTGCCTGAGCAAATAAACTTTAACTGTCAGTTTGAATCATAACTCTATCCACAATGATAATCTGCTTGGTCAATAAGGCTGCTTATCAAAGACTCTAATAATGACGTTTAAGACTGGGATTTTTTGTTTACAGCTATCACAGCATCCCAAAACCCGGTGTCAAATGCACATTTTCCTCAGAGTAAACACCACGGAACCCCTTGGGAGGTATTTTCATATAAATATGCCAAATGCTGAACTGCAGGGGATCTTGAAGGTTGCAGGCTTTTAAGACTCAACATTGCCAAGATAAATAGGTCAGCTATAACAAACCTCATTGGTGTCCATGAATCTACTCAAAGTGCAACTGATACTGGATCCAACCTATGATATACACCCCCCAGAACAAAACAACGTGTCCTTTTAGATGTTCCCCTCTCCCTGCTGCTTTACTGTGATTTTTTTTTAACAGCATAGAAAATCCTCAAAAAATAAATATCTCTCCCCACCACCACCACCACCACCACCAAAACCAAATTACATTAGCGAGGAGAATAAAATGAATATGGACTCATTAGCCATGGTAACGTAAGAAAGCTGTGCGCGGCCAGAAGAAACCACATAAAAGTGTTGTGCGCGCGTGTGTGTGCGCGGGCGCGCGCGTTTGGGTTGCTCGCCGCAGTTTCTTACCCTTGGAGAGCGCCGTTACGATTTGTGAGTGGAACATGATGAAATCTCCCCCTGGACAAATCGGATTCAGGCTGTCAGGCTCCCCAGGTGGGATTAGTGGTAGGCAGCTCATAGACTGAGCAAACAGAGCCCTGCGCTCAGTTTAAAGCAAAAGCGAAGTCACCGTGGAGGCTTTGGAAGAATCTTCTTAGGAGTATGGCTGAGAGAAGCGGCGCCCAGCTGCCCCAGGTAGGCGCGGGTTTCCCTCCCTCCCCATTTTCGGAATCGGTAGATCTGACTCTTTCCTGGATCAAGTCCCTTCGGAAGTTGCACATTTGATTTGGGTTCCTCTTGCAAGGAAGAGCCGCGGCCCCGGGACCGCCGATCCGTTCCGCTGGACTCCTAAAACCTTCGCTGTCTTGTCTTTTTTTTAAAAACAAGATCCTTCTCTTGAATGTGTCGACTTCTGCATTGGTGTCTCTGCTTCCTCCTAGGTGATCTCCTTGTTCACGTTTGCTGTCGGTGTTAACGTCTGCAGTGGATTTGTAGCCGAGGGGTTTAAGCAGCTGACAGACGTGGTGGCGGACGAGGGTCAATTCCCAGGTAGAGTAAATGACGTATAACTGCTTATTTTCCTGCACCTTGAATGGGGGTGTATGTATGTGCCCGCGGGCGAATGTGATTTTGAAATGTAGTTACTGTTCTTTTCGGGAATATTTCAAAGGTTATGTGAAAAAAAAAAGCTTTGGTTTGTTGACCTTCAAGGCTTGCTTATAGGTAACCTATTCACTTCCCTCACAGAGAGAAATTTAGACAAGCATATTCCCCTTAGGCTCAGCCTCGGGGGTAATTTTAGGCTTTTCTTGGGACTGCAATGCCTGTACCTTGAACATCTCTTTTGTCATTTTCACAAAATCTGTAGTGAGTGACCCTGATTAAAGAAAGTCAACTGGGCTACTTTTTAAGCTCTCAGAACTCCCCTGTCAGAGATGCCAGGAGGGCAGCTCTGCATTGATTAGATTAGCTTGGGTTTGCTGATAGAAAGAGATTTCTCCTTCTCTGCCAGTTCTTTTGATTTCGTTCTCATCAGTTGACAGCAAGCCCTAAGCAGGGACATGGAGGGAGTGGGGAAGAAGGCAAAGTCAAGCAGGTGTTCAGTTTTGGAAGCTGCTTGGCATGTAGCAGATGCACAGTAGATGGATCTTTAATGTTGCTACCCTTTGTAACTGCTAGAAGGGGGGGGAGCACATCAGGACCTCTCCTTCTCTCCATTTCCTTCCACATTTTATCAAAATCATCATTAAGCATATATTAGATGTGAAACTGGGGTAAGAATATACAGGCATGTCCAAACTTCAGCCCTTCAGATGTTTTGGACCGCAACTCCCACAGTCCTTTGTCACTGGCAATCAAAGCTGAGAATTCTGGGAGTTGTGGTCCAAAACATCAGGAGGGCCGAAGTTTGGACATAATGTATTTGGGAAATTTTATATCTGCTGTGTGATATGACGACATCAGAAGCTGAAAGGGCTTTCTAAAACAACCGTGAAACATTGCTTTTTCAGTGATTAACTCTGAAAGTCAAACTGGAATCATATAGTTCTCGACACCACTTGCAGTCAGAAGCAGTACAGAGAGGGCTAGTTCTAAAGTACTCCATTGGGTCCAAAGAATTAGCCACCTAGCTTGGCATCCCCTTTCCCATGTTGCTTGGACAGATGCCTCTCGGAATCCTTTTGACCTTCCTTCTTTTTTGACCTCCGACATTGGTTGCTTAGAGGAACTCTATGCTGCATCTACACATGGAAGGTTATGTCCCGCTTAAGAGCTTCTGAGGGATGTCTGGCAGGCTGCTGTTGAGAACATTTCCTTCTTGGTCTGATTAGGGGAAAACAATCTAGTCTTAAATTTCTGTTCTTACCAGTCAGCAATTCTCATGTTTTAGAAGTACTGTTCTTCCATGCCCTTGACTCATACTGCAGTGTCATCCTCTGACACACCAAGAAAAGGCTGTGAGTTTGCTTAAAAGAATCTTCCCAGCCCTGGGGTCACTCTTCAGTCACCTACAGTGCATATCATCTGCCACTCGGCTTGGCTCTTGGTTATGCTGGCTCTTGGTTAGGCTGATACAAGGATATTATTCATGTGCGGTTCTAAACTGTTCTTCTCTGTTGACTTTAAAATTTTCAAATAATTTGCTGCTATTATGAGATTGTCATTAGAAAACTTTGAAAACAAAGTTAATAATAGAACCTAATTTATCTTCATTCAAGAAAAGCATTTAATTTGATTTATATGGCCAGTATTTCTTGTGTGTGTGTGTGTGTGTGTGTGTGTGTGTGTGTGTGTGTGTGTGTGTGTGTGTGTGTGTGTGTGTGTGTGTGTGTACATTTCTGGTAGACCCACAAATATGGATCATTGATAGAATGAGTTGATGAGCAAACCCCAATTTGGGAGGGTTATCCTCTGCCCTGTTCACAAGCTGCCTGCGGACACAAACATGCGACAACATGTTGTGACGTGCTCAATTGGGATCAGATTGTACCTTTATTGGTCACATAAGCATAGGTAAGCTTTTTGAGTGCAAGCAGAAAGCAACAAAAATGGAAACTGCAACCTGGAAGAATCATTTTGCAGTTTGGTGATATTAGACACCACCTTGGAAATGTAGAATCAATTATCTTAGTCCCCAGTCAGTGTATTTTTTAAAATGTGCAATCAAGCCAACTCCTTTTTATAGTAACCTTTCCCAGGGGGTTCTAGTATAAAGTACAGTGGTACCTCGGTTTAAGTACAGTAAGACCCCGGTATCCACTGGGGATTGGTTCCAGACCTTCCCATGGATAATGAAAACTGTGGATAAGAGAGAACACCCCCAAAACTGCTGTTTTGTGACATTAGCTTGCTTTACGGCTGCTGCTTGTAGCAGTAGCTTGCTTTGCAGCTGCTGAATTTTTTATTTATTTATTTTCTTCTGATAACCGTGGATAACTGAATCAGTGGATAATGAATCAGTGGATGCAGGGGTCCTACTGTAATTAATTTGCTCTACAGGCCATTTTGTGTTGCGAAAAATTCTTAAACTGAAACATGGTCTCCCGGAGGAATGCATTGAAAACCAATTAATCCATTCTGAAGTTCAGAAAAAAGGCAGACCAGGGTATTCCATTGAAAACATTTCTTAAAACGAGGCATCCCCGTTTCCAATAATTTCTTTTCTTAAACTAAGTTTTTCTTTAATCAAGACATTCTTAAACCGAGGTCTCACTGTATACTGAAGGGGTTTGCTTCTCTTCCTTCTGGTAATGCATTGAGACCATGCAGCTTGCCCAAGATTACACAAACGGGGGCTGGGGAGAGACGGTGGAGAGTTAAACTCTTACCCCAGGGGCTCCAATGCACTGATCTATTTAGTCAGCTCATCATCATCGAGACAGGAGGATGATTTGAAGACTCTTCCATTTCTACTCCTACCCTCCGGACTCTGCAACATCCAGCCCAATGAAGAGTTCTAGAAAACTCAAAAGCTTGCCTGCATTATAATGTTATATTCTAATAAAGGTAGTGCCCTATCTTGATGTTAGATTTGGCTCACGAACCACAAGACTTTATGTCTCTTTCTCCTCTTTTTTTTTCTTTCTCTCTTTCTTTTTTATTCCCTTGTGTGCTGGGGCATATCATAGGTTACAGCCAGGTTTTTAAAAAAGTATATAAAAGCTTGTTACAGTTGAGAAGTGAAACTGCAGCCAAGTGACTAGTTGTATTTATGATGACTGCAAGCAGAACGTATGTGCATCTCTCCCTCTCTCTCTCTCTCTCTCTCTCTCTCTCTCTCTCTCTCTCTCTCTCTCTCTCTCTCTCTGTGTGTGTGTGTGTGTGTGTGTGTGTGTGTGTGTGTGTGTGTGTGTGTGTGTGTGTGTGTGTGTGTGTTTGTGCTTTCCTTGCCAGAGTTGTTTTTAATGCATCACTCTAATGAAAACAGGATGTTCAAAACGTGAGATCAAAAAGCCTTGGGTTCCAGTGTCATAAATGGCAGCGCTGAACGATGGTCTGTTAAAAGAAGGGGTGTGCTGTAATGCTGGATAACTTACGTTTAACTGGGAACAAATGCTCGGATCAAAGGCTTCTGCTTCAGACTTTGATAAGCACACATGATACCTATTACGGGTAATGGAAGCTGCAGATGGGCAGAACCTCTCGGTAATGGCAAGACGGGGCATTCGCGAAAGCGGCCTCTTACACCTCTGCAGAATTGGCTGGTGCACACAAGAGCTCAGCATCTCCTTTTGAACAGATTCTACTGGCTCGTCCAGCTGCTTGCCAAGCTAGCCTGGGAGATGTTTTCTCCATCTGGAGCTGGAGACTGTTCGCGTTGTCCTTGCAGGTGCTGGATAATATTGTACTTAAACAAATTCCAGACATATGTCTTCAGTTATTAAAATGGCCCAGCTGCCATTGGGAGTTGAAGGCTTTAAAAGAAATCTTTCCGCATCGCATTTCTAAATGCAAACAGCCTTTTAGGAATTTAAAAAAAAAAACTTGGGGCCAGCTTTCGATCCTTTACTGTTTGGGACTGCTGGGGGATTCCAGGTTGAGCATGTGCTAGGTTCTTCTTTATGGCAACTTGCATGCCAGATGTACACCAAGAAAATCTGAATTGTCCTCACTGCTGCAATTGAGAAATGGAGGAAGATCACTCTTTGGCCTGTAAATTTTGTAGAAAGCTTATTTCTTTTATTTAGGTATCGGCATTTCATGGATATTCTTGAAAGTTGTACTTCACAGCTAGCAGACATTATTTTGAAATTGTTATAGAAGCCTGTTCTTAAATGCTGGCAAAGCTTTCATTAGCAGAATGAATTTTGATATCAGTTTCTGCTACATACATTGGAACAAAACAGCAATCCCTTCTGATTTAAAGTCTGCAGATCGGTGTGGCATTGCCTTAAGGTCATTATTTAAATTAAGGTGATTTTGCTTTGAGGCATCATACAGCATTTTTGTAGAATGCTATGAATAGAAAATTGCTATCTGTTCTTTCTAAAAAACGGCAGACCTAGATTTGTCCTTGCATTTTCCTCTTACCTAATTAGCACTACTCTCTTCTTCTGAATCATAGAATCATAGAGTTGGAAGAGACCTCAAGGGCCATCCAGTCCAACCTCCTGCCTTGCAGGATTCCCCATCACAATATTTCTGACAGATGGCCATCCAGCCTCTGCTGAAAACCTCCAAAGAAGGAGACTCCAACACCCTCCTTTGTGGCAGCATCTTCCACTGCCGAACAGCTCTAATTGTCATGAAATTCTTCCTAATGTTCAAATGGAAGCTCTTTTCCTCTAGTTTGAAACCATTGCCCCGAGTCCTAGTCTCTGAAGCCATGGAAAACAAACCTGTTCCCTCTTCAATATGACATCCTTTCAAATATTTAAACATAGCTATCATATCCCCCCTCAGCCTTCTTTTTGAAAGGCTAAACCTTCCCAGTTTCATAAGCCGTTCCTCATGACATTTCTTCCAGACCTTCAACCATCCTGGCCACCCTCCATCTTGGAGGGGGAATCTTTTTACAATATGCACAACAAACAGACATAGCATAACTAGTAACCAGTTTGTTGTGATCCATTCAACTGACCCATCACCTATTGGTCTATTCAGAGCTTGGGAATCCTACTTTTTGGGACCCCGACATCTAGAATTTCCCCGGCCAGCACAAGCACTGATCAAACTAACTGATGAATTTGGGAGCTGTATACTAAAACAACTTGTAGTTTTTTGAGGGGCATCCATATTAGTCTGTGCAAGAATTCCAGGCAATATTCAAATCAAAACAAAAATAAAAGACAAGAACATGGGGCACCTTAAAGGCTAACTATTATATTTTAATGTAAGCCTTTGTGGACACGTCCACTTCTTCAGACATATAGTAGCAGAAGCTACTAAATACTAAAATCTACATACAGTAGGACACCGGTATCTGATTGGTTCCAGGCCTTCCTGTGGTTAATGAAAACCGTGAATAAGAGAGAACGCCAAAAAAACCCACAACTGCTGTTTTGTGACAGTTACTTGCTTTACAGCTGCTGCTTTGTGACAGTAGCTTGCTTTAAAGCTGCTGTTTGTGACAGTAGCTTGCTTTGTGGCTGCTGAATTATTTTATTTTTTCCTCTGCCAACCATGGATAACTGAATCAGTGGATAATGTAGGATCCGGGGTCCTACTGTACTAAAAAGTAGTAGTTTTGTGAGGGGCATCCATATTAGTCTGTACAAGAATTCCAGGCAATATTCAAAACATAACAAAATAAAAGACAAAAGCATGTGGCACCTTGAAGGCTATTATATTTTAATGTAAGTTTTCGTGAACGCATCCACTTCTTCAGACATATAGTAGCAGAAGCTACTAAATACTAAAATATACACACTATACTAAAAGAAGTAACCGTTCCATGCTTTTTGTCTAACTGTCCCGTTATTGCACACTTCACTAGCAAGAGCCTTTGGTAGAGGGTTTTCCCCATCCTCTTCTATAGAAAGCAAGCCCAGTGATTGGACTTGCATCTTCCTCTGCATATGGAAAACATAAGAATAGCCATGCTGTAATTGTGTGTGTGTGTGTGTGTGTGTGTGTGTGTGTGTGTGTGTGTGTGTGTGTGTGTGTGTGTGTGTGTGTGTGTGTGTGTGTGTGTGTGTGTGTGTGTGTGTGTGTGTGAGAGAGAGAGAGTGTGTGTGTGTGTGAGAGAGAGAGAGAGAGAGAGAGAGAGAGAGATGAGATGTGATTAGGGGACTGACTTGGGTGAAAGGAAGAAAATAGACTTTCCAGGTCAGGAACTTCAGCTAAGTTAATGGGAATGCTGTGCTTTGTGCATTACACACGCGGAAGAGTGCCAGAAGAAGACCGAGGAGGGAGGAAATAACATCCTGCTGGAGGAGGTCAGTCTTTATCAAAGGAAGGACAGAATGTGTAGAGAAGAGGGGAATAAAATCCAAGTGTGCCAAATGATAATTGGTATTCCTCTCTGCCACTGCTGTTGACTTAGCTGAAGGCCCCCCACCTGTCACCACAGGCTGGATCAGATCAAGGGCTTTCTCTTTTCTTTTCTTTTGGTTCAACATGGGGTTCACGCCGTGGCCAGCAAGTTGCCAGTGGTGGGAAGCCTGCCAGAAGGGCAGGAGATTAATGGCATCCCTTCACGTGCATGTCCCTGCAGCCGATACATAGAGGCAGGGAACTCTGATACTGGAGGTGATAGACAGTGGTGTACCTCTGCATATGAGCAACTCTACTTACGAACAATTTGACTTAAGAGCAGAAAACCGTTGGCGTTTTAACTGCTGCATTACAAATTTTAGATGCGGTCTGCCCTACTTGCATTAATTTTTTATTATTTATTTTTAGATTTTTAAAAATTTATTATTTATTTAGTTATTTTTGCATTTGCATACCACGTCCAATTTTCCCCAAAAGGAGCTCTGGGTGGTTGCTCTACTTACAAGTTGTTTGACTTATGAGCATGCATTCGGAACGGATTAAGCTCGTAAGTAGAGGTACCACTGTATAGCCATCCTAACTTCGTACATGTTTAGCAGTAACTAAGCTCCACTGCTTCTCGTCTTCATAAAACTACAGAGTCATTACCATTAAATGGATTCGTTCTTATATGAAGTAATTTGTGCTATGTTAGATAACACTGAAATGGCTTGTTTCTTCTCTTGATTTGTATGTGTTTTTGTGTGAGCATTTGGTGAGGAGGACTCACAGTGAAGACCAACTGATCCAAGTCAAATGCAGCTTGAAATCCATGGTAAAAATGAAGCTTGGTGTCTATCCGTCACAGAACCAGAACTTGTTCAGTTCCATATGTGCAACCAGGGTGACATTGCCAAATTATTGCAGATTAAAGGCATCCCTTGGTGATTCTGAAGGTGCATAAGGATTTCTTGCATTGTATTCTATTCACCAACATCCTAAACTCACTTCTAGTTAGTGGCAGCTTTCTGGTGTTACTGCCATCATCTCTGTTGTGAATGGGAACCTGTGTAACAGGATTTGAGCCCTTGCGCTGAAGAATTGTTCCACTTGAATATTCTATAAATCCTTCTTTGTTATGCATAGTTAATATTTGCAAGCCTCCCACTATAAATTCACGCCACATCATACTGGCAGTCATGCAGGTAATCCGGAGGGGGTGTCCATGCAGAGCATTTGTTCTCATTTCACAGGATGGGTGGTTTTAATATTTTCCCTCTATCTAGAAGACTGACCTGAGGTTCGGTGCCTTTTCCCATATCTTTCTTTACTCTTCTGCATGGTTTATTTTGGTCCCAGCTTTGTAATGATGGAATTTAGTGCTGTGGTACTTACAGTATGTGTGTGTGTGTGCTGTGTCTTTATAGTCGTGACCGACTCTTCATGACTCCAAGTCCATGGAGTTTTCTTGGCAGGAATACTGGAGTGGCTTGCCAGTTCCGGATGTGGCTATTTTCTTTAGGGTCCAACTAATAAGATAGCATGTCATTAAAAGTATGAAGTATTTGAACTCTTTAGTATTGAAAACGGTCTGTTATACTCCAAACCCCCTCTATCGTTGGTTTGCAGTTGGTCATCTATTTGCAAGTCTGACTAAGGCATGGACTTCCAATGGCTGGAGGATAAATGTGTGTTGCGCTTATTGATAGATTGATTGCATTTATATCGTGCCCATCTGGCCAGTTGGCAACTCTAATCTGTATTGTCTAAAATCATACAATAGTGAAGTTGGAAGGGGACTCCAAGGCCTTCAAGTCCAACCCCCCTGCTCCATGCAATAATACAAATCAAAGGATTTCTGCCAGGTGGTTGCCCAAAGTTCTCTTGATGGCCTCCAGTGTTGGAGCACTCACCACCTCTGGAGGTGATTGGTTCCATTGCTGGACTGCTCTAACAGGGATGAAGATTAGAGGACACATTGTGTTCAACCACATGGTAAATTTCTGCAGTAGACACTGATAAATTTAAGTTGGTTTGGTTTAGTGAATTTAACATATGAGAAAGTGAATTTAACATATGAGAAGACAAACACACAAAAAGAACTAAATGCATTTAGGGTCACAGAATCTGGGTGACACTAATAGTGGTCACAGAGATTCTGGACCCCCCAATTGGTCCAGAACATTCCCTTTAAATATCCTTAAGCCTGCCACACCCAGAGTCCAGAATCTTCCACAGTACATAAGAACATAAGAAGAGCCATGCTGGATCAGGCCAAAGGCCCATCTAGTCCAGCTTCCTGTATCTCACAGTGGCCCCACCAGATGCGTTTGGGAGCGCATGAGACTAGATATCTGTCTCCTGATACCACTCCCCTGCATCTGGCCCTTGAAGTACCCTGGTTTAAAGCCTGGAGATTACACATCTCCATCATGGTTTGTAACCTGTGATGGACTTTTCCTCCAGGAATCTGTCCAATCCCCTTTTGAAGGCATCCAGGCCAGATGCCATCACCACATCCTGTGGCAGGGAGTTCCATAGACTTACAACACGCTGGTTGAAAAAAATATTTTCTTTTGTCTGTTCTTACTCTCCCAGCCCTCAATCTGAGTGGATGTCTCCTAGTTCTGGTATTTTGTGTGTGAGAGAAGAGCTTCCCTCTATCCACTTTACTCATACCCTGCATTATTTTGTATGTCTCAATCATATCCCCCCTCAAGCGCCTTTTTTCCAGACTAAAGAGGCCCAATTGTTTTAGCCTTTCTTCATAAGGGAGGTGCCCCAGCCCAGTAATCATTTTAGTCGCTCTCTTCTGCACCTTTTCCAGTTCCACTATGTCTTTCTTGAGATGCGGTGACCAGAATTGTACACAATACTCCAGGTGGGGCCTTACTATTGTTTTGTATAACGGCATTATAATGTTGGCTGTTTTATTTTCAATCCCCTTTTTGATAATCCCTAGCATGGAATTGGCCTTCTTCACTGCTGCCACACATTGGGGAGACACCTTCATGGAGCTGTCCACCAACACACCAAGATCTCTTTCCTGAGCCGTCACGGATAACGCAGAGCCCATGAGTTGATAGATAAAGTTTTGATTTTTTGCCCCAATATGCATTACTTTACATTTGGTTACATTAAAACGCATTTGCCATTTCGTAGCCCATTCCCCCAGTTTGGAGAGATCCTTCTGGAGCTCTTCACAATCTTCACTGGTTTTTTACCACACAGAAAAGTTTTGTGTCATCTGCAAACTCGGCCACCTCACTGCTTATCTCTGTCTCCAGCTAGTTCCACTTTTACGGGAACTAGCTCGGACCAACTTGTTATACTAATAGTTGTTCCTTTTTCTTTACCTTATATGACCTGGTGTTCCTCTGTGCATGCCTAAAGTTATACTTCTAAAGTGACACTTCTTTGCTCATTTAACATCTTGTCACATAAGCATTTCTATAATTTCACAATTTTGCAGTTTTGCATCCTGGAAAATATTTCGGTTTTACAGAATATAGAAGTTGTCAGCACGCCACTTCTGCTGGTTAACCCATAATGCTCTGATGGTTAACCCATTTGGGAAATACCTACAATTTCAGACTGTCTACACTGGGTATATACTGAACACACCTGTGAATTCATTTCATATGTTTGACAGTCCCTGACATAACGCATAAAAGCAAGAGGCTCCTCCTTCCTTGGTTGACCCCTGTGTGAAGATCCGTTTCTTCCAATTGCTGAGGATCTTTTCTTTTCAAGAGAGGAACTTTCCGGCTCTTGGTTTAAATCAGGCATGTCCACAGTCGGGGCCGGGGGCCAAATGCAGACCGTTTTCAAATTTCGAGCGGTTCGCAACCTCTTCTCCCCACTGGCTCAGCCTGTCACGCATCCCCACCAGCTGGCCCCTCCCCATACCGGATGGAGGTGTCAGCTTGCAGTTTTATGGTTTGCCTGCCCTCCCTGCCTCTGTCCACCTCCCCCAGCCACCTGCCCAGCCTACCCGCCCCCGGCTCCATTACTGCAGCGTCCTCCCTGCTTCCTTGCATGTTACAGAGACTTGTCCAAAGTCCGATGCTGCTGAATGATCAGCCCACGCACATTTTCACCTTGCCAAGTCTGGCTCTTCTTGCAAAAAGTTTGGACACCCCTGGTTTAAATACATCTCAATGAGCATTATTGGCTAATGCCTTTGAATCATCATCATCATCATCATCAGCAGCAGCATGGACATCCCTGCCTACTAGTTTCCTGGTATTAGTCTCTTTCTGGTACATTGCCTGGCTGTAGCACACACAATAATAATTTCACTTGTTTGTGCTGCTGCATAATAGCAGGAATGAATCCCTTGCCACAACACAGGATACAGCTGTTTTTCATTAACTTACTTTCAAACCTGTGTCTGAGCCACATAAAACACAACTGAACCCCCCATGTAGACAGAGTTGGAAAGGATTCTGTGCACAAAAGCATCCGTCCCTGTGTGCGTGTGTGAGTGCCGTACACAGTAGTATTGCTTACCTGAGTCAAAGCAAGGCTTGTTCAGTCTTGCTTTCTAAAACGGACCCTTATATGTGGACTTGAGTGGAAAAGAAAGCACGATGCCATTCATGGCTCAGGAAACCCTGTGTGACCCAAGTTGCAAGGGCAAAGGCCAGCGTTGTGCAAGGTTTGTATGCGAGGCAAGCCAAATGAAATGAATAAACGGAAGGACTGGACGAGCCCCTGAGAGATTGTAAAATAGCAGGTCAGGGGATCATATTGGGAAATGTCACACTGCAGTTTGGCAGAGGATGCTAGCTGGGTGATCCTGTGGTCCTTTAAAGTACAGCTCACAGCGGGAGGACAAACCTCGCTCTGGCCTGGTCTGAGGTACCTCCCCTTCCATTGCAGTGGAAAATTTGGTGGGTTTTACCTTTGAATTGATACAAATAAAGACAGACCTTGTGGACGTTGGAAGAGGGAGAAAGGAGGAGCTTGGGAGCAGAACTGCAGAAGTGTTGCATCCATAGGACCCAAAATGGCCCACACCCTCTGTACGGTGGAACGTTTAGATTATCCCAGGAACCGATGTGAACATTTCCTACCTATTCTGAGTGTAAGGAATTTAAATTTATGAGGGTCCCGTGCCAGCGTGCCTGCGCTTCATGGGCTGCAAAAGACCAAGTCTGAGTCTCAGGAGACGAGAATTTATTGATTGATCAATCAAGGCACTTCCACACTTTTTGGTGGTGAGAAGTCCACCCAGAAAACGAAAGGAGATATTTTTATAAGGTTTTTCCAGCACTCTTTTTCCCTCCGCCCATCCGAATTTACGTCATATACATTTGTTACATGCATCAAACACTAATTGACATCTTTGGTCATTTATTTTGTATTCCTGACACTTGCCTAGAAGTTCTAACTGGTACGTTTGATCTCCTCCCCTCACAGGCAGGGAGGGTAGGATCATCCTTATGTCCTTGGACATTTTGACAGTTACGAACACCAGACGCTGAGATAAGGCCTCCTGGTACGCCTTGGACACACGTTAATTGCTAGTGTGTGATCCTCAAAGCTTAGGAACTTAATTGGATCCTTGAATTCATAATTGCCTTAGCTGACTTAGCGGAAGTTCCTTTCTCTATTCTAGCCGGAAAGGCTTGACCAAAGATTCTAAGTTTACAAGAATACAACTGTAGATACATGTGTATGTGATACATATATGTATATATATATATATATACGTGGAGTGCTTAAGTGAATATAACTACATTATTCGTGTCACTAGTGTGGCTATATATATATATATGTATTGCTTAGAATACATTGTTGGTGAATACATGAGGGCTTGTCCATACCTGTGGTTAGTGAAGCAGCCATATATATTTATAAATATATAATTAGTCAAATGTCCTCCCTTACACTCGGCCCTGAACGGATTTCTGGAAATTTATGCCAGTAAATTTCCCAGAAAACGTCATGGACTTGTAAGGGACGAACAAAACATATCAAAGGTATATGTACAAAAGTGTGAACATTGCGTGAGCCCCCCCTATGTCATTCCTGGGGTGAGATGGTCTTCATGGCTCATGGAAGGACTTTCTATTTTCCTGACAAAAATTTAGGCAGGGTAGTCAGAAAAACATTCTCAGTCCTTTTTCCCCAAGGGGCTTATAGGCACAGTTCAAGAAAATGAATTATCATAAAATGATTTGTAGGCGTCTCAAGTCAGGTGGACGCATCAAATAGGTGAAGGCCAAGGGAATACCCCTTAATTCATTAGGGCACTTTCTAGAGTAAAATGTTAAGTTAACAGATGAAGTGTTGCCATGCTTGGGATGTAAGAAGACTTCCCCTGGTCAGACCCACAGACTGCAATGGATGGATATGTTCCATGGACCACAGCATTTAAGTTTCCCCTGTTGGAGAAATGCATCGTGGTCACAGCAGTATCAGGTAACCTCCCAGGCCATGTTGTACACTTCTCAAGGATCCCAAATTCTCAACTGTTGAAGGGGCTGGCATAAGAATTTTTGATAATATTGTGATAGACTTGGATATCACGATCCCGTCCCAAAGCGATAATTAAACATGCTTTAAACAGCAGATTTGTTCATTACCTTATTTTAGGACAATCATGAAACCCAAATTAATTTGCCTGCCACAGCAGTGCACATGTGAGATACCGTGTTTGTGTGTTTGGTAGTCAGGCTGAGAACCCTGATTTCTAACAAAGCACCACACTGTAGGTTCATTTTGCAAACCAAATACTTATAAGGAAAATATGCCCTTCTTAGCCCACCAAGGAAATATGTGGGCCAGGCTACTTTGCCAGGTTTTTTCCAACCTTATTTAGGTGTGTGTGGTGTGCATTCAAACTCAGATAATAGCAGGCTGTGCAGAATCACCCAGTTGTGTGTGCATTCTCAATTGATAGACATTTGCAATGATACTAAATAAAGGTAATATACATATCATGAAGGCTGAAAAAGGCATAAGACACATCTAGATGGTGCTTAGAAAACCCACCTTGCGCCATACATTCTCATGGTAAAGTCATGAATGAGCCGTTGAAATCCGGTCAGAAATGTCTCTGTGGCTGATAGTTTACACACAAAAATCTGCCCCGTAAACATGGGGCCAAGATTAGTTCATCAGTGTCTTTGGTGAAGAAAATAATGTAGATATAGCTACTTCATAAAGCCACTTTTTTCTTTGGTATAAAGGCTCGTGAACACCCATGGGCACCAAAATGTCTCTCATTCAATACAAATTGCATAGAAAGGCAAGTCATAATCTCTGGCACTCAATGCTTTGTGAGTAAAAAGCATTTTCAGTGGCCAAGCATGATCATTACATAAAAAGGCACATCCAGAGAAGCACTTCAGTAAGAGTTTTCACAGTGACTATCAATAATAGACAATAAACACTATCATAATAGAGCCCAGGGTAATGTAAATATTTAAAGTTGCTCTGGAGAAAAAAAAATAAGCGCTCACTTGTCGGATGCTGGGAGGCTGGTGTGTGCGTGTGTGGCAACACAAGTTCATGGTGATCAGGGCACGCGCACAGGCATCAATGAAGGTCTGAAAGCAGTAGTTAAACCCCTAGTCTCTGTCCCGGTGAAAAGGGGTTAAATTGCAGACGTGAAGTCTGTTGGCCGCAATCCAAAACAAGAGTCAGTGGCTGTTTCAGACCCACTCTCTCCCCAGAAACAAACAGAAAAGAAAAGAAAAGAAGGAAATGAGAGACAGGAAGACAGGATTTTAATCTGTCAACCTGAGTTGAAAGTGAATCCGCAGGCTGCTTTGGGACCCTCCAGTATCAAACGCATGCTGTCATCTGGGGAAGGATGAGCAAGGATGCGGTGACCACAGGTCAGGTTCATGTTGTCGCCCGCCGTCCAGGGTGAAGTCATCTAAGGCATAGGGGCAATCTACAGCAGAGGGCAGAAGGCGTCACCGGTCAGGCCTCACTCCCTCTCGGTCGCGGGTGCAGGTCAGGCTGGGTGAAAAGGCTGACATCACTGGATCCTGGAGCCCACATCGATCGAACCCGCGGAGCGAAGTCATCACGAAGATGGCATCATCAAAGGCATCAAAGGCGGGGAGGGGAGGTCCAGGAGGGATGGCAGAATGGAGGGCAGGAGGGTCCCCATCTGAGCATCTACGACCGGCGGCGTCAGCTTTCCAAACCCGACCGACTCCGTGATCCAAAAATAAAGAACGGGTGGGCGTTTTTCCCAGAGCAAAACCCGACCTCCAGGATGTACCTGGGTAAAGGGAAGAACAGACACACGACCACAGACAAACACAGAACACAAACACACACGAAATGCCCCCGCAGCTGTCTTTGTGCTGCAAGGCAGGGTGGCACCCATCTATCTGACAGTCTTAAAAACAGGAAGGAGAGAAAAAAATGTTGCAACAGGTAGGATAAGGCTTCCGTTTTTGTAGAACCAGTCTGTGAATGGGGGAAGCCAAAGTTTATGGTGAGGACGCATCTGTAGTCGGCAGTGTATGATGAGTGCTTGCAAGATGATCTCGCAGGATCTCACAAGCGAGGGCTCAGGCGTTCCCAAACAGGCACCTGAGATAGATCTCAGCCCCAAAGTCAAATAGCTCTGCTACATGGGGACAATCAAAAATGGAACAGGCAAAAATGTCCCAGGGTCGCAAAGTGATCTCTGAGCATGAAGCAAAATGCGCCAGGGGAGATGGGCTTGGAATGTGGCGTGGTATAGTCTCGGAAAAGTACGGCTGATACAGGATTGGGGAAAAATAGGAGCAGGCACCACATTCATATAACTACCAAGTCCCCAAGGGCACGGCGAGAAAAAAATGGTAAAAGAGAATTAGTGTCTCTCTGCAAGGCTGCAAAGGCGCCAATCTGTCCTAGTGCGTGTCGGGGCTGGTGTGTGTGTGTGTGCGAGGCAAGACGAGCTCTTCTGGTTCGTCACTCAAGAAAAATACATGCAAACACCCACGAGTACACAGCCTCACACATGTTGGCATCTGCCATGGGTTTAAAAATAGTGACGATGTCACCAGGTTCAAAAACAGCTAGTTCTCCATGCTGGCGCAAAAGGGTATAAAAAGGGTGAAGTTGCTGGCCTGTCAGCCTCACCTCAAAGTAAAAGTCAGGTGCTTGCAAAAGCCCCCATTCCCCCACAAAACAATAGAGAGAAAAGAGGGGGAAAAAAAGGCAGGAAGCCCTCTCCTAGTGTCTCTGCTGGCTGGTTAGGAGTGACACATGCCATGGCACAAACTGCTTGACCACACATAGATAGAAAGAGAGGAAAAAGGCTGATAGTAGTTTAATAGCTATCAAGTAACTAAGAGTCTATTTCCAGCAGGTGTCCTACTTGGAAAGGAAAGGGTTAAAAAAAAAAAAACTCAGACGGAAATAAGGCTAGGTGAGCATTATTAAGTCAAAAGGAGAACATCTGCTCGAGATTTTTAGGAATATAGGATGTGAAAGAGGTGTAAAAAAAAATCAGGCTGGTTGCCAGCATGCTTGAAATTCCTGAGGGAAGAAGGATGGGGTCAACTTTGTGAAGGGGAAGGAGGGGGTGAAGGCAGAAAAAAGGAAGGCGGGGCAATGGACTTTTGAATTCTCCCGCAGGCTGCATTACACAGCCTGAGGCAGGAAGGTGAGCCCCTTCAATTACCCTGTAATTAGGTGAAAAAAAGGGCACTAAACTAATTAAGGCAACCTATTATCCCTGTGGTTTGTGAAGTTATCTACTTAAGCCTAATTTGGGATGCATGGCTCTCGTACAAAGAAACAAGAGCCAGAGTGTGAGACCCGCGTTATTGATACGCCTTAAAAAAAAAAAAAAATGTCACAGGCGTTTCCAGCCAGAGTGTGAGAACAAGAAAAATGATTTTATTTTATGTTATTTTTACCTTTTGGCGGCTTTTAAGAACCCCTTCGTATTCTAAATAAAAAAACCTTGTCCTGCTCTCAAAAACCTGTTAGCAGCTGCTTTAAAAAGAGGAAGGAGTCCCTGCTTTGGACCACTTCCAGCACAGAAGTCTCAGGCCCTTCGTTTTCCTCATGGAGCTGACGTACTACAAGGGATTTGGATAAAGATTCCATATTCAGAGATTTAGACAAATTTTGTTGGGGAAATAGGGACTGTCTAAAAGCTTGGATTAAATAATGTAATGGGATACAAATAGAGCCTCTGCTTCTCAATTGCTGGAGCGTTCTGTGGGTTGCTGCCTCAGTCTGCCCATCATGAACCCTGCCCATTCTCGTCCCTGACTTACACTTTCCTTCTACCTCGTTTCCTTTAACTATTTCTTTTCTCTCTCTCTCTCTCTCTCTTTTTTTTTTCCTCCTTCTCTCTCTGTCTCTTTCTCTCCTTTCCTCTCCCCGTTCTAATGGCATCTCCAAGGTCCTGATCTAGGTAGGAGATGGGAGGGAATTCTATTTTCAGTTGCTCCTAAGAATCTCCTTGTTTCAAATTAAATTGTCTTATGGTTCCAGCCAGGGCTTACTTGCAAGGGGAGGGGGGAAAGGCTGCCCTAAGCCTTTTAGGTGCAAAATCTTAAGGAATGATGTTATCACTTGGCTTTTTAATTCCTAGCTCGCTGGGCTATGAGTACAAAAATGCTAGCTGTCTTTTCAGAGCACATAGTCGGTCTGAAAAGGGGTGGATGTTCATTTCACCCATGGGACCGGCCGTGCAAAAAAAAAAAACGTATTTCTCAAACGCCCTGTGATGATTTCTTCTTAAAATGTCCCTATAGGTGGTGAATTATATTGTGTAACAAGCCAGGCTAAGTTATACAAAACATGCGGCTTGAGTATTCAAAAATATCTTCTTGCAGTGTCTATACTTCCCTGGTTTATAAAATTGGGGTCTTCTCATTTTGGGTCTTCAAAATTGCTGAGGATCTCTTTCAGGGTTTTCAAGAGAGGAACTTTCCATCTCTTGGTTTAAATCAGGCATGTCCACAGTCACATCCGGGGCCAAATGCAGACCGTTTTCTTTTGACTATTAATAGTTCAGAAACCTCTTACCTGTCTCCCCACTGGCTCAGCCTGTCACGCATATCCCACCAGCTGGGCCTCCCCATACCGGATGGAGGTGTCAGCTTGCAGCAATTTTATGGTTTGCCTGCCCTCCCCCTGCCTCTGTCCACCTCCCCCAGCCACCTGCCCAGCCTACCCGCTGCCCCGGCTCCATTACTGCAGCGTCCTCCCTGCTTCCTTGCATGTTACAGAGACTTGTCCAAAGTCCGATGCTGCTGAATGATCAGCCCACGCACATTTTCACCTTGCCAAGTCTGGCTCTTCTTGCAAAAAGTTTGGACACCCCTGGTTTAAATACATCTCAATGAGCATTATTGGCTAATGCCTTTGAATCATCATCATCATCATCATCAGCAGCAGCATGGACATCCCTGCCTACTAGTTTCCTGGTATTAGTCTCTTTCTGGTACATTGCCTGGCTGTAGCACACACAATAATAATTTCACTTGTTTGTGCTGCTGCATAATAGCAGGAATGAATCCCTTGCCACAACACAGGATACAGCTGTTTTTCATTAACTTACTTTCAAACCTGTGTCTGAGCCACATAAAACACAACTGAACCCCCATGTAGACAGAGTTGGAAAGGATTCTGTGCACAAAAGCATCCGTCCCTGTGTGCGTGTGTGAGTGCTGTTACACAGTAGTATTGCTTACCTGAGTCAAAGCAAGGCTTGTTCAGTCTTGCTTTCTAAAACGGACCCTTATATGTGGACTTGAGTGGAAAAGAAAGCACGATGCCATTCATGGCTCAGGAAACCCTGTGTGACCAAAAAGTTGCAAGGGCAAAGGCCAGCGTTGTGCAAGGTTTGTATGCGAGGCAAGCCAAATGAAATGAATAAACGGAAGGACTGGACGAGCCCCTGAGAGATTGTAAAATAGCACCTCGGGGATCATATTGGGAAATGTCACACTGCAGTTTGGCAGAGGATGCTAGCTGGGTGATCCTGTGGTCCTTTAAAGTACAGCTCACAGCGGGAGGACAAACCTCGCTCTGGCCTGGTCTGAGGTACCCACCCTTCCATTGCAGTGGAAAATTTGGTGGGTTTTACCTTTGAATTGATACAAATAAAGACAGACCTTGTGGACGTTGGAAGAGGGAGAAAGGAGGAGCTTGGGAGCAGAACTGCAGAAGTGTTGCATCCATAGGACCCAAAATGGCCCACACCCTCTGTACGGTGGAACGTTTAGATTATCCCAGGAACCGATGTGAACATTTCCTACCTATTCTGAGTGTAAGGAATTTAAATTTATGAGGGTCCCGTGCCAGCGTGCCTGCGCTTCATGGGCTGCAAAAGACCAAGTCTGAGTCTCAGGAGACGAGAATTTATTGATTGATCAATCAAGGCACTTCCACACTTTTTGGTGGTGAGAAGTCCACCCAGAAAACGAAAGGAGATATTTTTATAAGGTTTTTCCAGCACTCTTTTTCCCTCCGCCCATCCGAATTTACGTCATATACATTTGTTACATGCATCAAACACTAATTGACATCTTTGGTCATTTATTTTGTATTCCTGACACTTGCCTAGAAGTTCTAACTGGTACGTTTGATCTCCTCCCCTCACAGGCAGGGAGGGTAGGATCATCCTTATGTCCTTGGACATTTTGACAGTTACGAACACCAGACGCTGAGATAAGGCCTCCTGGTACGCCTTGGACACACGTTAATTGCTAGTGTGTGATCCTCAAAGCTTAGGAACTTAATTGGATCCTTGAATTCATAATTGCCTTAGCTGACTTAGCGGAAGTTCCTTTCTCTATTCTAGCCGGAAAGGCTTGACCAAAGATTCTAAGTTTACAAGAATACAACTGTAGATACATGTGTATGTGATACATATATGTATATATATATATATATACGTGGAGTGCTTAAGTGAATATAACTACATTATTCGTGTCACTAGTGTGGCTATATATATATATATGTATTGCTTAGAATACATTGTTGGTGAATACATGAGGGCTTGTCCATACCTGTGGTTAGTGAAGCAGCCATATATATTTATAAATATATAATTAGTCAAATGTCCTCCCTTACACTCGGCCCTGAACGGATTTCTGGAAATTTATGCCAGTAAATTTCCCAGAAAACGTCATGGACTTGTAAGGGACGAACAAAACATATCAAAGGTATATGTACAAAAGTGTGAACATTGCGTGAGCCCCCCCTATGTCATTCCTGGGGTGAGATGGTCTTCATGGCTCATGGAAGGACTTTCTATTTTCCTGACAAAAATTTAGGCAGGGTAGTCAGAAAAACATTCTCAGTCCTTTTTCCCCAAGGGGCTTATAGGCACAGTTCAAGAAAATGAATTATCATAAAATGATTTGTGGCGTCTCAAGTCAGGTGGACGCATCAAATAGGTGAAGGCCAAGGGAATACCCCTTAATTCATTAGGGCACTTTCTAGAGTAAAATGTTAAGTTAACAGATGAAGTGTTGCCATGCTTGGGATGTAAGAAGACTTCCCCCTGGTCAGACCCACAGACTGCAATGGATGGATATGTTCCATGGACCACAGCATTTAAGTTTCCCCTGTTGGAGAAATGCATCGTGGTCACAGCAGTATCAGGTAACCTCCCAGGCCATGTTGTACACTTCTCAAGGATCCCAAATTCTCAACTGTTGAAGGGGCTGGCATAAGAATTTTTGATAATATTGTGATAGACTTGGATATCACGATCCCGTCCCAAAGCGATAATTAAACATGCTTTAAACAGCAGATTTGTTCATTACCTTATTTTAGGACAATCATGAAACCCAAATTAATTTGCCTGCCACAGCAGTGCACATGTGAGATACCGTGTTTGTGTGTTTGGTAGTCAGGCTGAGAACCCTGATTTCTAACAAAGCACCACACTGTAGGTTCATTTTGCAAACCAAATACTTATAAGGAAAATATGCCCTTCTTAGCCCACCAAGGAAATATGTGGGCCAGGCTACTTTGCCAGGTTTTTTCCAACCTTATTTAGGTGTGTGTGGTGTGCATTCAAACTCAGATAATAGCAGGCTGTGCAGAATCACCCAGTTGTGTGTGCATTCTCAATTGATAGACATTTGCAATGATACTAAATAAAGGTAATATACATATCATGAAGGCTGAAAAAGGCATAAGACACATCTAGATGGTGCTTAGAAAACCCACCTTGCGCCATACATTCTCATGGTAAAGTCATGAATGAGCCGTTGAAATCCGGTCAGAAATGTCTCTGTGGCTGATAGTTTACACACAAAAATCTGCCCCGTAAACATGGGGCCAAGATTAGTTCATCAGTGTCTTTGGTGAAGAAAATAATGTAGATATAGCTACTTCATAAAGCCACTTTTTTCTTTGGTATAAAGGCTCGTGAACACCCATGGGCACCAAAATGTCTCTCATTCAATACAAATTGCATAGAAAGGCAAGTCATAATCTCTGGCACTCAATGCTTTGTGAGTAAAAAGCATTTTCAGTGGCCAAGCATGATCATTACATAAAAAGGCACATCCAGAGAAGCACTTCAGTAAGAGTTTTCACAGTGACTATCAATAATAGACAATAAACACTATCATAATAGAGCCCAGGGTAATGTAAATATTTAAAGTTGCTCTGGAGAAAAAAAAAATAAGCGCTCACTTGTCGGATGCTGGGAGGCTGGTGTGTGCGTGTGTGGCAACACAAGTTCATGGTGATCCAGGGCACGCGCACAGGCATCAATGAAGGTCTGAAAGCAGTAGTTAAACCCCTAGTCTCTGTCCCGGTGAAAAGGGGTTAAATTGCAGACGTGAAGTCTGTTGGCCATAATCCAAAACAAGAGTCAGTGGCTGTTTCAGACCCACTCTCTCCCCCCAGAAACAAACAGAAAAGAAAAGAAAAGAAGGAAATGAGAGACAGGAAGACAGGATTTTAATCTGTCAACCTGAGTTGAAAGTGAATCCGCAGGCTGCTTTGGGACCCTCCGAAGTATCAAACGCATGCTGTCATCTGGGGAAGGATGAGCAAGGATGCGGTGACCACAGGTCAGGTTCATGTTGTCGCCCGCCGTCCAGGGTGAAGTCATCTAAGGCATAGGGGCAATCTACAGCAGAGGGCAGAAGGCGTCACCGGTCAGGCCTCACTCCCTCTCGGTCGCGGGGTACGGGTCAGGCTGGGTGAAAAGGCTGACATCACTGGATCCTGGAGCCCACATCGATCGAACCCGCGGAGCGAAGTCATCACGAAGATGGCATCATCAAAGGCATCAAAGGCGGGGAGGGGAGGTCCAGGAGGGATGGCAGAATGGAGGGCAGGAGGGTCCCCATCTGAGCATCTACGACCGGCGGCGTCAGCTTTCCAAACCCGACCGACTCCGTGATCCAAAAATAAAGAACGGGTGGGCGTTTTTCCCAGAGCAAAAACCCGACCTCCAGGATGTACCTGGGTAAGGGAAGAACAGACACACGACCACAGACAAACACAGAACACAAACACACACGAAATGCCCCCGCAGCTGTCTTTGTGCTGCAAGGCAGGGTGGCACAGTCTATCTGACAGTCTTAAAAACAGGAAGGAGAGAAAAAAAATGTTGCAACAGGTAGGATAAGGCTTCCGTTTTTGTAGAACCAGTCTGTGAATGGGGGAAGCCAAAGTTTATGGTGAGGACGCATCTGTAGTCGGCAGTGTATGATGAGTGCTTGCAAGATGATCTCGCAGGATCTCACAAGCGAGGGGCTCAGGCGTTCCCAAACAGGCACCTGAGATAGATCTCAGCCCCAAAGTCAAATAGCTCTGCTACATGGGGACAATCAAAAATGGAACAGGCAAAAATGTCCCAGGGTCGCAAAGTGATCTCTGAGCATGAAGCAAAATGCGCCAGGGGGAGATGGGCTTGGAATGTGGCGTGGTATAGTCTCGGAAAAAGTACGGCTGATACAGGATTGGGGAAAAATAGGAGCAGGCACCACATTCATATTACTACCAAGTCCCCAAGGGCACGGCGAGAAAAAAAAATGGTAAAAGAGAATTAGTGTCTCTCTGCAAGGCTGCAAAGGCGCCAATCTGTCCTAGTGCGTGTCGGGGGCTGGTGTGTGTGTGTGTGCGAGGCAAGACGAGCTCTTCTGGTTCGTCACTCAAGAAAAAATACATGCAAACACCCACGAGTACACAGCCTCACACATGTTGGCATCTGCCATGGGTTTAAAAATAGTGACGATGTCACCAGGTTCAAAAACAGCTAGTTCTCCATGCTGGCGCAAAAGGGTATAAAAAGGGTGAAGTTGCTGGCCTGTCAGCCTCACCTCAAAGTAAAAGTCAGGTGCTTGCAAAGCCCCCATTCCCCCACAAAACAATAGAGAGAAAAGAGGGGAAAAAAAAAGGCAGGAAGCCCTCTCCTAGTGTCTCTGCTGGCTGGTTAGGAGTGACACATGCCATGGCACAAACTGCTTGACCACACATAGATAGAAAGAGAGGAAAAAGGCTGATAGTAGTTTAATAGCTATCAAGTAACTAAGAGTCTATTTCCAGCAGGTGTCCTACTTGGAAAGGAAAGGGTTAAAAAAAAAAAAACTCAGACGGAAATAAGGCTAGGTGAGCATTATTAAGTCAAAAGGAGAACATCTGCTCGAGATTTTTAGGAATATAGGATGTGAAAGAGGTGTAAAAAAAAATCAGGCTGGTTGCCAGCATGCTTGAAATTCCTGAGGGAAGAAGGATGGGGTCAACTTTGTGAAGGGGAAGGAGGGGGGTGAAGGCAGAAAAAGGAAGGCGGGGCAATGGACTTTTGAATTCTCCCGCAGGCTGCATTACACAGCCTGAGGCAGGAAGGTGAGCCCCTTCAATTACCCTGTAATTAGGTGAAAAAAAAAGGGCACTAAACTAATTAAGGCAACCTATTATCCCTGTGGTTTGTGAAGTTATCTACTTAAGCCTAATTTGGGATGCATGGCTCTCGTACAAAGAAACAAGAGCCAGAGTGTGAGACCCCAGCGTTATTGATACGCCTTAAAAATGTCACAGGCGTTTCCAGCCAGAGTGTGAGAACAAGAAAAATGATTTTATTTTATGTTATTTTTACCTTTTGGCGGCTTTTAAGAACCCCTTCGTATTCTAAATAAAAAAACCTTGTCCTGCTCTCAAAACCTGTTAGCAGCTGCTTTAAAAAGAGGAAGGGGAGTCCCTGCTTTGGACCACTTCCAGCACAGAAGTCTCAGGCCCTTCGTTTTCCTCATGGAGCTGACGTACTACAAGGGATTTGGATAAAGATTCCATATTCAGAGATTTAGACAAATTTTGTTGGGGAAATAGGGACTGTCTAAAAGCTTGGATTAAATAATGTAATGGGATACAAATAGAGCCTCTGCTTCTCAATTGCTGGAGCGTTCTGTGGGTTGCTGCCTCAGTCTGCCCATCATGAACCCTGCCCATTCTCGTCCCTGACTTACACTTTCCTTCTACCTCGTTTCCTTTAACTATTTCTTTTTCTCTCTCTCTCTCTCTCTTTTTTTTTTTCCTCCTTCTCTCTCTGTCTCTTTCTCTCCTTTCCTCTCCCCGTTCTAATGGCATCTCCAAGGTCCTGATCTAGGTAGGAGATGGGAGGGAATTCTATTTTCAGTTGCTCCTAAGAATCTCCTTGTTTCAAATTAAATTGTCTTATGGTTCCAGCCAGGGCTTACTTGCAAGGGGAGGGGGGAAAGGCTGCCCTAAGCCTTTTAGGTGCAAAATCTTAAGGAATGATGTTATCACTTGGCTTTTTAATTCCTAGCTCGCTGGGCTATGAGTACAAAAATGCTAGCTGTCTTTTCAGAGCACATAGTCGGTCTGAAAAGGGGTGGATGTTCA
The DNA here is from genome assembly GCA_029282475.1 of Phrynocephalus forsythii. Taxonomy (NCBI): domain Eukaryota; kingdom Metazoa; phylum Chordata; class Lepidosauria; order Squamata; family Agamidae; genus Phrynocephalus; species Phrynocephalus forsythii. Next base: position 107,147,414 of record JAPFRF010000003.1, on the reverse strand, counting down.
TTTCACCCATGGGACCGGCCGTGCAAAAAAACGTATTTCTCAAACGCCCTGTGATGATTTCTTCTTAAAATGTCCCTATAGGTGGTGAATTATATTGTGTAACAAGCCAGGCTAAGTTATACAAAACATGCGGCTTGAGTATTCAAAAATATCTTCTTGCAGTGTCTATACTTCCCCTGGTTTATAAAATTGGGGTCTTCTCATTTTGGGTGATTTTTACTGCCTCTGGACATATTAACAGGCAATACGTGGCTTGCCACCCTCCCCTTTTGAGGGCTAGAAACTTAATCTTTGGGATGTTAAAGTCCTGCCTTTGTCAGAGGGGACTTTCTTGAAATTTACATTCGTTGCATTCAATATCAAAATCAGGTCTCCTTATGGCAATGTGCCAATCTTGCCACAGGGTTCCTTAACAAAGGGCACAGAAGCTGAATTAAGTTATGCCCATCTACCTTTTTGTTAAAGGTTTAGTAGTATGCTCATAAATTCTCCCGCATACCAAACGGACTCACACTCAATTAATTACACATCAAGCACACACAACAGTTGATACTAAGATTTGATTTCCCTGCTTTTGACTATTAATAGTTCAGAAATAACGTCCCTACCTGTCTCCTCATGTGGTGCATAGCAACCCTTAGTTCTGTTTAAAGCTTCCATATCCAAGGAGTTGGGCATTGGCGTAGCGGGATGGAAGTACCTCCTGAATGCTTGAATAAGGCAATTCAGGGGTACGCATCCCCATCTAGCACTTCCTGTCCCCTCAATGCTCCGTGCTCTCCTCCCGTTCCCTCAACATCATACCTATCCATCCCACTTCTGTCTTGCTGCCTTCCTTCTACTATTTTTTCTTCCTTGTAAAACATCCCTTCAGCTGGTAAATTTTGTTGCGTGACCAGCCAGTCACAAAATATGCGGGATGTTGTTTATCCCTGAGTATTCAAAAGTATTTTCTCACTGCCCATATTCCCCCTGGTATTATCAAAATTGCTGGAGGGTCTCCTAGTTGGCAGAGTTTTTAGTCTCTTATATTAATTAACTAAGCACGTCCTTGTACATTCACACACCTCTTGCTAGCAGGTCATAATTGGTCTGTCCTCCCTGAGGGCTAGAATCTTAATTTGAGATGGTAAAGTCCTGCCTCATCCTAGTTAGAGGGGTTCTTCTTAAAGCTTACTCATGTTCCATTTAATACCAAAATCATTACTTCTGGTGGCAGAATTCCAATGTTACCACATCGCACATCAAAAGGGGGTGCATAAACTGCACTAATTTATCCCCATAGGTTTACTTTTAAAGGTCTAACTGTGTTCCTATGATTTCTCCCACACAAGCATCAAACGGACTCACACCTCAACAATCAAATGCCCATCATACACGCCAACATGTGATTCAGCAACCATACACAACTCTCCCACATTTCTGTTTCCCCAGTTAACTGCGATCCCTTGCCTAAGAATAGATCTTTCTAACTTCTCTAAAATCAAACGAAGATGGTGGAACTTCGTTGGTATTGTGGGGCAAAGATTGCCAGTCTTTGCCCCTGCTTAAGACACAGGGAATGGCCACTTCCCTATGGTTACCAAAAAGAATTCAACTTAACACCCACATATATATTTAAACATCAGTAAATCCTCTGAGGAAGCCAGAGCAGTGCTCTGCTTCTAATTCTTCAAACACTTGGGGAGGGGGACACTAGGGTTATTCGAGAGGAGCTCTCCTCCACCCTCGGGGGCCCTCAGAGTCTCTCAACTCTGAGTCCTCCCTGGTCCGCGGGATGCTAGAGACACACACACACTTCTCGTCTTCCTCCCTCCCCGGGGCCGACTCATAAGAATCCGCAATCTTCTCCACTCCACAGAGCTGTTAGATTCGAACTCACGCCACCCCACAACTAGTTTTCTCTTCTTACCAGATTTCTTTTGCGCAGTCCTCTTACAGTTCCTCTGTTGTTCTGCCGGCTTTGTTTTCTCCTTAAATAACAGTATTGTGTCCAATGCTGATAGAACAAGTCTCCTCTCAAAATCAGAGGGTCCGGACAAGATTTGTTCCAGGGTCAGCATGAATTCTTACTGTGATTTAAGTCAGACTCCCAAGAGCGCTGGGGCAGTGGCACTTTTCCCCGGCATCTCCACCAGAAATGTAAGGAATTTAAATTTATGAGGGTCCCGTGCCAGCGTGCCTGCGCTTCATGGGCTGCAAAAGACCAAGTCTGAGTCTCAGGAGACGAGAATTTATTGATTGATCAATCAAGGCACTTCCACACTTTTTGGTGGTGAGAAGTCCACCCAGAAAACGAAAGGAGATATTTTTATAAGGTTTTTCCAGCACTCTTTTTCCCTCCGCCCATCCGAATTTACGTCATATACATTTGTTACATGCATCAAACACTAATTGACATCTTTGGTCATTTATTTTGTATTCCTGACACTTGCCTAGAAGTTCTAACTGGTACGTTTGATCTCCTCCCCTCACAGGCAGGGAGGGTAGGATCATCCTTATGTCCTTGGACATTTTGACAGTTACGAACACCAGACGCTGAGATAAGGCCTCCCTGGTACGCCTTGGACACACGTTAATTGCTAGTGTGTGATCCTCAAAGCTTAGGAACTTAATTGGATCCTTGAATTCATAATTGCCTTAGCTGACTTAGCGGAAGTTCCTTTCTCTATTCTAGCCGGAAAGGCTTGACCAAAGATTCTAAGTTTACAAGAATACAACTGTAGATACATGTGTATGTGATACATATATGTATATATATATATATATATACGTGGAGTGCTTAAGTGAATATAACTACATTATTCGTGTCACTAGTGTGGCTATATATATATATATGTATTGCTTAGAATACATTGTTGGTGAATACATGAGGGCTTGTCCATACCTGTGGTTAGTGAAGCAGCCATATATATTTATAAATATATAATTAGTCAAATGTCCTCCCTTACATGAGCAAATGAGCAAACATTGCTTTCTGGGATTGCTTTCTATAGAAGAGGATGGGGAAAACCCTCTATCAAAGTCTCTTGCTGGTGAAGTGTGCAATTCTGAGCAAACAGACAAAATCTAGAGGATGTGTGGTGAATGGCAATCTATTGTCATGTCTGCCCTGCAGTAAGGAGTCTAGCAAATATTGGACATGTGATTTCTCTGCCTTCAGATGGGATCCAGCTACAAAGTTAGGATTTTTTCCTGCTCAAATCTATAGCTGCTATCTCACCAGGGGAAGGTCCTGATCTTCTGAAGGTCTGGCTTTTCCTCTTCCTCTGATCACGTGGCTGAAGATGTGGGATAGCAGTTCCCACGAAGAAGTAAAAAAAGAGGCTAACTGAGCAGCGGGGGGGGGGGGGAGAGAAAAAGAAAAAGAAAAAGCACCAGACTGGCTGGAGGGCCACCTGGCTGTCACTGGCGTGTGTGTGTGGAGTTAAAAAAAAAAGTGCCAGCTGGCTAGCTGGCTGGCTTAGGGGGTGGGGGGCAGAATTTTTAAAAAAACCCAGACTAGCTGGAGGACTAGCTGGCTGGTGCTGGGGGGGGCACCGATCAGTCAGCTGGATGGTGCTAGGGGGATTTTTTAAAAAAAAATTAAAGCGCCAGACCAGCCAGAGGACCAGCTGGCTGGCGCTGCGGGGGGGGGGGAGTTAAAAAAATAGTGCTGACTGGCCCCAGGAACAGCCGGTTCGCACTATGAGAAAAAGAAAAGAAAAGAAAAGAAACCCGGATCATCTACACACTCCCACGACGTCTGCCTCTTAAAAAGGTGGATTTTTAAACAAGGCAAAAAATTCCCTACTTCTCTGGTAGGTCTTGGAAACCTCGCTTAAGGGGACATTACCGGGGTTTCTTTTTCTCTCCCCCCCCAAAAAAAAATGCTTGGTGGCCATGGGGATGATATTTTTGGACACGGTTTATTTTCAAATTTGATCTGCATTTAAAGGGACGTGGGATAGAGCCTATGAGAACTGAAGGGATCCACGGGCAGAATGTGCACTTGAACCCGTGCTTCTTGTTTCTTTCTTTGTTTTTACTTGGTGTGATGTCAGGGTCCTGGGAATGCAATTCATGTGAAGGCAGTGGAACATGTCTTCGGTTGGCTGGCTTCTGACCATGTGTCCTTTAACAGTGGACATACCTTTATTCAAGCCCATTCATTCTTTCTGACAGAAAATCGAAAGGAGAGTGAGGGAATGTCAGCTGCTGTTAAGTCTGATCACGCAGCACTGTCTCTGGAGAGGAAACATGTTTTTCCTCTCCTAAAAATAAAGTGCTCCATTTAGATACTGGAATAAAATGATTAAGGTATCCCTCTCTTGCTCAAAAACCTGGCCCTAAATTGTTCCTAGTGCCCATCTTTTAAAATATATATAGTTAGATCTTCATCTGTCTCTTACATGATACCTAAAAGCGTGGAAGGAAAATTCTGCATCGAGAGATGCTTCAGGTCAAAGACCTATTTAGTCAACCATTTTGTTTCCACAGTAGCAACTTTGTGGTTACGTTGCTCTGAAATTAGATTTCAGACTCATTACTGGAAGTACTCCAGTCCAGAGACATCTTGGTGGTGTACTATGTGCTTTGCTACTTAGTCGTATGTGTTATGCTACTTAGCTGCTAATATCCATGAGTTGTCCTTACATAATACCCTTTTGTCTCATTCGGTTTGCAAAGTTCTCCAAGACGGTAGCTAACAGCATATTTTGTGGTAACTAATTCCAAAGTCTGGCAACATAGTATGTGTAGATACTAACTTTACTTCTGCTTAACAACTGAAGAATGTAAACAACAAAGCTTTATGAAGCCAGGGACATATTTCTAAAACTATATTACTTCTCTCTCTCTCTCTCTCTCTCTCTCTCTCTCTGAATTTATATCCCATTTTCATTCCTGGTAGTCATGATCTTTGATCAGGAACTGTCCAAGGTCATACATCAGACTTTATGTTCTTCACAGATTCTTCTCATTCTTTCTACTGCTACTTGTAGAACTATTCCTTCAAGGGCTCCTATTTCCATTTCCTCCTGTCTTGACCAAAGAATTCCAATTCTTAGATATTCCAGCTTATTTTGCACCCAATATCTGTACTTTCCGGTTTGTATACGTTTGCTCAAAGTGTATCATTTGGAATTCTGTTTTTGACCCAGAAATATACAATGGATTTATTTCAGGTTAATTCTGGGTGAGAAAAGTAACTAGAGAGCATACCAACTTTTCATTTAATTGACTCGTTCTGTATGTGTACACTTTCTTTCCCCTTCTCTTCTCTCTTGTATAGGACAATGCAGCTGGGCTCTTAACTCTCTACTGCATATTGCAAGTATTTGAGAAATCTGTAACCATCTGCTGACCACTTGATTTATGGTGTCCTATTTTATTTCTCCTCCCATTCCCCCCAGTCTTATCAGATTCCCCCTGGATCAGTACATCTGGCTCCTGCAAAAACAGATGCTTTGAACTTCAAGAGGCGGAACCTCCAGGTTGCCGCTGCGACAACTTGTGCAAGAGTTACACCAGTTGTTGTGCTGACTTTGATGAGCTGTGCTTAAAGACAGGTAGGATAGCTCCAACTGCCTATATAAATGGTTCCAGGTCATGAAAGTTACTTATGACCCCTTCCACTGGATCTTTTATTGGTAACAACTGGCAAAATTTCACAATATTTTGTAGAACTAGTGATCGGTGCCCTATCCATAACAGCTTTGTTTCTGCATCTTCATATATTTTGGGTCAAAATTCTGAGCAAATACAGGAAAAAGAGGGAAAAATAAGCTATGTTGTTTGTAAAAGACTGGCAGGGATTTTGGAAACCTATGAATGTGTGAGATTAGAAGGCTGTGTCACTAACTACTCTGTTGCTTAGATTTGCAGCCAAAATGTCTTCTCTTTGGATATCATTCTGAATGTAAGCTACATGAAGACAGGTCTTCCTGTTATACTTATAACTTCTACTTTACCTCTCAGTCTGTGCCTTCCAGTTCCTTATTTTGAGATGTTTCCACTAGGCTGCTGGGATGGGGGAAGAATTGTCTCAAATTGGGAGTGTTTGGTGTTACTTTCCACCTTATCGTGGCAGATCACATCGTTAAAAGTAGGGCTGGTGCAAGTACTTGCAAAATTTCTTATTTGCGGAATTGTATTTAGTGTCACCATGCCAAGACTTCCTATGGAGTATTCCCCATGCACCAACAAGATTCCCAGGCTTCTTGTAAAAGTTTTTACAGTAAAACTGTAAAAAAGTAAAAACTGTAAAAAATCTGAGACAATCCACAAACCTTCCCATGAAGTACTGTGGGGGACCTGAGGTGGGAACCACACTGAAAAATCTTACTGCAAGAAAAAATGTGCCTCCCCCCCCCAAGTTTCTCTACATGAGTAAACAGCTGTAAGATGTACCTCCCTAGTTGAGGGACACTCAGCTCTTTAAAGGAGAATTTTGGAGAGTGGGTGGGTGGGTGGGTGGGTAGTGAAAGACAAGGAAGGAATACGGAATGTGTTTTTACCCCTTCTGGTCCCTTACCTTAGAATCTAAGCCTGTGTTGTCGTTTCATACTTAGGGCTTCATTCCCTAAAACTAAACCCTACTCTGAATCCATGGTGTATTAGGCTACAGTAGTCCCCCACCCTTTCGCAGTTCATATACTGCGGTCCCGCTATATCGTGGGACTGCAGTATATGAAAAAAGGCCCCTAGGGTAAGGGGAGAAAGTCCTGTTTCAAGCCTCCCATACTTACCCCGGGACTGGAGCTGCCCAGAACAGGCCTGTGAGTGCCTTCCTGGGCCTTCTGGAGGCCCCAAAAGGGCCTTCCTGCGAAACTGGCAGTGACTTTTGGATCACTTAAAATCATTTCTGAGGCCTCCGAGAGTCTTTCTAGGCCTGTCAGAGGCCTCAGAAATTATTTCTGGTTTACCGGAAGTCACTTCTGGTTTGCGGGGAGGCCCTGTGGGGGCCTCCAGAAGGCCCGAGAAGGCTCTCACAGGCCCGTTCGGGGTTGGGCCAGGCTGGGGGTAAGTACAAAAGCCCCCAGCTAGGCCCCTCCAGGCCTGAATCAACTTGCATCCCCATATTGCGGATTTTCAATTATTGCGGGTCAGGTTAGGTCCCTAACCCCCGCAATAGGCGGGGATCACTGTAGTTCAGACATAGCGCTAAACTGTACTTGAGCAGTGTAAGAAATGAACTATAGTGACCCTCAGGTGTTCATATCCTGTCTTCCCCGTTGTGATATAGATATAATTCAGAAGATTTTCTTCTGGTTCAAACTAACTGCAGCCATATATTTTGAATGACATAGCAAAACAGAAGTGGAACATTTGAGTGACCAATTGGCCATCTTCAAGGGAGAAGAGAGAGGTCACAGACGTGCAGCTGGCCCAAAGTCATTCTCAAATTCTAGTGTTGTGCAAATGCAGCCATTATACGTGAACAGAAAAAATGCCATTAGAACATTGATGCCTAGCTAAACTTCCTGCTCATGGACAGAGATATTAAAATATTTCTTTCTGAAAGAAACAAAGTGTACATAGTCATTAAGCTTTGTAAGCCATTAATTCAGTGTCTTGCCTGATGCTTCATTTTATAGACAGGAAGCTTGACAGAAGGATATCCCGAAATCTTCCTAATGAGTGTGATGCAGCTAGTGCTAGAGTCCTTCATTTATATAATGTATTGGTTCAATAGCACAGCCCTGCTGAACCAATTGTAGCACTGAAATTGTGACTAAAATGGATGTTTTAAAATTCCATTGTTAGGATTTGTGTGTGCGCGATGGCATGATAGTTTAGCTCAGGCATGCCTCAACTTCTGCCCTCCAGTTGTTTTGAACCACAGCTCCCACAGTCCTTTGCCATTGGAAATACAGGCTTGGAATTCTGGGAGTTGTGGTCCAAAACATCAGGAGCGCCGAAGTTTGGACATGCCTGGTTTAGCTGGTGGCCAACAAGGGTTTGTAGCTTAGATCAGCCCTGTTTTTTAAAAGCATTGCAAGTTTACCTCAAGGACGGTATGAAAAGAAAAGACTAAATAACTGCAGTGTATTTCTTGCTGTTGTGTTGTGTGTGCGTGTTTTGTCTTCTTTTTTTTTAAAAGTGTTTGTTTTTTAAAACCCAAATGTGCCTTTTATGTTTTTGCTTTTGTGGCAATATTAGCCGGTGGATGGGAGTGTACAAAAGAGCGTTGTGGAGAGACGAGGAACGGAGACCATGCCTGCCACTGTTCTGAAGACTGCTTATCCAGAGGAGACTGTTGTACGAACTACCAAGTTGTTTGCAAAGGTACCTATTTCTGGTTTATTCCAATATTGTGAAAGAAACAACACACTCAAGAGGATACTGTCCCTGTGGTATACCATGTAGTGCAACCTTGCTATAAATCAGGGACATCTGTGGCCCTCCAGATGTTTGCTGGCTTACAGCTCCTGTCCGCACAGGGATTGCAGTTCCAAAACACCTGAAGAGTCTTGTGCCACTCCTCCGTGTCCTAAAGAACAAGAGAAGGTGCTGAAATAGCCTTGTTATCCACAGCAAGTGTATGTAGTTGCTGAGGGTCAAACTAGATGGGATTTAATTTGGAAAGGGAGGTTTTGTAAATCGTAAAGAGCATGTTAACAGTGGCTTTTCTCCCCTGTATACTTTGCAATTTACCCTGTTACCCTGAAAACAAGACATCCCCTGAAAATAAGACCTACTTACAATTTTGCCTCTCGCTGAAATATTAAGGCATCCCCTGAAAATAAGGCCTCCCCGATAATAAGATAACAATAAATGGGTACCGTATTCTTCTTCATGGAAAAATAAGACATCCCCTGAAAATAAGACCTAGCACATTTTGGGGAGCAAAAATTAATATAAGACACTGTCTTATTTTCAGAGAAACAGAGTATGACCCTTTGTTTTCTAATTTATCCATAGGAGGGAGAGTTTTAATTTGTGAAACCACGTTCCTAAGTAGGAAACTCGGGGAGAACCCTATAACTGGAGAACAAAGATACTAGATGAAATCTTGTTCCTATAAACTACATTGTAAGGGCTGATCTTGTCATGTTGACATCTGCCTCAGTGGTTCTTCAGCCATTTTAAACCATCCCAGTGTCTCCCCTCAAAGGTCCACAGACGACCATGTAATTACTTCCTTTATGAGGCAGCCACTGGGGACTGCAAGGGATATCTTCAACTATCTAAAATTATGTCTACTGTCCCATGGCCCCTAATGACTTTCTGATGTTGAAAGGGTTAAAGACATGCCTCATCCTTCCTATCACCCCCCTCCCCATGTTGAAACCTATCATGTGGGAGGCTCAGGACAGTCAGTGGAGAAATTAGAAAATTTAGATTTGAAAAATGGCTGTGTCCGATGCCATCACCATCCTTATGTGGCTGAACTTATGCCACAGGATGTCAGCTACTGTCTATTTAACCTTAAGATAGAACTTATGTCCAGTGTTCTGTGAGGTGATGTGCAATTGAACAGTGGTGACTTCCCTCCCCCTACTTTAGCTTGCATGCATCTAAATTTGCTTCTGAGGTTTCAGTCCCTCAATGATATCTATTCCATTGACAGATGAATGCCATACTATTCAATCTTGGGCTATGAACTAAAATCTTAGTTCGTATTTGTCTTGTACTTAATAGGATGGCCTTAGTGCCTTCGCATCCAACATTACAAGCAATAATATTTATTTATTTATTTATTTATTTATTTATTTATTTATTTATTTATTTATTTATTTATTTTTAAGTTTATATACCACACCTACTTTCCTATAGGGAATTCTGGTCGGTTTACAAACAGAGCAATACAAACAATTAAAACCACCACAGCAAGAAATACTCAACAAAAAATGGGGAAGGAAAAAGAAAAGAAAAGGGGAGAATCTGGCAAGAGGCGTACCAGAACTAACAAAACCAATAGGTGGCAAGGAACACTCAACAAACATTAGTGATTGCCATAAGCTTTCTGAAACAGCCAAGTTTTCAGTCCTTTCTTGAATGCTGTAAGGGAAGGGGCCAGGCACAACTTGCTGGGCAGTTTGTTCCATAAGGAGAGGCCAATCACCAAGAAAGCCCAATTAGGGTTCTTGATCATATGGGCCTCCCCTGGGGATGGCCACCCGAAGCGAGAAGGCCAATAACAACAACAACAACAACAACAACAACAACAACAACAACAAGAAGAAGAAGAAGAAGAAGAAGAAGAAGCAGAAGAAGCAGAAGAAGAAGAAGCAGAAGAAGAAGAAGCAGAAGAAGAAGAAGCAGAAGAAGAAGAAGAAGAAGAAGAAGAAGAAGAAGAAGAAGAAGAAGCAGAAGAAGAAGAAGAAGAAGAAGAAGAAGAAGCAGAAGAAGAAGAAGCAGAAGAAGAAGAAGAAGAAGAAGAAGAAGAAGAAGAAGAAGAAGAAGAAGAAGAAGAAGAAGAAGAAGAAGAAGAAGAAGAAGAAGAAGAAGAAGAAGAAGAAGAAGAAGAAGAAGAAGAAGAAGAAGAAGAAGAAGAAGAAGAAGAAGAAGAAGAAGAAGAAGAAGCAGAAGAAGAAGAAGAAGCAGAAGAAGAAGCAGAAGAAGAAGAAGAAGCAGAAGAAGAAGAAGAAGAAGAAGAAGCAGAAGAAGAAGAAGCAGAAGAAGAAGAAGAAGAAGAAGAAGAAGAAGAAGAAGAAGAAGAAGAAGAAGAAGAAGAAGAAGAAGAAGAAGAAGAAGAAGAAGAAGACCTGATTTTTGCAGCTCAAGAACAACCTATCAGAACTAATGCAGTTAAGGCTAGAATAGAAAAATCGTCTGAGTCCCCCCACATGTAGAATCTGTAAAGAGGCAGATGAAACTATCAACCATATATTGAGCTGTTGCAAGAACATTGCTCAGACTGATTACAAACAGTGTCATAATGTAGTGGCTCAAATGGTCCGCTGGAATTTGTATCAGAACTATCATCTGCCTGTAGCAAAGAACTGGTGGGATCATAAGCCTGAAAAAGTGACTGAAAATGAGCATGCAAAATTACTTTGGGACTTCTAAATACAGACATACAGGGTTTTGGAGCATTATCCCCTGGATATTGTGATTGTGGAGAAGAAAAAAGTGTGGATCATTGATGTTGCTATACCAGGTGATAGCAGAGTCACCGAGAAACAACTTGAAAAAATTGCCCAATATCAGGATCTGAACATTGAACTTCAGAGATTCTGGCATAAACCAGTACAGGTGGTCCCAGTGGTAATCGGCATGCTGGGTGCGGTGTCTAAAGAGCTAAGCAAGTATTTAGAAGAAATTGGAGTTGACAAAGTCACCATCAGTGAGCTGCAGAAAGACACTTTACTAGGATCTGCTTGCATAATTCACCAATACATCACATAGTCTTAAATGCTTGGGAAGCATTCGACTAGTGATTTGTATTACAAAATCCAGCATAGTTAGCTATGTGGTTAATAATAATAATAATAATAATAATAATGCCTTATAGCATTGTTTGTAATGATCCCACTCAAGATATTTTTGCACATTTAAGATTTTTAAACTCAAACTATTTGAATATCAAGTAAGATGATATTTAAAAATGTTGCTAGTTTGGAAATAAAACCTAAAGGAATTTCTGCTTATCTGCACTGCCCAAACTCAATGTGTACAACTATTACCACTGTAGACTGGCCATACTACTATTAAATTAAAATATTTCCCCATGCATTGGGCTGTAAAAGAGCTCAGCGCTATAGACTTGATAAAAATAGAGAGCGTAACATCCTGGTTAAAACTAATATGGTAACATATACAGATATTCAAATAAAGATTTTGGAAAGTTAGGCACTCAAAGCTAAATTGCCAACCTAGACAGACATATCAATATGTCAGTTTTAGTTTCTCTGTTCAGCCCTCAAGTTCTTTTCACTGAAAGTATGAAAAAATTGAAAACAATGGTAAGCTTAAATGAAATTCAGAAATCAGAAGCTCTTGTTAATATCAAATAAAAATTTTAAAATGTTATATCCCACCTCCTTTTAGGTGGTGAACACTGGGTGGATGATGTTTGTGAGGATATTCGGACTCCAGAATGCCCAGCTGGGTAAGCAGTTTATTTTATTTCTCATGAAATATTTATACTTTTTAAAAATTATATTTATAATCCTGATTAATTTTGATGATCTTTATGCATTATGGCTGTTTCTGATGATTGAATTCTATCCGCTTGGAAACAAAAAATGTGTCTCTCATTACTCTTCTTCATGTTTGAAATGAAAGTTGAAATAGATCAGGAGCTGGAAGTGACTGAAATTGAATTAAAGTCATTTGGTTTCTATCTCGGTGTGCGATTCCGCTTGGGACAACATTCTTCCTGACCTGTTCCTTGAGAAGCTGCATGGTAATGGCAAGCAGAGGTGATGAGCTGGCAGGCAGGGAAAGAAGAGTCTCAACTCTCTCCCCAACTCCCCAGTTACCTTTGTGCTCAGTTCCATTTTCTGAGCCTGGCAGCTCAGCTCTCTTAACTATCTGTCAGTTCTCCTAATGAGAGAATATTTACAGTCTCATCCCTATCATTCTTCCGCACATCAGATTTCCACACTACAATGGTACTTTGTATAAAGGAATTAATTTGTTCCAAATGTAATTCTGTTAAGCAAATTTCCTTTGTACAAATTCCCCATAAGAATGCATTGAAAATGGATTAATCCCTAATCGCAACTGTTTTTCTGTTGTACAAATTTGCCCCATAGGTAATTCTGTTAAGCGATTTTCCACTATCTCTATAATTTTTTTCCTTTAAGCGGATTTTCTGTTAAACAAACTGCTTGTTATATGAGGGTCCACTCTGTGTGTGTATAATAATAATAATAATAATAATAATAATAATAATAATAATAATAATAATAATAATAATAATAATAATAATAATAATAATAATAATAATACACACACACACACACACACACATAGAGGCAACTGCCTCCTTATCAGATTACTATGGCTGTTTCTTCCCCCCTTTTTCATTTGTTAGCTCTCCAAAAGCCTTTACAGCTTTGGATGCTCAATTGAAATTGCAACTAATTACTGGAAATGGCTTCTTTTCTTCTCATTGCTGCTCCTGCTTTGGGGTTTAGAAAGTTGGGCTTGTTCTAATTCAGTGGAAGGACAGCATCCTTTGGGTCTTTAAGAAAAGAGCTAAGTCTCTGCCCTTTCTCTCACACCTGTGTGTTGTCACAATCCCCAGTCCTTAAAACATTCCTGGATATCTAACAAAAAAGCTGATGGAGGTGGAGTTGCTGCACTAATGACTGCACGGAGGCTTCTGTAAACATGACCTGATACGATGTTTATGAACAGCAATAGTTCCTTACCACTGGTCATCTTAGTTTCAACTTTTGGTAGTTTGAATCTAACCATTTCTGGGAGGCCAAGAACTGGGCCATTTTTGTGCAAATTTGCAAAATTTCCACAATTTGCGTAATTGCACAAATAGGCCAAAATTAAAACCAACTGCCCCGGGTAGTGCAGTTTGCACTAAGGAGGTTATGTAGAAAATAAATAAATAAATAAATAAATAAATAAAAAAACACCCATTTTGTTTCAGAGTATGAAGCATATACAGTTTGTGTGCTCCTAGTTTAAAAATCAGCAAATCTTCCTGTGCTTGCTCAATCTCTCTGAATGTATGCTTTGCTTCTCAAAGGGAAAGGACACTAGAAGCATTTTCCTCTAATTATGAAAATCTTGAGGGAAATAAGACATTTTTGCCTCGCCTTTTGTTTAGAGATCAGGAGTTTTCAAAGGTTTTTTTTTTTAAGTTGGCTCTTTTTGGGTCAAGACAAGACAAACAGATAAGGTGAAGAAAGTAACACACACTGTTTAATTTTAACTCCACTTCCTCAGGCCATGGAAACTCACTCCCATAAAAACAGAGCAGTTAGTCCTGAAAATGCCATGAGGCTTTTGCCGACGTTTTCTTTTTCTTTTGTTGTTGCCTCATAAGCTAGTGCAGATGAGCCCACCCACCTCTTATAGAATATAGAATCATAGAATCACAGAGTTGGAAGAGACCTCAAGGGCCATCTAGTCCAACCCCTTGCCATGCAGGAACCCCCATCATGAGCGGGCAGCACTGAGGAAGCTTGGCTGCGGGTGCCCAGCCAGGCCGAGTGTGCTGACCTAGCCCTTCTCCTCTATCGTCGCCAAAGCCACCACTGCCACTTGTGCCCTGCCAAGCTGAGCGGACTGGCCTGGGCCTCCTCCTCCTCTTCCATTGCCAGCTTGCATCTTTGGCGAAGAGCCCCAGAGACTGCCTGCGCCCATGTTGGAGAGGGAGGGGGGAGGGGGAGTGGTGAAGAATTTTTTTTCTGTTATATGGAATTTCCCGTTATACGAACCGTTCATTATACGAGGGTCCACTGTATTTCTCTTTTTTCCCAAGCTGCCAGAATATGCTCCTAGGCCAGTGGTGGCAAACCTTCAGCACTCCTGATGTTTTGGGCCACGGCTCCCAGAATTCCAAGCCTGTATTGCCAATGACAAAGGATTTTGGGAGTTGTGGTCTAAAACATCTGGAGTGCCAAATGTTTACCACCACTGCCCTAGGGTCTCCCAGTGATTCAGGGTGCATTTGGGAGTCGTATTGCAGACACTGACAGGAAAAGAGAGAATCGGTGGATACTGTTCCATCCAGGAAAAATGCCAGTTGGATGTCAGTCCAAGTTTCTGGTGGCGTACATTCTAGAATAGAAATGATGGTATGTCTTTATTTTCAGAAATAAATATCAGCCATGTATTAAATGGGACTCATTCCTAAGTGAGTGTGCATGAGAGTGTACACTCACCAATTCATATGTCTTTGTAACTCCGGCAATTCAGGCTCCAGGCCTTTCATGTCACTGGTCGGCTGAGTCACACTACTTGGAGGTTTCTGGGAGATGTAGTCTGAAAAAGTAACCTTTTGTAACCTAGATTAAATAGTTCTGCTAAATCCCCTGGATGGTGTGGATTGAAGGTGCTCAGAGTTGGATGAGAGCTGTGAAACAGACCCAAGGGTGCGAGCAGATAAAGTGCTCCCAGCCCAAAGAAACTATTCAGCTATTCTGTTGTTACTCCATAATTAGTTTTCTCTGATAGGAAACCTGATGAAAATGTAGTATGGGAGGAACTTTAGTCTGGAAAAAAGGCGCCTGAGGGGGGATATGATTGAGAAGTACAAAA
Source organism: Phrynocephalus forsythii (assembly GCA_029282475.1). Classification (NCBI taxonomy): domain Eukaryota; kingdom Metazoa; phylum Chordata; class Lepidosauria; order Squamata; family Agamidae; genus Phrynocephalus; species Phrynocephalus forsythii. The sequence continues at coordinate 107,132,258 of JAPFRF010000003.1, read as the reverse complement.
TAATGCAGGGCATGAGTCAAGTGGATAGAGGGATGCTCTTCTCCCTCACAAAATACCAGAACTCGGGGACATCCACTCAAATTGAGGGCTGGGAGAGTAAGAACAGACAAAAGAAAATATTTTTTCACCCAGTGTGTTGTTAGTCTGTGGAACTCTCTGGTGATGGCATCTGGCCTGGATGCCTTCAAAGGGGGATTGGACAGATTCCTGGAGGAAAAGTCCATCACAGTTTACAAACCATGATGGAGATGTGTGATCTCCAGGCTTAAAACTGGGGTAGTTCAAGGGCCAGATGCAGGGAAGTGCTATCAGGAGACAGATATCTAGTCTCATGCGCTCCCGGACGCATCTGGTGGGGCCACTGTGAGATTCAGGAAGCTGGACCAGATGGGCCTTTGGCCTGATCCAGCATGGCTCTTCTTATGTTCTTATGATTATAGCTGGAAAATGATTTTTTGAACCCTGCAAGAAAATTCCATGAATGAAGCATGCTAATTGCATAAGAGAAGCCTTCATTTGAAATTACCCTAAGCTAAGAAATAATGCATTTTTGCATTCATTGGGATCACATCCTCAAAATCTTTTGAGAGGTGAAAATAAGCCAGCCACACACTGGGTTTGCTACTGTTCAGCTTTAAATGTGTATTTCCCCACCCCCGCTTGCAATCTCTTCCACGTTGTTAAAAGTACTGTGGCTCAAGAATAAATGCTCTGGAATTATTTTTTTGGCAAAAGCACCAAGGAATCTTTGTCCTTGAGTTAAAGGAGGAAGGGAGGATGCAATGGGGTGGAAATGAAAGCAATTCTGTGGTCTACTGACTTGTTATAATTGATACCACACTCTTGGAGGCCTCCTTTCAGATGAAAATGACCAAATGTAACTTGTTTAGAATTCCATCCGTCAGTGAGACATTTGCATTAGTAACAAAAAAGTATGGTAGATTGTGCTTACAAGGCCAACATCCACATATTTTGACAAGACATTCAGAATCAAGGTAAAGTCTTGAAAGCCAGAAACTCTTTAAAGTATTTGGACAGACATTTGCAAATCTTTAACTGCATCTTAATTCCAAGGTCATCTTACTTCTGCATATTGTCTTAAGCAAAAGAGTTGCACTTTGAAGTGGCTATCCTGTACTTGCTTACAGGAGGGAAAAGGTCCCACAAACAGAAAAATGGACTTCTTTTTGAGTAAAGCATTTATGCTGCCTCCTCTCTCCATTTTAATCACCGCTGGGACCATCTTGCCTGAAGCCGTCCAGGAACCTCTGGTTTTTACATGCTCATGCACACACACACACACACACACACACACACACACACACACACACACACACACACACACACACACACACACAGAGGGAGAGAGAGAGAGAGAGAGAGAGAGAGAGAGAGAGAGAGAGAGAGAGAGAGAGAGAGAACTCCCGAGGGTGACTAATTTATATTGGTCAAAGTTGGTTATATTTAGGGCTTTCCATCTGCTACTTGGCCATTTACCATGTTCTTACTGCTGCCTAATGCTCATTAATATATTTTCCATTCCAGTTTTCATCGTCCTCCATTGATAATCTTCTCGGTCGATGGCTTCCGTGCATCGTACACTAAGAATGGTAGAAAAGTGATGCCCAACATTGAAAAATTAAGTAAGTGCTAAGTGCAGATGGCCAGAATTCTAATCATAGATTCTCTGTCATGCCATTTTTGCCTTGTGTGTTAATTGGGTCAAATAAAAAAAAGATCTGAAATTCAAGCTATTTATTTTGGGCTCTTTCAATGTATCAACTCATCATCTATTTCCCTCCTTTGTTCCCAAATGAGTTCCCTTTATTTTATAGAAAGGCAGAGCCCCTAAAACACCAATGTTTTTGATGCCAAGTGATTGTAAATCTGTTATATTTACAGGAGTACATTTCTGACAGTGGGAGGAATAAATATATTTGGTGGCTGGCTAGAAACTTCTAGTAGCTTTGTCTCCTTTGAATGTAATAGAATAGCACAACATTCGACCGTGACAATTTCTGTTTTAATTTGAAACATCAGGACAGGAATTTACACTGGTAGGGTGTGACGTGGACACTGTTTGACATCAAATAAATGATTATACTGCTTTCCCCCCTTTTTAGGAACCTGTGGAACACATGCTCCTTATATGAGACCTGTATATCCCACAAAAACCTTTCCCAACTTATACACCATGGCAACTGTAAGTCTTATTACTGGCTTTATATAGTTGCCAGTATTTAAAATTATCATTATTACAGTAGGACCCCCGTATCCACTTATTCATTATCCACTGATTCAGTTATCCATGGTTGGCAAAAGAAAAAATAAATAAATAACTCAGCAGCTGCAAAGCAAGCTACTGTCACAACGAGCAGCTGTAAAGCAAGCTACTGTCATAAAACAGCAGCCGTAAAGCAAGCTACCATCACAAACAGCATCTGTAAAGCAACTTGTTGCAAAACAGCAGCTGTAAAGCAAGTTACCATCAGAAAACAGCAGTTTGGGGGACATTTTGGTGTTCTCTCTTATCCACGGTTTTCATTATCCACCAGAAGGCTTGGAACCAATCCCCAGCACATACTGGGGTCCTACTGTACTCTATAAATGCAAAATGCAGGCTAGGAAAATGTAATTTCTGAATACTGTATGTTGCCTGGATTCATGAGAAACTGGAAAGGAAGTGAGGCCAGGTCAATGAGCTTGAATACTGATCTGTTTATAGGTGTTCAGTGTGAATAACAGCAGTAGGACACTGTGTGTACTTGAAGAACTACAGTGTATTATATGTGTATCAATATACAGCTTGGGGCATTGTCTTACTTCCATCGTACCCCATAAGTAACAGAGACCTTCCCTGCATGAAAAGACAGTCCAGAATGGAAAGTTTTCAATGGAGGTTCTACCACTCAGAGCTACTGCAATGGAAAATGTCATTTAGTGCTAAACTCTGCCCTCGTAACAAAGTGATAGGAGGAAAAATAAACCAAGGATTTGACAGGGTCAAAAAGGAATGGGAACATGTGGAAATAAAGCAGTACAATGTGAGATAAGAGAAATGTGGTCAATGATGAGGCAATTTCCATTGCAACTGGTGCATGATGGAGAACTTAAAAGGATACAAATTTTCCACCTGAAAGAGCCGTGGTTGAATGTAGTTGAAATATGGAAAGTGGTGCCATTTAAAAAAGAGGTAATGAAGGATGGAGGAAATTGACCAAAATAAAGCCGTACTGCATGTAGGTTTTGAATTGCCTTTTGCTTAAAGTCAAATTGCCTTAAAAACCACTTACCGCATTTCCAATCGCTTTTTCCGCAGAGCCCCTGTGGCCATGCCCCTTTTCAGCTGCTGTGTCGGTTTTTCTTGCGACAGCCACCAGGGGTTTTTAAAACTGATTTCTAGACCACTTTTTTAAAGCGATTTAGCTCAAACTGCAGACACCATGCACCGGATTTTTCTGGGATTCACCATCTGTATGCCTTATCCTGCCATCGGAAAAACCAAAAAAGAAATCCTCCTGCATTGTAATCATTTCCACTGACTTCTCCGGTCTTTGTACTTCCTTTTTTGGGTAAAATTTTGCTTTTCCAGTCACGGAAATGTGCCACGTTATAAGTTATCTAAAGGGAGAACCGGAAAATTAGCTACATTGCTTTGAATGGAAGAACAACGGCATGACATTATCCTAAAAAATAATTTCCAAAATTGAACCAGATAATGGGGAAATGTCGGACTAAACCAGAATAAAAAGCGGTTTAGCAAAGTGCAGACGGGGAAACCGGTTCTTGAGAAAATGCCCAAGTGCGGAATGCTCGCTTCAGCAACCACGTGACCGGGGGAGGGCAAAAGGCAATTCAAAACAAAAAGCGGTTGCTGTTTGAAGTGCGGTAGTGGCCAAAGTGGCATATTAAATATTCAGACATCCGGATTATGATGGACTATGACTCCTTTTATCCCTGACCATTGGATGTGCTGGTTTGGGCTAATGACATTTGGAGCCCAGGCACTATTGGATGGTTGTACATTCCTCACTCTTGGCTTAAAGTATCACAGAGATAAGTTTTGAGCTGTGGCACTATATAAGAAATCCCACTAATTAGGCAGCACTAATCCTCAGCGCCACCCCCACCCCCATCCCCCAATACAGCATGAGAGTGGTAGAGGAGAGAAAACACTTCAGGGCTTCTGTTCATGACCCCAGAACACTGAATGGGGCTGCAGAAGGAAAACCATAAACTACCTATTACATGTGACAAGACTTGGATTTTGCTAGAGCAGAGATGAAGTATTAAATGCATTATCACTCTTGCTCATTGCTACTTCTCAAGCTCTTTCCTGAGGCAGATGTAGATGAGCTGATGGACACAAGTTGAACTGTTTATCTATGATGAGCAATATGCCTGTTTTGCCAAGAGCAGGGAAAGTGCTTCTACTCATTGTGTTGCATGTTATTTTCACGTATGTAGTGTACACTTTTGGAAGACAAAATCTTCTCAATGGAAAATGAAATGCAGGACAATTTATCTGTTGTTTCTTTAGTGCCTGCTTTATCATCATCATCATCATCATCATCATCATCATCATCATCATCATCATCATCATCATCATCATCATCAGTAGTAGTAGTAGTAGTAGTAGTATAGGGTAGCAGAAAGACTGATTATACCTTAAAACACTTCACATTGAGCAGTTATTGTTTCTTCCAGTGGATCAGTAGTTAAGTTATAAAGCTGTCAGTAGGGAAGCAAAACCCTTTACCATTGTTCTTCTACAGCTAGAGGATTTTGGGGGAAGTTGCATTATGGGAAGTGGGTAGCAGAGGTATTTTATATTTCATGCCTTCATTACCCACTGGAATTTTGAAATGGTACTAGATTTGCTGTAATAAGTAGCAAGACGTAGGAAATATGTATTTTGACGACATTATCTGTGTTGGATTTACTACTTGGTTTGAATTAAGAAATAAAAGCCTTTTGGTCACAAGGGTTCCAAAAGAATAAAAGTAATACAGTAGGACCCCTGTATCCACTGATTCAGTTATCCACAGTTGGCAGAGGAAAAAATTAAATAATTCAGAAGCCACAAAGCAAGCTGTTGTCACAAACAGCAGCTGTAAAGCAAAGTATTGTCACAAATAACAGCTGTAAAGCAAGCTATTGTCACAAACAGCGGACATAAAGCAAGTTCCTGTCTCAAAACAGCAGTCATAAAGCAAGCTACTGTCAGGAAACAGCAGTTTGGGGTTGGGTGGGCAGGCATTCTCTCTTACCCACGGTTTTCATTATTCACGGGAAGGCCTGGAACCAATCCCCTGTGGATACTGCGGTCCTACTGTATTTAGTGAAGCAATTGCTTTTCTATAAAGATATGCTGCCTTATTAATCATCTGCTTAACTCCTAATATTTCCAGCACTCTAAGTTTTTTCAGATTGTCCATGGTTATCATATTTTTAAAAATGAGAAGAAGTATACATTAAAAATGTCACTAATTGTAGTTTTGGTTCTTTTTTTGCATAAAGGGCCTCTATCCTGAATCTCATGGAATCATAGGGAATTCAATGTATGACCCTGTGTTTGATGCTGCCTTTAGCCTTCGAGGCCGAGAAAAATTCAACCACAGGTGGTGGGGAGGCCAACCTGTAAGTTTCATTTTTATTTGCCTTAGAAACATGTATCTATATTTGCGTGTGTGTTGCTATTAAAAATCCGGGCTTCGTTGCCTCTTTGGCTGTTACATGAGTGAGAGGCGAATCCATTAAAGCTATTCATGGCAGAGTACTGAGAAAGTGCCTTTTCACACGACCCCTAAGATCCGCTGGCCCCTTAAATTCGGACCAAAGATCTTAGGGGTTCTCTTCCTTCTTCCCCACCAGAGAAAGAGAGGAAAAAATGCAGCTCACCTGGAGGAGCTTCCCGGAGCTCCTCTTCTGCTTGCTTTTTTTCCTCCCACCTCTTCTCTTAAAGGGGCGGGAGGCAAAAAAAAACACAAGCAGAAGCCAGGAGAGCCCCGCACTGACCAGATTAAATCCGGACCTGGGGATTTTCACCCACCTCAAGCAGGTACAAGAAAGTGCAGCTGGGTCGCGCTTAGGTGGGCGGGGTTGCACTTAATTTCCTGCAAACTCCGGAGCTGGTGGGAAAACACTTGTAAGGTCCGGAGTTTGCAGCCATTTGCTGCGGAGTTTAGGGCTCGTGTATAAAGGCCCAGTATGTAGAGCTTGTCGTCTTGGTTTGAATGGGACATTATCACTCACATGAACTGTAATAGAGCAAAACCATTCCATTAGAACCAATGGGAAGTTTATACATGCTTTACTTTGCAAAACCGCTGTGGGCCCGTGCTTGCAGGGAGCCCTTTCGCCCACATCTTTTGGTAGACTTTAATGGAATCGCTCCGAATCTCCAACAGCCTGATCTCCAGCGATTGGTGGGGAGGGAGCTAAAGTTGAATGAATGCCGTCAACCGAGTGCCAAACAAAATGTGATTTTTTACTAATGAAAGAAATGAGGTTTTGAATAACCGTAACAAACAGAATAACAAAGCATTTCCCCCCAGCTTAGCCTTATGTACTCTTCCTCGGTAGTTTTGGCATTCCGTTTCATTAATGACCTCCCCATGTCATTAATAATGGAATAAGTGGTTCCTGTTTCCACTGAAGCATGCTGTTGCACTTAGCATCGGTTTTTTTTTTTTTAAGTCAGATTTGTTACTCGGCTGCATGTTACCCAAAATATACATTTTAAAATGTATGTTTACCAATTTCAGACTCTTATTTGGAAGCACTCTGTTTTATTATGTTTTGTTTTTAAAAACAACAAAAAGGAGAGTAATTAATTAATTAATTAATTAATTAATTAATTAATTAATTAATTAATTAATTAATTAATTAATTAATTAATTACGTTTTTATCCCATCCGGCTAGTGCATATACATTACTCTGGGTGCCTTACAAATGGCAAAAAGCTAGACATTATAATGAAGAAAAATAATACAGTCTAAAATTAAAACATGATAACAATCAACATAAGATATAGCACAAGACAAAAAGATAAGATGGCACCACAAAAATGCAGAAACTAAAGCAATGAAAAAGGAATTTGTAACCAAAACACTGGGTCTCATACAGAGAATCTCTTTCCATGAGGCTTGAATGATTGTTCCATTATTTTGATTATAAACATGGGTTTCTTTTAGATGGCAGACTTTTAAAAATTGTCCTGATTCATGTGTATGTATTTTTAAAAATGTCATCTCTGGATAGGTATCAACTCAATTTGATCTGTTTTTGCCTTGATTCGTTTATATTTCTATGCTGCTGTTAATGCTCTTCCTGTTTTAGTGTATGTTTTGAGATTGCTTCGTTTTGTAAGATGGCCTAGAAGTTACACATTCTTAAAATTGGATTTAATTTGGGATGTTTTAAAGGGAACCTTGTGATGGCATTTTGCCACATTGCAAACATGAAGTTCTCCCCTTCCCTTAAATATTGGACAATGAAACTCAGCTGGCCACCTCTGGTGAACACAGCTCAGTGTGTCAGTGTCAAGAGTGCTGTGGGTCAGAAGCTTTGTGAAGAATGTGAAATAATCCCACAGTGGCAGTTGTATAATACAACTATTAATGAATGTGGCCTGATTAGTAGTTTTTCAAAGACACGTTGCAGAATGTTTCACTGTTAACACTCTCAAAAACCAAATGCTTGTATAAAAGGACAATTCATAATCCAAGTTTTCTCTATTGGCTATTGTTAGTTTTCCATCCCAAAAGGAACACACTGTTCTTGCCAGTGTCCCACCCCAGTTCCAATGAAGCATTTTTCTTGTATAGTGGGAGATGAGATTGAGCGTCCATTATTGCAATGGGACCTGTTTACTCACCCTTCTCTGAAAGGATCATTTAATGGTTAAAAGCTACACTTTATCCTTCAGGCCTGCAGGTGTTGAGAAATGACAGCATTTTTCCATGTGTAAAAACAATAGTTTTAGCCTAAACATTGAGAGTGGATGTGTCTTTAAGATGCCATCACTTTTTGCCTTGTTTCGTTTCTTTGGATTTTGCCCGGTATGCTTGCACAGACTAAACTGGTCTAGGTAAATGAAAAAGTTTCCCCCTGCACATACGTGCTTGCCATGTCTGACTCTACGGGCAGTGCTCATTTCCGTATTCAAGCCGAAGAGCCAATGTTGTGCAAGTCCGTGGCCATGTGGCCTGCATGGCTGCAAGGAAACACTGTTTTACCTTCCCACTTTTTACAGCGGTAACTATTTATTTACTTGCATTTACATGCTTTTGAACTGCTAGATTGGCAGGAGCTGGGGTTAACAGCAGGAGCTTTCTCCACTGCCTGGCACCCAGGATTCGAACCGCCGAGCTGCCGACTTTGCAGTCAACAGTTTTCGGAGCCTTTGTCCTCTGACTAAGGGAAAAAATACAGTACTACTCCCTTTGCCAGGCTGGCTGAGATTGATGCTGATCGGAATTTGGCAAAAGTGGGTCATAGGTCCCTTTTTGCAGTTCTGCCAGTGTAAGTGTAGCAAACTTGTGTTAATTGTAGATTATGTGCACACATAATGACAGTGACTTTTACGAGGGTCCTGGTGATTAAAAATACTGTAGAGCAGCAGGTTTACCCATTGCAAGAAGGTATTTCTTATTTACGTTTGAAGCCAGTGGCTGATGTTAGCCATAGTAGAATATGGAGTCAGTACCATGTCTCCAATTCTATAGATTAAGAAACACTCACCACTCAGTGAATTGCCTTCTGTCAAGGCATCTCCTTCCTGTTGGGTTGGGACCAGAGCCAAAAGGGGACATCACAACCCCGATAACAGAAGTGCTGTGGAGTAAATTTAGTTGACATACCAGGCTAAAGATGTCAGTTGTAGCCAACGTAATGTGGCCTGAAGACCTCAAGTAGAATAGTACTTCCTAAGGGGTGATGGGTCCCCAGTCTCTGAAGACCTCTCGTATCTAATGTACTGGATAATTGGAAATCTTTCCTCTACACTTAGTCCTACATGGTCTCAGCTGAAACTAGTTACCTCAAAAAGCCTCCAGTCTCTTATCTTGGGACTTTAGTTCAAATCTGAGATGGCAACATCTGGTCAGGAGCTATTCTGGTGAGGTGTATGTGTGTGGGGGGGTTGTGGTGTGTTTGTGTTGTTTTTAATTGGAGAGTTTATGTTCTATCTTTTAATCTAAATTGTCCATTTGTTTAAAATGCATTTTGTGTTATATGTAGTTCACCAAAGTCATAAAAATAGTACATGTATGCTCTCTGCTCAGTTTGTGTGAGTTCAAAATGCTTGGAGTGGAAGCCAACTGTGTGGAAATAATTTTAATAAATTCTTTTTCAATCAGTGTTCCTTCTTATAACCTAAAAAATCTTGTGGCCCCTTTTTTTGTAATCGGCTTATATTTTCTTAATTAGATATGGATTACAGCAGTCAAGCAAGGAGTGAAAGCTGGTTCGTTCTTTTGGTCCAAGTAAGCCGTCTTCATTAATTATTATTAATTGTTTAATTTTTTTTTTTAAGAAAAGCCATGTGCAAGAATAAGAAACTTACCTGTAATGGTAAACTCATTGACTTAGAAGCAAATGTCACAGCACATGACTGGCAGGGCTTAATTTCTAAATCAAGACATAATTGGAAAATAAAACTAGTTCATTTGGTTCTATTAGGCCTTCTGCTTCACGGTTCATGGCTTCATTTAATTTTGTTTTATACATGATGTGTAGTTATTTATGTAATGCTTCTCTGAAATGTCTCATTGTATATTATTTTTGCACTTGTTTACAGCAAGACATTAGCTTCTGTCCAGATGTCGAGAGGGTATAGCAGCCACCAGCTGTGCTGGCTGAGGCTGAGAGTGGGTTGAACAAATTCTGGGAAACCTACAGATTCCCACTTCTGCTCTGTATGGTCACACAATGAAGATGGCAAGCTGAGAGATTAGATGGCTTGGGAAAAGCAAGCGCAGAAGGCCGTCAAGGGCTTCTGATGTGAAAATAAAATTGTGTGCATATTGTATATCAGAAATGTACAGTAGCTGTAATCTGTGTGGCATAGCTGCTGTTTCTTTCCGTCTTATATGTGAAACAATGGACATTTTAATTGCTACAAAATAGAGCTGCCTAGATGCCCTAAGCACATCTGATCTCACCTGCTTTCAGGAGCTAAGCAGGGTCGGCCCTGGTTAGTACTAGGATGGGTGACCACCAGGGAATACCAGGTGCTGTAGGCGCCTGGAGTAGGAACTGGCAAACCACTCCAGTATTCCTGCCAAGAAAATTCCATGGACATGGAGTCACGAAGAGTCGGTCACGACTGTAACGACACAACACAAAACCCTAGAACCTTGAATACTTAATGATTACTGGTACATACCATCAAGTCATTTGCAATTTATGTGACTTATAACTGTAATGATGAGTGTCACTGGTGAGCAGCCCCCACTGTAAGAATGTACCATCTGATAATCTTATCCTACCTCCCACATGTGTGCACATACAAAATAGATGGAAGTTCATAATACAGAGATGCTTTCCACAGGGGCTACAATACTGAGCATAATCACACTGCAGTCCTGCTTCCTGGTAGACTATGAGTCATCAAAGACTTTCGGCCAGTATCTTATGCTGTTTCTCTGTTCTTTTCCAGCGTGATTTCTCACGAGCGCAGAATATTAACTATTCTGCAGTGGCTCACTTTGCCCAGCAATGAAAGGTAGTCCATCTCTGCTTCTTTTCTTAAAGGCTGTTTTGTCCAAGGGAATGGAAAGCGGCAGTGTTTTTGCAGATTTCTGACTTTGATAAACTCATGACGTGCATGCACTGTTATTACTAGGCAGCACTTAACTGCATGGGGCGTGCTGCCTTTAATCTTGTTTAGTCTCATGAGGTTTTAACGAGTGTTGTTCTGAACATTTGGGCGAATGTCAAGATTTTTAATTCTGAAGTTGAGTACACACGGCAGGACGTCCTGCCAATGGGCACGATCAGTCAAAGGCATTGTTGAGCTCTTTGCTTCCCTCTTATGAAACAGTGGAGGATTTTTGTCAGAAGGTTGCTCCCCCCCCCCTCACTCCAAGCACCTCTCAGCACACCTTGTTTTTAAATGAAGTTATGGAACACTGAATTGTTTAATCTGCATGTGGAAAATTCATGACTGGCAACTCTCTGAGCCCTACCGCACTTAGGTTTTGAATCGCCTTTTGCTTAAAGTCAAATTGCCTTAAAATTCACTTACCGCATTTCCAATCGCCTTTTCCGCGGAGCCCCGTTGGCTACGCCCCTTTTCGGCCGCTGTGTCGGTTTTTCTTGCCACGGCCACGAGGGGTGGTGTTTTTAAAAACCAATTGGTAGACAGCTTTTGAAGCGATTTGGCTCAAACTGCAGACATCATGCACCGTTTTTCCTGCCCCCCGTATGCCTTATCCTGCCGTCGGAAAAACCGGAAAAAAAACCCCTGCAGTGTGTAATCATTTCCGCTGACTTCTCCGGTCCTTCTACTTCCTCTTTTGGGTACAATTTAAAAATTAGCTACCTTACTTAGAACAGAAGAACAACGGCATGACGTTATTTTAAAAAATAATTTCCGAAATAGAAACAGATATTGGGAAAATGTCGGACAAAATCAGAACAAAAAGCGGTTTAGCAAAGCGCGGATGGGGAAACTGGTTCTTGAAAAAAAGCCCAAGTGCGGAATGCTGAATCGCTTCAGTGATCACATGACCGGGGGAGGGCAGAAGTTGATTCAAAACAAAAAGCGGTTGCTGTAAGACAGGCATGTCCAAACTTCGGCCCTCCAGATGTTTTGGACCACAGCTCCCAAAGTCCTTTGCCATTGGAAATACAGGCTTGGAATTCTGGGAGTTGTGGTCCAAAACATCAGGAGGGCCAAAGTTTGAACATGCCTGCTGTAGGAAGTGCGGTAGCGGCCTCCTTTTTCTTTTTTTCCGTTTAAGATGAATTTGCAAGGGTTGATGTGAGATGGCTGGTTAAGAATGGCAGCGCTGACCGCTGTCTCTCCCTCCACTTTTTTTTTCAGGCCTTATGCATACGCATTCTACTCCGAACAACCAGATATTGCTGGCCACAGATATGGCCCCACTGAGGTTAGTCTAGTTCTTCTTCCGTTCATGCAAGACATTGCCCTGTGCTCAGTGTTTGGCATTGCTGCAACCGCTGACAAAAGGCTAACCACTGACCGAATGCTTGATTGTTCACCTCTGTAAGACTGCAACATGGGGAAAGTTGAGTTGAATAGATACAGATATCAGATACAGCTGATATACCAGGAAAAGGACAGGGAGATGTTACTGAAACCTTCCAGATGTTACTGGACCTCAGGAGTGTCAGGTTTGCTTTTAAGCAGGATCGAGGTTTTCAGAGAGGATGTGACAGGCTTCTCTTGAGTGCACCTAGAGATGAATGATGAAGTAGACAAGGGTTGTGTAATAAGACTATTTGTTGTGGCTACTTCCGAGGCTTTAATATATTCAGCTCTTTAACACCGGTTGCTTGTTTGGATGCCCTTACCCCTGCTTAAGGAACTGGATTTTTGTCTCTCTGCCACATGTACTTTCTAAAGAGGCTGGTTTTAATTGTCTACAGCCACCACAGTGGCAAGATCAGTTATTTGACTTCTGAGTTTTGATAAACATCTAAATTTAGGTATTTCTGAGGAATAATACGATATGATAGAAAATGTGGGCGTGAACGACTACTGTAACCAAATAGTGTTCTTGAAGTCCATTTCTGCTCAGAATCCGCCCAACCATGGAATTATATCTGTGTTGGATTTGTATACATTGTAAGTAGAATTTGGAAAACTTCTCTTTAACTCTATAACTCCTATAATCCCCCAATCAGCCATGTTGGCCAGGGTGTTCTAAGAGTTACAGTCTTAAAAAAAAAAACACTTTCCCAAGCTCTGGGTTTGAACAATAGTCCTCCTTGTCCCATGGAACTAGTTGTGCAATCAAGGGTCAAACTACTTGTTAATACTAATTACAGGCATTGCCTGCAGAAGGTCCTAGGATCAATTGATTCCTTTTCTGGTTTAAAGGCATTAGGTAGCTTTACATGAGAGTCCTTAAGCAATTAGGTAGTTCTTTATTTTCCCATGTGTGAACTTAGATGGATTGTCTTAGCATTTTATAGGCTTTGGTCTGAGTAAACCAGTTTGTGAAACAAAATACACATTGGCTTCTAGATTACTTATTAAGATATAAACTGCTAAAACTTAAGCAGTTAGCCATTCCTGGTTTAGGATACATCCAGATTTAACTGGTTCATTCATTCCTAGTTGGTAGCTGCCTAGATGCCCTAAGCACATCCGATCTCGCTTGATTTCGGAAGCTAAGCAGGGTCAGCCCTGGTTAGTACTTGGATGGGAGACCACCAGGGAATACCAGGTGCTGTAGGCGCCTGGAGTGTAGGAACTGGCTCCGGTACTCCTGCCAAGAAAACTCCATGGATATGGAGTCATGAAGAGTTGGTCACGACTATAACGACATAACACACACACACATCCAAATACAACTCCCCCCCTTTTTGTCTTGTTTTTGGAACTTTTTGTCATGTTTTTGGCGCTTTACCATTAAGCTTGAACTCAGTTTGAGCCACAATTTTAGACTTACAAGGCCTCCTTTATTCAAAGCTCTCTGGCTTAATTCCTAGATTGTGCCATGGCCCTCACAGAGAGATCCACCAGTATCCTGCATTTTTGTCTTAAGGATTTGACCTTTTCTATAATAGGTGCCTGAAATACTCAGAATGGTCTGACTGTTCAGCATCAAAATATTTCCTTTGTGCTTTCCTTTCCACCATCTTTGGTGCTGGAGGTGGGCATGGGGATCATCCAACAGTTGTACTGAGCAGCCCTGCAGCCAGGTGGTGAACTCTGCCTCCCCAACTACTAACTTACAGCTGGGGAAGAGATGATATTGGGCACAACCACTATCACCTATTTCCAACTTGTACACCTGGAGCTTGACAGGAGAGAATGAAATCCCTAATTTATGAATATTTTTGCTTTGGTGACCAGGACTAGGCAGATGGCTGAAATCATGCATAGCTCACACTTAAACATGCAGCTATTATTGAAGGTAAAACTTCTGTTACATGTGAGGAGCTGTGATGCTTCATTGCTTAAAAGCACCCAGAAGAGCCCTGCTTGTGGTGGGGCTATAATGTTGAGAGAAAGAATATTTAATCCTTTCTTCTTGCCATTTCATGGATGTTTTAATCTGCCTGCTCACCAATAGCACTTTGCTAATGAAGCAGCTGGGTTAAAACTGAAAGGACATCTAGTTGCTGAAGTGCAGAGAAGCAAGGGGAGCATTAAATCCTGGATGACACATATAACTTGAAAATAGACTGTGATGGGTATGAATCAGGGTGAGATCAAAATAGTAAAACAGGAAACAAGGTTCAATCAAAGAGTATTTAGAGTGAGTAAACTAATGTAGATTTAAATAGGGTGTTTTCAATCAGATAAGTACATCATGCATCATGGAAATGGTAAACAGAAGAAAAGGTGTGGCTCTAATTGTGAGGTCAGATGTAATATGTGCAGTTAAAGGCTGCAATGCAAAAGCTGATTGAATACTATCATACAGACTTTGTGGATAGCTTTTCAGTATAACTGTGCTTTGAGTCTGTGCTCCAACTGTAGATGCTGAAGAAGAAAAAACTGAACAGTTTTATGCAATTATAGAGGGTGAAATTGATTACACATCGCAACAGGGTAATTGGAGAGATTGAAATGCAGAAATGAGAAATAAGCCAAGAACAAATATCATTTGAGACTGAATTAGCCTATGACTGAGAAATGAATTAGGAGAGTGACTCACAGAACTATATGAAGATAGAAAATATATGCTTCTCTCAACATAACAAATGACTGTGCACATGTACATACCATAACTAGATGGTCAGTATAGAAATAAAATAGCTATATATCTGGAAACAGGTGGTGGAGGAAAAAACAAGACACAGAAATGTATTAATTATTGGATCATTGCATTAATTTCCAATGCAATGAAAGTGATTTATCAATACAGATTTGAACCAAACATGGAGAAAGAAATACCAGATGTTCAAGGTGAAGTCAGGAAAAATGATCATGTTACAAATAAATGTTGACTATTGCAGCAAAGCAAAAGATTTCATATCATGATCAGCTCGTGCTATACAGATTACCACTTTGGCCCTCCTGATGTTTCGGACCACAACTCCCAGAATTCCATGCCTGTATTGCCAGTGACAAAGGACTGTGAGAGTTGTGGTCCAAAACATCTGGAGGGCTGAAGTTTGGACATGCCTGGATTACAGTAAATACTTTGATGGGTCAAATTTTGAAAAACTATGGATTGTTCCAAAACAAATAAATGAGCTCCAACATTTGTCATAATGCATTACCTGTTCTCTGGATGGCATCGAGCAACTACAGCAGAATATAGAGAAGAGAATTGTATCCATTCGGCAAAGATATGAGGCAAAGGTGTTTTTCATTTCCCCTCCCCCCTTTACATAAAAATACTGAAATTGTTAAAGATTTTCTGTACCTTGGTTTATAATAATAAATCCAAATGCATGCTGTCGTCAAGAAGTCAGCAGACGATGGAGACTTGGAAAACCAACTTTGAAAGAATTTGAGAAGATAATTTAGGTGGAAGGATTTCTTGCTAGAGATAAGGCCAGCATCACCCATAGTATGCTATCTATGATTACTGTGTACCGATAGGAAAACTAGACAGTGAAAATCAATTCGTTTCAAAATAGGGAGTTAGAGGTGAGTTTTATAGATACCATGGACCACCAGAACGATACCGCACACCACCAAATAAGTGGTTCTAAGCAAATCAACCCTCTTGCTAGAGGCTAAGATGACTAGACTATCATACTTTGGACATATTATGAAAAGACCAAGACTTGCTGGAAAGGACAATAACATTAGGAAAAGATAACAATCTGAAATGTAGACTATCTGACATACAATGGGCTGAGTCGATAAAGGAAGCTGTTGCTTTAGTTTTTAAGACCAGAGCACTAGGGTTGATAAATAATGTGGGTATGTTCTGCGCCAGCTCGTCCGGCTACAGGACAGTTTTGCCCCTCCCCCCCGGGCGAAGAACCATGAAACATGCCACACACATCCCAAACATCATGATGTGTGTGAGCAGGGCGGGGCTAGGAGCTGCCCTTATATCAGGGCCACCTGGACCTCTAGGCCTCTTTGTCATCAGCCAGCAGCAATCCACCTGCCCGCCACCTATTGGAAAACTATTGTGGCGTACTGTGGTTGCCATAGGGGGCTGGATAGGAATTTTGCCTCCCCCCCCCCAGATTGGCCTAGGGCGGGCAAGGATTTTTCGCCTTTCCCACACTGGCTCAGGTGGCGTGGCTTTATCCATGCTGGAGGTTGGGGCAGGGAACAGAAGCATCCGGGGAATTCCAAATTTGTTACAAGTTATACCTCTCCAACCCACGGCGCGGGGATAGGAACCCTTAGTAATCCTACCTGGTCAGGACCAATCATGCGATGGCACCCCGACAGAAGGTGGAGGTTGACGGTATGGTTGGTGTTGGCCGCCCGATGGGGTGCCGCTTGGCAATAGTGCCCCCTCGGGGCCATGGAACTCACCCCGTTTTGATGCCTTGGCCGAGGTCTCACATGACCTCAGGGCCAACTGTTCCCTGCTTTGGTGCAGCCCCTGTCTCTCTGATCTGTGATTCATTATGTAAATAAAGCATGGCCAACGTTTTTAAACCCAAACAGTGTCTCCCTTGCTTATTTCACCCTGGGGGTGGGGGGAATGGGGGAGGCCTTTGGAGGGAACTTTTAACGGCAGACTACAAAACAACCCATTCACAAGCTGCTATTTTGTCTGGAGGAAGTAGGTACTCTGATAGCTTACATTTCCAGATTTTAAGGAGCTGTGGATGTCTCATACATCAGTGAAAATCCAAAACTTCAATGTAGATCCCTCAAGGACGCTCAGTAGTCAAGCACTTTGGCAACAACATGGCATCTTCCCATCCCTTCTACAGCACTGCACCTTTATGTCTTTGGAACAGATGTAATTATTTTTCTTTCTCCCCATGTGGTACTTGAGGAACACGTTAGAAGGCAAAAGTCATGATTTCTATGTGTGTGTTTTTAGCTTTCTGTGCACTTGGAGTCATCATACCTGAGTCCAACCAGGTATAAAAAAACCCTACAAAACACCTTTCCTGGTAGCTAGTGACACATCTCTTTACCTCTTTGAATAAGGGGTTCAGTTCTATGAAATGGCTTCATCTGTGTCTCATGGTGTAGGTGAAAAAATGTTGGTGTCAGTTAGACCATATTGAAAGTGAATTGACAGAATTGTTGGTAGACATTAGGGGTGCAATATGAACATAGAGTTCATAACAGCAGCCTTATTGCACTAATGCTTAAATATATGCAATAGAATCATATACTGAAAGATAGTTTGCTGCTTATACTTTCACCCTCTACCCACCTGCTGATCCCCTAGGGCAGTGGTGGCAAACCTTCAGCACTCCAGATGTTTTGGACCACAACTCCCACTGTCCTTTGTCGTTGGTAACACAGGCTTGGAATTCTGGGAGTTGTGGTCCAAAACATCTGGAGTGCCAACGGTTTGCCACCACTGCCCTAGGGATTTAGTGAGGCATTTGCCAAATACAGAATTTGCCTTACATTAATGCAGCTGTTGAGGAAACTTCTCAGAACACATTTATTTGCTTACAATTAGTAGTAGGCAACTCACTTCATTTGCTATGGCATGCGGATCAATGCAAAACAAATTTCATTGGCTCTCTCCATTCATTTTTTAAAAAATTCAGTTTAAGGTGCTAGAACTTACCTTTTACAAGTCCTCCACTGGCGTGGGCAAACTGCAGCTCTCCCAGTGTTATTGGATTGCATTTGCAATTTCTAGTAATTTTACCCAGGTCATGCCAGTTCTGCTTTGCAGCTAATGTACTGGTTGGCCTGTCTGTTCAGTTCATTTCCTTGCATCCTTTGGGAGACCTTTAGATTAGGAAACATTGTTCTACCTAGTAACTCAAGTCATAATTCAAAATTCATGTCTGAGCCCTCTGTCAAAGGACTCAGTAGCAATTAGCGTGAAGGCTTTCAGCTTGGGTACCTTTTCCCCCGGAAAGTTCATCCAGTACCTAAATGGTCCCTTTTTCAGCTACAGGTAAATACTTTAAAAAAGGTGCAGTAGGACCCCCGTATCCACTGATTCATTATCCCACTGATTTTTTTTTATCCCAGAGCGGTATCCAAGTTAAACACGACAGCTTTAGCACCATCCTAATCAGTTTTTAAGTAGTGTTTTAAATTTTTAAGCAATTTTAAGAGTTTTTAATATCTTGTATGGTGTTTTATGTGTTTTATGTGTTTTGTATGGTTCCTTGTTTAGAGTGGTTTGTGGAACAACACTCTAATTTTGTTGTACATCTCTTGCATATGCATAATGACAATAAAAAACTCTATTCTCTATTCTCATTCAGTTATCCACAGTTGACAGAGGAAAAAATTAAATAATTAGCAGCCACAAAGCAAGCTGTAAAGCAAGCTGTTGTAAGAAACAGCAGCTGTAAAGCAAGCTATTGTCACAAATAGCAGCTGTAAAGCAAGCTACTGTCACAAACAGTGGACGTAAAGCAAGCTACTATCTCAAAACAGCAGTCATAAAGCAAGCCATTGTCAGGAAAAAGCAGGTGGGTGGGCAGGCATTCTCTCTTATCCACTGTTTTCATTATCCATAGGAAGGCCTGGAACCAATCCCCAGCGGATACTGGGGTCCTACTGTATTTTTTTAAAAAGTATTATTTGTTTTTAGATATTTTCAAAATGCCTTTAAACTATTCTAAAGTTTTGTTAATTTTAGTTCTCCCTTGATTGCTTATTTTGTCACCAAGAGCATATCTACGCTACATGGTTATTTCAGTCTGAAGACACTTCCACTGCTCTGACTTCAACGAAGCCATAGGATTTCTAAAATAATTGTTGGGCAGAAAACGATGGTGCATCTCTCTGAACTGTAGCTCTCCAGAAGATAATTCTTAGTTCAAAAGTTAAAGCAGTATTAAACAGCTCCATTTTTAAATCATTATTTTTATTGCAGATACAGATTAAGAAGAGGGTTTTTTTTTGCTATTTTTGCTATTTTTGTTTTGGTATATTTTTATCATTGGTTTCTTTAAGATCATTAATGGCAAGGACTGCAAGATATAAAGATTTTGGTTAAAATGCAGTAGGGAATTGCAACAATTTCTTTATTTAAAATACTTTTGCCTTATATTTCACTTTAAAAGCTTCTCTCCTCCAGAAAGGTCCAGATCCACCATAAAACAGAGCTTCCAAAGTAGAGGGTTTGCTCAGAAGGATACCATGGTTGATTGTATCCAAAGCTGCTGAGAAGTCCAACTTAAGTGGGCCACTGAAGCTAACATGGATGTTGATTCACCAAACCTCCATTGATTCTCCACCTACCGTAGTTGTGACTTGCTGCTGGATTTCAGTCATTGTGAAATAAGTGACCTCCTGGAGCCCATAGCCAAAAGTTGTATATGTCCAAATTGGGACTTGACAAGGAATGTTTAAAAGCAGCATTATGGTTGATGGTGACCATAAGAATAAATGGGTTTTTAAACAAACAATTTCATTATTGGAATCTTTTCATCGACAAATATATCCTTTCATTTTTTATTATACCAGGGATCTCATGGTAGTGTATACAGGAAACTTACTGTTTATTCCCTCTTTAAAAGGCAGGCTTAGAAGGCCTCGATGCTACTAGATTGTATTACCTTTCTATTGTTAAGGAGACATTTTCAGTTTTGGGGAGTTAGTAAGAGCAGCTGGGGCTCTCGGGAGCTGATGTGGGTTGGCAGAGCAGCTCTAGCAATCAGGTAGTGTTACTAATATGTTCATTTATATACAGTGACCCCCTGCCTATTGCAGGGGTTAGGGACCCGACCCGACCTGCGATAATTGAAAATCCATGATATACGGATGCAGGTAGGGTCAGGACTACTCCCAGCCTGGCGCTGTCCCAAATGGGCCTGCGAGGGCCTTCCCGGGCCTTTGGGGGCCTCCAGAAGGCTTGGTGGTCCCATGATATAGCGGGACCGCAATATATGAACCGCAAATGGACGAGGGACCACTGTACTTCAGGAGACTACTAGTTAAAGAAGAGGAACAGTGTGTTTTCATGGATAGAGTATTGGATTGGGACTTAGAAGACCTGGTTTATATTTCAAGTCTCCTATGAAAATGTACTGGCCAATAATAATTGTACAATATTTTTTGAATATCTTGTGTCATGTCATTGAGTCATGAAGTTGGAAGGGTCGTAAAAGGCCAACTCTGCTGTTCAATGCAGGAATACAGATCTAAGGATAATTATGCCAGGAGGTTGTCTAGGTTTGTTAAATGTATCCAGTGACGGAGCACTTGCCACCTCTCAAATACCTTATTAGGGTTGCCGTAACATGGAAGTGACTTGATGGCACATGACAACACCAAATTGAAGACAACTCTGTGTGCCTTGTTTCATTTTCAGAAATAATTTGCCATGTGTTCAAGGGAGGAGGCAGGGTCGAGTAACCTGATCAAGGCCTTTGATCAGAACAAAGATTTGAAGATGAGTTTAATTTACATCTATTATTCCATCCATAATACTATACTAAATAAAAAAGGAGCCATTATAACTCTAATATATAGCCTGCTTCAGATATGAAATGCCCTCCAACCATTGCTGAGTCTGTGCAAAACAGCATTATAGTGCTAAACTAGGAAGCACGGACACTGATTGTGATAGACACTATATATGTGCTCCTAAAGAGAGTCCAGAGACACAGTCCTTTGGTCAATGGCCACTGTCTCTGTAAATTTTGACATCTCCGAATAGGATTGCACTACAATGTTACCTCACTACAGTTTTTGTTTCTGAGAAAATCAGTTCTTCCTATTCCGTAGTTACAGTATTATGAAGACTGTAGCCATGTTTTTGAGCTGCTTAGATGCCCTCAGCACATCCGATCTCGCCTGATTTCGGAAGCTAAGCAAGGTTGGTCCTAGTTAGTACTTGGATGGGAGACCACCAGGGAATAACAGGTGCTGTAGGTGCCTGGAGGAGGAACTGATAAGCCACTCCAGTATTCCTACCAAGAAAACTCCATGGACATGGGGGGTCATGACGAGTTGGTCACGACTGTAAAGATGCAACACACACGCATTCAACCATGTTTTTAAATAAACCATGTTTTTAAATAAATACTGTTCAGAGTGAGCAGGGAAGCCTTTGGTGATAGGTAGATGACACCAACACCCCAGTTAATCAAAAGCTGCTGGTGACCACTCTGTGAGCCCTAGTTTCAGTACAACACAATTGTTAGCCAGAAAGGATTGGGGGTTGGGGTTGGTCGTGCAAAGTACGATCTGATCACACCATGGCTTTGTGCTAGGATTCTAGTGTTGAATTACAGTCACTCTATACTATTCCTTTTAGATGCCACCAGTCTGATATTTGGCTAGCAATCGATGAAAGAGTTATCACAGGCTCCATGGGCGTTTTGTCCGCCAAGGCACGCTAGTAAGAAATGAAGGTCACATAAGAGGCCTCTGATTGGATCTTCCATTGATTTTCAGGTATAAAACAAAAACTCGCCCAAACAATGAGCTCATTGCAATCTAAAAAAAGTTAGATCTGACCACAGACCTCTAGACTGTGACATCTGAATTAGACGTATCACTCAATAGGTTCTCGGGGGGGGGCATATGTAGATTATGCACTTGTCTCTTTCATCACAACGTGTGTGATTATGGTGGGGTTTTCCTTTGAGACAGAACACTTGGATTGCTAGTTTTTGCCTCTCTTGTCATGCCATAACTTTTACTTCTAGAAAGCAAGAGGCCTACTCATACATGTATCTTTTCTCATTTTCTGCAACAGAGGCTAAGGTTTGGCTGGTGAATAAAGACTTGGCTCTCTCCCTAGCTTTAACTTCTTTAGAAAGAGAACCTATTACTTGGTGGTTGTATGCAAATGCCCAGTTTTAATGAGAGCTATGAAATGGAACCACAAACGTTTTTGCGCTTACGGACTGTTCTGCTGCTCCTCTAACATACTACTCTTGAGATGGCGATCCCGATTATTAGAACCACTTGATGGCACGGTTAAAGCTCTGGCTGCGCTTCTTTTGGAAAGAGTGAGTAAACTGTGAGGATCCCTCCCTCCCTCCCCCACCCACCCCCTGCTGCTCCTCTCATCAAGACTGCACGAAGCTTGGACTCCTCTCCTCTCTCCCATTCTCTCTTTTTCTTAAAAAAAGACAAGTCTGAAGCTTCTTTCTGGAGAGAGACAAACGGAATTGGATTAGCCTCTCGATTCCAGCTGCTTGCCTGGGGAGCAATGAAACAGCATGGCAGATGGTAACACTGTTTTTCCCTTCCAAGAATAGGGTTCTGAGTATATAGGAAATAACGGTATTGTAAATCACTCACTGTGCTTCTTTTCTTTCCAATTTTTTTTTTGGAATTAGCTGCATTATCTTCGCGTATGTCCTGTCTTGCACTCTTCTGATCCTAAAAGTTGCCAAGAACTCTCATTGGAATAGTCAATTGGAGTTGCATGTGACGTGGCTTCGTTTTAAGATCAATTCAAGTAATAC
Organism: Phrynocephalus forsythii; assembly: GCA_029282475.1. Classification (NCBI taxonomy): domain Eukaryota; kingdom Metazoa; phylum Chordata; class Lepidosauria; order Squamata; family Agamidae; genus Phrynocephalus; species Phrynocephalus forsythii. Next base: position 107,109,553 of record JAPFRF010000003.1, on the reverse strand, counting down.
CCAACAACTTTGCATTCTCTGGTTCTAGAGCTTCTTTTCTGTGAATAAATGAACAATTGCTTCTCCTTAATAAATGGACAATGGCTTCCCCCCCTTCTCCAGTATCTTTCTTCACATTCTTGCGCACTTGATGTCAGCATCGTCTTATTTTTAAAGAATAAAAAGTGCAATCCGTGAAAAAGCGGCTTGGATAAATAGATGCAGTATATTTAGCAACATTGGGATTTCTTCTTATCTGCAATGTATACACGTGTGTTTGTTTGTGTGCCTGTGTTTTCAGAGCAAAACGATAGTTCAGGAAGTGCTTAATTTTGCAGCGAAGAATACTGTGGCTTCTGAGCTTTTTAAAACTTCTCATTTCTTGAGCATGCCTCTTGCTGCATGGAATTCATGCTGGCTGGAAACCTGGCCGTGTAGAAATTAATGTGAGCAGCTTTTATGGCTTTGTATTGTCATTTTAGGGCAGAACTATATTGAGCCTCTGATGAACTAAAACAAAACGTAAGCATGACATGATGCCTTTTTACCTTAAACATAAATAAAATAACCGCAAACAGGCTGCTCTTTCTGAGTATCCTTTTTAAGAGGCTTTCTGGCATACAACTAACGCCCTCCTTTGAAAAACTTGACCCTGAGATGTCCTCTGAACCTCCTCTGGTGGCTTTTAACCCCAACTTTGACGTACCGGTGCCTAGATCTGCTGACTCAGGTAGCTTCAACTATCTGACATTGGCTGAACTTTTTCTGAGTCCAGGCAATCTCTCTCCGCCAGTACAGGAGAGTAGTTTTGGCTCACTTCTTACTCCATCTAAAAGACCTAAGAGAAAGATCACTCCTAAGAGGAGACAGAAAAGACGGGTTGATACTTCAAAGAGAAGACGAAAAGTGCCTAGAGCGGAACAATACTCTGCGGATTCCCGTCGGAACAAAGTAAGTTTTCCAAACGTTGACACGTGCCAAATTCTGAAGCGCTTGTACAGCTTGATTTTATTTTATTCTTTCCTTTTCTTTCTTTCTGTTTTTTCCTTTTGGTGCAACCCTGGAATTCTCTTCTTCACAGTGGAACTTCTGGTTAACTCATCTTGAATATATATCAGCAGACTTCCACTACATGACCATAGGCAGACTTCTTTCGCATTTTCTTGCTGTCTTCCACTACCCCCTGGGAATTAGCTTCTCCCCACCTAGCCATTTTTGAAAGTTAAATTTGAAAGTGCCTGCAATGCAGTCTAATGCAAAATTCCACCCCCATTTCCCCTTCTTCATCTACAAGTGGTAATTGTGGGACTAGCCTCCAAAATCAAGCTTACTATTATGCTTGTTGCAGCCCCTTTCCATCCAGAATCTATTCCTTGAAAACAGGTATCTGTTCCTTAGGAAAATTCTACTAGTAGTATCTGGGAGTGGGTGAAAAGTATCAATAGCTCTCTTCTATAACTTGCCCTGAGGATGCTATGACGATCTCCTTAAACTGGCCATCATCTGGAAAGTTGCTTCCCCTAGAAAGGGCCTGTCAATCTCTTCAATTCATTACCATTGACTTAATAATGGCAGCAGACCTCTGGAAGGCTAGCTTCTTGGAACCTGATGAACAAATAATGGTGAAGTTATAGCATGAAAGGATAATGCCAGCCATGTTTATGTTTTGGGTTGTTTGAGAAACCATTGTTGTTAACTGCCCAGAGTTCCAGTTTGAGGAAAATTGGATTGCAGTATATAAATAAATAAATAAATAAATAAATAAATAAATAAATAAATAAATAAATAAAAATTTCTTTATTGAGCAGTCATTTTCCAGAACTAGCAGTCTGCCCTTGGCCAGAACATGACTATGGGGAAATAATGTTTCCACAGGATACCTGTACTGCACTGTACGCTAGAAATAAGGCCATGGTCATGACCTGCAGTTAGTCCGAGATTGTAGAGCAGGGGTGCCCAAACTTTTTGTAAGGAGGGCCAGATTTGGTGGCTGAGAATGTGTCAGGGGCCGGTTGCTCCCCGACCCTGCCATCCCACTGCAAGCTCCACCCACTGACCCATAAGCGAAGGAGAGGGAGGGAGGGGCGGGCCAGCCAGCCGTGGGCCACTGAGAATGGCCTGACGGGCCGGATTTGCTCGCCCCCCCCGGGCCGGACTTTGGGCAGGCCTGTTGTAGAGGCTTGGCCAAGGTGCTTCAGCAATGGACCTGCCAAAGCAGATGAGTTTTGGTGTTTGGACACCTGTTCTCAAGTGTCTTTTCCTGTGTTATTGGTGAATTTAGGCATAGAATATAATTGTCTGTCATTATTCATCTTTTTGGTACAGCAGTATTGTCATTGTTTTCCTCAGAAATGCAAGAAAAACCCATAAACTATCCCCAACTGCTCATTTGAAATTCATGAGTACTTCTCATTGACACATTGACTTTTGGTACTTGGACACCGAAATGCATGATATGGTGATGGTAGAGATAACTTATTGTCTCTGTACCAGAGGTTTCTATTAGTTAGGGGGAAGTTCTGTTATGGCATTATCGTTGCATTTGCCCAGTAGGTTGTCAAGTAGTTATGGCAGTTGCTCAGGTTTTATTTAAAATTCACATTTGAGCAATTAATGAGTGTGCAATTTTAAGGATATAGTAACCCCCCACCTATTGCGGGGGTTAGGGACCCAACCTGACATGCGATAGTTGAAAATCCATGATATGTGGATGCAGGGTTGGGTCGGGACCAGGGGGGGCTGTTTAGGGCCTCTTTTACTTACCCCAGGACTCACGCTGCCCCGAACGGGCCTCTGACAGCCTTCCTGGGCCATCGGAGGTCCCAAAAGTGCTTCTCGATGAACCGAAAGTGACTTCCAGAAAACCAGAGGTGACCTCCAGATCACTAGAAAGCCCTTTTGGGGCCCCTGAGGGCCTTTCTAGGCATGTCGGAGGACTCATAAATGCTTCTCTGCGAACCAGAAGTGACTTACCCCAGAGGGCTTTTTTTCATATATTGTGGTCCTGTGATATACAGGGACCGCAGTATATGAACCACCAAAGGGTTGGGGGTTACTGTACTCTGTATAGTGTTCCAGTCCGTCAGGAATCTTGGAAAGTGACATTTCAGTTAGAATAAACACACTTGAAGAAGAAGACTGAAGAAAGATGACAGCAAGGGCTTCCATACTGGATCTAACTTATGCATTGCTCTGTGTCAGAGTTATTTTGATTTTATGCCTAATGCTTGCTTTAAAATGTGGTTTTCACAAACTTTTAAATTTGTCTAGCCTAAAGAGAAAAAAAAAAGCTGAAAATAGGAAAACCAGTGTGGTATGGTATATGAATTATCAGACTAGACTAGAGTATAGCAAAAATTGGTCTAAATTCTTGCTTCTCAGGAAAACTGAAGGGTGGTAATGAAAAATCACTCCTTGAACATCTTGCATACCTGAAAAGTCTGTTGTGGTTTTCACAAGTCAGAAGCAACTTACAGTTGTAACAAAACAGAAAATAATAAGAATAAAGACTGATATATCGCAATCTGATTTTAACTTCTGAAACCTTTGTGTGATACAGCACATGTTATATTCTATAATTACAATATTTGTCTCCAAAAACAAAGGTTGCATTCATATGTCACACCATGGTTTATGTTAATCATGAATTGTTGGTTTGCTCATGAATTATCCCAGAGATCATCAGAGATACTACAATCTGTTTTCCCCATTTCGGTTCGGTTCCTTCGTCTCCATTTTTTTCTCAGCTCTTGCTTCGGGTTGAGCAGCTTGATAGGGAAACAAACAAGGGGTAAGCCATAGTTATGGGTTAGAGTCATGGTTTGCAGAGTTCGTCAACAGGAAATATAATTATTTGGAGTTGTCAACATGGTTTGTTTATGAGCATGTTCATGAGCAAACTATAGCAATGCTTATTGTTACATGCAAACCCAGCCTGTTTGTGTGTGTATGTGTGTGTATTAATTAGCATAGTTCGTGATGTGGTTGGTCTTTCCATATGTTTAACTCAACATGTCTAGATCGGTGATGCTTCCCATGTGATGACGGTTCAAAATACACTATGCTGTGTATTTCTTGTCATCTGCCTCTTAAAAATAGTGATTTTGGCGTGCTCTGGTCCATGGGGCCATGAAGAGTCGGACACGACTGAACGATTGAACAACAACAACAATTTTGATATGCTTGGCTACTGAAGTAAACATGAAGAGTTAAGGAAAACAAATCAATTGAAGGGAACACTACCAGTGACCTTATCGTTATGGTGGCTATATTTCCCCTTCAAAACTAGAGCTTTTATCCTTTGAATATCAATAGTCAAGGAAAAATAGTGAAAAGGGCTCTTGAAATCATCAATTACTTGCGGAATTCAGAAGAGGCATTTTGTTGGTGCTGATGAATTATATAGATCGTATTTCTGATAAAGCCAGTCTTTTGCTTTACATCATTTAACTTTCTAAAACCAAACTCGTACATTGCATTTATCTTTCTTTGCAATGAGAAATAATATTTTAAATATACCATATTGAATGGAAAGAGGAAGGTGACATGCGATGCAAACATTGAAAAATGAATTAGAAAAAAGCTGATCTATCCTTTCTGCAAATATATGTGCATATAGATGTTGCATCACACACTAAGAGAGATTGACAAGATACTGGGACAGTTAATGGATGGACTCAAGCAGCTGAACCTACATCGATGTGTCAACATTATCTTCGTTGGTGATCATGGTAAACAAAAATCTCGGCACTTTTAAGGTCTCAGATCAGCAGAAGACATCAAGAGACTGTATGTAAATGAGAACTACTTCACGGGAGTCAAGGAAAGTCTTTATGTAGCATATGTATGTTAGAGGAAAGAAGATGTGCTACCTTACAAATATTTCAATCACTTGTTAGAAAGTCTCTCAGTGATTTATTTATTTATATTTATATTTATATTTATATTTATATTTATTTATTTATTTATTTATTTATTTATTTATTTATTTATTTATTTATTTATTTATTTTAATACTTATATACCACCCTTCTTCCGGTAGAACTCCGGGTGGTTTACAGCAAAATAAAACAAAGACAAAAATGGCAAATTGAATAAGACATCATAATAACGACTTAGGACCTAAATACCTGAAGGACTGCCTCCTTCCATAAGAACCAACCCAGCAATTAAGATCGAGCCAGGGGCCCTTTTGAAAGAGCCATCCTTCAAGGAGGTGAGAGGGATGGCTTGTAGACATAGGGCCTTCTCGGCAGCTGCTCCCAAGCTATGGAATGCCCTCCCAATCGAGATCCGCCTGGCGCCAACACTGATTACATTCCGGCGCCAGGTAAAAACCTTCCTGTTCCGGAAGGTTTTTAATTGATACAATATAGACTGTAGGTCTGCTGATGACAATTTTAGGATAATGATTTTAGTGTAAGGTTTTTATTATTGCTTGATGATTTATTGATATTTTACTTTTAACTATTTTAAATTGTTTTATTCTTTGGATTGTAAGCCGCCCAGAGACCTTTGGGTAGTGGGCGGCATATAAGTTAAATAAATAAAATAAATAAAGTTAAATAAATAAATAAAACTATACAAAAAGGAATCAGTAGCGGGATGGCAGGGTGTGAGAGAGAGAAAATTAACAGTCGCCAAACGCCTCACAAAAAGCCAGGTCTTTAAGGCCTTTTTATATTTATATTTATATTTTTACCTTCTTAAAAGGACCCAGGTTTTCCTTGGCATTTGTACTCATGTTTGCTAAAGGGAAGACATGGAGGGGCCAATACTTTAATCAAGTGTTAAAACTTCAGGGTTTATGAGGAGCTGGCCTGTTGGATGGTTGCTATACCCCCTGAAGCAAAAGAAGAAAGATGATGTTAGGAGTCCTCAGGGAAAGTGCTCTGTCTGTTCACATCATTTGCTGTCAAATAAAGACTATGCGCACTTTTATCTCCTGATGCATCTCTTTCTTTTTCGACAGGGATGGAAGAAGCTACATGTGACAGGACTGAATATTTGAATACCTACTTGACTAATGTGGATGACATTATTTTGATACCCGGAACTCTAGGACGCATTCGTGCCAAAGCGAACAGTAACGTTAGATGTGAGTTGATCTGGCAATACTTACCTTCTACTAGAACCACATCCTGATTCTTCTACCCAGCCCCCCCCCCGGGACAATGTTAGGAGGGGGACATGTTCTGTCCTGGTCACTCGCATTCAAATAATATGTTAAAGGTTATGCATTTTTCTTGAAATTAATACATGTTCCCTTCATTAACATGATTTCTTCAGAGATGGGTGCATCAGAAATCAGACCTTCAAAATAAGCTTGTGTTTACTTTCTTATAGGTCATGAAACAAAGGATACAAAAAGACAAGAAAGAGAAGTCAGGGCAAGTTTATGCAATAGCTAGGGATACAGATTCTTGTCTCAGGATGATGTATTCTGTAGTGCTCTGAAGAGATGAGGTGACTTTTTTGTGCACACTTGGCGAAAATGCACAAATTATGCTTTAACAACAAAACAGTGTTTTAATACGAATAACACAACTATGTTTGCGTTGCACCTACTCTGCTTCTCAAAAAAAAAAAAAAAAACACTGTTTTTGTGCAAAGGTAGTTTATGCAAATTATGAAGACCCCAATGAGAAGAAACCACAAGGTGTTCCAAATATCTTCTGTGAGAAACCACAAGGTGTACCAAATATCTTCTGTGAGCAGAAGATGCTGTCGACCCAGTAATTAAATAAGACTTATTCTGTATGAAAGACAATTATTGCATGAAACATTTCAATTAAATGCATGGTGCTGATCTTCTGTCCTCTTCTTTCCTCACACATTTAACAGATGACCCAAAAGCCATTGTTGCCAATCTCACAGTAAGTATTTGTTCTCGGCATGCATATCCATATAGCTACTAATTATGGGTTTACAGGTCAATGTTATTAACTCAGGACTTGGGCTATGAGGAAGTCCCTCATTACCTAAATAGAAGCATTCATGACTGCAGAGGAGTGCATGTCATGATTTCCACTTGCAACAGAGTTTGTTTATCCCATCGTTTGGAAATGGAAAATAATTTTTATGAGTAAATATTTTGTCGGTGCTCTGTTGAAAAAAAAATGACACTACTTTGAATTTGTTGTTGTTGTTCATCATTACAAATCTAAATCACATCAGTCTCAACTACAGCAGACCCTCTGAAACCCATAAAACCAAAGTTATTTTTCCTTCATTCTTCCTATGCCATTCCATTTAAAAAAAAATAATGAAAAATGATAGGCAGCAAGTAGAATATCATTCGTTTTAGCATATTGTGAAGGACTGTTAAAATGCTTGGAGTCCAAATGGTGAAACTTTGGATGAACTGCTTACATAATTCACTCCAGGTGGAAATCACAGATCTGGTCTCCACCTTCTTCTGTTTAACAGTGGGATTTGGGGTGTACATGATAACGAAAACCTGGACTAAATGGAGCAGTCTTCTGATGGGAAAAGATCTATATGAGCATGAGTTTCCATGAATATTGTTCTTATTAAGTAAGAATAAGGTTTAGGATATTGTTTAGAAATGTTACCTTTGGCATACAGTTCCATACCACAGTTAACATGGCTATGCTGGCTAGGGAACACAAGAAACTGAAGTACACCCCCCATTCCCCCCCCAAGAGCTCTTTGAGTTAGACCTACTGTTTTTTCTGAGTGAGCAGTTTCGAAGGTCTTCTGAATTCTGATTGTTTGTTTCAGTGCAAGAAGATTGACCAACACTTTAAGCCATATCTGAAGCAGCATCTTCCCAAGCGTTTGCATTATGCAAACAACCGAAGGATCGAGGATATTCATTTGCTGGTGGAAAGGCAGTGGCATGTGGCCAAGTGAGTTGAAGCTGTCCTGTGCTTATGGGCCTTTTCACATGACCCCTAAGATCCGCTGGCCACTTAAATTCGGACCAGGGATCTTTGGGGTTCGTTGCTCTTTCTGCGTCCCCACCCCTCCACACTTCCTTGCTCCTGTCTGCGTGAGGGGAGGGAGGAAAAAAGAGAGGAAAAATGCAGGCTCACCTCCGAAGCTGCCCGGAGCCCCATCGTTGTCCTGATTCTTTCTCTTCTGTTTGTTTGTTTTTGCCTCCCGCCCCTTCTCTTAAAGGGGTGGGAGGCAAAAAACAAACAAACAGAAGCAAGGAGAGCCCCGCACTCACCAGATTAAATCCGGACCTGGGGATTTTCACCCTCTGAGAGCAGGTACAAGAAAAGTGCACTGGGACGCGCTTAGGTGGGTGTGGTCGCACTTAATTTCCTGCAAACTCCGGAGCTGGTGGGGAAACAATTGTAAGCTCTGGAGTTGGCAGCCATTTGCTGCGGAGTTTAGGGGTTGTGTACAAATACCCTATGACTCTTTCCTCTGGTTTAGAGAGAGGACCTATTTAAAATAATTTGGGATGGTCACGAAATGGAAAAATTGTGTTTCGTTTCATTTCATTCCTTCTGTGATTCATTTCATTTTGTTAGAAATATTTTTAACAAAAATCATACTAAATGAAGCAGTAATTAATCAATTCATTACTCTATAAAATGGGTCCTTTGGGTCCTAGAGGCACTAGGACCCAGGGGAGCCGTTTTTACAGCAAAATGAATCAGTTCATTTTAAACAGAAAAAACGTGGCTCGTTTTGTTACTAACAAAACGCTGCTTCCCCAGTTTGTTTCATTTCATTTCATTACCTAACGAACAGACAAAACAGCATTTTGGGTTTTTTTTGGTACCCATCCCTAAAAATAATTTTAAAATCCATAGCATTGATTCATGCTCTTTATTTAAACATGGCTAAGATAAAACGTGTAATTTCATTTCAACATCAGGGTTGCATAGATGCTAAGACAAAGAATTGCTGCTTCTTATTCCAAAGTGGATATACTGTTTAAAAACTTTCATTTTTAATAGTGTGGGCTCAAGGGCAATGAAAAAACAGCACAGGTTTCTCTTGCAATAGCATCTCCTTGATTTCTTAAGCCGCATGTCTATAAAAATAGTAATAAGAAAATATAAGGAGCTCCATAATTCATGAGTAAAACGAGACAAAACTAGTACTCATTATAAAGGCTAACTAACATTCACGAAAATGCATAAGCTTTCAGGTTCCCTCAAGCTGTGACTAGACAGGGAGGTTGTCACAGGTTGTTTCAAAATTTCTTATAGCTGCTAAATTGCTGTTGTCATTCACATAGAAATGTTTAATTATCATGGGACGTTTCAGGGCAAGAGTCTGCACAGCGCCTCAAATCACTACAATTCTCACCTAGGCCATAATTGCCCATCCTCCTCTGTCATTAACACTGACCTAATGCTTATTTATCTTCTGAAAATGATTGGTTATTTATTCATCCTTGTTCATTCATGACAACACTGAAAATCTAGCAAGACAGTTATGAATTCTCACTCCAGCAATTATCTGACATACTAATAAAAGTTGTTCTGAAGAGAGGCAAGACCCTGTAATGTATCTACTGATGCCCTTTTGAACCAATACACCCCGCCCCCCAAATACAGGATACACACAGGACATGCAACCAGATATCAGGAAAAACTTCCTGACTATTAGAGCAGTACAACAATGGAACCAATTGCCTTGAAAGGTGTTGAGTGTTTCTCTGCTGGAGGCATTCAATTGAAATCTAGACAACCACCTAGCAGATATCCTTAACTTGTATTCCTGCCTTGAGCAGGGAGATGGACTTAAATGTCCTTGTAGGGGATTTCTATACACACATGAATCCCTCTCTCAGCAGGGGTGAGGCATGTGGGCACAATCTGTCTCCCATTTTTCATGCTGCCCTTTCATGCATCCCCAGACAAATCAAAAGCACATCACACCTCCACCAGGAAGGCCAGCACTTAGGATCCATACTTAATGGGAGCTGGGTATGGTTGCATAGGTGTGACTTTCACACATCCCAGGCCATGGTGCATCTAACAAGCCTATTCAGACCAGGGTGGGGTGAAACCAAGGTGAACTGTAAATTGGAGGCTTCCCACCAACCTTTCTCAGACCGAGGAAGCTACTTGGATGAGTAGCAAAACATTTCAGTTCCACTAGAAAAAAGTCCAGTTCCCGTGACTCAACTCCTGGATAGAGTTCCTTACTACTGTTTCCTCATTGTCTTAATATGGAATGGTCCTGTCACGAGATAAAACATAGGTGGCAGTTATATAGCCATTGGCAGTATTGGGAATTATAGCTCCCCAAAGATATTTTTTTCAAGGTCTGATCACGTGGCTTTTATTTGATGTATGCTCACAATCTGGGGTTCACTCTCAGGTATGCGGCTCATGGTTGACTCAGCCTTCTGTCCTTCTGAAGTCAGTAAAAAGAGTACCCCGCTCACAGGGGTGGGTTGTGTAGCCTGTATAAATAAATTGGCTACCCTAGAATGCAGACTTTGGTCATTTTAGGCTCATTGGAGTTGTCTTCAGTTAATACATTATGGACTTCTTCTGCACTTATTAGGTGAAAGTATAAGTCTCATTGCATCTGTGTTAAAGAGTTTTCTTAAACACCTAGGAGGCCAGGAGATGTTTTTAAGAAGTCATCAGGGAAATGCCTTTTCCATGGAGACCATGGGTATGACAACAAAATCAACAGCATGCAGGTAGGGATGGACCACAGTTTTACCACAGTAGCTTGCTTTACAGCTGCTGTTTGTGACAGTAACTTGCTTTGCAGCTGCTGAATTATTTATTTTTTTTCTGCTAACTGTGGATAACTAAATCACACTCCTCCCTCCCTCCTTCTCTCTTTCCCTCTTGTTTGCTCTCTCCCCCCTCTCTCGTTTGATCTCACCCTCGTTCTCCCTGAGTCTCAACTTTTTTTAATACACTGAACAAGGATGATCCCTGTCCATTCTATTTAAGCAGGCTGACTCCATTCAAAATGCCAGCTGCAGTGCTGCATTGATGGATGCATGCAGCTTTATCAATGGACCTTAAAAATAAGAATATTTTTAAAAGAGGACCCAGGTAGTGCTGAAAAACGGGAAATAAGTAGATAAGAAGCAGCTTTTCGGGTCCTCACCTTTGTTGGATTTATTTAAAAAGGTGCCTCTTAACTGACACACACAAAAAGAGACACCCCCCAGTGGTGTTTCCAGGAAAATGCACTTCAGGGGGCATGGTTGAGTTTTTTTTCTTCTTCAGAAAAGCTGGCTGATCTTAAGGGCATGATTTTTAGAGGTGGCTTTTCTTAAAGTAAAAGGCGGCTTTTAGCTGTCGTGGGATAGTGCTCTAGGATTGTGTGTGTGTGTGTGTGTGTGTGTGTGTGTGTGTTGTGTCGTTACAGTCGTGACCGACCCTTCGTGACCCCATGTCCACGGAGTTTTCTTGGCAGGAATACTGGAGTGGCTTGCCAGTTCCTACCCCAGGCGCCTACAGCACCCGGTATTCCCTGGTGGTCTCCCATCCAAGTACTAACCAGGGCCAACCCTGCTTAGCTTCTGAAATCAGGCGGGATCAGATGTGCTTAGGGCATCAAGGCAGCATAGGATGCTTTTAGGGGTGGCTAATTGCAAATTCAGAGCACCGCCAAAGGTAAAGGTGCTGTCATTAGGGGGCACTAGCTTAATATGCAGTCATCTGGAGAAAATTCTCAATCAGTGGCCTCTGCAAACAGGCCGATTCTTGAGAGGCATCTATTTAACTTTCAAATATACATACACTTTCAAAAAGTTCCCCTTGTTTCTCTACTTCCCATTTCTAATTGTTTGTCTCTTTTCTGTGTTATCTTACATACCTATTTCTCTATCAGACAAGCCCGTGTTCTGAAGGAAGTATGTGTATTTATTATTTATTTATTTATTTATTTATTTATGAGCTGCTGTCTAATTTGAGACTTTTCATCTGATATTTGCCATATGCTTTAAAGCTAATTCCTTCATGATGATTCGTATCTGGTCTGGGCAAGATGTGTAGTCCCAGAATGTGCACAGAAGAAGGGAATACACCATTTCTGAGTATTATTTATCTAGAAAATCCTGGAAAGGATTGATATAAGTTGGAATCTACTTGACAGCATGGAATTATTCTTTCTATTCTTTAAAAAGGCTTGATTCTGTCCCAGTAATACAAAAAGTATGTTGAACTGTATTTAGTGAGAAAGTGCTGCAGAATGCAGCCAGTGCTAATAATAAATAATACAGTTTATTTTCTTTTCACAATTAGACAGTCTTTATAGGCTATGGACCTTCATTTAAGCACAAGGCAAAAGTACCTCCATTTGAGAATATTGAACTTTACAATGTTATGTGTGGTAAGTACCTTCACTTTAACGATACAGTAATTGTCTTAGCCTCTCTACAATAAATGCTTGAATATTGCTCAGATACGGAAGATACATAGGAAGGCTCGTGTGATAGCTGTTTGTAAACCAGGCAAGCCACCTGAAGACCCCCAAAGCTGTAAGCCCATATCCCTTTTCAGCCACCTATACAAGATATTCAAAAGCCTAATTCTGAACTGACCCACTGCAGTAGTAGTTTATACTGCAGCAAGTTGATTTAAGATTTGGCAAAGACGGCACAGATCAAATTCTGAATTTAATACAGCACATAGAGGATTTATTTATTTATTTATTTACTAAGCTTATATACCGCCCGTCTTCCTGAGAGGAACTCTGGGCGGTTTACAACAAGGGGACAACAAAACAACAGATTAAAATAACAGCAAATTAACTAACTAGCTAAATAATAAAACAATAAAACAATATAAAACAAAACAGAACAGAACAATAAGGACCAAGGATGCAGATGGCGGGAAGAAAAAAAAAGAAAAAAAAAGACTTTGTTAGAGTCACCCAAATGCCTCCCGGAAGAGGAGTTTTCAGTGCCTTCCAGAAGGCAGGCAGGGACTCTGCTAGGCGCACTTCTGCTGGGAGATGATTCCACAGGGTCGGGCCAGCCACAGAGAAGGCTCGGGTACGGGTGGAAGTTCTCCGAGTCTCCCTGGGCGTGGCCACACGCAGCATGTGTGCCCGCAACAAGTAGTTGACCGCTTCGAACTAGGCCATGGAGGGTTTTTAAATCAAAACCAGGAAGGCAACCAATGCAAGCGAGCCAGAACCGGGGTGATGTGCTCCAGACGCACACCCGCCACCAATTAATAAAGGGCAACCCCATGTAGAGAGCGTTACAGTTTCGAGATCACCAGTGCTTGCACCACAGTTCTGAGGGAATCCCCATCCAGGTAGACAATCTGGGCGATTCGGCGAAGGTGGAAAAAGGCAGCCCTGGACAGGCGGACACCTGGGCCTCCATGGTGACCGGGTTCGGATGGAGTCCGATGGCCTGAGGGAAACGCCCTCTAAGGTGGGAAACGGGCCACCGTAGCTGGGTGGGGAAGCCCCAAAGAACATAACCTCGGTCTTATCGGGGTTAAGTTTGAGCCTGTTGGCCCTGGTTCATTCCATGACCGCGCCCAGGCACTGATCGAGGGTTCGGACAGCCTCATCTGCAGCGGTGGAAAAGGAGACATAGAGCTGCATGTCATCAGCGTACTGGTGACATCAGACTCCATGTCTCCTAATGACCTCAGCCAGCGGCCTAATGTAGATGTTGAACAGCATGGGAGAGACAGTATCCAAGGGGCCGACAACTCACCCCCATGCTGAACCTCTGGGGACGGCCTCCGAGGAAGGACTGGAACCAACTGTGAAATGCCCGATCCCAACCTCAGAGAATCCAGCAGGATTGACGGTATCAAGGCCGCTGACAGATCCAGGAGGACCAACAGGGAGGAGCACCCCCTGTCGGCCCCCCGGAGGAGGTCATCTTGCAGAGCGACCAAGACTGTCTCAGTCCCCCGACCCGGCCTGAACCCAGACTGGAATGGATCCAGGATGTGTTCGCCCTCCCTAAACGGCTTGGGACCTAGATACCTGAAGGACCGCCTCCTTCCATATGAACCTACCCGGCAATTAAGATGTAGCCAGGGGGCCCTCTGAAAGAGCCATCCCTCAAGGAGGTGAGAGGGATGGCTTGTAGACATAGGGCCCAGCTGCCCCCAAGTTATGGAATGCCCTCCCAAGTGAGCCACCTGCCAACAATGACATTTCGGCACCAGGTAAAAACCTTCCTGTTCCAGAAGTTTTTTAATTGATACAACATAGACTGGGGTCCTTTGATGGCAATTTTAGTGATGATTTTAGTATAAGGTTTTACTGTTGTTTTAATTATTTATTGATATTTGATATCTTAACTGTTTTAATTCCTTGTTGTAAGCTGCCCAGAGACCTTGGGTAGTGGGCGGCATATAAGCTGTAAAAATAATAATAATAAAAAATAAAATAATAATAATGATTGAAGCCGGATCGTGGCCACCCTCTCGATCACCTTGCCCATAAAGGGAACATTAGCGATCGGGCGGTAGTTGGTTAGGTCGCCTGATGCTAAGCTGGATTTCTTCAGAATGGGCTTTACCACAGTCTCTCCTACAGGCGAAAGGGAAAAATCCCTTCCCTGAAGGAGGCTGTGGCGATGATAGACGCCCATTCAGACATGTTCCCACCAACTGGGAACATGTCCAAGTTGAAGGAAATCACAAGTGTAGTCTTCATAGATAACCACGCAGCCCTGCAGAAGAAAGTCCAGCACATTACAAAGAGTTTTAAATTTACGAAAAGTATACGTTGCCTATTGGAAAACCATAGGTTCTGTCAACTTCCAGGGACAACATAGTCAACTGAGAAATCCAAGAAATTGACTCATGCTTGGCAGCATGCTAGCCTCTACACTCTTTAACATATATACCAGACCTGCACAACAGGTAGACCGAGGACTACCAGTAGCCCACAAAGGGTTCAAAAGTAGCCTGCTGACCATCAACACAAAAGTGAGGGGATAAGTTCTCCACCCCTCCCTCCCCCATCCCAAGGGCCACCACTGCCCCAGCAAAGTTCTGGGTCTGCCAGCCCACTGTCACAGCTGAGCGGGGCAATTCAAGGGTCATGGTGCATTGAAATCTGTTCCCTCCAAAATGGATTAAATGGTTTTCAATGCATTCCTATGGGAAACCATTGCTCTACATACATTTTTTTTTTAACTTATGAGCATGTGCTTGGAATGGATAAAGTTCGTAAGTAGAGGTTTTAGTGTAGTAGCCCTCAGGCATTTTGGGCTGGAAAAAGTAGACCTCGGCCTGTTCAAAGTTGAACAGCCCTGATATATACCAATGATCAACCCTTGCCAGAAGCAACTAGGAGTTTTCTGTATGCTGATGACCCGGCAATTGCTGCATAGAGTGCAACCACTAAGGCTGTTGAGAAAAAAATTGCACAAGGCTCTGAATCTAGTGACTGTGTAATACAGATGTGACTAGTTGAACCCAAAGTGCCTTAAAATTCAACTCTGCAGGTGACATGGAATGGTGTCAGGCTAGAACACCGTGCTACCCCCAAATACTTGGGATAATGGGAGTTAACACATACTTTCAAGAATCACTGTTTTAATGCCAAACAGAAAGTTTTTTCTAGGAAAAACATGCTGAGGAAAATAACGGGTACAAGATGGGTTGCCCAGTCACACACATTAGGAACGTCTGCCCTATCTCTATGTTACTCAGTAGGAGATTAGGTGAGCCCAGTTCAGTAGAGATCACAACACACAAAGCAGGTGGATAGGGCCTTAAATGAAACAGTGTGAATGGTCACAGGGTGCTTAAACCGACCCCAATGCTGAAGGTGTATTGGGTAGCTGGCATTCTTCCACCAAAATTCCAATGAGAAATTGCTACACAAAATGGCTGGCCCCTATGCTGTCAGTTTAAAAAAATAATAATTCTCAAGACATGGCTATACAGAAAGGTTTTCCCCTGGTTATTAATTCATCCTTTCTTGATTTGCTGATCTTTAATCCTTCCTTTCTCTTTTAGTTATCCCTCTGTTCTTTGAATGATTTTTATGATGTTCTTGTTGATTTAGTTATGCTTATTTTCCTTATTAGCTGCATTTTTACATTGCGTTTTGTTTGTTAAATTATTTGTTTGTTAAATTATTTGTTGCTAGATGGTGGTGGTGGTGGTGGTGGTGGTGGTGGTGGTGGTGGTGGTGTGTGTGTGTGTGTGTGTGTGTGTGTGTGTGTGTGTGTGTGTGTGTGTCGTGTCGTGTCGTGTCGTGTTGTTACAGTCGTGACTGACTCTTCGTGACTCCATGTTCATGGAGTTTTCTTGGCAGGAATACTGGAGTAGTTTTCCAGTTCTACTCCAGGCGCCTACAGCACCTGGTATTCTCTGGTGGTCTCCCATCCAAGTACTAACCAGGGCCGACCCTGCTTAGCTTCCGAAATCAGGAGAGATTGGATGTGCTTAGGGCAGTGATGGTGATGGTGAACCTTTTAGAGACCAGGTGCCCAAACTGCAATTCAAAAACCCACTAATTTTTCGCAAAGTGCTAATATAGCAATTCAACCTGAATACAGGTAGCTGTGAAGAGGCAATGTAGAGTGCCCACAGACATAGGCAGCATTAGATGGTGTGGAATAGAAGTCTAATACATACATACATACATACATACATACATACATACATACATACATACATACATACATACATGCATGCATGCATACATACATACATACATACATACATACATACATACATACATACATAAAAATAAATAAATAAATAAATAAATAAATAAATAAATAAATAAATAAGTGGGTCAAAATGATATCCTCAGAAACATACATGTTATTTGTCATCAACCACCAAAGCCGAGACTGAAATCAAGGTCTCATTTCTTCAAAACCTCCCCTCCCCCCACTCCCTGTAATCAGCCCCCAAAGACTTCCCTACAACTATGGAAAGTGAGCAAGGAATGAGTGGATAACTGGGCAGAACCACATAACTGTCCACTGCCTGGCCAAGAACAACCTTGGCCCATATGAAAAGCATTAAGCAGATTGCACGCCGAGGTTGGAAGATCAAAGGATAATCTGAGAAAATGGAGCTTCCCTTTAGAAGATGCCTTGTAAGAATGTGGAGAAGAACAAACCATCTCACACACGTTACACTGCCTAAGAGGAAGACCTGATTGAAGTTTATAAAATCATACATGGTGCAGACAAAGTAGATAAGGAAAAACTGTTTTCCCTGTCACACAACACTAGCTCTAGGGTGCACTCCATGAAACTTTTGGGTGCTAGATCTCAAACAAATAAGATAAAGTACTTTTTCACCCAGAGGATCAATGGTCTGTGGAACTCCCTGCCAGAAGAAGTGGTGGCAGTTGTCAGCCCTGAAAGAGGAAACCATTTTGAAGCCTTATAATTCAGGGAATAGAAACAAGAACAATATAAAATTCTAGTGGCCAAATAAAACTGGATCGAACAGAAACAAAAAACAAGCCCCGCTGGACCAAGAATTCCAGAGCTGAGGTGTCCTATCTGCAAATGTTTCTCTCCTCTTTGCTATCCTCCTATTGCCAGAAGCACCTGGAGATGAACACCCACAAATCATAATGAAAAACAAGGGTATGGAAGCATGTATTACCTAGCTTCTAGTCCATTCATTCATTATATCAGTGAATCAAACTTAGGATGAAAAAAAAATGCCTTTCGGTTTTACTGCTTTGGAAAATAGAGCAGGAAACTAGAGTTTAAAATTTGAAGTGAAATGTGCTGTATTTACAACTGCTTGTTGTCCGTTTTACATCCTCTCCAGATTTACTTGGATTAAAGCCAGCCCCTAATAATGGGACTCATGGAAGTTTAAATCACCTACTGCGTAGCAGTACATATAAACCAGTCATGCCAGATGAAGTGGCCAGGCCACTCTATCCTGTAGCTACAACACCTTCATCGGACTATGATCTGGGGTGCACATGCGATGACAAGGTAAATTTATGGTATTTGAAAGATTGCTGGGCAATTATACATTAGAGGTTTCTAGAAATAGGATAATTTCTTCACTGTAAGAAGCTCTAAGTCATAGTTCTCAATCTATGGATCCCCAGATGTTCCTGGACTGCAACTCCCAGAAATCTTGGCCAGCTCAGCTAGTGATGAAGACTTCTGGGAGTTGCAGTCCAGGACCATCTGGGGACCCACAGGTTGAGAACCACTTTTCTAGAGCAACTGCCAAGAAACAGTTTATTTGCACCGTAAGAGAGATCCGGGGGCAAAGATAATTCTGGGAATCCCTTTTGATCTGACATATTTGGAAAAGTCTGCCATATGTTTTTCGAGAAACTAGCACAATGTAGCATTCACTAATTAGGAAATATTTTCAATAATCCCTTTGAAAGGGTCCATTTTGATTTGCTAAATTGGAAATAAGAGGATGTTCTCTGTTTTAATGCTGATCTTGTATGTTTTTTTTGTTTTTAAAAACAGAATAGATTGGATGAACTCAATCGACGTCTTCATGTCAAAGGAACAGAAGGTAAGTTCATGATACTAAGGTTAGTAATTAAGCCCAATAATTAGACAGTAATGTTTTTGCTGTCTGTCTGTCTGTCTGTCTCCTTTCTCCCTTGTTCTCTGATGAATATGTGTGACTGTGTGAGAGAGGGACAATACACAAGTATTAGATTAATACACACACACACACACACACACACACACACACACACACACACACACAAATCTGAAACTTTCGTACATCTGTTCAGCAATTTGTTATTCCTGCCATTGTAAAAGATTGGGTTCATACAGTGAAAGGGTCATGAGATGAAGTAGCTCAACTCTGGACAATTAAAATATGAAAAAGATAATCTATTTAGAGATTGTTAGTAATGCAAATGTATTTCATCAAATGAATTGTGTGAGCCTTTTAAGCAATGATCATCAAGTAGTGCTTTCCCCCTCTTATTTCCTTTTTTACATAAATAGAATTGTAACTGGTTTCAAGGCCCCCCTTGAACAGCCACTTAGAAGCTGGCAGATAGAACAGCCTGCTGGGAGAAGGCCCCTTTCTGAAAGAGGCCATTTCCTTATGAGATCAGAGCAGTCTCTCTATGAAGAGGTTTTTCATGGCCTGGTATGATGTTGTCTAGTGCACGATCATCTGGCGGTCAAACAAAATGAAAAGGATGACTTGTCCTCATAAACTAGAAGCATGTTCGTGTTTCGGAAGTATGATTCTGTGTGAACATCCTGCCTTGAGGCATCCAAATTGCAAGGGAAGTCCGTGTTTGCCTGTCGCAAAACAAAGCAATGAGATTATGTTTAGCCAATGAAAAATCCAAGTGGGGGTTGTGATCCAAACAAGTAGTTTTAGTGTTAAGGTCCTTAACAAGTGTACACACACACACACACACACACACACACACACACACACACACACACACACACACACACACACACACACACACACACACACACACACACACACTTATTTATTTCAATGTGTATGTGTCTAATTGCTTTGCTCTATGTCTTTTCTTTTTTTCATTTGCAGATAAACATCTCCTTTATGGCCGTCCTGCTGTTCTTTATCGTACGAAATACAGTATCTTGCACCACCATGACTTTGAAAGTGGCTACAGTGAAACATTCCTGATGCCTCTTTGGACATCCTATACAGTTTCAAAGCAGGTGCACTAAGTTTGTCTGAAAATCTTGTGAGGGTGGGAGGACAGAGAAGATGTGGAATAATGTTAGCAAAGTGACTCAGAAAAAAAAATGAGACAAAATACATCAATTTACATCTCATATCTTAATAACTGGTAAAGACTCCCCATAAGGCAATAGAGAACACACTGGAATGCCTCTCAGCCCTTTGTATATAAAGAGGGAAAGGGAGTATTGATTTTATGTCTTCAAGGGTGAAACCTGATATCCCACCTCAAGCTGTTCATGTTTGCAGTCTCCTTTGTGAATTTTTACTTAGTTTCAAATCCTGTGGCTTCAGTATACAGTATTCACTAGCCATGATGCTTTAAGGCCTTTTTTGTTTGTCCCCAAATTCCAAAATCTGAAGTACCCACTCTGATTAAAAAGTCTTGGTGGACTCAATTTGTGTCTGAAATATACTCCAGAGGTCCAGTGCTCAACTCTTATTTTAATCCATGGACCACATGTCTCCATTCCACCACCCCCTTAATAATTCTTTCCTCAGATAAATGACAGAACATCTTGAGTCTCACAGCAGGAGCACTGTTTGTTTACAGTGTTCTGTTTGCAATTTGGGGAGGTTTTTGCTATTGCCAAGTCATAAAGACACAGCTTCCAAGAGAGCAAATTGTCATTCAAGAGAGATTTCTTTAGCACAGTTAATTTGCATCGAACTATCTCTGTTGGTGGTGTATTCTTGAATGATACAAAAATGGAGGTCACACCCTATCCTGAACAGCTTTAAGCTTGCAGTTTGAGAAAGGGAAGAACGAGGCAAGGGAGGGAAGTATAAAGATAACTGGAAAAATAAATATTTGACTTGCAGATGCAGTGCTGATCTAAGAGTATGCTTACATTTCGGAGAGTTTGTGAAGGTTCACTTTTTTAGATTTCAGCTCCAGAAATCTCCCAGGCGACACAGTCTCCATAGTTGAAAAAATCCTGAGAGAAATCCCAAAAAGGAACATTTTCAATATCTGAGTCTCCTTGCAGCAGGATGTGGTGATGGCATTTGGCCTAGATGCCTTTAAAAGTGGATTGGACCAATTTTTGAAGGAATAGTCCATCACAGGTTACAAGCCACGATAGGAATATGTGCTATCTCCAGGCTTAAAAGGAGAATACCATATAATGCCAGATGCAGGAGAGAGGTATCAGGAGATAGGTGTTTAGTTGTCTCATGTCTTCCCAGAGGCATCTGGTGTGGCCACTGTGAGGTACAGGAAGTTGGACTAGATCGGTGGTCCCCAACCCCCGGGCCGCGGACCGGTGCCGGTCCGTGGACCGGTTGGCACCGGGCCGCCTGGGGAGGCCGGGGAGGCTCCTCCCCTTTTCCTCCGCCGCCCTCCTCCTCCTCCTCTTCTCTCCCGCGGGCAGCCGGAGGAGAAGTCGCCGCCGCCGGGCACGGCGCACGGGCAGGGTGGGGAGGAGCCCGGGGCTCCTGGGCAGGCGGGCCCCGCCTCCTCCTCCTGTCGGCGGCTGCGGCGGCCACGGCAGCCACCCGGGTTCGGCCGCGACCGGCTCGGCGGTCCCGGTGGCGCCCTCGGGCCGGAGACGCCACCCCCCACCGGCCTCCCTCCCCTCCCCCCTCCCGCTCGCCCGCCCGAAGGCCGCAGCCGGAGGCAAGCGGCGGCGCAGAGGTGCCCCACCAGGAGCCCCGGGCTCCCCGCCCGTGCGTGCGGGGGAGCCACGCCCGACGCCCCAGCCGGCAAGCGCCACCGCCGCTGCCGCCGCCGCGCAGCCGCCGCGACCCGCCTCGGTTGGGGCACCTCGGCGCCGCCGCTTGCCTCCGGCCGCCGACAGGAGGAGGAGGCGGGGCCCGCCCGCCCAGGAGCCCGGGCCCCCCGCCCCCGCGCGCGTGGGGGGAGCGCACGCCGACGCCCCAGCCGGCAAGCGCGCGCCGCCACCGCCGCCGCCGCTCCCGTGGCCCCCAAGGTACACACGCCAAGCCCCCTGCACCTCCTCCCCCCTCCTCCCTCCCCCATCCCCCACCCCACCCCCTCCCCTCCCCTGACCCCCCACCCCCATCTCCCCCTCCCCACCCCCCACCCCGGGCCACGGGAAAATAATCAAACAAATACCGGTCCGTGGAGACAAAAAGGTTGGGGAGCACTGGACTAGATGGTCCCTTAGCCTGATCCAGCAGAGTTCTTCTTATTTTCTTACATTCTCATGAGCATAATATTCAGAAACACACAAGCACCTCATCAGTTCTTTGTACCTTGGCCTTGAGAGCAGGATTAAAAAAACAAACCAGGTTGAGACAGCAGCAGGTGTCACCAGATATATTGCTACCCCCACCTTAGTAATGGAGGTAACATGTAGTTCAGCTCTAAGCCTGATAAAAGGTGGAAGTAAAGAATTCATTTGCAAGTAATTATGACTCAGAATGTTGCAATGCCAATTTATAGGCATACTCCAGTAACTCAGTTTTGCAACAGAATTCAAAATGCTTATTTGCTATATCTTGCAAATGAAAACATTCATTTTGCTGTCTGCAAACATTTCTTGCAATCTATTATCTATTTCTTCCTTCTTCATTTCACAGAAAGTAGTTTGTCTGAGAAACCGGACACATCTGTGACTGATTTTTAGTTTCTTGAGGTTCATCTTTTTTATTTAGTCTTTCTTAGATCTCCTGCTAATGGTTCACAAAAAAAAGATTAAGCTCTCACGGAGACATTTACATTCTCTTAGGTGATGCATGTGGGTTGTTGTTTACCTTAAGAACAAAGGAAGAGTCTTTTATTTCTTCTTTCGATGCAGGCCGAGGTGTCTGGTGTCCCAGAACAGCTGGTTAACTGTGTAAGGCCTGACCTCCGTGTTTCTCCAAGCAACAGTCAGAGTTGTACGGCCTACAGAGTGGACCGGCAAATGTCCTATGGATTCCTTTTCCCACCACGTAAGCTTAACAAGAATGTGCAACACAAGTGTGACTGGATTTTTAGTTCCTTGATGAAAAGGTTCATCTTTTTATTTAGTCTTTCTTATTGGCTAATGTGACGTACATTAGCCAAATTCACTGGTACACAGACAGTTTGGAGGCATGAGCTGCAATGCAGTGTAAGGCATGTGAGCAGAACAGAAAGAGAATTGGCTTTTTGTTTATTTTGAACCAATTCAGCTACAATCCTCCTCCCCATCCCACAGCTCTACCCCAGTCTTTTCTGGCTTATATGAGTGCCTGTTGATCTAAGGGTGGTCTGCTATCCTTCCATTCCTGGTCATTCTTTAAGACAAATGGCCCTGTTAGTTTTCCATCAAGAGATGCTTACCTTTCTGCCTCTGACGGCATAGCCCCTCCCTGCAAGGGAGGCTGAGCCTTTCCAAGTAGCACTGTGTCAACATCATCAACAACAAAAGACTTCAAACTGCTGGGAAATGCATGTTATGCTTCTGCATAAAGGGGGGTGGTGAATGGGGCTATTCAACACTGGTTAGGCTTTATCTTGAACCCTGTGATCAAGGAAGATGCTGACAAATTGGAACAAGTTCAGAGAAGGGCCACAAGGATCAGCAGGGGGCTGGGAACCAAGCCCTGTGAGGAAAGACTGAAAGAACTGGGGGCACGTCCAAACGTCGGCCCTCCAGATGTTTTAGACCACAACTCCCACAGTCCTTTGTCATTGGCAATGCAGGCTTGGAATTCTGGGAGTTGTGGTCCAAAACATCAGGAGGGCCAAAGTTTGGACTAGAAAAGAAGGCTGAGAGGCCATATGCTGGTACTTCTCAGAGATTTGAAGGCTGCCATAGAGAGAAGGGGCAGGATCTGTTCTCGATCATCCCAGAGTGCGGGATGCACAACAATGGGTTCAAGTTGCGAGATCCCAGCTTTTTGCTGAATATCAGAGCAGTCGAGCAATGGAACCTATTACCTTGAGAGGTGGGGAGTGGTCCAGCACTGGAGGCGTTCAAGAGAAATGTGGGCAACCACTTGGCGGGTTATCCTTTGATTTGTATCCCTCTGTCCAGCAGGGGGTTCGACTTGATGGCCTTGTAGGTTCCTTACAATTTTATGATTCTATGGTTCTAAGGGACAAGGTGCAAGAAGGATGATTTGGAAATGTGTTGTTGACTCTTGCAAGGGGATAGCTTATTATCTTATTGGTTTGGATGGCTACAGCAATTTCATCACTGGAGGTCTGACAGGATTTATAAAAAGCACACCAATTAAATCCAGTGCTTCTCCCTGTGTGGCTACACTCTTCGGTTATTGCCTTCACATGGATGCTCACGTAAATGTTTTCGAGTAAACACATCAATGTCTTCTCTTTTCTATTTTCAGAACTCAGTTCCTCGGCGGAAGCGAAATATGATGCTTTTCTGATAACAAATATAGTTCCAATGTATCCTGCCTTCAAAAGTAAGCACCTTCTTTTTAAGGATATGCTTTAGCAAAACACGGCTTCTTGTTCACCAGTATTTGTAAGAAGAATGCAAAGCAAATCCCTGCCAGGATGCCCCCATGCCTTGCCACCTCTTTCTCCCAGAGTCTTGTGTGGTGTTCTTGGTTTGCCACAGGTATGGAGAACATAGACAGTTACTTCACGTCTTTCCTTGTTCCGTGACTAGTTTTATACCATGACAGCATTGGTCACGATCATGTGTTTTGTTCTTGTTTAGTCCCTGTTTCCATTTTCTCACGGTCGTGATAACTTGTCTCTTGACAACTGTTACTTCACGGTCTTGTTCCATGACAAATTCTGATTTTGTCTTGCTTTCTTAAATCTTTTTTAAAATATCATAAAAATAAAACTTTTTTGATATTTCAATTTACTGGTCTTCCGGGATTTACATGTCAGTGATACAAAATTTTCAGTAATTTGTTTAATAAACATTTGCGCTGCATGGTGTTTCCTGTAGGGAAACTAATGTCGAATGCTGCTTCAGCCGCTGACCACCAGGTGGACACTGGTTGTTGCGTGACAGTTGTTACCACATGGTCCCTTGTCTCAGAACAGGAACCAGGAACAAACCGTGACAAGAGAATACCCCACTCCAGCGCCAGAGACAGTATTGTCACGCTCTGATCCTGCTCCAGGGGCGTGGTTGAGACAAATTTCAACTGTTGCGGACGTAAGATTTTTTTGTACTGGCCCAAAGCGCAACACTTACAGAGACAAAACGGATGTGAAGTAACCGCCATAGTCCCTCTTGATTTTGTACACAATGTTTATTTATATTTATTTTATTTATGTTGAATATTTTTACCTTGCCTTTCTCCTTGGGAAAGGACCCAAGACAGCTTACAACAATATACAGCCCAGAACATCTAAGATACAGTATATTCAAGTTTAAGAACGGAATTAGAAGAGGCATCTTACAACAATTAAAAGGCAACACTAAAGCCAAAAAGAGCATAAGAACATAAGAACATAAGAAGAGCCATGCTAGATCAGGCCAAAGGCCCATCTAGTCCAGCTTCCTGTATCTCACAGCGGCTCCACCAGATGCGTTCGGGAGCGCATGAGACTAGATATCTGTCTCCTGATACCACTCCCCTGCATCTGGCCCTTGAAGTACCCTGGTTTAAAGCCTAGAGATTACACATCTCCCTCATGGTTTGTAACCTGTGATGGACCTTTCCTCCAGGAATCTGTCCAATCCCCTTTTGAAGGCATCCAGGCCAGATGCCATCACCAAATCCTGTGGCAGGGAGTTCCATAGACTTACAACGCGCTGGGTGAAAAAATATTTTCTTTTGTCAGTTCTTACTCTCCCAGCCCTCAATTTGAGTGTATGTCCCCTTGTTCTGGCATTTTGGGAGAGAGAGAAGAGCTTCCCTCTATCCACTTTACTCATACCCTGCATTATTTTGTATGTCTCAATCATATCCCCCCTCAAGCGCCTTTTTTCCAGACTAAAGAGGCCGAAATGTTTTAGCCTTTCTTCATAAGGGAGGTGCCCCAGCCCAGTAATCATTTTAGTCGCTCTCTTCTGCACCTTTTCCAGTTCCACTATGTCTTTCTTGAGATGCGGTGACCAGAATTGTAGACAATACTCCAGGTGGGGCCTTACTATTGTTTTGTATAAAGGCATTATAATGTTGGCTGTTTTATTTTCAATCCCCTTTTTGATAATCCCTAGCATGGAATTGGCCTTCTTCACCGCTGCCACACATTGGGGAGACACCTTCATGGAGCTGTCCACCAACACACCAAGATCTCTTTCCTGATCCATCACGGATAACTCAGAGCCCATGAGTTGATAGATGAAGTTTGGATTTTTTGCCCCAATATGCATTACTTTACATTTTCCTACATTGAAACCCATTTGCCATTTCACAGCCCATTCCCCCAGTTTGGAGAGATCCTTCTGGAGCTCTTCACAATCTTCTCTGGTTTTTACCACATGGAAAAGTTTTGTGTCATCGGCAAACTTGGCCACCTCACTGTTTATCCCTGTCTCCAGGTCATTTATGAACAGATTGAAAAGCACCGGTCCCAGGACAGAGCCCTGGGGCACACTGCTTTTCACCTCTCTCCATTGTGAAAATTTCCCATTGACACCCACTCTTTGTTTCCGGGATCTCAACCAGTTCTCAATCCATAAGAGGACCTGCCCTCTTATCCCCTGACTGTGCAATTTTCTCAGCAGCCTTTGGTGAGGGACTGTGTCAAAAGCCTTTTGAAAATCCAGATAGACTATATCCACTGGTTCACCTAAATCCATGTGCCTGTTGACCTTTTCAAAAAATTCTAAAAGGCGATTTACCCTTACAGAAGCCATGCTGATTTTCTCTCAGCAAGGTTTGTTCTTTTATGTGTTTTAAGATTTTCTCTTGGATGAGGCTTTCCACCATCTTCCCTGGGACAGATGTAAGGCTAACTGGCCTGTAGTTTCCTGGGTCCCCCCTCCTTCCTTTTTTAAAAATTGGTGTGACATCTGCTACCCTCCAGTCCTCTGGCACTGTGGCCGTTTTAAGAGACAAGTTGCATATAACCGTTAAGAGATCTGCAATTTCGTTTCTCAGTTCCCTGATAACCCTTGGGTGGATGCCATCTGGGCCCGGTGACTTGTTAATCCTCAATTTATCAATTAGTCCTAAAACCTCCTCTCTTTTAACCTGTATTTGATTTAATTCTTTAGTCAAGAGGGACGGCTCAGGCAGCGGAATCCGCTCAAGGTCCTCTGTCGTGAAGACAGACGCAAAGAACTCATTCAGTTTCTCTGCAATGTCCAAGTCCTCCTTAACCTCCCCTTTTCCTCCCTCACCATCCAGAGGGCCAACTGGTTCTCTGGCAGGTTTTCTACTTCTAACATATTTAAAGAAGCTTTTATTATTACCCTTTATATTGCTAGCCATGCGTTCCTCAAAATCTTTCTTTGCCTCCCTTATCATCTTCTTACATTTCTTTTGCCAGAGTTTGTTTGTTTATTTATTTATTTATTTATTTATTTATTTATTTATTTATTTATTTATTTATTCATTTATTCATTTATTCAACTTATATGCCGCCCACTACCCAAAGGTCTCTGGGCGGCTTACAATCAAAGAATTAAAACAATTTAAAATAGTTATAAATAAAATATCAATAAATCATCAAACAGTAATAAAAACCTTCTTTAAAATCATCATCCTAAAATTGTCATCAGCGGACCCACAATCTATATTGTATCACTTAAAAACCTTCTGGAACAGGAAGGTTTTTACCTGGCGCCAAAATGTAATCAGTGTTGGCGCCAGGCGGATCTCAATAGGGAGGGCATTCCATAACTTGGGAGCAGCTGCCGAGAAGGCCCTTTGTCTACAAGCCATCCCTCTCACCTCCTTGAGGGATGGCTCTTTTAAAAGCCCCCCCTGGCTCGATCTTAATCACCGGGTAGGTTCGTATGGAAGGAGGCGGTCCTTCAGGTATCTAGGTCCTAAGTCGTTTAGGGCTTTATATGTGAAAACAAGCACTTTGAATTGGGCTTGGACAGCAACTGGTAACCAATGCAGGTTACACAGAATCGGCGTGATGTGATCCCTGGTATCAACGATTCTGAACCAGTTGCAATCTCGGATCTTCTTCAAAGGCAGCCCCCGTAGAGTGCATTGCAGTACGGGATGTTACCAGTGCATGCATAACTGTTGAGGCTCTTCTCTAGGTAAGGGCGAAGCTGGTATATTTTCCGCAGCTGAAGGAAGGCACCCTGGCCACCGAGTCCACCTGGGCTTCCAGAGTTAGACCGGGGTCCAGGAGCACCCCAAGCTGCGGACCCTGTCCGTTAGGGGAGTGCAACCCCATCCAGGACAGGAAGATGGCCCTCTAACCTGTCCGGCAAAGCACCCATTAACAGCACTTCCGTCTTGTCTGGATTGAGTTTCAATTTGTTAACCCTCATCCAGTCCATTATCTGGCCCAGACACGAGTTCAGCACAGAAACCGCCTCACCTGGATTGGTGGAGAACGAGAGGTAGAGCTGAGTATCATCAGCATATTGCTGACTCCTCAGCCCAAACCTCCTGATGACCTCTCCCAGCGGTTCCATGTAAATGTTGAACAGCATGGGAGACAGTATAGAGCCCTGAGGAACCCCATGACATAAATGCCATGGGGCAGAGCAACTGTCCCCCAGCACCACCTTCTGGACACGGTCAGCCAGGAAGGATTGGAACCACAGCAAAGCAGTGCCTCCAACCCCCAACCTGGCCAGCCTATACAGAAGGACACCATGGTCGATGGTGTCGAAAGCCGCTGAGAGGTCCAGGAGTATCAACAGGGTTGCACTCCCCCTGTCTCTCTCCCGGCAGAGGTCATCATACAGGGCGACCAAGGCAGTCTCTGTACCAAAACCCGGCCTGAAACCAGATTGAAATGGATCCAGAAAATCCGTTTCATCCAGCAGTGCCTGGAGTTGCCTGGCCACCACCCACTCCAACACCTTGCCCAAATAAGGGAGGTTCGCTACTTTAGTTAACCACCAGCCCTGGGTCCAGGTTTGGTTTTTTTAGGAGTGGTCTAATCACCACCTCTTTCAAGGTGGTGGGGACCACTCCCTCTCTTAAGGATGCATTAACAACCTCCTGGACCCAGGTGCGACCCCCACCCCCGGCAGATCTTTCAATTAGCCAAGAAGGGCAAGGGTCGAGTGGCGTGGTGGTAGCACGGACAGATCCAAGCACCCTGTCCACATCCTCAGGTCTCAATAAGTGAAACTCATCCAATAAAACTGGACCTAAGCACGGTGCACTGGACACATCCCTTGATACTGTATCAATAGTGGAGTCCAGTTCACTGCGAATCTGAGCAATTTTTCCCTCAAAGTGAACAGCAAACTCATCACAGCGTGCCACCGAATGGTCCTGGGCCTCCACCCTATCTCCTGGCTGAAGTTTGTGTTCCTTTTTATTTTCCTCATTTGGGGAGGATTTCCATTTACAGAAAGACCTCTCCTTGTGCTTTAGAGCCTCTCTAACTCCACTCGTTAACCATGCTGGTGTCCTCTTGGACTTAAATGAGCTCTTCTTTCTTTGTGGTATGCACTTGTGCTGGGCCTCTATTATTGTTGTTTTAAAGAGGCTCCATGCACTCTGAAGAGATTGGATTCTTCTAACCTTCCCCTTCAATTTCTCTCTAACTAGTTTCCTCATCTGAGGGAAGTTTGCCCTTCGAAAATCAAGGGTTTTTATGTTTGATTTGGTTGACACTCTTCCTCCGACATGCATGGCAAAGGAAATTGCAGCATGGTCACTGTCCCCAGAGGCTCAGTGACATTCACATCCCTGACCAGGTCCTGAGTATCGCACAGTATTAGATCCAGAGTTGCCTGTTCTCGGGTGGGCTCCATGACAAGTTGCTCTAAGGCACATTCATTCAGCAAGTCGAGAAACCCAGTTTCTCTTTCTTGCCCGGAGCTCGCATTGGCCCAGTCAATGTGGGGAATAATTGAAGTCCCCCATGATTACTATCCTATCCCTCTTAGCCACCTCCATGATTTCTCTCCTCATTTCAAGGTCCCCCTCAAGTTTTTGATCTGGTGGACGATAGAATACACCAACTATCACATCACTCCTTGGACCTGGTAGTTTAACCCAAAGTGATTTTATGGTGGAGTCAGACCCTCTGTCCATCTCCATTCTGCTGGATTTTACCCCTTCTTTGACATAGATGGCCACTCCTCCTCCAACCCGCCCCTCTCTATCCCTTCTATAGAGTTTATAGCCTGGGATTGCTGTATCCCACTGGTTCTCCTCATTCCACCAGGTTTCTGTTATGGCTATTATATCAATGTTATCCCTAGCTGCGATATGTTCAAGTTCTCCCATCTTTGCTCAGAGGCTTCGAGCATTGGCGTAGAAGCACCTGTACAGTGGGTCCCGCAACAACAGCTGCTGCCTTGTTCTTTTTCCCCGACAGCTTTTATTTTCAGTAGACAAACTGTCACATTCCGTTGTTCTCCCAGTGCTAATACCTGCTATGTCTTCTCTATGTGATTCTCTACCCTCTCCAACCTCATTCCCCGAGGATGAGGTGTTCCGAACCGGATGCCACTCAGCTCCTGTTGGCTTTCCCCCAGTTATCAGTTTAAAAGCTGCTCTGCTGCCTTTTTGAGGTTGAGTGCCAGCAATCTGGTCCCATCATGATTCAAGTGCAACCCATCCCTCCTGAACAGGTTTGGCTTGTCCCAAAATGTTCTCCAGTTCCTGACAAATCTAAAGCCCTCCTCTCGACAACATCACCTCATCCACGCATTGAGGCTTCTGAATTCTGCCTGCCTGGTGGGTCCTGCACGAGGAACAGGTAGCACTTCTGAAAATGCTACCTTGGAAGCCCGGGACTTCAATCTTCTACCTAACAACCTGAATTTGGCTTCCAAGACTGACCGCTTGGCCTTCCCGACATCATTGGTACCAACGTGTACCATGACCACTGGCTCCTTCCCAGTTCTCTCTAACAAGCTATCTAGATTTCTCGTGATGTCTCTCGCATGCAGACAGTTAAAAGGAAAAAAAAAGAAAAATTCCACTATGAGGAATGGAAACTGACATGGAAAACACAGGTGTTCTTATGAGATCAGTCAAGGCAATCATGCATGGCAATACATCTAAAAGTCCCATAATAGGTAATGAGTCATTCAGGGAAAGCTTGCCTGAAGAGGAAGGTTTTTGCCTGCTTCTGGAAAGACAGAAGAGATGGGGCAGTCCTGGCCTCCAGTGGGAGGGAGTTCCAAAGTCTGGGAGCAGCAACAGAGAAGGCCCTCTCATGGGTTTCCACATGACGTATGTGTGAGGGTGGTGGGATGGAGAGAAGGGCCTCTCCCGATGACCTTAACACCCGAGCCGGTTCATACTGCAAGATTTGATCTTTGAGGTAGCTTGGTCCCAGGCCATTTTGTGCTTTGTAGGTTAAGGTCAGCACCTTGAATTGTACCCGATAGCTGGATCATGGTGATTGTAGTCCAACAATAGCTAGAGCTGTGACCCTTATTTATGTTATAATAAGCAAATAATATTAAATCATTAACACTTAAGGTGTTCTGTTAAATAATTTTGTGACTGTTGTTTTCTGTAAAAAGTGGATTTGACCATCTGTGAATTATGAAAGTTTTAAGCTCCTTAAAAAAATAAGTAGCGTACAACACATGGTGGAATCCATCTAGCTAGGATGATTTAAAAGTGTACTCTCAAGGTACCACCATTGTGCAAATGTGTGCCTGCTTGCACGCACGCAGTCATGCAGAAAACAAAACAAGAACCCATGTTGTTTTGCAGGAAGAGAACAATGGGATATCTATGAAATACCCATTGTAATGCCAGCTTCAGAGTGGCACTGTGTATTTCCTTTGTTTATGGCCTGACTTAACAGGAGAAAATGAAAGAACAAAACAGGAAAACTTTTCCCCCTCTAGGAAAAATAAAATACATTTACCAGAACCCTGTAATTTGTTTATCTTGGGTATTTTATTCCCCTTTGAAAGAGGAAAAAAATCTTCATTTTAATATCATGTTTATCTTAGAACACATACATGTAAATCTAGATACATTGATTATACCACATGACTCCAAAAGGACTATTTTTGTGCTACGGATTGTAATATTTAGTTTGAATAATCACAGTAGCATAATATGGTCAGACATTTCATTAGAATAGCAATAGAAATGACTAAATATTAGCCACATGGTTATGAAATATTTAGAGAAGTGTGGACTAATATCCAGTTCCTGATAACTGTTTATTTGAGACAGTGATGAAATACGATGCAGTATGCTTTCAAAGATATAGGGTATCCACCTTTTGTTGATTTTGATCTCCTAGCGAATCCTAATTCAAATGGAAGATTAGGCTGTAGAGAGCGTTGACTAATGCCTTTCAAATAGCCTAAGGCAGTGATGGTGAACCTTTGGCACTCTAGATGTTTTGGACCACAATTCTCACAGTCCTTTGTCATTGGCAATACAAGTTTGGAATTCCCGAAGTTGGGGGTCCAAAACATCTGGAGTACTGATGGTTCACCCCCACTGGCCTACGGAGTAGTACATTGTTTCTACTTAGAGAGATCCATCTTCCCCCTTAAGAGCTGCCCTGCTCCTTTGTGGCACTAGGAGCCTTCTGGATTTTTTTTTTTGGGGGGTATGATTCCACATGCTCCTAATTATCCCTTTGTGCAGCCTGTATGGATGGTTAGTTCATACCCAAATGAAACAATGGACAACATCATCTGACGTGACAACCCTGTGACATATTAGATGGGTTGTGGTATTCAAAGAGAGGGTGGAGGAACCACTTCTATTTTTGTCATCTTCTTTTGATTATCAAACTCAGTGGTTCTCAACCTGTGGGTCCCCGGATGTTCCTGGACTGCAACTCCCAGAAATCCCTTCCAGCACAGCAAGTGGTGGTGGCTTCTGGGAGTTGCAGTCCAGGAACATCTGGGGACCCACAGGTTGAGAACCACTGATCTAACTGATGTGGTACAGTTCTAATACCATAGGTTGATGCACTGCTCTTTTGATATCCTACTTTATTTAATAATAAAAAAGAAAGTTACACCAACAAGCAAAATGATGGCTGCAAGAAAAGGCTGGGCTGTGTTGATTGCATGGGCTCCTCCATGCAGGCCCAGCAAAGGTGAGGAAAGTGTGTGTGTGTGTGTGGGGGGGAGAATGTTATCTCCTTTCTGCCTCCCACCCTTCATCCCAATGGTTTTCCCCTTGATCGTGGTATCACAATGGCATGCTGCCTCTTTACTCACAAGTAAACTGATGCCTGAGTAAGCCAGGTCAACCTTGCTCATGAATAAACTGGTGGGTCCAAAAACCTTTCTAGATCCCTTTCATGGGAGAATATGCCTCTCAGCTGTGAATGGAAGGATCACTTGAGTGAGATAAAACAGACCACACTGAAGAAGATAAGAACATCTTAAGTGTCAATTTAATCCAGGCATGTCCAAACTTTGGCCCTCCAGATGTTTTGGACCACGACTCCCAGAATTGTAAACTTAGATTGCCAATGACAAAGGCCTGTGGGAGTTGTGGTCCAAAACATCTGGAGGACTGAAGTTTGGACATGCCTGATTTAATCATTCCAAATGACCCCATCTGGACAAGCCCTTAGTCAATGAGAATCAGGGAAAGGTATTCCCAGCTACATAACCTCTGCCTTGAAACTGCTTTTGTAGCTCACAAATAGAGGGTTCAAAAAGAAGTTGTAGTATGAAGCACTTTTGTTTGAATTCAAGATAATTCCACTGCATTCTCTCCGTCCCTAATCATCTTTCTACAAGAATCAGGCAGGCCACTGCTCATTTCTCACTTGGTTATTGAAGGGCAGGATGTCTTTTTCTTAAACTTATTCTCTTCATTCATGTACAACCCTTTGAAAGCCCCCATGGCTGCCAATTGTATTCCTCTTATGTGTGGATTGTATAATTTTGGCCACATAAAGAATCATACAACAAAAATGGAATTTGCTAAAACTGTTTACATGTTACCTCCTCTATTTGCTTTTTAGCTAATCATCTCTATTTCTCTACTTAACAGAGGTGTGGAATTATTTTCAGCGCGTTTTGGTGAAGAGATATGCCATTGAGCGGAATGGAGTCAATGTTATAAGTGGACCCATCTTTGATTATGACTTTGATGGTTTGCATGACACACCAGACAAAATAAAACTGTAAGGGTCTTTTAAATTGAAATCTTATGCCCAGTTGAGTCTAAACCTTGCTGAACATAGTGGAAAGTACTTCAGTCCTGAAACCTGGGAGGGAGTCAACTGCTCCCCTTTCAGAAAGGTTCCTCAACTAGTGAAAACCCTCCCTCATGCTCCAATCAATTCTTCTGAATATAATTACATCAGAGAAAAGCTCTACCATAGGTTAATATTCTATGCCAATCAAGTTTTACAAGCCATCTATTGATTTTTCCACTCCATGCACTTATTCCTACCTCCAGTTGCATATTTCTTTTGTGTGCCTGGCTTTTGTTGTGGTAATAAGAAAGGTAGGAACTACCAACCTAAGGAGATGCAGTCATACAAATGCTCCTGGAAAACCTTTAAAAATAATGCCAGTTTACTGTTAAGAATTTATCTCTGGCTGGGATTATAATCCAAACCAGGGGAAAAAATCTGGAGTCTTTCTAGCACTTATATAAGGAAATTTATATCCAGGCCCAAATTGAGCAACTTCTGCCAGCATGTCTATTTATTTGGAAATATTCACTGAATTGAGAAGCCAAGATATTGCTGAAACTCATGAACATCCCTCAGCACACCAGCTAGTCTGCCTGAGTTGGCTGCACTTATGAAGGACGTTTAAAAGCTCTTTGTTACATTTGACAATACACTTTTGATTTCTAGTTCAAAGCGTGTTGGGGAAATAAAAACATAGCAAGCTATAATTTCTCATCTCTTTTGATCTAATGTTTTCTGTGAATATATTTCCTTTCCTTCTCTATAATCATTCAATAAGTCCTGTCCTGGAGTTGACAAAAACTTCCCCAACATGCTTCTCAGTAGATGGGTTTATTTTTAAAAATGTGGATATTAAAAATCCCTCCTCCTTTTCTAGGTATGTGGAAGGAAGTTCCACTCCAGTTCCCACCCATTACTACAGTATTATAACAAGTTGTTTAGACTTCACTCAACCAGCAGACAAATGTGATGGACCACTGTCTGTTCTGTCATATATCATCCCGCACCGGCCTGACAATGATGAAAGCTGCACTGTAAGTTCAAATGGATTCCAGGTGCCGTTTCTCTTGTAAGATGAATATGTAGGGGCAAAAATGTAAATAATGGCTGAAATCCTGTTACACTGATACTTCAGAGGCATAATTTTTCTGCAGGCTTATCAGCAGACTTATCTGCAGACATTTTCTGTTGCATACTGAGTCACATGACTTGGCATGGAACATATAATGTCAGTGAAGATTTATTCACCTCTGTAAGATACAGCTTTTGCATGATTGCAAAGCAGGATTTTAGCCAATGTCTTGAGTTGCATTTCCTATACACATGGTGCAGTTCTCAGAACTTAAAAAAGCCTTTTTGGGATAAAGTACATAAAGGGGGGTGGGACAAATTCCAAAATAGGTATAGAATGAATTAGAGATGGAAAATAAATCTGTTAGCTTTGATAGTCTTAATAAAGCAGCACTTGTAAAAAAGGAGTACATAATGCCTTAGAACTCACACAACTAGGAGGCTTAGGGAGTATTTTAGACTAGAGAAATAAAGTGTTCAGAAAACTGTGTATATACAGTGGTACCTTGAGATACGGGTAATGAAAAGATTGTTACGAAGGAAGTCCATCTGAAAAAAACGGACTTTCATCTGAAAAAAAAAACTTCAACAAAAACTTGAGTTATGAAAAGTCTCTATGGAAAAACTCGAGATACAAAAATTTTGTGAAGATTTCAATTCCCAGGGTGCATTGCACCCCATTTGAATCTGTGTTACAAAAATTTTCAGAGTGTCCCAAGGAATGAATTAATTTTTAACTTGAGGTACTACTGTATCTAAAAATGAGAACAGGTAAGTTCATTTAATAAGTGGGAAAACGTTTAAATACTTTTTGCTTTGCTATTTTGTGCTAGTGTTTGGTCCTAATAAAATCTTGCTTATACACAACCACAGTTTAATTAAGGGAAGAGATGCCTAAATTGTTTAACATTTTCACATGAGGTAAGATGCATCAATAAG
The DNA here is from genome assembly GCA_029282475.1 of Phrynocephalus forsythii. NCBI lineage: Eukaryota > Metazoa > Chordata > Lepidosauria > Squamata > Agamidae > Phrynocephalus > Phrynocephalus forsythii. Next base: position 107,073,859 of record JAPFRF010000003.1, on the reverse strand, counting down.
TGTTCATATTAGATAAAATGAACAAAAAGGTTGTATGCTTTTCAAACCAGGAACAAAATGCTTGCAACTCAACATATAAATAAATGGGAAGAATACAGCAATGTGTTATGAAGAATACAAGAAATTTGAAGCAGAAAGTCTGGAAGTTGAGCCATGGCAACTGGACTTTTTTCTTGAGAGATAGAAACATTTTGCTGCTCATCCAAACAGCTTCATCAATCTGAAGAAAGCTAGTTGCGAGTCCTCCATCTTATAGTCCGCTTGTTATAGCAAAGCCTGATAAGTAGCAGATAGTCAGGGAAGCCATTCATGTGACCATTGAAAATCCCTCTCTCAACAGAGCTGGAGGCCTGCTACTTTATCAGGCTGTGCTTTCAACAATACCCAGACAAACCAAAAGCCTTCACCACCCAGGTCATAGCTAACGACCCATACTTTATGGATTTTAGCACCTTAGACCATTGTTCACCTTAAGGCTATTGAGACTGTTGTCTACCTAACAAGCCTAATCAGGCCATTGTTCATCTTATGAGACTATTTCAGATCAGGGTGACAAGAGGTCAAAGCGGACTATAAGATGGAAGACTCGCAACTTCCTCAGATTGATGAAGCTGTTTGGATGAGGAGCAAAACATTTCTGTCTCTCAAGAAAAAGAAGTCCAGTTGCAATGACTCAACTTCCAGATAAACTCACCTGGATGACTGAGAATCTTCACAGACATTTTGAGGCAGAAAGGTTTTCAAATCCATAGAAAGAATAAATGGATATGAATCAGTCTCCATTTCATGGGATATTTTCTTCTGTCTCTCGCTGTCTTGTTTAACGGTGAAACGTTCTGAGGTATTCTCTGTGACTCTGATCTTTGCCCATAATGCTCCAGATATTATGTTCCAACCAAATGTATCTAATAGTAGAGGTTGTCTCCTCTTTTGTGGTATTGGCTGCCATTCCCTTCACCCAGTCTGTCCTGGGATGATGTTAGCACACTCTGGATATTTCGTATTGTATGTCTGCTTCAAAGTCTGGCTATAAAAATTAGCTTTGCAGTTCCTGCTAATTAAATAAATAAATACCTCAGTGACAATAAGGGAGACAAAGGAAACTAATAAGAATAGCATCTGAAACATATGTGATTTTATGACCAAGTGATGGGGAAAGGATGCTTGGATACCAAAACAAGCAGGGTAGTAAAATGATGAAAAGAATCTTTAGTCTAGAAGTTCAGTATTCAAGCACAAAATCGAATTCAGAGTCATGAATCAGAGCTTTATCCAGGTTCTTCATAAAAGCTTTTCCTACTTGGCCTCAGTGTGGAAAGCTGTGTCCAAATCTAGCCTTCTAATTCTAGAATAGAAACTGGTAGGTGACTTTCTTAATAGCTTTCAGGATTAAGCTTGATGAAAAATCTGGCTAGTTTTATAAAAGTATATGACCTCCTTTCCTTGAGGTGTCATTCCACTTTACTCTGGAGATTTCTTATGAAGCTTAAAATATATCACAAAACAATAGTGACAAAATCACAGTAAACTCAACCATCAAAATAGGATCTAAGGTACGTTCAGAAAAAAAAATGACAAGACCTGTTCTCTGCTTCTTCAGAGGGCAGGACCAGAGCCAAGTCATGGAATATGCATTGAGGTAGACTTTATCTATACTTGAGGAGAAATTTCCTATTGATAATTTTGGACCCTCATTGGAACAGATTGTATTAGGTGCAGTAATACCTTGGTTTACAACTATAATCCATTCCAGAAACAGACTTGTAAACCAAAGTGCTTGTATATCAAAGTTAACTTTCACATAAGAAATAATGCAAACTCGGATGATTTGTTCTGGGGTTCCATAGACCACATACTGTACAGACACAATGCCAAAACTCACAAAAGAAGTAGGGTAGAAGTAGAAGTCCATGTCCACACCATGGTACCTGGCTGTGGAATCTGCTCTGCTTGGGACTAACAATTGGATTTTGCACTGAGTTTTTAATATGAAAATAATATAATGCAATTTGTAGCCATATTCACACTTGACTAGCTGCCCCATGACTAGAAATGGCTTGAAAAATAAGAAGGGGTGTTGAAAATAAATAAAAAGACAAATAAAACAAACACCTAACCTACACTCACCCTTGGAAACATTCCTAGCTGGTACAAGGGAGATGTTCCTTTGTTCCTTCCTCTCTCCTCCCTTTGCCTTTGAGGCTTGCCTGAGAGGGAACATTCCAGACAATCACCCACAATCCAGCAGAGAGAGAGAGAGAGAGAGAGAGAGAGAGAGAGAGAGAGAGAGAGAGAGAGAGAGAGAGAGAGAGAGAGAGACCATTGGCTCACTTGTGATCATGTGACATGTTCCAGTGATTGTATTGGAAGACATCGCTTGTTGATCAAGGCAAAATTTAGAAGAAATGTTTGCTTGTCTTGCAAAACACTCTTAAACCAAGGTACTTGTAAACCAAGGTATTACTGTATTGGTAGTTTCCCCAACCAGAAGTAATTCAAACAAAGGCTGGAATGGGGGAGGTGGGCGAGTGGAAAGCCTGTGACTCCCCACATTTTTTACTGCACTTTCTATTCGCATCAGTATCAAACAGCAAGGTCAATGATAATGTATGTTCAGCTTCTGGAGAATCTGGTTTGCCACCCTGCTATATGTCCGAAGAAGTGGACGTGTCCAGGAAACCTTACATTAAAATGTAAAAGTTAGTCTTTAAGGTGCCCCATGATTTTTGTCTTTTGTTTTCTTTAGTTTCTTTCTTTACGTTTTACCTGGAATTGTACCTTTGTTGTATCTGTACTGGGTCAGAGACTGGGCTAGATGGACTTTCTAGCTACTGTTCTATGACATATAATGATATAAGTATAGAACTTTCAGCATTCTCATATGAAGGATACTGACCACAACTGTAAAAGATGCTAACCACAATCATAAACACCACCTAACCAGAACTCAATTAAATATATTCAAAACAGAATGGAAGAGCTTAAAGGTATAAATACTTTGTGGTCTCTTACATGTTCTCTTTCCAAACTATGCTTATTATTCAGCATATTTACACAAGTATGTTCATTGTGGCAATCAGACCCGCTATTTTTTGCCATCTGCTTTTGTTGACTTAAGATGGAATCAGAGCTCCAGTCTCTGCTTTAGGGGTTTGGCTGAGCCACTTAAACTAACATCCATCAGTGAACTTACTTAGGGAGATGCTACTTCATAATAATTAATCACTACTAATAACAATCCCTAGAGTACACTGTGTTTTACAAAGGCTGTTTTCAAGGCAGGGAGAGAGAAAGGATGAAAGCAGGCTAGTGCAATTATTTGAGCTCTATCTCCTAAGTGTGTTTGTTGCATCTGGTGTGTGATGAAGCTTGTATAAATTATTTCAGACTGGATGCTCATTTTAGCCTGCCACGGTTTTGACCTGAGTGGCAAGAGAGAGCATTCACTTAACTGTTTCTTTCTTTTGCTGTTTTTTCCATTAAGAATGCTACCCTCAAACTGAACACTGTTTCCCCACGCAGTTTATTTATTTTGTTTTGTTTTATTTTAGAGTATTTTTACCCTGCCTTTGTCCTTGGGAAAGGACCCAAGGCGGCTCACAGTAATGATGCACAATATATAGTCCAGTACAATTAAGACATATTCAAGTACCTGTATTGAGAAGAGAGGGGTTGAGGGACACCTTACAGCATTAAAATACAACATTACATTAAAGCTACAAAAGAACACAAGCAGTTAAAGAGAGAGTAAAAATTCCATGTAAAAGTTATGAGTGAGGGAAATTAACCTTGAAAACATAGTGTCAATGCAATCACAGAGTCTGTAAACACAAAGTCTATGTGATCATGTATGGTAGATTCATATAAAAGTCATGTAATAGGTAGTCCATCATGCAGTTGCTCACAGGAAAAGCATGATACTGAACAGAAAACAGTCAATGGGGAATAGATCAAGGAGTACCCTTTTCCTTGGCATGTTTTGCGGAAAATGTCAGCTTCCCAGGCCTTGCTCTTCACTAAATGAAAGCACAGAAACTGATGAAGGCCTATGGAAAGTTAACCATAACTATTTGCCATCAGTTTTTAGGTCATAGATATCACCATCTCCGTTTTTGAAACTTCACAGATCCAGACTATTGAACAGCTGTATGCCAAGATGTCTAACAGAGAATTCGAATTAGGGTGGAAGTTTTATAATAATTTATTCTTCACTTTGAAACAATATATAAAGGACATAAATAATAGATATGGGGGAGACCAAATGGGCTGTTAAATGCTACACAGTGCCTCTGTGGATTTATTTGCAAAACTGCACTGATTAAGACACACACATACTGTCTGCTGTGAACACTTTCTAGATGAACCAGCAACAACTGCATTGACTTTTAGGAATATCCAATCTGCCAATCAACTGTCCTCTTAGCCAGAGCAAAAGGGCAACATAAGGCAGCAGACGCAATGGAATGGCGGGAGACCGATGAAATATGGCTGGGGGGAGGGGGCAAAGCCATGTGTATTACGTAGTCTCCCCACATTGCCTAAACTAGGCTTCTGCCTGTGGGTGTAGTGGAAAATGATGTCTGGTCACCAGTGTTGGAACAAGATCCCACTACCAAGATCCCAAAAAAGATCCCAAAACAAGATTCCCAAAAAGGAAAAGGAAGCTAGACAAATTCAGTGTTTGCCACAGTACAAGACCGTGAGGTAACACTTGTCACGAGACAAATTATCATCACCATGGGAACACTGAAACAGGGACAAAACCACATCATCGCGACCAGCGCTGTCACGGTACAAAACTAGTCGCGGAACAAAGAAGGACATGAAATAACCGCCAATATTACCATGGATTATAAACATAATATGTTCTGGAAACAGGCTCGTAAACCAAAATACTCATAAATCAAAGCAATTTTTCCCGTAGGAAACAATGGAAACTTAGATGATTTGTTCTGGGGCCTCTCGCCCCAGAACAAATGATGAAAATACAGTGCACAGTGTAAAATTGCTTTGATTTACATTTCAGAGGCTGGGCTCATGGCAAGGACTGGAGGCCAGGTGTGGGCCTGCCAAGAGGGCAACAATGGCCACATGGCTACAGCAGCAAGGCGCTGGTGGCCATTAGCTCCTTGCCGCTGCTCGGTTCCCCAGTGCTCATTTTATAACACAAAGCTCATTAACTGGAACAAAATTGTTCCAAAATTTTTGCTCATCTTCGTAGAGGAGGGCACTCATAAACTGAGGTATTAATGTATTTAAAGTCAAGTTTTCTGCAAGTTCCTCTCAACAAATCTTGGGGGGGGGGTGCAAGGTGTAGCTTGCATACTGTAATTAAACCTGTAAACTGCCCAGAGACTACTTGAAGTAGTTTGGGGCGGTATATAAGCAGAACATTTTTGCCTTTGCTTTAAATTATTACAGAAATGACATCCTTGTGGGAGTTCATAATCTAAGCAAAGTTGCCTTTCAATTCCAGAACTATGCTGAGGATGAATTCCATTGGATTGAAGAACTCTTGAAAGTGCACACTGCCCGAGTGCGTGATATCGAGCTGCTTACTAGTTTGGACTTCTTCCGGAAGACCAGCCGAAGCTACACAGAAATCCTTTCTTTAAAGACATACCTGCATACGTTTGAAAGTGAAATTTAACTTTCTCTTAAAACTCAGTCCATCCATCCTCTCATGAAGTGGTGTATATTTTTATATTATATTTATTAATTTGAAACAGGACATTAAAATTATTAGTTGTGTTTTTAATCTTGCATCAAATCTGAAATATATTAAAACCGTGCCAGTTCTTGATTCTTTAATATAGGGAATATGTTTTTGGTCTTCTAACAAGAGACCTATTGGTGTCCCTCCGTTGAATTTTTTTTAATGGTCCTGCACATTCAATTACTTACTTTGAGGAAAATTAATTTTTATAGCACTCCCTTGCCTCTTTTTTAAAGTCCTGTACTGTGTATCAAACATGTAAAATGACAATTATTGTTAACTATGTGATAGACATATTTAAGCTCCATAGAGAATAGAACCTTAAACGTAATAAAACCACACATTCAGTTTTTACTTTGTATTCCTTTCTCACACTGTATTTTGAATATCTAGATGTCAAACATTGGCTCATGTGTTTCCAGACTGCTCTTTTATGCTGTGCACATACAGGTCCAAACTTATAGGGAAAACGTTTTTACAAAACTGATCCAATTTTTAATGATACAGTAAGTAGAGAAAATTCTGGAATGGAGAAGCAGGGGCCTAGGACAGATCTTGAAGCTGAGGCTCCAGTACTTTGGCCACCTCATGAGGAGAAAGGACTCCTTGAAAAAGTCCCTGATGTTAGGAAAGTTTGAAGTCAAAAGGAAAAGGGGACGACAGAGAATGAGATGGTTGGAGGTTGTCATAGATGCAACATGGATTTGACCAAGCTCCGTGAGGAAGTGAAAGACAGGAAGGCCTGGCATGCTTTGGTCCATGGTTTCATCAAGAGTCGGACACAACTGAATGACTGAACAACAACAAAAGGATTCTAACTTACAGTTTTTAAAAGATAAATGGATAGAAAATGGTAACTGCAAGTTCAGCCTTTCCTAATATTGCACCTGGGATTGTGAACTCCAAGGACCACCTTGCAAAATTAGTGATGGGAGCTGTGATCCCATCATTAGGGAGAGACTAGTAGAAACTGGCGAGCCACTGCAGTGTTCCTGCCAAGAAAACTCCATGGACATGGGGTCATGAAGAGTCAATCACAATTGTAATGACACAACAACAACAACAACAACAACAACAACCTTTACAGTGTCATTGCACTCTTACAAGTAGCAGCATGTCACACACTGCAAGAGACTGCATCTCCATTTGGCAGATTAGGATGAAACTGTGTGGGAGGTAACCGTTGCTTCCACACACCATTTTGCAGTACTCCATGTGGTTTCTTATATTTGGCCCCATGGAAACTGAGAAATGCAGCAACAAAGGATCTGTGCACCTATTTTTCAATTTATGGTGAAGTGTAAAGTAGCATGCAAGGGCTAGTCCGAACTCGGAAAATTGCATGTTTAAAAATTTATTTATTTATTTATTGAGTATCCTAAATAAATTAACACTTTCTAATTGCACTATACATAATTATACTAATTGCAGTACAAAAAAGCAACATTGCTATGCTCTCGTCCAACCATTCTGTACCTTTAAAAGGCCGGCTTTGGCTATACTCCTTTAAGCTTGCAAACTAGAGGAACAAACTAGACAATACAATGAACGCTGGTTTTTGGTTGTTGTTTTTGACATGACTTCACCTCAAGAGGAGTGCCTAGTGCCCATTTCCAGAATCAGCTGTTTCAGAAATCGTGCTGACGTGCTCAATCTTTAGCTGCCCCACCTTTGTGACATCACAGGAGCCTATGTCTTGGTCTCAAGTTTTGGTAATGAAATCTCAGTGATCTGATCCTATTGAACTCTATCAAGGTGACCACATGGAGTCATTCAACTTGGCTTTTGAATGTGAGAAACAGTAATTCAAAGGGCTGGTTTCAGTTGATATTATTTACAAAAAGCACCTGGAATAGAGAGGGACATCTGACTTGGGAGAAACTTCAAAAATAAATGAATAGACCAGGACTTTCCTTGATTCTTATACTGTATAGTGATGCAGATTAGTGTTCCTAATTCAGATTGACAGCATATGCTTCTGTATCTTTCTCACAGCCTGCTAACATAAGAGTTGTCCAGGATTTCTTCTTAAGGAGGCAGGGTACAGGATTGACCAAAGCTGGTAACACATTAAGGCAACAAGCAGATGCCCCATGAGATGAGACTGTTTAGTTCGGTCGGATCCTGCTGACCATCCATTTTAACTGCTCAGAAAATTAGTTGCCATAAATGGCTCATGCTGCTCATTTCAATGGACCCAAATTTTCTCTGCCACTTTTACACGACTCCTAAAATCTGAGGCAAAGGGCTCCCAGTTCCGGAGCTTAAAATTGTTTTCCCACCAGCTCTGGATTTTTTTAAAAAATTAAGTATGACCACGCCCACCTAAGCATGTCCCAGTGCATTTTCCAAGTACCTGGTCTCCGAAGGTGAAAATTTTCTGATGCGAATGTAAAGCAGTGGGTGCCGGGCTCTCCTCGCCTTGTGTTTGTTTGTTTGTTTGTTTGCCCTCCCCCTTTAAGAGACTGGAAGAGATTGGAATGCTTCCCAGCTCCCGAGGTGAGCCTGCATTGTTTTCTCCCTGTTTTTCTTCCTCCCCTCCCGCAGACAGGAGCAAGGGAGTGCCGAGGGGTGGGAACACAGGAAGAGCGACAAACCCCTAAGATCTCTGGTCCAAATTTAAGTTGCCAGCTGATCTAAGGGGTTGTGTAAAAGTGCCCTAACTCACTCGTGTTAACATTTCATCTTGCAAAGGTTCAGAAGTGCCAAATAGAACTATTCCTCAGAGCAAAAATCAACAAGGAGTCCGATGACACCCTAAAGATTAACAAATTTTGTTTAGCATAAGCTTTCATGGACTCCTTCAGTCTTCAAAAATTATGCCAAGTACAACTTGTTAGTCTTATAAGGTGCCATGAGTCTTGTAACTGTTTTGACTAAGTCTCTGGATAGATAGATGGAGTGAGGTCTCAAAATACTTATATCCCTAGTTATTTGGCTGCTCCATTCATTCCCAAAACTGTGCTTTGTTTTTAAACTATGCTGGATGGGGTGGAGCAACTGTTTGTAAAGGTGGGAAGCCAAGTTTTACATATTTAGAAATACATGGCATTATGGCTTGGATCCACATGTATCCTCCATGTGTGGAAGCCATCTATGGAGCAGTATGAGATACAAAAGGTTAAAGAAAGACTCCATCCATTGTGAGCAGAAACAGGCATCAAGAGAGCACAGACAAATGAGATGCCAGCTTTGCAATTAGAAGGCGTTAAACATTACCCCTCCAGAGACACATCCCATTGCCAAAAGCTATCACAACTGTACAGCCAAATGGCAAAGGAAATCAAATGTTTATCTTCCATAGTCAAGCACCAAACAAAAGTAAGCCATTTTAAAGTGCATGCAACTGCAAATTCTCATGATGGAAAAAAAGGTGCAAGTCTTAAAGGAGCACACTTCTAATAGTGAAGCTGATATCTTGGTCGTTTCTGCTTTTGAAAGATGCTGCAAGACTATCAAGTGAGAGACTATGCATTTGAGCCCAGCCACAACTTCTAGGTGGCAAAAACGTGTTTGTGAACACCACTCCCTCCTCAAATCTCAGTAACAGGTTTGGGCTAGAGTGAGAATCAGAGGCTGTGGAAGCACGTTTGCGCTTGTGGCAATCCTTCTGAATAATTTTGTATTCATACAAATGCTATGTTGCCTTCATACAAATCCTTATGCATTCAAATATTTTCAGTCACTGTTTTGTTCACAGAAATTAATAAAAAACATTCTTGACGAGGAAAAGCACCCCGGGAGATTGTTACTTGGCAGAAAGTTGGAAAGCTGGAGAGCAGGAGCCAAGTTAGCGCCATGCAGAGACCAGCTTTGTTTCAAACATGTAGATTTTATTTCCAATTCTGAGCTGCAGCCCAGAGATATCTCTTTTGGATCTGTGTTTCAAAGGGCAGCAAGACTGATAAGTGCAGCATTCAAATCGTTTTTATTTCCTAGTCCCTGGCAGTAAAAGTCCCTCCCCCAAATCCTGTGGCATAGGATAAGAGGTTTACAGACTTTCCGATGAGCCTATTCCAATTTTTAAGCAATTAAATTACCCTTCCCTGATAATGAGCCCTGTGGCGCAGTGGTTAAATGCCTGCCCTGCAGCTAAAACTGTGCTCACCACCTGGGGTTCAATCCCAGGTAGCAGGCTCAAGGTTGACTCAACCTACCATCCTTCTGAGGTTGGTAAAATGAGTACCCAGCTTGCTAGGGGTGGGGCAATGTGTAGCCTGCATACTGTAATTAAAACTGTAAACTGCCCAGAGACTACTTGAAGTGGTTTGGGGTGGTATATAAGCAGAACACACTTTTGCTGTGCTTTATATTCCCCACCTACTCTTAATTCAGAGACCTATGCCTAAGATTATGATTTCCCTTATCTGGTCTAATGACTGTGTTTAAACACACTCATTCTTGGAATTCTTTCTTTGGCCCTACCAGTGTCTGGCTATTTTCTCAAGTTGTACAAGTTTTGTACATTAACTTAGCAAGCAAGATTTTCTGTCTTGGTATCAAGCATAAGCATTCTGTTTAAGCTAAGAGTACATTGTGAAATGTGAACATGTTAACATATTTCCTTTTCTCAGTCATCGTGGCAGAAATCCAGCCCACATTAAATGAAATAGGCAGGGCAGCCCAAAAGTGCAGCAAAGCTGGCTTATACATGAAAATAACTGAAGTGTAAATAATGAAGGGATGTTGTGACAGAGTTTGAAAGGCTAGAGCAGGCATGTCCAAAGTCAGGCCCGGGGGCCAAATGCGGACCGTTTTCAAATTCTGAGTGGCCCGCGGCTTCTTCTCCCCACCGGCTCAGGCTGTCACACATCCCCGCCAGCTGGCTCCTTCCCATAGCGGATGGAGGCGTCAGCTTGCAGTTTTATAATTTGCCTGCCCTCCCTGCCTCTGTCCATTCCCCCAGCCACCTGCCCAGCCTACCCACCCTAGCTCTGTTGCTGCAGCATCCTCCCCGCCTCTTTGCATGTTATAGAGACTTGTCCAAAGTCCGGCCCAGGGGCCAGATGCGGCTAAATGGTTGGCCCCCACATGTTTTCACCTCACCAAATCTAGCCCTCCTTGCAAAAACTTTGGACACCCCTGGGCTAGAGTCAAAATGTAACAAACTTCCCCACAGCTTTGAGCACACAAAATAGATTTTAACCAATACAGCCCTAAATGACATTGGCCCAATCTATACAAGGGGCACCTGCAGGTCTTTCAGCCTCACTCCTTTCACAGGTGCATTTGGTGAAGACACGGGAGAGGGCGTTCTCTGTGGCTGCTCCCAGGCACTGGAACTCTCTCCCACAGGAGACCAGGCTGGCCCCAACTTTGCTGTCCTTCTGGCCACCTAAATTCGGACCAGAGATCAGGGGTTTGTGAAGGCTTTTCTCTTCAGGCACCCCTGGCTGCTGGCCGTGAGGGGAGGGAGAAAAGAAGGAAGTAAAAGAATGGTCACCTGTCTGTCCCAGCACTGCATTCAGATTCTTAAAGTGGGGCAAAAAAGAACAAACAGAAGCAAGGAGCCGGGCATTGCATTTAAATGGAATTTTTTCCAGAGAGCAGGCTGTTGGTTTTATTTAATATTTAATATCTGTAAATATATTTTAATCTAAAATTTGCGGCGGGGTTTATTTTATTTAATATATTTCTTCAGGCAGGCTTTCCCTTAGTAACTGGTTGTCTGACAGGAGTGTTCAAGTGTTGTGCCTTATTGCATTTAAATGGATTTGTGCTGTTGGTTTTATTTAATATTTAATATATTAAATATATTTTAATATAAAATATTTTATTTAATATATTTCTTAAATTCAAAACAATTGTATACACTATTTAAAAAGTTTTATCTTTTAAATGTTGTATTGTCTTTTAATAGGATGCCTTAGGTCCTTTTAAGGAGAAAAGTGGGTTTAAAGTACCTGTATTTTAAATAAATAACTACAAGGGCCACTTACACATTACCAGGACATGTACAGTATCACCAAAAAGGAGAACAGAAGAGGCAACTGACTTTCATAGGCATCTGCCAATCTGTATGTACGGGGGCCAAAATTAGAAATGATTTTTCAGCAGGGTCCCGATATATTACACCCAACTGCACCAAGACTGTCTCTTGCTGACTCATCTCTTGGAAGAGTCTGCTGTCCAGTTGCTCACAGTGGATGGACAACGTCAAGGTTCTTGATCTCAGTCCTTATGAGAGACCCACCCTCCAACTCTGTAAATCACAATTGGGCAAGACAGCCCTTCAGATGAAGGACATCTTCAAAAGGAGGCTTGTTCTCTGGGAATCTCTTCAGATGGACGGCCGCTCTTCTCGATGGAGGCCACGTGGCCACCTCACACAGTGACATCCACGGTCGCTAGAAATAACACCTCTGTCAGCGGTTGTTAGCTGCAACGCACAATGGACAAACAGGACAGAGCAGGGAGGTAGGAAGGAAGCCATGAGACGGGAAGAGAGGAACTACTCTCTAGACACCAGCCCCTCTTCCTTATGATGTCATTATGTGCATATAATAATGACCCTAACAGATCTTTCAAAGTCAATGAGATATTTAAGAAGCAGTTTTACTGTTCCACAGTCCCAGTGAACTCAATGTCAATGATCCTGAGTCTATTACTTTGTCCACACACCACACTGTCCTTTCCTTTTATACAACTTGTAAAATGGTGTGGCCTTCCTACTGCTTGTTTCCACCCTGTGCTTTCCCCTATCACTCCTCCTCCTCCCCCATGTTCATTAATAATACACACAGATACAGGGGGTGGGGGGGGAGCTATATTTCCCAAGCAGCCCAGTCAGTGCGTGAGTTCCAGGATGCCTCCTTTTCTGGATTTCAGTTGACATCCTAAGTGTGTGCAGACATAAGACGTGATTACACTGTCAGTTAGAGCCACTGTTGACTCAGGTTAAAAAATAAATAAAATAAAATTTGATTTAAAACAAGGTGTCTCCGCGATGTAAAGGAAGCATGGATTTGGATTTATTTATTTATTTATTTAATTTTCTGGTGAACATGTTTTCTTTGCAAGGGAAAATAGCACTCTGCCAGCAGGTTGTTCGTTTTAAATGGCAAACCAAGCCAAATTATATCAATCTGTTTTGCATACATCAAGGTAAAGGTAAAGGTTCCCCCCCGCACATGTGTGCTAGTCGTGTCCAACTCTAGGAGCGGTGCTCATCTCCATTTTCAAGCTGAAGAGACAGTGTTGTGCAAGTCCATGGCCACGTGGCCGGCAAGACTGAAAGCATTTGGACATGCCTGCTGCAAGGAAACACTGTTTTACCGTCCCAATTTTATTGTGGTACCTATTTATCTACTTGCATTTACATGCTTTCAAACTGCTAGTTTGGCAGGAGCTGGGGTTATCAGTGGGAGCTCTCTCTGCTGCGTGGCACCCAGGATTCGAACTGCCGAGCCGCCAACTTTGCAGCTGACAGTTTTCAGAGCCTTAGTCTGCTGAGCCACCATGCCCCTTGGCATACGTCATACTTGCTGTCTAAATTGCATCTCACATATTGGTTTTGTTGCCCTTGTCTTCCTCCTGGTTCCTGTTTTTATTTCATTTTTCTTCTCTTATTTAAATATTCATATAAGTTATGATAATGGTCATGTTGTGAAATTGTATAAATGTTTGTAAATTAAGTGAGATACCAATATAAATAAAACATGTAAATTGCATCTCACAGACAAGATGGGGAGAAACGGGAGAGAATGGAGGAGAATCAGCTACAGACCAGCTGCTTTAGCTCAAATTCAAAAGCTTTAATTAGAGACGGGCAATCTGTGATTCATCAGGGCTGATGAATAGGTGAATCGATGAATTTCTGAGGTATTCACAAACGTATTACTGTATTCTCTTGTTTACAATGCTATAAAAAGGCCTCCTGGCATCTAGTGGCCACAGCATTGCAGAGACCCTTCTTCTGACCTTCCTCTACAAGCCTTCCAAGTTTGGTGACGACTGGGCTTCAGGAGACCAAGCTATGTATAACCAAAGAGGGGCCCCACAAGAAGGTGCACCCCCAGGCACCTAGAGACACCAAAGTTGCAGTGAGGCTCCTCCCATATCACCTCTACAAACCCTCTAAGTTTGATGAAGATTGGGTTTTCCCAACCCAGTTGATAAAGGAGTTTCCTGGGGGGGGCACTTTGGGCCTTTTCACATGACCCCTAAGATCCGCTGGCCACTTAAATTCGGACCAGAGATCTTAGGGGGGGTTTGTCGCTGTTCCTGCGTTCCCACCCCCTCCGCACTCCTGGCTGCTGACTGCGTGAGGGGAGGGAGAAAAAAAAGGAAGAAAAGAATGCCACTCACCTCCGTTCTGCCGTCCCAACACTGCATTCAGATCTCTTAAAGGGGCGGGGGGGGCAAAAAAAGAACAAACAGAAGCAAGGAGAGCCGGGCAGTCACTACGTTATATCCGCATCAGGAATTTTCACCTCCAGAGAGCAGGTACCTGAAAAGTGTGCTGGGACGCGCTTAGGTGGTCGTGGTCGCACTTAGTTATCTGTAAACTCCGGAGCTGGTGAGGAAACAATTTTAAGCTCCGCAGCTGGGAGCCATTTGCGGCGGAGTTCAGGGGTCGTGTACAAAGGGCCTTTGTTGGTGTCTGAAACACAATCTTCACTAAAGTTAGAGGGATTGTAGAGGAGAGTCAGAATAAGCTTCTCTACAAGTTTGGAATCTCTGGGTGCCCAATGAGAAGCTTCTTCTGACTATTTGATAGAGACTATTTGGGAGCGCAAAATTCAGACATCAAAACTCCCAATATGCATCTTCCCTCCATATTTGGTGCTTCTACGTCCCCTGGGGGGCATTTTATCACCCAATGAATTAATGAATCAAAATTTGCTAAAAATTAATCAATTCATATTCGTTGTGTGACTCCATTTATGATGAATATGAATTAACAAATTTTAATGAATGGGCCAAATTCATCAGAAAACACCCTTTTCTCCTGGTTTATTCTGGCAGTGGGACTAGGCCCTAAGACTGGAGCCCAGAAAGCCAAGCAGCACCCAAGCAGGTCCGAGTCCCAAGCCCAAGCCCACGTCTTTGGTACAAAGTCCTGAGTCCCAAATCTCCAAGTCTGAGTCCTTATTACAAACAAGCCTTTTCTCCAAACAAAAAGGCAGGGGAGTGGTGAGTTCAGAGTCATGAGTTGAGACTAAGTAAAAACAACTCCCCTAAGTCGAGTCTAAGTTGGGTCGCCTGTATGACTTAAGTTTGACTTGACGGTGAGTTCTGTGACTTGATTCCTCACCCCTGGATTCTTCCCTATCCAAAGGGGAAACCAGTTTGAACTGAGTAGGAAAAATATAAACAGGAGGCAGTCCAAAGAGTTAGTGGTTGTCTAAGGGCAGGGGTGTGTGTACAGTAATATCTCGGATAATGAATGCCCCTGATAATGATTTTTTCAGATAACAAATTGCAATTTCCAGGTATACAGCTGCCTCGGATAATGAATTTTCCCTATCAGCTCCCTTGGATAATGAATTTCCAGCATGCATAGATAAAAAAGAGTTATCCCAGGCTGCATCACATCTGTACCTTTAAAGTGCACTTGATAAAAAGTTTTGAGCAAAAAAAAAACAGGTGTCTGTGTCTTTTTCCTGGGCTCCAGAATGGATTAATTGGTTTCCCATTCATTCCTATGGGAAACTGCATTTCTGATAATGAATTTTTTTGGATAACAAATTGCCTCGGAGAATGAATCAAATTTGTTATCCAAGGTACCACTGGGCATTGTTATCACACGGATCCATTGGGAAGGGATCCTACAGGATCCTGACTTCAATTGACACACTGCCACTTCAACCCCATGAAGGGGTGGCGATCCCACACCATGGATTCCATCCAGCTTCATCTCTGCATCCATGGTATAAACACAGGCTACTCCGCATATAGCCCCCTGCTGCTAAACAGGAACTGAGGAGGGGAAGGTTTACACAGTAAAAGTGAAAATGCATCTCGTTTGCACCTCCAGGACAGTGTTAGGCAGTGAAAAGTAAATTCCTTGAAAAAGGCCCTTCTGTATTTCCGCCTCTCTCCCTATAAATTAATATGTATGTTTGCATTTCGTGCTTGTTTGTTCTTAAAATGTCAACAGCAAGCAGGGGAGAGAAGTCAAGACCTGGACTCTGGCACAAGGGAGAACTGAATGGCCTGCTCTTCTGTGGTCTTGATGAAACCACCTCCTCCTTCTTGTGTTACTGGTCATTCTTGGAAGGACACACCGGTCAATACCAATTAGAAAGTCTTCCACAAAGCTTCCTTTGAATCTAGACTCACCTCCCCTGCATTGTTTTGATACTGAACCAGCTGTCCTCAATGCAATCACCAGAGAGCAATAATTTATAAGCTGCATCTTAAGGTAAGGCTGGGAAACCTGATGCCCTTTGGCTCAGTCCTGACACTTGCCCATGATAACATGGCTTGTGGACTAGGGTGGATAGAGAAAAAGGACACCTTTCTTTCCTCTTTCTCCCATTGCCTTCCTCAACCTGCTGCCATCCACAGAAGCTGAACTACAGTGCCCATCACTGGCCATTGACCTGATATAAGAACATAAGAACATAAGAAGAGCCATGCAGGATTAGGCCAAAGGCCCATCTAGTCCAGCTTCCTGTATCTCACAGTGGCCCTACCAAATGTGTCTGGGAGTGCACGAGACTAGATATCTGTCTCCGGATACCACTCCCTTGCATCTGGTCCGTCAAGTATCCTGGTTTTAAGCTTGGAGATGATACATCTCCCTCATGGTTTGTAACCTGTGATGGACTTTGCCTCCAGGAATCTGTCCAATCCCGTTTTGAAGGCATCCAGGCCAGATGCCATCACCACATCCTGTGGCAGGGAGTACCACAGGCTAACAACGCGCTGGGTGAAAAAATATTTTCTTTTGTCTGTTCTTACTCTCCCAGCCCTCAATTTGAGTGTATGTCCCCTAGTTCTGATATTTTGATGGGATATGTGCATCCTCAACGGACATTGGTTGGGCATCCTCCTATAAGATGGGAAAGTAGAAGTTGTGATTCACAGTTGCACAACTTTTGCCTCCCTCCACCACTGGTGGAGCACACTGACACACCAATTCCCACCCAACCCACCCATATTCTTGCACCACAGCCCTTAGCTTTTACTATAACCATGTATAGCCCCTTCCTTTTCAGCCAGTTGTTTTTTTCATGTGCCATGACAGAAGGAGGTGGGGGGTAGCATCCTCACCTCAATGTATGTAGCCTCCTCTACAACTGAGTAAGAATTTTGTTAATCTTGTTAATCTTGGCGACCTTTAATTTTAATTTTAATTAATTTTAATTTATTTTCCCCCTCTTATTTTGTTGCATCGTCTTGCTGAGTATTTCATGTTATTTTATATTGTTCATTGGCTTACAATAATCAATTCTTTTTACATACTTTTTTTTCTTCTTTTTTTTCTCTTTCTTATATTGTTTTGATTGTAAAATGCCCGGAGTTCCTCCAGAAGACGAGCGGTATAGAAATAAATAAATAAATAAATAAATAAATAAATAAATAAATAAATAAATAAATAATCCCTCCCCCATTCAACCATCTCTGTTGCCTCAGTTCTTCTGACAACGCTCTTGCCCACCATCTTTAAATACATAAATAATCCCTCCCCATTCAACTTGTTTCTGTTGCCTCAGTTCCCCCTGACTGGGATCTTGCATCACCATCTTTGGCAGGGGATGGCTTTGCCATCTCTGTTTGGGAAAAGAGGACAGCTTCCCCCTCACTGGGATCTGGTGCATCTCAGCCAGTGGCAGGGGATGGCATGCCATCTCTGTTTGGGAAAAGAGGACAGCTTTCTAAAGGGTACCCATGATTATAAGGCCTCTTAGTGCGTTCACTTCTCAGAGGAACATGCTGCCCTGGGAAACCCTTGCCAGGCCTGTTTTGTGTGAAGATGTGTGTGTAAGCACTGAAGCCAAAACTATTGACTGTGTGTGTGTGAGAGAGAGAGAGAGAGAGAGAGAGAGAGAGAGAGAGAGAGAGAGAGAACCTAATTGCACAGTCCAGCATTTCCAGGTGAAAGTGGAGAGGGTCTTATGTCCATTCATTGAATGACTATATCAAGACCTTAAATACATATTGTACCACACTAGGATGTATTATGCTTTTCACAAACACATCTAAAAAGGGAGAAGGGGTGTGGGTGAGTCTTTCACTGAGGGCAAAGTGTTCATTGGGAAGGAGAGCAGCTGAACTTCCTCCCTCCCTCCCTTTCTCTCCCTCTCTTGCTTCCCTGCCTCTCCCCACAAGTTACAAAGAGCCCTTGTGGAGGGGGATAAGGTGGGGGAGATTGTTTTGAGTTGATGCTTAGTAAGAAGAAAAAGAGCACAGCAGCATCTCCTCTGCATCCTTTTTATCTCAGTGTAGCTTTCAAGTCTGTTTTCTTTAACTGCAACCCCTCCTCCCGTCAACCAAACCAGGGAGAATCAGATAAAACCTTAAGGGAAAAGCAACATCCCCCCTCTTATGTTCTTCAGTGCCATGCGCCTGAGGTGACAAACACAAGACAGCTGTGCCCTCTCCCAGTTAGTCATTTGCAAGACAAAATCAAGATATGGTGGAACCCTGTATAAAGGTATTAATTCGTTCCCAATGAAATTCTGTTAAGCAAATTTTCCTTTGTACAAATTTTCCATAGGAATGGATTGAAAATAGATTAATCCCTAATCACGACCATTTTTTCTGTTGTACGGATTTGCCCCATAGGCAATTCTGTTAAGCGATTTCCCCCCTATCCCCGGAATTTTTTTTCCTTTAAGTGGATTTTTGTTAAACAAACCACTTGTTATATGAGAGTCCACTGTAATTAATAAACAATATTTTCCTTGCAGGTGTGCACTGTTGCTAGATATGGAATCAGCATCTCCTCTAGTGAGGCCCTATTGAGAGAGAGAAGGAATCATGCAGCTTTGTGTCATATGGAGTTTGAGAGTCACACTAAGTATTAATTTAGAGCTCTAAGAAAATGTATAGTGTATAGTAACAATACAAAATGCAGCACACAATGGTCTTCTTGCCACCAGACAATAAACCTTACTTTCTCTAGGATTCCATTCCTTGGAGGATCCTGGGAGCTGTAGTCCAAGCTCTGGGTCCTGGTCCCCATAACAATCCAGCATCTGATAGCCACCTTCACATATTATGGTTTTTAAGTGTGCACACAATAGCAGTAGATGGTTTTGTGGAGACATACCTCCAAAGTCCTAGGTTTGCAGAGATGTGCATGATACAGGTTTTCTGGTGGTGTGGTGTGTTGTGTCGTTTCAGTCGTGACCGACCCTTCGTGACCCCACGTCCATGCAGTTTTCTTGGCAGGAATACTGGAGTGGTTTGCCAGTTCCTATTCCAGGCACCTACAGCACCTGGTATTCATTCCCTGGTGGTCTCCCATCCAAGTACTAGCCAGGGCTGACCCTGCTTAGCTTTCAAAATCAGTGAAGATTAGATGTGCTTAGGGCATCTTTCTGGTGGTGGGCCCTAGAAAACCTGTAGGGTCACAGAGGGTCACAGAGCCCTGTTTTAATCTCAGCCTTGTGGCAAACCCAAACGAAGACAAGAGGTGGCACAGCAACACCAAACCTATGCTAGCTAACACCAAAAGCCTGGCTAGCTTTCTTTCTCTTAGTAGCCAGTTAGTACCGGAAAGTGGCCACTTACACATGGACATAAAAGAGAAGGCACAGAACCCAAAAAGAGAGGAAATGCAGAGGGGGGGGGAAGCAAGGTGGTCAATTTTATATTTTAAACGAAGTATGCATCCTAATGTATATACTGTATCTAGAAGAAAATTGTGAAACATATTACGGTCCAAATAGAAATACAGTGGTACCTTGTATAAAGGGATTAATTCATTCCAAATGAAATTCTGTTAAGCAAATTTTCCTTTATGCAAATTTCCCATAGGAATGAATTGGAAACAGAGTTTTATGTTGTACAGATTCGCCCCATAGACCATTCTGTTAAGCAAATTTCCTCTGGCATTTTTTTATGCTCTACAGATTTTATGTTATACAAACCGTTTGTTATAAGAGGCTCCACTCTATAGAACATTTCACAATCATTGGAAGCTGGTGGCCAGGTGACCAGCCTTCTGATCATCCTGCTGGTCCAGGTGCTTACAGAAAATGGGCCATTTCAAGGTCCCTGACTCTCCATTAGGGTTCTCTCTGCCTCTGTGTCTCTGTGTGTTTCTCTCTGTCTCTGTCTCTCTCCCAGGCATGTCCAAACTTTGGCCCTCCTGATGTTTTGGACCACAACTCCCAGAATTCTAACCTTAGATTGGCAATGACAAAGGACTGTGGGAGTTGTGATCCAAAATATCTGGAGGGCCGAAGTTTGGACATGCCTGCTCTAAGCTGAGTTTGGGCCGGACAGCACAAAAGAACACCTTGAACTAGAGGACAGCCTTTTGATGACAGTTCAAGTCCATGATGGGCCACCCTCCATAAAGTAGCACATGTGGCTACTTGATGCCACCCTGATCCCTCTGTCAAGCCAGCACGCGTGACAGTGGCCTTTTCACATGTTATGAGAGGCAGTGCCCTTCTTATGTTCCCAAGCAACTGGCATGCAGAGCCATGTTACCTCTGATCCTGGAGGTGGCACCTTAACCGTCACGACCACTAGCCAGCCATTGGACCTTCTTTAGTGGGTTTCTCAATCCAATACCCCCACTCTATCATTAGGCAACACAGTTCACTATTTTATAGGGTGTATTGCAAACATCCTCTATTTCTGAGGACATTCAGTGGTTTGAGTAATCCCTATTAAAGGAGTTGTCCCAAAGGGATGGTGATTATAGACCTCCGGTTCAAACGAGCATTGATTCTCACAAATAGGGATTAAAAGCACAGGTCTCCCCACAGAGAGGTGCCAGCAGCAGCTATGATACACTTCGCCTTTGGAAGGCAACCACAGTTTCCAGTTTTCAAAGTCTGTCTGTCTCACCATGTTCTTGGCAAAGCTGCCCGTCGCTTGCTCACACAGTAGAGTTCCTAAGCCGGTACTAAAAATACTGTCAATTGATTTTCCAGAAACAGCCCCGTATACTGCTGAAAACAACCTTTGATCTTCAGAAATAGGTCTGAAGCCTTCCGTTCACGGAATATACATCAATTGCTTGTCTTTTTGTGCAACGGTGATCTGGAAAAATGAGGGCACGGTTCAGCAAGTGGCGCTTTCCTTGTCTCTGACGGGTCTTTCTTTTGCTCCTCTAACTACTTACAGGTGGCATATTAATCCATTGATGGACTGATCGTTCAAAAGAAGCAAGGGGGGGGGAGAAATAAGAGTTGAAGAAGGGTAGTTAAAATGATTTAGGACCAAAGTACTGTTGGAAGAGATTTGGAGGATTTCCCTTCTGTTTCCACTTGGACTCATCCAGTGGTTTGGGAGGATGGATCTCTGCATTATTTACAGTGGAACAGCAATGGTTCTGAACTCTTGACTCTCTGTTGTTTACACTGACACAGTGGTTCCCAACCTTGGGTCCCCAGGCCTTCTTGCCCAAGAATGTGCAGGGGGCCACGGTTGGGAATTACAGCACAAGCATCAACTCTCGTCTCTCCCATTATACCACCAAAGTGAAGAAAGTCAGGGGTCATTGGGCAGTAGAGATGGGCACGAAACACCAAAATAGTGTTTTGTTTCCTTATTCTTTTCTCTCCCCCCTCCTTTTCCAGGGCCAGCATGTCCATTAAGGCGAACTAGGCAATTGCCTAGGGCGCCAAAATGGACAGAGGGCACTGGCCAGCCTGCTGCCCCCCCTGCCGCCTCCCCGCCGCTGGCCACCGCCATCCCTCCCCCGCCGCCCATTGCCATCCGCCCGCCGCCCCCGCACCCATTGCCACCCCCATGCCCGTCGCCGTCCCCTGCCATCCGCCGCCCCCTGCCCCCCACCGCCACCGCCCGCCTGCCCGCCTGCTGCCGCCCACCCCCCGCCCCTCGCCTAGGGCGCAAAAAAAAAAAACTAGTCCCGGCCCTGCCCATTTCATTTCATTAATACGAAATGATTTTTTTTAATCATTTTGTATTTCGTTTTGTTTCATTTTGGGTTTTTTAAAAACTTTTTTCTTTTTGTTTCTGTGCTGCTCCCAGGTTGGGTCGGCACTTTTAAAATTTTATTTTATTTTATTTTTTATTTTTCTCAGGGCTTTTTTTTTTTACAGCTGAGAGCAGCTTGCTTTCCCGTGCACCCCATTTTTAAAAAATATTTTTATTATTTTTATTATTTTTAAAGTCCCCGATGCCAGGGGCTCTCCCCCCCACACACACAGCTGAGAGGCGCTTGCTTCCTAGCACCCAGGGCCAGGAGTTCCAGCAGAAAAGAAGGGGAACTCCTGGAGGACTCCACTCATCGGGACAAGGTAAGTGCCAGGAACGAAAAATGAAGCGAACGAAATGGAAATTTCCATTTTGTTTTGTTTCTCTTTGATGGGTTGGTTCATTATTCCTTTCATTAGCTAACAAAACATATAATGAATAATGAAATGGGCAGCTATGCATGTTTATGGAGTGTTTTTGTTTGTTCTAGTGTTTGAAATACAGTGGTACCCTGACTGAAGAGCAGCTCAACTTGAGTTGTCGGCTCCTTGGATGCTCCCTTGTGGGGTGCCCCAGGGGTCGGCAATCTCCCCTATGCTGTTTAACATATGACACCGCTGGCTGAGGTCTTCAGGAGATTTAGAGTTCGCTGCCATCAGTATGCTGATGACATGCAGCTCTATCCCTCCTTTTCTACCTCTGCAGTGGAGGCAGTACGCTCCCTTGATCTGTGCCTGGAGGCGGTCTTGGAATGGACCAGGAGTAACAGGCTCAGACTCAACCCGGAGAAGACCGAGGTTCTGTTCTTCAGGGTGTCCTCCTCTGGGTACAAGGGCCCCCTCCCTAGTCTGGGGGGAGTCTCCCTCCAGCCTACGGACAGGGCCAGGAATCTGGGTGTGGTCTTCGACTCAGCCCTCTCCCTGGAAGCTCAGGTGATGGCTGTCTCCAAGACCACTTTCTTCCATCTCTGTAAGATCGCTCAGATCCGCCTGTACCTCGATGGCTCCTCCCTGAGGACAGTCGTGCAGGCCCTCATGATCTTGAGGATTGATTACTGCACCGCCTTGTCCGGAGGCTTCAACGGGTGCAGAATGCGGCAGCCAGACTGGTGGCGGGTGCTCAGAGATTCGACCACATCACCCCAGTTCTGGCTTGCCTGCATTGGCTGCCCGTGGCCCTCCGGATAAGGTTCAAGGTCCTGGTTTTGATTTATAAAACCCTCCACGGCTTGGGTCCTGAACACCTGTTGTAGCGTATCTCCCAGAGGTCAACTGAGGCCAGGCCCACTAGAATGTCGCAGGTGCACTCACTCAGGGTGGCCACACCCAGGAGGCGCGGAAGTCGTTCATGCGCAACTGTGCCTTTTCTGTGGTAGGCCCCACGCTGTGGAACCATCTTCTGAGTGAGCTGCACCTGGCACAGTCCCTGCCCACCTTCAAAAAAGCGCTCAAGACCCTGCTTTTTAGGGAGGCATTTGGTGACCTTTAACTTATTTCAGGTCCCCCCCCTTGACGCCTCTTGCTGTGGGTTTTCCCTCTCTTCTTGTTTAGTACTATTGATCCATTTTATCATTGATTTTAATCTTGTAAACTGCCCAGAGTTCCTGCTGGAAGATGGGCGGTATAGAAATGAAACAAAAAACAAACAACAACAACAACAATAACAACAACAACAACAACAACAACAATAAATAAATAAATAAATAAATAAATAAATAAATAAATAAATAAATAAATAAATAAGAGCAATTCAACTTAAGAGTGGAAAACTGTTGGCATTTTAACTGTCACCTTACAAATTTTAGATATGGTCTGCTCCACTTACATTTTTTTTCATTTTTCATTTTTAAACTTATTTTTTCAATTTTTTAGATAGGTACCCCGACTCAAGAGTAGTTCGACTTAAGAGCATTCATTTGGAATGGATTAAATTCGTAAGTTGAGGTACCACTGTAAATTAGAATTCTTTCATTGGAAGGTTGATAGTCTATTGAGCTTCTCATGATCAAAATTTCTACCAGTGTAATAATGTGGGGCCATACCACTTTGGCAAGCTTTGCTGCTGAAGAAACAATATTGTTTCACAGAGATTGTGGCTTGTGCAATAGCAGCATTTACGCAATTGGCACCCATCTGCATTATGATGACACTAGTGGGACTTTTCGCTCGTGGGAAGTGCAATAGAATGTTGGCCTAAGAATGTCAGAAGAAAACTAAGCTCATCTCCATGAATCTTCATAGAATCACAAAATTGGAAGAGATCTTGAGGGCCATCCAGTCCAACCCCCTGCCATGCAGGAACCCCCATCACAGTACTCCCAAGACTCCCGACAGATGGCCATCCAGCCTCTGCTTAAAAACCTCCAAAGAAGGAGACTCCACCACCCTCCGTGGCAGCATATTCCACTGCTGAACAGCTCTAACCACCATAAAAGTCTTCTTAATTTTTAAATAAAATATCTTTTTGTGCAGTTTGAAACCATTGCCCCACGTCCTTGTCTCTGAAGCCATGGAAAACAATCCAGTCCCCTCTTTGATATGACATCCTTTCAAATATTTAAACATAGATATTATATTCCCTCTCAACCTTCTTTTGGTAAGGCTAAACATTCCCAGCTCTCTAAGCCGCTCCTCATAAGACATTTCTTCCAGACATTCAACCATCTTGGTCACCCTCCTCTGGACCTGCTCAAGATTGTCAACATTCTTTTTAAATTGAGCTGTGCAAAACTGGACACAGTACTCCAGGTGGGGTCTGACCAGAGCAGAAGAGAGTGGTACTATCACCTCCCTTTCTCTAGACACTGTGCTTCTGTTGATGCAACCAAGAATCACATTGGCTTTCTTGGCCGCCACATCACACTGCTGACTCATGTTCAATTTGTGGTCCACCCAGACTCCCAGATCCCTTCCACAGGTACTATTCTCCACCCAGGTGTCTCCCATCCTACATCTGTGCAATTTAGTAGATTGTACAGTGGTGCTGCACTCCTGTCCACAGCTGTCTTAAAAGCAATATTATTTGCAGCCTCACACAAAGTGCCTCACCACTGATCTCCAGCACTCCAGACTTCTGATTCTCCAGTATAATTCTCCAGCAAGTCAAGTTTTATCTTGACTGTTTTTCTTCACTGCCATGAAAACTGGAGGCTGGGCCTGGGGGGCTTTGGTCAAGGATCTCCTCCACTCCAAATGTGGAGGCCTTGTTTAAAAAAAGACAGAAAGGCCCCTCTGGGGTAGCAGCACATAAATCTTCCCCTGCTGCAGCTGCTGGATAGAGACGGGTCTCCAGTACTCCAGTTCCTGACTGCATCCAGTAACAGATTCTACTTCTAATCTTAAACTGATACAATATGTGGGAAGATACCTGCGATTCACCTCTGGATGTGTCCCCTGCCATACACATTTTATTGGGGACATGGTTGAGCTTTGAAGTGGTGACAGCTGTCAGCCTTGACAGCTTTAAGAAGGATTGAACAAGTTCATGGAGAACAAGGGTATCAATGGCTATCATTATAGATGTCTAAGGACAACCTCCGGGTTGGAGAGATAGGCAGGATATCTCTCAGTGTCATTTGCGGGGAATCATAAGCAGTTGAAGACATCTGCTTGGGAATACCCTGAAGCAAATGGTGGGTGAGTCACTGTGTGAGACAGAATGCTGGACTGGATGGGCTGTGGCCTGTTCCAGCAATCCTGGGATTGTCCCTCCCCTGAGGCCCCCTTTAGCCCTGAAGGTGAAGATTCTTTTACCTAGTCCACTGTTCCAGCTCGGCTAATGGCTGCTTTGGGACACCAACGCCTCTTCATGGCCACTTTTCTAGCTCTCCCATCCCAAAGTAGCTGTACAAAAGCAATTGCATAGTCTATTACTGCTCCAAAAGACAACAGCACGTCCCACACGTGTGGTTATATTGCACTCTCATTGTACAAAAACAAGGACATGGTTCACTGGAAGCTGCACATGCTTTGCCTTTAAACAGTTGCACGTCAACCCCTGGCATGTCAATCCAGCTTGGACCAGGAAAACAACCTCTTTGAACTGCTCATGGACTGTTCTAGCCAGTGGGCAAACAGGACCAAACAAGGTGGCTTGGTTCACATGCCTGGTGCAATTACAGCTATTGTTTTGATTTGATACATTTATATTTGCACCTTGACCGAAAACTCAACTCTCCAAAACACAAACAAACCTTGGATTGAATTTACTGTGACTCCTGCGGTAGCACATAAAGTCAAGCTATATGTCTGTGAAGATTCTCAGTCATCCAGGTGAGTTTATCTGGAAGTTGAGTCATGGCTACTGGACTTGTTTTTCTTGAGAGATAGACAGAGGTGGGGGACCTCAGGCATAGTCTATCTGGTACTTATCAGGGTGTGCTTTCAACATTACCCAGACAAATCAAAAACCACCAACAACCCACACTTTATAGGTTGCAGCACCTTAGGCCATTGTTCACCTTAAGGCTATGGATAGTATTGTCTACCTAATGAGCCTATTCAGGCCATTGTCCATCTTATGAGCCTATTTCAGACCAGGGTGACAAGAGGTCAAAGTGGACTATAAGATGGAGGACTTGCACTAGCTGTATTCAGACTGAGTAAGCTGTTTGGATGAGCAGCAAAACATTTCTATCTCTCAAGAAAAAGAAGTCCAGTTGCCATGACTCAACTTCCAGATAAAGTCAAGCTCTACCGTAGTTCAAAATGGTCCCCTAATCTGTCATTTTCTCCTATGTTTTAATTATTTTATGCCACAGTTTTGGGCATTACAGGTCTGCTCGCATTCTTTTGTAGCTTTAATGTTTGTCTATTAATGCTGTAAGATGTCCGTCAATTCCTGTTCTCAAACTTGAATTGTATTGGACTGTATAGTTGAGTCCCTCATAACTGTAAACCGCCTTGGGTCCTTTTCCAAGGAGAAAGGCAGGGTAAAAATATTCTAAAAAATAAATACAATAAATAAATTCTCTAAATAAAATGAATTGTCCCAAAAAGACCACATGCCCTAGCCCTGTGCCAGAAAGATACAGACCAGCTGACAGCAGGAAAAATGCCAGTATCATCAGTGACGGATAAGGCCTTTCTCAAGAAACAAATGCTTCACCAGGCAGAACTTACAGTCATTAGCATTGCGGCAGAAAATGCATAAGTGATGTAGCAGCAGACTTGGGACTTCTTAAAAATGGATTTGCTGTCATGCATTTTCATGTTGCACCATCTAGTGGCAGCATAGAGGAAAACTCCAGCGAGAGCAACACAAACTGCCATATTGGGGGGGGGGGATCCACTATTCATATACAGCAGGCCTGCCCATTAGGTAGACCTCGGGCTACTGGTAGCCCGCGAAGGGTTCAAAAGTAGCCCACTGGCCATCAATAAAAAAGTGAGGGGGATAAGTTCTCCACCCCTCCCTCCCCCACCCCAAGGACCACCACTGCCCCAGCAAAGCTCTGGGTCTGCCAGCCCACTGTCTCAGCCGAGCGGGGCAGTTCAAGGGCCATGGGGCATTGAAATCTGTTCCCTCCTGAACAGATTCATGGGTTTTCAATGCATTCCTATGGGAAACTGCTGCTCTATTTACAAAAGTTTTTACTTATGAGCATGTGCTCCGAACAGATAAAATTTGTAAGCAGAGGGTTTTAGTGTAGTGGCCCTCAGGCATTTTGGGCCGGAAAAAGTAGACCTTGGCCTGCTCAAGGTTGAACAGCCCTGATATACAGCATGTAGCTTTAAAAAAAAGCAACCATGTTAGTTAGCACAAGTATAAATAAAAAAAAAGTGTGCCATTCAGTCAATTCTGACTTCTGGCAACCCTTTTCAAGTTTTTGTAACTGGAAAGTGTGCAGAAGTGGTTCATCATTTCCTTCTTCTAGAGCAGTGGTTCCCAACCTTCCTAATGCTGTGACCCTTTAATACAGTTCCTCATGTTCAGGTGACCCCTTGCCCTGCTTGCAGGAGGCCACAAGCCCCCTTTGGCAGGCCACTGCCGCAGGTGCCATATAGAGAACTTCCCTCTATGGCACCCTCAGCCAATCACAGCCTCCGGTGCCATTGACGGACATCCCCTCCAACCTATCAAGCTGTAACTCACTCTCCCCCATTCCTCCCTCTCCTCCTCCAGACCCAAGCCGTTTGTGCCTTTTTCTTCACTGGCTCATGGCGACCCCTGTGAAATGGTCGTTCGACCCCCAAAGGGGTCCCGACCCCCAGGTTGGGAACCACTGTTCTAGGGGCATCCTGGGATGCTGCAGCTTGCCCAAGGCTCCACAGACTGGCTCTTCTGAGATGCACAGTGGGGAGCTGAATGCCAAACTTCTGGATCCACAGCCAGATACCTCACTCACCTCGGTCTCCAGCCAGCACCTCTGCAAGTTTATCAGATAAAAAACTATCACGACTCATCTTCATGATGAATTTGCTCAAATCTGGACAACAATGTGCAACTACAACGTGGACATCTTACCACCACGTTGTATGAAAAAAATAAATAAACCACTGACAGATTCTCATACTTGATGCTTCTAGCTTCCATCTAAGCACACAACAAAATCTACTTGTCTACACACACTTAGATGTAATTGGATCTGCTTGGACCTACAAGATGGAAACTCAAAACTAGGGAAGGCATTTCTCAGACTACACTACGCATCCAATATGGCTGAAAAATAAATTAACCTAGCAAGAAGAATAACCAGAAACAACCTTATTAAAAGTCAGATCCAGAATAACATCATCAGTTGTCACCTTCAGACCTCAACTAACACCACTCACTGATCTGTAACCCATTCTTGACAAGATTAGTTGACTCTCCCAAATCTTTGGGAAGGAGGCAAGTCTGTACTTGCTTACAGAAATCCCCCTCCATCTCAAATAATTGCAGAAACTCAACAGACTACACAACATTGATACATAGATGGGAAGTATAGTGGGGGGGGGAAATCACCACCAAAAGGACAGTTCTTCAGGGTTCATCAGTGAACCAATGAATCCCTACCTGTGAACCAACAAATCAGTTTGATGGTTTGTGGGTTGTTGAATGCCCTTCTGCATTCTATGTAGAACAAATAGGACAATCTGTGTGCTAAAGAATTAGCAGGTATACATCTGACGCCAGGTCTGAAAACACACCAAAATCTGTTTCAGAACATTTCAGTCTACCTGGATTCTCTTTGTGTCACCTTGCAAGTCACCATTTTAGGAAAAAAATAAGACTTGCAAGAGAGGCAGTTGAGCTGAGGTATACATGGGTGCTAGGGACCCATTTAAAATGACTAAATATCTATCAAACAATCAAATATTTATTATATTTTTAGCCCACCCCACTGGCCACAATGCCAGACTTGGTGGCTAATCAAGAGTTCATAAGCCATTGCCAAGTGTGAAATTCTACAATGATCACCACAGTTTACCACTGGTGTCAACAACACTGTTCTTACCTTGTAAAGTGATAAATGAAATTATTCACAGCTGGGTAGCCTACTATTATTTATTTATTTATTTATTTAATTTAATTTCTGTACCGCCCATCTTCCAGCGGAACCCTGGGCGGTTTACAACAGAATTAAAAACAACAATTAACCAACTATTGTTAGTTTGCCCATTATCTGTGACTCTTCCTGGTCATGGGGCCATGCATAAATATGTCCATTACATAGTCTTATGTCTGAGGTAGTGAAGTTAATTCATGAAAGCTCATGTTGAAATATAAAGGTAAAGGTTCCCCTTGACAATTAAATCCAGTCATTTCCGGCTCTAGGTTCATCTAAGTTTATAACCTGAAAAGTCTGTTTGTCTGTAGATATTTCCATGGTCACATGGCTGGCATGACTAAATGTCTGAGCCCACACTGATAGCTTCCCAGCAAAATGGTACCTATTTCTCTGCTTGTATTTTCATGTGCTTTTGAACTGTTAGGTTGGCAGGAGCCGGAACATGCAACGGAAGTGGTTCTTAGGTACAACATTTTTCTCTCTTGTTGGTTTTTTTTTCTATGCATATACAGTATTTTTAATATTATTCATACAGTACTTTTAAAACTGACTGTAGCATTCAACCTTTTACTTTATGTTACTGTACGGGGTGTGTGTGTGTGTTCATGCCTATGCCCAAATATGGAATGTGGAGGCGGAGCCCTAGTGCTTAAATAACTCCACCTGAGTGAGAAAGATTCAGTTAGGGAACATCCGTCCTGAGAGACAGGGAAGAGATATGCTAGAGATAGGGAAGCTGGACACTTTGGTGGTTACTTCACGTACCGTTCGTCACTCCTTGCTGTCCTGCTTGGAGGAAAAAAGCGTGACAGCAAAAAGTTGTCTCAACCACGCCCCCGGAACTGGGAACAGAGCATACCTGCCCCTGGGCTGGGGAATTATCTTGTCATGGATGGTTCCCGGTTCCTGTTCCAAGAAAAGGGACCATGTGGTAACGACCTGTCACGCAACAACCAGTGTCCACCTAGTGGTCAGCGGCTGAAGCAGCATTCAACATTAGTTTCCCTATGGGAAACATCATGCAGTGCAAATGTTTACTAAAGAAAGTACTGAAAATTCTGTAGCATTGCCATGTAAATCCCGGAAGACCAATAAATCAAAATATTGAAAAAGTTTAATTTACGATATTTTAAAAAGGGTTAAGAATGCAAGACAAATTCAGAATTTGTCACGGAACAAGACCGTGAAGTAACAGTTGTCACGAGACAAGTAATCACGCCCATAAGTAAACGGAAACAGGAACTGAACAGGGACAAAACCACGTGACCGTGAACAATGCTGTCACGGTACAATTGTAATCGCGGAACAATGTAGGACGTGAAGTAACCACCTTTGTTAAGGCACTGAAGAAGAAACAGGGCAGTTAGGGAACTGTCAAGTTTGAGTGAGGGAATTATACCAGTATTTGAGGGAACTGCTTTGTGTAACTTTAAAGTAACTGTATACAAGTGAACCTGATTTCAACATCTTTCTCGTATTCAATAAACACACATTTTATTTTTACCACGTTACATCGGGTCTGGAACTCAGTAATTGAACTGGGATACCCTGAATGATGGCAGCAATACCCAAGACTAAAGTGGTGTAGGTCAATGGTCTGTGAGACGACTGGGGGCCTGTGCTAGAGTGAGGCAGTACTGAGCAGAGTGTGGTACCGTGTTTCCCTGAAAATAAGACACTGTCCTATATTTATTTTTCCTCAAGAAGACACATTAGGGCTTATTTTCAGGGGATGTCTTATTTTATTAAGTATAATATGTTTGAATGTCAGCCCTGCACACAACCATAGCCACGCCCATCACTAGGTCTTATTATCAGGGTAGGGCTTATATTTAACAAATGCATAGAAATCCTGCTAGGGCTTATTTTTTTTTGGGGGGAGGTCTTATTTTCAGGGAAACAGGGTACTTCATCCGCACCCCCAAAAGTCCTGACCTCCACATTTACTTTCACAATTTCACCTGCTCCCATGTTAAGACCATCAGGAGGTACCACCACTTTCACAAATGTGTTTGGTGGTGACACAGGATACAGCCTTCTCTGTTGCTCCCAGGCTTTGGAATTTCCTCCAACTAGAGGTCCAACTGGACCCACCTTTGCTGTCCTTTCACAAGCAAAGACCATTCTCTTCAGGCAGGCAGTCACCTCAGTGGCTCGCTGCCTGACCGGGTTCTTTAAATGTGTTGCTGTGCATTGCTGCTTTGCCTGCATTTTTAGTACTGCTTTTGTTTACCATTCATTTATTCCTTTTGAATATTTATATACTTATTGTTTTTAGTTTTACATATTGTCTTTTAA
The DNA here is from genome assembly GCA_029282475.1 of Phrynocephalus forsythii. NCBI lineage: Eukaryota > Metazoa > Chordata > Lepidosauria > Squamata > Agamidae > Phrynocephalus > Phrynocephalus forsythii. The sequence goes on along the minus strand of JAPFRF010000003.1, from coordinate 107,042,282 downwards.
TGATACAAGCCACCTTGGATCCTTTAGAGGGGTAAAAATATTGTAAATAAACAAATAATTTTATACTTCCCAACATCTGCACCTTTTTCTGGAACTGAGAGGGAGTAGCCCACTCTAATTTATGTATCAATATGGGAAATTTGATTGAAAATGTCTGTCAAGCTGTTGGCAGCTTTACTTGTAGGCTGAACACATTGAAAAGCAATGTTACAACCTGAAGCACCGCAAACGTTTTGATTGGATCCTTCCTAGTCATTCCCAAAAGCTTCTTCTGAAACAAGTGACTTGGACCAGGTTGTGGAAGAAGAAGATCTTTTCTAGTTCCTTCACAGCTACTATTCTGAGCACCTGTATTTCCACCTCATCCTAGGCCTCCTTTGTCCCAGTTTACCTTCAACCATCAGAAAGCCACAGTGATTAGTACTGAAATGAAAAGTGAAATAATAAAAGCAAGTGTTCTGCTTATATACCGCCCCATACCACTTCAAGTAGTCTCTGGGCGGTTTACAGTTTTTAATTATAGTCTGCAGGCTACACATTGCACCCCCTAACAAGCTGGGTACTCATTTTACTGACCTCAGAAGGATGGAAGGCTGATTCAGCCATGAGCCTGCTACCTGGGACTGAACCCCAGGTCGTGAGCACAGCTTTACCTGCAGTTCAGGCATTTAACCACTGGCCCATGAGGCTCCTATAAACACAGGGTGTGGCTATTTAAGCTCTACCATTTTTCTTCTCTAGGTTAGAGTATGGCTACACTAGTGATTTGAATATTGCTAGTGATTTTGAAGTGAGTTTGGCCTCTTATGGACCGTCACCAATGTGCTGAATCTCTTAATCCCCCCCCCCCGAAATTATTTGCCTTGCCTATCGTGCCAAGTGAGAAACTGTCTGCTGCCAAGATTTGGATCAGCACATCATACAAAGGCAAAGAGTATTTTTTTAAAAAAAATTAATCTAAGTGATTCCATGCATTAGTGATAGTCTAGTGTTCAATTTGCTGATATCCTCTCTCTCTCTCTCTCTCTCTCTCTCTCTCTGTGTGTGTGTGTGTGTGTGTGTGTGTGTGTGTGTGTGTGTGTGTGTGTTAGAGATGGGCACGACCAGAAAAAATGACATTTCGAGTTGTCATTTGTTGGGACGGGTCCGTTTCAGGTCGTTTCCGTTTGTTGCAGAAATTTTCAAAAATTTGTCATTTCCCTTTGTCATTTGTCATTTCTGTTGGGGTTGGGGTTGGGGTAAGTGGACTCTGGGAGGCACCTCTCTGGGTGCCTCTGATGTCTGACCCACTAAGAAGGGAAGGGAAGCGTTTCGCGTAGCCGCTGCGTACCATACATTACATTATGTTAGGGTTGGGGGGGTAAGTGGCAGAGGCACCTCTCTGGGTGCCTCTGACTCACTAAGAAGGAAAGCATACTGGTGTACTGGCATACAGGTTAGGGGTAGGGGTAGTGGGCTCTGGGTGCCTCTACTCTGACCCACTAAGAAGGGAAGCGTACTTGCGTACGGATCTGGGTTAGGGTTGGGGTTAGGGTAAGGGCTAGGCTTAGGGTTACGGTTAAGGTTAGGGTGGGTTAGTGGGCTGCACCTCTGGGTGCCTCTGACCCACTAAGAAGGACAGTGTACTGGCGTATGGGTTAGGGTTAGGGTTAGGGTTAGTGGGCTTTTTATGCCCTCTGGCACATCCAGAAGTCTCAGTCAAAACCTGGCCATGCGATTGGTGGAATGGGTCCAAATATTTGCATGGTCCCATCCCATGGCCAGCCCATCACTGTGCAGGCGTAAAAAATAAAAATAAAAATAAAATAAAATAAAATCAATGGAGACGTTTTATTGCAAGAAAAACCCACTGCTGCTACTATAAAAAATCAGGCATTTAAAATACCTAATTTTCAAATGTTTCTGTGGTGCTTTGGTGGGTTTTTGGACCACGATTTAAAAATAAATATTGCGGTTGCCATTTTGCCCCCCACCGCATGGCAAATGGAGACGACGAGGATGCCCCCCCCAGCCTGGTACCAGCAGCCCAGGACAGGAGGGGGAGGAGGACGGGGACCCCCCCCCCAGAAACCACCCCTCTCTGGTAGGTGCCCTCACTGAGGCAGGCATATTTTCGCCTGCTTTTACGGCCGGGAATCGGGTTTGGTTTTTTTTTTAAACTTTTTTCTGTGCTGCTTGGCATCGCACGATCGCTGTGATGCCATGAATGACAATGACAAATCAGACCCAATTTATCTTTATCGGGTCAGGTTCGAGCTGAAGCAGAGTAATTCTCGTTACCGTTACCCGTTACGTAACGATAACGATAACCGAAAACGGAAACGAGAATTTCGCCGCTCCGTGCCCATGTCTAGTGTGTGTGTGTGTGTGTTGAATCTGGTCTCTGGGTGTCTGAATTTCGTTGTAAGTGTATACTGTGTATATACACACAATGGCAATAAATTATTATTATTATATCCTGAACTGGCTTGCTTATTAAGCCAGAAGTGTAAATTGACAGTAAAAGGAAACTTGGCAGCAACCAGGCTCAGTCTTGTTCCATTCCAGAAATCACATGCAGTGATAATGGACCAATGCACCTATCCACAACAAAAATGTAGAAGGAAGGAAGGATGTGGCATAGAATAGCTTGCTTGTGCTTTTATTTAACACCAACTGCTATATGGTGCATTTATCAAATCTATAGCCCTTCAGCCAGTGTATCTTTCTACTGTATTGTCCCTTAAGTTCAATTAACTTAACCTAGATTCAGTCCGGTGTATTTTACAGTGTTTTCATCCACTAGCTGCCTAAAGTAAATACTGTATATTATTTTTATTCTGGCAAGACAGGATCAAAGCAATTCAAGTACGAGGCCCCATGGTGCAATCTGAACTTTGGGGGCAGGTAAAACATGACCTCTCTTATCAGCAGAATTGAGTTTCATATAGCCAGTCATATTTACTGAATCCTACATATTTTAATTGAGTTTCCTTCATAGCTGGTGATGCTTGAGCTACTACACTTCATCACCCCGGAAACAGTTTCTTCCATAACTATCTGAGAGGCTGCAAAATGACCTTATCCTATGGAAGTAAATACACCACATGCCTGCTGAAGATCATAGGTTCAGCTCCTGGCCTTGGCAGGTTAAGAGCCTCAGAAACTCTTGGAAGAGACATTTGCCTCATGGGCAAGAGAGCTACCATTTGTGAAGGGCTGTGGGGAAACTTTGGCCATGAACATGTTTTTCACTAGACCTCCGACACTTCTTTCCTGCTCACCACGCATTTGGGTGATGAAGTTCAAGCCATCTAGAGGGCCCCTCTGCTGATGGAGCTACTGCTAGGGCTAGTTCTCTAGGGCATCATCATCTCATACATGTCACCCTGTCAAAAGGATTGCACGGAATGTGGAATGTAAAGTATATTTGCTCAATTCTTTATGCGCATTGCTTTTGACTGTCTCCACCAGCCAAGGAACATCGAGGGGCTCCAAGACTCTCACTTCCAATTGCCATCCACAAGGCAAGGGGTGCTCTTTTTCTCACTGAGATTGTCCATGGTGTGTGCAAAACTAGCATCTTTCTTCTTAATAAGGAAAGCAAAAACACAAAGCAAGCAAAGAACATCTGGGTGCTTCGTCTTTTAAAAGTGTCATAAAACAACCCATAAGAACATAAGAAGAGCCATGCAGGATCAGGCCAAAAGCCCATCTAGTCCAGCTTCCTGTATCTCACAGTGGCCCTACCAAATGCATCTGAGAGTGCACCAGACTAGATATCGGTCTCCTGATACCACTCCCCTGCATCTGGTCCTTGAAGTTTGTAACCTGTGATGGACTTCTCCTCCAGGAATCTGTCCAATCCCCTTTTGAAGGCATTCAGGCTAGATGCCATCACCACAACTTGTGGCAGGGAGTTCCACAGACTAACAACACGCTGGGTAAAAAAATATTTTTTTGTTCTCATTCTCCCAACCAGTGGAGAGTGGATGTCCCCTTGTTCTGGTATTTTGTGAGAGGGGAAAAGACTGCCCCTCTATCCACTTTATTCATGCCCTGCATTTTTTTGTACGTCTCAATCATATTCCCCCCTCAGGTGCCTTTTTTCCAGACTAAAGAGCCCCAAATATTTTAGCCTTTCCTCGTAAGGGAGTTCCCCCAGCCCAGTAATCATTTTGGTCGCTCTCTTCTGCACCTTTTCCAGTTCTGCTATGTCTTTTTTGAGATGCAGTGACCAGAATTGCACACAATACTCCAGGTGCAACCTTACTATAGTTTTGTACAATGACATTATAATGTTGGCTGTTTTATTTTCAATCCCCCTTTTGATAATCCCTAGCATGGAATTGGCCTTCTTCACCACTGGGTGGACACCTTCATTGAGCTGTCCACCAACACACCAAGATATCTTTTCTGATCCATCACAGATAGCTCTGAGCCCATGAGTTGATAAAGTTTGATTTTTTGCCCATCATCTCAGTGAGTAGTGTGCGAAGAGAAACAAAGGAAAGGATGAAACAAGCCAGAAGTTATAGACCTTCACTGGATCCACCGAGCACCTCTAGAGTAAGGAATGGATAGCAGGGAGATCTCTTGACGCTTTGGAGAGGCTCTTTGTATCACACGGCCAGATAAATTTTATTCAGTCACATTTGAACATTTACAGGCATATACAATTGCAACTCTACTTTCTATTTACATTGCCATTTCTATAAAATGTAGATCTATCTGTAGAAATTTACAGTGTTTACTTTCTCACCAAGAAAAAAATGTCAAGCTATGTGCTTCAGAATGGTACACATACTAATTACTCTGGAATATTGCCTCGGATTGGGGGAAACAGGATACTGACCACCAAATGCCAAGCAAAATATCATTTACTAGAATCTACAAGACTGATAGTTCAAATAGATCTGTTTAAGGAACTAAATTCACATGAGGGTACGATGTTATCTTCAAGTACACACATGCAAGTCCAGTTCAGTGCACTGATTCATGCAGCATGTAGTTAACACTGCACCTCCCAGGCTCTATGACCTCTTCTAGAAACATTTTTGACAGCGCACATGGGGACATCTACAAAACTAGTTCATATGCCAAGAGAAGCTGGGGGCAAATGCATAGCATGTAAGTGCTGGATGAGTTGTAAGATGAGAGGAATTGCATACATTCCTCAATCACAAACCCATTTTCTTCTGAGCACAGGCAGAAGAATCTTTCTAGATGATTTTGTTGTTGCGTTGTTATCGTTGGGACTGACTCTTCGTGACCCCGTGTCCTTGGAGTTTTCTTGGCAGGAATGTTGGAAGGGCTTACCAGTTCCTACTCCAGCTTTCTACCACACTTGAAATACGCTAGACATGTTTCGCAGCCATCTTTCAAGATTGCTATTGGCCCAGTTTCTTTCAACGGTGTCATTCTGGAGACATCATAAGGAACCAAGAGAGGCTGGCAGTGGGGTGGTTGTATAGTGTCCGGGTGAATTGAGGGATTGACAGTGGGCAGAACAAGGGGAAAGGATGACGTGGGACTATTGATTGGCAAAGAATAGGAAAGAAAGGGAGCCATATTTTCCACAAAGCAAGACAGAATTATTGCCTATATCAGGAACTGGGTATATGGTTTTCACTGGAAAAAGAACCCACTTGGCTCTGTATCAGTATTAAGAACCTGAGTCTGCCACTTCTCTGCTGACACATGCTGTGCTCAGCTCCTGGCAGTAGATGCAAGTGCAAGTCCATTTAGAACTGAAATATCTTGTGCATGGAATTTACAAACAGCTTGTTTGATGAGAGGAATGTGGAAACATGAGTCAGGACAAGCTAGGACATGCAATTGAAGAACCAGGAATTTATGTGCTTGCGATTTCTAGGAAACCTTTGTCCTACTAAAGAAAGACATGTTCAAATGCTGCATCCCCCTCCCCTGCCTGCCCTTTGGTTCCCCTCTCCATAGTAATATCTGGATGAGATGATAAGGCTTGAAGTGAGCAACGATTTCGAGGAACTCCCCAGGAACCAAACCAGGTCACTCACAAAGCCAAATGGAAATCAGATCATCTCTCAACACACAGTGTTCTCCCATCAAAGACTGCCTTGAAGAAAACAAAACGATACTAGCCAGTGGGATGTCACTGCTTCCAGCATTGGATTCCCTATAAGCCATTTTTAATACGTTAGATGGTTTCCCTTTAGAAGTCACACATTACCCATTCTTGCTTGGACCCTTCAGCTGAGTTTTCTAAAGAAAGTGTTGTTATCCTGAGGACAATTGCTATGACAAACACATGTCGAGATGGCCATCACCGGATGTCTGATGATGTTGCCTCCAGGACAGCGGAATTCAACGTGGATGGTTTTTGTGGTGTGTGGCGTGCAACATCGTCCATCATTGCAGCTGCCACAATAACGGGGTTTGTACATCTTGACGCTAGTACAGTTCTTGTACTGCAGGTGGAGAGCTGTTGGAGACTTCTTGGTTCGGACACACCTCTTCCCCTTCTAAGAAAAGGCAGGCAATTTACCTTCAGGTATATAAGCTAACAGAACATTGTCATGGCATGCTAATAAACAACAAATAATTTTTGAGTAAGTTGCTCCACCACCAATTGCTCCACAATGAGGAGTCAAAAACAGTGTCCCACATTGAACTTTTAAAATAACCTTTTGCAAAAGTTGTGTTTTAGCTGGATTTACAGTGTGTAGCACCCCCATAATCGGCATGGCTGTTAAGCTCCAGAATCCCAGTGCCTATGGAATTCTGGGAGTTGTAGTCAACTCCACCAAGCTCTGCTATGAAATAGTGCTCATGTATGTGAACAGCCAAGCTCCAATAGAGAAAGTGTTGTCAGAACATCTATGGAAACTAGGGATGTGCAATTCATTTCAGAACCTACCAGTTCTTAAATGACCTGCACAAGCCCAGGTGGTGATTGGAAGCCTCTGACACACAAGCAGACAATCTCTTACCTTTCTCTGCACTGGCACGGAGATGAGTGGCAATGAGGAAGCAGGCTGCAACATCATTTTTGCTGCTCCGTGGTGCTGGCCAATCAGACAGGAAGTTGGGATGACACCTGTCCCTGCACAGCTCCTGATTGGCCAACACCATAAAGCAACAAGGATGATGTCTCAGCCTGCTTCCTGATTGGAGTTTAACCCTGCACGAGCCCAGAGAAGAGTAAGACACTGGTTGTGTGTGTGTGTGTGTGTGTGTGTGTGTGTGTGTGTGTGTGTGTGTGTGTGTGTGTGTGTGTGTGTGTTGGAGGCTTCCAGACACCACCTGGGCTCGCACGGGTTGTTTCAGAACCAAATTGCCCATCCCTACTGGAAACTACTGGAACAGCTGAGTGATTGGCACGATTTTGGAAACAATTCCAAGAGTGCCAGGAAAAAAAATTATCAACAAAACAAGGCTGTCAAAACAAGTTTGTGAGGGCAAAAGCTATGGGTTGACTTCAGAACATGTGGAGGGTTCCACACACAAACACTTCAGGTGTTTGGGGTTTCCCCCTCTGCTTTCTTCCCAGTCCAAGGTACTTTGATTATCACCTGCCTTGTGTTTTCAGAGGGCAATGGGTGGTGGCTGTAGGAAAAAACGAGTCAAGGAAAGCTGCTTCAATCAGTTCATGTCTAAACTTGGGTCCAATCTGGGGAGTGGTTTTTTTTTACCCGAAAGGTGTGCCTTCCTTCCAGGAATTGAATTTCTTCGAAACTCTGCAACAGAGGCCTGTGTTTGCCTCCCAGTGTCCAACTACTAGACAAAGTCTGACAACTGACTTGGAAGGGAGCGGAGCTTGTTCAGAACAATCAGATCTCAGGGAACAGTACTTCCAAAGGCACTGTCGATTGTCTCACCTGTCTGGGAGTAGAGAATTGCAACTCTCTTTCAAGCCTCTGCTTAGGAGAGCTTTCTTAGATGAACATGTTCATAGAATTATAACCAAGCAAAGAACAAGTCCACCAAATCTTACCTTTTCTGGTAGCTGACTCCGTTCACAAGGCCGCACTTCACAGAGCCTGGTCTGTTTCACCATCTCACACATTGGATTCTTGTTGGTGACCCGGGTGGAGATGCCCATTCCACAAGTCATGGAACATGCGCTCCATTCGGTTGTCTGCTCAATGCAATTAGAACTGGAATCGGAAGCATCTACCCCAAGAGTGGCTTCTTGTCTGTAGGCTGAAGGCAAGACTGATAGCATTTACATAAGAAGATCAATAATGCTGTTCTGTGAGAAGCTCCATATCTGCCTAGCTGTTCTATATGTTTCCTAGCTCTATAACTGTCATGGCGCCATACTACAGAAACCTCAGACTTTGCATTCGGTACCGCACTTTGAATGTTCTGCTATATTTCAAGGGAGTGGACTAGAGCTCTCCAGCAGAGGACTGCAAACTACAAATCCCAATGTGCCTTAGGAAGGATCCATTTAGTGAGAAATAAGGTTATAAAAATGTGTACTGCAGAAAATAAAGAGCAACATAATCAAACAGCAATTTGCAAAAGTGGAGAGAATGGTTCAAGTCACTGACCGTATAGCCTGGTTCCTTGCCATTTACAGGCCGTGGCAACACACTGGCTGAAATTCTGTTCAATCATTACTTATGCAAAATATTTCACTTTTGGATGTGAATTGCCACAGGTTAAGACATCGTGGTAGACACCGTCTGTTGGATGATGTCTAGGGAGATTTTTTTAACATGAGGCAACTCAAAGCAAAGTGTTCTGCTTATATACCACCCCATACCACTTCAAGTAGTCTCTGGGTGGTTTACAGTATAATTATGCAGGCTACATATTGGTGTCGTCTCACCCTCAAAGGTTCTTCCTTTTCCGTTAACTTAATGTACGAGCTTTTGGCCACCATGTCACGATATGAGAGTAGCCTTCAAAGAATGTTTGGAAATGATAGCATGAACAAATTGGGAGTTATGGAGCCTATTACCCTCCTCTTCCATCAGCTGCTAGGGCATGGACATGAGAAACATCATTTCCTTCCTTATAAAAATGACTACAACTCACAGTCTTTGCCCAAACCCTTCCTATATGTTCTACCACCATGAGAGATTGGGTTGGTAATAATATGGGGTGGGTTTTTCCCCCGGTGGTATCTCCCCTGACTTTCCACAGAGAAGATAGGCCAGCTTTTTCTTCAAAGAGTTTCCATGCAGCATTACAGACACGCCTCTTCTGTCTTGCCTTTTAAGGGTGCCGATGGCTTTATTTGAAATGATAATACCTGCCTTAATCTACATCATCTCAAGATCCTTATAGGTGAAGGTGCCAACTCTACACATGGCATCAAAATATGGTTACTTTGAGGTTACTTGGAGTTGAGGAGGAATTCAGAGAATCATAGAGTTGGAAGAGACCTCAAGGGCTATCTAGTCCAACCCCACACCATGCAGGAACCCCCATCACAGTATTTCCAACAGGTAGCCATCCAGCCTCTGCTTAAAAACCTCCAAAGAAGGAGACACCACCCCCCTCCATGGCAGTATATTCCATTGCTGAACAGCTCTGTGATGAAATTCTTTCTAATGTTTAAATGGAATCTCTTTTCTTGTAGTTTGAGACCATTGCCCCACATCCTTGTCTCTGAAGCCATGGAAAACAAACCAGTCCCTTCTTCAATGTGACATCCTTTCAAATATTTAAACATAGCTATCGTATCCTGTCGCAGCCTTCTTTTTGTAAGGCTAAACATTGACCTTCAGTCAACTTAGTCACCCTCCTCTGGACCCATTCAAGACTGTCAACATCCTTTTAAAATTGAGGTGCACAGAATTGGACACAGTACTCCAGGTGGGGTCTGACCAGAGCAGAATAGAGTGGTACCATCACTTCCCTTGATCTAGACACTATGCTTCAAGAATCACGTTGGCTTTCCTGGCCACTGCATCACACTGCTAACTCAATTTGTGGTCCACCCAGACTCTCATATCCTTTTCATGGGTAGTATGTTCCAGCCAGGTGTCTCCCATCCTATATCTGTTCAATTCATTCTTTTTGCCTAGATATTACACCCTACATTTCCCTCTGTTGAACCCCATTCCGTTAGCTTTGGCCCGGGACTCTAATCTCTCAAGGTCCTTTTGGAAATTTTCTAGTTTTTAAACGAAACAGTGTATTGGCTAAAAACCACCTTGTTTTGAAGGAGAATCATACATCTGGAAGACTCAACACTGCTGGATTTTAAAATATTATGTATACATCTCTCTCTCTCTCTCTGTGTGTGTGTGTGTGTCGTGTTGGTTTGTGTACACATACAGAGACAAAAACAGGAGATTCTGGAGCCACAGAAATACACTTTGGGCTATACATGGCCCCTGCACTACATTCTTCCAACCCCAAGAACAGTGGATTCCACAATTACTAAATATATTCAAATTTTATATCTCTTTTCCAACCAGTTATATGACACATTCAGAGTTGACAGTTCTCTGTCAGTCATCTTTTAAGACAAATTGAAACTCTGTCTGTTCACGTCTAAGGGGACGACAAGGTCAGCTTTTACAGACTGTCCAAACCCTGTAAGAAATTGGTTGCTTTATGTCTAGCGTCATAAAGCAATTTCATTAAACAGTTATTGCTGGACTTTTTTTCCCTTGTTCCTTCCAGCTTTTTGCCTTGTCCTAAGGAATTAAAACTCATCAAAACATCATCCGCAGAATTTATGACAGCATGCCAGTGACATCACCACATACACTTAAGCTGTAAAAACGTAAATATTATGTTCAAGTTTAAAGGTGAAGGATAGAGTGGCACAAAACCAGTCCCACAGAGGTGTGGCGATGGAATGAGGCTGAGAACATAGACAGCTATGGCCCACATAGCTGTCGGTGACCAACCTTTAAGTCTGAGAAAGTCTGATTTAGGGATATTTTGCCACACAGAAATCAACAAACAATACTTCCTCATTCTCTCAAGTAAGTGTGGGTCAAGGTCCAAAGTGTAGATTCTGCATCAGTGGAATTAGAACCTTCTTCCACTGTGTCTTGAGTTACATTCTTCCATGGTTTCCTACCTTTTCAGAAAAAGGGTTTATAGAACTGGAGTTGGGTGACAAGTCACTGGTTCCAGCAGGAGCACCAAAAAGCCCACCATTGTGTCTTTGCTTTGATGTCCCAAGAAATTTCATTTTATTTGGGGCCCAGGAAAACAATGCATTGAGCAGACATTGCCCTTTAAGTGGTGCGAGGTGATTATTTTTCACATAATGTGATTTTCTTCATCTATTATTTTTTTTTATTTTAGAGTATTTTACCATGCCTTTTCTCCTTGGAAAAGGAGATATATATCTTGAATGTCATGGTGTTTTTTTGTTTTGTTTTTAATGGTCCCTCATAGCTAACGTGGGCTTAATTTTCAAGGCCGTTGGTTCAGGCTTGTCTCTTTCAAGCAGTCCAGTTGCAGAATGGGAAGCAAATTCATCTGAGGAAAATATGCTTTCTCCTCAAGGTACTGCTTGGCCTCCAGATTACTGTTACACTTTGGTCCATAAGGTAGAATTAAGAACCAAGACTGTATCAATACATGATTGTAGAGGTATGCAACAGCAAAAAGAACTGGATCACTTCAACTTCTCTGGGGATGGGGGGGAGGGAGGGATTAATTGGCCTACAAAAAGGACTCCATGAATGTCCTTGATCCTTTAATGGAATAGCTCTCGAAACAATTAAGAATAAAAGGTAGGATAAAAATTAGTAATAATAGAAAATTATTAGTAATAAGCAATAATGATGTACATGAACAATGATTACCCTACTGTGGAATGCACAAGGCAACTACCTTTCCCTCAAGCTTTTCCTCAAGGTTCTTAACGTTTCCCTCAATCGGTATTTAAACATGGTTTCAGATGCTTATAATATGACAAACACCTTCTGGTCCCTGTGGCCTTGATCTATTTCTGAAGGGACCACAAGAAAAAGACCGTCTTTCTGCCAGCAGGCTGATGCATCTCTGAGTTTCCAAGGGAACCTGGAAGACGCAACATTTCTTCTTAATTTTGTACAGCTACTACTAGTGACAGGAAAGTTCTTGTAGGCCAAAATCTCACTGGCAGATTTGTGCAATGAAGATATGCCATCAGCTGTGGATGTGTGGTGGCCATTTTGGAACAATACAAACCTTCCAAGAGCTGCCCCCCACCCCAGGTTTTCACACCCCCTTTGTCCTGGGGTAGCCTTCAGGAGACATGGGATGAATGAGAGAATCATTTCCCTTCCCATTTCACACCTCCTGAAGGCTGCCCTAAGACACAAGGGGTCCTTAGAGATCTTGCAACATGGTGGCTTCTGGGAAGTTTTGCATGGCTCTGCCATGATCTTTGTTGCATGAGAAGCTCATGCTTCTCTAAGGCTGGAATCCTGTTGTACAGGTTTACGCCATACAAAGCAAAGTGTTCTGCTTATATACCACCCCATACCACTTCACGTAGTCTCTTACAATTTTTTTAATTACAATGTGCAGGCTACACATTGCCCCCCAGCAAGCTGGGTACTCATTTTACCGACCTCAGAAGGATGGAAGGCTGAGTCAACCATGAGCCTGTTGTGAGCATAGTTTTACCTGGACTTCCAGACATCTCTCATAATGGCATTTCTTTAATTGTTTGCGTACTCTTAAAAGTTTTAATACTGCCTTTTCAATGTTGTAAGATGCCTCTTCAAATTCATTGTTCTTAAACTTGAGTATGTCCTAAATGGTCTGGGTTATATATAAAAATATTCAAAATAAATAAATAAAATAAATTCACAGCTCTGCCATCAAACTGCCAGCTTGCTCTTAGGTTACTCACCTGCCATTGCAAATCCTCCCATATCAATGCCCTCTTTTGGGTCGCAGGACCATTGCTCGCAGCACTCTTTAGGGACTTCAATTTTCCTTGGGAAGGGGCAGTCTGGACCTGGCAGCAACAAGTCAAGGTTACAGCGAGGGATGCAACCTATCTGTCCATCTCTGCACATACAGTGGTATTTGCAGCTGGGCTGGAACGTCTCGCCACTCCGGTAAATAATTCCGTCAAACACACAGTTGTCTCCTTCAAGATCTGAAGCAAAGAAGAAAAATAATCATACTGGATGTGAACCAAGCACTGGAGTGTCAGGCAATATGAAGGAAAACAATAGTGTAATGCTATTTTTCACAGAGATGCAATAGACAGCACCACAGTTTCATGTTGGTATAATTAAAGAGAAGGGGGAAAGAAAAAAGCAAAATATTATGGCACTTGAAATACTAACAGTTTTATTTCCAGTGTGAGCTCCTGCTTCTTCAAACACGAGGCATGAATAGTCCCTTCCTGTTTGTTTCACATTAGTGTAACTAGACAAGCAGACTTGATGGTCATTTCTAAGTAACTGCTCTCAGATCCTGTACTGTAAAACTATCATTTTTTAATTAAAGAGTTTTATTGATTTTAAAGGAAGAAGGAGGTGGGAAGTGGGGAAAGGGGATGAGGAATATAATATAAAAAGTTACATTGAATCTATCAAGTAAAAAATAACAATTATACATGTCGAAATCAGATAACATATCACAGGCCTGCCCAACAGGTAGACCGAAGGGTTCAAAAGTAGCCCGCCGGCCATCCATACAAAAAGTGAGGGGATAAGTTCTCCACCCCTCCCTCCCCCACCGCAAAGACCACCACTGCTCCAGCAAAGTTCTGGGTCTGCCAGCCCACTGTCTCATCCGAGTGGGGCAGCTCAAGGGCCATGGCACAGTCCCCTGCTCCCCCTCCAGACCAGATGATTGGCATGTCACTGTCTCATGGCCAACTGAGTTGTTGGTGCAGAGCGGAGGAAGGGGAGTGGAGGGGACAGCGAGGGGTGGGGTCATGGGTGTGCCTACCTCCTTTGCATGGTGATGTGCCCCTCTTTTCCCCCCTGGAGAATTCCTTCCTCCCACCCTTCCATCCTCCTCCTCCTCCTCCCACTCCTCCCCCCCCACCCCACGGCTGCCTCACAGAGACCATAATCCCCCATCACCGCCGCTCTTCCTGCTCCCCCTCTGAGCCATTCCCTCCTTCTTGTGCTGCCATGGCCATGTGATTGCCACGCTGGTGGCTCAGCCCACCCCAGCTGTGTAGCAAACATGGCCGAGGTGAGTGAGAGCTGCGGGCGGCAGCGGCAGTGGCAGCAAGGAGGCTGGAAGGGAGAAAGGGGGGGGGAAATGGAGGAGACTTGAGGGGGAGGAGAGTCGAGCCAGGCCCCAGGCGGGTTGGGAGGGAAAGCACACCTTTTTTAAAAAGTCTTCTAGCAGCCTGGACAAGCATGCACACGTCTCCCTTGCACCTGCCCACACCTGCTTGAGCGGGTGCACAGGAAGCATGTGAATGGTCAGCCTTCCCATAGGAAAGCATTGAACTCTGTTCCCTCCAGAACGGATTAATTGGTTTTCAATGCATTTCTATGGGAAACTGATGCTCTACTTGCATTTTTTTAACTTATTATGAGCATGTGCTCAGAACGGATAAAATTCGTAAGCAGAGGTTTTAGTGTAGTAGCCCTCAGGCACTTTGGGCCAGAAAAAGTAGACCTCAGCCTATTCAAAGTCTGACATCCCTGACATATCAAATTACTAGTACATTTACTACTTCTTGCCATCTTCTTTTGGAGATCTCTTCGTAATCTCCTTTCAAATATCCGGAGAGTCTGTCAATTATAATACATTCTCTTATCTTTTAAGAGAAGTTTCTCTTGGTAGGCGCTTCAGGTTGTTGCCAAAATTTCGCATACAATATCCTTGCTGCAACTATTACATGATGGAGTACATATTTTTGATCATAGGAAATATTTATATCCACTATATCCAATAAGAAAAGTTCTGGTCTAAGCTCTAACTTAATCTTCAAAGATCTCTCTATGAATAGTTTTACCATTCTCCAATATACATTGGCCTCTTTACACGTCCACCACATATGGTAGAAAGTGCCACTATCATGTTTACATTTCCAACATTTAGAGGAGCAATTGGCTGTACTGTAAAACTATCATGAGGGCAATGAGTTTTCTCCTGCTGCAGCAAACACTCCTTGGAGCAAATATCTTATTTGGATTCCCGGGACCCTCAAAACATCCAAATGCTTCAATTGGCTCCATTTTAGATGTGTCCTCAAAAGAAAAGGAACCCCTCTCTCTATCAGCAACTCTGTGCAGTGGACCCTCATATAACAAACAGTTTGTATAACAAAATCTGTACAAATAAAAAATTCTGGAGATGGGGGAAATTTGCTTAACAGAATCACCTATGGGGTGAATCTGTACAACAGAAAAATGGTCGCGATTAGGGATTACTCCGTTTTCAATGCATTCCTATGGGAAATTTGTATAAAGGAAAATTTGCTTAACAGAATTTCATTTGGAATGAATTAATTCCTATATACAAGGTACCACTATATATATATTTAAAGATTTATACTCCATCCTTTGATCTCAGTATACTAAAAGATATGAGGGAAGGCTAAAACATTTGGGGCTTTTTAGTCTCAAAAAAAGGTGCCTGAGGGGGGATATGATTGAGACATACAAAATAATGAGGGCATGAGTAAAGTGGATAGAGGGACACTCTTCTCCCTCTCACAAAATACCAGAACTAGGGGACATCCACAAAAAAAAATACAGAACTAACAATTGGTGCAGAAACTAGACTGCAGTGGCCAGTTTAAGACTTCTGGACAAGATTTGTATGTTTTGGCTTGATAACTGGGTGAAGAGCTCCAGGAGCCACAAAGCAGATGCTGAGATGGCAATACTTTACACACATAACTGAAAACAAGCCTCGGAGTACACCATGTGGCCCCTTCTTCTGCAGAGGTGGCATTTAGGCATGCACTGGGTGTGGATGAACCCCCCCGAGTGGCAGAAATGGTGCGAGGAACAAGCTTTTCCACCCCAATTAGATGTCAACTTATCAAATTCATTAGGAGACTTACCCTAATGAAAAACAGAATGATCTTCCTTTATGTTTTTTTCCTGTTCTCAAGTACAGTGGACCCTTGTATAACAAACAGCTTGTATAACATAAAATTTGTACAACATAAAAATTCCGGAGATAGGGGAAATTTGCTTAACATAATTGCCTATGGGGAAAAATCCGTACAACATAAAAATGGGATCACTCCATTTTCAATGCATTCCCATGGGAATTTGTATAAAGGAAAATTTGCTTAACATAATTTCATTTGGAATGAATTAATTCCTTTATACAAGGTGCCACTGTAATTAGTAGATAATACCATCCAAGGGGCCTGTAAGTCCAATCACATGCCTCTAGAGCAGTGGTTTCTCAGCCTTTGGATCCCCAGATGTTCCTGGACTGCAACCCCCAGAAGCCTCCACAACGCGCTGTGCTGGAAGGGATTTCTAGGAGTTGCAGTCCAGGAACATCTGGGGACCCACAGGTTGAGAACCACTGATCTAGAGGCAGAAAGTATGTATTTTAAAAATGTTTCTAGTCCTCCTGAGTGAAGACAACTTTTTAAAATGCAGTGACAGGTGCCCAAGAAAGGACAAGGTTGGCTTCTGTTTTGAAATTTAAGTCAGGCTCCGTAACTTGAACTTGTTTCCATTCTGAGGTAACACCGTTCAGATTTAATGTTTTGTTATCTCTCTGTGCCCCCCCCTCCAGTTTAGCTTCAAAAACAAAGCAAAGTGTGCAGCTTTTATACTACTCTATAGTACTTAAAACACTCTCTGGGTGGTTTAGAAATGATTATGCAGGCCCCTCCCCTCCTAGCAAGCTGGGTACTCATTTTACTGATCTTGGAAAGTTGGAAGGCTGAGTGAACCTCGAGCCTGCTACCTGAAATTGAACCCCAGATAATGAGCACAATTATGTGTACAATACAGCAATTTAACACAAGACTCTAAATCTAATCAAGGAGAGAGTAGTATTCTTGTCACAAGAAAGAGCTAGAGAAATGAAATTACATTTCACCCTCCTACAGCTAAAATGAGAACCCATGAAGAGTGGTGTAGTGGTAGATCTGCATGTATAGGTGATCATTATTACAGTTTCTGGAGTCAGGACCCTCTCCACTGGAAAGTTCAAAATTGCAACTATTGGACTGCTATATCAGAAAATGAAATGCAGGTCTTTTGTATAACTGATGGCTCTTGATTTCCCATTCAAGACCAACCCACCCTCAAATAGGATGCTTTACTTACTTTTTGAATTTTTTTTTAAAATATCCCTGTTATGATAACTACAGCTACTGTAAACTCAGCAGACTATGGGGCAGAATGTGTGGTGGCAGATAGTACCTATGCCTTCCAAAGTCCTGGGGCTTTGACCACATGTGTCCTTGTTCCACTAAACCAATGCAGATTGAGTTCTACACACAAGCCTCCTTACTACAGAAACATAGCCAAGGTTTAAGGTGACTCTCTGCCCCCCTCCCCAGCAAGCTGGGTACTTATTTTACTGATATCGGAATGATTGAAGGGTGAGTGAACCTTGAGCCTGCTACCTGGGATTGAACCCCAGGTCATGAGCACAGTTTTACCTGCAGTGCAGGTCACTGTGCCATGAGGCTCTGTATTTGTTCACTCACCTTAGTATTACAATAATCAGGCCAGGCAGGTTATATTGAGAAAAAGCAACTAGATCATCGAGCTTCACTGCTGAGAAAGGACATAAGCCCACGGACTTCCACATCTTAAAAGTGGAAGTCTAATGATGATCGCTGCCCCACGTTGCATGTCATGTTCAATTAATCAGACTAGCACAAAGCAGGTGCTGCTATTAATAATCGATATTGGGGTTTTCCTCCACTAGGAATGTAGCCCACTCCTCTGAGTAATCCTTTTGACAAACCCACTCTTTTAAAAATATTATGCACTGAAAAAGACCTCTGCAGATTTATCCATGGTGTGCTGGTTTCCCACAACAAATACACAACATTTGGCAGCAAGGATGTTACTACTACTACTACTACTACTACTACTACTACTACTACTACTACTACTACTACTACTACTACTACATTACTGCCTATCACAATGTACCAGAGAGGGGAAAAACCAGCAGCATGCCAACAAGATCTCAATTAAAATACATAAAGTCTATGACCCTGAACAACCACAAGCAATTTACAACTTGGGCCTTTCTGTTAGATTTTCTGTTACCCTCTTCCCAGCTGACCAAGGTTCATGTCTGTGCATTCTGGGATGTCCAGCGTGGTGCTGTTGTGAGAATGATGGACAAGGACTCAGGGGGGCTGGGTTCAAATCCATTCTCAGCCCTGGAAGCTCACCAGAACTGGTACTGTAAAACCACTCCTTTATTTATTTATCTATTTAATAAAATTGTATTAAAATAAAATTAATAAAATTAGTAAAACTTTCTTAAAATTAAATTTAATAAAACAAAAGTTTATTTATTTATTTATTTATTTATTTATTTATTTATTTATTTATTTATTTATTTATATGCCACCCACTACCCAAAGGTCACTATCCAAACATCTCACTCACCTTGAAAACCCTACCAGGGCCACTGCAGTTTGGTGTCATCTGTCATAGCACAAGGTCTATGCACATCTAGAAGCGGGCCACAATTCTCAAAAGCTTTTCTCAAATAAAACTTGCTGGACTGTAAGGGGCCACAAAGCTCCTTGTTGGTGGTTCGTGCAACCTTGGAATGACCCCTGGGAGCACCTTGGAAAGAAACTCTCTTGCCAAGAGAGGTCACTAGACAAAGGCATCATTTTGCTCAAAGGAGCTGCTCCACTCACCCATACAGACCCCTAAACCAGGCGCAGTCCCTGCCCCGCGGTCGCAGTAGAGGGCGCTGCTCTCATCACAGGGCATCATCTCCGAGCAGGTCTCGCCTCGCTGCCGAGCGCAAGTCAAGCAACAGGCGCATCCGTCCAAGACGGTGGGGACGCCGGGAGCGCAGCTGGGCGGCTCGGCGGGGCAATCGCAAGGCAGCGGGCACCGGCGCTGCCGCGCATCCTCCTCCTCCTGGCCACGCACCTGCAAGAGGATAAAAGGGAGACGCGTGTCAGCAGCGCTAGCCTCCCGGTGGCCCAGTTAACAGCCAGCCACGAGGCAGCGCCGCTTTTGCGCCGCCGCGCACAAACATGCTTGAAAACCAACCCCATTCACCGCGCAAAGGAGGGCGCAGAGCAGCAGAGGCGCCGCGGAGCGCAAAGGACGCCCGGCCGACTGCATGATCCCCGAGGCGATTCCAGCCGCTACTGCGCTCCGTATCCTGCACCTCGCAGGGTGCGCATCCCACGCGCAAGAGCCATTGGGGCCGATTTATAGACAGCGCCTCCGCACGCCTCGCCCTCTCATTGGGCGATGGAGGAGCGCCCAGAGCCAATTCAAGGGCTCGGTGTCAAATTCAGGTTTAGCCTTCTTGCGCGCGAGGGGGGGGGTAGGCGTGCGTAAAAAGGGCGGGCGGGGAGGCGGAGAGTCCGCGGGCAGCCGCGGGATCAAAACCCGAAAAGAGAACGTTACGCGTTCCGGCGCAACACGTACGAAAGAAACATTGAGGATGAGAGCCAGTCCCTGATGCTTGTAGCCGCCTGGAATGTCAAGGATCGACACCTTTTCGGGGTGACATGACTGCTTCCTATTCCTAAATCTATTTTTAGGGAAACAGGCATTAGGAACGAGGGGTGATTTCCTAGTACAGTGGTACCTTGTATAAAAGAATTAATTCGTTCCAAATGAAATTATGTTAAGCAAACTTTCCTTTATACAAATTTCCCACAGGAATGCATTGAAAACGGAGTAATTCCATTTTCATGTTGTACAAATTCGCCCCATAAGTGATTCTGTTAAGCAAATTTCCACTATCTCCGGGGTTTTTAATGTTGTACAGATTTAATGTTATACAAACCCTTTGTTATACGAGGGTCCACTGTATTTGCAAAGTGGTCTTGTTGGCTGCAACTTGCTGAAATATCTTTTCTCACAGCAGGCGTTCCACCTCATTCTGGTGTCATAAAGCTACAGTTATATGAAGTACCAGGGAGGGGAACTAGGAAAAATCAAGGAAAGGCCTCCTTCCACTAAACACGATCATTGGGGAAAACGTGGAGAAACACGAAACGCACTTAACAGTGTGTTCACTGTTAAGGGAAGATACTTGCTCAAAACGTCATGAGCCAGGTCATTTGAAGATTGTTACCTTCCACAGCATCAGCAATCATTATGTGCAGCCTTAATTAAGGGTGAGGCCAACCCATTCCAGAGTTCCCTAGGTATAAAATATTCAGAAATAGTCAGGGGTGGATTAACCTTTAAGCACAATGAGCACGTGCTTAGGGGCAGACATTTTTAACATTAATGGTCACAAATTGCTCAGTGGAGCATTCCTTTTTTTTTAGCTGAAGTATATTAAAAAATCCCATCAGAACAACTATGCAACAAGGCAGGCTGGTTGCCTTAACTTGATTAAGTATAGAAGTAGATGTGTTACATAAGATTCGTTTTGAGGATCATCTGATCAAAGATTTAGCATAAATAAAGTGGAATTATGCAAAAATAAACATTATTTTCTATCTTACTGTAAGTTTTGTTTAATTTTGATAAATAAATGTTTATTGTTGTTTATATTTTGAATTACATATATTTTGGGGGCACCAAAATCTTTTAAGTGTTTAGGGCCTGTAAGGGTCTTAATCTGGCCCTGGAAATGGTTTACCACTTCCTTTTGGGGCTGATGCAAGACTAGGTAGCTTGCTCAGGTTCTTCACCTACCTACAAGGTGCAGTGGGGAATTGAACTCCTGACTCCAGGCTCTGCAAATGAGTGTTCCAGATCTGAGCTACAAACAGTCATTCCTGTGCCTCTTATACAACACAGAAATCTGAAATGTTTACGAGCTGCAATGCATAGAGGGCATCACTCATCAGTTCTGCAATTTTGCTTGCATAAAAGGACGTTTTTATATTTTGAAACTATAAATATGCTAAATAGCACAATTTTGTATGTTAATTGAGTTATTAGTTATTTATTTTTGAGAATTTTTACCCTGCATTTCTACTTGGAAAAAAAGGTAAGAAGAGACTATACAGTCCATTACAATTAAGACACAATCAGTTTGAGAAACAAGGAATCCAGGGGCATCTTACAGAATTATAAGGCAACATTATAGGGCTAACAATTGATAACATAGTGTTGATGCAATCACACAAGGCAAGATACAAATACAAAGTTATACGTGGTTGCAAACACAACTGTGTAGCCATGTATGGTTGTTTTTGTTGTTGTTGTTCAATAGTTCAGTCATGTCCGACTCTTCGTGACCCCATGGACCAGAACTCGCCAGGCCCTCCTGTCTTCCACTGCCTCCTGGAGTTTGGTCAAATCCATGTTGGTTGCATTGATGACACCGTCCAACCATCTCACTCTCTGCCGTCCTCGTTTCCTTTTGCCTTTAATCTTCCCCAACATCAGGGACTTTTCCAAGGACTCTTCATGAGGTGGCCAAATACTGGAGCCTCAGCTTCAAAATCTGTCCTTCCAGTAAACATTCGGGGTTGATTTCTTTCAGGATGGATAGGTTTGATCTCCTTGCAGTCCAGGGGACTCTCAAGACTCTCCTCCAACACCACAGCTCAAAAGCATCAATTCTGTGGCAATCAGCCTTCTTTATAGTCCAGCTCTCACTTCCATACATCACTACTGGAAAAACCATAACTTTGACTATCCTGACCTTAGTTGGCAAAGTGATGTCTCAGCTCTTTAGGATGCTACCTAGGTTTGCCATTGCTTTCCTCCCAAGAAGCAGGCGTCTTTTAATTTTGTTGCTGCAGTCACCATCTGCAGTGATCAAGGAGCCCAAGAAAATAAACTCTGTCATTGCCTCCATTTCTTCCCCTTCTATTTGCCAGGAGGTGATGGGACTGGTGGCCATGATCTTAGTTTTTTTTTATGTTGAGCTTCAGCCCCCTTTTTCACTCTCTCCTTTCACCCTCATTACGAGGTTCTTTAATTCCTCCCCACTTTCTGCTATCAGAGTAGTATCATCTGCGTATCTGAGGTTGTTGATATTTCTTCTGGCAATCTTAATTCCGGTTTGTGATTCATCCAGACCTGCCTTTCGCATTATGTAATCTGCATATAAGTTAAATAGGCAAGGTGACAGTATACAGCCTTGTCGTACTCTTTTCCCAATTTTAAACCAATCAGTTGTTCCATATCCGGTTCTGACTGTTGCTGCTTGTTCCACATATAGATTTCTTAGGAGACATATAGGGTGATCAGGCACTCCCATTTCTTTAATGACTTTCCATAGTTACGCATGCACTGGTAACATCCCGTATTGATTACTGCAATGCGCTCTACATGGGGCTGCCTTTGAAGACGGTCCGGAGATTGCAACTGGCTCAGAATCGTGCGGCGCGGCTGGTAAGTGGTGGAGCCGCCAGGGATCACATCACGCCGATTCTGCGTAACCTGCATTGGTTACCAGTTGCTGTCCGAGCCCAATTCAAAGTGCTTGTTTTGACATATAAAGCGCTAAACGACTTAGGACCTAGATACCTGAAGGACCGCCTCCTTCCATACGAACCTACTCGGCGATTAAGATCGAGCCAGGGAGGGCTTTTGAAAGAGCCATCCCTCAAGGAGGTGAGAGGGATGGCTTGTAGACAAAGGGCCTTCTCGGCAGCTGCTCCCAAGTTATGGAATGCCCTCCCTATTGAGATCCGCCTGGCGCCAACACTGATTACATTTCGGTGCCAGGTAAAAACCTTCCTGTTCCAGAAGGTTTTTAATTGATACAATATAGATTGTGGGTCCACTGATGACAATTTTAGGATGATGATTTTAAAGAAGGTTTTTATTACTGTTTGATGATTTATTGATATTTTATTTATAACTATTTTAAATTGTTTTAATTCTTTGATTGTAAGCCGCCCAGAGACCTTTGGGTAGTGGGCGGCATATAAGTTGAATAAATAAATAAATAAATAAATAAATAAATAAAATAGTTTGCAGTTGTCCACACAGTCAAAGGCTTTGGCATAGTCAATGAAGCAGAAGTAGATGTTTTTCTGGAACTCTCTGGCTTTCTCCATAATCTAGCACATGCTGGCTATTTGATATTTGGTAGATGCACAATTCATACACAGTAGCTATGTTATGAATGAACATGTGATGCTTCTAAAATTGTAAAACGAGTTTGGGTATATGGCAATAACCTTCCCCTACCCGTCATCCACTTTCTTTCTCTCCAAAGACTGCTATCATGTCTCCCCTTGCTCTTCTTTTCATCAGGCTAAGCATGCCTAGTTCCTTTAGTTGTTCTTCATAACGATGTAGCCTCCATTCCCTTATCATCTTAGTTGATATTCTTTGCACTTTTTCTAGGACTTCTGTGTCTTGTTTCTATTGTGACCAGAAGTGGACACAGTATTCCAAATGTGGCCTTACTAGAGCAGTATGGTGGTTACTTCACATCCTTCCTCAAGCCGAGGTGAACTTGCCTCCGTGTTGAAATCGGTTTTCAACGTGGATCGAGAAGCGGATTGAAAAGATTCCCGAGCTCCAGGATGGGAATCTCTCACCCCGCTTGGAGCGCAGTTCAGGGGGCGTGGTCGGTTGACCCCACAAGGACATGAGGTTCCATTCCTTTGAACTCGGATTAACCTCACAAGGACATGAGGTTACGTTCCTTCGAATTCAGATTGACCCCACAAGGACGTGAGGTTAAGTTCCTTCAAACTGGTCTCCAGCGGGGCGGCGAACTGCAGTGAGAGGGACGTGAAGTATCAGCCTATAGAGTGGTACCATCACTTCCCATAATCTTGATGATTTCCCCCCACTTGATGAAGAAGAAGAAGAAGAAGAAGAAGAAGAAGAAGAAGAAGAAGAAGAAGAAGAAGAAGAAGAAGAAGAAGAAGAAGAAGAAGAAGAAGAAGAAGAAGAAGAAGAAGAAGAAGAAGAAGAAGAATGAAGGCAACCACCCTTTACACCCCCTGTCACATGGTTTTAATTTTAATTTTGGCGAAGACCCTGTTCTGGGCCAGGTTCTTCCATAAAATGGCCTCCCCTGCTGCTCAAATGAAGTGTCGATCTGTTTCTACTGCTTCACAGACTGGCTGTTAAAAAGAGGAGAACCACTCAAACAACTCAGTCAGCTGCTTCTGAAGGAATTAATGGACCGACTTACAGCAGGGAAGCTTTGTGTAAACACCGTCTTGTTACGAGGTAGTGTGATTGAGGAGAAGTGCCCAGAAAACATATCCTAGTACTAAATGTATATTTTCAATATTTTCTTCCTGCTGTGCAGCCTGTGTTTATGCCCCAGTTTTCAAGTAATGCAAGAATCCATGTAGAGCACTGTACAAGCCTTTCTGGCAGAAAGAATCCGAGGCATAGGGTACAGGGATGTAAACTATGGAAAGGAGTGGGTGGAAGTGATAGAAAGAAATAGAGAAAGAAATTGGATGTCCCTAAAATAAATACAATGGTACCTTGTATAAAGGAATTAATTTGTTCCAAATGAAATTTTGTTAAGCAAGTTTTTCTTTATACAAATTTCCCATAGGACTGCATTGAAAATGGAGTAATCCCTAATCATGGCCGTTTTTATGTTGTATGGATTCACCCCATAGGCAATTCTTTTAAGCAAATTTCTCTTATCTCCAGAATTTTTTATGTTGTACAGATTTTAAGTTATACAAACTGTTTGTCATAGGAGGGTCCACTGTAACTGCAAAGCAAACCTTCTGTCAGTTCCTCTGGGAAGATGGGTGGGATATAAATGCAATAATAAATAAATAAATAAATAAATAAATAAATAAATAAATAAATAAATAAATAAATAAATAAATAAAATAAGTTAATTTTTTAAAAGCTCATTATTTACCATCTTTGCAGTCTACAACATGTTTTAAAAGGACATTTGTTCATACTTAAGTTTGGGGCATGGGAGGCTCAAGTAGCTTTACTTATTTGCTTCATGATAAATTAATAATTATAAATAACACATCGCATTCATGGAGAACTGTAGTTAGTTAGTTAGTTAGTTAGTTAGTTAGTTAGTTAGTTAGTTAGTTAGTTAGTTAGCATCCCACTGGTCTGTACATCACAATTTGAGGTTCACTGAAAGACCAACTCAACAAGAACGTCTAGAAAAACTTTTTGAGGCAGCAGAGATGGATGTAACATTGGAACTGATGGAGGCCAAAGAGCTACGCCAGGTAAGAGACAACAGAAAACCACTCTATAACTTGTTTGAAAAAGAAATCTGTAACTAAACTCCACCAGTATTGTAGACATTATAGCTGTTAGTGGCAAAACAAGAGAAACATTGTAAGCGTACCACCTGAGTTCTCCTGCTTTTACCCCTATAACTCCTACCTCTTTCCCATCCCCTGTAGGAATGCCCTGATGTTTGGAAAATAATAATATTATTTTTAAAAAAATAGGAAAAATTGAGATCCAAGGTGGCTTGCAGATTGCCTTAGAGAGATCAGAGCTCTTTATGTAGGCCGTCCAGTGATGCCCCTGTTGCCCTGCCATGTGTCTTATACTAGCACATTGTCCTCCAGCCGGGTGTTCTCCAGATGTGTTGGACTACCATTGCCATCACCACCCAGTTGGCCAGTCGAGGGAGAGACGAAGCAGAGATTCCGCAAGCAGGGCCTGGTTGTCTTCCCGGTTACCTTGCCAGGACACATCTGAGAAAAGGAATGCTTTTCAGCTGTAACACCCTCAATCATGGTGAGCATTGGCTACTCAGGCTGGGTGGAAGACAAGCACCTGGTGAAGGAGACAAAGGATGGGAATTGGATTCCCTGCAGTGGCTTTTAGGCAAAGGTAAATAGTTTCCGAGTATTCCATAACTAGGACAACCTGGAAAACATCGCCATCAGTCTGAACTAGGACATCCTGGAAAACATCATCATCAGAGATGCTGGCAAATCTTTGGATTCAAGCCACAAGTCCAAGTATGGTACCAAGCCCCATGTTCGAGTCCCTATTAAAAACAAGCTTTTTCCCCCCTAGAAAAAGGAGAGGATGTGGGTGAGTTCTGAATAGTGAGTCAAGTCCAAGTCAAGGGGGAATAAAAACCTAAGATAAGTCCCGGGGGTACGACTTAAGCCTGACTTGACAGCGGGTCCCATGACTCAAGTCCTCCTCCTTGACAGTGATTAGTTTTATTTAGTCCAAAACGCTATTGCCTCCTAGCGCTGTGCCACAGTCCCATTGACTGTTCTGCCTGGAAAGGCCGAAACAGGTAATCGGATGAAAAAGTGGCAGCCTGGCTTGATTTAATTTTGTTCTGTCTTTCAAAAGGAATGGGATCCCAGCAGAACTACCCAAACCTTTTTGGCTATCTGGATTCCTGTTTATCTGCAGCAGAAGTGGGCCTCTTAATCCTGTGGCATAGCCTATTGTTGGGCTTGTATAAAACACAACATCGTTCAAGGATCAGGATGCAGAGAATACATTAAACATTTCTCTCCCCAAATTTCTCTTTCACACCCGGTCTCGCCATGCTGAGATTCCATGCCAAGATTTTGGTTGGGCACAGAAAACTGCCAAATTATCCACAGCTTGGTGCCCTTTCCGGTCAATCTGACATAAGAACAATCTCATTTTGCCCAGAATTTCTAATGAATTCTCGCTCGTGTGTCCACAAACAGACGTGACCCTGAATCAAGTATAGTAGGTACTGGAGCCAGAAAATTTTAATGGCAGCTTTGTTAAGCAGCAGTTATTTGCAAGAATGTCTGTGGAGTTTTCGGGAGATGGGGTGTGTGGGTATAACAACATTGTATAGCTAATTGTGAGCACAATTCACATATATAGTGTGTACCTGCAAAAGGCATTGGCTGAAATCCTGTTGAGCAATTACTGATGTAACTATTATAGGGGAATGGCTGCAAATTAAGGAATCCCCATTGGTTGCATGTCAAGTCAGTATGCTCTAGGTAGGTGATGTTTGCAGAGGTTTCCTAGCATATAGCAATTGGGTTCCAGAAGTTAGGCTGTTTGCGTAACTGTGCAACAGGATTTCAGTCATTGCATCTGCCTGTGTGCCTTTGAATGTAGAATCTTGAGGGAAAGTAGCTCTGTCCACTCCCCACCACCCAGAGTGGCCTTGTTGCTAGATGGTGCGGTATATAAGTCCAATCAATCAATCAATCAATCAATCAATCAATCAATCAACAACAACTCTCTCCTAGGGATGCCTATTATGTAATGCACATATTTTGCAATGCCAATTTTTGCCAGTCATCCAGAGCTTCCAAAATTGCCTTTGGGAATGAGCAAACCACGTCGTTTTGAAGTAAATGAACTTTCCGTGAGCTAGCAATGCTTCTCCCCCTGCCCCATTTCTCTCTTTCTCTCTCTCTCTGTATACTGTATGTTTCGTGTAAGGCAATGACTAAGAATGCATACTCGTGCCAGTGGTGGCTCAAGGATTGTATCGCCAAGGGCTTGCATTCTTCGGTGATGGATCAAAGCTGCCAAAGAGCCTCCAAGATGGAAACAGAGTCTCATTCTTACATCCTAGGTATTTCTTTTATGTGTGTCTGTTAGGAGCAGTTGGTGTTTAGAAATTTTCCAATGGGAACAACAACTAGATCAATGAGATTTCTGCCAAGTGTGTCTGTTTGGTCTTAAATGCAGCGATTTCAGTTTAATTGGGCCATGGATCAGCCTGAGAATGAGGGGGAAAGAAGAAAGCTGGTGTCAAGCAGTAGCTAAAATATTAAGTCTGGGCAAGTGGGAAGTCCAGGATGGGCAGAAGAACCACAAATTAAATGCAGATGGGCATAGATTTGCATCGGCTATGCTGGCAAAATTGTTGGTGTATTCCTTAGATGCTAATCCAAAGTGAAAGCAGGGAAGGCAGCTCTGTAGAGAGTACAAAGATTTTTGTCCCCCCCGCTATCTGCCATTCGTCTGCTTATTGACTGTTTATTGACTATTTAAGTATTTTTAAATTGTTATATTTAATGGTCTATGATTGTCTATTTTTTGTTTGTTGTTCCTCCGGGAAGACGGGCGGTATACAAGTTTAATAAATAAATAAATAAATAAATAAATAAATAAATAAATAAATAAATAAATAAATAATACAGTCAAATAACCCCCCCCCCAAAAAAAAAACAGTACAAAAGCACCAGATATACCACCATTGTCCCTGGAAACATTAGTTGTGCCCATCAAAAGCCACCTTCCCTTTCTTGTGTACAGCCATGAAGGAGGCCATGAAGGGCTGGGTCTAAATAAAAACTGACACAAGTTTTCCAGGTGCAAGCTCACTGGTGGAATCCCCGACAACTCCAATTAGGGGTGGAAAAGCTTCTGGCTGGCCTCAACTGAGAGGTTGTGGCTAGCCAGCGTTGATGGTACTGGGGTCGATGGAACAGTGTATGAGCCAGATGGTCTGATCAATGAACTCCCATGGAGATGCACATTTTTACAAAAAAAGGGGGTGGAACACTATTAATTGCTGTTTAGGACCACTTTGCTGGACCCGCCAGTGCCTTTCTTTTCATTGCTCTCTCTGGAGGCAGAGATTTCTGTCTCCTTAGGTCCTCCTCCATTCTGCTAGAGAAGTACGATCAAGTCCCCAAAGTGTTATGCCAAAGAAAGCATTTTACTCATTAAGGTGTCATTTGACTCTTTGTCATTTTCTATCAAAATAAGAGTTTCCTAGGGTACTTGATGGAAGTGTAGTTCAATCATGTAACCGAGACACTGACGGCTGGTGCATCGACTCTGGGTTTCAGTCTATAAGGGGATGTCCAGGTTACTGAACCAATTTGGGGGACATGGCCTTCAGCACCAAGGACAGGGATGGCAAATGTTTTAGAGGCCGAGTGCCTGCGATTCAAAACCCACTCATTTTTTTTTGCAAAGTGGCAACAGAGCAATTTAACTGCGATTCAAAACCCACTCATTTTTTTTGCAAAGTGGCAATAGAGCAATTTAACCTGAATACAGGTGGCTGTGAAGGGGTGATGTCAGGTGCCCACAGAAAGGGCTCCGAGTGCCACCTTTGACACCCATGCTATAGGTTCTCCAACACTGACCTAGGACAACTGTCCTAGGTCAGTTTGCCTAGGGCAAACTGGCACCTGGAGTGAAGTTACAGCAGCTCATTGGTCTTTGCTCCCCACCCCACCCCCAGCATTTCACTAGAGCAGGTGTTGCTCTTCAGCTGCTGCAGGACTACAATTCCCATCATCTCTCCCCAGAACCAGCTAGCACCGACAGCATCGTCCTTTTGCCAGCTCTCTCAATATATTCAAATAGATCCTACAACAGACCTTTTGCACTACTTAAACAAAACAAGACCTTTTTGAAACACCTATTTGCTCCTCACCAGCCTTGGAACTGGGAGAATAACTCCAGGAAATGACTGATCACTACAGGGCAGAGTTTTTCATCTGCCTGCCCGCAATTAAAAAGCGGCTGTTTGAGGAGGAGTGGAAATCACACAGAACTCATTTGTGAGATTCCTGGCAATAGCGGGTTGCGATCCAAGCCACAACACTGCCTTACCCAACCTAAACCTCGTCCAGATCCAGAACGGAATATTTGCTTCCCTTGACCTGTCTCCATCCATAACACATCTGGGATCCTGGTGATGGCTCCGAATTAAGCCCTGCCAAAGGATTAGAGAGCAAAATACCTCTACCCTGTCTTCGGAAATAAATGTCTCATCACACTGTAATTTATCGTTAGCCCACATATGTTTTCCAGCCATTTTTCAAACGTTCTCATTCTTGTGTCCGACGTGGAGGAGGTGAAGAAGTGAAGATGCACTTTATTGCAGAGTGTCGCAACATTAAGCACACCCTTAGCAAGTGCTTGGCCGGGTCAGTTCATTTCAATGGCTCTCCTATATACTGGGGTGTGGGCAACCTATTTGTGGTTGGTGGGTGCATTAGCACTTGCGGAACCTCTCCAGTGGATGGGACTGTAGTGGGCAGAGCCAAGCAATCTAGGAGTCTCAAATCCCTCCATACCTTGTTTTTAAGTAGAGCAGTACAGAGGGAGCTTGGGCATGGTGTCTTGGGGCATCTGGCATAGAGACTGTAAGGTTCGCCATGTCAAAAAAAAAATATAACTGTCTCTTAAAGCAGACTTGCACGTCTGGAATCTGCTTTGGTTCAGGACGACGTTTTAGAGCATTGCATTCTAGGACAACTAGATATAAAGAGAGCTTCTTTCCAAGTGCTATCAAACTGTTGAATAATTAATTTCTTTTCTTTTCTTATTTTCTAATAATAGGTTATACTGCATTGTTGTGCTGTGTTTTTATTGTGGAATATATGATTCTTAGATTTCCTTCTTGCTTATGGAGAACATTTTTTTACCAGAAACAAATTCTGGGCATCTCCAGCCACCCTTGGCCCATAAAAGGATTCGGATTCTGATTCTGAAGATTCATGCTCTCAGTGGGCCTTGTTTTACATTGAAATCGGTCGCTGTTTGTCCAAGCGTAACGTTATGCCTGTGTCAATATGCGGTCTCCTGACGACAAGGATTCCGCAATCAGTTGCACGGTTCCGGTTTTGCAACCTCTTGCCTAGTGCTTCCGCAAAAGGGCTTTAGGAACAGAGCATAGCTCTCAGTGTTGTCTGAGTGGTGCATGCTTAGCCACTCCTAAGGTATTCAGCCTCCGTGTTGTCATAGCAGGGATGGCATTGGCAACCAACCTTTGGTAGCCTAGTAACAAATGCGGTAGCCATGACCTATTGCTCACGGAGCAGCACATTCCTTCAGTTCCAGTTTAGATCTTGGGAAGGAAGAAAACATCCCTGACCTCTGTACTAGATAATAGGAAAGACGTTGATTTGTGAGCTATTTCATAGGGAGGCGACGAAGGAGGAAGATGCTTCTAATTCAGAAGGAAGGAGGCTTCATTCTTCCAGTTGGCAGGCATATCGAATTTGGAAATGGGGCTCCGGCCCTCAAACCCACCACCCTCATGGTTTCACAGCCATAAAAAATGACTATGAGTCACAAGAAGAGGTCACCCTGGCTGCTTCCTCTGTAAAAGTTTTTACTACCCTTGTTGACCATAAACCAGAGGTGTGTGGCCAACTAAGGGATGGGTTTTTTTTTGGCATACATATTTTTAAGGACCAAGAAAAGAAGAGAAAAGGAGTGGAATGGGTTTGGCTTCAGAAAGGGGGGAAAGTAAAGTTTCAATGGAATGTATTGCTTGGCCAAGATCTCTGGGTGGCTTTAAATATAGCTTTGTAGAAATGTATGTCTTGGACATATACTACAGTTGTATGTTACATACATAAATAACAAGTGAGGCTACAAGCACCCTTAAAAGTAAAACAGTTATAGTTGCACTGCAAAAGGAGTAGAGTTCCCTTGTTATCTTACAATCACAGGCCAGCATCTTACTGGGGAAAACCTGGAATGGGAGAACAATTGTATTTCAATGCCCCCTTTCTAAGGTGCTCTCCATCCTGTGACCAGTCATGGACTGGTTGTCCATTCAGGCATGTGATCACTCGCATGACTAATTCCATGAAATATAGCATTCTGGAAAGGGAAAATTGCAGTGCAACATCTTTTCCCCATGTATCTTTTCTTAGTAGGATTCGGGCCATAATAAAACTTAGTTATACCTAAAATCTTAGCCGTCCATCCAGCAGTTACATAGTTTCCAAGTTCTGGAAGAATTGCATTTTTGAATGATAACTTCCAGAATTTCCAAGTCATTCTCCATTACATGTTCAATTCATAAATAAACAAACAACCAAACAACCCTCCAGTTGATGAATGTGGAATATTATTGTGCTTCTGTATCCAGAATTCAAAACATTGGGGAATGGCCCTATATTGTTGTGCAATATTTATTTATTTATTTATTACATTTATATACCGCCCTATCTTCTGAAGCGGAACTCAGGTGGTGTACACTTAAAAAGCAAGCAGCAACAAACAAACATGGAAGTCAGAGGCAGACAACCAGTAAAAATAGGGGGGTAAATACCCTCCACAAGGGATGGCATGGGCGGCAACAACAACAAAAATTAAATAGGTAGGTTGCCAAATGCCTTTTTAATGGCAGGCAGGGACTGTGCTAGGCGCAGCTCACTAGGGAGCTGATTCCACAGTGAAGGGCCCACCACAGAGAAGGCACGGTTACGCATAAGCGATTTCCGCACCTCTCTGGGTGTGGCCACCCTAAGTGAGCGCGCCTGCGCCATCCTTGTGGGCCTGGTCCCAGTTGACCTCTGAGAGATACGCTCCTGACAGGTATTCTGGTCCCAAGCCATGAAGGGTTTTGAAAATCAAAACCAAGACCTTGAACCTAATCCGGAGGACAATGGGTAGCCAATGCAGGCGAGCCAGAACTGGGTGATATGCTCAAATCTACGAGCACCCACCACCAGTCTGGCTGCCGCATTCTGCACCCATTGGAGTCTCCGGACAAGGGTCAAGGGCAACCCCACGTAGAGGCCATTACAATTGTCGATCCTCGAAATCATGAGGGCCTGCATGATTGTCCTCGGGGAGGACTCATCAAGGTACTGTCGGAATTGGGCGATCCTGCGGAGGTGGATAAAAGCAGCCCTGGAGACTTATGTCACCTGGACTTCCAGGGAGAGGGCTGAATCCAGGACCACGCCCAGATTCCTGGCCCTGTCTGTAGGCTGGAGGAAGACTCCCCCAGTCTAGGGAGGGGGCCATTGTACCCAGACGAGGTTGCCCCGAAGAACAGAACCTCCGTCTTCTCTGGGTTCAGCTTGAGTCGGTTAGTCCTGGTCCATTCCAGAACCGCCTCCAGGCACAGGTCGAGGGAGCGTACTGCCTCCTCTGCAGAAGAAGAAAAGGAGAGATAGAGCTGTGTGTCATCAGCGTACTGATGACAGCAAACTACAAATCTCCTGATGACCTCTGCCAGCGGCCTCATATAAACATTGAACAGCATGGGTGAGATTGCCGACCCCTGGGGCACCCCACAAGGGAGAATCCAAGGAGCCGACAAATCATCACCCAGCTGAACCCGCTGAGACCGGCTGCTAAGAAAGGAACGGAGCCAGGACAAAGTAAGGCCCCCAATTCCCGCCTCAGCAAGCCGGACCAGCAGGTTACTGTGGTCGACTGTATCAGAGGCAGCTGACAGATCAAGGAGTACCAACAGGGAGGAAAACCCCCTGTCAGCCTCCCTGAGGAGGTCATCCTGCAGAGCGACCAAGGCAGTCTCGGTCCCCCTAAGCGTCCTGAACCCAGACTGGAAGGGATCCAGGATATGATTTTCCTCCAGGTACGACTGGAGCCAGACGGCAGCCACCCTCTCAACGACCTTGCCCAGGAAGGGAACAATGGCAATCGGACGATAGCTGGATAAATCATCCGACACCGGCCGGGCTTTTTCAATGTGGGCTTCACCACGGTCTCCTTCAGGCGGGAAGGGAAAATTCCCTCCCTAAAGGAGGCTGTGGCAATGGCCGAAACCCACTCCGGCATGCTCCCTCCGGCTGATTTATTTATTTATTTATTTATTTATTTAAGTGCTTATATCCCGCTCCATCTTCCCAGCGGGAACTCTGGGCGGCTAACAACGCAAAAACTAAAAAGCTAAAAGCTAAAAGCTAAACAATAGCAGGCCACCAGCAAGGGCAGCGAAAGGCAAGATGGCGGTAGACGTTAAGGGATAGGAAGAAAAAGAAAAACTAACTAATAAGGGCACCATAAGCCTCTTTGAAGAGGTAGGTCGTCAAAGCCCTCTTAAAGGCGGGCAGGGACTCCAGCAGGCGCAGCTCAGGAGGCAGATGGTTCCAAAGCGAGGGCCCCACCACAGAGAAGGCGCGGTTCGCGTTTCCGCGCCTCTCTGGGTGTGGCCACTCAAAGAGCGCGCCTGCGACAATCTCGTGGGTCTGGATCCGGATGCCCTCAGGGAGATGCGCTCCGCCAGGTATCCTGGTCCCAAGCCGTGGAGGGCCTTGAAAACCAAGACCAGGACCTTGAACCTGATCCGGAAGACAACGGGCAGCCAATGCAGGCGGACCAGGACTGGGGTGAGGTGCTCGAATCTCACGAGCACCCACCACCAGCCTGGCCGCCGATTTTGCACCCGCTGTAACCTCCGGACCAGGGTCAAGGGCAACCCCACGTAGAGGGCATTGCAATAGTCGATCCTCGAGATCACCAGGGCCTGCACAACTGTCCTTAGGGAGGACTCGTCAAGGTACTGACGGATCTGGGCGATCCTGCGGAGATGGAAAAAAGCGGCCCTGGAGACTGCCATCACCTGGGCTTCCAGGGAGAGGGCCGAATCCAGGACCACGCCCAGATTCCTGGCCCTGTCCGTAGGCTGGAGGGAAGTACCCCCCAGACTAGGGAGGGGGCCATTGTACCGAGACGAGGGCGCCCCGAAGAACAGAACCTCCGTCTTCTCCGGATTAAGCTTGAGCCGGTTATCTCTGGTCCATTCCAGAACGGCCTCCAGGCACAGATCGAGGGATCGAACCGCCTCCTCAGCAGACGTAGAAAAGGAGATATAGAGCTGCGTGTCATCAGCGTACTGATGACAGCGAACTCCATATCTCCTGATGACCTCCCCCAGCGGCCTCATATAAACATTGAACAGCACGGGGGAGATTGCCGACCCCTGGGGCACCCCACAAGGGAGAGTCCAAGGAGCCGACAAGACATCCCCAGGCTGTACCCTCTGAGTCCGGCCGCGGAGGAAGGAACGGAGCCAGGCCAAGGCCTGACCACCAATTCCCGCCTCAGCGAGCCGGGCCAGAAGGTTACCGTGGTCGACGGTATCAAAGGCTGCTGAGAGATCAAGGAGGACGAGCAGGGAGGAACTCCCCCTGTCGGCCTCCCTGAGGAGGTCATCCTGCAGAGCGACCAGGGCGGTCTCGGTCCCGCGAAGAGGCCTGAATCCAGACTGGAAGGGGTCCAGGATATGGTTTGTCTCCAGGTATGACTGGAGCCGGATGGCAGCCACCCCCTCGACAACCTTGCCCAGGAAGGGAACGATGGCGATCGGACGGAAGTTGGAAAGATCGTCCGTCGCCAAGCCAGGTTTCTTAAGAATGGGTTTTACCACGGTCTCCTTTAAACGGGAAGGAAAACGACCCTCCCGAAAGGAGGCCGTGGCGATGGAAGAAAACCACTCTGGCATGTTCCCCTCGGCAGATTTTAGGAGCCAGGCTGGGCAAGGGTCAAATGGAGTGGCCGCCGGCCGGCAACGAGCCATAGCTCTGGAGGTCTCCGCTAAAGAGACCGGCCCGAAGTCGTCCAGGAGGGGAGAACGGAGGGGTGAGGCACTGGAAGACCCAGAGGATGGACTAGAGCAACTGGGGGGCAAATCGGAACGGATGGCCTCAATTTTTGATCTAAAATGGGCTGCAAATTGCTCACTAGTGAAATCACTAGGAGGAGGCCGCAGCTGACTGGGATTGGAGAGGTCCCGAACCACCCGGAATAACTCCGCCTGGCGGCTCGAGGCCTCCCCAATTCTCAGGGAGGCATAAGATCTTCTTGCGTCCCTGATCACGCGAAGATAGCGGCCAGTCAGCTGTTTGAGGGCAGCCCAATTCACTTCCGTCCGGTTCGCCCTCCATATGACCTCTAGTCTCCTACGTTCTTGCTTCATCGACCGCAACTCCTCCGTGAACCACGGGGAGGAGCGGCCTCGACAGCGCAGGAGACGCTTAGGGGCGATCCGGTCACGCCCGGCGGCACCAACATGCCACCTTTCCACCAGGGCATCAACCGGATCGTCCGCCAGACTGCCAGTGAGCTCCCCGAAGGCCTCCATAAACCTTGGAGGGTCCAGGAGCCTACGGGGGCGAGCCCAGATGTAAGAAGGGCGCTCCCCGCGGGGTGGGGGGGCGATCGACAGGGAAAATTTTAGCAGGTAATGGTCCGACCATGACACGGGCAGGGGCGAAATGTCCCCAACCCCCAGACACGAATCCGACGACGTGGAGGAAAAGACCAGGTCTAGGGTGTGGCCAGCTCTATGGGTGGGGCATAAAACATGCTGAGATAAGTTCATGGAAGTCATGGATTCCATGAATTCCAGAGCCGCACCAGAGAGATCCCCCTCGGCATGCAAGTTGAGGTCCCCAACCACCAAAAGGCGGGGCGACCTCAACAGAGCAGCCGAGATGAACTCAGCGATCTCTGGTAGGGATTTGTGCTGGGTTGCGGGAGCACGGTACACCAGCACAATGCCAAACTTATCTCGCTGACCCACAGATAGATGGAGGCATTCCACCCCAGAACACACCATCGACGCGGACCTGCTAACGTAAAGGGATTCCCTGAAAACGATGGCCACCCCACCCCCCTACCCTCCGATCTGCCTGCCCACTGAACCTGAAACCCGGGTGGGCAAAGGAGAGAGAGGGAGGCCCCGCCCTCCACGCCCACCCAAGTCTCGGTGATACACGCCAGGTCGGCGTGCTCATCCAGGATAGAATCGAGGATGAGCGGGGTCTTATTATGCACCGACCTGGCGTTAATCAGCAGGCAGGTCAGATCGGAGGCGCTGGCGGGATGGCACCCAGGTAGATGGCGGTGGACGAGGGGATCAGAACGGGGGATCGGCCTTAAATGCCGGACCCTAGTTCTTCTTACCCGACCGATCCCACCGTCCAGAGCGTACCTCCTGCGGCCAGACACCACAGAGATGGGAGTCCCTGCCGACATGGTAGCCTGGAAAAAAAAAAAAGAAAGGGGGGGGAGAGACAAGAAACAAATGAAAACGATCAAAACTAATACAATTAACAATAACCAAGGCACAAAACAATACAAATTACAACTGAGTAAAAATACAGCGCAAAAACTATAAAAATAAAAGAAAAGGTAAAAGCAAGAATAAAATAGGGCACAAACCAGGGCAGAGTGGAAGTACCGGAGGGGGCGGAGGGGAAGATGGGGTACGGGACCGGGTCAACTGGTAGCACTGGGCGTTAGGGGCCTAAAAACCACCCAAGGACTCGCAGAACCACCCGGGAGCCCTCCAAAGGCAGTGGCGGATAGTTCATAAGCAGCGGCAGCGTCAACGTGGATGCAGAGGCCGCATCATCTACAGCGAGTTGCGGCCGCAACAGCGATGGAAAGCCGCCTCATTCTCGGCACCAACCAGAAAACAAATAGGTCTAAGATGCTTCATCGGGTGACGAAAGATGGAAATCAACGGAGGGCCGTAAAGCCAGAGAAAGCACGCAGAGCGAGAGACTCGTTCCTGGTGGCGGCGGCGAAGGTAAGGCTGCAACTCCCCCGGGGCAGCAGCCGCCGGCCGGCATCGTCCTCAAAGGCCGCATCGCTTGTTGTGGCAGCGGCGAGGGAGGGGAGGCCGCCTGGTTCCAGGAGGCGGCGGCGGTGGAAAGGCCGCAGCTCCCCCTGGGGCGCGCCTGCCAGTAGACAATGTCCTCGGCAGCGGCGGTGGGAAGGCCGCATTTGTGGCAGAGGTGGCGACGGCGGGGGAGGGGAGGCCGTTCAAGGCGGTGGCGGCAGGTGGAAGGCCGCAGCTCCCCCGGAGCTGCATCCATCCGCCGGCTGCACCCTTCCCCGGGGGGGGAGGCCACCTCGTTCCAGGCGGCAGCGGCGATGGAGGGGCCGCTCGCTTGAGGCGGCAATGGCGGCGGCAGAGGAGGGGAGGGCGCCTCATTCCAGGCGGCAGCGGCGGTGGAAAGGCCGGCTCCCCTCGGAGCTGCGCCCGCCCGCCGGTAGAGTCCTCGGGGTGGCGGCGGCGGTGGAGGAGCCGCCCGCCCGAGGCGGCGATGGAGGCGGCGGCGGAGGGGAGGCCGCCCTGCTCCGGCGGCAGCGGCGTTGGGAAAGCCGCCCCCCCCGGAGGCGCGCCCGCCCGCCGGCAGAGTCCCCGGGGCGGCGGCGGCGGTGGAAGAGCCACCCGCTTGAGGCGGCGCGATGGAGACGGCGGCGGAGGGGAGGCCGCCCTGCTCCGGCGGCAGCGGCGTTGGAAAAGCCGCCCCCCCCGGAGGCGCGCCCGCCCGCCGGCAGAGTCCCCGGGGCGGCGGTGGCGGTGGAAGAGCCGCCCGCTTGAGGCGGCGATGGAGGCGGCGGCAGAGAGGAGGCCGCCCTGCTCCGGCGGCAGCGACGATGGAAAAGCCGCCGGTAGAGTCCTCGGGGTGGCGGCGGTGGTGGAGGAGCTGCCCGCCCGAGGCAACGATGGAAGCGGTGGCGGAGGGGAGGCCGCCCTGCTCCGGCGGCAGCGGCATTGGGAAAGCCGCCCCGGGAGGCGCGCCCGCCCGCCGGCAGAGTCCCGGGGCGGCGGCGGCGGTGGAAGAGCCGCCCGCTTGAGGCGGCGATGGAGGCGGCGGCGGAGGGGAGGCCGCCCTGCTCCGGCGGCAGCGGCGTTGGAAAAGCCGCCCCCCGGAGGCGCACCCGCCCGCCGGCAGAGTCCCCGGGGCGGCGGTGGCGGTGGAAGAGCCGCCCGCTTGAGGCGGCGATGGAGGCGGCGGCGGAGAGGGGGCCGCCCTGCTCCGGCGGCGGCGGCGATGGAAAAGCCGCCGGTAGAGTCCCCGGGGTGGCGGCGGCGATGGAGGAGCTGCCCGCCCGAGGCGGCGATGGAGGCGGCGACGGAGGGGAGACCGCCTCGCTCCAGGCGGCAGTGGCGGTGGGAAGGCCGGCTCCCCTCAAAGCTGCGCCCGCCCGCCGGCAAAGTCCTCGGGGTGGCGGCGGCGGTGGAAGGGCCGCCATCATTCTCGGCGGCGGCGGCGGCGGTGGTGGGGGCTGCACCCAGCCGCCAGCATCGTCCTCGGCGGAGAGGCCGCACCAACACAGCGTCGATGGGGCGGCGGCGGCGGCGGCGGCGAAGGAGAAACGGCGAGAACAAACAGCCTCCAGGTAGACTCCCGACGTCTAGCCAGCCATAGGGAGGAGTGCTTAACAAGCCAAGCTTGGCAAGGGTCAAAAGGGGTAGCCGCCAGCTGGCAATAAGCCATAGCTCTGGAGGCCTCTGCTGGAAACACCGGCCCAAACTCCACCAGGCGAGGAGACAGAGGAGGTGAGGCCCCAGGGACATTGCCACCCCACCCCGCCCACATGGCCAGCAGGCCAGGCCACATGGCCAGCAGGAAAAAGCCCACATGGCCAGCAGGAAAAAGGATGGCAAACTTTAAACTGCAAAGGGCATCCTGAATGTTGACAACACCAATGGCAGTAGTAAGGATGATCTGCACGATAACTCTTGTGTTCCCTACCAATCATAAAGCAACACCATGAAATGGAAAATCACAGAAGCTGACTCCCTTTTTTTTCATCTCTCAAACACAAAGTAATTGTCAATGCTGTTATTTGACAAATGAGCACAAGAGGGTATCATGTAGACCATCTCGGTCCACTACAATTCTCTTTTCCAGGAATCATCAAATTTGAGCATATCCAAAGAAGGTGGCAAATGTGGTGAAGAGACTAAACAGATAGTCTGAGTAGAAAAGTTGAAAGTGCTGGCTATGTTTAGCCTGATAAAAGGAGATCTAAGCAGCAATAATCTGGAAGTTGAGTCCTGGCAACTGGACTTCTTTTTCTTGAGAGACTGAAACGGTTTCGCTGCTTATCCAAACAGCTTCATCAGACTGGTGAAGCTGTTTGGATAAGGAGCAAAACATTTCAATCTCTCAAGAAAAAGATGCCCAGGTGCCAGGACTCAACTTCCATATAAACTCACCTGGATGGCTGAGAATCTTCACAGACATAAAGAAGCAATACTCTCCAAACAACTGAAAAGCTGTCACAGCACACAGATGATGGGACATGATTGGTTGTATGTTTGATGTTGTTGCATCAGATCATAAGAATATCTTTAGAGAAGATTAAATGTGTTGCCAAGGGTCTGGATTTTTGCAATCCTTTCCAGTATTGTCTCTGATGCTTCAGTTTGTGGGCCAACATACGGAATATGGAATGCTCCTCAAGAATACAGATTTATGCTGTACGCACTATATACCACAGGCAAAATTTGTGAGCAGAAGCTGTGTCTTATCTCTTGGCTTCCATGGAAATACCAAAGACCGCTGCAATGCTAAATAATACATTGCTTTTTAAAAAATGTTCTTTCTCCCCTAAGGACCTGCCAATAGGTGTTGCCTTTTGTTCTTAGTATTTGAGGATTGCAACAGTCTTTTACATGTACAGCCAAGTCAGGGCCAGATGTTGTATTATACTTTCCTATTTATAGGGTTCCCCCCTCTCTTTGAATAAATGTTCACTGTACATACCTAAGGAATAAGAGCATAGAGTCATCTTAAATTAAGTTCTCCTGTTATCTTTTCCCCACCCATCTTAGCTATTTAAATCATTAACTTAGCTTACCCTGAAAGTTAGCACATTGGTATGGAATTTCTTACAGGCAGCGGCTTCAACTGCACATACACACAAACAGACACACACCCTTTCTTTGGAGCATTGTTACCTGATAAGAAAGTTCTAAGGTGCATCAGCTTTGGTATTCACATTGGTGGATCAAGTCCACACAAACCCTATGGTAGGTACAGTATATTGACTGATTTTTTTAAAAAAATATATTTATTTATTTATTTATTTATTTATTTATTTATTTATTTATTTATTTATTTATTTGCAGATGCAGAAAGTCCTGCCTCCTTGAGAAACCCATCACTACATAATGATTTTTGGGACTGGTCTAACTCATTTTTAAAAGAAAGACTTCCAGCCTTACGATTCTCACTGCACAGCTGCGGTTTGTTCAAAAGAGGATTAATTAAGCCAGACCAAGGCTGCTGCTCTAAAGCAGTGCTCCCCAACCTTTTTAGTGCCGCGGACCGTTAAATGTTTGATAATTTTTCCCTGGCCCGCTTGTTTTGATTTAATAATTTTAATTTAATTGTATTTAAACATGCCTTCAAAATAAAATACAGCTACACCAAAAAATGAATATAAAGTGATGTATTTTATTTATCCATCTCCACTCGATTTCTCCTCCCACCACCCGTTGCCCCACCCACCCACCCACCGGAGATCCGACACCCGGCGGGTCTCTTTTGGAGTCTCCCCACCCACCCACCCCGTGCCCCTGGCGCCATTCCTTTTCGCAAGAGGGGAACGGATCTCCGGCGCCCCCCCGGCAGTTCCCCTGCCACCGCCCGGGTCCAAAGACATCCCCAGAGGAGCTTTAGGGAAGAAGCGCCTGCCCCCAGGGCCCCAGGCGGCAAGC
Organism: Phrynocephalus forsythii; assembly: GCA_029282475.1. Lineage (NCBI taxonomy): Eukaryota > Metazoa > Chordata > Lepidosauria > Squamata > Agamidae > Phrynocephalus > Phrynocephalus forsythii. The sequence goes on along the minus strand of JAPFRF010000003.1, from coordinate 107,001,176 downwards.
ATCGGACGGGAGGGAAGGCAGGCAGGCAGGGGGAAGGGAAGGGAAGGGAAGGGAAGAGAGGAGGGAAAAGGAAGGCCAGCTCCAGCATGCCCTCACCCCTTCCACGTGCAGTCCAGCGCCCTCGGGGAAGGGAGAGCAGGGGGCCGCCAGGGTATGTGTGAAGGTGGCCTTCCTGCTTCCCCTCCAAGCCCACGAGTCCCATCAACTGGCCGCTTTCGGGTGAGGGGGGGCAACGGCGCTTTGGAGAAGAACGCAACAACCCCCCCGGGCCTCTCTCTCTCCTCCCTCCTTTCTTCCCAACCCAAAGGCTGGTGACTGGGAAAGCCTCCCCCCCGCCGCCGCCGCTGCGCGCTCTGTGCCCGAGCCCATCCAGAGTCTTCCGCCAGCCGCCATCCCCTCTCATTGCTCGCCTTCCCCGGCGTGGCGTCGGCGATCGCCGGATGCTTTCCGGCTGGCTGCTCTCCCCCTCATCCACCGGCCCGGGAAGGAAGTTAATTCATCTTCCTGGCCTGGCGCGCAGAGACCGCCCGGGCACCTTCGCGCCTGATCCGCCGCCGCCACCGTGGCTGCTGCTGCTGGAGGGCGAGGAGGAGGAGGAGGAGGAGGGCGGACGAAGAGGAGGAGGAGGAGGAGGAGGACGCGCCGCCGCTGCTGGGCGGAGGAGGGAGGCAAAGGCAAAGGCGACGGCGGTGGCTCCTCCTGCGCTCCTCCAGCCTTCTTCCATTGGCTGCCCGCGGGAGAGAAGAGGAGGAGGAGGAGGAGGCACCACGGAGGGGGCCAGCCAGGGGGACGGGATGGGCCAAGCGCAGGCGGGCAGCTGGCCGGGACGGAGCGGGCAAAACAAGGGGGCGAGGCAGCTCCCGGGTGGCCTGGTGCCGATTGATTCACGGACCGGCACCGGTCCGCGGCCCGGGGGTTGGGGAACACTGCTCTAAAGAACCTGGTTTGTGAGCAAAAAGGCTCCCTTTTACACCTCCTTACCGCCCAAAGTAAAGAAAGGTGCAGGCCCTGTAGCACAAGTAACAGTGTGCCACTAGGGGGCAGTAGAGACAGCAAACATTTGCCTGCACTCCCGTGAGCTGAGTCATGGCAACTGGACTTCTTTTCTTGAGAGACTGAAACGTTTTGCTGCTCACCCAAGCAACGTTTTCAATCTGAGGGGAGCCAGTGGCAAGGCCTCCAGTTGATAGTTCACCTTGATCTCACTTCATCTTGGTCTGAATAGGCTCACTAGGTGGACAGTGGCCTGAATAGGCTCGTTAGGTGGGAAATGGCTAGAATAGGCTAGTTCGATGCACAATGGCCTATTTTTTCTTTGTGTTATCATTTTGTGTCTTCCCTCTTCTGTAAAGGGACTCCGTCCTTGGAAGAAATCCTATGACAGAATAAACCATGAATTCAAGAGAGAGAGAGAGATCGAGAGAGAGAGAGATCATTTACCATGTTCTTACTACTGCTTAATGCTCAATGCTCATTAATATATTTTCCACTCCAGTTTTCTTCGTCCTCCGTTGAATAATCTTCTTGGCTGATGGCTTCCATGCATTGTCTACTAAAAATGGTAGAGAAACCCACCTGGAAAGGCACAGGAGAGAAGGAAAAGCACTGAAGCCATCAGGACAAACCTTGCTTAATCGGGTGATAGCATTACTTAAAAAAATCAGTGCAGAGCTTAGCATCATTTTTGGATTGGCCCTAGAGAGAAACAAGAAATGTGTGTGATGGCCCTCAAATGGGTTGAATCAACTTCAGACTCTATTCATAGAATCATAGAGTTGGAGGAGACCTCAAGGGTCATCCAGTCCAACCCCCTGCCATGCAGGAACCCCCATCACAGTGCTCCTGACATATGGCCATCCAGCCTCTGCTTAAAAACTTCCAAAGGAGACGCCACCACCCTTTGTGGCAGCATATTCCACTCTAACTGTCCTGAAGTTCTTCGTAATGTTCAAACTGAATGTCTTTTCTTGTAGTTTGAGACCATTGCCCTGCGTCCTAGTCTCTGAAGCCATGCAAAACAAACCAGTCCCCTCTTCAATGTGACATCCTTTCAAATATTTAAACATAGCTATCATATCCTGTCTCAGCCTTCTTTTTGTAAGGTTAACATTCCCAGCTCCCTCAGCCGCTCCTCATAAGACATTTCTCCCAGACTTCCAGACCCTCAGCCATTCTTGGTTGCCCTCCTCTGGACCTGCTTAAGATTGTCAACATTCTTTTTAAATTGAGGTGCACAGAACTGGATACAGTACTTCAGATGGGGTCTGACCAGAGCAGAATAGAGTGGTACTATCACTTCCCTTGATCTAGACACTATGCTTTTGTTGATGCAACCAAGAATCGCAATTCTTGGCTGCTGCATCACACTGCTAACTCATGTTCAATTTTGGGTCCACCAAGACTCCTAGATCCCTTTCACAGGTACTATTCTCCAGCCAGGAGTCTCCCATCCTATATCTATGCAATTCATTTTTTCTGCCTAGATGCACCACCCTACATTTCCCTCTGTTGAAACCCATTCCTTTAGCTTTGGCCCAGCACTCTAATCTGTCAAGGTCCTTTTGGATTTTCATCCTATCCTCTAGGGAATTAGAAACCCCACCCATGGACTACAATAATTTTGAAACATTTATGGTGTTCATCTCCCCGTGGAGGGGTGAATGTTAGGAAAATATAATTTATTTATGTTTATAGCTAAATTAAAGGTGTTTCCTCTCTTTTCAGAGAAGTTCAGGGCGGGAGACAGCTGAAAGGGGGAATCTAAATTGTTACAGTTAGTAAATTGTAGTCTGAACAATGGCACTAAAAATCTTCAAAGAAAGGAAGGAAGCAAGGGAGAGAGGGAGAGAGGAAGGAAAGTAGAAAGAGAGGGTCTTCACCATTGTAGCTGGAATTCTACCACAGAAGGGAGAAGGTGGCCCTTTAGTAGAGTCTTCGCAAGGCACCAGAATTGAATCATCACACTGCCACACACACAAAGAGAGATTCATTCTTGGCTGCTCCTACATGCACTCAGCTTTCTTGTCTAATTCATCAGTATAATTTAAAGTATGGGAGAATCATTTTGCTGTCGCTCTGGTTAAACAACTATGAACTCCTGCCAAGCCCCTCTTCACTGCCAATCTACTGTGAATGACACATAAATCCACCAGTAGATCCCAACCTGCTTTTTTTTAAACCACCCTAGTGTGCAGAAGACCAGATGTTCCTTGACACATGCATTCCTCTGTGTGTGTGTTGTGTTGTTACAGTTGTGTCCGACTCTTCGTGACTCCATGTCCATGGAGTGAGATCTAACAGTGCATCCCTGTGGTTGCCTCTACATAGAATGTGGGAGTGTTCATTTAAACCAGGCTGGCCCCAGAGCTAATCTAGGCCAAAATTTTGTTTATAAAGAGGACAATCGAATGACTACGAGAAACCCCAGAATAAGCTTGCAGAACAACTGTAGGAACAGCCCTGTTGAGTTTAGTATGTGATGAGATTTACTGACATCCGGATAATTGTACACAGCTGGAGCTGCCACCTTTTTTCTGTGGTCCCTAGATTTGAACATCCTCTACTCCAGGTTTTGTTGTTGTTGTTATAAAAATTAGTGTTGCTACTTTTGGTGCCTTTAGACATTCTATGTCTCCTCTAAGGCCGTTACTTCACGAGCCGCTCGCTTTGCGGCTAGCCTTCTTTTCTGTCCGAATCAATCGTTTTAGTCCGCACGCCCCTCCATTTTAGCTCCAGGTGCCACCCCGACCACTCCCCTTAACCGTGCTCCAACCGGGCGAGTGGTGCCCCTGGCTGCTGCCGGGAATCTTTTCGCTTCGCATCTTGCTTCGCTCCCAACGTGACGTGTGGTCTCGGTTTTTGGCTTTTATTTCATGTTTTTTTAAAAAATATTCAAACAGGGATATTGATGCATCGCTACATCGTTTCATCGCTTTGCGCTGTTACTTCCTCACTCGAGACTGTGGCTCCAGATGGCAGCATGGCGGCGGCGGGAGCAGGAGGAGCCGCTGCTGCCTCGCCCGGCCAGAGCAGGGCATCCGGGGCAGGCAGCGTGCAAGCGGCGGAGGGCGGGCGGCTGTGCCATGCGGGGCTCCCCCCGAGTAGCGGCGGTGGCGGCGGCGGCGGGGGGGGGCTGCCAATGATGCCAGGAAACAGTTGAAATCATTAGAGCCATTGCAACTGACAGTCCAGCATCAGTGCATCGATACGATGTCGGTAGGTATTTTTTAAAGGACGGATGGGAAATAACGAACGTTGAAAAGTGGCATGCGAATGCGAAGGGAGCACGTGAGGTTGTGCTCGAATCGGTCCTAAAACTGCAGCTCGTGAGTACTGAGAAACAGGGGCGGGAGCGAAGCGAGAACACGTGACCGCCACGTGACTGCCTCCGAATTCACAGCGAAGGCAAGGTCGCTGCGGAGCGCCGCGCCTCGTGAAGTAAGGGCCCAAAGCAAGACAACATGACCTTGGTTTGGTGTAGAAGTTTTTGTGTAGTTTTAGTCTCCGTGTGTTTTTAAATGGAAGTAATGGGGGGATTATTATTTTTTGCCACAAACATGGAGTTGGCCATGAGAGACAGGCAATTTCCTACTCTCTTATTCCATATCAAACACCTTTTATTGGATGAAATAAGTGCCAACCATTACCTTTCCCTTCCCTGCCACTCTGTCCAAAGACGTTAGGACACCGTCTGGACTGCCATGATAAATAACCCAAGGCAAAAGAAAACAAATCTCTTGGAACCTGAAATGAAAAGAAAATCATGGGGCTGGTGATCAGTGGGTATGACTTGGCTGTGTGATCAAGTCTCTCATAAACTGGGGCTCCAAATGAACTAGCAAAGGATTTTGTCTCTGCAAAAACAATAGCCTTATATCATTCCAGTTATTGGGTTTCTATCTAGTGGATAATGAAATAGACCTTGGGTTGTATGTTTGGTGCCAGGCCTTCTAAAATGGCACCATGCGGAGCTATGTTTTTAAAATAAGCAAGTGCAAATTATTAACCTCTTCCCGCTCAAGAGCTGGGAGTGGACCTCATCGTTGTTGAGTTGAGGCATTTCATCCTTTCCTTCCCCACAGGGAGAATACAAATGGGTATAAGTTGGGGGAAGATCTTTAACCGTTCCTAACACCCGGAGACTTTTTGTGCTGGTGAGTGGTGAGGCTTCAGTTATGATGAGTGCTGTGTAGGCCACATCCATCCTACAGTTGTAATGAAACATTCTTTGGAAATCTAGATTTGTAAAGGGTGTACCCTTTGTTGTGGTGGTTGTTCAGTCATTAAGTCATGTCCAGCTCATTGTGACCCCATGGACCAGAGCATGCCAGGCCTTCCTGTTTTCCACTGCCTCCCGGAGATTGGTCAAATCCACATCAATGACACCGTCCAACCATGTCATTCTCTGCCGTCCACTTCTCCTTTTGACTTCAATCTTTCCCAACATCAGTGACTTTTCCAAGGAGTCCTCTCTTCTCATGAGGTGGCCAAAGTATTGGAGCCACAGATTCAAAATCTGTCCTTGCAGTGTACCCTTTAGGAAAGTTAAATACACTATAACCAGACTATAAATTTTATTTATTTATTTATTTATTTATTTATTTGATTTATATACCACAGCCATCTAGCAAAAAAGCTACTCTGGGCGGTAATACAACGAAAAATACAAAAATATCCTAGATATTTCAATTGCATATTTGCATTTATAAATATGCAACAGTATTTATAAGAGAATTTGTTACTTTTTGTTTCATGTATGGATGGGTTTGAGCAAAGGGACAGCTTTAAGAATAGACGATGCCAGACAACTCTGTTCTCACACAACTCTGTTCTCCATCAAAGGGGAAGGCCCAGAGGCGTAGCCAGGATTTGGAGCACCTGGGGACAAAGTTCGTTTTTGCACCCTTCCTGCCACCCCCCCCCACATCGCACCCACCAAATAATGGGGAGGGGGGGCAACCCTGCGGGTGTGGGTTCTCTTTCGTTCGCTTCATTTTTTCATTACCCCCCACACACACACACCTTGTCCTTGCTGCAGTCCTCCTGGTCCTGGAACTCAGCAGGGGAAGGTAGGCCTGTAGAGGCATTGGCCCAAAGCCAGCACCTCAAAAAGCCCCCGGCTGGGGACTTTTAAAACCAAAAAATAAAAAAAAAAAAATTAAAACATGAAAAGGTGTGCCGACCCGGTCCCAGGGGCTGCATGGTCGGTGCTCTAAAATCAAGAATGAATGAATAAATAAATAAATAAATAAATAAATAAATAAATAAATAAATAAATAAATAAATAAATAAAAGAACTGCAAACCCGGCCTCAGGAGCTGCATGGTCAGTGCTTAAAAAAAATTTAAAAAGAGAGCACTGACCTGACCTTAGGGGCTGCGTGGTTGGGGCTCTAAAATCAAGAAAAAAATAAAAATAAAAGAAGTGCTGATCCGGCCCCGGGAGCCACACGGTCGGCACTCTAAAACAAACAAATAAATAAAAAATAAAATAAAACGAGTGGTGAATCAAAATAAAAAACAAAACCCGAGCACCGACCCGGTCCCAGGAGTGCATGGTTTGCATTCTAAAACAAAGAAATAAATTTAAAAAATAAAACGAGAGCCGACCCAGTCCCTGGGACTGCACGGTCAGTGCTCAAATAAATAAATAAATAAACATACAGAAAACCACAAACAAACCAAAAACCAAAAACCAAAAAACCCCAAAAACGGGGCACTGGCCCCAAGCCAGTGCCTCAAAAAGCGCCTGCTGCCGCCGCCGCTGCCACCGCTGCCCAGTAAGTCAGACCTGAACCGGTTCGGCTCAGTTTGGATTCGAACAAATTTTTTTAAAAAAATTCATCAGAGATTGTAAATGTTGCCAACTAGCTAGCTGCATGCTTGACAGAGAGAAGGCAGAAGACAGAAATGGTGGGAGGCAGGAATAAAACCATACCTGAGAATATCAGTCTGTAGGGAAAGAGGAAAAATATGCAAGACAAAGAGTGGAATACCCAAGTGGTTCTAAGGCCCAAATGGTTCTAACCTTCATCACTCCTGCCCCCCCCCTTTAGACACAAAGCCCTTAGTGGAAAGCAGTGTGGGAACTTGCTTCATTTTCAACCATTTTTGTGTGTGCAGATTGTTCCTTCTTTATTGGTATGATGGGTTCTTTTCCCCCTTTCTTTTTCTTAGTGGTGATATTCCCGTGGAAATGATTTGTGGCGTTTAGCCATGGCACTCCTAAACGTTAGTGATTCAGAGTCAATAAACGAATGCACACCAAGCCCACCCTTTGGCCATTCTGCAAAGCCAGGCAATAACGAGAAATGATTTAAACAAAAGCATGCTCCAACCCAAGCATTTGGAGGCCATTTTCCTTTGGAACAGGATGTAATCTGAGGAGACACAAAATCTGGTGGCTAAAGGGAGGGGAAGTAAATGTGGATTCCTTTGGGATGCTGGCAGCTCATGAAGAATAATATCAGCTGAACATATTTTACACAGGTCCGCTCCAGATCTTTTTCATGATATCTGGAAGCAGTTGTCAAAGAAGAACATTTTCACACATTGTAAACAACTAAGCATATTTGTCACTAGGGATGGGCATTTCTTTTCGGAACCAGTAGGTTACAAAATGAACCACGTGAGTCCAGGTGGTCCTTGGAACTGGCTGATACATGCAGATCCAATTGCTTTACCTTTCTCTGTCTCGGGCCGGGTTAAAATCCAATGAGAAAGAATGCTGTGATGTCATCTGTGCTAGATCTGTGATGCTGGCCAATCAGGAGCTGTGCAGGGACAGGCATCGTCCCACCTTCCTCTCTGATTGGAAAGCAGCATGAAGCAGGAAAGATGACCTTGCAGCATGCTTCCTTATTGGATTTTGACCCTGCACGACAAAGGTGGTTTTTTATTTTTCTATTTTTAAGGTTGTTTTCCCCCCACCCCAGCGCCTATCAGCTGGTGTGGGGTTGGGTAAAGAAAAAATAATTTTAAAAGACTGCCCTTTACCTGCGCCTGATTGGGGGGTGGAAGGGTGGGCTTTTAAAACCTTTTTCCCCACTGAACCCCCATGCTTCAGCTAATCGACGGTGTCTTCGGCGGCGGGGGAGGGGAAGCCCACAGTTTTCCCGTGCCAATCGGGCATGTTGGGGGGTGGAGCCACCTGATTTTTCCCATAGGAATGCATTGCTTCAGTGCATTCCTATGGAGAAACAAAAAACCGATGCTAACAAAATGGAAATTTCATTTTTCTTTTATGGGCCCGTTCATTATTCGTTTCATTCCATAACGAAACAAATAACAAATAATGAAAAGAATAAAAAAATTTGTTTCATGCCCATCTCTAACAGTAAGTCAAAAAAGCAAGTTAAAATAAATAAAGAAGCAACAGTTCAGAGGGATGGGAGAGATATTAATTAATAGAGGCTTCTGTGGTTTAAAATGTGTTTCTCCCTTCATACCTTCATGGCAAATCTTTACACTTTCACAGTTCAGCGGAAACAATTAAGATAAGCGGGAGAAAGACAGCTCCTATATATCTTCAAGGACTGTAACTTCAGCAGTTTTTGTTACTCTCAGCTATTCTGCAAACAGCCGGCTCACTCTTAAGTGTGACTCCCAGCACTACACATTTTACGGAGTCCGCTTGACCAAACTTCTTAGTCCTCATTCCTCAACCTTTTCCTTCTGCACTACTTAGAGCCCTTGAGGTGCATTCCCCAAGACTCCAGCCAGCACAATGAAAACTGCCAACTTTACCACTGATGCTTTGCAATACAAAGTATACCTTGCTGGAGAAATCTGTGCACTTCTGAGATTTACAGTATCTTCTAGAGAGAAAAAAATACAATGAAAGTACGTATGTGAGTTTTACAGATAGGAACAGTTAAACATTGACTGCACCAAAATATGCACTGTTTTACTTGATGGGGAAAATATGTACACAATGCATATACCACGAAAAGGAATACATGTGTGTGCCTGAAGAAAATGCATAGAAAACATTTGTTGGAATTTCTGAGTTAATTAGAAACTATTTATTGTAATGTGGTGTGAACAAAGGAAGGGTCGGAATTCAGGTGGCCTTTGGAGAAAGGCAACAAAATTAAGAGTTGCTCTCACCCATAGGAAATGCTATGCAAAAAATTAAAGGAAGGAATAATTAAGTACTGGGAAAAATCATAAACCACTACCACACTTTAGATTTGAAACGCCTTTTCCTTAAAGACAAATCACCTTAAAAATCACTCCACTTTTCAAATTTCTGTTTCTGAACAGGACCCTTGGCCACGCCCATTTTTGGCCACTGTATCGGTTTTTCTTGAGACGACCACTGGGAGTGATTTTTTAAAAATTGATTCCTGCACCTCCATTTAAAGCGATTTGGTTGAATTTTCGGCTCCCCTCCCGTTTCCCTGTCATAGAACATGCCAAAGAAAAGAGCCTTCTGCAATGTAAACATGTTCACCGACTTTGCCGATGCTGCACTTTCACATTGTGGTCACTGAAATTTGAAGTATAAAGCAGTTCAGCAAAGTGCGAATGGCGAAGCTGATTGCTAAGCAACCGCCGAAGTGCGGACTGATGAACCACTGTAGCGACCACGTGACCGCAGGAGGAGATAAGGCGATGCAAAGCAAAAAGTGGCTGCTCAAGGAAGTGTGGTAGCGGCCCTAAATTTGACTAGGTTACCAAACCATTGACTAGCTTGAAATGCCTCCAAGTTAAACTTAAAGTGTCGAGTGAGCCACACAATGCAGCTACTACATTTGTGGATCGAACCCCCTGAACATCAGAATAGTTGGAAGAGCACACTTCCTTCTTTGGGAAGAAACCTTAATGTACATTTCCCTGAATATTTGTTTCCCTTACATTTGGCCAACATGCCAAGGAACTCATTTTCTCTCTATCTACTCTTTCCCCTGCCAAGGCACACATCTGCTTCACTGTATGCATCCAGTAACCTGCAAGCATTACCACGTTCATGTAAGTCCACAAGCAACTGTCCTAGATGCTCTTGCAACCTCACTAGTGGCATTAGCTTCACCCTGTGGAACCACACCTGAGAATGTGAGGTCACTTTGGCAGTAGGCCAACCAACTGCCATGCTTTCCAAGGAGTAGAAAACACTTCCTTCCTGCACCTTGCAGAACTGGCCTGCGGCAAAGCCATGTGACGTGGGTGTGAAACTGACACTGGCGTAAAATTCAAACAACTTGCCCTTCTCCAAAGCACAGAAGCAATTATTTCCTCTCTATCCTCTGAGGAAAACTACTGTATATCACTTTCATTCCATCTCTTTATTGCTGCTTTAGTTGGAAGCATATCTATTCGGCCATAGTTTTCTTTTTCACAAGGTACGCATTATGTGGGGTTGCGTAGAATTCCCTTGGAAAATCTCAGTCATTCTTACTAACACAGTTGATAAGTTCCCTCAATGTCCTTTTTCACAGCAGTAATGATATTAATTTGTTTCAGAATGTATAACAGAGAGAAAACCAACGCAAAAATAAAAATTAGTATGGTGCCCTCTTAAAGTATAATTTGCAAGTGTAATCTGCAAAAGCTCATGCTAAAATAACTTTGTTAGGACTGCATCCTGTTGTGATATGTGATTTCACAAAAGGAATCTGGTTGATATACCCATTTCCAACAAATTCTCCCTTCAGTGCCCTGTCTGGTGTTGGTTGTGAGCTTTGTTGCACAACCGGTTGTGTGATCAATTGCATAACCGGGCATGGCTGGAACAGCAGGGAAGTTTACACAATCTTTTTTACTCTCTGAACAGGACACAGGCCTCAATTGTCCTTGTTTGTCCTCAACACGTTGGCCCCTTCAAAATTCTTTAGTTTTTAATCCAAAATGTGCAAATTCACTTCAGACATGCTGGATAAAATTCACTGACAATTTTATTTTCAGTTTTTATTTATTTATTTATTTATTTAGGTTGTATGCCACCCACTACCCAAAGGTCTCTGGGCGGCTCACAATCAAAGTAAACAATTGAGATAATTAAAACATCAAATTGCAATAAAATTAAAACAATAAAACATTTAAATACAATAAATACAATATATTAAAATACAACACTAAAATCGCCATCAGGACCCACAACGATCAGTTAAAAGACTTCTGGAACAGGAATGTTTTTACCTGGTTCCAGAATGTCATCAACGTTGGTGCCAGGCGGGTCTCGCTAGGGAGGGCATTCCACAATCTGGGGACAGCTGCCAAAAAGGCCATGTTCCTACAAGCCATCCCTTTCACCTCCTTGAGGGACGGCTCCTTCAGGAGGGCCCCCTGGCTGGATCTTAATTGCCTGGTAGATTTGTATGGAGGGAGGCGGTCCTTCAGGTATCCAGGTCCTAAGCCGTTTAGGGCTTTATATGTCAAAACAAGCACTTTGAATTGGGCTCGGGCAGCAACTGGTAACCAATGAAGGTTATACAGAATCAGCGTGATGTGTTCCTTGGTGGCCCTGCCACTCACCAGCCGCACAGCACAATTCTGAACCAGTTGCAATCGCCAGACCGCCTTCAAAGGCAGCCCCACGTAAAGCGCATTGCAGTAATCAATAAGGGATGTTACCAGTGCATGCGTAACTGTCATGAGGCTCCGTTCATCCAGGTAGGGGCGCAGCTGATATATTTTCCGCAGCTGGAGAAAGGCGTCCCTGGCCACTGAGTCCACCTGGGCTTCCAGGGTTAGACCAGGGACCAGGAGCACCCCCAAGCTACTTCCCAGTATGTGGTAGGTTTCTATGCCAAAAGTCCTTCCATGATGCTTCATTGTAGTATGAAGGAAAGTATGGATTCCCTAAGACTGCCACTGTAAAATGAAAAATCTGATAGGTTCTGCCAAGATTGTAAAGGTTAGAATGCAGTTCCATTGGCAGGCCACATGCCTACAGTCCGGGTGTTTGTCTCCCTGAGCACAGAGAGTTTCTTCATCAGAACTTTGGCCACTAAATGACATACTACCCACAACAGCTATGAACACAATGCCAGAGTGGATCAGAGCCTGATCTAACCAACAATAAAAACTACTCTTAGAATAATAGAATCATAGAATAGTGAAGTTGGAAGGGGCCTAAAAGGCCATCAAGTCCAACTACCTGCTCCATACACTACAAATCAAAGGATATCTGTCAGGTGGTTGTCCAGATTTCTCTCGAATGCCTCCAGTGTTGGAGCACTCACCACCTCCTGAGGTAATTGGCTCCACTGCCGTACTGCTCTAACAGTTAGGAAGTTTTTTCCTGATATTCAGCCAAAAGCTGGGTTCTCTTACCTTGAGCCCATTGTTGAGTGTCCTACATTCTGGGACAATTGAGAACAGATCCTTCCCCTCCTCTATATGACAGCCCTTCAAATATTTCAAAAGTACTACCATATTACCCCTCAGACTTCTTTTCTTTAGTCCACCCCCCCCAGTTCTTTCATTTCCCCCTCATAAGGCTTGGTTTTCAGCCCCTGATCACCCTACTCTTGTATCTGGTTCTGCCAAAACACCAGCTAAGCAACGTGACATATACAAAGTATATGCACACATGGAGCAGTGTGCCAGGGGAGTGAGTTTTTCGTGTCCTCCACCAGAGGTCCATTTAGTCTGAGGCAGATTTGGATTTGATTCATTGGAGTCCATTCCAAATATGTGAACGCCCTTGATAGGGGGATAAAAATATATTCTCACTCACCTGCCCCATCCCTTCTCCAACCAATTAGCCCCTTGCTCCCCACTACCCATGACTGACTTTGTTTTGAGAGGTCTTGGAAGAGAAACTGGAAAAAAGGCGCCTGAGTGGGGATATGATTGAGAAGTACAAAATAATGCAGGGCATGAGTAAAGTGGACACAGGGATGCTCTTCTCCCTCTCGCAAAATACCAGAACTAGGGGACATACACTCAAATTGAGGGTTGGGAGCGTGAGAGCAGACAAAAGAAAATTTTTTTACCCAGCATGTTGTTAGTCTGTGGAACCGCCTGCTACAGGGTGTTGTGAGGGCATCTGCCCTGGATGCCTTCAAAAGGGGATTGGACAGACTCCTGGAGGAAAAGTCCATCACAGGTTACAAACCATGATGGAGATGTGTAGTCTCCAGGCTTAAAACTGGGGTATTTCAAGGGCCAGATGCAGGAGAGTGGTATCAGGAGACAGATATCTAGTCTCGTGTGCTCCCAAATGCATCTGGTGGGGCCACTGTGAGATACAGGAGGCTGGACTAGATGGGCCTTTGCCCTGATCCAGCATGGCTCTTCTTATGTGCTTATGTTTATGCGGGCAGTGGACGTGTAAGTGGCAGCAGCGGCGGCAGCGGCAGCGAAGGTGATGATGCAACAGTATGTCCAGGGTCAAGTTAGATACTACAGAGAGAACTATAGCAAGAAGCTGTGAGTCCTCAAGGGTTAAAAGCAACAACTGATGGTCACTATATAATTTTTTTCTGATCTCCCTGGCTTTGTTTGGTGACAGGTCATTGGAAGGTAAAACAAAGTCTTCATTTGATGTCTGACTGCTTGGATGTGAATTTCAGAGAAGACTGTTGTTGAAATTCTATTGGCCTTTTGTTTATTTTTATTGCTAATGCCTTGCTAACTACAGCATCTAGTTTGACTTCCAATTTTGTAGTAATAAAGAGACAGTAGCTCTGTTCATGACCCAGGGTTCAATGCCAGCTATAGGTTGACTCAGCCTTCCATCCTTCTGAGGTCGGTAAAATGAGTACCCAGCTTGCTGGGAGTTTGGAGCAATGTGTAGCCTGCATAATTACTTGTAAACTGCCTGGAAAGTGCTTTACACACTATAGGGTGGTATGTACGCAACATGCTTTACTTATGCCTTTTTAAATGGTGCAAATCTTACCATGTTGTGCTGGTGTAGTACAAATGGCACAACATTTGAAGACAAATTGCTTCAAGTTAAGAAATCATGATAGGCATTCCTAGTTGCATGCTAAGTTGTGCGACTCAATGTGTAACTCATAATATCTATAGTGATTTATTAACTTAAGGCAAATTGCCTCTAAACATTATACTATTTGTGTAGCTATGCAGGAGAATTTTGACCACTGAGTTTCATGTCTCATCAGGGATTAGAAACTGGATCCCCTGAGTCTTTAGGGTTTTTTTAATGCCATCTTGCTAAGTATCTATTACTATATTTGTTCTTTATTTTTATGCATCTGATTTTGTTTTTTTATCCCTTGTGTTGTTAACTGCCCCAAGTTCCTTTGGGAAGACGGGTGGCATAGAAATGCATAAATAAATAAGATCAGCACTCTAAGCATTATACCACTCTGTCTCTTCTCTTCTCTGATCGCCCCACCCCATCCTGACTCCCTAAAAAGTTAATGGGAAGAGAGTTCCTTGTCCCAAAAGTAATGTTGGCATAAACTGTGCTGTCTTTGGGGGGGGGGAGGCAGGGGGATATGGCCATGTATTGGGCAGAGCTGGGACAAATTACATTTGCGACTGCAATTCCAGAAAACTTCCTGCTAATGTGGCTGGTAGAGATGGGCACGACTCAAAAAAATGGTGTTTCGTTTGTTGTTTAGGGGGTCCGTTTCGGTTCGTTTTTGTTTTTCGTGATTTTTTTGCAAAAAAATCATTTTCGTTTCATTATGTAATGAAACGAAAAAATGAAAATGAAAACAAAAATTGCTGTTTCGTTAGCATTCATTACAGTTCAATGTATTTGCCGCAACGAAAATGAAACGCACGACAAAATTTCTGTTGTTTCGTTTCATTTCGTTTCATTTTGGAGACAAAATTCATTTTTCATTTTATTTATTTATTTATTTATTTATTTATTCAACTTATATGCCGCCCACTACCCAAAGGTCTCTGGGCGGCTTACAATCAAAGAATTAAAACAATTTAAAATAGTTATACATAAAATATCAATAAATCATCAAACAGTAATAAAAACCTTCTTTAAAATCATCATCCTAAAATTGTCATCAGTGGACCCACAATCTATATTGTATCAATTAAAAACCTTCTGGAACAGGAAGGTTTTTACCTGGCGCCGAAATGTAATCAGTGTTGGCGCCAGGCGGATCTCAATAGGGAGGGCATTCCATAACTTGGGAGCAGCTGCCGAGAAGGCCCTTTGTCTACAAGCCATCCCCCTCACCTCCTTGAGGGATGGCTCTTTCAAAAGGGCCCCCTGGCTCGATCTTAATTGCCGGGTAGGTTCGTATGGAAGGAGGCGGTCCTTCAGGTATCTAGGTCCTAAGTCGTTTAGGGCTTTATATGTCAAAACAAGCACTTTGAATTGGGCTCGGACAGCAACTGGTAACCAATGCAGGTTACGCAGAATCGGCGTGATGTGATCCCTGGCGGCTCCACCACTTTTCTGAACCAGTTGCAATCTCGGACCGTCTTCAAAGGCAGCCCCACGTAGAGCGCATTGCAGTAATCAATACGGGATGTTACCAGTGCATGCGTAACTGTCATGAGGCTCTGCTCGTCTAGGTAAAAGCTGGTATATTTTCCGCAGCTGAAGGAAGGCACCCCTGGCCACCGAGTCCACCTGGGCTTCCAGAGTTAGACCGGGGTCCAGGAGCACCCCCAAGCTGCGGACCCTGTCCCTTAGGGGAGTGCAACCCCATCCAGGACAGGAAGATGGCCCTCTAACCTTTCCGGCAAAGCACCCATTAACAGCACTTCCGTCTTGTCTGGATTGAGTTTCAATTTGTTAACCCTCATCCAGTCCATTATCTGGCCCAGACACGAGTTCAGCACAGAAACCGCCTCACCTGGATTGGTGGAGAACGAGAGGTAGAGCTGAGTATCATCAGCATATTGCTGACTCCTCAGCCCAAACCTCCTGATGACCTCTCCCAGCGGTTCCATGTAAATGTTGAACAGCATGGGAGACAGTATAGAGCCCTGAGGAACCCCATGACATAAATGCCACGGGGCAGAGCAACTGTCCCCCAGCACCACCTTCTGGACACGGTCAGCCAGGAAGGATTGGAACCACCGCAAGGCAGTGCCTCCAACCCCCAACCTGGCCAGCCTATCCAGAAGGACACCATGGTCGATGGTGTCGAAAGCCGCTGAGAGGTCCAGGAGTATCAACAGGGTTGCACTCCCCCGTCTCTCTCCCGGCAGAGGTCATCATACAGGGCGACCAAGGCAGTCTCTGTACCAAAACCCGGCCTGAAACCAGATTGAAATGGATCCAGAAAATCCGTTTCATCCAGCAGTGCCTGGAGTTGCCCGGCCACCACCCGCTCCAACACCTTGCCCAAATAAGGGAGGTTCGCTACTGGACGGTAGTTAACCACCAGCCCTGGGTCCAGGTTTGGTTTTTTAGGAGTGGTCTAATCACCACCTCTTTCAAGGTGGTGGGGACCACTCCCTCTCTTAAGGATGCATTAACAACCTCCTGGACCCAGGTGCGAACCCCCCTGGCAGATCTTTCAATTAGCCAGGAAGGGCAAGGGTCGAGTGGTGTGGTGGTAGCACGGACAGATCCAAGCACCCTGTCCACATCCTCAGGTCTCAATAATTGAAACTCATCCAATAAAACTGGACCTAAGCACGGCACACTGGATATATCCCTTGAATCTGCATCAATAGTGGAGTCCAATTCCCTGCGAATCTGAGCGATTTTTCCCTCAAAGTGAGCAGCAAACTGGTCACAACAGGCTGATGAGTTGTCCAGAACCTCCACTGTATTTCTCGGTTGAAGAAGGTCCTGGACCACCCGAAACAGCTCTGCTGGACGGCACTCTGAGGAAGCAATACGGTTTGCGAAATAATGCCTTTTCGCCAACCGTATCGCCACGGAATAGGCCCGATAATGGGCTCTAAGCCGTGTTCGGTCGGACTCACAGTGATATTTTCTCCACTTGCGCTCCAGCCGTCTACCCTCCTGCTTCATTTCCCGCAGCTCAGATGTATACCAAGGAGCTGTCTGGGCTCTGCGCAAGGGGAGAGGGCACTTAGGTGCGATCGTGTCAACCGCCCGGGACATTTCCCTGTTCCATAGGGTGACCTGAGCTTCGACAGGAGCGCCGACCATATCAGACGGATAATCCCCCAGAGCTTTCAGGAAACCATCTGGATCCATTAGTCTCCGAGGGCGGATCATCTTAATGGATCCCCCACCCTTGCAGAGGGTTGGAGTAGCCAATAGCCTAAACTTGACCAGAAAGTGGTCTGACCATGACAATGGAGTCAAAACCAACCCCTCCACATCCAAACCACCATCTCCCAGTCCCGTTGAGAATACTAGGTCCAGAGTATGACCCTTCTCATGTGTTGGGCTGATGACATGTTGAGACAGCCCCATGGTTGTCATGGCGGCCATGAAGTCCTGAGCTGCTCCAATTAAGGTAGCCTCAGCATGGATGTTGAGGTCTCCCAGTACCAACAGTCTGGGGGTCCTCAACACCAGGTCCGAGACCACCTCCGTCAACTCAGGCAGGGAGACTGTTGGTACGCAGCAGGGTGGGCGGTACACCAACAGAATCCCCAATCTGTCTCGTGAGCCCAACACACAGTACAAGCCCTCTAGACCTTTTCCCAAGGAGACAGGAAGCCTGGTCAAGGAGATAGAACTCCTGTAGACTATGGCAACTCCCCCTCCCCGGCCCTCCGGGCGACACTGGTGCTGAACCGAGTACCCAGGTGGGCATATCTGGGAGAGGGGAACTCCACCCTCCTCTCCCACCCAGGTCTCGGTAATACATGCCAGGTCAGCACCCTCATCCAGGATAACATCATGAATGAGGGCGGTCTTATTCTGTACTGACCTGGCATTCAACAACAGCACCGTGTGGCTCGTGGGCTCGCTGATATGGTCACCTGATTCCTTCTGGCTAGGGGTGGAACCAGAAGAGGGGATAGGTGTAGGATATCTAACCCCTCTTCTCCTATGCGGGCACGTTCCACTCCTACCGCCATACCTTCCCCTACCCAGCACAGTTTCAATGGCTGCCCCCTCCATTGCCCTCCCCCCTTCCTGTTCCCTTAGATCTATTTTGGGTTCCTACCGCCTATCACTGATGACAAGGAAAAGAGAAACAAAGCAAAAGACAAAACAACCATCCACTCATTCTGCTCCATAATCAAACCACCACCTCTACGGGGGGGGGGGGGAGTAGTGGTACAGTATCCAAGCTTAACATTGATCAAGTGTCACTCTCTATCCCCTCCCCTTTGATGGTACATTAGTTAGCTGCCTCTGACATCTACCACACATTCAAAGAGATGCTGCAGGCAGGTGAAAACAAGAGGGGGTAAGCCACTCCCCTCCGGAGGCTGAGTCAGCTGCTGAAGGAAGGTGGAAACAAGGAGGGCTGCTTCCTGAAGTAGGGTCCGGGGGGTTGCTGGCAGATGGAAGGCTTCAGCAAGGCTTGGAGACAGCTAAAATAGCTGTGTGGTGAGGTCCCTCCCCTCCGGCCACTCCCCTCCAAAGGCTGACCGGCTAGCTGCCTCTGGCTTCTCCCACAAGTTCAGAGTCAGCTGCTGAAGGCAGGTGGAATCAAGGAGGGCTGCTTCCTGAAGCAGGGTCCGGGGGTTTGCTGGCAGATGGAAGGCTTCAGCAAGGCTTGGAGACAGCTAAAATAGCTGTGTGGTGAGGTCCCTCCCCTCCGGCCACTCCCCTCCGAAGACCGACTGGCTAGCTGCCTCTGGCTTCTCTCACAAGTTCAGAGTCAGCTGCTGAGGGCAGGTGGAATCAAGGAGGGCTGCTTCCTGAAGCAGGGTCCGGGGGTTTGCTGGCAGATGGAAGGCTTCAGCAAGGCTTGGAGACAGCTAAAATAGCTGTGTGGTGAGGTCCCTCCCCTCCGGCCACTCCCCTCCAAAGGCTGACCGGCTAGCTGCCTCTGGCTTCTCCCACAAGTTCAGAGTCAGCTGCTGAAGGCAGGTGGAATCAAGGAGGGCTGCTTCCTGAAGCAGGGTCCGGGGGTTTGCTGGCAGATGGAAGGCTTCAGCAAGGCTTGGAGACAGCTAAAATAGCTGTGTGGTGAGGTCCCTCCCCTCCGGCCACCCCTCCAAAGGCCAGCTGCCTCTGGCTTCTCTCACAAGTTCAGAGTCAGCTGCTGAGGGCAGGTGGAATCAAGGAGGGCTGCTTCCTGAAGCAGGGTCCGGGGGTTTGCTGGCAGATGGAAGGCTTCAGCAAGGCTTGGAGACAGCTAAAATAGCTGTGTGGTGAGGTCCCTCCCCTCCGGCCACTCCCCTCCAAAGGCTGACCGGCTAGCTGCCTCTGGCTTCTCCCACAAGTTCAGAGTCAGCTGCTGAGGGCAGGTGGAATCAAGGAGGGCTGCTTCCTGAAGCAGGGTCCGGGGGTTTGCTGGCAGATGGATTTTGTTACGTAACGAAATGAAAAAACGAAAATGAAAACGAAAAATTGCTCATTTCGTGCCCATCTCTAGTGGCTAGAGTTTCTAAGAGTAGGAGCACAAAAAGATTCCTTTCCTGAGTTCACTGAAGGCCCAAGTGTGGCCCAAGTGTCTTTTTTATCTCATATCACATGCTTTGCCCATTCTTACCTTTACTGGCAGAGTGTTCTGTTGCCGTATTGTTGTGCTTTGTGTACAGCTCTGCTTGTAGCTTGCAAACACAAGATTGCGCCCTAAGTGTATCATTTCAAAGTTGGTTTCCCTTCACTGTATTCACAACTTTCAAGGAGAGCAGCTGCTTGGGGGTTTTGTGTGTTTCCCCCCCTTGCTGTTCTTTGCCAAAGTTTATTATACTACAGGCAACACATCAAAGGCATAGCTGGCCCGGCACTGTGGAGAAAACCACACGGGTCACACTATAACATCTGAGCCTTTGGAACAGTCAATATTTTTTCAGATCCTAGCAATAGGAAATATTTTAATTCTTGCTTTTGGACTTCCCTGGCTTTGTTTCTTCATAGCACTCCACCCTTCTCCCATCTGCTAACCGTTGCCAGTTATCTGTCATTGGAGCTGGGATCCAGTTCAGCTCGTACGAACAAGCTATTCATCAGCGCTCAAAGCCCCGTGGATGAGGAAATAGGCAGAACAATCGCACCTACCTGAAGCACCGATGTCCCTGGGAATGGACCGCTTCTCTCGACAATTTAGAAAGAACAGATCAGTTTGGTCTGTGGACGAGACTCTTTCTACTTGATGGTACCAAACACTGCAACAAAATAAGTCCAGCTCAACAACAAGAGAAACTAAAATCAACGGTTGGTATATTAAAATATAACAAAGATGTCTGGTTGGCTCGACATTATAAGCACAGAAGATAAGATTTATTGCCTTCGATTTAAAAAAAAATATAGAAAGGGACTTGGAAAGAAGGCCAAACTCAATGCTTCATTTATTTATCATTAAAATCTCTTCCATTACATCCCAAGTACCAGATGTAGCCATCTCCTATTCAACCACTGAACTGGATGCAGATATACCAGTGGTTCTCAACCTGCGGGTCCCCAGATGTTTCTGGACTGCAACTCCCAGAAATCCTGGTCAGCTCAGCTAATGATGAAGGCTTCTGGGAGTTGCAGTCTAGGAACATCTGGGGACCTGCAGGTTGAGAATCACTGAGATATACTAACCTTAAGTGAGGCTGCTGCATGAAGTGCCTTTAGAATGCAGGTGGGCAACATCAGATGTTCCAAAGGCACTGGATTGCATTGGCGGCTGGCGCTATTCTTCCCATCCATGGGGTTGCATTGGTGCTGCACTGCCATGCAGGAGCTTCCCTAGAGCCCATACAGTAGCCACAGTCAACACATTGCTGCCTAAGTTGCTGAGAAATCAGTGGCTATTATCATGGATTTGAGTGCCCCTGTTATGATCAAAGTGCAACAGCAACAGCAATTGTGTTGGTAGCCTGGGGGTGCAGAGTGCCCACCACCAACATAAAGTCCTAAAGACCACTGGAGCAAAGTACCCCATTCCCTTCAGGAAGGCAAAGGAAGGAGGATACTGCATCATTTTGCTGTTTCAACAACATCTTCGTTGTGACAATGGGTGGCAGCCCCTTCCATGTTCAAACATGGCCAGGAATCAGGGTTGAGACTGAAAATAACAGCCAAGGTTTGGGCTGCATGGAACTTGTTGACCATGTGCTGCCCACCCATGCTTGAGGCCATATTGTCCTCTGTTTATCACTTTCACCATATAACTTGGGTTCCACGAGCATCCTGTGCTCCCTGCAAAAGCAGCTATCTCTTTTGTGCATGCTTCATTGCACATGGTTGCAAAAGATCAATGCTTTGCACATAGTCCATGCAGAGGTTGGAAAGGATGTCGTTTCAAACTACATCTCCCAGAAGTGCTGCAATTACTTCTCGCATCCTTTTCATATGATGGATGACCAAGTTGTTTTCAGGGTGCATTTTGTACTGCTGGCCCCCGGTGTCAAAATCACTCGTTACAGCTGGTCACATGTCACAGATTTCAAAACTTTTACATAAAGAAAGTGGAGGAAAGCTGATAGCATCCACTTGCTGAAGTTGTTACTCCTAGCCAGTTTTTGTCCTTGTTCTTTGTGACAATGGAACAAGATAATACACATAACCTTGTGTACGACTACAAGGTTGCAGCCACAACAGTGGACCAAAAAAGACTTTATGCTAGCAGGATATCCTTGGAGTTGGGGTCAAAAGTCATGTTTTCAGGTTCTAGTTGTGACCACATTTGTAATGCACAGGATTGTTAATGCATTGAAATGCTTTGTAATGGCTGGAAATCATTCCCCCCCCAATGATAAACAGTTGGATGTTCTGAGAAATAACCATGAAATGGAGCTAACAAGATATGACATACATGGAGACCTTTCCTGGAAAAGCCTCTTGGGCAGATGTTCCACTTGGCTTTGAAATCCTTCCTATGTTTTCCTCCATGGGAATCATTTCAAAGTGCTCCTCTGGCATGCTGAAAGGTGTTATATCACAAAGAAGCCTAATTATGTATACAGGCATTGGTCCTGAGCCATCTCTCGTTGGGCTTTAGGGCAGGAAACTGCTACTGGTTGCCCAGGACGGGATCCACCTCTGAATCAGATCTGCTGATAAAAGTCAGGGGAATTTCTTCAGAGCTGCAGGGATCTTAAGGTCGCAGCTTTTCACACCTCCCAGGAACTCTTGAATTAACATTCTCTGCTTTGAGACAGGAGTTTGTACATCTAAGCGTAAGCTTCATTGTAGATCTGAGTTCTCAGGCACAACGTTCTGCCAGAATCACACCTCTGGAACACTTGTGTGGTTTCAACTTCTAACGACAGGCCATCTCTAATGTATAAATTGGCCCTGGTTTTCCATATTTTTTACAGAGCGGTTTTCCTCAAACTTCCAAGCTCTGGATGTATTGGACTGTGCTCACTGAGAGATTCTGGGACATTAAGCCCATTACATCTCTAGACAGCACCAGCTTGGGAAAGGCTGTAGAGTTCTAGGCGCTGTTGATACAGGTTAAAATGTTACATTTTAAAAGCTATGCATGGTGTCACTCACTGTGTCTCAGAGGAACTAATAATTTGCTATGTAGACCATGATGTGTGTGTGTGTGTGTGTGTGTGTGTGTGTGTGTGTGTGTGTTGTTTCAGTCGTGACCGACTCTTCATGACCCCATGTCCATGGAGTATTCTTGGCAGGAATATTGGGGTGGCTTGCCAGTTCTACTCCAGGTGCCTACAGCACCTGGTATTCCCTGGTGGTTGCCCATCCAAGTACTAACCAGGGCCAACCCTGCTTAGCTTCTGAAATAAGGCGAGATCAGATGTGCTTGAGGCATAATGTTTGACTCATCAGCACCAGCTGTATGTTTGTCCTTCATTTTGGAAGAAGCAGCCATAGGAATATATATCCAGAGGGAACTTCAGTCTTAGTCTATCTAGCTCTGGCAGTGGGTCTTCCACACCTTGTCTAACTTCACTTGGAACTGCCATTGTTTGAATTGGGCCTCTTTTGGGTGCAAAGCATGTGCTCTTCTTCTGAACTCTAGTTCTTTGCTTGTAAAATGCAGACATTGAGACATCCAAAGCAAGCAATCAGGCAAACACACAAACAATAAAACAACCCATTAATGCAATCTTACAGTGGTATACAAGGTGCATGACTGCAGTCCTATGCACAGTTAAACAGAAAATCTAGTGGACATTCACTCTCTTCTGTTCTCTACCTCTTTGTCCTTCATCATCTTTTTCTCCTTCAACATTAGTGTTGTATTTTTGGGGGGGGGAAGGGGCTAGTTTGTTACTCTTTGCTTGTAGTGTTGCTATTAGTATCACATTACTAAGGCACAACATCAAAAAGAAATAACTGAACAAGCAAAAAATTGGCCAAAGTGATAGCTCACAAATCATGTTTCGAGTGATATTCTGTCAATATTCTTCATTACCCCAAACTCTTGATAAAATCTCATTGAGGGGTTCCACTGTGTAAACTGTAGACCGAATAGCTCCCAGTTAAAAAGATGCCACATTCAACTTTTGCCTGACTGTGACCAAGACTGAAAGCAGTGACTCATGAATTAACCTGCAATTCAATACTGTAGTTTACACAATTACACTTAAGACCACCATAAATTCCTAATGCAATTTATTTATTTATTTAAGAGTATTTTTACCCCGCCTTTCTCCTTGGAAAAGGATCCAAGGCAGCTTTCAGTAATGAGGGACAATATACGGTGGTCCCTCACCCATTCGCGGTTCATATAATGTGGTCCTTCTATATAGTGGGACCACAGTATATAAAAAAGGGCCCCTGGGGTAAGGGGGAAAGTCCCTCGTAGGCCTCAGAAATGATTTTTGGTGGTTTGGAAGTCACTTTCAGTTTTCCGGAAGTCACTTCCGGTTTGCAGGGAGGCCCTTTTGTGGCATCCAGAAGGCCCACCAGGCTGGGGGTAAGTACAAGAGCCCCCAGCTAGAACCCCCAGGCCTGACCTGACCTGCATCCGCATATTGCGGATTTTCAGTTATCGCAGATTGGCTCGGGTCCCTAACCCCACCCCAGCGATAGGTGGGGGGGTCACTGTACAATCCAGTACAATTAAGTCATATTCAAGTTTCAGAACAGGGAATTGTGGGACATCTTACAGCATTAAAGGACAACATTACAGCTACAAGATTTGGATTGTCATGTTGCCATTGAGGTAACATTGTTGGGTTCTCTTCATCATCACCCTTCACTATAGAAACATGTTACAAATAATTGTGTTGTTTGTACTTGTTCGCAGCATGTCTAGACTGGCATTTTTTATTCCAAAAGTATGAATTTAGGATTGGGGTGCTGCTTGAACATATCCTCCAATGAAAATGAATTAGTGTGGCCTTGGACACTAAGTGCCTGGGGAGAATGGAAAAAAACAGTGTAACAGTGTTACATAGTGTATGATTGCAAGAGACTCTGGTATTTGAATCATAGAATCATAGAATCATAGAGATGGAAGAGTGCTCAGGGAGAATGAAAAAGGCAGTATAAGTGTTGCATAGTGTATGATTGCAAGAGACTCCTGTATTTGAATCATAGAATCATAGAGTTGGAAGAGACCTCAAGGGCCATCTAGTCCAAACCCTTGCAATCAGGACAATAGTTTTTACCACATTACTAATCATATGGATAAACATAATCTCTTTTAATTCTTCATACAGTTTTGGGATCACAGATACAGCTTTTCGTGTCTTCTCCAATTTGAAACTTCGGAGTCCATTCTGATATATAACTGGAAGCTTTCGAAGGCTGGAGAATTCAGGCATGGACTGATACAAACCATAGAATAGCGGAGTTGGAAGGGGCCTACAAGTCATCAAGTCCCACCCCTTGCTCCATGCAGGAATAGATGGTGGCTGGGTAATCAAAATGGTGATATGAATGGGGGGGATGAATTGTTGCCACCATAACCTTCTCAGGTAAAACATTCACAACTCACCTCCTCATATACAGCGCTCGTCATCTGAGGGTGCTCAAATTCACAAGTTCAATATGTAATTGGCAAGTGGATGGTAATAAATCCAGAGAAATAAAAAAAAATAGGGGTATAGGGACTTGAGTCATCATGGCTGTTAAGTCGGACTTAAGTCACAACGGTGGTCCAACTCAGACTCAACTTAGAACACCCCAACCATCTCCCCTTTTTCTGGAGTGGGGAGGGGAAGCTTGTTTTTAACAATAACTCAGACTTAGGACTTTGTTACCAAAAGACTTGCCAATATCCCTGCCATGCATCTCTGCATCAGTATTAGGAAAATGAAATGGGGGAATGACAGCCATTGTGAAGAATGCCTTGATTCGGTCCTATTTGAGCCAAATGTCTCTTTAGAATCCATACCTTCTTTCACTCAGTGTTCCATAGAATTTGAATCATGAAGTGTCAGCTAAGGTTAGGGTGCCATCTAATGTTGTTGAACAGGAACAGAACACCATATATTTCATATACAAAGGCCCTCCCCAGATTATGGGAAAACATTTTAAGAAAGGAACTGATTACAGTTACAGTTCCAAAGCTCCAAAGCATTTGATCTAAAATGATCAACTCCAAAATCATATTTTGAGTTATGTTTATTAACTATTATTCATTTTGCTGCCTCATCCATGAATGAGTAAGATCTAGTAACAGACCATCTTGGCACTGAAAATGAAGTAATGAAATAACTGAGGGTTGACCAGTGGAAACGCCAACATATTTCTACCTAAAAGGAAGACTGGAACATATAATAATTATATAATAATCATATATGATCCACTAACTTGGAAAGCCTGCCTCCAAAATCTGTACTTCCTGTTACATGTAATCATGCATTTTCTGCATAGAGGTCCACATGACAAAATGCATTACTGTATATGCATGGGTCAATTTAGGGTGTTACATTGACAAATAATGCAAGAAATACTCTGGAATTGGGATATTGTGATTTTCATTATTTGCTGTTGACAGAATCCTTATCCCAGTACTTAAAAGCTCTCTGCTTAGATTGGTTTTAGCATGTTATATATATGCTCTAGTGCTCTTTTGCTCCTCTCTCTGCTTTGCTTTTCATGCCCTGGACCCTGCGTGTCAGTCTCCTACTCTAGCTTAGTGCTTGTGCACTAGTGGTCTGGTTCCAGTCCTGGTTTGCTGGCTTCATTTCCTGTGCTGTGCTCCTGCCTAGGTGGGTTGGTCTGAGTGTAGGTTTGAACTATTCACCCTCTTCTGTTGGCTGGGTCCTGGTGCCCCTGTTTGGTTACTAAAGGCCACTGTGTACCACCTAGATTATACAGTGATACCTTGTATAAAAGTGCTGCCTTGATGCCCTAAGCACATCCGATCTTGCATGATTTCAGAAGCTAAGCAGGGTTGGCCCTGGTTAGTACTTGGATGGGAGACCACCAGGAAATACTACAAGTTGTAGGTGCCTGGAGTAAGAACTGGCAAACCACTCCAGTATTCCTGCCAAGAAAACTCCATGGACATGGAGTCACAAAGAGTCAGTCACGACTGTAACAACACAACATACACACACCTTGTATAAAGAAATTAATTCATTCCAAATGAAAACCTGTTAAGCATTGAATTTGTATGCTTATGTAGAGGACGTGTGAGCAGAGAATAAAATTTGGGAGCATAGGTTTTGCACACCATAACTCCCAGAATTCCCAAACAGTGCAAGCCACATTGCTTAGGGATTTTGCAAGTTGTAGTCCAAACAAGTAATATTTGCAAGCTTGGGTGGAGGTTTGTGTTCTCAGGGACTGTGGTACAGACCTTGTTCACCAAAGTTAATGCAAAACTGATTTAAAAGGTGGGTAACCTGCACATGCTTCCAACAATTCAAGTGGTGTTTAAGCAGCAGCAAGAGTCTTCATAGTGGGTGATGCTGGCAGTGATGCCCCACAAGGGCAGGAGAAAGCACACTGGCAGAAGAAACAGTGGGAGAGTTTGGGAGATAAAAAGGAGGAGTAAAAAGCTGGCACATACCTCTGAAATTCCTTACCTGTGGCACTGGCTACTCAGATGTGTCTTCGAAACTTTTTTTTAGAGTGGAAATAGGGAAAAGTTGCTTAAATTGTGGAAGGAATGGGGATTTTTGAACCCACAAGTTGCAAAATCAGTGTTCTAACCCCCAGGAAGTCATGAAGGCCAAAAAAAAATTCTTAGATACATAACAGGATTGTTGTAAAGATAATAAGGAAGGGCAGGGAGCCATTTATGTATCCTAGAACTCAATGATCAAAGGTGCTTTACAGATATGAATACCTAATACTGTAAAAATGTAGAATGGTGAGGTAGTAGGACAGATACACCTTGGGTTTCATCCATGTGGGCTTTCTGTTTGTTTGTAAATCACTACTTCCTAAGTCTGCTTTTCAGCAACAAGTGGGCTCTCAGTCAGTGGAAGTTACACTTATCTCCCTATAAATATATGAATATTGTAACTGGTATGCTTCTTTAAGGACAAAATTGGTCAATGTCACACCAGGGAGACACCCTTCATGTGAGAACTTTGAATAGATTGGGCAAAAATGTTTTATGAACTGAAAATCTCACTTCTCCTTACAGATGAAAACGTGAACAGAACCATTAGATCACAAACCCTTCTGTACAGAAAAGTGCATTCAAAATCTGCTCCTCTGTTTACAACATATACACACCCCCATTAGCAGGAGATAAACTAGAGGTACAAGCAGAAGTTGCAAAGGTGCATACTTGATGGCACCAAGAAGGATCACTTTCATTTTCCATCTGCTGAGGAATCGTATAGAAACTCTACAGGTGAAGCCATCAAAGCTCAACTGGGGCATGGACTGAGGTTAAGCTGAAGCACCATTCCCCATGCCTCAGGTGGTCACCGGGAAACAGGCTGTGCCATAAGCAGCCCCAACTACAATGTTTCCCCATGGGATCACACCCTTAGTCCTGAATTAGGTGGCTTTGGTTTCACATGGAAGGCAAATTCTGATGTCCTTCTTGAATATTCCCATTGGCACCATTTAATGCAGATAAAGGTATGTTTTGACTGTTGTTCTTGGCATAGGCCATCAAATTGATTCATGCTTTTACCCACTCAGGGAATTAATGATCTCCAGAGTCCCAACATTAACAGCCCTGCTCAACTTAGGACCTAGATACCCGAAAGACCCCCTCCTTCCACATGAACCTACTTGGGCTCCTGGTGATGATGAATCCCCTCCAGATTATACTCGGAACTGTAGAGGAACTATCCAAGGAGTTGAACACTATACCCAAAACTAGGTTCAGCACCCTGGAGAGCTCATTCAGACTAACATTTACTATTTTTGATGTACCTCGCATTCCTTGAACTTGACATTCATAACACTGAGTTGTTCCCAGTCTCTAGATCCAGCCTGCTATGCAGCTTTCAACCCACCACTACTACCAGGTCTCATGCAAAGCTTGAGAAAGTCACTTTTTGGGAACAGTTCTCTGTTCTTCCCAGCCAGAAGTAGGGCAAATCCAAGCAACATTTTCAAGTTCTGGTTTCGTGATGGAACAAAGACGGGTACTTCACGTCCCTCTCATTGCAGTTCGCGGTCACACTTGGGAGTACGAGAAAATGTTACTCCTCGTCCATTGCGTGATGGTGGAATCTCGTCCCGACCATTCCCCCTGAACTGCGATTTAAGCGTGATGAGCCATACCTCTCCCTGACATTGGGAATTCTCTTGTCTCAGTTCCTGTTTTGAGACAAGTGCCCATGAAGTATGGCTCGTCACGCAACATACACATTCTCCATCTAGTGGCAGGAGTGCGAAGTTGCATTCTCCAGTACAATCCCAATGGCGTAAACAATGCATCGCAAGGAGATAAGAAGGCATAAAACCTCTTTGCTGCTTAACGCATGAAAGGCAAAGTTACGGAGAATCGAAATATCGAAAAACGGAAGGTCGGACCAAAAAAAAAGAGGGGAAAACAAAGGCAGGGAAGTACAGAAATTGTCACTAAACAAGACGTGAAGTAACAGTTGTCACGATACCAAACGGAAACAGGGACAGAACCGGGACAAGACCACGTGACCGTGAACGACGTTATCATGAAATGAACGTAATCTCGGAACAAGGAAGGACATGAAGTAACTGCCAACGCTAGTCATTATATTAATAGAAATCAGTTCAGAGGCACTGGGTTATTTTCATCCACATGATAGTTCAAGGTGTATTAGAAGAAAACACAAATGCAACAGTGACCTCTATGCACTTGATTTAAGAACATGTACCCTCTGATACAAAATAGTGCAAAACATTTATGTACAAAGGAAAGAGGTCAACACAGCAGGTAACCACAAATATACATTTTCTCACTCAGAGCACAAATGCACTGAAAGGATTCAGTTGTATAAATATATTTGCTAAAGCAATGTTTGTCTGTGTAAGAACCTGTTGACTTTTTGATATCTAAAGCTGCTTTTGACAAGAGAAGATATCTCAAATATAAATTTAAAAACAGGAATCAAGATTAAAAGACATTGGCACAGGTAGAAATATATGTATCTGCAAATCCTGCTTGCCAAGTGGGAATGGGACCTTGTTGTATGTGTATGTCTAGGAGAAGTATGAAATAAGTTTGTGTGAGCACATCCTGAAGTGTGCAGTTGGTCCATTTTGTAAACTAATTGTGATTTACAGTACTAGGCATCGTGTACATAAAGGTTGCTACCAAATGCAATCCATTCCCTGTATGAACTATTGGCTGGCCATTTCAAAATCTAGGCTAACCATTAGGAAAACCAGGCCACCCATTAAAAAAGGAACTAAATTGTACAAACTCTTTGCATGTTTTAAAAAAGTTTAACATTTTTCCAGAGTATTGCTGTAGCAAAAACCGAATCAATAAGGCCTGCATTGGAGAATTATGACACTCAAGAGTAAATTTACAATTCTAATAGATATACTTCCAAATAGGGATGGGCATTTCATTTCAGAACCAGGTTACAAAACCAACCACGTGAGCCCAGGTGGTCCTCAGAACTGGCTGATACACGCAGATCCAATTGCTTTACCTTTCTCTGTCTCACACAGGGTTAAAATCCAAGGAAGCACGCTGTGACATCATCGTGCTGCTGGCCAATCAGAGAGGGAGGTGGGGATGCCTATCCCTGCACAGCTGATTGGCCAGCATCACAGATCTAGCACAGATGACATTGCAGCATGCTTCCTCATCGGATTTTAACCCTGTGCGAGCCAGAGAAAGGTAAAGCAATTGGATCTGCCTTTATCAGCCGGTTCCGAGGACCACCTGGGCTCGCGTGGTTCGTTTTGTAACCTACCGGTTCCAAAACAATATGCCCAGCCCTACTTTCAAAGGCACAATTTTGTTCTCTGCCAATGGCACAGTATCCCCCAGTGAGGCCATTATAATTACCTCTTTCATAAAGTGCTTTGAGGTTTATAGGTGAAACGTGCACTGTCATTAGCTATACTTTATATGTACTGGACGAATATGAAACACTTTCCCCACTTTCATACATTAAAAATGGGAAGGCAATGTTTCTGAAAGATTAAATTCTGATTGATAGTGTAGAAACCCATGGCCCTGCCTGTATAGAGACCATCACAAGAATGTTACAAAAAGGAGAATTCCACCAGCGTCTGCCCCCACGTCCTCTCTAGCCCTTTTAACAGGCTCTCATGGGGTTCCCATATGGGGTGACAGAAGCCTAAGACTGAAGACAAAAAGTATTATCATTAGGTAGGGCTTAGAGACACGGCCTAGAAATACAGAGGGAGATTCGGAGAAGACAGAAAAATCTCATGCAGTATTTTCTGTATAGGAAGAAGGAGTAAATATTTAAATAGGTTTACAATGATGCGAAATATAACTATTCAGAAGGAAGTAATCTAAGACAAGGAGTACATCTGCACCACACAGGGATACCTTGCAGTACAGGTTGCCATTTTATCTTATGGAATCCTGTGGTATGTTATGTAGGCAAGATCCACACAATTGTCTCTTGTCCACACTTGAGATAATGCAATAGAACACTCTAGCAGAACATTCCCAGAGCCCCAACTAACTGCAGATCCCAAGTTTACACAGAATGGCGTCACAGTATTTCGAGTGAAGTCCGACTACCGTCAAGTGCGTTGCGTAGAAGAACCCTACGCGATGGTCCTGAGATTTTCTTACGATCCTCAGGCTCCAAATACAGACCTGCTTTATCCAAGTCAGGGCCAAATCCTGAGATCTAGAAATCCCAGTTCCATCTCCTACTCAGATGAAATTAATGGGGGTTGCTCGGCAACAGACTTTGGCAGGTTGCTAACACAAGTTAATTTTCAGCACTGTGATTTAGCATTTTTATAGCTGCCTCTCTGAATGTGCATGCGTCCATAATGCACAACACATTTGCCAGGATATTTTTTATTTCTCCCACAAGCTGTTGTTTAGTACCAAAAATTCAACTGTTTGTTAATGATGGCCCTAGTTTTCACTCAACTTTATTATAATAATATCTGCAGCGGACGATAATGCTCCATCATCAGAGTTCAGGGAACAGAAAAAAATGAAAGCTGGACAAATAATTAAATTCAGTGGGCAGGAATTTGCCAATCAACCATTTTCCCCCACTCAGAACTGTTGGTTTTAAAAATCAGAGGCCACGTGACAAGAAAGGAAAGGAAAAAAATTACAGTTTGGAGCCTAGGTTGCTGGGACGAAAACCTGACACTGAGAATGAATTCTTTAATATTTTTTCCCAATCAACACCTTTTATTGCTGCATGAAGCTAAGGAGGTTTAAACTGGCATGCCAGCGGGCCTCTGTGTCCCCCTGTGATGGGAAAGCATTAGCATTCAGATGCAGCATCATTTCAGTGGCAATGTGATGTTGGGGAAGCCCGGGTGGGTGGTGTGATTGAGAGACAACTGCAAAAGGCAGTCTCTTAAAGAACTTGCCCACCAAATCCACTGTCTCCACCCTGCTGAGCCAAGCACCTCTCCAGAAATTGTATAAGTTTCAAGTGTTCCTCCATAACAAGGCCAAAAACACTGCCGAACGGTCTAAAACCTGTAAATCTTATGCGGTGAAATCACGATGGGCATTTTTGGTCAGCCTTGAAAATAAAAAAATGCTTCTCCTTTGACAATAGATAAAATTATAACATGGGACTTCGTATTTGTTTGTGGATGTGTTGTGTGAGCGCACATACGCAGAAACAATGGTGCATCAACCTTTTGGAAAAATATAAATGCATTCTGAACACTCGTTGGCACACTGCTCTTTTCTGACGAGCATATTGAATACCGCTGGGTCTTCGGAACGGGGACACAAAGCTGGTTTGGGTGGCTTTTCAGCTGCCTGCCTTGCTCAGGGCTATAGTTTCCATCTTCTTAAAGCCAGAGTGGTGCTGCACCCGTAGCACACTGTGGTTGCAAAAGCAAATATCTGCAAGGGAAGGACAAAAGATTCCCCTCCATGAGTTTCAAATCAATGTTTGACTATCAGTTCCATCTGCCAATTCCTTCCTATACTACTTTTCTCACTAGATGTGCCACGCATTTCAACAAATGGTCAGCACTTCAAAGGGACAGTATTATTGGGATACCATTAAGCTTAGCACAAGAGTATGAATTCTTGGTCTGTCATAAGTGTCCCGGACAGACCCCTGCCCACCCCCCACTCCCAGGAGAAATCCTCTTTTATTATGTAAACATGAACAATCATTCCATAAATGGTCTCTAAGGGGAGTAATCCTCAAGGCTATTTATAAGCTCCCACTTTGGTGTCGTGCATCAAGCGATTAACTAGAACTCAGAAGATCTGGATTCAAATCTGCAGTTTGGTTGGATGTGGATACAGGCTGGTTTGCTCCTTTCTGCAGTGATCACATGACATATGTGGGAGTGAACCAAACTGTCCCCTGACTGTTCCCATCCACACCCTTTTGAGCCCACCAGGGACTTCTACTTCTTTGGAGTGTGTAGGATTACTCTGGTTTAATTTGTTTCCAATCCGTGTGGTCACTGGGGATGGATCAAAAGCAAGCCTTCTTGCTTTCTGGGCTCCTATTGATTGGGATTTTTGATATCGTGGCTTCAGAGGCGAGCCACTTTAGGGTATCAGCAAATTGAACACTTCCTCTGCTCCTTGATGGAAGAGCACAGGATGTGAAAAATATTTTTAGACTGGAGAAGACTATTCACTTAGCTAGAATCCCCAAGGAATACTGGCCATCCTAGTACAACACTTCAACCCCTCTATGTATTTTCCAGTGCCTTCTCACCAGCGATAAAAACACCCAGGATGATGGATTCTTTATGGCTCTGTGCTCTTCAAGAAGAAAGAGAAACTGGCTAACAGCCTAGCCCAAGGTGGGTACCATTTGGCTAGTGAGCTACTTGGGGTTATGAGTTCCACAGCACCAAAAGAAGGATCCCAGCTCTTATCGATCTGGCAAAGGGTTCAAAACCAAAAAGAACTTCAGCAGAGTCCCAGATTTATTCATTTTTGCATTTGTATATCGTGCCCAATTTTCCCCAAAGGGGATCTCCTTGGAGTTCTTAAAAGTCCTAAGATTTAATCCAAGCCATATATATCTGTATCCCTAAATGCAGGCATGTCCAAACTTCGGCCCTCCTGATGTTTTGGACCACAACTGCCACAATCCTTTGTCATTGGCAATCTGGGAGTTGTGGTGAAAAACATCAGGAAGGCCAAAGTTTGGACATGCTTGCTAAGGTCAAAACAGGAAAAGACTGCAAATCTATAGCTAGAAGCAGTGCTCCCTCAAGTGGTGAATGATATCTGACTGTAAATGCACATTACAAGCAGAAGGTGTGATTGATTGTTGTATTGTAAACACCAGATTCTTTTGCAGTACTCATTGCTTCAGTATGCAAAGGAGACTGGTCGGATGGTGGCAGGGAAACTATGTATGAGCAGGAAATATACATTTCCCTGAATGTTTGTTTTACACCAACCCTAATGCTTTTATGATAAGCCACCTTATAGCACTGCAACATATTCACAAGTCCCTAATGGTACAAGTGCATGCTTATTATTCTGCTGGATTTACAGGAAGACTAGCTAAGCACGGAACATGCCTAAATAATACTTACAGCAGCTGCAATGCTCAAGTTATACTCATGCTCATTAAGAAGCGTTTCGTAGGTAAAATTAGTAGTATTGCTGGCAGAAGGATATGAGATGAGCTTCATTGGATGGGCATGCAAAGAGGTGGTTGCTGCTTGTAGAAGAAAAGTCCCAAAATAAGAGACAAAGACAGCTGCGTGGTAAAGAAAATCCTGAAAATTAAAAAGAAAACACACAGTAAGTTTGAATCAAGAAGAAGAAAATGCACCGAGGACTGTTAAACTTTCCGTAGTCGGGAAGTGGCTTGCAATCAATTATCCAGGCATGAGTAAAGTGGAGAGAGGGACACTCTTCTCCCTCTCAGAAAATACCAGAACTAGGGGACATACACTCAAATTGAGGGCTGGGAGAGTGAGAACAGACAAAAAAAAATACCCAATGTGTTGTTAGTCTGTGGAACTCCCTGCCACAAGGGGTGGTGATGGCCTCTGACCTGGATGCCTTCAAAAGGGGATTGGACAAATTCCTGGAGGAAAAGTCCATCACAGTTTACAAACCAGGATGGAGATGTATAATCTCCAGGCTCAAAACCGGGGTACTTCAAGGGCCAGATGCAGGGGAGTGGTATCAGGAGACAGATATCTAGTCTCGTGCACTCCCATACGCATTTGGCGGGGCCACTGTGAGATACAGGAAAATGGACTAGATGGACACTTGGCCTGATACAGCATGGCTCTTCTTATGTGCTTATGTTCAGTTGAGGTTATCTGGAAGTTTGAGTCATGGCAACTGGACTCCTTTTCTTGTGAGATTGAAACTTTCGGTACTCATTCAAGCAGCTTCGTCAGTCTGATGAAGCTGCTTTGATGAGTAGCTAAATGTTTCAATCACACAAGAAAAGAAGTCCACTTGCCACATATAATGTAGCTAGTGGGAACTAACTAACAAAAATGAAAGCCCAAATAGAAATGTGTGGCCAAGTCCACTCAAATGCTGCAACAGGAAAATGTTGGATGCAGTCTTACACCAAAAACAAGACAGGAAATATAAACTGGTCATATTCCCTGTTACATCTAGTGAAACCTTACATTCAGTGCTATAGTTCCTCTCATATGACTGAATGGAAGCTGTTTACTCCTATGCAAAATGTGGGAAAGATTATTTTATAAGCAACAGTTCCCAGAATCCTTCAGGCCAATTGCCTGGTAGGATTTGGAGATTCCTATTCCTATGAAAAGAGGGGACGGGAAGCAACTCACCATGTTTGCATCAACAGAAGCATAGTATTTAAATGCTCTGTTTAAATCAAGGGAATTCAAGATCAAGGGAACTGATCGTAATACTCTTCTGCTCTGGTCAGACCCCAACTTGAGTACTGTGTCCAGTTCTGCACACCTCAATTTAAGAAGGATGTTGATAACCTAGAACAGGTCCAGAGGAGGGTCACCAGGATGGCTGAAGGTCTGGAAGAAATGTCTTACGAGGAGCGGCTTAGGGATCTGGGAATGTTGAGCCTTTCAAAAAGAAGGTTGAAAGTTGATATGACAGCCATGTTTAAATATCTGAAAGGACATCACACTGAAGAGGGCACTGGTTTGTTTTCCATGGCTTCAGAGACTGGGACTCGAGGCAATGGTTTCAAATTACAGGAAAAGAAATTCCATTTGAGCATTAGGAAGAACTTTATGATGGTTAGAGCTGTCTGGCAGCAGAATATGCTGCCACAGAGGGTGATGGAGTTTCCTTCTTTGGAGGTTTTTAAGCAGAGGCTGGATGGCCATCTGTCGGGAGCACTGTGATGGGGGTTCCTGCATGGCAGTGGCTTGGATGGCCCTTGAGGTCTCCTCCAACTCTATGATTCTATGTTTGAAGGAAGATGTTGCAAGAACAGCAAACAATCTGCCTTCCAGGTTAGTCTCAACTGACTATGTTGCATGTGTAAAAAACACATTCTTCTCCTAGAATATTTCAAAAAGAGAGGAGGAGAGGTAAAACTGATGCTGCTTAGCAATCTCCCTCCCCCATTGAACGATGGTTCCCTATTCACTGAGGGAATGGATCCTTTGCCAAAAAAAAAGGCATAGTAAAACATATGGCATAATGAACATATTGTCAGGAGCATGAAGAGCTGTGAACCACCCTTTATGTTGTAGGCTGCCAGGCAGCCTACTGTAGGCACGCCTCTTCTGCCCTGAATTTCTGGCACCTTTGGAAATGAAGGCAGCACACAGATCCTTATGAGTAGCATAGTGTTTACTGGACTTAAAAGTAAATTACTTCATTTCCTCTGCCCAAATGCACTGCCCTGGAAGTTCCTGGCTCCCTTGGCAACCTTGACAATGAAGTTCTCTGTCACTCATATAAGTAAATAGCCAAAACTTTTGTAACCAGGAGACAAACCTTTGCTGGATCGACTCAGGGATTTTAGGCAGGACATTAAGCCCCGGGTTTATTATTGCTTTAGAAGCCATTCAGTGGTTTCAAAATGGGCAAACCTGGGAAAACTACTGAAACAGAATCGGCAAAAGTAGCCCCCCTTCAATCTGAAAGGCCACTGCATTGAGGAGGAATTAAAACCACAGTCACGCCAGCAATTGCTGGACAACGCCATCCAAAATCAGGTCCCTGTTGCCTCAAGACACCTAATCTAAAGCAGAGGTTCTCAAACATGTGTATCTGGTATCCAAACATTCATAACTTGGTCAAAGTATCTGAGTCCCACCATGATAGAGACCATAACTGTCCTTTTCTGAGAAGGACGAGATTTTCAGACATACTGGTGATTATTATTAAAGATGGGCACTTCATCCTTTGTATGAAGCATGAAACCTCACTGGCCAGCTGTTTCTAATCCCCATCCCCTGCCAGCTGCCTGGTCTACTTACTGGGCTCCATGCTCCACCAGGGGCTGTTGGCTGGAATCCTGCTTGCTCTTCCCAGCCTCCACAGGCAGCTGACCACTCACTGACTGCATGGGGAGACTCTCACTCCTGCCTGGTCCAGCGTCCATCTTTAATTATTATGTTTCCATTCACAGCACACTTTAAAGACATACAGCAGGCTGGAGAGCTCAGTGATGAAGATATCTGGCTGTGTCCTCAAAGGCAGAGAATACAGCCCAGCAATGTGCATCCCAGAAGAACCGGCATGCACGCCCCTGGGTTCCCCCAGAAGAAAACCACTTCTAAGTATTCTCTACCTAGAAAGCCCTGCAAAAGCTCACCATAAGTCAGAACTGACTTGATGGCACATGGTTTATTTATTTATTTATTTATTATTGAATTTATATCCCGCCCATCTTCCCAACGGGAACTGTTGTTACTGTTGTTAAGGTCATACAAGTCAAACACAACCAAGCAAACACAACCAAGCTAACTTGATTGTTCCATTCAGTGAGCAGAAATTATATCATGGTGATCATTCTAGGACATAAAGCAATACATTAAAAATTGCAAAGTCACACTTACAGGAGGACATGGGATCTGAGGGAGAGCGAATTCTTAGCAATTGTTCTAAAAGGCCTGTGCCCTCCTCAACAGTTTCTGTGCCTCGCTGGTGGTATGGCTATCCATTAGAGATGGGCAATTCAGTGGTTCATGCCAGTTCACTAATCAGCCACACAGGTGTTCTGCAGTGCTGACACAGTTCCGAGCTTCACCTCTAGGTGGGTGCCCACTTAGAGGCAGCATCCAGAGGAGGTGGGCAGAGAAGTCAGGGTGCTGCCTCTGAGTGGATGCCCGGGCAGAGCAGCTGGGGCTCGGAACTGCGGAACACCTGTTGGGCTGATGGCCCAACTGCCATGAACCCCCGAACCATTGGTTCTTGCCCATCTCTTGTACCTGTGCTAGACAGCATGTAACTATTGTCAAGAACATGATGTTTTTCTTAGAATCATAGAATTGTGAGGTCGGAAGGGGCCTATAAGGCCATCAAAAATCCCATTCCCAGTTCCATGCAGGAGTAGAAATTAAAGGATACCTGCCAGGCGATTGTCCAACTTAGTAGAGGGTTCTTCCTACCCTTTAGTGATTTTGAACTTTTCTCCTCCTCCTTCACAGTCCAAAGGGTTGTTTACTGCTACCCCAAATTCTCATCATAGTGGCAACAGCTATCTAGCGCTATGCATATTCACAAACCTTCTCCTTCAACCCATTCAGGTACACCTTCCTCCAGCAACTCAAGATATCACACTTCCACCTCCCAAACCTAAACAAATCTGGCTAGGGTCCTTTCTAGGGAGTTCCCTATGAGTATATGGAATCATCCTTAACTAATAAGCGTATCTGAAGCAAGACCACCCTCATGATTAGAATGCAGTTTCCTAAATATTGCAGTCAGTTCAAAAATCAATGAACAAACTGCTCTTTGGGTATTCTTCCTCCTTCCCACCATAGGCTATTTCATCAGAGTGTCATAACTTTGACTCTCCAACATGGCCTCATGGTGTTTGAAGAAACATTTCCCATTGCACATCACATGTGACTAATGATCTGAAAATACAAAATATAGAACAATATTGGGGTATTTGTGCATCTGTACGTGCTTCAAAAATGTTCTCCTACCCACCGTATCTTTGTTCCTAGAGGCCATGTTTGCATGGCAAATAATACTGCAGAGGCTGCCAAGTTCACAGGCAGAGTCAACACCCAATAATCAAAAGATATTCCATTTTGGAAGCTATCTGCAGGATGAAGGAATCTGATCATTCCATTCTGTGCATAGCCTGAGAGAGATGGCAGTGCTTCCAATAATGTCTAACTGAGGAAGTACAATTATATGAGGTTTCTCATTTTAAAAATGCTGGGGGGAAAGTGAATATGCACAAAAATGTATGCCATAAGAAAAATGCATGCTTTCAGGGGGATTGGGCGGAGATGGACATTTTATCAGAGAAAATCACTTGCAAAAATGCATAAATGATAGTATATGTGGAAAAAAATGCACAGATTACGAGAAACGTGTATATGGGTTTTGCGTATAATTTAAGATGATGCAGAAAAAGGACAAAGTGGAAATATGGGATGCTCAGTATAAAATCAGCTGTCTTTCTATTCCTCATATCCATCATAAAGAACATTAGAAAACTTGTCACATAACCTTGCATCTGTTACGGCCGCACCCAGGAAGTCAGGTTCCTCCTCTGGTGAAATCACTTGAGCCAGCCACAGAGCAGTCAGCAGGGAGAGAAAGAAATTGGCATCCAGATTTGCAGGAAGCATGGCTACGCCACAGCTACCTTAACAAGCTGCAAGGAAGTGTCTATTAAGAATTTCCTCTTGGCTCTCTGCTGACTCCTTTTCTTCTCAACCCCCTTTGGTCTTCTAGGTGCCCTAGCACAATAGCATGAAGCTCTAAATCAGGAATGTCCAAACTTCGGCCCTCCAGATGTTTTGGAACACAGCTATTTACACAATTTAACTGGGTTACATTGAGTCTCTCAATTCTGTCCTAAAAAATGAGAGACGATGCCTGACTGATGACCTTATTGGTCACGTTTTGCAACCCATGTGGCCCCTTATAATTAATTGAGCCCTCAAAAACAAATTAAGCTTAACCTAACTTGTAAGGAAAACAGAACCAGGAACATTCAGGCTGGTGTAACAATGCAAACTAGTGAGGATAAGCGCAGCAGAACTTTAAAACAGACTATATTATAGATTTTATTGGACTACAGCTCCCATTATTCCCCTGCATTGCCTCTACTGGGTAGCTGATGGGAGTTTTGCCCCCAATAGCATCTGGATATTTTCACATTATTTATTTATTTATTTATGGATTCATATACCACCAATTTTAATTCAGGGAACAACTCCAGATGGTGTACAAAAAAGTTAAAACAACCAATTAAAAATAACATTTTACATATATTAAGCAAGCATAAAAATGAATAAAGTGAACAAACACATCATAATTGTCGGGTGTAGGCTATCTTGCTATAGGCCCACTGGGTGTTTCCTGAATTAGAGACACAAATGCATGTTACACAACACTAGTGAATGAGAAATTCCCATAAGAATGCATTCTGAGCTGTGAATAGGCTTGTCAACTGTTGCTTACTCTTTTGGCTGACATATTTTATCTACAAAGACAGACCACAATTGTAGGTTGTTTATTCAGCGTTGTTCTGGGGCTGGTTGCTTTGTCTTTTTTTTTTTTTTGTTAGAGTAGAAGCACAGTAATCTGAAAGGCCACAGACACTTGCGTGACCATAATCCTCTGTTTGCTTGCACAGCAAACAAGACAGTCCTGATGCTTAGTGGTGGAACATAGGCTTTGCATTCTATTCTTTTTTACTGTCTCAAGTTCTTTCTCTCCCATACTTGAAGAAATTTGCAAACTCTAGTAGACTGTCAAACCACAAATGGGGACATTGGAACATATGTGGATTTTCTGCCCGCCAAATAGAAGCATATTGGCATGAAATAATTAATTGGCTAGAGAGCTTGACTAATCGAAAAATAAATAGGAGTGAAACATTGCTGTTATTTTCATTATTTACTGGGAGAAATGAGAAGCTGGCTAATAAATGGGATTTTTCTTATCCCTTTTGTTAACCGCCCGGACTTCTTTCAGGAAGATGGGCGGTATAAAAAAAATAAATAAATAAAATAAATAATAAAATAAAGAGATAATTGCTAATCTGATAGGGACAGCAAGGTGTGAGACTGCTAAAAGTTGGAGGAATGGTCAGGATCTTTCACTATAGACATTTATGAACAGGACATGGCAAACAGTGCTGATGGAGAAATTGACTAATAAGATTAGAATATATAAAGGAGAAATGGAAATTTATGGAAACCTGGAAACCTTTACTAAAATATATGAATGAGTTAATTGAGAAGAAGCATGCTTTAGGAAATAATCTATTCTTCATCTCTTATTTTTTAGGATGGAATTGAGAGACAAAGTGTAACCCTGTTAAATTGTGCAAATAGCTGGTGCCTGAGGTGGTTAATTAATTAATAAATAAGATTACAGTGTGTGTTACTACAATGATTACAACATAGTAACATACTATGATTACGTACTGCTGATTACATGAACACTTGGGGCAAAGTCAGGGGGAATGTTATTTAGTGTTGTAATGGAATAATATGAACATTTCATCTGTGGCTCTTGATCTGTTATGATACATTTGTGCTTATGCTAGTTGCAGCTGCATGCTACAACTGAAGACGGGTAAATATTTGCTTGTTGTAGAGGTGGGCAGGTGGCCTTAAAAACTATGAAGATGAACAGGCCTTTGCTGAGAGTATAGTTTGAATTCAGCAGAGGGCACCGTGTGATTTAGCCATGGAGTAATAGGAAAAAGAGAAGGGCATGAACTGCTCTGCCATCAGGTTTGGCCGATGGCCCAATAGGTATTTCATGGCTTGGTGGCCCACCCTCCTGTGGGCACTCAACTGGAGGCAGCACTTTCCTGCCTCACCTACTCCAGGTGCTGCATTTTGAAAGGGGAGCTCAGTGGGGGGTTGGGGTACCGAACCACAGAACACCTGTTGTCTGCTGTCCGAAATGGCATGAATCACTGAAGCAGTGGTTCGTACTCATCTCTGAACACGAATATGACTTAGTCACTGAAAAGAAAAAAGCCCAACAATTCTTTGTTAAGTTGAGATTTATAAGAGACACAAGACTGTGTCTTTTGTATTTGTGCCTGAGAGCTGTATGCATAAACTGTGATCTTGAAATCCTTTCTTCTTTGACTAATTAATTAACTGAACCTCGATAACCAAGAACAAAACAAAGCAAGATTGACAGAAACCTGCTTCCCATTTCTCATGCCCCACCATTCAATGCCTACCAAACGATTCCAGTCAATTGCGATTCTGTCTCTGTAGTTGAGGAGAAAGACGCTCAGGAAGGTGATGGATGAGAAACAGGCTGTCACCGATACAAACATCACCCAGCCTTGTAGCAGCGGCAACGGAACTTTGGTGGCTGCGACTAAAATCCAGACAAGTGCTCCAAAAAGCTGTAGGAGGAGGAGGAGGAAAAGAAGAAAATGTCAAATCAAATTTAAACTTCAAAGCAGAAATACAGCTATTTATATCCTTATCTACCTCTTATCCTTGTGTGTGAGTATAGGTAGGAGGGTGCACACATGCATACATAATTTGTTCTGAAAACTACAAAATCGTGCCACATTTATTTAAAAAGTAAAATTTCTGTGATCTAAGAATGCATGCATTTGCTTGTTAATGGAACAGCTCTCTCTCTGAAACACTCATTTTTAAACCTAAGACAAAAACAGGCTAGAAGTAACATGTTACTGGTGACATTGCTACCTTTTAAAGTCACAATGCTGCCATATTTTCTTTCTTCGTTACCGTTATTTACATTTTTTTTAAAAAAATGTAATGACAGATGAGACCATTACTGTTATGATAGCACAGTTAATGTTTATTTATTACCTTCAAAACATTATTATAGAGGATATTTTGTCATTTCTGGAAGTGATTTTTAAGCAGCAGCAATTAAACTGTCAAGGCACTCATTCACTGAAAGTATGAAAGTAACTAAAACTAGAATCAATGTAAAAAGTAATGTATTACTAATGAGTACATAAAGTAATGATTAACAACTAATGCAGCATAACATAGACACACACTTTAAAAGTAATGAATAACATTTAATTAATTAATTAATTTTTTTAATACAGTACCATCTGACCAACTGTCATTTTAGTCGGTTTACAAAAGTTAGAACATAGGCAATACAAAAATAATACAATTAAACAATATGCAGTGTGTAAACAAATATAAAATTCAACCAAACAAACATAATTAAAACTAGTAACAAGGCAGGAATAATAAATCAAATACAATGCAAACCAACAGAGGCACATAAAAATATAAAAACCAAATCAGCGAAATGAGCGAGACGACGAATAATAGTCGGGAAAAACACATGAGGGCAGATCCTTTTCTCCCAAATTAAAGCTCTCTTGGCATACATTAGAGGGAGTGGAATGGACAGAAGAATGTTTCCTGAGATGGAGGTCACAGAATGATTTTTACTAATCTTACTACCTGCCTGTGGTATTTAGAAGGTGTTCTTCCTGTTTTGGAGGTGTGCTGTTGAAATACAGTACAGGGAAGCATAACACAAGAGGATTCATTTGTTTAAACAAAAAAGCATACAGAAGCACATGGGTAAATATGGTACATGGTATGTCTGGCTCATAAATTCCTCAGCAGCTCACATGACCTCCCAGCACATTCAAGTGCTATTAGCACACTGACCGCTACCACGTGCTGAGTTGCTTGCCAAGACCAGTGCACCTGAAGAGATCAAGCCCAACCTGGCCTCTGGTTCCAACAGCCAGATACCTAAACCACTGGGAATACCAGCAGTTCAGATCTTATGGCAGCAACATGGGGCCTTCCAGATGTTGCTGGGCTGGGACTCCCTTCTACTCTACCCAACTCAGCCAAAGGGTAAGGGATCCTGGGAATTGCAGTCTGACAACATCTGGAAGGCAACCCACCCTTTACTTTTGATGCCACACTTTGTCTGGAATTAAACTGCGATGGAATTGAGAAAAGACTGCACAAAGAACTCTGTTGACAGCTAGACAGCTGAACTGTTGTGCTCTGCTGTTTTTATTTACTGCTTATAATAGAACCACAGAATCATAGAGTTGGAAGAGACTCCAGGACCATCCAGTCCAACCCCCTGCCATGCAGGAACCCCCATCACAGGACTCCCGACAGATGACCATCCAGCCTCTGTTTAAAAACCTCCAAAGGAAATTCCACCACCCTCCATGGCAGCATATTCAACTGTTGAACAGCTCTAACCATCATGAAGTTCTTCCTAATGTTTAAATGGAATCTCTTTTCCTGTAGTTTGAAATCATTGCCCCAAGTCCTAGTCTCTGAAGCCATGGGAAAAAAGCCACCCCCTTCTTCGATATGTCATTCTTTCAAATATTTAAACATGGTTCTCATATCCCCTCTCAACCTTCTCTTTGTAAGATTAAACATTCCCTGATCCCTAAACCGCTCCTCATAAGACATAGGTTCCAGAACTTTAACTATCCTGGTCACCCTCCTCTGGATCAGCTCGAGGTTGTCGACATCCTTTTTAAATTGAGGTGGGCAAAACTGGACACAGTACTCCAAGTGGGGTGGGGTCTGACCAGAGCAGAATAGATGGGTACTATCACTTCTAGAGTGATAGACCAGTGGTTCTCAAACTGTGGGTCCCCAGATGTTCCAGGACTGCCACTCCCAAAAATTCCTCCCACCACAGCGAGTGGTGGAGGCTTCTGGGAGTTGCAGTCCAGGAACATCTGGGGACCCACAGGTTGAGAACCACTGATCTAGACACTAGAGATGGGCACGACCAGAAAAAATTACGTTTTGAGTTGTCGTTTGTCGGGATGGGCCCGTTTCGGCTCATTTCCGTTTGTCGCGAAATTTTTCAAAAATTTGTCATTTCCATTTGTCGTCTGTCGTTTGTACAGTGGTTTAGGGAGCGTAACGTGTATCCCCCGTTATAATTATGTTGGGGTTGTTGT
The DNA here is from genome assembly GCA_029282475.1 of Phrynocephalus forsythii. NCBI lineage: Eukaryota > Metazoa > Chordata > Lepidosauria > Squamata > Agamidae > Phrynocephalus > Phrynocephalus forsythii. The sequence goes on along the minus strand of JAPFRF010000003.1, from coordinate 106,956,705 downwards.
TAGTGTGACAGGAAACCTCGTCAGCACTTCTCTGTCTCACTAAGAACATTTGGGGGTTAGTGTGTCAGAGGAACCTCGTCGGCGCTTCTCTGACTCATTAAGAAGGAAAGCATACTGCCGTACTGCCATACAGGTTAGCTTAGGGAGGGAGGGAGTAGGTCTCTGAGTTGAAGGCACCTCTCTGGGTGTATCACTCTGACCCACTAAGAAGGGAAATGTACTTGCGTACGAATCTGGGTTAGGGTTGGGGTTAGGGTAAGGGCTAGGCTTAGGGTAATGGTTCAGGTTAGGGTTAGGGTTAGGGTTAGGGTTAGGGTTAGGGTTAGGGTTAGGGTTAGGGTTGGTGGGCTTTTTATGCCCTCTCTGGCACATCCAGAAGTCTCAGCAAAACCTGGCCATGCGATTGGTGGAATGCCTCCAAAAATTTGCATGGTCCCATCCCATGGCAAGCCCATCATTGCACGTGCGCAGGTGTAAAGAAATAAAAATAAAAATAAAATAAAATAAAATAAAATAAAATAAAATAAAATCAATACGACGTTTTATTGCTATTAAAAACCCCACTGTTGCTACTATAAAAATTCAGGCATTTAAAATACCTAATTTTCACATGTTTCTGTGGTGCTTTGGTGGGTTTTTGGACCACGATTTCAAAAGAAAAATTGCAGTCGCCATTTTGGATCCCCCCCACCGCATGGCAAATGGAGACGACGAGGATGACCCCCCCCAGCCTGGTGCAAGCAGCCCAGGACAGGAGGGGGGGAAGGCCGGGGACCCCCCCAGAAACCACCCCTCGGTAGGTGCTCTCACTGAGGCAGGCATATTTTCACCTGCTTTTATGGCCGGGAATCGGGGTTTTTTATATTTTTTTAACTTTTTTTCTGTCCTGCTTGGCATCGCGCAATCGTCGCAATGCCATGAACGACAACGAAAAATCAGACCCAATTTTTCTTTTTCGGTTCGGGTTCGAGCTGGAGCGGAGTAATTCTCGTTACCGTTACCCGTTAGGTAACGATAACAAGAACCGAAAATGGAAATGAGAATTTCGCCTAGTCGTGCCCATGTCTACTAGACAGTATGTTGCTGTTGATGCAACCAAGAATCACATTGTCTCTCCTGGCCGCCACGCCACACTGCTGATTCATATTCAATTTGTGGTCCACCAAGACTCCCAGATCCCTTTCACAAGTACTATTCTCCAGCCATACTGTATATTCTATCACAACACTAAATAACATTTCTTTTAACAGCTCTTTTAAAATACTGTATTTGTATACTCACTTTAAAAAAAAAAAACACCTTTCAATTGTTATAAAGGCTGGGTAAAAATATTTTACTTTAAATAAATAAATAAATAAATAATCTGATATCAGACTAAAGCTTGTAAGAAACAGGGCAGAGTGACACTCTGTAAATGAATCAGGTAAGGGTGTGTGTGTATGAAGTCATCACCTGGCATTCACATAATTCTATTTTTAAACTGTCGTTTATCAGATGAGGGGGGCTACATGGCCTGGAATTGTTGCATTTGAGACCCTGTCCTGAGCCTGCCCACCCAGCACTGGCTACCTCGCACAGCCACCAGCCACTGCTGCTGTGGTGTTATTTTTTTATTTTCTTTTTTTTTTTTTTTCTTGCATTCTGGCATAGTGCTAGATCCTTATGACAGATAGGAAGAAAAATCAAAACAGAGGTTTACCTTCAACCTGACATAGGCACATGGAGACAGAGAGAAAGACAGGCAAATATCCACAGAGAGGAGAAGGAGGTGAGGGAGGACTGGATCTGGGGGTATACTTTTTATTTATTACTTATTTATTAAATTTCTATACTGCACCATCTAGCACGAAGGCCACTCTGAGCAGGTATTGTCTATGTTGGCACCTCTAGACTTATGAAGGAGGGGGCCTCTCACTGAAAGACACAGCAGTGATTGCTAAATCCCACAGACAGTTTACATAATCAGAAGCATTCATATACGCCAAAACAATTCAAAATAAATTGAACTGCTTATTTTAGAAATAAACAACCCTCTCTTAGTCAAGTAAAATACCTAACATTCCAAAAATAATAAAACAACCAATTTCTTAGGAATAATAATAATAATAATAATAATAATAATAATAATAATAATAATAATAATAATAATAATAATAATAATAATAATAATAATAATAATAATAATGGTCCACTGGAATTTATGTCAGAACTATCATCTGCCCGTAGCAAAGAACTGATGGGATCATAAGCTTGAAAAAGTGATTGAAAATGAGCATACAAAATTACTTTGGGACTTCCAAATACAGTCAGACAGGGGTTTGGAGCATAATACCCTGGATATTGTGATTGTGGAGAAGAAAAAAGTATGGAGCATTGATGTTGCTATACCAGGTGATAGTAGAGTCACCGAGAAACAACTTGAAAAAATTGCCCAATATCAGGATCTGAACATTGAACTTCAGAGACTCTGGCATAAACCAGCACAGGTGGTCCCAGTGGTGAGGCTTGCTGGGTGCGGTGCCTAAAGAGCTAAGCAAGTATTTAGAAGAAACTGGAGTTGACAAAGTCACCATCAGTCAGCTGCAGAAAGACACCTTACTGGGATCTGCTCACATAATTCGCCGATACATCACATAGTCTTAAACGCTTGGGAAGCGTTCAACTAGTGATTTGCAATACAAAATCCAGTGTAGTTATCTTGTCTACTGTGTGATGATGATGATGATGATGATGATGATGATATCTGTGCTGCTCTCTCCACCATGTAGTCATTTAAAATTCAAATTCATATATGTTTCCCCTGATTCAAATACATGTTTCCCCACCCATCTACACAAACATAACTAACTACATTCGGAGATTCATTCAGAAATCTATGAAGAAGACACATCTGTTCAACAGGAGACAGTTTTGGGAAATGGTTCCACCACCAATATCTTTGCTACTGATTTACTTCTCTGATCCTCCAGAATGTTTATTTTGGAACAAATCAAAAATCCTGCTGCTTCGAATAATAAGTGGCACTAGAGTAGGCCCATTGAATCAGTGAGCATCTGATGAGTCAACTTATCTGCAAGTTCCATTAATTCAAGTCCGCCTCCTCTAGTTGCACCTTATTTTGGGGAAGCAAGTAGTGACTAGAGTAGATTCATTTGAATTGATGCAAATATGGAAGAGACTAATTGAAAGAAACCAGTTTGGTCAGAAAGAAATGACTTCGAAATTGTCACCAGACCGTCTTGTAACCAAATCATCTTCCTTTGTTTTTCAAAATGGTAACTGTTTTAACCTTCTTGTTATGTTCCCTGTACTCCCACTCTGAAAGGATTTTACCACTATCAGCATAACATGCCAAGAGCGAAATGAAAAAAGCAGTTAAATATGAATGACAAACATAACCTAAGCACAAGCAAATAAAAATAATGAAAATTTATAAATAAAAGGTGTTTTGAAAAGGTATATAGCAGCATTCCATTTTAAAAGTGTGCTTCCTCACAGAATAAACAGAACTTAGCCTGGCTGAAGACAAGACAGTATCTGAAATGAAAATGAATGTTCCAAATATTTGGCATTGCTAGCTTAAAAACTAATTATGAGCAAGCAACCATTTTGGCAAACGGTGTAGCTATTATGTAAGTCCCACTGTGTACAACAGGCATTTTATTTCTATTATACGTGCATTCAGGCTTGTTGTCAGTTTAAGGGGAGAAACACCAGAGTGATTATAATAGATCCAATCCTTTTTTCCTGTTCAGGGTTTTGAAAACCCTGACTCACCTCAAGCAATTTCAAGCCTTTGAGCAGGATGTGAGGAACTCCTCTGGAAAAAGGAAGCAGATACTGTAATACTTTATACTTCCAGGCCTTAGCAGCTAAATTTTGCAAACATTTGTTTTGGAAGGCCAAATAAATAAATAAATAAATAAATAAATAAATAAAGGCACCTCTACCAGGGTTCGTCCCACAGAAAAGCCTTTGAAAGGGTGCAACGTTTGTCGGGGCGTGCGCAAACGTACATGTGTCCGTTGCCACAGAAACAGGACCAACAAACCCAGTTGCATTGTGACAGGGAAAAACATTCTCCACAGAAAGCCAGAGAACATTCGCTTGGTTGACTCAGCACTGGGAACGTTCAAAGCAGGCAACGTGTTGCCCCCTCTGTATTTCCAGCTGAACTTCCAAATGGCTGTCGTTACAGAGAGAATAAAAAACCATCAGGTTCGTCACTGTTGTCCTTGACTGGTTGGGATGATGGAGAAAAGAATGGTGCTGAAGGAACAGCAAAGAAGGCAAAAGATGCAGAAGCCTCACAGAGGAGCTCCACACAGATACATTTGAAAGAGGAGAGATATTGTGCCTTCCCAAAGTCTCTGTCTTAAAAACTGTTGCAGGAAAAAAAACATGCAATCTCAATGTCATTTCTGAGTCCTCCTTCCCCTATGGGCTGGCTAAGCAGTCCCGTGAGTTAGGGATTTGGCTGCAGACCCAAAGGTTGGGAGGTCAATTCTCACTTGTGCATCTCTCTCTCTCTCTCTCTCTCTCTCTCTCTCTCTCTCTCTCTCTGTGTGTGTGTGTGTGTGTGTGTGTGTGTGTGTGAGTACAGTAGCATCGCTTAAGACAGGCATGTCCAAACTCCCCCCCCCCCCGCAGATGTTTTAGACCACAACTCCCACAGTCTTTTGCCATTGGAAATACAGGCTTGGAATTCTGGGAGTTGTGGTCCAAATTTTATTTATTTATTTTATTTATTTTATTGGAATTTTATACCGCCCATCTGGCAGCAAGGTCACTCTGGGAGTTTTACAACAATTAATACATTCAAACAATTAATAAAATAAAACATTAAATATCAGGATGTCCAAAGTTCGGACATGCTTGGCTTAAGACAAATACATCATAAGACAAAAAAAAAAAAAAACCTCAAAGGAAGAAGAAAAAATTCCAGGAGTAAGCATGCTTCACATGACAAAAAAAAATCCTTATGGGATGCTTCACAAAACGAAAAACTGTTCTGCATGTACAGTGGAAAGAAAAAAAAACTGGTTATTTTTTGTCTTTATTGTAGCCACCGGAATGGATTTACCCATTTCCAATGCATTCCTAAGGGAAACCAGGTTTGGTAAGACAATATTTTCTTTAAAAGAAACAACCCATAGCCTTCAGAACAGATTAATCCATTTTCAAGGCATTCCTATGGGAAACTGTGTTTCGTAAAACAAAAAATCTTAAAACAAATTGACCTGTAGAATGAATTAAAGAGACACCACTGTACTAGGGTATCCTACAAAGGTTTGCCTTAATTAAAGATTGAGTTGACAGCACATAATTATTATTACTTCTCCCTAGGAAGCAAAGGATGACATTTGTTGGAAAGCAGACTTCTGCCAAGGTCCTGGTCAGGGCTGGCGCTTCCATTAAGGCAAACTAGGCAGTTGCCTAGGGTGCCAAAATGGAGAGATGGCGCTGGCCAGCCTGCTGCCCCCCCACTCCCCCCGCTGCTAGCCACCGCCGTCCGTCCCCCCACCGCCCATCGCTGCCCGTCGCCGTCCGCCCGCACCCATCGCCGCCCACCCCCCATGCCTGTCGCCGTCCGCCCCCTGCACCCATCACTGCCCACCCCCTGTGCCCGTCGCTGTCTGCCCCCGCGCCCATCGCTGTCCGCCCCTGCGCCCATTGCCGCCCACCCCCGTGCCTGTCGCCACCCACGCCCGTGCCCGCCGCCATCCGCCACCCCGCTGCCACCCCGCCCCTGCCCACCACCACCCTGCCCACCCACCGCCCCACCGCCGCCCCCCCGCCACTCGCCCCCCCCCACCGCCTCTCGCCGAGGGTGCAAAAAAACCTAGCACCAGCCCTGGTCCTGGCGAGACCTTCTCCCTGTCTGAAGTCAAGCTTTGATTTGTCTAGAAGGGCCAATGGCCAAAATAAAATAGTGACACAGTTAAGAAGGAGTCAAGTCATTGCAAGCCCCCGGAATGAAGGGTTTGGAATGTTAGACCTAAGCGAGTCTAGCCCTTGAGGAACCATGACCATCACTGGAAAATTGATTTGACCGCATCTCCTGACTCCCCATCTGAGCATTCGCTTCATGCTGGTTCTCAACTTTTCTACATACGCCTGTTTGGGGCACATTCAAAGGCCGTTACTTCACGAAGTGCCTCGTTTCGAACCAACCTTGCCTTCGCTGTGAATTCGGTGGTGGTCACGTGGTCTCCCTTCGATCCCACCCCTGTTTATCAGTGCTCACACGCTGCATTTTTACTACCGAATCGATTACTATCTCACGTGCTCCCTTTGCATTAGGATGCCACTTTGCAACGTTCGCTTGTTCCCATCCTTTTAAAAAAAAAAAACTCGGCGTATCGATGCATCAATACTTGGCTGTCATTTCCGACAGAGCTGGTTATGTGTCTAATCTGGTGGTGGAGAGAAGCGGGCTTGAACCCCCCCCGTTATGTGGGGAGACTTGAAAGCCAGCAGGGTAAGGGACCCCTGCCCAACCTCTCCCCTTTGGATGCGTCTTTCCTCCCTCCCCATTCCCTTCTCGCTCCCGGAGGGTGTGCGGTATGATTTTCAAGTCCTCCCTCTGATGCAGACCCGACCGGATTGCCTGGCAGCAGAACTCCCTGGGCGTCCCACGAGGGGATGGAGGTGATCGGGCTTGAGGGCGCGTTGCCGAGTCAGAGCGCGCACACACGCGCGCAGTTACTGCTTCTCGCTGCGCCGAGCATCTTCAGTTTGGAAGCCGAAAGGGTCGTTTGCAGAGTTTGGATATTTAAAAAAAAAAAAACGAGTCCACACGTCATGTTGGGAGCGAAGCGAGATGCGAAGCGAAAAGATTCCCGGCAACTGGCAGGGGCACCACTCGCCCCGGTTGGAGCACGGTAAAGGGGCCGTGGTCGGGGTGGCATCGCAGCCAAAAAGGAGGGGCGTGCTGACTGAAACGATCAATTAGCACAGAAAGGAGGGGTTGCCGCGAAGCGAGCGGTTCGTGAAGTAACGGCCAAAGATGTTCACTACATCACAACAGCTCTCTCTGGTCTGGATTAAATCCCACACAAAAATGTATCTTGCTTAACTTTTCTAGTGCTTACCCTTACTACAGTTAAGGTCACATGCAGCAGGGAACTGGACACAGCCTGCAGCTATGTTTGCTGAATGTGGAAACCGAATGGAATGGAGGAAGGAGCTCAGATAATACAGAGGAAACAGCAGAAGTAGTAACAGGGAAAGAAGTTTCAGCAGCGTAGGTGCGTTTGAGAAAAATGCAGGAGACAGAATTAATCCCAAAGATGGGATGGAAGAAGACTTCCTACTGTTTTTCCTTGCAAGGATTCTTAATAGGCCGTATGTCTAATAGGCATAAATTAATGAGATTATGATTCTCCACTTGCTGCCATCTCCATCCAGGACATCACCCACAGCTCCTACATGTTATCTACTCTTTACAGGAGCCAAAAGGAAGAAGATGGCAGGTTTGCCATCGTCACCCAAGGTGAGGTGGGTTTTCAGGAGTGCAATGTGATTGCAACCTGTAGCAACAAGATCGGATATCATCATCACCACCACACATACTTTTGGGGCCTTGCCTGTAAACAAACCTGGCTCACCTCAAAAGGAAGGGGTGCGTCTACTAGTATGAGAGCTACCGTGTTGAAAAGGGTAGGTGGGTGGGTGTGTATATGAGAGAGAGAGAGAGAGAGAGAGAGAGAGAGAGAGAGAGAGAGAATGAATTATGACTTGACGAATTAACTGCCTTTTAGAAGGTCTTATGGTTAACAGAGGGTGTGCTGCAGGGGCGTACCTGGGGGGGGGGGAGGCAGAAGGGTACATCTGCCCCGGTCGCAGCAATCTGGGGGCACCTGGAACAGGATGAGGAAGAGGAAGCCCTGCGCCACTCCGTCGCAGCCTCCTCCTCTGCCGCTGTGCGCCAGGCAAGCGGTAAAGCAGGCATGCATGCAGCTGTGTGAGCGCACAAACGCCCACCCGTGCCCACCCACCCCATGCCTGCAGGATTGCCCCCCCTTGCTGGGTGGATGAAATGGGGTTGGGGAGAGCCGGAGGGGCGCACAAAATCTTTGTCCCCAAGCGCCCCCAAACCTTGCTATGCCACTGGTGGACTGGGCTGGGCTGGGCTGTGTGCTAGGGATGAATTTAAAAACAGTAAAAATAAAGGATTTTATATAAGGGCTACACTGCTGAACTTTCTGCACATAATGCTGTCAATTCAAGGCATCAAGGAAAGGAAGACAGGTGCCTTTCAGTGAGGTATGTTTCAACTATACAGTGAGGGCAGGGCAGACCAATTTACACCCTTCCAGATGCCCTATGACTTCAACTCCCAGCATACCAAACTATGGGATGTGGTGGCGGGTGGATGGAAGTTGTAATCCGAGAACAACTAGGTCACCCACTGTCCTCTTCTGAGTTAGATCTTCAAAGTGGGCGAGGCTAAGGAGCATATGAAAGAGGCTCTAATAATGAAGATCCTTAGTACCAATAAAGATGCCATTTTCAATTTACTAATAAAGAAATGCATTACCTAACCCGTCTAGAGATGTAAAATTTCAAGAAATGTTGAAGTCATTGAAAAAACATTTGAGAAAAACAGAAAATTTGGGGGAAATTAGTTTTTTTCCCCTGCGGCTTAAAATTTTCTTAAAATTTTGCATTTCTAGATGGATTAAGTAAAGCATTTCTGGTTTTTACCACACAAAGGTTTTTTTTTTCCTGTCCCCTCCCCCCCCCCAAAAAAAATATTCTGAAAATGTTCTCTCTCTAAATCCAGCATGCCATTTTAGTCTGAAAAAGGGTTCTCAAGAACCTATGTTTGTAACTATTATCCAATAAATATACAGTACAGTATAATAATTGTGTGCTGTCAAGTCAAATCTGAATTATGGAGATCCTGGTAAGGCTTTCCCAGATAGAGAATACTCAGAAGTAGTTTACCATTTGCTCCGTCTGGGAGTACAACAGACAAAAGGAAATCGTGTTGTTAGTTTGTAGAACTCCCTGCCACAGGAGGTGGTGATGGCATCTGCCCTGGGTGCCTTCAAAGGGGAAATGGACAGATTCCTGGAGGAAAAGTCCATCACAGGTTACAAACCATGATGGAAATGTGTAATCTCCAGGTTTAATACCGGGGTACTTCAAGGGCCAGATGCAGGGGAGTGGTATCAGATATCTAGTCTCGTGCGCTCCCAGACGCATCTGGTAGGGCCACTGTGAGATACAGGAAGCTGGATTAGACGGGCCTTTGGCCTGATCCAGCATGGCTGTTATGTTCTTATGGGTACCCTGGGGCTGTGCAGCTTACCCAAGGCGTTGCAGGGAATCAAACTCTCAACCTAACTCACCCAGCTACCCCACCAGTAGATTAATCCAACAAAACTGGTGCAACAGGGATGTGGTTTGTATACACCCCATGGCTACTTATGCACTGTTGTCATTTATTAGTTACTGTCCATTTCCTCCAGTGCGCTCAGTGTGCCTCTGTCCTCAAAACAACATTATGAGACAGGGCAAGCTGAGAGAGAGAGAGAGTGACTACTACCCCAAGACCACCTAGTAGGATTCATAACTCAACCAGGAGTGAAATTTGGTTCTTCCCAGTCCCAGTAAACTAAGCCCCACACCAACTGTTTTGTTTAAATAGGTCTCTGTGTCAATCCTGCATACACTTAATGCTACAAAGTGCTCTACTTAGGAGGCAACAGAAACCACAGTTGGGAAAAACAGCAATAAAAAGCAATGCTGGGTCATAGACCCACCCTGGACCACAGGACCCTCTTCTTCCTCTTGACTGACTGCAACCAGGGACAGGCAGCCATCCAACAGGTGCACCTTCCCCAACGATTTCAAACCCTTCTCGGCTTTCAAACCAGGAAGGGAACTCAAGGTCGTGAATCCACGAGGTTCACTGACGGGAGAGGCATTTCGCGTGGGATCGATATGGCCAAGAAAAGCAATCATTAACCGGCCGTTCTGGGCGTCAGAGGACCCTGGCGTTGGGCCACGGCGCTGCTGCTGCTGCTCGGCGGGCATTCCGGCCTCTCCAACGACATTAGAAAGCCCTGGCAAGTGACTTTGAGGATACAATATATATGTGTGTGTGTGTGCATAGACGTTGCGCTGAGCGTCAATTGGGCGCAACAGAACTTAATGGTGCGAGAGGAGATCCATGGCTTGGCTTAAGCTCCAACCATCGTCTCCCGGCAGGTCTCTTCTAATGGGGGAGTTAGGCCCGCCCGGGGGCTTACTTCCGAGGAGGAGGCCTGCGCGGGGAAAGGTCTCTGTCTCTCCCCCCCGCCTCCGCCTCCGCCTCCGTGGTCGCCCCACTTGTTGCTCTCTCTCTCTCTCTCTCTCTCTCTCTCTCTCTCTCTCTCTCTCCTCCTCGCCCCCCCGCTCCTCCGATCACTTACGATCTCCAAGCAGATGAAGGCCCCCGAGTAAGTGCGCAGGATCTCCAGGCCGGCGGGGAGGGTGATGCGCGGCGGGGGGTAATAGGCGGTGGCGGTGGGGGGTGGCGGCATGGCGCCCCCGCCTCGAGCGGCGTTCATGGTGCCTCCGAGCAGAGCAGCGGCCGGCCGGGAGCCCCTGACGTGGCCGCGGCCAGGTAAAGGAACGACGACGACCGACGAGGAGGAGGAGGAGGGACCAGGCAGCGACGCGCCGCCGAGAGCAGCCGCAGGTGGCGAGTGCGGGCGTTCCGCGGGCGCCGCCCCGATCAGCTGCCCGCCCTCTTCCGCGGCGCGCCCTTTGCGCCCACCTTCCTGCCCTCCTCGGCGCTCCCGGGTTGCCAGCCACGCCGGCCACAAGAAGCCGAAAGATTGTTTCTCTCCGCTCCTCCTCCTTTTGGGTCAGACGAGGGCCGCGCGGCGCTACTCCGGAGCGGATCCGGTTTAAGGCTCGGAGCAGACAAACCTTGATCCGAAGTGGATCCGATTTAAAGCTCTGAGCAGAAAAAACCTCGCTCTGAACCGGATCCTATTTAAGGCTCGGAGCAGACAAACCTCGATCCGAGGTGGATCCGATTAAAGGCTCGGAGCAGACACACCTTGATCCGAAGCGGATCCGATTTAAAGCTTTGAGCAGACAAACCTCGCTCTGAACCGGAGCCTATTTAAGGCTCGGGGTATAGACAAACCTTGCTCCCAACTGGAACTCCTTGAAGGCTTTGAGCAGACAAACCTTTATCCAATCCGATTGAATGCTGTGAGCAAACAAGGCTCTTCTAGGCACACTGACTACAGACCTTATTCCAAAGCGGATCCATTCAAAGCTCTAGAAAGGCTTTTAAAGCTTATCCACCAATTTGTCCTTCAAGTAAGGCTAGTTCAATTTACTCATGCGGAGGAGTTAGAAGGCACTCTTTGCATGCTCAGGAAGACTTAACTTTTTAAAAGCATGTCACTGCATCCAAGGAAAATCCTTGCACTGGGTCTTCTTTTCTTGTTTTGAAAACGGACTGTTATTTCCTTGTTGAGTTTTCACCTAGTGAGTTTGAGGAAGTAAACATGGCCCTGTTTCCCAACCAAGAGCCTTGTTAGGTGGGCCAGGCTAAAGAGAAAGTGTCTGACCCACAGACTTTCATGGCTCACTGGGGATGGGAACATTGGATCTCACAAACAAATTCTATGCAGTTCTGGCCTAACTCTTCTGTGTAGCGTGTGGTTACATATATTCTACATGTGTTCCCTGTATAGGCATGTATTTATTTATTTATTTATTTATTTATTTATTTATTTATTTATTTATTTATGAGCATTTTTACTCCACCTTTCTCCTTGGAAAACGACCCAAGGCAGCTTACAGTAAGGAGAGACAATATACAGTCCATTAAACTTAAGACATTCAGCTTGAGAAACAGGGAAATGAGGAGTATCTTACAGCATTAGAAGGCAACATTAAAACTAACAATTGATAACATAGTTTCAATGCAGTCACACAAGCAGAGATACAAACACAAAGTTATAAGTTGTTATAAACACAAAGCCTGTGTAGTCATATAAAGACACGGTAGATTCATTTAAAGACACACAATAGGTAGTCCATCATTCTGGGAAACCTTGCCTGAAGAGGAAGGTCTTTGCCTGTTTACAGAAAGATATCACAGATGGGGCAGTCTTGGCCTCCAGTGGGAGGGAGTTCCAAAGTCTGGGCGCAGCAGCCAAGAAGGCCCTTTCATGTGTTCCCACAAACATACTGGTGAGGGTGTTGGGATGGAAAGAAGGGGCTCTCCTGATGACCTTAACACCCAAGCTGGTTCATACTGTGAGATTTGATCTTTGAGGTAGCTTGGACCCAGGTCCTACAGTGCTTTGTAGGTAGAGGTCAGCACCTTGAATTGTGCCCGATAGCTGATTGGCAGGCAGTGGAGCTGCTTTAGTTGGGGTGTAATGTGATCTCTGTAACCCTCCGCAGTCAGCAATCTGGCTGCTGCATTTTGGACCCATTGAAGTTTCCTGAGACTTTTCATTGGAAGTCCCGCATAGAGCACATTACAGTAGTCTAGCCGGGACATACCTAGAGCATGTGTCACCAGGGCCAGAGCAGATTTCTGAAGGAACGGGTGTAACTGGTGTAAATGCACTCCTGGCTACAGCTGTGACCTGGCATCTAGGCTCAAGGATGTCCAAGAGCACCCCCAAGCTGCGCACCTCTTTTTTCAATCGGAAGGTGACCCCATCCAGTACAGGTTGCATCCCTATCCCTTGTTCTCCTTTTCGACTGACCAGCAGCACCTCTGTCTTATCTGAGTTTAATTTCAATTTGTTCATCCTCATCCAATTCATCATTGAAGCTAAACACTCATGTAAAGTCAAAATAGCAGCTCCCTTAGAATCTGGAGGTGACGAGAGGTATAGTTGGGTGTCATCAGCATACTGGTGGCACTTAACCCCAAAACTCCTGATAATCTCCCCCGGTGGTTTCATATAGATGTTAAATAACATAGCAGACAGAACAGAACCCTGGGGGATTCCACAGGTCAGCGACCATCCCCTAACACTACTTTCTGTCTTCTTTTCTTCAGGAAGAACTGGAGCCACTTGAATGCAGTGCCCCCAATTCCCTTTTCAGAGAGACAAGTCAGGAGGATGTCAAAGGCAGTTGAGAGGTCTACTAAAACCAAATGGGACACAGATCCCCTATCCATTTCCCTTTGTTAGTCATCTACATGTACAAGTACAGTGGTACCTTGTACAAAGGAATTAATTTGTTCCGAATGAAATTATGTTAAGCAGATTTTCCTTTATACCAATTTCCCATAGGAATGCATTGAAAATAGAATAATCCCTAATCGTGGTCATTTTTATGTTGTACGGATTCGCCCCATAGGCGATTCTATTAAGCAAGTTTCCCCTATCTCTGGAATTTTTTATGTTGTACAGATTTTATGCTAGACAAACCGTTTGTTATATGAGGGTCCACTGTACAGTAATGTCTATATAGGAGCCTGTTGCTAGCTGCCTAAGTCTTAAAAGTTGGGTGTGCTTCCTTGTGAGTTTGCCGCATTGAACTGATGGCTGACCATATGTGTCTTGCTTCCGGGCTTGTACTGTTCATTTGTAGCAACAAAACTAAGAGTCTTCTCACATATTATAGACTTAACAGATTGTGTCATTCAACGTGGGCAAGGAGGTGCTGCTTTGTTAGATGGATGATGTCTTGATGTATTTGTTTGTTTTTAGCATTTATATCCTGCCTGAGACTGCTGCCAGAGGTGGCTGACATAGACATGGGGGCAGGTGGGGGAGAAGACAGACCTCCCAGCTGCTGAATTACAGTGTGAAAAGATCTGACAGAAAAAGAAAGCAGGGACGCTCGTATTCTTAAGGTGGAATGGCTCTTATCTCTCAAGTAGGGAGAGGTGATGCCAGAGTGTTATCCTTCACTGGTGCATAAATAAATATGTGCATCAAGGCTTATTGCTTTTGTTTTCCTGTTTCTGCTCCAGTTTGTGTTTATAAGCAGGGTGAAGAAATAGGCTAAAGTTGTGGGCAGAACCGTCAACCAAGGTGACTGTACACTGAGAATACATCTAGCTACAAAACCTGTCAGGGCTGCATGGCTATGAATGTTAATCACTGGCTTCTTTGTAACTGTGTTCCATACTGGAGGCAGAAAAGAACATTTGTTCCACCATATGTATCTGACCGTGGGTTGGTGATGCTGCTATTTTTCTTGCTGCCTGGGTGATATCAGCTTGCCATCACTACCCATAGTAACAGTTACTATGCGCACTTTTGTTACAGTCAGTGACCAGTTCGACATACATAAACTTAAAAATATACATATCCAAAGAGCATTTGCATATATATTCCTAAAGGTAAAAGGTAAAGGTTCCCCCTGCACATGCATGCTAGACGTGTTCGGCTCTAAGGGCGGTGCTTATCTCTGTATTCAAGCCGAAGAGCCAGTGTTGTGCAAGTCCATGGCCACGTGGCTGGCGTGGCTGCAAGGAAACACGATTTTTCCTTCCCACTTTTTATGGTGGTACCTGTTTATCTACTTGCATTTATGTGCTTTCGAACTGCTAGGTTGGCAGGAGCTGGGGTTATCAGCGCGAGCTCGCTCCACTGCGTGGCACCCAGGATTCAAACCACCGAGCTGCCGACTTTCCAGTGAACAGTTTTGGAGCCTTAGTCCACTGAGCCACCATGCCCTAGAAACTTGTTAAAATCTTACTAAAATATCACTGTTACTAAGCTAAAACTGATTAGATGTTTGTTGAAAACCATTTTTTCATGTATTTTAACTGCGGCCACACAAAAGTGAACTTCTTGGAACAAGGTTTTTATATTAGGCCCTCCCAGATTGCTCGTGTTTTGCCAGGACAGCAGGAAAAGAGTCAACACAGAGTCTCTGAGTGTCCTGTAAAGAATTGTAAATATGGATCAATAAGATTTTTCTGGATTCCAAGATAAAAAGAGCAGTCCAGAATTACGTGTCACTGAATCGGTGGTGACAAAAATTAATAACAGCCCATTTTCTGTTTTATTTTGACTTAATCCTATAGGAATTTTGTGGTGGTGGTGGTCTCTAAAAGGTTCTCCATCACTGGGCTAGGCCAAGGTTTGTCCTTTTGAAGTAGACTTTCTTTCTTTCTTTCTTTCTTTCTTTCTTTCTTTCTTTCTTTCTTTCTTTCTTTCTTTCTTTCTTTCTTTCTTTCTTTCTTTCTTTCTTTCTTTCTTTCTTTCTTTCTTTCCTTCCCTTCCCTTCCCTTCCCTTCCCTTCTCCTTTTTTGAGCATTATTCGGAAAGTAAAAGGGATGAATAGTGATCCAGAACCCTGCAACCAGAAATGGTAAAGACCACTGTCTCATCTGAATGTTCTGACCCCTGGTTTTTCTTCAGGTGTAAAATAGGCCTCAGATATTTATTTATTTTTATTGCATTTTTAAACTGCACTGACTTTCCCTTGGGAATTCTGGGCAGTTAACAAAGGGCAAAATAGGTAAGCAGCAATTAAAACCAAGAAACAAAATATAACCAAAAATAATAAAATGACCACAACAATAACAATGCAAGGAAAGGAAAACAAAACAAAACAAGAATTACCAATGGGATGGCTCCATGCTGTAAAGGGGCTGATGAGTGCTATGTGACAGAATTTGGGGGGGCCACTCACTGCTTCAGATATGAATTGCCCATGGTTACTAGGGTTACAGGCAGAATTAGTAAGAGACAAGCTGTTGTTGTTTTTCTTTCCGATGGTGTCACCCAAAATCCTCTGGGGAGGCGGTGCAGCCCTTGCCACTGTCAAATTTGCTAACCCCTCTCCCATTTTCCCTTCAGAATGGGATGAGCTTCAAGTATGCCTTGCTTACAAATAAAAGCCTGCTTCTGGGAATGTTGTTTTACTTTTAAATAAAATATGAAGGGAATGCATGTTTGTTTCCAAGGGGAAATAGCAGTTTTGTTTTGTTTTGTTTTGTTTTTTTAAAAGGACATGCATGGAATGCCTGGATAGATAGATAGATAGATAGATAGATAGATAGATAGATAGATAGATAGATAGATAGATAGATAGATAGATAGATAGATAGATAGATCTCACCCGTCTAGCTGCTTGGGCATTTTATAACAATAAGTAGAACAAAGGTAGCATAGTAATTAAGTAAACAACATAACATGCACAACATACAGAACTAAATATGAAAGCAAATAAAAAGTAATGAACCACATAACAGTAAGGTAAACAAGACAAAACCTAGGGGGATCAGCTAATAGACGTATAAACGAATCCTGAAGATACCTTGGACAGCCAGAGTCAGTAATGTGGCTGTATTACAGTGCCTGAGTAAAAGGCTAGAAATTCTCAATACTGTAAAAAGAAGAAAATTACAATATTTCAGTCACATAACGGGCAATAACAAATACCATCTGCTGCAGGTTATCCTTCAAGGAAAAAATAGATGGGAAGCATGGCCATAGCTTTAGATGCCCTGAGCACATCCGATCTTGCCTGATTTTGGAAGCTAAGCAGGGTCAGGCCTGGTTAGTACTTGGATGGGAGACCACCAGGGAATAACAGGTGCTGTAGTTGCCTGGAGTAGGAACTGGCAAACCACTCCAGTATTCCTGCCAAGAAAACTCCATGGACATGGGGTCAGGAAGACTCAGCCACACACACACATACAGAGAGAGAGAGAGAGAGAGAGAGAGAGAGAGAGAGAGAGAGAGAGAGAGAGAGAGAGAAAGAACAGATTGTGCTACTGATCGTCCATGTTCTTCGAGGACATGGCACTTAAAGAAGAAGGTAACGGTAAAGGTAAAGTCCTTCCCCCTGCACATTTGTGCTAGTCGTGTTCGACTCTAGGGGTAGTGCTCATCTCCGTATTCAAGCCGAAGAGCCAGTGTTGTGCAAGTCCATGGCCATGTGGCTGGCATGGCAGCAAGGAAACACTATTTTACCTTACCGCTTTTTACGGCATTACCTATTTATCTACTTGCATTTACCCTTAGGCCCCACCCATATTTCTTTGAAACTCCTGGAGAGGTTTACATTTTTAAAATTTATTTATTTATTTATTTATTTATTTATTTATTTATTTATTTATTTATTTATTTATTTATTTATTTATTGGATTATTATATCACCCATCTGACAGCGAGGTCACTTTTTAAAGGAGAAATAAATATATTACTAGTACATCGGATGCTGGTTCCTGAGTCTTTTGGGGAGTTTGTTGTTACGTGACTTCCCACAGTATTTCTCCTATTTGTACCCAGCGTGGGCACACCCTGGTAGGTGTGTCTGTAATGAGCACTTGAGACTGTGTGTCAAGTTTCATGATTCTTTTTTAAAAAAATAATCTTCATCCCATTGCTGCTTATCCTATCTCCTGCTATGCCAAACCGGTGCCGTACACTCTGGTTTGACCACATAGCTGTGTCGGCTGAGCAAGGCAAGCCAGACTAATGTTGCAATATATAAGCAGGAAAAGAAGCACCTTGATGGTATGAATGATACAGCACAGGTCTGATCCTGAGCTGGGATACGAACAACCCAGAAACGGAAGTTCTGGTTCCTAGTGTCGGAGAGAGATTTTACACCAGGCATGTCCAAACTGCGGCCCTCCAGATGTTTTGGACAGCAACTCCCACAGTCCTTTGCCATTGGCAATCTAAGCTTAGAATTCTGGGAGTTGTGGTCCAAAACATCAGGAGGGCCGAAGTTTGGACATGCCTGTTTTACACTATTAGCAATGAAATAACGTCAACATTGGTGAGCTGACTTAAAGGACCTTGCTTTAGCACAAAGGGCTAATGCAGAGCAGCCTAGAGTAAATATTTTGCATTGGCCTTCTGTAGCCGGAAGAGATACGAGGTGATACCGTGTTTATTGGTACAGTACGACTTGAGTTTCTCATCTGAAAGGCTTCAGTGTCCATGCACGGAGAAGAGGTCATTTAATCTGCATTTTAAAGCCGAGCAACTGCATTCACAATTACAGGGCTTTGAATTATGTTCAGTTTTCTGTGCCAGGTTTCCTGGCTTAAAAATGGAGTACACAAATGCATGTCCAAAGGAAAAATGCATACGCTAGGGGACATGATGTACAAAAACGAATGCACATTTTGGTGTGTATTTTTCCCCCAATGCCAAGGGAGGCAGAAATTGGATGGAGCAGGCGGATGATTACTGACACGGACAGTTGGTCCTGTTTTATTATGCCTGATGACCTTTGACGGATCAACAAAAACAGCAGAATGAGATGGTAATGATTTAAGTAATAGAATGGTCATGAGACAGTGGCACACTGATCATCTGAATACCTGGCGGAGCGGATCCCCCAGAGACCAATGGAGGCCAGACCCAGTTGATTGTCGTGGGCGCACTCACTCAGGGTGGCCACTCCAAGAGAGGCGTGGAAGTTGGCAACCCGTAACCGCGCCTTCTCGGTTGTAGGCCACTCTCTATAGAATCAACTCCTGAGTGAGCTGCGCCTTGCAGAGTCCCTGCCCACCTTCAAAAAGGCACTGAAAACATTGCTTTTTAAGGAGGCATATGGTGACCTCATCTCTTTTTCTGTTTATTTTTTTTCCTTTTCCTTCTCTTCACCTGCTGCCCCCCACTGAAGGTTTCCCTCATCGCTACACATTTATTTATTTATTTTTATTTTTTAAATCTTGCCCCTTTCCTACCGCGCTCGTTGTTTTAATTGTTTGTTGTGTTCTTAGCTATTTTAGCTCTGTTTTGTGAACCGCCCTGAGTTCCGGATCGGAAAATGGTTAGTGGTATATAAATGTGTCAAATAAATAAATAATAAATAAATCTGACCGGCGGGAGGAGCAGGGGACTGCACCATGGCCCTTGAACTGCCCCACTCGGTTGAGACAGTGGGCTGACAGACCCAGAACTTTGCTGGGATGAGGGAGGGATGGGTGGAGAACTTATCCTCTCACTTTTTTTTAATTGATGGCTGGCGAGCTACCTTTGAACCTGTTGTGCAGGCCTGGCATATTAGATAGAGAAGGTAGGTGGTCTGAGAGAGGGGTCAGGGAAGCCGTTCATGTGTGTATTGAAAACCTCTCTCTCAACATATATGGAGAGCTCAGGCACAGTCTGTCTGCAACTTATCAAGCTGCCCTTTCATCAATCACCAGACAAATCAGAAGCACTTCACACCTCCACCAGCAAGACCATAGGTAAAGACCCATACTTAATGGGTGCCGGGGTTGCATAGGCGGGACTTTCACCACCTTAGGCCATTGCCCACCCAATGAGCCTATTCAGACCATTGTCCAATTTATGAGCCTATTCAGGTCAGGGTGATGTGAAATCAAGGTGAACTATAAATTGGAGGTAAGGTAAAGGTTTCCCCTGCACATGCATACTAGTTGTGTTTGACTCTAGGGTGTCGGTGCTCATCTCCGTATTCAAGCCAAAGAGCCAGTGTTGTGCAAGTCCGTGGCCACGTGGCTGGTATGGCTGTAAGGAAGCACTGTTTTGCCTTCCCACTTTTTACAGGGGTACCTAGGTTGGGAGGAGCTGGGATTGGGAGGAGCTGGAGTTATCAGCGGGAGCTCGCTGCACCGCATGGCACCCGGAATTTGAACCGCTGAGCTGCTGACTTTGCAGCCGACAGTTTTTGGAGCGTTAGTCCACTGTGCCACCATGCCCCTTATATATAAATTGGAGGACTCCCCACTAATTTTCCTCAGACTGATGAAGCTGCTTGGATAAGCAGCAAAACATTTCGATCTCTCAAGAAAGGAACTCCAGTTTCTGTGAAGGAAGATGTTCTTTTGCAAAAGCTCCACTCAAACAAATCCAGGTTTCTTCGTGCCTCTTCGTTTCTGGTGGTTCCATTTATTAGTTCAGGTTTGCTGGACAAAAGGGCAATCCAATTATATTTACAGTCATCTTTACTCATCATCTCAGTAATAATGGTTGCCTCATCAGGTTTGAAGTCCATTTTGAAGAAATATAAGGAAGAAATGCCACCAGGCAGATTCCCCCTTGTAGCTTGTACACAGATGTTTTGTGGTATGCTAAGTAGCACAGAGCAGCTACAAATCTATTTTAACTGGGCAATTAATCCATGAGCACACCTACATTATGCACACGATGCAGCTGGAATGTCCAAGAAAACCTGCCCCTTTGGTACTGATGCTCTTTGATTCAATACTGTTGAGTTTCAGTTTCATGTCCCTGGAATTCAGCCAAGTTTGAGGCATGCAATGGTGACGTTACAGCACGGAGTTACACCACACCAGCTTTTTCTATTCCCATCTAGCTAATTAGACAACAGAATTGAATGACATCCCAAGGTCACTGGTGAGCTTTTGTACACCTAAAAGCAATCATATCGTTGTAACTCCCCCCACATGCATTTGGAAGACCTAGTTTGAGCCCACGCCTTGGTGCCTTGGTACGTCTGGAGTAGATGAGCTTTGCTCATATTTGTTTGGGCAGAAATTGATTTGTAGCTACTTAAACCCAAGCAAGCAACCTACCAACTGGGAAACAAGCAAAGTTATAGCCTTGTTTCTTGTCTAGGGTGGACAAGCCCATAATACAACATCATACAAAAACATCTGTAGTTCATTGTAATAAAAAAGAGTTAGCTAAAATAGAAAAAAAGAGCCAAAAATGGGATAAGGACAAAAATGGCATAAGGACAATACAGTAATTCCTTGGTTTAAGAATAACTTGGTTTAAGAGCATTTTGCAAGAAAAGCAAGCATTTCTTCTAAATGTTGCCTTGGTCAGCAAGCAATGTTTTGCAATACAAGCTCTGGAGCATGTCACATGATCACAAGTGACCCAATGATTGCTCTCTCTCCCTCACTCCCCCTGCTGGATTGTGGGTGATTGTCTGGAACATTCCGTCATAGGCGGCTCAAAGCAGAGGTAAGAGGTAGGGGTGGCGGTCTCCCTTGCACCAGCCAGAGGAGTGCAGCTTAGGGCTTTATTTTTCTTTATATTTATAGTTCATTTGTTTTCAGCATATTTTCTTATTTTTTCAAACCATTTCTCGTCATGGGACAGCTTGTCCAATGTATATTGGGCGACAAATTGCATTTTATTATTGTCCCATTAAAAACACATAGCAAAATCCATTTGTTAGTCCCAAGCAGAGCAGATTCCGCAGCCAGGTATCTACACCACGGTGTGGACCTGGACTTCTAGCCAACTTCTTTTGTGAGTTTGGCATTTTTGTGTGTACAGTATGTGGTCTATGGGACACCAGAATGAATCCTCTGAGTTTCCATTATTTTTATGGGGAAATTTGTTTTGATATAAGAGTGTTTTGATTTGCAAGCATTTCTCTGGAAAGAATTATAGTCCTAAACCAAGGTATTACTGTAGTACATACTCAGGAACAGGGAATAGGCAAGTGATAACTGGTGGGAGACAGCAAAGTGTGCTGCTTACATACTACCCATAGTACTTAATGCACTATCTGAGCACTTTACAAGTAATCATGCAGGGGGTGTGGTGGATCAGTGGACTAAGGCTTCCGAAAACTGTTGACTGCAAAGTCAGCAGCTCGGCAGTTCAAAATCTGGGTGCCATGCAGTGGAGCAAGCTTCCGCTGATGACCCCAGCTCCTGCCAACCTAGCAGTTCGCAAGCATGTAAATGCAAGTAGATAAATAGGTACTGCTGTAAAAAGCGGGAAGGTAAAACAGTTTTTCCGTGCAGCCATGCTGGCCACGTGGCCACAGACTTCAACAACACTGGCTCTTTGGCTTGAATACAGAGATAAGCACCGCCCCTAGAGTCGGACACAACTAGTACGCATGTGCGGGGGCAGGCTACACATTCCCTACCTCCCAGCAATATGTGTGCTTATTTTACCAACCTTGGAAGGATGGAGGGCTGATTGAACCTTTAGCCTGTTATCTGGAACTGAGGCCCAGGTCACGAGCAGAGTTACAGATAACAATACAGTATTGTAACCACTGCACCACAAGATCAGAGAGATAGGAATAAGTCTGGACTCCCAGACTTATTCAGATATTTCAGATATATGGTTGGTTCTTGAAGCTATCATTGACATCTGCCTTCTTCATGTAAGTATGCCCCTTTTAAAAAGAGCATGCTGGCACATTGGCTGACAGCAAATGTGGCATAGAGGAACATGGGATGTTCAAAACATTCCGATACCTATGGCTGAATGGGGAAAGAGAATGCTATGAGCATGCTGTGTTGGGTTTGTCCTATCATGGGACAGGCACATACCACAGACACGCATGTGCCTGGCTGTGATGGGGCCAGATGTACATTCTGCAGCAATCGGAGTCAGCCCGTGCTGCAAGCCCTCTGCCACTTCTGGGACTGGCTCCCTGAGATGCTTTTCCATACTGTCCATTCATGTGTGCTGGTTTATCAGAAGCCAGGCAGAGGTGAATTTGGCATGTAGACAGGTATGTGGTTTAGGAATGGGAGAGATCCTTCAAAAGATTTCAAGGTCCTATCTTGGATACCTTCAAGACTCGGTGAATGGTAATAAAAGCCATGCCTTTCTTATGGTGAGGCTGTTTTACCCCTGATAATTGCTATGGCAACTTTAATGTGCTTGTTCAATGAATGCTACTGTACTTCCCGTTTTCCCCACTTTAAAGTGAAGGAATTTGTACTTTTGGCATACATCCCTAGAACACTAGAATTCTGTTCATTATTTTTCATAGTCTTTGAGCAGCAGTAGCCTTGCAGCTAGATGGGCAGTGTACAAATCAAGGAAGGAAGGAAGGAAGGAAGGAAGGAAGGAAGGAAGGAAGGAAGGAAGGAAGGAAGGAAGGAAGGAAGGAATAGGAGAAACAGGTATTACTGAGGGTTCTATGTGAGATGGAGGGGGTAGCATTACCCTGTCCCCTTTCTGCCTCATTGTCTCTGCATGTAGCAGTGAATCAGATAGTGCAGATTGTGGCCATGAGCGGATGTGCCCAGAAGGTTGTGAGAATCATCTCTAACATAACAATAACAGCCCATTGTTAGTGAAAACAGGGTTCTTTAATAGAATATTGAGGTGGCCTGATATTTTTTTCTTGCTTCTTACTTTTCCATTATTTTTTGTTGTTAAAACAAAAGCATGATCAAAGACTTAGGATCGTTCAATTACTGACATAATTGAGAGTCAGTAAACTGAATCTGAATCTGGATGGAGGTGATACTGGTGGGGAACCAAGTAAGGAGCTTATTACCAAGTCTGTCTTAGCATTGTGGCAAAGAGGAGGAGGAGGAGGAGGAGGAGGAGGAGGAGGAGGAGGAGGAGACTGAGACATACAAAATAATGCAGGGCATGAGTAAAGTGGATAGAGGGAAGCTCTTCTCCCTCTCACAAAATACCAGAACTAGGGGACATCCACTCAAATTGAGGCTTGGGAGAGGGAGAACAGACAAAAGAAAAATAGCATGTTCTTATTCTGTGGAACCCCCTGCCACAGGATGTGGTGTGACATCTGCCCTGGATGCCTTCAAAAGGGGATTGGACAGATTCCTGGAGGAAAAGTCTATCACACGTTATAGACCATGATGGAGATGTGTAATCTCCAGTCTTAAAAAACAGGGTACTTCAAGGGCCAGATGCAGGGGAGTGTTATCAGGAGACAGATATCTAGTTGTCTCTTAGGCTCCCAGACACATCTGCTGGTGCCACTATGAGATACAGGAAGCTGGACTAGATGGGCCTTTGGGCTGATCCAGCATGGCTCTTCTTATGTTCTTATGTTCTTATGGTAAGAAGAAGAAGAAATGGTAGGGGAGACAAAATATTATGGCACTTGAAAGATTTATTTCATTAACAACAACAAAAAGTGTTGTGGCCCTTGTACACAACCTGAAGACATGAGTGGGGTATTTAACACCAACTGAACAGGACTGAACAGTTCCTTCAACCACTATGTAATCCTTGTAGTTTGCTTGCAGTTGGCTTACCAGGTGTGTAAAGTAAATATTTTCCTAACATTTCTGATACTTGGTTAAGCACATTTTTGTGTGTCTTTGTTGCCAGGAGGTTCAGGGGTATAGAGAGGCGCATGCGTGCTAAATAACTAGATAAGATCAAGTTTCAACTCTATCTGGAAGCAAAAATGTTGAAAATGATGATGTCCTATTTTAGGCCTACCATGAGAAGGTAGGATTCTCTGGAAAAGGCAATACAATAATGCAGGAAATGGTTGAAGGCAGCAGAAAAAGAAGTATTGATCCAAATATGAGATGGATTAATTGTCTAACAGAAGTCATTGGCTTGAATCTATAAAAGCTGAGTAGGTCAGTTGAGGACAGGACCTTTCGTAGAACACTCATTCATAGGGTTGCCATACATCAGGGTTGATGAATGGCAGATAAGATATGCCTGTCACCACCTGCTGTACAGTAAGACCCCTGTATCTGCTGATTCAGTTATCTGCAGTTGGCGAGGGCAATAGTGAACATTAAAGGAGTCAAATACAGTGTAGTGTAAAATGGTGAACACTATGAGAATCCTT
The DNA here is from genome assembly GCA_029282475.1 of Phrynocephalus forsythii. Classification (NCBI taxonomy): domain Eukaryota; kingdom Metazoa; phylum Chordata; class Lepidosauria; order Squamata; family Agamidae; genus Phrynocephalus; species Phrynocephalus forsythii. The sequence goes on along the minus strand of JAPFRF010000003.1, from coordinate 106,932,258 downwards.
ACATCACTGTGTCCAAAGTGACGCAGTGAGGCTCAAATTTCTGCTGCAAATGTTGAAACTAAAGATGGGCACGAAATGAACAATTTTTCGTTTCCATTTTCGTTTTTTCATTTCGTTACGCAACGAAACGACAAACGAATTTTGTCTCCAAAATGAAACGAAACGAACAGAAACACCAGAAATTTTGTTGTGCATTTCGTTTCCGTTACTGCAATACAGTGAACTGCTTTAAATGCTAAAAAAATCACAAAAATTGAAATAAATGGTAACAAAACGGTAACGAAATGAACGAAAATGAATTTTTTGCAAAAATTCACAAAAAACAGAAACGAACCGAAACAGACCCTCCAAACGACAAACGACAAACGACAAACGAAACATCATTTTTTTTATTCGTGCCCATCTCTAGTTGAAACCATGCTGTGCACTCCACCCAGCCCCTTCCTGTTTTCACAATACAGGGAAGTACAGAAAGGAAGGCTTTCCATGCTGAACCTGTATTGTGGAGGCACAATGGCACCAAAATGGAAGAGGAGTGAGGTGGAGAAGAAGAATTTGGAGAAGAGGACAAGGCAAGTACTTCCTTTAAGTCAGAAACTGAGGGTCCAAGACTTAATCTTGAAGGAGAAAAAAATAACTATGCTGAGGTTGCAAGAATCTATGGCAAGAATGAGTAATCTCATCCTATTTTACTATGTTATTGACTGTACTGTAATTAGCTTGATAGAACCAAAGGGGCTCTTTTCTGTACTTTAAAATCATCTGGAGATGGCATTAACTGGGTGTTCACTACTATCTGCAGGTTTAAGTATCCATGGGGATCTCCAGAGCCAATCCACAGCAGATACTTGTGTCACTTAGCAGGAATAAATTCTGAGTTGTGGGCACGATCCCACTAACTTGAACATTCCCATTGATTCTAGTGTGTGAATTGAAGGCTCTTCCTTACAGTGCTGTCCCCAAAATTTCTTCCCTGAGACGTTGCCTGTTCTCATTCATCCTGATAAGAAATACATTCCCTTTGGGGTTAGGGATTGTAACAAGGAAGCATTTGGGGGGAAAGCCTTATGGCTAAGGCTCAGGGTGCTTGTGCTTTGCTTCATTACGGAGGGGTTGTACTGACTTTCACTGTGCAACCATCTTGATGGCAGATGGCAGCTTCCCACTCTTTAGCCAAAGCCCATGGGAAGATGTCAGGAGATGACTCTTTCCACAGAGCTTTGTTTTTTTCAGAGCAGGAAGTGTAAGCAGCCATGGAAGCTGCAATGTGAAGGAGAGCCAATCACAGGAAACAAAACCAAGCAAATAAACAAATGCTCCCGGCTCAGCCATCTTGCAGTTTTAGAATATATATATAGGTAATTAAAAAAATTAAGAAGTGAAAGAAATTTGAAACGTTGCTGGGAATGAAGTAGAAAAATTGAAGCAACTTTTGTGACACAAGTGTCACCTTTTCCCTAGATCTGGAAGCAGCAGTACTCTCATTCATACCTGCTATAGGATTTACAGGGGAGAACATATACTAGAAGGACCTGGCAAAATGCATCTAAAACGCCTCCTCAGACATCTACAAGGCCTGGAGAAAATGTCCAACTCTGAACAATGGCAGCAAATGCTGGGACAGAGTTTTTTAGAAGACATTTTTTCTCTGAGAAATTTGCCGAAGGCTTTCTTTAAAGATAAAACTCCGCCCCTTACCTCCTGCAAAAACAGGAAGCAATCTCTATGCCCTCTATAGCTTCTCTATGCTTCCTCTATAGCTGTGTGCTTCTCCTCACCACCTCCTTCCTCTTTGCTGCTCTGCAAGAAAAGGGTTGGAGTTGAAGGGAGCAGCTGTAGTTACCTGCAGTACTTGTGCCATGTTTGTCATCTTGACAGAGCGTGTGCAGAACTACATCTGCTGCAAGTGCAAGCTGGTTGCGCTATTGGAAGAGAAGGTCCAGCAGCTAGAGGCTCGCATATCAGACCATTAAGGAGCTTGAGCGGTTCTTGGACAGAGTGGAACGGACTATCCAGGTCTAAGAAGAGACAGGGCACACTTCTGAGGATGAAGTCACTTCCCCAACTCAGGAGGTAGATGGGTGGAGGAATGTGACTCAAAGGAGTAGAAGGCCAAGGGATCGCTCAGAGAGTCTCATATTGCACAATCAGTTTGAGGGTCTTTCCCTCAGCACACCTCATGAGGCACACACAGAGGAAGATTTGTTTTCACCGGAGGATCTCTCCCTCATCACTATTGATGAGATACAAGATCAGGTACATGTAGATGAGCAGGCTGCAGGAGAGAAGCTTCTTGTACTAGGGGATTCTATCATTAGAAATACAGAGGGATGGATTTGTGACGAGCATGATAACCGTATGGTCACTTGCCTGCCAGGTGCAAAGGTTGCAGACATCACGAGAAATCTAGATAGCTTGTTAGAGAGAACCGGGAAGGAGCCAGTGGTCATGGTACACGTTGGTACCAATGATGTCGGGAAGGCCAAGCGGTCAGTCTTGGAAACCAAATTCAGGTTGTTAGGTAGAAGATTGAAGTCCCGGGCTTCCAAGGTAGCATTTTCAGAAGTGCTACCTGTTCCTCATGCAGGACCTGGCCTCAATGCGTGGATGAGGCGATGCGTGTCGAGAGGAGGGCTTTAGATTTATCAGGAACTGGAGAACATTTTGGGACAAGCCAAACCTGTTCAGGAGGGATGGGTTGCACTTGAATCATGATGGGACCAGATTGCTGGCACTCAACCTCAAAAAGGCAGCAGAGCAGCTTTTAAACTGATAACTGGGGGAAAGCCAACAGGAGCTGAGTGGCATCCGGTTCGGAACACCTCATCCTCGGGGAATGAGGTTGGAGAGGGTAGAGAATCACATAGAGAAGACATAGCAGGTATTAGCACTGGGAGAATAACGGAATGTGACAGTTCGTCTACTGAAAAGAAAAGCTGTCGGGGAAAAAGAACAAGGCAGCAGCACTGGGACCCACTGTACAGGTGCTTCTACACCAATGCTCGAAGCCTCCGAGCAAAGATGGGAGAACTTGAACATTTGGCAGCTAGGGATAACATAGATATAATAGCCATAACAGAAACCTGGTGGAATGAGGAGAACCAGTGGGATACAGCAATCCCAGGCTATAAACTCTATAGAAGGGATAGAGAGGGGCGGGTTGGAGGAGGAGTGGCCATCTATGTCAAAGAAGGGGTAAAATCCAGCAGAATGGAGATGGACAGAGGGTCTGACTCCACCATAGAATCACTTTGGGTTAAACTACCAGGTCCAAGGAGTGATGTGATAGTTGGAGTATTCTATCGTCCACCAGATCAAAAACTTGAGGGGGACCTTGAAATGAGGAGAGAAATCATGGAGGTGGCTAAGAGGGATAGGATAGTAATCATGGGGGACTTCAATTATCCCCACATTGACTGGGTCAATGCGAGCTCCGGGCAAGAAAGAGAAACTGGGTTTCTCGACTTGCTGAATGACTGTGCCTTAGAGCAACTTGTCATGGAGCCCACCCGAGAACAGGCAACTCTGGATCTAATACTGTGCGATACTCAGGACGTGGTCAGGGATGTGAATGTCACTGAGCCTCTGGGGAACAGTGACCATGCTGCAATTTCCTTTGCCATGCATGTCGGAGGAAGAGTGTCAACCAAATCAGACATAAAAACCCTTGATTTTCGAAGGGCAAACTTCCCTCAGATGAGGAAACTAGTTAGAGAGAAATTGAAGGGGAAGGTTAGAAGAATCCAATCTCTTCAGAGTGCATGGAGCCTCTTTAAAACAACAATAATAGAGGCCCAGCACAAGTGCATACCACAAAGAAAGAAGAGCTCATTTAAGTCCAAGAGGACACCGGCATGGTTAACGAGTGGAGTTAGAGAGGCTCTAAAGCACAAGGAGAGGTCTTTCTGTAAATGGAAATCCTCCCCAAATGAGGAAAATAAAAAGGACCACAAACTCTGGCAAAAGAAATGCAAGAAGATGATAAGGGAGGCAAAGAAAGATTTTGAGGAACGCATGGCTAGCAATATAAAGGGTAATAATAAAAGCTTCTTTAAATATGTTAGAAGTAGAAAACCTGCCAGAGAACCAGTTGGCCCTCTGGATGGTGAGGGAGGAAAAGGGGAGGTTAAGGAGGACTTGGACATTGCAGAGAAATTGAATGATTTCTTTGCGTCTGTCTTCACGACAGAGGACCTTGAGCGGATTCCGCTGCCTGAGCCGCCCCTGTTGACTAAAGAATTAAATCAAATACAGGTTAAAAGAGAGGAGATTTTAGGACTAATTGATAAATTGAGGATTAACAAGTCACCAGGCCCAGATGGCATCCACCCAAGGGTTATTAGGGAACTGAGAAACGAAATTGCAGATCTCTTAACGGTTATATGCAACTTGTCTCTTAAAACGGCCACAGTGCCGGAGGACTGGAGGATAGCAAATGTCACACCAATTTTTAAAAAAGGAAGGAGGGGGGACCCAGGAAACTACAGGCCAGTTAGCCTTACATCTGTCCCAGGGAAGATGGTGGAAAGCCTCATCCAAGAGAAAATCTTAAAACACATAAAAGAACAAACCTTGCTGAGAGAAAATCAGCATGGCTTCTGTAAGGGTAAATCTTGTCTGACAAACCTTTTAGAATTTTTTGAAAAGGTCAACAGGGACATGGATTTGGGTGAACCGGTGGATACAGTCTATCTGGATTTTCAAAAGGCTTTTGACATAGTCCCTCACCAGAGGCTGCTGAGAAAATTGCACAGTCAGGGGATAAGAGAGCAGGTCCTCTTATGGATTGAGAACTGGTTGAGATCCCGGAAACAACGAGTAGGTGTCAATGGGAAATTTTCACAATGGAGAGAGGTGAAAAGCGGTGTGCTCCAGGGCTCTTTATTGGGACCGGTGCTTTTCAATCTGTTCATAAATGACCTGGAGACAGGGATAAACAGTGAGGTGGCCAAGTTTGCCGATGACACAAAACTTTTCCATGTGGTAAAAACCAGAGAAGATTGTGAAGAGCTCCAGAAGGATCTCTCCAAACTGGGGGAATGGGCTGAGAAATGGCAAATGCGTTTTAATGTAACTAAATGTAAAGTAATGCATATTGGGGCAAAAAATCCAAACTTCATCTATCAACCCATGGGCTCTGAGTTATCCGTGACGGATCAGGAAAGAGATCTTGGTGTGTTGGTGGACAGCTCCATGAACGTGTCTCCCCAATGTGTGGCAGCGGTGAAGAAGGCCAATTCCATGCTAGGGATTATCAAAAAGGGGATTGAAAATAAAACAGCCAACATTATAATGCCTTTATACAAAACAATAGTAAGGCCCCACCTGGAGTATTGTCTACAATTCTGGTCACCGCATCTCAAGAAAGACGTAGTGGAACTGGAAAAGGTGCAGAAGAGAGCGACTAAAATGATTACTGGCCTGGGGCACCTCCCTTATGAAGAAAGGCTAAAACATTTGGGCCTCTTTAGTCTGGAAAAAAGGCGCTTGAGGGGGGATATGATTGAGACGTACAAAATAATGCAGGGTATGAGTAAAGTGGATAGAGGGAAGCTCTTCTCTCCCAAAATGCCAGAACTAGGGGACATACACTCAAATTGAGGGCTGGGAGAGTAAGAACTGACAAAAGAAAATATTTTTTCACCCAGCGCGTTGTAAGTCTATGGAACTCCCTGCCACAAGATGTGGCGATGGCATCTGGCGTGGATGCCTTCAAAAGGGGATTGGACAGATTCCTGGAGGAAAAGTCCATCACAGGTTACAAACCATGATGGAGATGTGTAATCTCCAGACTTTAAACCAGGGTACTTCAAGGGCCAGATGCAGGGGAGTGGTATCAGGAGACAGATATCTAGTCTCATGCGCTCCCAAACGCATCTGGTGGAGCCGCTGTGAGATACAGGAAGCTGGAGTAGATGGGCCTTTGGCCTGATCCAGCATGGCTCTTCTTATGTTCTTATGTTTCCTTTTCCTCCTTAAAAATTACAGTCCAATTTGCAGAGTATTCCCTAATTTTCTTGACCATGTTTTTTTTGGGGTGGTGGTGGTGGTGTGGAATGCTACAGTCCCCTGACACAAGCACAGCAGTGCTGTAGAACAGCATTGCTGAGGATTGAAAATGGTTCTCGGGCTGCTGTTCTTGCCACATTCCAATGATGGGGCAAAACCCAGAAATCTTTTCATGGAAAAGAAACAAGTTATGCTACAGCCATAGCGACTGGTGAGCCCCGCCTCTGGGAAACTGTTGTGGATTGACCCTTTTCCTAGTGAGATGGTCCCCATAATGTATCTGGGTATAAGCAGTGAAGAATCCTGATAGGCTGCCTGTACACAGTTACATTACCTAAGGTTTTCTGTCAGAATCAACAAGGCGTTACAGAACCTGCTTATCCACAGGGAATTGCCGATTGCGACACCGAATTTATAGTTAAAGTTAAATACAGTCCTAATTGCTGAATCACTGCCTAAGAACCAACATGCCTTTCCACATGCCAGTAGGCTTTCTTATTATGATATTTATTATTAAGGGTTTCTAGCTAGTTCTATTTAACAGGCCTTTCCTGGTGCATTTCTTCTCCATTCAACATGACCATACAGGTTATTATGAGCTCCACCCATTGAATAAAATTCAAAGAGCAGAATGTTGGCTCTCAAATGGCATGGCGAAATATCCAACACAGGGAAGTATCTGAAGGATAGCTACGGGCGACATATGAAGAGTATCTGGTAGAAAACATCAAGAAAGAAATCTGGGGGAACCTAAAAACATGCCTTCATCTTAGCTAATCTTTTCTTGCCATGGACTGAGTCTTGATTGACCATCTTTACTAGTTTTAACCAAAAGGAGTGAGATGTAATGTGTTTCTAAATCTGAACGATAGCTTAGAGAGATTTGCAAATAACAAGATTACAAGTAGCCCTTTACTATCCAAGATGAGATGCCCATAATGAATGTCCTGGTTTGCTTTTTGAAGTATAGTACAGATAGGTAAATTTGCCTATATAACTACTTTTTGGGATGGGGTGGGGAAGGAGCTTAAAATGCTAGCTTTTCTTGCCATTTGGGTACTTTTTTCAATGATCCCCCCACACACACACACACACGAGAAAAGGGACTGTAAAGCAATAAGAAAGTAATGAGTGTACAGAGGAGGGTGACCAGGATGATTGAGAGTCTGGAAGAAATGTCTTACGAGGAACGGCTTAGGGAACTGGGAATGTTTAGCCTTTCAAAAAGAAGACTGAGAGGGGATATGATAGCTATGTTTAAATTTTTGAAATGATGTCATATTGAAGAGGGAACATGTTTGTTTTCCATGGCTTCAGAGACTAGGACTCAGGACAATGGTTTCAAACTACAGGAAAAGAGATTCCATTTGAACATTCGGAAGAACTTCATGATGGTTAGAGCTGTTCGGCAGTGGAATATGCTGCCACGGAGGGTGGTGGATTCTCCTTCTTTGGAGGTTTTTAAACAGAGGCTGGATGGTCATCTGTCGGGAGTCCTGTGATGGGGGTTCCTACATGGCAGGGGTTGGACTGGATGGTCCTGGAGTCTCTTCCAACTCTATGATTCTATGATTCTATGAGTGTCACCAGGAGTAATGGAATGGAATATTCAAAAAGCATCTGTGGACAATAAGGGTTCCTGCAACTTGAGTTGAAAGGACTGAGGGAGCACAGCAGTGCACTGAAACACAGAATAGAAACATCCAAGAGCAGCTTCCTTAAGATGAAGAATGTAGTAAGCAACAGAAACACAACCTTGGCTTTGACCATGCACATTATGTACTGCTATTTGTTCTTGGAATTTACAGCAAAATCAGTGGTTTAGGTATCTCGCTGTGGGGCCTGAGGTTGGGAATTTCATTCACCACTGTAACTCATTGGCAGGGGGTGGAATCAATGATCAATCAGGTTCCTTCCAGTTCCACAGCTTTAAGATGGTTATAACAACAACAACAGCAGCAGCAGCAGCAGCAGCAGCAACAACAACAACAACAATGGCTTCTTTAGGTTGAGAAGGGTGACCAGTAAAATACTAAGAGGAATGATTAAAAATCACAAAATCATAACACTCACATACTCCAGAAAGCTTGGATACTTTGGCCACATCATTGAGAAATAAGAAGTGCAGATTATTACAGTTGATCATTCTGAGTAACAAAATTGGGAAAAGATTTCAGGAAGGAGAAGCACATATTGGTTGAAGAACCTTGGAGACTGGTTTAGGTGGAAAACACCATGGTTGCTTAGAGCTACCCCTCGAAAGTTTAAACAACCACAATGACAAGCCACAATGGGAGAGCACAGACAGCTAGAAAAAAATGCAGGGGTGTCAATAGAGAGTCAAAAGCTGAGAATGAGATGAGGTGAGCAAGAGATCCTAAAAGCAACAAAAAAGCATTGTCCGTGTACGTGCATAGCAAAAAAGACAGAGAAAAGAAACTGTGGCTTAGCAATTCAGTGGAGATGAGAAAATGAGAACGGATGGAAAAGGAAAAGGAAAAGTGTTCAACTCCTATGTCAGCTCAGTCTTTTCACCAAAGACAGTACAGGATGCTCCAGACAAATGTCAAGTACAAAGAAAGGGGATAGGACTGCAGCTTGAAGTTGATGATCCAATGAGTCCGAATCCCTGGGGCCAGATGAACTGCATCCAAGGATATTGAAGGAACAGGACAAATGATTTTTAGAACCACTGTTCATTATTTTCTTGAAATTTTGGGAAATGGATGAGGTACTAGATGGCTGGAAAAGGGCAAATGGTGTCCGTCTCTTCTAAAAGTGTGTGTGTGTGGGGGGCCAGAAACCAGGGAACTACAGAACAATTTGCTTGACATCAATCCCAGGGAAAATTCTGGAGCAGATTATAAAACATGCAAGGATTTTAAAAAGCCTGCATAGCCCCCTCAACACAGTATATATAACACGTCTTTAACACAGATTAAAGGTTGTTTCAAGAGGATATATTTTCACTGATCCCAAAACCATGCGACTTGAATGCAACTTCAGAAACCCCAATTCATCACCCAGTTCATTTTAATAGTGTAATTGCGTCCTAACCTAGAATATACACCAGAAAAGATGCCCGTTTCCTTACCCCCGTGTCTGCTTCTGGGTCAAAGAATAAGTCCTTTTTGGAAAATACTTGCTTTAACTTTTGTTCATGTTGGTGTAATTGCTCTCTAAGCAATTTCCAGCATCTTTCTTACCGCACCTTTTCCAGTGCTGCTAATTTGCTTGATTGATACCAGCTACAGAACACCCATCCGGGAAGCTGGTGACTCAAGTGTAATCTCCTAAATGAACTGGTGATTCCAGTTTGCCAGCTTGTTGTACTCTTCATTGGGACCAAATGCATGGCTCGTTGTAAAAGGTACCAAGGGCAGTAGCAGAAAAGCACAAGTCAGGCTTGGGTGGGTGAAAGTTTGGTGGTTGCTTATGAAAAGCTGGCTAGATAGCTCAGTGGTTCAAGTATCTAGCTGCAGAACCAGAGGCTGGGAGTTCAATTCCCCCTCCCCCCACACACACATTGTGCCTCCTGTGAGTAAAGCTAGTGTGGCCTTGGGTAAGTGTTACAGTCCAAGGGCATCACCAGAAGAAGGGAATGATAAACCACTATTGAGTATGTATGCAGGAAACCCTGTAAAAGGTCATTATAAGTCAGAATTGACTTGCCAGCACATGATGATGATGATGATGATGATGATGAAGAAGAAGAAGAAGAAGAAGAAGAAGAAGAAGAAGAAGAAGAAGAAGAAGAAGAAGAAGAAGAAGAAGAAGAAGAAGAAGAAAGAAGTACTAGGAGTCTGGCCTTCTCAGTGGTCGCCCCAACATTATGGAATCAACTTCCGAGTTAGATCCACCTTGCAAAGTCCCTGCCTGCCTTTGAGAAAGCAGTTAAAATGCTGATTTTTAGAGAGGCATTTGGCGACCACTAATAGTTTTTCTTTAAACTTTATTTGGGACCAGTAATATAAGACAGCCTGCCGGTTTACTTGCTGGAGGTTTTTATTTATTTATTATGGAATGTGACAGCACTCGTAAATTTTCCCTCTCAGTCAGCTCAGGTGGTATCCTCTGCCTTTTAAAAATGATTTCATACTCCTGAAGGTAAAGGGCAGACATGAGTCCCGTTGAATACAAAGGGATGTATCAGATTTTAAAAGACCAGACCTTGAAAGGCTGTGATAATTGCTGGAGTTCTGGGAAAATGTCTCCATGCTCTGAAATAAAAGAAGTTGGCAACCAGAGAAGGACACTACAGGAGTTTCCCATGGGTATTCCATGGGAGATCCTTGTCCCTAGATTCTCAGCTCTGTGGGGGACCATCAGAGAGTGAGCTTGTTATGATGCATTGTCCATGCCCTCTGGTGCCTACTCTCTCTTCTTTGGGAATTCACAGACAAAATACATAGTGTGGTGGCATTCTGTGTCATTCCATTTCCCGGTGCTGAGCATTTCCACACAGTCCTCCTCCCCGGATTCATTCTGCGGTTCTCCCTCCTTCCAGTTGCTGTAGTTCTGCAATGGAGTACGGTCTGCATATATGAACTGTCCTTCGTTCTCCATGTCATTCAGCCCAATAAAGACTCGGAAAAAGCCGCTTTGGGAGATGTAGTCAGAGATCGCTGCGTTGGCGACCTCATCCTTTGGCATTGCCAGTATCCCATCCCGAATCCGGCAATGAGTGAGGGCTTCCTTGTAGCTCTTCTCTTCCTGCACAATGTAGTAGTATTTCTCCTCTGTTTCCCGGATTCCAGCTAAGACTGGAAAAAGAGAAGAAAATGTTTCTTCAAATTGCCTTTTCATGGTATTTGTAATACTCTCTTTCATTTTAAAGAAAAGGGCTTGTTAGGAACATGTGCAATAGTATGGAGGTTTAAAATGCCTCACTAGGTGTCAATTTGTGTTGATGTTTTTGTTTTTATAGTGTATGTTTTTGATTGCTCAAAGTGTAAATATTACTCCCTCACAGAACCCACCAGAGCTCTGAGGCAATTGGGGGCCATGACATAAACTTAACCCTTTCAGTTCTGAATATGTAAATTGAATTCAGTTTATTGGGAGTTGTATACCTCTGCAGTAGTGAAAGTGTTAAGAATGTTAACTTCACCACACCAAGCCTGAAATCTGTTTTTAGGGGATTTGTCTTATTTGTTGGGATAGAAGATGGCCTTCTGGAAGAAACAAACAAGTTACAGATTATGAGATATGACACATACCGTTTTTTACAAATTTGATGGAACTCTTGAGTCGGGCGACATTAATATCCAGCTGTCCCACGACTTTGCGATATTTCCCGCAGTCACAGACGGAGCCTAACTCGATAGAGGTATATCAGTGACAGGTGTTAGCAAGGGGCCAGGGTAGGCAAGAATACAATACCCAATGAAAACAAATCCTTATATTAAAAACCAAAAGAGGTGTACAGATGCCTGGGGAATTTTGAGATCCGTAGTCCAAAATCCTAATCTACCAATGCATAATAATCCTATGTGGTCACATGTCTGATACATTTCGCGAGATCATAGATAGGATCAGGATAGCAAGATTAGGATAGCAAACTGAACTCTCAGTTTGTTAAATCATCCACATGTAAATGAATCAGTTTTGAATACACAGTGAGACAAAGAAGTTTCAAGCTGACGCATCAGAATTAGCACTAGAAGGAATTAGATTATAGCAGCATTTTGCTGCATTTTTTTCTGGAGTCAACAATGACAGCATAGCAAATTGCTGTGGAGAGCTATGGTCCGTTTAAACTGGTTAGCAAACAAGTCAGAATCAGATGACAACCATGTATTGACCCTGGTTTGTTCTCACTAATTTAAACTAACCACTATTCTCTCAGTGAGAATAATGCCAGAAAACTGTGGTTTGTTTGAAAACAAGAAGCAGAATCTTATAAAATTTTGATTTCCAAAAGGAAAACAGAGACAAGTGGGTGTGATCTGCTCTTGTGACAACTGAAAGAGAGCAGTAGAAGAACACAAGTAAAAGTTAATGATGCCCTTTCCAGCTCCACCCCCACCCCCAGCAACCAGCCTAATGTGTTCATTGAGTTCTGTTCCTGCATTATTTCCAAAGTCTGTCTGTAGCATTTGTAAAGCAAGGCTAGTTTAAATGTTTAGTAACATACAAAGCTTAAACATCTAACTGTTTTCATCCATACCTACTAGTATGGCATATAACTTATATATAAAGATAAGAATTTTTTTCATCTTGCTAGTGTATGAAATAGAAGTTTTATCTCTGGCTAAATTCAGCACAGAGGCAGGGAAATTGACAAATGTTGGTCAGGGAAAGTCAGAGAAATGAAAAATTAGATTTTAGTGGCAACCCTCCCATGATCTTTTCTTTGGAAACACAGCAGAATTGTAAGGATTCCAAGACAGATCTTACTCCCATAGCTGTCCGCAGGGTTACAGAGCCCTCTCTGTTTGGGTCAAAAGCATATTTATCATACTGTGTGGCTTTTGTATTGCATTGCTGGGTGTTGTGTTTTATAGAGTGTCAACATCACTCTTTTTACAGTGATGCTTTGAATTCAAGCTATGACAAGCTATTGTGCAAGCAGGGTGGATAAAAATAACCCCTTTTGAAATTGGCAAGCTGTTATGGAGGAAAACTCAGATATTTTTTTTTGTTTATAGTAAACCTCAATGCCACACAATCTCATCGAACAGTTTTGTTGCAAGGTACCGCTAGGAGCCAAATCTCTCCCTATAGAACAAGAAAGTTTATTCTATATTTGTGACATATCTTTAAACATTTGGGTCACAGTCACCTCTACCCAATCCCAGCTGACACTTTTCGTGGAGGAAAGTTTGTCACAGGTTACAAGCCATGATGGAGATGTGTAATCTCCAGGCCTAAAAAACAGGGTACTTCAAAGGCTAGATGCAGGGGAGTGGTATCAGGAGACAGATATCTAGTCCTGTGCATTCCCAGAGGCATTTGGTGGGGGCATTGTGAGATACAGGAAGCTGGACTAGATGGGCCCTTGTCCTGATCCAGCATGACTCTTCTTATGTTCTCACTGCTAGCACAAGGTGAAGGTGCTAGCATCTGGATGTGTGGTGTCTGCTTGTTTTCCAATTTGTGCTTCTAGGACATCACAAAGTCTTCACTTGTGACATCAAAAGAGCCATTTCCTGTTCTTGGGTGCTAACCTTGAAATCTTGTGATGCTGCTGACCTTGCACTCCTAGGAGCAAGCAACCCCTGGGCCGACAGGGGTTGTTCTACCTCGTTGGTTCTCCTGGATCTGTCAGCGGCCTTCGATACCGTCGAACACAGTATCCTACTGGGCTGGCTCTCCGAGGTGGGTATCGGGGGCACTGTTTGCAGTTGGCTCCGGTCCTTCTTGGAGCACCGTCCCCAGTACGTGCAGCATGGGGGCGAGTTGTCAGTCCTGTGGACACTCCCTTTGGGGTTCTGCAGGGCTCGTCTCTCTCCCCCATGCTGTTTAACATCTATGTGAGGCTGCTGGCAGGGGTCATTAGGAGATTTGGAGTCTGCTGCCATCAGTACGCTGATGACACGCGGCTCTATCTCTCCTTTTCCACCTCTGCAGTTGAGGCTGTCCAGACCCTCGACCGGTGCCTGGCGGCAGTCATGGCATGGACCAAGGTTAACAGGCTCAAACTCAATCCCAAGAAGACTGAGGTGATGTTCTTCGGGAGTTCCCCAACCAGCTATGGAGGCCCTCTCCCCAGCATGGAGGGTGTTTCCCTCCAGCTGGCGGACAGTGTTTGGAATCTGGGCATGGTTCTGGACCCGGCACTCACCATGGAGGCCCAGGTGGTGGCTGTGTCCAGAGCCGTTTTTTTCCATCTCCATCAAATTGCCCAGATTCACCCATACCTGGACGGGGACTCCCTGAGAACTGTTGTACAAGCGCTGGTGATCTTGAGGATAGATTATTGCAACGCGCTCTACATGGGGTTGCCCTTGAATCTTCTCCGGCGATTGCAGCGGGTGCAAAATGCGGTGGCCACACTGGTGGCAGGTGTGCTCCGTTAGAACCACATCACCCTGGTTCTGGCTTGCCTGCATTGGCTACCCGTTGCATCCCAGATTAGATTCAAGGTCCTGGTTTTAGTTTATAAAACCCTCCATGGCCTAGGACCTGATTACCTGGCAGAGCGAATCACCCAGCGGTCAACATCGGCCCGTCCATGAGGATGTCGCGGGCGCACTCGCTTCAGGTGACCACGCCCAGAGAGACCCGGAAAACCTCGACCCGGAACCGGGCCTTCTCTGTGGTGGGCCCCACTCTCTGGAACCACCTTCCTAGCGATGTGAGCCTTGCAGAGTCCCTGCCGGGCTTTCGGAGGGCGTTAAATACCTTTCTCTTCTGGGAGGCCTTTGGTGACCTGGTTTAGTTTTTTTTTCCTCTGCCAACTGCCGATATAACTTTCAAGCTGCAGTTCCTCGCAATCCTGCAGATCTTCCTAAGGTTGCTTATTTTAAAATTGTTTGTTACTGTAGTATTTGTTGTGTCTTGTCTAGATGACTGTATTTGATTTAATATTGTGAACCACCCAGAGTTCCTATGGGAAGATGGGCAGTATAGAATCTCAATAAATAAATAAATAAATAAATAAATAAATAAATAAATTTAGGGGAGAGAATAGTATTTGTCCACTACTTTTCTCCATAGTCTATGAGTGCAAGGCTATTTTATCCACTAAAGCTCTTTCCTGTAGCAGTTTGAGTGTATTTGTATGTTGGAATTATAGATGCATGGACTTCAAGTTAAGATTTACAGTATTAAATCTTTAGGTTAGGGTCAGGTTGGGACTGGAGGGCCTATCTGGATACTGCCACACTTACCTTAGACCTGATGCTGCCCCGAACAGGTCTCTAATGGACTTCCTGGGCCTGTTGGTGGCCACAGAAGTGGTTTCGGGTGATCTTGAAGGCACTTTTGGAAGTGCCCGTTTTTTGGAAGGCACTTCCAGTTCACCAGAAACCACTTCTGGGGCCTCCGAAGCCTGTCAGAGGCTCCAGAAATGGTCTCCAATGATCTGGAAGCTACTTCCGGTTTTCGGAAGTCACTTCCAGTTTGCCAGAAACCACTTCTGGGGCCTCCAACGGACCTGAGAAGCCTGTTGGAAGCCCCAGAAGTGGTTTTGGGCGAGCAAGCAGGCAAAGACCTTTTCACAAAGGCATTCCCTTAATAGCTGATGGTGTGAGATGGTTTTTTAAAATGGATTGTTGTTCTCTGTTGTTGTTTTATTATGTTTTGGTCCTGATTTTATTTACCATTTTTAAAATAATACTTATTTAATGATTATTGTAATATCTGTGAACCTAATGTTTTTGGCTTTTCAGTGTTGCTTTTTAATTATGAAAGCTGACTTGAGTTCATTTTAAGGAGAGAGGTCTGATAAATAAATAAATAAATAAATAAATAAATAAATAAATAAATAAATAAAAAGACAAGCCAAACAAAACCAAGCAACCAAACTGGTTAAAAAGGACAGCAATCCCTCTTGAAATATGATGGGAAATAAAATGCATACCTGCTTTCCCTTTTCCTCCGGATACACCTGGTAAACCTTTCAATCCTTTCTCACCTGAACAAAGAAGAAAATAGATGTCTTGATTTCACAAAGTCCACACACACACACACACACACACACACACACACACACACACAGAGTCCAATCTGTTTACTCAATCGCGTAACATTCACTGAGTGGATTTTGAGAGACAGACAAGGCTGGACAACGGGGCTGTGCCAAATTAAACACGTCATCCAACCCTGGAAATGCACACGTGGGAGGACGTTCGACCGAGTGTTCACACTGAACCTAATTTCGCAGCAATCCAATGCAGAGGCAGCCTCGGAAGCGTTTGTTTTGGTTTGAGTTTTAATAGGTAACCTATTAAATGGTCTAGATATGCAGTGGTTGGACCATTCCTGCAGAGAAGAAATGTGAACCCTGGAGACAGATCATGGTTTGCAAGAGAGCTGATGGCAGTAGAGAGGGAATGGGAAGCATACGTGCTTGGTTCAGTTTCCGTCCAAATAGCTGTTGCAGTTTATGACAACAATAGAGGCCAAATGTCATTAGAAGCTGCATTTGCATTTCTTTAACCGAAAAAGTGGTACATATTATGTATGCCATCCAATGCATATGCCCTTCCACATGTACTGTCTATCTACTGGATTAATCAAGCAATCACTGTGCCATGGGTGAGGAGCCAAACCTGTTCCATTCATTACCATGCTAGATTCCAAGGGGCTGCAGCTGCCTCTTTTTTCTGAAGCCAGTCCCACCCCCCACGCCACATCTAAAGTTGGGAATGAGAGGAGGCTTGAAGAGCAACGACCTCACATTCTGGTTGCATCCAACCAGGCATAGCCTACAAAATTCATCTGTGCTTTGTACTGTGGATACAAACCGAATATAAAAACGACAGCATTCAGAATCTGGTGGGAAAACATTTTAATCTCCCGCAAGATGTAACATTGAAGGTTACCTGTCTCCAAGGAAGAAATGAAAGGGGAGACCCTAGTAGGTATTTCCTGATGTAGAATCATTGCTGAGTTTCCTTCAGATCCTGGCAAAGTAGTGACTTTTTGTTTTTTTTTGTGGACAAGACCCCTTAGACAACATGTGACTTTATAAGTATTTGTTGCAGCAGTTTTACTGTCGACCTGTCACTACTTATAGTGCTCATTACCCAAAAAAGTTACAACTCACTTCTAATCAATGGCAGCATGCAAAACATGTTCTTTGCACAGGTATTTTATGACAGAGGTTACAGATAAGATGAAAATTTTGTCTCAATTTATTTTGCACAAAATTGTACCCAGATTCACACATTGCTTCATATTTGGTTTGGATTCAACATGAGATCTGAAAAACTCAAAAGTGGGGGAAACAAAATGGAGTGATTTTTCCATGTAGGCTCAGGGTGTTGATTGCCTTACTATGGAATGCCTTGAAGGCGAATATCAGATTCACCAACTCTTTTTTAATCTTCTGCCTGCCCCTAAGAGCCTAGTCCTTAACACCCATATAATAAGCAAAACAGAACAAAACACCCATATAATAAGTGAAGTAGGACTCAGCTCATGAACACTTCCACCAATTGTATTCTGCCAGTGCATTTCAGTGCATTTTTGGAGAATGATTCCAAATGAGCAAACTTCTTATATGGGAAGGAAATAATTTGAGATTGAAAAACTCAAAATGTGATAGTAAGTGAAATGGAAAGGTTTTCCCCATCACTAAGAGGATTTGGCAGGCACAGTCCAGTCATTTTACATATGTTCATGGAACATTTGTGATGAAAGGGCTGTTGGAACACTTACATCTCATCAGCTTTTGTTCCTATGTCCCCATCCAACTAAGAATGTCTAGACTAGAACAAAAAATGGTCCCAGCTCACCAAGGTTTATGCCAACATTTTTTTTCATCTCTAAAGGATCTCTTAAGTCTTGACGGCTAGTTGGTCTTTAGTTTTGTGATGATACTTTTGAAAGTTTGAAGGCAATACCTTGTTAGTCACTGGGCTTTACCTCTGCTTGCCATATGAACCAATCTGAAATCTCAGTATTTTTATCTCTTTTTTTCCAAACAAAAATTTGCCTTGGAAATAAAAAGCCATCTGTTGAATTTGGAAACACAAATAGCAGCTGTTTCACATTAGGTCCGGTGCCTTAGAACACATCCAAAAAAGCTTGATGATAAAGGATTAAAAGAAAACTTACCCTTTCTGCCAATTGGTCCCATTTTGCCGATCATTCCCTGATCACCCATATGGCCAATTGTTCCCTTGTCTCCTGGAAAGGAACCACATAGTGTCCATTTTAATCTGGCTCTGGGTCCCATTTTGGCATGTTCTTGGGTTATTTACACCACATGCTGTCTCTCAAAACACCTGATGTTTTTCTTTCTTGTTTCAAGCACGGTAAAAGGAGTAGAGAATCTGAAGAGAATGGAGAGTTAGTCATCCTCCCCAAAACAAAATTAGATAGCTCCCAAGATGATGGGAGCACATGGATATTGTTATGGTATGAGGAATAAACAATGTCAGCTCTTGAAGTATGTCCTATAGAGCTAGCTAAGATCAAATTGTAGCTGCTAGGAATAAGGTTGTTGTTGAAAGGAGTACTGTAAGAGCTGCATGGCAGACAAAAATTCAGCCGGTTCCATGTTTCCCTGACAGATGAATGGGAATGGCTATAGTTTGGAAAAGTTCCTTTTTAGAAGAATTCCTTGATGTTACAGTTTTGAAAGAACACATTATTATTATTATTATTATTATTATTATTTTATTATTATTATTATTATTATTATTATTATTATTATTATTATTATCATCATCATCATCATCATCATCATCATCATCATCATCATCATCATCATCATCATCATCATCATCACACAGCAGACAAAATAATTATGCTGGATTTTGTATAACAAATCACAAGTCGAACGCTTCCCAAGCGTTTAGGACTCAGTGATGTATCAGCAAATTATGCGAGCAGATCCCAGTAAGGCAGCTTTCTGCAGCTGACTGATGGTGAATTTTGTCAACTCCAATTTCTTCTAAATACTTGTTTAGCTCCTTTTTTAAAAAATTTTTTTTAAAGACAAACAAACAAATAACAATACTAGTGCATCCCCACCCCCCCACCCCGGAACCATCCAGTTCTTCAGTGAGTTCTTCTTTATTACTCCAGCGTCTGTTGTTCTAATATTCTTCTCAAAGTCCTCTTCTCCAGAACTGTCTTGAAATATTCGTCGGTTCTTTCCCCTTCCCTTCTACTAATACAAAGTCTATACATTTTTCCCCAAATGTCATAAAAATGTCTTTTTTTCATTTCTCCTCGTTTAACTTTTAAACTACAAGACAGCCAATTTATGGCTATATCCCAAAGTTCGTTATACCAATCTTCCATCTTGAGATCTAGTTTGGATTTCCTGTTTCTTGCTATAATTAATCTGGCGGCTGTCATAAGATTTGCTATTAGTTCCTTGGTTGTAACATCATAATCTTTACTAGTTGACAATGATAACAATGCTGTCTCTGGATTACAATCAATATCTACTTGAATCATCTCACTTAGCTCTAAAAAAACCATTTTCCAAAACTTTTGAACTATTTCACATTCCCACCAGAGATGCATGTATGTACCTATCTTTTTTTCACATTTCCAGCAAATCTTAGAATATTCAGCGTTCATTCTATTCAACCTAATTGGCGTCAAGTACCATCTAGAAACCAATTTAGAGTAATTTTCTTTTATTCTAACCGATAATGATTTCAAGATTCTCATGTTCCAGATTTTCCCCCAGTCTTCTTTTTTTATCTCTACATTAAGCAAAGGTCTTGTTTCCAGACCTCCCTCAGAGAATCTGACTCCTTCACTTCCAGTAAGTCCCCTATTATTTTGTATATTTTACGTACTAGTCCTTTCTCTATATTGTCCTGGTCGGATTCAAGCGATAATAAAAACTGTTCAAACTTTGTACATTCTCTAAGTTGACTGTTTCTTCTGACCCAATCCTTTGTCCATTTTTCTAACTGGATATAGTTTATCCATATTAAATCACTAGATTGCAAAGTGGTTTTTATGTCCTGATTTGTTCTAATTTTGGCCAACCAGTCTTTTAATCTGGCTATTTTCTTAGCTTTAAATAACCCCAAATAATGCTTCAAATTCGTAGGAAAATTTTCCGAGTCTTTTACTAAACATAATGGGGAACCCTTCGGTGGTGATGATGATGATGATGATGATGATGATGATGATGATGATGATGATGATGATGATGATGATGATGATGATGATGGTTGTTGTTGTTGTTGTTGTTGTTGTTCTTCTTCTTCTTCTTCTTCTTCTTCTTCTTCTTCTTCTTCTTCTTCTTCTTCTTCTTCTTCTTCTTATTATTATTATTATTATTATTATTATTATTATACTGCCCATCTGGCAGAAAGCCATTACTCAGTTTCCACCATTGCTTGTTTCATTGCTGGTCATTATGGCATTTTTCCTCTTCCTATTTTTTTTTTTACTTTAGTAAATGACATTCCAAAGAAGAAATAAATAGCCTCTTTTCTGTTTTTGGGGTTTTTTTTTTTTTAAAAATCTCAATAAGGGCTGCCTAGTCATATTTATTCCTCGAAAAGTAATAGGAAAAAAGTATTACATAAAGGTGACTTGATCCCATTGCATTATATAAGGAACCTTTTCGAAGTGCTTGGGACCCCACATGGAGTTGCAGGAAATGCTTTCGCTTGGAATGTCCTCTGTCCAAACCTGGGAAGGGCCTCCTCAGCTACATTTATGATTGACAGACAAACCACAGGGACATTGTTTCCCCCTGTTGCCAGTCATGGGCAATCGAAAACAGATATGACCATCTGCATAGCTGAAAGTGTTAACAGTATTTTAACAGTAGGTTTGGCATGCACTTGGGCAGTCCAATCCAACAGCCTGGGTTCAGTTGGTGAAGAGCAACCATCTTGGATTTGCTGCCACCAGGTGTACTATGTTGGTGGGTGGCAGATGGCTGCACACACCCACATACCCACTAGCATTCAAATTTAAAGCTTGTTTGCCTTATGAAAAGCTCCCAGTGGAGGGGCCTCGAGGTTTCATCCTTTTTGCTTCAAAAAACACTCCTTTAGGATGATTCAGAAATCATATTAATCTCCAACTCACTTAATAATGTTAATCTCCCTTCCTGCTGATCATTGTCACAATGGCTGTCAAAATCACAAGTGGGAAGGACATTTTCCAACGTGGAAATATATGTGTTGAGAATGCAATGCACCTTTGCGTTTTCACCAACCACACAGAGTGTGTGCAGTCTGATCAGTGTGAAGGTGTGTACCTGATCACATTGGAAAGGGTTATTTTAACAGGAATGATCTACCCGGTAAAGCAGACCTTCTGTCCGCCAGAGAATTGTTCCAGCTGAGCCTCTGAAAGTCAAAGCTCTAGAGACAGAACAAAAAGGTCCAGCTTGAGGACAGATCAGGGATTGGGTTGGATGGAGCACAGTTGCCCATTTGTCGTGGGATCGCTGAGAACTAGACTGCCCTGGATTGTTGCAAAAGTGGTACAGATAGCTATCTATTTCCCCATGGCATTACATGCTTCATGCAAAGCCAAAGTCATTTCATTGAGGGGTGGAAAGCCCATGATGCCTTCATTGAAACAGGAAGGGCATTTGACATTTTCCTGCTAAAACAAATGGCAAAGCACATTTAATACATGAGAAAGCAGACTTGGAAAATGTGTCTGTATTTTAGACTACGCTACTAGAGTTGTGCTCTTAACTCTTGCAGTTTTGTGCCATCTTGAGGACCATGAAGTTTTATTTGATATAAGCCAAAAAAGCTACCAAGGACTGCTGCCCACTCTTTCAAAAAGCAAAAAGTGTTCTGCTTCTATACCGCCCCATAGCACTTCAAGTAGTCTCTGGGCAGTTTACAATTTAATTATACAGGCTTCACATAGCCCTCCCAGCAAGCTGGGTACTCATTTTACCGACCTTGGAAGAATGGAAGGCTGAGTCAACCATGAGCCTGCTACCTGGGATTGAACCCCAGGTTGTGAGCACAGTTTTAGCTGCAGTACAGGCATTTAACCTCTGTGCCACGAGGCTCCTGTAACATTTTCAGTTACATTTGAAAAGTTAAGTGTAGGCCATGAAAGGTTTAAACCAAATAAACTAGTTAGTCTTTAAGGTGCCACATATTTACATGAGCCTTGGGGCACAGTGGTTAAACCTCTGTACTGCATCTGTAAATGTGCTCATGACCTGAAGTTCAATCCCAGGTAGCAGCCTCAAGGTTCGCTCAGTCTTCCATCCTTCTGAGGATGGTAAAATGAATACCCAGCTCGCTGGGGTGGACGCTGTGTATCCTGCAGCATTAAATTGTATACCGCCCAGAGAGTGCTTTAAGCACTATGGGGAGATATATAAGCAGAACACTTTGCTTTGTTGGAATGATTGGTTGGTTGGTTTTAAGATGACATCTCCCAGAACCTCTTAGTCAATAGGACTAAGGGCCATGTTGGCTGGAGATACTGGGTGTTTTTCTCCCCCGAAGTACCTTTTCTAGCCTCTTTGAGAAACAAGAGATGTGCAGAAAGATAAAAGCAATTTCATTATTTCCATTCATTTTTCATTATCTATGCATTAAAAACCACATTTAACATTGTTTTTCATTCTTCCTTGCATTTGCCACTTGGTGTTTATTTTTTCTCTCTCTTTTCTAAATCCAAACTCCTAACATATCCTGAATATCATATCATCCTGGTGAACGGTGTGTAGGCGAGCATCACAAAAGGCAGATGAATCATGTTGGTGAACGTATTTACACCAGGAGGGCAAACTGCAGCACAAATGTTACTGGGCAGTAACTCCCAGCGTTTCTCCTCATTAAACATCATCAATGTCGTCATCGTTTTAAAACTGCAGAACTGGAAGGGGTCCTATGAATCATCAAGTTGAGCCCTTGTCAAAGAGTTGTTGCCCGAGCCCAATTCAAAGTGCTTGTTTTGACATATAAAGCCTTAAATGGCTTAGGACCTAGATACCTGAAGGATTGTCTCCTTCCATATGAACCTACCCGGCAATTGAGATCAAGCCAGGGGGCCCTCCTGAAAGAGCCATCCCTCAAGGAGGTGAAAGGGATGGCTTGTAGGTCTAGGGCCTCTTTGGCAGCTGCCCCCAGACTATGGAATGCCCTCCCAAGTGATATCCGCCTGGCGCCAACACTGATAACATTTCGGCGCCAAGTAAAAACCTTCCAGTTTCTGAAGTTTTTTAATTGACATAACATAGATTGTGGGTCCTGATGGCAATTTTAGTGTTTTGTGTTTAAATGTTTTTATTGTTTTAATTGTCCATTGCCTTTTTAACGTTTTAACTGTTTTAACTGTTCGTTTTAATTGTAAGCCGCCCAGAGACCTTTGGGTAGTGGGCGGCATGTAAGTTGTATAAATAAATAAATAAATAAATAAATAAATAAATAAATAAATAAATAAATAAGGCGGTCCAGTGGGGAATTGGACTCCCAACCTTTGGCCCCACAGTTAAATGACCGAATTGTCTATGCTGGACAGGGTTGGTGGGCACTGAAGTCTAAGAAAGAGCAATACAGCTGACTAAAGTATGCAGCTGTTCCAGTTTTGCAGAGGTTTCCATTTATGTCCTTTTAAGGGCCAATAAAAGTACATGGCAGCCTATCTATCTTCTCTTCCATTTGGGTCCAAATCCCGTTTTTCTAATATGAAGCAACCTCACATCAGAGAATTTTTATTACAGCTATATATTGAACACACTTTAGTCATAAAATCTTATTGATCAAAATCTTAAAGCGTTTAGGCCATTAAATGTGGGGATACAGTTTATATAGCCGTCATTGGTGTGTTCTTTCTGTCTAAATAACGAAGCCTTTTGCTGAGAAATTTTGCTGTGAAATCTACAGCCAGCCTATGCTTCTGTCTTTCAGGCCGTCAGTGTGATGCACAACATGTTTAAAGGACATTTAGACCCATTATTCTATCTTGCTCTGGGAAAAAAAAAGCAGACTGTGCAGTGGTTAGAAAGACACCCCTTCCTTCCCTTTTCTTAATGTGGATGATTCCCATCTGGAGCTTGGAAAAATTACTTTTCAGATTACTTCTCAATGAATCTACTATTATTTATTTATCTACTAGCCTGCATGGCTGTTTTCTCAAGGATTCAGAAAGCCGTAAGAAAATAAAAGAAAAAAAAGGTTCCCTAGCTTTGGCAAAGATCAGTTAACCCAGGAAAAAGGAAGATGAAGGAGAGATGAAAAAGAACATTGGTAAAACCCCAGTTGTTAGTATCAACTAGAATGGAGCCTTTCAGACTTGTCATCCACGCTGATATAGTTTTCACTGATTCAATGGGTTTGCTGTTTTGGGGACTTAAAGAGTTTGATTTCTACCTCTGTTTCTCATGATCAAGTACTATAATTTGCAGAGGTCTTCATATTTAGAATGGAAACAACTTTACATTTCTAAGAAACTCAAGTGCAGGGGGAAAATGGAAGCTGGGAGAATGGTCTCCTTAGGACCAGGGCTTTAAATACTTGAAAACATAGGTCTGAATCATTGTGTGTTACAGCATGTTGGTGCTAAAGGAGCTGTGAATTCTCTCTTCTCCCCCCCCAGAAGATTTTAGCTTTAGGATAGCTCAAGGGCATAGGTCTCTGATTGTGGAGCCAGAGGTCTGGAGTTCAGTTCCCCACAGTGACTCCTTTAGAGGGGCTGGAATGATTATCATAAGAACAAAAGAAGAGTCATGCTGGATCAGGCCAAAGGCCCTTCTAGTCCAGCTTCCTGTATCTCACAGTGGCCCCACCAAATGCCTCTGGGAACGCACAAGACTAGATATCTGTCTCCTGATACCACTCCCCTGCATCTGGCCCTTGAAGTACCCCGGTTTTAAGCCTGGAGATTACACATCTCCCTCATGGTTTGTAACCTGTGATGGACTTTTCCTCCAGGAACCTGTCCATTCCCCTTTTAAAGGCATCCAGGCCAGAACATAAGAACATAAGAAGAGCCATTGTGGATCAGGTAAAAGGCCCATCTAGTCCAGCTTCCTGTATCTCACAGTGGCCCCACCAAATGTGTCCTGGAGTGCACGAATCTAGATATGTCTCTTGATACCACCCCTGCATCTGGTCTTTGAAGTGCCCCGGTTTTAAGCTTGGAGATTACACATCTCCATCAAGATTTATTTATTTATTTATCTATCTATCTATTTATTTATTTAATATACCACCAATCTAGCCCGGTGGTGGGGGCACTGTGGGCATATTCAGATTTCTCCCATAAGTAGGGAAATATCCCAGTGACAAATATGATTCCTAAAACTGGATGCAATGCTAACAAAAAGACAACCAAACCAATGTGATTTGAATGCAAGCTCAGTGAAATATGTGATGTTTTAAATGAGGTGTAACAGTGTTTCTGTAGGCTCTGTTAAAAGTGAAGACACGGGAAGCAGCCAATCTGGGATATAGGGGGCAGACCAGATGTTCAGTCTCAAATCTTGCCATTACGTGCTGATAACTGAGCATCAAAAGTGTTGTTAAAAGGCACAGCTACAGTATCAGCTGAGAAAAGTAGGACACCCATGACTTAGGAAATGTTTTGCATACCCTGGTATGTTTTCTCCCATATTTTCCCCAAAGACAGCTGTTTCTCCAGGGCCATCCAAAGACATTTTGCAGAGGTAAAAGGACAAGTTGGCACCATTTCTATTTCCTATGTGGAATCTGGTTGGGTCAGCCATTGAAGCTTCCATTTAATTTAGCAGCAATGATATTATCCTCTACCACATCTGAGGGCAGCAGCTGACCTTTGGGAGCATAGGGCATGTTGTTGGAAGACACGTATGTCCTCCAACAAAGGAATAGACAGGAACATATATAGCTGTGGGCCGGGGAAGAGACACAGTAGCATCTACCTCACTTGGACTAACATTAGTGCTGGCGCTGGCGCTGGGTGTGTGTGTGTGTGTGTGTGTGTGTGTGTGTGTGTGTGTGTGTGTGTGTGTGTGTGTGTGTGTGTGTGTGTGTGTGTGTGTGTGTGTGTGTTGTGTTGTTACAGTCGTAACCGACTCTTCGTGATTCCATGTCCATGGAGTTTTCTTAGCTCTGGAGTGGTTTGCCAGTTCCTACTCCAGGTGGTAAGCACCTAGCATTCTCTGATGGTCTCCCATCTAAGTACTAACCAGGGCCGATCCTGCTTAGCTTCTAAAATCAGGCAAGATCGGGTGTGCTTAGGGCATCTAGGCAGCTCTGGCTTGGTATATAGACACGCAATTGAATCTGAAACTTTATGAATGTTTCTTACCAGTATGTAATGTAACAGAAACTTACATAGTATATTGTAGACACTTCCATCTTTTAGCACAAAGCAAATTACATCTTCTTTCACTGAAATTTGTTAAGGCAGAAGTGTTCAAGTAAGCAACAGTTGACACATGTGGGATATTGCAGGACTAAGAATTTTCCTGGTTTATTTATAGAGCACAGTGGATAACTTATACATCCTCTTTACCTTTGAGGCCCATGGGACCGGTTTTTCCTTGTTTTCCCATGTCTCCAGGGTCCCCCTTTTCACCTTCATCTCCTTCACAAAGAAATACAAAGAAAGAAAGAGATGAGAAATATTTTAATGCCAGCATGAGATTTATAAACACTTTCAAAAGATGTGTGTAACACCCAGTTCTCAAGACCTAAGGTCTGGAATGAAGCACCATCATTTGGGCTGGCTGCCAGAATGGTAGATCTCTCTCCCCCCCCCGCTTGTGAAAGACTTCCGTAAACCAAGTTCTACTACAGGGTAAGCTCCATCTTCTAGCTTCACCCACTTCACCGGCCAGACTTATGGGAATGTGATGGGGCCTCTGTTGATCTCAGACCCTAGGCAGATTTGTGTGGGAAGAGGCAGTCTTGCTGATATCCTTGTCCCAAGCCTTGAAGGACTTTCATAGACCAGAACTAGAATGTTGGATGGAACTTGGAAACCAACTGGACAACAGTGCAATTTATTCAAGAAATGATGTATGCCTTCGAAAGCACACATTAGACCAAGTTCTTGGTGCCACATTTTATGCTAGCTGTTAATTCAAACATACCCTCCCCACCCCCAAGGATGGCTCCACATAGAGTAAATTGCAGTAGTTTTCTCTCTCTCTCTCTCTCTCTCTCTCTCTCTCTCTCTCTCTCTCTCTCTCTCTCTCTGTGTGTGTGTGTGTGTGTGTGTGTGTGTGTGTGTGTTTAAGGCATGGATAACTATGGCCAAACCTGCCTTATCCAAAAGTAGACCTTCCCACATTTTACAGTGAACAATCTAGAAACGCTTCAGTAGCAGGAATGCTTCTACACCAGGGTTTTTTATTTTTATTTTTATTTTGCGATGATTCTGTCATCCAGGTGAGTTTATCTGGAAGTTGAGTGATGGCAACGGGACTTTTTCTTGAGAGATTGAAACGTTTCGGTGCTCACCCAAACAGCTTCATCAGCCTGAGGAAAGCTAGTGGTGAGTCCTCCATTTTATAGTTCACTTATATTTTTATAGTTCACAAGTGAACTATAAAATGGAGGACTCGCCACTACCTTCCCTCAGACTGGTGAAGCTGTTTGAATGAGCAGTGAAGTGTTTCAGTCTATCAAGAAAAGAAGTCCAGTTGCCATGACTCAACTTCCCAGATACATCAGGGATTGTTGTTCCAAATTTTCCACATATCCCAGGGTGTTAGGAGTGGATGTATTGCTGAACAAGAAACCAAAACAAAACAAAACAAAAACAGGAGAAAACTAGCAAGAGAAGCTGCTGACAACAGCAGTGAGGTCGGGATTGCTAAAGGATGTTGCTAGCTTCCAGGGTTGCTGCAAGAATGCGTGTGTGTGTGTAAGGGGGAGCTGTATGCCCTGGCAGAGTTGAGAATTAATGAGTTTCAGTTGTGTATAATAGGGCTATTTGCTAGCAGGAGAATGTGAAGGCATGTTATGCTTCCATTTATTGTAATGAGTGGGAACAAATGGGTGCATAATCAGCAAGATTTTTGTAGCCACTTTTCTTATGCTTAAAAAGGACATTTTAAGACTGCATTTTTGAATCTTGTGTCACCCCCCCCTTTATCCTGTTTTTTTTTCTTAAAAAACAATCAAGGAACGGAAAGAAACAAGTAACTTCTTAAAGAAAATAGTGCAGCAAATAACAAGACTGGATTACTTCTCCATTAGTGTAATCAGTAACAAAAGGAAATGTTAAAAAAAAATTTCAGTGTGTGACCTATTGTTATGTAATGTGAGTGCAGCAATGTGCTTGGATGCTTTACCACTATTCTCAATTAATACGGAAAAATGGAAAAAGTAAAAAGTAAAAAAGAAACACAAAATGTGAAACTTATTTTTTAAATAATTCATTTCATATTAAATGAAATGAAGTGGGGGAAGTAACAAATAACGAAATGAAACATCATTTTGGTGTTTTGTGCCCATCTCTATTTGTAACCTGTGATGGACATTTCCTCCAGGAATCTGTCCAATCCCCTTTTGATGACATCCAGGCCAGATGGCCATCACCACATCCTGTGGCAGGGAGTTCCACAGACCACGCTGGGTTAAAAAAGAAATCTTTTGTCTGTTCTCACTCTCTCAACCCTCAATTTGTGTGAATATCCCCTAGTTCTGGTATTTTGTGAGAGGGAGAAGGCCATCCCTGTATCCACTTTACTCATGCCCTGCATAATTTTGTACGTCTCAATCATATCCCCCCTCAGGCACCTTTTTTCCGGACTAAAGAGCCTCAAATGTTTTAGCCTTTCCTCATAAGGGAGGTCCCCCAGCCCAGTAATCATTTTAGTCGCTCTTTTCCGCACCTTTTTCCAGTTCCACTATGTCTTTTTTGAGAAGTGGCGACCAGAATAGCAACTCATGGCCTCTGAGCTATCCGTAACGGATCAGGAAAGAGATCTTGGTGTGCTGGTGGACATCTCAATGAAGGTGTCTACCCAGTGTGTGGCAGCAGTGAAGAAGGCCAATTCCATGCTAGGGATCATCAATGGCATTATAATGTTGGCTGTTTTATTTTCAATCCCATTTTTGATGATCTCTAGCACGGAATTGGCCTTCTTCACCACTGCCACAAAATAAATGAATTGATAAACTCATCAATGAGATGCACTGATGAATTCATCAATGAAATGATGAATGTATTTGTTTCCCCTTTAAAATATTATAGAGAGCCCTCTTAACATCTAGAGGCCCCAGATTTGCAGAGTTTGCAGAGGAGATTCAAAGGAAGCTTCCCTGCAAGTATGGAGTTTCTAGGTACTGGGAGGGTGCTATTTGGGGGTGCATGGCTCAGACATCAAAAATCTAAACTCCACCAAACTTGGAGGGATGTACAGAAGCATCAGTCTATGAGTGGCTTGGGGACCACTTTATAGACCAACAAATTTACAAATCAAAAATACTCGTTGGGGGATTCCATTTACGACAAATACAAATCAATGAATGTTGATGAATTGGCTAAGCTTGTCAGAAAACATGATTCATTTTTCAGTTTGTCCCCACCTCAACTCATAATGTGACATCTTCTGTTTCCCGAATATAGGTAGTAGTATGATGACCACAAGAAACGGGGCTCTGACGTAATGACTTTTGATAAGTTTCTAGGCACATTCTGCAGCTAGAGTAAACCTCCATTATGTTCTTTAAATCTGCCTTTCAGTCCAATTACTCAACATTCAAGCCTCAACAAAGCCCTTTGAAATTCCTCTCCATATTTGCCAAGATTGTCAAGTCCCCCCCCCACTACAGTGTTATTTGGTTTTGGCATGGTAAACCAATCTTGCAATTCCTTGAATGAATTGCCAAATCTGCAGTTCCTGCAGAATGTTTGATGACATGTGCTGACACGCGATTTAAATCAATAATGGGAACAGTTCATTTTCTCTGCTTAAATTCCCAAAACGGTTGGGTCACAACTCCAGGGGCCATGTTAGCTGGAGTAATCTGGGTATGGGTATTGTAGTCAAAACAGTCAAGATTTCCCATCTTTGACTTGGCTGTTGTTGACACAGTAACGTGACTGTGAAGTTTGAGGGATGGAGAGAAAAGCTCTTCTTGTTGATCTAAGGAACCTGAGAGTGAGCTGGCTTATAAATGGGGACAGATAAGCCAGTGGTGGTGAATCTTCATGACACCCAGATGTTTTGGACCACAACTCACAAAATTCCAAGCCTGCATTGTCAGTGACAAAGGACTGTGGGGATTGCGGTCCAAAACATCTGGAGTGCCAAAGGTTTGCCGCCACTGACCTAAGCTATTTAGGGCTTTATAAGTTGAAACCAGCACTTTGAATTCTGCCCCAAAATGGATCTGCAGCCAGTGGAGCTGCACTAACAGGGACAGTTATGTGATCCCTGTGACTCATCCCAGTTAGCAACCTGGCTGCCATGCTTTGGACGTGGCAGTGTCCAGAAGTGTTTGGAAACTGCTGAAGTTTCCAAACACTTTAGTCACAGTCTTGGGCCCCTATCCCATGTCCCTTTAAATGCAGATCAAATCTGTAGATAAACCATGTTCAAAAATGCCATACCCACGGCCACCGGGCTTTTTGAAAGAAAAGAAAAGAAAACCCGGTAATGCCCCCTTAAGCGAGGTTTCCAAGACTTACCAGAGAGGTAGGGAATTTTTTGCCTCACTTTAAAAATCCAACTTTTAAAGAGGCAGATGTTGTGGGACCCCATAGATGATCCAGTTTTCTTTCTTCTGTTTTTCTCATAGCACCGACCGGCTGTTCCTGGGGCCGATCGGCGCTGGTTTTTAATTTTTTTTTAAATTTCCCCCACGCTCCTAGCAACAGAAAGCTGGATCTGATGCTGTTTGTTTTAACTTCCCCAAGGCAAAGTGCCAGCCAGATGGTTCTTTTTTAATCCTAGCACCACCTGCTGGCCATGGGGCCGAACTGCACTTAAAAAAACACCTTTGTACTGGGAACTGCTATCCCACATCTTCAGTCACGTGACGGGAGGAAGAGGAAAAGCCAGACCTTCAAAAGATCAGAATCTTCCCCAGGTGAGATAGCAGCCTTGGAATTCTGTCTAGCTCCCTTTTTGTGCAACAATCAACCTGATGCTTGTTTTGGAACTCCACAAGCAAAACGATGTCAGTAACCTTTGCAGAGACTGTGAAAGGTTTTTTTTTTTTGTCTTCATCTCCCTACTGGCCCTACTGGCTGGGGAGATTTTGGGAGCAATAACAAACTATATATTTACTAAGCTCTGATGTGTTTACTTGTTGTTGATTTTACCCACAAGAATGTAAGAATTGCCTTCTTAGAACAAGCAGAGGCAGTCTGGCCCACTATCCTGTCCTGCAGGGCACAAGAGGAATGAAATCAGCAGCAGTGACTAATTACCACTCATTAAGGAATGAGACAGCCAGCAAACAGGAACTGGAAATATTATGAGCACTTGAGAATGTTAAAAATTATCTCCCTACAGGAAGAAGCAGGTTTCATTTAATAGACTTTTTAACAGAGGGAAGATAAATTTCAACTCAGAAATGAGAATGTTTTTTCCCTCTTCTTCTCTCTTTCTAACAGCCACTGTTTATTTATTTATTTATTTATTTATAGAACTTCTATACTGCCCATCTTCCCATAGGAACTCTGGGCAGTTCACAACATTAAATCAAATACAAACAACTGGACAGGACACATCAAATACTACAATAACAAACAATTTAAAATAAGCAACCTAGCAAGATCTGCAGGTTGGTGGGAAACTGCAGCTTGTTGTGCAGTGCCTAGAGTGGAAGATTAAGGATGGAACTAGAGAAGCATTTGTCCCACTGTATTGGGACAGGCTGGTTCCTGGTGACCATACAACATATGCACCATTTTGGAGCAATCCATCCTTGATGCCTGCCTGCCCACATTCTTGGCATCCATCTCAGAGGCTACTGCTTTACTTTGCTTTGCTTTGAGTAGAATTGCTCCGTTTTGGTTCACTTCCAACATGTATGATTGCTAGGCTCAAACCAAAGTTGTTACAGGAGAAGAGAGTGATAGCAAAGGGTTTTTTTAAAAAACAAAACAAAACAAAACAAAACCAACACCATTTGCACTATGCCTTTTAGGGGGAAATTGAAAATGTTCTCCTGGAAGGAGGAGACAGGATGGGACAAGGAGAGGGATCTGTTTTGTTTTGTTTCTTTCCCTTTAAAGGGAAGAAGGGCCAAATAGGGTTGATTAAGGTGTGACGTGACTTCATGACCTGAAACCACCCAATCCTTGAATCACACTAAGGCATGTGATCCACAACTTGGATCACACCAGATGGCATACCTTAACTCTATGTGGACTTAAGTGACCCTGTTTAGTCCACTCTAACTGACTCCAATTTGGCTGTCTGGTTGCACCCTAAGGCTCAGGAAATCTACCTTGACATTTTCTTGGGAATTTTGAGATGTGTGGCAGTTGTAGGCCACTCCTGTGAACATCTTACATAACTTGAAAACTGTATTAGAGTTGGTGCAAGTTGAAGGAAGCTTGACAGCACGTAACAACAGCATATACCTATCTATGTAAACCTATGTAGATCTATGGCAGGCATGTCCAAACTTTGGCCCGCCTGATGTTTTGGACCACAACTTCCAGAATTCTAAGCTTAGACTGCCAATGACAAAGGTCTGTGGTAGTTGTGGTCCAAAACATCTGGAGGGCTGAAGTTTGGATGTACCTGATCTATGGGATCTGCTAAGATTTTCAGAAGCCACTTGATTTAGAAGGGGACAGGAAAGTAGCTTTCAGAACTAGAGATGGGCATGAAATGAACAATTTTTGTTTCTGTTTTCGTTTTTATATTTCGTTATGCAACAAACCGACAAACGAATTTTGTCTCCAAAATGAAAAGAAATGAACAGAAACATCGGAATTTTTGTCATGCGTTTTGTTTCCGTTACTGCAATACAGTGAACTGCTTTAAATGCTAAAAAAAATTCACAAAAAATGAAATAAATGGTAACGAAATGGTAACGAAATGAATGAAAACGAAAACAATTTTTTGCAAAAATTTGCAAAAAACGGAAATGAACCCAAACGGACCCTCCAAACGACAAACGAAACGTCATTTTTTTTATTCGTGCCCATCTCTATTCAGAACACTGAGATGCTCCAAACCCTGTTCTAGAAGAAAATGAGAGGAAAAGAACAGTTCATATGCTCTGGCATCTTCTGCTTCTCATGAACTGCTATGACAGAATGGTTTCAGAATGGTACACAGCTGTCATGGCTGGAGGCATTTGACAGTCCTTTGCCTTTCTGCATTTACCTCATTTCAAAGGCATGTAATTTGTTAACTGCCATCATTGCATCTTGGAGCAAGGAATTCCACAAGGCTCTCCACAGCTTTTGTCCAACTGGTATTGGCTTGACCACATCAAAGAAGCCTAGCGGTAAAACCAGATGAGATGTGGGAGATCTGTGATTTACTATTTGTTTGAAAATAGTCTCGGTACTATGGAAAGAAAAATTGTAACTCAGTGGTAGAACTAAGGTGGCCACTTACACATCCCTCAAAAATGCATCTTTTTAAAGAAAATGACAAAAGGACACCATTTTGGGGGGAAAGGGCATGCCCTAATCTTTATGTAGAGGTGCCAAATTAGAAATTATTTTCATAATGTGAAGGCGTTACAATACAGTTTATCCCAAGTGAGAAACAATATGACCAGATGACCCATGTGTCTTGTGACCATCTTACCCCTATACTATTAAGTGTGGATGCGTCACCTCAAGACTTCTGATCTCTTCCCTTATGTCCCTTATCTTTACATCAGATCTGGACCGCTCTCCAAACAGAGTACACCTTCTAAATTAGGGCTGTCCTCTGGGTGGCCTTCAGGTAAAGGATCTTCCTCTGTAAAGAGGACACACTTCCGCTGTAGGCACACAGTGCCTGGGGTGTGTCTGTGAAGATTTTTCAGTCATCCAGGTGAGGTTATCTGGAAGTTAAGTCGTGGCAACTATACTTCATTTCTTGTGAGATCGAGGTGTTTCACTGCTCATCCAAGCAGCTTTGTCAGTCTGATGAAACTGCTTTGGATGAGTAGCAAAACATTTTGATCTCCCAAGAAAAGAAAGCCAGTTGCCATGACTCAGCTTCCAGAGGAAGTGCCTAAGGTGGTAGCCCTAGCCAGCAAGCTCATGGACTTGCCACACTACAGGTTTTCCTCCTTGTGGAAGATGGGAGAAGTCCTCTTGGATTCCCAAATTAAATAGTGGACCATGGATATTAAGCATGAGTAAGAGGGGGCAATGCCTGCCAACATTTCATGACATGCAGTAGCAGCTGGTGGAGAAGGTCTGGCTAGCTTTGAAAGGTAACATGGAGCAAGATGAAACTGCCAATATTCGTAGCACCCTAAGTAGCAGTACTTCCGCTTGTCTTCAAGAGTCCTTTGCCCCTACAACAACAGTGTGAGCTTTCTGGGACACTGCCTTGAATATCATGGCAAGGACCTGTCTCCAGAGACGACACCACTTAAGAAGGGTCAAGCAGAGGCAGAGGTAAAGGTGTAGGAACAGGAGACCTGCAAACCAAGACCTCTCTTTGGGGAGGTCTGGCCAAAGTGCCAGTGGGACAACTATCTTGCCCACCAACAAGTGTGCCTAGTGAGAGAGTGTTTTCTCAGGCAGGGGGACATTGTCAGTCCATGTAATTCATGCCTGGAACCTGGATCTGTAGAAAAGACATGCTGGGTGTTGGAGTGCACTGTTTTTGTTTGGCACAGTCACTGGGAAGGTGTGAGAGCACACAGGTGTAAATCCTTATAAAACAATTTGGCCTGTTTGTGTGTGTGTGTTTTAAGGGGAGAATAAGAATTATATAGTACAGTGGTACCTCTACTTACAAAGTTATTCAGTTCCAAATGCATGTTCTTAAGTTGAACAACTCTTAGGTAGAGGTACCATATCTAAAAAATTAAATAAATAAATAAATAAATAAATAAATAAATAAACAAACATTTGTAAGTAGAGCAGATCGTATCTAAAATTTGTAAGGCGGCAGTTAAAATGCAACGGTTTTCCGCTCTTAAGTTGAATTGCTCTTAAGTAGAGCCACTCTTAAGTAGAGGTACCACTCTATTCATCTTGACTGTAAACAAGTCCCAGATACCGGAAATTCCAAATTTTAAAAAATTTGAATTCTGAATCTGTAAGGCTACCATTCAGAATTTGTGCACATCCCAATTTGATACAGAATCATAGAGTGATACAATAGAATGACTTATATTTTCATAAATCGACATTCTGACAAAAATATACATACATTTTTATCCATGCATGAAAAAAGTGGCAGAACAGAAGGCAGTTCTTGCATGTGAAAATGAGCATGTCATGTCACCTATGCTGGGGATTCTGGGCCATGTGGTAAAAAGAGTAACTTTTCCAATGAAATGATACATTTTTAAAAAAACAGGGCTCTCTCTCTCCACATGATACTCTGCAGTACAGCTTCAGGTAAGCCAGCAGGGGGCAGTCTTGCACATCTATTACACAAATGGTCCTTTCATTTTATTTTTTATTTTTTGGGGGGAAGCAAACACTAATTCATCCACTATCAACAGACTTTTAAAGCCAGCGTGAGCCATAGAGATGAGCAGAGCAGGCCTGTTTAATCCTTGCCAATGTGATTCCAGCCAGTACTTTCCTTTTTTTTAAAAAAAATGACAACTCTATCTTTGAACACATGGAATTCTCAGGCCTGTTGGATTTAGAATGAGTTTTACAATATAAATGCTAGTTTCTAAATGTGCTTGTTTCGTCAGCATGGCATGCCGCTTCATGATGTCAAGAAAAAGATGTTGTCCCAAGGATTAATAATCTAAAACTGAGAATGGACTGCAGCCATAAATATCCCATGTATTGAGTGCTCCTATAGTTGCACCCCTGTGGTCCAGGTTGGTGATGGTCAGGGGTGTGCCTGCTACCACAAATGTGAAAAATTCTGCACCAGCTGGAGATTGACCACAGCTCAGAGCAAGCAGGAGATCTCCATTCTAATCCCAAATAGGGGGAGGGAACCTCTTAACCTCTGAGTTTCCATCAGCTTCAGACAGCATGCCCAATGGGAGGAGTTGATGGGAATCCTAGACTTACAACATCTGAAGCTATGCTCCAGAAGAGACCTGTGAACAATTAAAACTTTGGATGACACCTTTCAGAATTTCACTAGCTGAGGGTGACTTGGAACGTCAATCCTCAGAAGTAACTTCTCCAAGGTCAGATCCCCACCATGATTCCTCATTTCTTCCTGCTTTAGCCACCCTAGGCATGGATGGGCTGCATCACTGCATCATCATCATCTAGCAACATCTGCAGGCTTGACACTGTATCCAAAGAGGTTTGGATGGCTTTTGTAGTGCTCAGTTATGCAAAACAATGCCTTCCAATGTTTATTTCTTCTTGACCAGAACTTGGAGAAGTTGCTTTTTCTGAACTACCTATCCCAGCAGTTATGTTGGCTGGGGAGGGGGGCTGTGGAAACTGTAGTCCAAAATGGAATATTTCCAAGCTGTCCCTGAGATTTGGGAGAGGTGGCACCAGGAGGAAAGGGGTACTGAGTGGATTGAGGCAGGGTGTGGCCAGATGGAGATACAACATGTCTTTTGGGCTGCTCATTTGGCCTACTGGCAGGGTTACCCTTTTCCGAAGCGGGACTGGAGCAACTCTTGAGTGTGTGGAAGAGCCATTTCAACAGAGATCACTCCCAGAGAAGCTAGTATGATTTGACACGAGAGCAACCTCATTTAAAAAGCAGTCTCATATCACTGCCTCTCTCGGGAGAAGAGAATTGGAAGGCTGTGCATGCAACCAAAAGGGGGTAGGAGCGATTATATCTCTGTGTTGGCTGCCAGAGAGCTTCACAGACCCAGTCTCCCATCACAGCTCTGGTGCTTTGCCTCCTGACTTTTTCTTTCAACCACACATACCTTAATTCACATAAGTGTACATGTGAATACTCTGCACACAAGCAAGTGGTATTTTCTGCAATGGCCATGGCAACAAACAGATTCACAAACATAGAATAATAAAACCACAGCATTGGAGGGGCCCTACAAGACCACCAAGTCTAATCCCCTGCTCAGTTTGTTGTTGTTGTTGTTGTTGTTGTTGTTGTTGTTGTTGTTGTTGTTGATGATGATGATGATGATGATGATGAGGAGGAGGAGGATGTATTGTTACAGTCAGGACTGACTCTTTGTGACTCCATGTCCATGGAGTATTCTTGGCAGGAATATTAGAGTGGCTTGCCAGTTCCTACTCCAGGCACCTGCAGCACCTGGTATTCCCTGGTGGTCACCCATCCAAGTACTAGCCAGGCCTGATTCTGCTTAGCTTCCGAGATCAGGTGAGATAGGACATGCTCACAGGAATCCAGATCAAAGTATATCTGACAGATGGTTGTCTAATGTTCTTTTAGATGCCTCCAGCGTTGGAGCACTCAGCACCTCTTGAGGTAGTTGGGTCAATTGCTCTAACAGTTAACAAGTTCCCCCCTGATATTCAGCCTAAATTTGGGGTTCCCTTAACTTAAACCTATTATTATGCATCCAGCATTCAGGAATGCCTGAGAAGAGATCGTTCCTTTCCTCTTTCTGACTGTCTTCCAAGTTCTTGAACAGTGCTATCCTATCTCCCCTCAATCTTCTTTAATCTAGGCTAACCATGCCCTGTTACTTGAGTTTTTTCCTCATAGGCTTTGGTGTCCCAGTCCCTTGATCATCCTTTCCCCACCCCCCTCCTCTAAACTTGTTCCAGTTTGTTGGCATCCTTCTTAAAGTGAGCCATCCAGAACTGGACACGGTTCTCAAGATGAGGCCTGAGCAGTGCTGGATAGCCCTCCTGATGTTTTGGACCACAACTCCCAGAATTTTAAGCTTAGATTGCCAATGGCAAAGGACTGTGGGAGTTGCAGTCCAAAACATCTGGAGGGCCGAAGTTTGAACATGCCTGGATTAGTACCTTGTGGTGAGACCTGGAAATGATGCCTCTGTTAATACATTCCAATTATATCCGTATTTGGATGGTAAAAAGGTAAAGGTAAAGGTTCCCTCTGCACTTGCATGCTAGTCACGTCTGACTCCAGGGGCAGTGCTGGTCTCTGTTTTTAAGCCAAAGGGCCAGTGTTGTGCAAGTCCATGGCCATGTGGACGGCATAACTGAACACATTTCTGTACATGGAATACTGTTTACCTTCCTGCTTTTTATGACAGCAGTACCTATTGATCTACTTGCATTTACATGCTTTCAAACTGCTGGGTTGGCATGAGTTGAGGTTAACAGCGGGAGCTCGCTCCGCTACGTGGCACCTGGGATTTTTGCAGCCAACAGTTTCAGCACTTTAGCCCTCTGAGCAACCACTAAAACTCCTGATGGTACAACTAGATAAAATGGTGGGAGAGCCATGCTGTTGTCGGCTGTTTTTCTAAGGAGGAACAGATCCAGGTGTTTTTGGACTGCAACCTCCATCATCGCCCTTCATTTTGTAGGCAACATATACTTGGACAACCACAATTGCCTCTTCAACTTTAAAGAGCAAGTGCAACCAAAGGAAAATGAACATTAAGATTGCAATACTGGACACAGTTTCTTGGGAGGAAGTCCAACTGAACTCAGTGGCGTTGACTTCTGAGCCAGTATGTGCTGTCAGATTGAAGCCATGGCATTGCAAGCGGGAAGGATTGATCATTTCCCCAGAAAACATACCAGCACCTCTAGCGCAGGGGTTGCTCTGTCTGGCTCCAGTCTGAATTGCCACCCATAAATGTATTAATCATTGTGAGATTTGGTGGAACCTTTAACTCATAGCTTGGAAGTGACCAGTTACAAGTTCCATAATTGGTAGGCGCTTATTCTTGTGGGTAACAAGGGTGTAATGGATACTTTTCAAAACTAATTAACTGGCAAGAACAAAGATATATTTGTGAAATGAGTAACATATTCTAATTACTTCCAAATGTTCCTTTCAAAGTGCATTTACAAGCATATTTAAGACACAGTTTGACAAAAATGGCCAAGCTTTATGCCATTCTTCTGTCAATCCAAAAGGGTTTTATATTGTAATAGACAGTAATGGTAACTTGAACAAGTTATTCCTTTAATACTACAAGTAACAGCATCTACTTTTTTTTTTAGCACTGCCATGCAGAACACAGATTTATTTATTTATATTTATTTGTTTGTTTTAGAGTATTTTTACCCCACCTTTCT
The DNA here is from genome assembly GCA_029282475.1 of Phrynocephalus forsythii. NCBI lineage: Eukaryota > Metazoa > Chordata > Lepidosauria > Squamata > Agamidae > Phrynocephalus > Phrynocephalus forsythii. Next base: position 106,893,438 of record JAPFRF010000003.1, on the reverse strand, counting down.
CCTTGAAAAAGGACCCAAGGTGGCTTACGGTAATGAGGGATAATATACAGTCCTTTACAATTAAGACATGTTCGAGCACTGAGAACAGAGATTTATTTGATGAATGTGGCCAAAAATCAGTTGGTCGCTCCCGCATATTATTTCTCCAGAAGGCAATGCAGTAAATTCACTTACAAACAAAGCGGCCACAATCCTGTTGTTTTGAGTAGTACTTTGGATCAAGTATAGTCCCATTGGTTCACTAGGGATTGAGTGAGTCAACTCCTTTGTAAATTTCCCAGACTTAAGCAAGCTCTCCTGTTGCTGTTTTGTCTTCATTAGAGCTAAAATATATCCAGGTGAATTTTCTTGACCAAATCCTAAGCTCCTTCACCCAATCAAACATGCTGATTTTCTGTCCTTGTACTTTTTCTCCTTTCCTTTTTCTGTGATCACTGCTGCCATGTAGATTATTTGGTAAGACCACAGAATATATTTGTTAAGAGTAGTCATTGTATACCAATGCTATTTGAATTCCTCCTAATAGGAGGCCGTAGGGTTCCCCCAATTTTCAGTTGTAAATTTCCCTTCACTTAACCATTGTCAACAGACCAACCGAAGTCAATCCAAAACCAAGCCTGGGATAAGCTATTCTGACTTGAACAGCATTGGCTGTGCAACCTTAGGGTAGGTTTATGCTGTCTCTCATGGAGAAGGGTCTTCCGTTTGAAAAGCTACCAAGGAACAGTACTCAAGGAATTATTTCTTTGTCTCCTTTAAGTCTAATTTCATTTTTTAAAAAAAAAAAAACTAAGGAAGCTTTGCCTTGCCCATCCATATGAAGCACCTGGATAGGAGAGTCAACACCCACCCACACAGATCACTGGATAACCATCTTAACTAGTTTAGTGGAAGGCAGTGAATTTCTATTTAAATCATGAAATAGTTTTTTTAAAATTGCATCTGTGCAAAGACTGCACTTGCCCCTTGGCACAGGGGTTAAAGTGCAATACTGCAGTTTAGTCTCTGCTTGTGACCTGAATTTGATCCCAACAGGTTCTGACCACCAGCTTAAGGTTGGTTGACTCAGCATTCCATCCTTCTGGGGTCACCTGAATTGAGTCTCCCTGGGTGTTTGAGAGAGTTGTTGTTTGTATATTTGTGTTGTAAATTGCCCAAAGAGTGCTGCATGTAAGTCAAAACAAAGGAAAAATATGCATTTCATTTCTTTCTCGGGAACACATGTCCTCCTTAATGTATAAACTGCCCACTTCTTATGAAACCCCCAGCTGTCAAGCCTTTCCATGTGTGAGATGGTGAGATTAGCTGCTACAGTATAAAAAAATAGCTGCTGTTAAAGGCACTGCTACATGAGCCAAGTAAAACCTTAACATTATTTCCTCTTCTTATATAAAATCTCTTTTTAAAAGGGCTGTGGGTTGTTTTCTTTTTAAACCACATGCAAATTCACTGCTGAACCACATATACCATCCTTATCTACTGCAATAGTCCAATATAAATATAGAGAAATATATAGAAATGTATTTAAATTACCTTGGAAGTCCTACTAAAGTCTCACCTTTTGGTCCAGGTATAATGGTATGTGTTGAGCAGACTTCAGTCGCTGGCCGGCTGTCATCATTTAAACCCAAAACCTGAACGAAGAGGAGAAGAAGGAGCAACAAGAAGGTTTCAAGTTTCCAAAGCAGTTGCTCCATGCTGCTCGCTGTTCGAACTCCACAGGAAATGCCCTTCGTTGTTTCCAGGGCTAATAAGAGCTAAAATAAGATTTTCCCATATAACTCTGGGCAAGAAGCTAAACTGAAGATACCGCTTGATTCGAAATAAAGAATGGTAGTGTTGGAGAGGCCCTAATGGTGTGTGTGTGTGTGTGTGTATGTTGTGTTGTGTTTATATGTTTTAAGAAGTTAGCACAGCACAAATCATACCCTGTGCAGCATATTTATACAGCAGTGACAGTTGTTTGTTAAAGTTTATCTACAGGCTGTGAATTAATTATGCGTGCAGACCAGAGGAGATGCCTTGAATGCATAAATCTTCAGCTTTGCATTCTGCCTGCCAGCCGTTGGGGGCAATGGAAGGTCCCAATCCCTACATGCATTTACATTTGTACGGGAAATGTAATAGAAAGGCATTAAGCTTATATGTCTAAACAAATAATCTGCAAGGCCTTTTGAAGATGGTGGGATGTATTTCTCAGGATATATAGGGATCAACACTGTTAAAGCTCCAGGGTTACTCACTTTTGAGAAGTCGGTCCTATCATTAGTCAGAGCGAAGACGTTGCCTTAAATCCTGGCAGCCGGGGAAGTGCAGTGAGATTGGCCCAAAATCTAAGCTGGGCATCCGCCCTTAAGCCAGACAGCTGCCTTCAGGCAGATGTACCATCTCTGGTGCTGAAATATAATTCATTTGCTCCTCTACATGGAATGGTTGTGCTGGATTGGGCAGGTTTTAGAGATCCGGCTGATGGCTCAGGACAGTTGTCCTTATTCTCTTGACCCAGAGAAAAATCTTACGTAAGAACATAAGAACAGCCTTGCTGGAACAGGCCACAGCCCATCCAGTCCAGCATTCTGTCTCACACAGTGGCTCAAGGTGAAAGGACTGGAGCATCCACAGACAATCGTAGTATGGGAGAGAACACTCTCAGGATGCTGGTAGAAAGTTTATTAAAAGTTTATTAAAAGAGCCCAACGCGTTTTGGCCCAAATGGCCTTCTTCAGGGACTTTTTCACTATAAAAAAGGGGGCATTTAAAAGACATAGAGTCAGAGAATTTTATATGAACAACAAACAGAAGCATTAATAATCAAATGCATATTTAACACTTAGAATGCTGAAACAGTATGCATGATAGTCAACACTAAGTATTGTGGGGATACTTTTTAGACTGACTGATTTGCTGTCTCAGACCACTAACTATCTGGCACCCATATCATTCTAGGCTTTTTTTCAAATATGCTGTTCTAAGAAAACAATCGTGTGGAACATGGTGTGCACATAGTTCATACAACTCTAAAGGTATAGTTTTAAAAGGAGGGGTGATATTGACAGGTACATGGACCTTTTAGCTGTTTGTCCCATTGCTTAACATATGAGATAGCATACATATGTGTAGGTGTTAAGTCAACAGAGGGTTAAGTCAACAGAGAGATACCCATAACCGCATTAGTTGTGTGTTGACATATAATCATATCACCAACAAACTACAAAATAGCATTAGAACACATTGGCACATCCTTAATAACATACCTGGGTGCTCAGAAAAACCTTTAATTACTTTTAAAAGAACAAAACACCTAGCTGACTTTTTAATCAGGAGTGAATTCAAAGAAAAAAAATCAGATAAAAGATAACATTCTCAAGACCAAAAAGCCACCTACTGGTCATCACCCATGTGGGCATTGTATTTATTGTAAACATACCACTAAAATGACTGATTTTACAGGCATAAAAAATAGGAAATATACTTTAATGCAATTCACAAACTGCAATACTCAGGGTGTTGTATATGTCATCAGCTGTCCTTGCCCTAAACTGTATGTAGGAAAGACTTCCAGACCCTTAAAAAAACGGATAGGGGAACACATTAGCAACATCAAACATAAAAGGATAGGTACTCCTTTAGTAAACCATTTCATAGAATGCAAGCATTCAGAAAAAGACCTTAAATTTTGGGCAATAGAAACTGTGAAAAATAATGAAAAAATCCTTCTAAAAAAGAAATAGATTGGATCATTAGGCTAAACACCTTATCCCCTATGGGCTTGAATGAAGAAATAGACTTTTTACCATTAATATAAGTCTTGGTCAAGGCTACAGCTACAAATGGATTTCACTTGCATGCTACATCAGCTGGGTAACCTTACCAACAATTATAAAAGTCTTCAGCTGTAGCTAGCAACAGACAGAGAAATAAGACATTAAACCGTCTCAAGAGTTTCTTTGAGCACAGGTCAGTGGTGTGTATTGTAGTATAATATTGCAGTTATGTAGAACAAAAATAATTTTTTATCCTACTAAACAATGAAGTGAGAATACTAAGAAAGACAAGAGTATGTTTGGCAACAAGTGGAACACAGAGATAAATGCCCGAAAACTTAGCTTTAGATAAGATGTTTGGAAATAGTTGTGGATAACACCCACATACATGCAAGCAGATGTATAATACCCTATATATGGAAATAGTGGGGCAAACAGTAAAATACCCATGAATCTGCTATCATCACTTCTCTTTTGAAGCTATATATTTTTGAGATTGTATACACATGCATACCACGCCCTATATGGTTGTTCTCCAGAATGTTATTATGTAAGTCAGTTAGTAGTCTGAGACAGCAGGCCAGACTGTTTTTTTAAAAGTATACCTTTAACACTCAATGATTTTCATATTGACCATCATGTATACTGTTTTAGCATCCAAAGTTTTCCTGTATTTGATATGAAATGTTTCTGTATGTTTGGAAGTAGTTGTGAATAACACCTACACATATGTATGCTATCTCATATGTTAAGCAATGGGACAAACAGCTAAAAGGTCCATGTACCTGTCAATATCACCCCTCCTTTTAAAACTATACCTTTGGAGTTGTATGAACTATGTGCTCACCATGTTCCACACGATTGTTTTCTTAGAACAGCATATTTGAAAAAAAGCCTAGAATGATATGGGTGCCAGATAGTTAGTGGTCTGAGACAGCAAATCAGTCAGTCTAAAAAGTATCCCCACAATACTTAGTGTTGACTATCATGCATACTGTTTCAGCATTCTAAGTGTTAAATATGCATTTGATTATTAATGCTTCTGTTTATTGTTCATATAAAATTCTCTGACTCTATGTCTTTTAAATGCCCCCCCCCTTTTTATAGTGAAAAAGTCCCTGAAGAAGGCCATTTGGGCCGAAACGCGTTGGGCTCTTTTAATAAACTTTTAATAAACTTTCTACCAGCATCCTGAGAGTGTTCTCTCTCATACTACGATTCACACAGTGGCTCACCATTTGCTTCAGGGTATTCCCAAGCAGATGTCTTCACCTGCTTAAGATTCCCTGCAAATGGCATTGAGAGATATCCTCCCTATCTCTCCAACCCAGAGGTTGTCCTTAGGCATCCATCATGATAGCCATTGATACCCTTGTTCTCCCTGAACTTGTCCAATCCTTTCTTAAAGCTGTCAAGGCTGACAGCTGACACCACTTCCTCTGGCAGGGAGTTCCATAACCAGTGATCCTCTGGGTGAAAAAGTACTTTCTTTTATTTGTTTATTCATCTTAGGATGAATGAGGCTGCAGGAGGACATTGCTCTCTGTGAGCTGGCTTTAAACCTAGAGCCGTAAGTCTGACCTGTTTCCAGATGCCACTGTATTCGGTGCCAATGAGTTTGCCTAGGACGGTGTTGCACTTATGGAAGAGAGAGGAGTGGACAGGGGAGACCACTGGTGGGCAATTGCATCTGTGCCCTCCCTGTGCCATTGTCTGAAGCAGGGTGGGGAGTGTTCCACCAACCCTGGCAACAGCAATGCAGTGCCTGCAGATAGTCTCCTCTTGGTCAGCTTCCCAGAAGATCTAGCCATAACATAGGGGGTGGAAAACCACCTCACATTCTATATGTGCTATAGGTAAGACCATGCACGCCCTAGCAGGAGTGTTGGCAACCTCCCACTTCTGATGCTTGTCATGCTTCATTTCCTACCTAGATGCCAAAGATGGGTGTTCCCCCCCACTCATAACTTTCTGTTGCCCTATTGAATAGCTAACCAAATTTTATTTAGATTTTGGGCCCATTTATCTGAAATTCCCTGCTGGCTCAGGTGGAATTCTGGACGGACACACTGATAACCCTTGCCTGCCTCACCTCTCTGACATCACCTCTGTGACATCACAAGTGGCTAATTCCTGCTCTCAGAATTTGGCCCTGAAATTTCATGGAACTGGATGCTGTAGACTTAGAACATAACATAAGAACAGCCTTGTTGGAACAGTCCACAGTCCACCCAGTCCAGCATTCTGTCTCACACAGTGGCTCACCATTTGTTTCAGGGTATTCCTAAGCAGAAGTCTTCAACTGCTTCCGATTGTCTGCAAATGGCATTGAGAGATATCCTGCCTATCTCTCCAACCCAGAGTTTGTCCTTAGGCATTCATAATGCTGGCCATTGATACCCTTGTTCTCCATGAACTTGTCCAATCCTTAAAGCTGTCAGGGCTGACAGCTGTCGCCACTTCTTGTCAACAATGGATATAGGTTCATGTCAACAAGGGTTCTGTGTGCTGTCTATGGCAGCAAAATGTCTTCTTGAGTCTGCCCTACCATTGGGCAGAGTGAAAAAAAGCCATCCCTGGAACTGCCAGCACAACCACCATCTCCACCACCATCAAATATAGCCAGCCAGCTGCCTAGTTGTCCTAAGCACATCCGATCTCGCCTGATTTCGGAAGCTAAGCAGGGTCGGCCCTGGTTAGTACTTGGATGGGAGACCTCCAGGGAATACCACGTGTTGTAGGCACCTGGAGTAGGAACTGGCAAACCACTCCTGTATTCCTGCCAAGAAAACTCCATGGACATGGAGTCACGAAGAGTCGGTCACGACTGTAACGACACAAAACACACACACACACACACACACACACACACACACACACACACACACACACACACACACACACACACACACCTGGAGGGCAGCTTGCCAAAACAGTCCTGGACTTCTTGGAGTGGAGGCAGCAGTGGTGGGGAACAGCACACTCGCCACCACCAGTATTCCAGCACCTGAGGCAACTCTCATGCCAGACAAGGGATGAGGGATTTGTGGTACTTCCTGTATCATATGTAGAGATGGACACGACTAGGGAAAATGACGTTTTCGAGTTGTCGTGTGTCGGAGGCAGTCCGTTTTGGCTCGTTTCCGTTTTTCGTGACATTTCGCAAAAATTAGTCGGTTCGTTTTTTCGTTTTTTCATTTTCGTTAGTACTGGTTTGGGGGGGTAGCGGGCTCCTGGAGGGAGCTGCAGGAGTCAGCCAGAGCCACCAGTGACGGACTGGCAGACTCTTTGCACCCGCTGTGTCTCACGTACTTGCATGTAGTGCAATGCAAGTAGATCTGGCTTAGGGTTAAGACGGGTTAGCACAAGGGCTAGGGTTAGGCTAGTTATGGGTGAGGTTAGGGTGAGTATTGGGGTGCACCTCTGGGTGCCTCTCTGACCCACTTAGAAGGACAGTGTACTGGCTATGGGTTGGGTTAGGCTTAGGCTTAGGCTTTGGGTTTGGGCTACGATTAGTGGGCTGTTTATGCCCGATTGGCACATCCCAGAAGTCTCTGTGGTCAACCTGGCCAAGTGGCCATGCGACTGGTGGAAAATTTGCATGGTCCACTCCCATTGCAAATGTGCAGGTGTAATAAAATAAAATAAAATAAAATAAAATAAAATCAACGGAGACTCTTTTTTTTTTGCAAGAAAAACCCACTGCTGCTACTGTAAAAATTCAAGCATTTAAAATAGCTAATTTTCGCATGTTTCTGTGGTGCTTTGGTGGGGTTTTGGGCAACGATTTCAAAAAAAAATTGCGGTCGCCATTTTGGATCCCCCACACTGCATGGCAAATGGATGTGCCCTCCCAGCCTGGTACCAGCAGCACAGCAGTAGCAATAGCCAAAAGGAGAGGGGGGGGAACTCCCCAAATAAAACACCCTTCTGGCCTGGTAGGTGCCCTCAGACAGTTTAAAATACTTTTAGGGCCGGGAAAAATTTTTAACTTTTAAAAACTTTTTTCTGTGCAAGAAAAACATTGCTGCTACGCCGCGATTCAAGCATTTAAAATAGCAAATCAGTTTCAAATTGTTCATTTGGTGGGGTTCTAGCTCGAATCCTGGCGGAGTAATTCCCGTTTCCGTTTCCGCACTGCATGAGTAATGGATGCGCCCTCCCAGCCTGGTAAACGGAAGTAGGAATACCGCTAAGTCGTGCCCATCTCTAATCATATGCTAAAATCGTATGGTGGTCTTGGGTCAGTATTTGCCTTGACCAGGATGAGGGAGAGGACAACATTTGTTACTCCCTGCTTTTGACAGCATGAATGTAAACTCAAGCTTTAATTCACCCCTTTCCCCTAGTTTATGTCCCAGGGGAAGGACGGGCAATGCACAGCCCCTCTGAGGTCTCACCCCTCCCATGTACTCTCCTGTTCCAAGCAGAAAATGTGAACTGGTACAGCGTCTAAGTGGAACGACGCAATTTTAAATAGTTCACACAGATTCCCTGTACATCCTTAAATACCTGTTCTTAAAACCTGGATATGGACCTCTAGTCTATATTTTCATTTCATTTTATTCCGTTCGTTTGTTCGGTCATTCATTTGTTCATTCAGTGAGGGTCACCCCTATCCTCTTCCTCCCCCTTTGGCCTTGCTGATGTACACAGAGATGATGTAAAGCCTCACATTTCAAACTTTTATTAACCTCTCGCTCCTCACTGATTTGAAACTTTTATTAACCTCTCGGTCCTCATTGCCACTCTCATCCCTCTCGAGGATCAAAGGTTCTTCCTCTGACCAAAATTCATCAACTTGCCCAGGAGGTAGACCAGGTTCAACTGTCCATCACCAAACAGGTAAGTCCTTATCAATCAAACAGCCCAGGTCTACTGCAAGTCCGGCTAGATCCTTTAGCATAGAGGGACTCTCACCCAAAACTCCTGTTGCTGCTTCGCTGGGTTCCTCTATTTCGTCATCTCACCCGAGCTCCTCTCCTTCTCGGCTCCATGGATCTCTCTTGGCAGAGAGATGGATCTGCCATCTCTCTGCCAAGGCCTCCTGCTGCTCACAACAGTGGGCCTTAAGTGCAAAGTAGTCTCGTGCCTCTCTACTCCACTCCCTATCTGCCGTCCGACCCCAAAATGAAGCCTTCCTTGCCTTTTTCTCCCGCCACTCCTGTTCAGGCGCTTCTCGCGGGAGTCTGAAAATGACCCACTCCCCCATCCAGGGATCCTCTTTAACAACTTATATGATCTCCTCCTTCACTTTCCTTTCCTCCACCGCCCAGCCTCCCAATGCCATTGCTTGATCTTCACCTTCCATTTCTCCCACCTCTGTGGTTTTACTTTCCAATTCTGCCCTTCTTACTTTGGTCCCTTTCTGTTCCCTTCCTTCTTGTCTGCACTGAACTTTCATCAGGTCTCCTGCCCGAGGATTTTCCTTGCAGAGAAGAGTGCACCTTCCTTCTCACACATTCATTTTCATTTCTTATTATGGGCCTTATTTCTTCTGTGCACCTCCGGGTTGGTCCCTATAGCTGAAGAGAGGTCTCCAGACTCACCAAAACTGTCCACCCCTGTCCAAGAGATTCTGGGCTGAAATCTCAAGTGCTCTGAGGCATCAAAGGACTCATAGTTTAGTAGATCATGCTGTGAATCTGGGCTGTTTTATTCATAAGGCTGAATAGGTTGAAACCTATGCTGCCCACCCACCCCCAGGGACTAGGAGACCATCAACAGAGCATGGCCAGGCTGTCCAGGATGAAAAACTGAAGTGGCAGACAGCCTGAAAAAGCAAAGCAAAAAGCAAAGCAAAGTGGTCTGCTTATTTACCGCCCCATACCACTTGAAGTAGTCTCTGGGCAATTTATAGTTTTTAATTACAGTATGCAGGCTACACATTAACCCCCCTCAGAAAACTGGGTACTCATTTTACTGACCTCGGAAGGATGGAAGGCTGAGTCAACCATGAGCCTGCTACCTGGGATTGAACCCCAGGTCGTGAGCACAGTTTTGCCTGCAGGACAGGCATTTAAACACTGCGCCACGAGGCTAGGAGCCAGCCATGGGTTAATCTGTCCCTGCTCTGAACAGGCCCAGGACCCAGATTTCACACTACCTGGGCTGCCTATGAAGTAAAAGTATATCAAATGAAAAGGATAAGATGAGTATCGGCCACAATTCTGGGTTCCTTTGGTCTCAAAACAAAGAGAGAGGGGAGCTTTTCGTCTTTTAAGGTAAAAAGTGCAACATATGCTCCTGAGTCCCGATGTGTTTCTAGCATCTTCATTTAAGGCAGGCTGTTCCTGTGCCAGAGATGTGTGTGTGTGTGGGGGGGGAGAGCTAGTTTAAAATAACTGCTAACTTTTGTGACCCAATAAAGCTCTGAGTAGGAAAGCTACCCTGGGAAAATATTTCCTGCTTCATTTTTGTAAATATTTATGCAATTCCTTCTGGAGTACATGTAGCTTTGAGAAAAGTGAACACAGATCTTCCTGTTAACTGTTAAGGATTTGAAACGGTTTGCTAAGGCGAGGAAAGATTGAGAGTTGGAGTAGCCTGGGGCTTTCCAAATGTTTGTTGATTTGTTTGCGGGTTTATGTACGGCCTTCCGAAGGCCACTGAATCTGTTAAAACTGCATCTGCTGCTGTGGTTCACCATTAACAATGGCCCGTTTATAGTAGGGGTTGAAGGAGCAGTGGTTAACGAGGCTTGGAGGACCATGGGTCCTCCTGTGCTGAGTTAGGGGCAAATCTGGGCTGTCCCAAGCTATTTTGCTGACTGAAGTTGGGAACCACATCCTCCCATGTCTCCTTCTTGAGCATAGGAATGAGAAACCAAAATACAGTGGTACCTCTTAAAACAAATTTAATTTGTTCTACGGGTTACTTCGTTTTATGAAAAGTTTGTCTTACGAAACACAGTTTCCCACAGGAATGCATTGAAAATGGATTCAAACTTTTTAAGTCTATAGCTTTTAAAGAAAACTGCTATAAGATGTTCTACAGATGGCATCTCTCTCCTCACCGCCTATCTAAAATGTATAACTGCTCTTCTAGATGTTGGAAATGTAAACATGATAGTGGCACTTTTTGTCATATGTGGCGGACCTGTAAAGAGGCAAATATATATTGGAGAATGGTAAAGCTGTTTATAGAGAGAACATTGAAGATTAAACTAGAGTTTAGACCAGAACTTTTTCTATTGAATATAGTCAATATAAATATTTTTCAAGATCAAAAATATGTACTTCACCATGTAATAGTTGCAGCAAGGATATTGTACACGCAATTTTGGAACCAACCTGTAACACCTACAGAGAAAAATTTCTGTGAAAAGATAAGAGAATGTATCCAAATTGACAGACTTTCTGGATACCTGAAAGGAGACGATCACCAAAAGAAGATGGCAATAAGTAGTACATTTACTAGTTAACCGATATGTTATTAGACTTTGATATGTATAACCCTTTACTTTGACTTGATAGATTTAATGTAACTTTTTATGTTTTATTCTTCATTCCTTTCCCCTTCCTTCCCCTTCCCTTTCCTTTAAAATCAATAAATCTATTTAATAATAAAAAAGAAAATGGATTAATCCATTCTGGAGCTTAAAACAAAGACAAAAATAACCAGTCCCCCCCCCCCTTGGGTACATGTGGAATGATTTTTTCGTCTTGCAATGCATCCCATAGTGATTTTTTTGTCCTTTTGAAATTTGTCATTTTGAAAAAACATTCTTCCTATGAGTTTTTTGTCTTACGAGGCATTTGTCTTAAGAGGTACCACCATATTTCATTAATGTGAAGTTTTGTTCTGTTTTTTTCTTTCAACAAGGTTTCACATTAACAAGGGGTGAGTGTGCTGTCCGGGGCAGCAAAATGCCTTCTTGTATCATCCCTACCATTGGGTAGAATGTAGACATGGGCACGGAGCGGCGAAATTCTCGTTTCCGTTTTCGGTTATTGTTATCGTTACATAACGGAAACGGTAACGAGAATTACTCCGCTCCAGCTCGAACCCGACCCGAAAAAAGAAAAATTGACTCGGGTTTATTGTTGTCGTTCATGGCATCGCGGCGATCGCGCGATGCCATTGCCAACAGCAGTACAGAAGTTAAAAAAAAACCTGATTCCCGGCCAAAAAAGCAGGCGAAAATATGCCTGCCTGAGGACACCTACCAGAGGGGTGGTTTCTGGGGGGAGTCCCGGCCTCCCCCCCTCTCCTGTCCTGGGCTGCTTGGACCAAGCCGGGGGGGTCATCCTCGTCGTCTCCATTTGCCATGCGGTTGGGGGGATCCAAAATGGCGACCGCAACATTTATTTTGAAATCGTGGTCCAAAAACACACCAAAGCACAAGAGAAACATGTGAAATTTAGGTATTTTAAATGCCTGAATTTTTATAGTAGCAGCAGTGGATTTTTCTTGCAATAAAACGTCTCCATTGATTTTATTTTATTTTATTTTTATTTTTTTACACCTGCGCAATGGGATGGGACCATGCAAATTTTTTGAGCCATTCCACTAATCGCATGGCCAGGTTTTGACTGAGACTTCTGGATGTGCCAGAGGGCATAAAAAGCCCACTAACCCTAACCCTAACCCTAACCCTAACCCATACGCCAGCACACTGTCCTTCTTAGTGGGTCAGAGAGGCACCCAGAGGTGCAGCCCACTAACCCACCCTAACCCTAACTGTAACCCTAAATCTAACCCTTACCCTAACCCTAACCTGTACGCCAGTACGCTTCCCTTCTTAGTGGGTCGGGTGCCTCCCAGAGCCCACTATCCCCCTACCCCTACCCCTAACCTGTACGCCAGTACGCTTTCCTTCTTAGTGGGTCAGAGTAGAGGCACCCAGAGAGGTGCCTCCCAGAGCCCAATTACCCAACCCCAACCCTAACCCTAACCTGTACGCCAGTACACTTCCCTTCTTAGTGGGTCAGAGGCACCCAGAGGTGCAGCCCAGAGTCCACAAACCCTAACCCTAACTCTAACCCTAACCCTAACCCTAACCCCATGCTCTGGGACGTCAAATCGTGCTAAATCTCGGTGGAAACGACAAACGACAAACGGAAATGACAAATTTTTGTAAATTATCGCGAAAAAAGGAAACGACCCGAAACGGACCCGTTCCGACAAATGAATACTCGAAACATCATTTTTTCTGGTCGTGCCCATCTCTGGTAGAATGAGATAAGACATCTCAGGAACTGCCATCAGTTTTGTGAGAACTGTATCTGTGCAAATTGCACAGACTGTCACGTTGTGTGGTCGAACAGATATATGGACATTAGAAGCATAGAGAGGTTTATGTCAGACTTCATCTGGAGTATTATGTCCAGTTCTGTGCACCTCAATTTTAAAAGGATGTTGACAATCTTGAACGGGTCCAGAGGAGGGCAACCAAGATGACTGAGGGTCTGTAAGAAATGTCTTACAAGGAGTGTCTTAGGGAGCTGGCAATGTTTAGCCTTACAAAAAGAAGGCTGAGAGGGGATATGATAGCTATGCTTAAATATTTGAAAGGATGTCACATTGAAGAAGGGACTGGTTTGTTTTCCATGGCTTCAGAGACTAGCATGCAGGGCAATGGTCTCACTCTCAAACTACAGGAAAAGAGATTCCATTTAAACATTGGGAAGAACCTCATGACAGTTAGAGCTGTTTGGCAGTGGAACATGCTGCCACGGAGGGTGGTGGAGTCTCCTTCATTGGAGTTTTTTAAGCAGAGGCTGGATGGCCACCTGTCGGAAATACTGTGATGGGGGTTCCTACATGGCAGGGTGTTGGACTAGATGGCGCTTGAGGTCTCTTCCAACTCTATGATTCTATGATTCTATGATTCTATTGTCTCATAAAAAGGAAAGACATTCATTTTGCACATAGGCATTATGTGTAATGAAAAGGGGGAAATGTACTTGCCTGGTTACGGCTTAACAAACTCTTAACGAGCTCCCACCACAAAGTCTGTTCCATCAAAAATGAGTAAGATTTCTTCCCATCCTCAGCCTGAGGTCAATAACCAGATAGTGTGCATACATACCTGCATGTATATTCCACAGATATAAATTGGCTAGACAAAGAATGGAGTTTTATTTCAACTCCAGTAGTGGAAAGCATACAATGAAAAGCCATAGGCTTGCTTAAGGACCAGAGGAGGATAGGCTGTATGATAAGCAGAGCAGGCTTGTTCAAGTTGGTCAGCCAATGCCTTGCTGCAATCCTCCCAGCCCCTTTTCAGCATCTGCTTCCTACATCTGCTTCTTTGCCTTATGCTGCCTAATGACAGGGTCTTAGAGACCCTCGGGTCCTATGACTGAATGGTTTCTAGGTTACAACAAACTGCTGTAAGCCTGCATAGTGGATATCATCTCTTAGAATGATTGTGATGCATCCAGCTATGAAACTGTCACTGAAGGCATAGCATCAAAGGCCTTAGTGCAAACCACACAGCCCCAACTATTTCTGGATGAAGAACCCTTCTTTCAATTTCATCTTATTGTCATTGTACATATATGCATAGTATACACATGCAACGAGATTCACAAAAACACCCAGAGACTGGACCAAAAACACATTCTTATAGCAATATCTAGAACAGTGGTTCTCAACCTGTGGGTCCCCAGATGTTCCTGGATGGCAACACCCAGAAATCATGGCCAGCTCAGCTAGTGATAAAGACTTCTGGGAGTTGCAATCCAGGAACATCTGGGGACCCACAGGTTGAGAACCACTGATCTAAAACTTGCCCACCCACCAAAATGTCCCCCAAGACACACAGACATCCACACACATTCTTCATTTGTTCTTAAGCAATGGCCACATCTGGCTGTAGAAGATCTCATTCCATGGCAAGTGGAGAGCATAGTATGAAGCTTTCAGGTCAATTAGTTCTTGTTGGTTGTTGATCACCACCGCCACCACCACCACCAGAGGTGGAACTGACTTGGCAACCTGCATAAAAAGCAACAAAATGTCTTGCAACAACCAACTCCTTCTCTGGGCTGCAGCCTTCTTCACAATCAAGTGCAGCCTAAGCATATTTGTCAACACCCAAAAGAAATTCCCTAAATGTGTGTGTGTGTGTGTGTGTGTGTGTGTGTGTGTGTGTGTGTGTGTGTGTGTGTGTGTGTGTGTGTGTGTGTGTGTGTTTTAACTTCTCTAAGGAGCATCCACTGCATGAGTCAGTAACCCGCACAGTCACTCTCCGCCATGTGTGGGTGACAGGATACCCACCACAGCTCAGAACTTGGCTGACTCTCCGTTTTGGCGTCATTAAATGTGGACTTCTTTCATACAGGCTGGGCACTCTGACAAAGCACATCTTTCTCCTCTGTGTACGCGTCCGAAGGTGATGCAATGGCAAAACTTGGAATTTGAGACTTAAAATTGCCATGAGCCGGTGGTGCGCCAAGGTTTGACTGCGGGAAGTAAAGAATGTTTCCCTCCTCCCTACAGTTTGGGGCCTACATTTCCTATGGGTCCTCCTTAGCATGGCCAGGAGTAAGGGACTATTGGAATGGTTAGTCTAAGACAGGCATGTCCAAACTTTGGCCCTCCTGATGTTTTGGATCACAACTCCCAGAATTCCAAGCCTGTATTGCCAATGACAAAGGACTGTGGGAGCTGTGGTCCAAAACATCTGGAGTGCCAAAGTTTGGACATGCCTGGTCTAAGACTTCTGAAGAATTAAATGTTTCTCACCTCTTATAACACTGAAAGGCATCTTCTATCCTCCGCTCACACTCTGGCATGTAAATTTTTCTGTCTCTAATCACTCAAAAGCAAACCACAGGCTTAGTGGAGTGTTTCAGAACTTGGACGCTATTTTTTTTTTTAAAAAAAATCAGTACCGTACAGTCTTTCGCCAAATAGAGCTGAGAAGAGGTCTTTGTCTTCCAGTACATCTCCTGGCATCTCTCATGGTCAGTAATTCATTCTTAAGACCATGTATATCTCTGTCCAAAAGAATAATCTCCCATACTAGTCTGAGCGCAAAAAACAGAGACTTTGATATGGAAGAAATCAGATTGCAAAGGTGCTGAATAGCAGTAATGAAACATGACAAGATAATTTGCCTATTCCAAGAGGTAAGAAAAAGCAACTACACAACAACACACCAAAATACGAATACAGCTCTTAAGGACTTCATCAAGAAACACAACAAAATAAAAGCAAAAACAAAAAAAATATAAAAAATGTTGTGGCACCTTAGAGACTAACGTCTATATTTTATTTTTGCTATTAATGAATCAAGTTTTTCTGTTTTACATCTGTTTTTGTGCTGGGTTTGCTTATATAGGCAGTGATGATGATGATGATGATGATGAGGAGGAGGAGGAGGAGGAGGAGGAGGAGGAGGAGGAGGACTGTCCTGAAGTGATTTTTAAAGAAATAATTTATCTGAAGGAGATTCACACAAACAAGGTAATGTTGCAGAAGATCTGGGTATCAATTTAAAAAATCAGCTACTCTTTCTTTCTTTCTTTCTTTCTTTCTTTCTTTCTTTCTTTCTTTCTTTCTTTCTTTCTTTCTTTCTTTCTTTGATTTTTATACCTCCCATCTATCTAAGAGGCCACTCTGGGCGGTTTATGGAAAGGATTGTTTTAAATTATTTACTGTACACCAGTTTAGAACAGGAAGGGCCCTGCTATTAGCCAGACTGAATGCCTCATGTGGCTGTTACAGGGAGCTGCAGTGAGGTGTTGAGCAGATGGACCTCTCTGTGGGTAACCACTAGACTGATTTGTAAACCTGATGCCCTTGGGACTGGTGGAGAGGACCTGTTTGGCCACATGGAAAAAAAATAATAATAAGAAGAGGACTTTTACACTTTGATAACTGTGGAGGAAAAACTGATATTGTGTAACACCTGCTGAAACTGCCAATTCCACACAGCTTGTAATAGTACAGAATACCTGTCCTGTTTTCCACGTGGCCATTCAAATGAAGACGCTGTGCCACCCTCACTGTGGTAGAGAAATTCACCTAGTCTAGTGATTCCCAGCATTGGGTAACTCAAGTTCATGGACTTCATCTCCCAGAAATCCTGGGCAGCACAGCTAGCATTAAACGCTTCTGGGAATTGCAGTCCAATAAACATCTGGGCTACCCAAGGTTGGTAATCACTGACTTAGCAGACTGGCAGAGCAGCTGCTTATATATTGCCATTAAAAGGGGGCAAAAAGGGATATAAATTTGTACAATATCAATTTACGTATGTAGAAGTAACTTTTATAATTTAAATAGAAACACAATGCTTCCCATCATACAGGGAGTCCTGTGCCCTAATAATCTCTGTCTTTGCTCACTCTCTTGCTGATAAGCAACTTTAAAGCTTCTACTTGTCTTCTTTTTTTTATCTTTTTTAAAGACTAAGCTTAGAGGGTACACACATTAGATAATTATTTCAAACAGAGGAACTGTCAACCTATGTCTATGGCCTGTTTATAGGTTGGTTAGATCTTGTACATAAGAACATAAGAACATAAGAAGAGCCATGCTGGATCAGGCCAAAGCCCCATCTAGTCCAGCTTCCTGTATCTCACAGTGGCCCCACCAGATGCATTTGGGGGCGCATGAGACTATGATATCTGTCTCCTGATACCACTCCCCTGCATCTGGCCCTTGAAGTACCCTGGTTTTAAGCCTGGAGATTACACATCTCCATCATGGTTTGTAACCTGTGATGGACTTTTCCTCCAGGAATCTGTCCAATCCCCTTTTGAAGGCATCCAGGCCAGATGCCATCACCACATCCTGTGGCAGGGAGTTCCATAGACTAACAACGCGCTGGCTGAAAAAATATTTTCTTTTGTCTGTTCTTACTCTCCCAGCCCTCAATTTGAGTGTATGTCCCCTAGTTCTGGTGTTTTGTGAGAGGGAGAAGAGCATCCCTCTATCCACTTTACTCATGCCCTGCGTTATTTTGTACGTCTCAATCATATCCCCCCCAGGCGCCTTTTTTCCAGACTAAAGAGGCCCAAATGTTTTAGCCTTTCCTCATAAGGGAGGTGCCCCAGCCCAGTAATCATTTTAGTTGCTCTCTTCTGTACCTTTTCCAGTTCCACTATGTCTTTCTTGAGATGCGGTGACCAGAATTGTACACAATACTCCAGGTGCGGCCTTACTATTGTTTTGTATAATGGCATTATAATGTTGGCTGTTTTATTTTCAATCCCCTTTTTGATAATCCCTAGCATGGAATTGGCCTTCTTCACTGCTGCTACACATTGGGGAGACACCTTCATGGAGCTGTCCACCAACACACCAAGATCTCTTTCCTGATCTGTCACGGATAACTCAGAGCCCATGAGTTGATAGATAAAGTTTTGATTTTTTTGCCCCAATATGCATTACTTTACATTTGGCTACATTAAAATGCATTTGCCATTTCATCGCCCATTCCCCCAGTTTGGAGAGATCCTTCTGGAGCTCTTCACAATCTTCTCTGGTTTTTACCACATGGAAAAGTTTTGTGTCATCTGCAAACTTGGCCACCTCACTGCTTATCCCTGTCTCCAGGTCATTTATGAACAGATTGAAAAGCACCGGTCCCAGGACAGATCCCTGGGGCACACCACTTTTCACCTCTCTCCATTGTGAAAATTTCCCATTGACACCTACTCTTTGTTTCCTGGATCTCAACCAGTTCTCAATCCATAAGAGGACCTGCCCTCTTATCCCCTGACTGTGCAATTTTCTCAGCAGCCTCTGGTGAGGGACTGTGTCTGGTGAGGGACTGTGTCAAAAGCCTTTTGAAAATCCAGATAGACTATATCCACCTGTTCACCCAAATCTACATGCCTGTTGACCTTTTCAAAAAATTCTAAAAGATTTGTCAGACAAGACGTACCCTTGCAGAAGCCATGCTGATTTTCTCTCAGCAAGGTTTGTTCTTCTATGTGTACCTCACACGGGTGATACATATCGACCTCCTTAAGCAGAAAAAAGAGAAACTACATGTTAATACTGGATAAACTATTCACATAATTATGTCTCTACATGTGGTTAGTTCTGTAAGGTCTATTCAAGAGCAAACTTTCCTATGACCAGTCAGATAGTCATAGCACATGGTGCATAAAAGGAAGCCTTAAGAAAGTCACAGTCTAGTGAGGACAAGACATTTTGAAGATCTCTCATTCATAAAGTTGCCATAAGTTGTGGGAGATTTGACAGCACACATCAAGATCTAAAACAACTGTAGATCTGGCAATTTAATGTTGCTTCTTTTAACCTTCATTACCAACAGCAAGAATGCCAAGGACAAATTCTTGACCTCTACAGATACTGGGGTTAGTTAGCAGCATGAATCATCACCAAAGGGACTCAAGCATCCGGATGGTATGGTCTTTTTAGGCATGACCAGTAGCTGCAGGGAGTTTGCATAAACTTTCACTGCCGCAACAAAACAAATCAGCAGGCAGAAAGGTAACCACTAAAATGGCAACCACTAGGCGAAATTATAGTGTTTTTAATTGGAGCGCAACACAAAGTGGTATGAGTCAGTCTACCATAACTTTTCAGCAAATACCATGTGTTCTCGGCAACAATTTCCATTTTTCCAAATGGCACAGTTTCCTTTAACAGAGAAACAAACACTGATCCAAATACAGGTTCCCATATTTCAAAAAACCCTTTTTTAAACCGCTACTAGTTATTCCTAGCTACGTAACCCATGCATTGTGTGTTACAGACATCAGGTTTGGGCAAAGTGTACCCTTTGCCCAAACCTGATGTCTGTAGCACACAATGCATGGGTTATGTAGCTAGATCTATATCTATCTATCTATCTATCTATCTATCTATCTATCTATCTATCTATCTATCTATCTATCTATCTATCTGACAAAAAGAGACCTGAAAATCATAGAGAAAAAGGAGCTGCTCTCTAAAGAGCATGATTAAAAAGATATTATGAATAGAACAGTCCAATTAGGTAGGTCTCTATGTAAAACCAAGACTACAAATTCAACATGAACTTTGTTTACACAGTTTTTTTCATAGCACGTTTTCAAAATTTCATTGCCATGCACATTGTTCCCACTGAACTGTAAATAAAGCCAAACTTCCTTCTTAAACTGAAGAAATGAGCTACCAACCAGAAACGCTTATGCCAAATAAAACTTATTAGTCTTAAGGTGCCACAACCCCTCTTTCAGTCTTGCAGCAACAGAGTCACATAGCTGTCCACCTCCTGGAGAATGGTACATGAATATTTACCAAAGATAGTGTCATGCAGTATAGCTTTTAAACCAGAAATTGTTTTTACTGAACGTTATGACTGAGATTTGGAGATGCAAGAAAAAGAGACATTTATTTATGCATATTACAACCACAGCAATAATTTTATCTGCTAAGAAATGGGGGGAAATGGACATACCAAGCCAAGAAGAATTGATGGGGAAGATATTGGATGTGGGGGGGTAGATATATTATCAGAAAATTTGAAGGAACAATCAAAAAGCAAGTGCAAACTGGGAACCATTTTATAAATAGATTGAGAACAAGAACGAAAAATTTGTACATTTAAAAGGAAAATGTCAAATAATTTTGTGTCTTCTATAGAAGAGCAACAAGTTATCTGCAACAGGATCAAATTTATATCATTTTGTTATGCTTAAATATTTTAAGATTAACCATTGATTCTGTCTTCCTTCTCTCCTAAATCCCTTTCTTTCTCCCTTGTCCCCTTCTCTCTTTACCTCTTATAAGAAAGTACAGTAAATAAATAAGATATGATATCTAGATTTTATGCTGCTGAAATTTGTTTTAAAATAGAGCAGCAATGAAGAGTTTATTTTCTGATAAAAAATAAGTCATAATTTTATACCAAAAAGACTAGGAAAAAACATTGTTCTTTAGTATACAGTATATATATGTTTTTTATAATAGCATACATCTGGCTTTTTTAAAATATTCAGAAGAAAGCAAAAGGGACCAAATAAAGATCAGGATCCTGGTATAGTCAGTAGATATGGGGAAGCATTTCATTTGATTCTTAGTTATAAGCTGATGGACTTAATACTAGTGAGAGTACACTTAGTTTTCCACACCGTAAGTTTCTTGGGTTTTGCCTTGTTTGAACCATTACAATATTTTCAGAGTGTTGCAGGTTTTTGAAAGTTTATTATCCTGACTGTACCCTGGCCTGACAACTATTGATACAGAGCAAGTGATGAGTACTTTAATAAACAGCCAAATAAATAATTCACACTTCATAGACAAATAAACAAATGAGAAAGATGTTTTCCATTACATTTTGCACTTTTAAAATTACTTTGGTAAGGCTCTTCACTCAAAACCAGTGTAGGAAAAAGAGGCATATTTGGGAAAGTTTTGTGTAAAACATGCATGTGGAAAACGAACATATCTGGAAAGACTTTTCCAAAAAGGTGCATACTGAGAAAATTTGTCTATGAAAATGAATTCAAATGTTTGTGAATTTAAAAATGATGTACACAGCAGAGCAGATTTATGTGAAACTTGAACAGAAGTGAAACCGAAACAGACCAGATATATACTGAGTCCTACATCACTTGTTGTAATGCCTCCCCTCCCCTTGGCGATGAGATTCTGATTCCATAAAGCTTCCACCAAAAATATTCGGGATTTTTCGTACGCACATGAGAGGAATAGGATCTCTGTACTCGATATGGCCAACAGTGAAAGAAGGGCTTCAACCTCCTCTTACCTGAAACTCCTGATCTGGTCAGATCCTTGCACTTGCTTTTGATCAAGGAATGGGCGCAGCTGCAGACTGCGTAGAAAAACCAGCACCACATATTAAGACTTGAGCCCTTTTTGAAACACAGGATGTTAATGACTGTAGGCAAAAATCAAAGGAAAACAAAACAGAACAAAAGACACAAAACCTGTGGCACCTTAAAGACTAAGTTTCATATTTTAATGTAGTGTTTCGTGGTCACGTCCACTTCTTCAGACATATAGCAGCATGTGCCGCCTGTTTTGTGTCTTTTGTTTTGTTTTTCTTTGATTTTTGCCTGCAATTCTTGAAAGGACTAACACGGCTACGCTCTCTGAAGCTTCTCGGATGTTAATGAGACCTCGAGGTCTCTTTCCAAGTTAAGTATGGGTGTAAAAAGTTACATTTCATGATTTTTTTAACCTGAGAAAGAGGCATGCAAATGGGCTTTGAGGTACAAGCTTGAAATCCACCATGCTTTAATTTAAGAAATATCCACACCCTCAGACACACATAGCTCTTTGCCTTTGTTTTGTACAGCTGGGAAGCTAAACACTTTCTTCTCTTCTTGTGTTTCCATTTTCTGTTAGCTTCAGTGACATCCTTTAAAGTCCTTCATTCCCACTACTACACAAAACTGGGACCACATGCTTCACATTAGAGATGGGCACAAAATGAATTTTTAATTTTTAATTTGTTTCATTATTTGTTATTCATTTTGTTACCTAACGAAACAAATAACAAATTGACCCATCAAAGAAAAATGAAATAAAATAAAACAGAAATTTCCCCTTCATTCGTTTTGTTTTCCGTTGAAGCAATGCATTCTTATGGGAAAGGTTTCCCTTGTGATTGGTGTGGGGAAACTGTGGGCTTTTTCCCGCCAGAAGCCAGCGCCGCCAATCAGCTGTAGTGCTGGCTTTGGCGGGAAAAGGATTTAAAAAGCCCACCCTTTCCTCCACCATTTTCTGAGGGGTCCTGCCTAGCTGTCAATGGCTGGACCTCTTTAAAAATGGTCCAGTCGGTACCACGGGCTCCCCCTGGTACCCACTGGGCCAGGTTAAAAGTGGTCCAGCAACTGACAGCCCAGCAGGAGCCTTCATAAAACAGGTCGGGAGGGAAGTTGCAACGATTGCGCTGCCGTTCCCACCTGTTTTCTGAGGGCTCCTGCTGAGCTGTCAATCACTGGACCCCTTTAAACCTGGTCCAGTCCTCCTGGTACCAACTAGGCTGGGTTTAAAGCAGTCCAGTGACTGACAATCCAGCAGGACTCCTCAGAAAATGCTAGGGAGAGCTGTTCCAGGGATCGGGCTGCCCTCCCTAGCATTTTCAGAGAGCTCCTACCAACCTGTCATTGGCTGGGCCCCTTTAAAATGGCCCACTCGCCACCAGGGGTTCTCCCCAGTGCCATCTGGGCCATTTTAAAGGGGTCCAGCCGATGACAGCTCAGCAGGATCCCTCTGAAAATGGTCGGGACGCCAATTTGGACCTCTCCGCTGGGTCCCGACCATTTTCAGAGAGGTCCTGCCAAGCTGTCATGGGCTGGGCCCATTTAAAAATGGCCCACTTGACACCAGGGGTTCTCCCCAGTGCCGTCTGGGCCATTTTAAAGGGGTCCAGCCGATGACAGCTCGGCAGGATCCCTCTGAAAATAGCCCCGTGGCCAGCGCGGAGCTCCTGTGTTGCCAATGGGGCCATTTTCAGAGGGATCATGCTGAGTTGTCATCGGCTGGACCCCTTTAAAAATGGCCCAGTTGGCACTGGGGAGAACTCCTGGTGGCAACTGGGCCATTTTTAAAAGAGCCTAGCTGATTACTGGAAAGAAGGGTCTCTTTAAAGGGATCTTCCCTGCAGTGGATGACAGCACCAAGCGCCCGCTCAGCGCTGACATCCGCTGCAGGGAAAAATGTCAAAAGAGACCCCGCTTCTCACCTCCGTATACAGAGGCGGGAAGTGGGGTCTCTTTAAAGGGATCTTCCCCACAGTGGATGACAGCACCCGCTGAGCGCTGCCACCCACTGTGGGGAAAAGAGACCTCACTCCTCACCTCCTCATGCGGAGGCAGAAAGAAGGGTCTCTTTGAGGTGCTGGCCCCAAGCCAGTGTCTCTCAGCTGAGAGGCGCTGGCTGGGGGAGTTCTTTCCCCCACCCCACAGTGTCTGGGGGAAGATTAAGCCCCTCTTTCCCCCAGCCAAAGTTGCACACACACTACACACAAAATGAATAACGAATCAATGAAACAAGATGAATTTTTTTCAAAAAAATTCATTTAGAATAAAATGAAATGAACTGAACCCTAAAACGAACTGAACCAAAATGAACCACCATTTTTTCGGTTCGTGCCCATCTCTACTTCACATAGAATAGATGGATGGTGCATCTTGGGCAATCATAGCTAGACCACAATCCTACCTGTGAGTTTAGGACTGAAGTAACTAGCAGACCAGGAATGTCCCAGATTGTACTTGAACACCCTCACCATTGTATGAGCTCAGTGAATAACACTGTCTTGCAGGCTGCATTAAGGAAATACGTGGACAAAAAGGTGTGAGAAACCTACAATAGGTTTCTATGGTAACTAATTGTTAGGCCATTTCTCAGAATGGGTGTAGGTCAAAGAAGGCAAGACATGCAGACTGCGTTTAGAAGCTATTAGCATAGTGTCGTCAGTGGCGGGGATGGAAAGAATATTTAATGCATTCCTTGTTCTCATCAATTCTGGGCTGTCTTGACACAATGAGGACAACTCCATGTGGAATTCTCAAGTCCCACATTCAGCAGAGGGTGAGACAGTCACCTAATTTTCCCTTGTTTCAATGTGCTTATAAGTGGCATAATTACATAACTGGCACCCTTTCTGTTTGAGACTCTAAGCACATTAAGAGAGAATAATGGAACATGGCATTAAGAAGGTGCAAACAATCCACCCAGTGCTTCAGAGTTGAATAAAGCATCAGTCATTCCAATGATGGGCCATTCACACTCTTCTTGCAATTCTGCAGTGTATGTGTGATTTTTGTGAATGCATTGGCTCTTCCTGCATCAAACATCATTTTTACTAGAGATGGGCACAAAATGGGGGAAATGGGGCTCATTTTGTTTCATTTCGTTACTCATTGTGTTTTGTTTCATTTTGTTACTAACACATTTTTAATAGAATTTTCATAATGAAATGAGTAACGAAAACAATTTGGAAGCTGCCACCACCCAGCTGGGGGTTTTTTTGACAGGTTGGGCTGTGGGGAAGGGGACGCCCCCACTCCCCACAGCCTGACCTGTCAAACAAACCCACCTGGGGGCAGGGGTGGGGGTGACAAGAGAGAACGGAGCGAGGTTTGAATTTATCACTGCCTGCTCCATTCTCTGTTGCTGCCCTGTACCCACTGGTGGGATTTTTTGACAGGTTGGGCTGTGGGGAGTGGGGGTGGTCTTCCTCCCCACAGCCTGACCTATCAAAAAAAAAAAAAAAAAACCCACCTGGGAGGCGGAGGAGGCAAGGGGTAACAAATCATTTAGTTTCAACAGTAAAAATGGTGTTTTGTTTCATTTCATAACATAATGCTGTCTTCTGTTTCATTATATTACAAAACATTTTGTAACCTTACAACCTGATTAAACAGTGTGTCGTTTTTCATTTTGTGTCCATCTCCAATTTTTTACCACTATAAGAATTATTTCAAAAGTATAAGCAAAATCTTCGCCTGCTGGTGTGGAATAGAACATTGCATTCCTATGTCCCTGCCTGGGAGGATGAGATAAATAAGGAATAGAATGTCTATCCTTTCTCCATTTCTTCCTGTCAAGCTGCACATCTGAGCCACCAGACTTCCAATTATAACCATGCTTACCTCTTGTCATGACCAATTACACAGCAAGTTGAGCTAATAGCAACAAATGGGAAAAGTAACTTATTTTACCAGTTAAGAAGGGCCCATTTTTGACATTGTTGTTAACTATATCGTTGGAGTTGACCCTAGAAAATATGAAAAGGGGCAAAAAGCACAGAAGACAAAATTACCCAAATATAGACACAGGAGACAGAACTAGATTGGCTTCTAGTAGAGCAAGGAAGAGGGTTGTAAAAGCAAAGCAAAGTGTTCTGCTTATATACCGCCCCATAACACTTCAAGGAGCCTCTGGGCTGTTTTACAGTTTAATTACAATATACAGGCTACACATTGCCCCCACTCCCAGGTACTCATTTTACAGACCTCAGAAGGATGGAAGGCTGAATGAACCTTGAGCCTGCTACCTGGGATTGAACCCCAGGTCATGAGCACTGTTTTACCTGCAGTACAGGCATTTAACCACTACACCACAGGGCTCTTTTAAGGCATTCAACCTCAATGGTACCCAAATCATCATCATCATCATCATCAATCATCATCATCATCATCATCATCATCATCATCATCATCATCATCATCATCATCATCGAACTGTAGAACTGAAAGGGACCCTATGGACGGTTGATTGCAGCCCCTGTTAAGAGGGGTTAACAGCCTCTGGTTCCCACTGATCTATCCACTCTACTTGGAATTTCTATTGCCGAAAATATATATCAAGGTAGATAAATACAGTGGAAGCAGGGATGGGGGGGGGAAACAGTTGACTTCCATTTTTGTGCCAGGGTGCATGTTTTTCTGTGTATGAGTGGTGAAACAACGATACGTCCATGGCATTACAAAAAGAGAAAGAAATCTTCTCTAATTGTGTCTTCCAACATGTAGAGTAAGAAATCTGAGCCTGATGCAAGGGAACAGCTGGGCCCCATGTGAATCCCACATGCTGTTAAGTAGTCCAGCTTAAAGCTCCTGTCTGCCTGCTTGGGATGTGTCCATGGTCCATGCCAATTGAAAGAGGGCTTGGTACTCTTCAGAGTCCAGCAATAACACTACCATCATTACGTTAAACTGTGTTGTGGAAACCACTAAAACACATTATGATGCCGAGAGATGTGCTCTTTACGCTCTGCCATCTTGGTCAGGGTTTTCATGCTTTATTGTTGGGTTAGGAGGCTTGAGCGCTAACCATTTTTGCTTCCTCAAGCAACTTATTCCTTTCGAGTGGTTCCAACGCTATTTGCATTGGTGGCTTTCCGTCTTCCACTGAGCCTCTCATGTGGTAAGGCTACCAAGAGGTTGACTGTCCTCAGTAAACTTCAGATTTTTACACCATGCATTTTTGTGGACTTAAAAAAATTTACAACGAAGCAAAAGGTGGTGTCCACCAGGGAATTCTGTTTTGCCGAGCCGCTTAGAACATAGGGCCAATTCTGCAATTAGTAGACACTTCAAGCAGTAGCTGTTGAGAGAGCGGGAGCAGTGGTAAGCTGCTGGGAGACTACGCTTGTGAAGGCCACATGGCTTAGTTAGGTTGCATTACCTCGGCTGACACTGCCTCAGGTGCAACTGAGGCAACTGCTCTGGGGAGTCTAGATTCAGTCCAAGGATGCAATGATTCTGCAATGGAATATACTGCCACGGAGGGTGGTGGAGTCTCTTCCTTTGGAAG
Source organism: Phrynocephalus forsythii (assembly GCA_029282475.1). NCBI lineage: Eukaryota > Metazoa > Chordata > Lepidosauria > Squamata > Agamidae > Phrynocephalus > Phrynocephalus forsythii. Next base: position 106,866,466 of record JAPFRF010000003.1, on the reverse strand, counting down.
TTTTTAAGCAGAGGCTGGATGGCCATCTGTCAGGATCACTATGAAGGGGGTTGCTGAATGGCATGGTGTTGGACTGGTTGGCCCTTGAGGTCTCTTCCAACTCTATGATTCTATGAACGCTCACACATGCTATTATCCTGACTGAAAAGGATAATGTATCTGGCCCTGACTGCAAGATTGGTTTCCTCCTGAATGAAAGATAAAGAAACAGGGGGTTTCCTTCATTAGCTACAGTGTTAGCATACCAAAGCCTTGCATTTTCTTTTTTTTTGGGGGGGAGGGGTCAAAATGTCTACTTTGGACACAACCTTGGCCAAAATCCTATCTGTTTACACAATTATGTAAGAAAAATAATGCAAGTGCTTCTCCTCTCAATAGGCTCCTCTTCACATGACTGTAGTATGGTGGGTGTGCAACTAGTTTGCGAGTGCACAAGGGGCAGCCCACTACAACAAGAAGTAAACAGCAGTATGTTTGCTCTCGCATGTAGGGTTTTTTTTCCCAGTTGGATTTGGGCCCCTTCATTTAGTGCAATAAATAAAAAAATAAATATTAGAGGAGGCAAGGGGAGGACAAAGGAGACGATGGACCTGTAATACCTGTGTGTGTGTGTGTGTGTGTGTGTGTGTGTGTGTGTGTGTGTGTGTGTGTGTGTGTGTGTGTGTGTGTGTGTTTGTGTAAAATGAGGTCCAAATCCAACTGAGGAAAAAAATGTGGACCTGTCAGGGAAATCCACTGACCTGGAAGTGGAGGCTGCATAGGGTGATGCAGAGTGGCCCTGAGGCCAGATGGGAAGTTTATAAACTAACTAACTAACTAACTAACTAACTAACTAACTAACTAACTAACTAACTAACTAGTTAACAGGAATGGAGAGAAGCCTTGAGTGCAGAGGAGGTCTAGGACTCTGAGGAGGACTCACACTTCATCTGCCATGAGGAGCCCTGGGCAGGGGCCCTCATCCAGCTCAGACCTCCCAGCCCAGAGCTGATCCAGTTGTACTTCTCCCTGGTTTCCTCCTTGAAGGTTCGACAGCTACTGATAGCCTGGCCTGCCCAAGCCAGCTCTACTCTCACATTCAGAAGCAACGTTGGAAACAGAAGAGACAAAAAAAGAAGCAGTGGTGCTTCCAGCAGCCCACCCAGATGAGTCTCAGGCCTTGTCCGGGTTGTGATCTAAGCTCTCCTTCCCATAAGACCCCTAACTCAGGGTCACCATGGAGGCCTCCTTTGAAGGAGACTTTAAGGGCTTTTTGGTGCTGGTGGAGATGACTAGGGGGACCAAACAGGACTGCAGCACCTCAGGGCCATGTCCTGCAACAAGTCCTCATTGGAACTGAGACAACCTTTGTACCATGTCAAGACCGGGTGCTTGTAAAACTTGCTGGGTCGCACTTAAGTGGGCATGGTTGCATTCCCCCCCCTTTAAAGTCTGCTGGCCGTGGGGACACAATTTTATTAACCGCATCTTCAAACAGTTTGAAGTGGTTTTTAGTAGTCGTAGGATAGCAGTCTTCTTCCCCCTGATAATTCTGAAAGTAGAAAGTACTGCAGCTAAAATTAAAGTGGCCTTGAAATTTTTTTTTTGAGGACAAACTGCTAGTACTTGGAAATTCAGCACATCCACCAACTGTTTCTCCTCTCTGAATGCACTTTCCCCCCTGACTCCTTGTTACATTAAGTGGAAAACACAACACTGGGTTTGCTGCATATGGTTTGGGACTTGCCTGGAGTAGGATTCTTATTTACTCATTTGCTTTCCAGTAATAAAGCATGGGTTTGTCACAGAGCTAACAGGACACAAAACCCCTTGAGAACTGGCAGGATAAAGCACGCTTTGCAGAAAGCGTCGAACAACAAAATTCTTGTGCGGGTTCACAGACTTCTTCTTGACGCTAGTCATGCATCGTGAGCTATGTTTAGGTCAGAAACTCTGGCGAAAGGTCAGAAAAGGAAAACGCAGAAGCATGGGCCAAGAAGTCAAGATGTCAGGAAGGGCAACTGTTGTGAAAATATTTGCTATCCCAATGGAGAGGGAGATTGTTGATTTTGTGCACAAAACAGCACATTCAAGAGAGAACAGCAAATGCACATCATCTAATGAAACAGCGGCCAAGTTTTGAATTCCTAGTTAAAATTCTGCTTTTGATACACAGCAGCAACAGTAGGAGAATAAGTACAAGTTCATCACACAGTGCACCCTTTTCTCATTAACTGGCACAGGCTCAGTTACTCACTTGGAGACATTAGGAGTGTTGTGTACTGACTGCAAAAGGTGAAGCTCTCACTCTGGTCCACCTCATTACATTCCGCCTCAAGCCACCTCCCAATTGGTGGTTGTTACTCCATCTACCACCTGATTAATTGATTGGTTGCTTGTGTTTCATCTGGATCCATCTCCTGATTGGTTGCCACTGCAGGGCTGACTATAAAATCAGCCCAGCCAGCCTGGTGACTGTTCAGTGTGTTCCTACTAGAGATGGGCACAAAATGAATTTTGTTGTTTCATTTTTTTGTTTTGTTTCAGAAAGAAATGAAAAATGAACTGAGTTTTAAAGAAAAATGAAATGAAACAAACTGGAAATTTTTGGTTTGTTCTTTATGAGTCTGTCAGGGAGATTGTCCATACTCAGCTGCAGCAGGCCATAGGTCAGAAGGTCCACTTTACAACCAACCTCTGGATCGGTGGACAGTACGGGTACTTATCCCTGACGGCTCATTGGTGGCAACCAGAGGATGTCCTTGGCAGCAGGGCATCCGAGGAAGGGCCATGGGGGGAGGCGTAAGGGGAACCCCGAAGGTACCTGGTGACCCTTCTCCAGGTGCAGAGCATGGAGGACTCAGCGAGAGGCACCCACCTCCTGATTGGTTGCCACTGCAGGGCTGGCTATAAAAGCATCCCAGCCAGGCTGCTGACTGTTCAGTGTGTTCCTACCAATAAAGAGCTGTTCATTGTTTGTGTTGACTCCATCCTTCACTCCCACTATTTAATAAGGAGCAGAAAAATTAGGAATGTTACATCATTTACAGTTGGGAACAGCAAACAGCGAAACAAAGCAAACAGTGGGCAAACTGACATGAACTAATGAGAAGAAGGAACCACTCAGCAGAGAGGCGGGGTTCTCTTTGAATTATGGGATGGGACGGAACAGTTGGTTAAGGCTGAATAGAATGACAGTCCAGAAAAACTCCTCCCCGAAAAACTCCAGCCCAGAAAAACTCCTCCCAGCATGCAAGGTTGTAAAAATCTCCAACAGAACCTCCCTCCCCCTTTAAACCAGAGACGCACAGCTTTTCTTCCCTTATGGCTGCATCCAGTGTTTTCTAAGGGGCCTAGAATCTGTACATAGATACCATACATACCTGCACTGTAAGTGTGGCTGCATGTGAATGCACATACCCTCACATTTCATTGTGCTGGAAAGGAAATTTTTAAATGTCCCCTTAGTGCTTCTTGAGATACCTGGAATCCTCTCTCTCTCTCTCTCTCTCTCTCTCTCTCTCTCTCTGTGTGTGTGTGTGTGTGTGTGTGTGTGTGTGTGTGTGTGTGTGTGTGTGTGTGTGTGTGTGCGTGCGCGCACGAGCATGCATGCACGCATGTTTGCTTATTCAAATTGGTAGAAGCCTTTGTCAACTCCAAAAAAATCATGACTACTGATACCCAAACCTGCCAAGATGCTAAGTTTGCAGTTAGACAGTGTTAGAACATTTTCTGTTCCTTGCCATGTTTGTGGAGTAAACTTACAAAGGCAGCTTATCTCTGATTGAACAACCACCAAACAACAGTTATGTAAATAGCTGAGAAACCTGGGTAGAAAAAGCAATTTAATTTTAACCTCTTAAGTTAGTTTCAGTTCTAATGACAGGCTCAGTCTAGTGTTTATTTTGACCTGCTACAGCAACCCAGAGAAGCCAGGAAATATTTATGTGACCCATAGTTGAAAGTATATTGGAAAACTACCCTTTCCAACCTCAGTTTTCCACTAAGTCCTCAAAACAAGATGCTCACTGTTTCAAAAGTGGAATGAAGACTATCCTGAGGTGAGGGTGAGGGCAAAAATGTGTCATCACTGTAAACATGAGAGCTGTGAGGGTCCTTTCAAGGAATGGAGTGCTCTGCTACAAAACAAGAACAGTAAACAGAATTTCCAGGCTGCAGAACCAGTATTTGGTTTGGTTAAAATATTGAGCTCATGGTCATGATAAATGAGACCTGTAGGTAGCCACCATGTTTTTTTACTGCTGGGATTTCTCCATTTACACTTAAAGTGAGAGCAGAAGTGTTCCCTCATTTCTTTTTCCTTTTTGCATTGAAAGCAGTAAGCAGGTGAGTGGGTAGAATGAAATGTTTTCCCATTGCTGTTCATATGGGCTGTTACTGTAAGTGCTTTTCAACTTATGGTGACCCTAAGAGGGCTTTCAGTGTATGTGGAATGCATCCTTGCCATCACTTATGTCAGTTTCCAGGGCTGAGTGGAGATCAGAGGCGTAGCCAGGATTTGGAGTGCCTGGGGACAAAGTGCATTTTTGAGTCCTTCCTGCTGCCCCCCCCCACATCACACCCACCCAGCAATGGGGGGCTGAACCCTGTGGGTATGTGGTGGGGGCGTGGGGGCGTGCTCGTCTGTATGGGCGGATTGGTGTGTGTGCGCATGTGTGCATGCTCATTAGCGTGCACACACCTTACACCTCTCCCACCAAGGTTAGGAAGAAGAGGAGGAGGGCGCCGTGGCCGCCGCGCTCCTGCTTGCTTGCCTGCCTGCTCCACCGCTCACCTGGCATGCAGCGGCGGAGGCAGTGGAGGGGGTGCCAACACCAAGCTTTAGGGGAAAGGAAGACTGCTGGGCAGCGGGAGGGTACACGGTTTCCTCCTCCTGCTTCCCCTCCAGGCGCCCCCAGATTGCTGGGCCTGGGGCAGATGTACCCTTCTGCCCTCCCCATACGCCCTGGCAGGGATCTACTGAGTCCTTGTCTATCTACAGTCTATCTACAGTATTATGACACACTGGTTCCCTTTTTTGTTTCACCTGCTTCTAGTTTTCTTCTCTTTCTCCTCTGCCTGATTTCAGTCCCGGAAATGAACTGAAAAGACATTTTCTTGAAGCAACAAGTTGTGTGGCAGAAGGTTTGAGGCGTTAGATGAATACAATCCAAATCTGAGAAGTATTCTGTTGCTTCTTTAGATGCAAATAGGGCAAATGTGTTAAAATAAACAACGGTGGGTGCCCCAGTTGCATCCAAAGCAGTACCCTTGTTTGGGAATTCTGAATCTAATCAAAATAAACATGCAATGAGAAGGAGTTTGGAAAAGGATTCAAGGGGGGGCTATTTTGTTTAGTTTAGTTTTGTTGACTGCAGCTCTCACACTCCAATGATCAAAACCCCATTGGGGATTTCTGGGAGTGATTTTCTTTCTTTTTAAAAAATGTAATGTTTCCAAACATCAAAGTTTCCAAAACATGGAGACTCTCCCTTGCTGAAAATCATCCCCTGTGAATAAGAAGCTTAGAAACGATATCCAGGGTGGAGCTGTCACCATTTCCCCTCTCTTTGTATATTTACAAGGACCGGCTCTATCATGAGGCAGATCCTGGCAATGGCCTCAGATGGCATGTGATTGGAGTCAGTACTCAGTAACAACAGTGCCCCTTGGGTTCTTCTGTTTGAAATAGAGGCTTCTCTGTGTCATGTGACCAGTCCAACACACTTTAAAACAGTACTGTTATTCAGAAAATGAAGATGGTGTAGCTGCTGGAAAACCTAGTGTTACTCCAGACGTGTTATAAAGCATTTACCATTGCCTGCAATTGTGCTATCTTTCTCGATCAGCCCATTTCTTGACAACGTACCCCTTCCATGAAAGAAGCACTGCTTGACTTGCTCTAATCTGGTTCCCCCCGCCATTTCTGCTAGTGTGAACATTGCTGCCCACATCGCATCAAGGGCTGGTGAGCAAAACCTCCACCGGCACAGCTTCCATGAATTCAAGGCTGTTGAAACTGACCAAACTGGACTTTATTGAACCCAGGAAACAAAATTAAGAAGAGAGAGAAAACAGGCCCATTCCAACCTGTCCATCAGGCAAGGTGGGGTTGGGGTTCAGTCAACTCTGGTCCATGAGTTATCTCTACTGGGGCCATTCTTGCACCTCCAGTGCTTCCTCTGGATTCCGGTAGGACCTGATTGATCCTCCAGATGCTGGGATCTCCAACGGGCAGCAGGGCCTAGGGGTTGGATATCAGTTTAAAGACACCTTGCCATGGCCCCTCATCTGCATCACTCTTGGCCCCTTCGTACTCAGACCCAGCAGTCCCTGAGTCAACAGCCTTGACGTCCTCCTCCATGTATTCTTTTCTCCAACAGCCTGCCCCTCTACCTTCCAGCCCTCTGCACTGCTGCTCAAGCTTATCTTCACCTCCACGAGTAAGTGGATTGTATCTATTGCCATCTCTTCCTTATCACGCACTGCACTTCTGCACCCATTTGGAGCCCTGTGATTGCTAGCTATTGGTGGTGGGTCAAGGGCATAGCCAAACAAAGTGGTCTGGAAGTGACTCCTTTCACAATCAGGCACAACCTTCACCAACTAATCATGCTGGCTGGGAAGGATAGCTTTGGCTATCTAGCCCATCTGGACAAATTATAGGATTAATATTGCACTTCTCTGCTGTCAGATTATGAGTGGGGGAAGCTGGAAGATCCTTCATGAAATCTACAAGCCTATTGAACCCTCCAATGTTCACGACCTAATGCCCTCGCTCCTTGTCTTCTAAAAACTTTGGCCATAAGGACATCATCCTAAGATATAAAATGAGGAATAGAAAGCTTTGGTGTTCCAGTTTTTCCTTCCATTTGGACACAGTGGCTGGGGTTTCTAGGAATCGGTCCTAAGCATCAGGAGGAGTGCAGTTTCTCTATCCGGGCCATAATGGATGGGATTTCCTTGCCCCTTATAGCTTGAGCATTGCCATGGGTGTGCCTAGCGATGTGACCACAAGAAATACAGTTCTACTGCTGATCCTCTTAATGAAAAGATGGTTTTCCCAGTAAGAACTGAATGTTCCCAGCTAGGATGACAGACAATCTTTCTTCTGCCCTGCTACTATTTGAATATTACCAACTAACTGGCAGCAGTGGTAGGGGGAGAGGTTGTGTAATTGCAAATTTCATTTTGGAAAATCCAAATAATCTTTGAAACAGACATAGGAAATATCCCTTTTTTCCTTTTGTCCACATTTGGTATTCATTTTGGGATTCATGTGGAAGGACTCTGGGGAAATAATAAATGTATGCGCAGTAAAATGTCAACCTACACATCAGGATTCCTATTCAACAAATTTGACATCTTGTTCATTTCTGTTTCTGTTTCCCCTGGAAGTTGTTTAGTACAGTATAACATTTTCCTCCTTCATGGCATATTTTGACCAGAGATATATCCCTAGTCCTAAAAGATCTGGGTTTGGTTTACTTTAGGGAATGTCTGCTGCTATCATAACAACTTCCCATATATCATAATGTCATCAAAAGATATTGCATAGGGTTCTGTATCCCATAGCTATGACAGAGTTGTCAAGTTAGAGCACCCAGACCCTTAAGATCACAGAGGCTGTATGGGCAAGGGGATTTTGTTGGTGATGAACTGCTTTTATGATAGCTGATGAGGGGAAATCCAGGCAGATGTCCCCACAATCCAAGTAAAATGTGGATAATCAGATAACACTGGGTTATGCGGAAGGGTGTTCAGCAGCTCACTTGAATTTTCTTTTATAGAGCCTGCACTGAAGTGGCCATGAAGCAAAAATGTCGGCACAGGATCTGTGCTCCCCCAAGTGCCAATACCCTTTGGTTCATTCCTTTCCCATCTCTCCTTCCTTTTTGACGTGGCAGTGTTCTGCAAGGACTCCATCCATCCATCCATCCATCCATCCATCCATCCATTACACACATATGCCTTTGCATTGAACCAGTAAGTCTTGGCAACAATTTGGAATGGGTTGAGGTGGGTGTCCAGGATTTTACTGTCATTCATCCACACACAAATTGTACTTTTTCCTTCTCTTGTTTCCATAATGTTTTTCTCCTGCTGACTGCATTGGTAAATGCAGTGGCACAGTGGCGCAGTGGTTAAATGCCTGTACTGCAGGTAAAATTGTGCTCACGACCTGGGGTTCAATCCCAGGTAGCAGGCTCAAGGTTCACTCAGCCTTCCATTCTTCCAAGGTCGGTAAAATGAGTACCCAGCTTGCTGAGGTGTGTGTGGGGGGGGATGTGTAGCCTGCATACTGTAATGAGACTATAAACCACCCAGAGACTGAAGTGGTATGGGGTGGTATATAAGCAGAACACTTTTTGCTTTTGCTAATTTATTAATTACCCATGAACAGCACCTATCTGTAAATCATCATGCAAATACGTAATTGAAGAGTAGTATAAGAATAGCTGGCTGAGGAGATTAGTGAGTTGGAGGTGGTGACTTAGATTCTTCCCAGCTGGCCTTTGGTCTCCGAGTTCCACCTGAAGAAAGGAACTGATAAATAACATTAAGCACAGCATACCTACTAAACCTTAGGTATGATTACTGTGAGTCAGGAATTGACCTGTCAGCATGTTATCATTATGTTATTACTTATGTATAAAAATTAAGCCTACATTCCTTATGCACACATATCTATATGAATTCTGTTGGAGTTTTGCTTACAACACTGCATGCTGCCTGTAGTTGGTGTGACCAAGAGGGATCTTTTGCGGTCTAGGTTGATTGTTTATCTATCACTAACCAATTATTCCTTCTACCTTTTTAAAATTAAAGAGAGAGAACTCTCTTCTTTCTTTGGTTCATGGCCGGTGTTTCTTGCTGTCAGTCTGGTTGTTTGCTTGCCAGTATCTGTGCAATAGACAAAACAAAGCAGTATATACAAGTCTGTAAACTGCCTTTGATTTTTTTTTAATCCTTTCTACAAATTTCGCAGAGTGAGTTATTGTGGCTTGAGGTGCAACTTAATGAGAAAAGGGTAGAGTCTTATGAATTTTATAGGTATTCTCCTTCATGGATATCTGTACTTCTGCTGCTTAGCAAAAAGAGAAATTTATCACAGAATTACGAACTCTGGAACACCAGTGTTCTCCTTGGTGCTCAAGAGTCTTAGGTTTGCAGGATGCAGCGGTTCTTAATCTTGTTAATTTTGGTGGGCTTTATCTCATTCTTTCTGGAGAATTCCTCCACCACGGCCATGACATTTAACACCAGTACTTTCAGACAGGCTTGGAAACACAATGCCAATTAGAGTAGCTAGTTCCATATATGTGTCACAAGATCTGGCCACCTTGTATCAGCTAGTACTTGGGTGGCCACGTCTTAAACCAGCTGAAGTTTCCATGTGAGCTTTAAAAGATAAACACTCTATCAAGAAAGCTCAGAGGTCTTCACGTTGCAGTAGGGTAGCCTAGACATGGAGCACGCCTAAGCTAGTGTGGGTTTGTTGCTTTAATTGACCATGCAAATTATTTGATGAGAACCCGATGTCCCAGTAATCTAAGCATGGAGAATCTTACATGCCGCAAAGGAGGAGGTGGTTTCATATTCAGAGAAAATCTACTTGTGTTACATTTTCCTTACTCCTCTCCAGATAGGAATGTCACATTTTGCAAAATTTCTGCAATAATTGCTGAAACCTGTTTTTATTTAAAGGGGACCAGCCTACCAGCTCTTTGAGGGAAAACACAGTACATTTTTCCAAACCAAGCTACTCTGAGCTCAAATCTTTCTATGTTAACCACTGATGCCTTAACCTTGCCTTCGCTTCGGAGGCGGTCACGTGGCGGTCACGTGTTCTCGCTTCGCTCCCGCCCCTGTTTCTCAGTACTCACGAGCTGCAGTTTTAGGACCGATTCGAGCACAACCTCACGTGCTCCCTTCGCATTCGCATGCCACTTTTCAACATTCCTTATTTCCCATCCATCCTTTAAAAAATACCTAGTTCCTCATGCACTGATGCTGGACTGTCAGTTGCAATGGCTCTACTGATTTCAACTGTTTCCTGGCATCATTGGCAGCCCCGCCGCCGCCGCTACTCGGGGAGCCCCCATGGCACAGCCACCCGCCCTCCGCCTTGCTGCGCTGCCTGCCCGGGTGCCCTGCTCTGGCCGGGTGAGGCGGCAGTGGCTCCTCCTGCTCTCCGCCGCCGCCGCCGCCGCCGCCGCTACTCGAGCGAGGAAGTAACAGCGCAAAGGATGACGATATAGCATGCATCGATATCCCTGTTTGAATATTTAAAAAAAAACTTGAAATAAAAGCCCACCACGTTTGGCGAGATGCGGCGAAAAGATTCCCGGCCTCTGGCAGCCACCCGCTTGGAGCACGGTAAAGGGGGCGTGGTTGGGGTGGCATCGCAGCCAAAAAGAGGAGAGCGTGCGGACTGAAACGATCGATTCGCACAGAAACTAAGCCAAGCGGTTCGTGAAGTAACAGCCAGAGTTAACCACTGATGCCTTAACTCAGTGGTTCTCAACCTTCCTAATGCCATGACCCTTTAATACAGTTCCTCATGTTGTGGTGACCCCTTGCCCTGCTTGGAAGAGGACACAAGCCCCCTTTTGGCAGGCCACTGCAGCAGGTGACATAGAGCACTTCCCTCTACAGGCACCCTCAGCCAATCGCAGCCTCCGGTGCCATTGACTGACACCCCCTCCAACCTATCAAGCTGTAACTCACTCTTCCCTCCTTCCTCCCCCTCCAAACCCAAGCCGTTGGTGCCTTTTTCTTCACTGGCTCATGGCAACCCCTGTGAAATGGTTGTTTGACCCACTGCCTTCACTCAAAGGGGTCCTGGTTCTCTACAAGCAACCTCTACCAACATCTTCTGAATGAAATCTCTGGAAGGTTGCTTAAGGCATAAAGGGGAGCCGCGTGTCCAACATTGCCCATACAGTTGAGTCATTTCATATATTGTGAAACGCAATCATGAACATCAAGTATGGCAAAGAAATCCCCTTCCTTGGAAAGAGTCTGGCCTATTCCATGAACCCATGCTGAGCTGCTCCTCTGCTCACAAGAGAACATGTAAAGCTATGAATGGCAACTTCTGGTTTCCAGATGTTTTATACTTTATCACCTGGAAGATTTGGATTCCTACATTGAGCAGGGCGTGTGACTCAAAGGCCTTCTGTGCCCCTTCCAATTCAATTGTTCTATTATTGGCCAGTATGGTTAATGGTCATTACCCAGGGAATCTGGAAATGGGCGTCCCAAATAGCTTGGCCAGTAACCTGTTGTAGTTTCCCAGCTATAAAAGACCTTTAAATCAGTTACTTAATGGTACGTCAGTGTGGTTCCCAGTGTGGTGTACTAGACAGCCCGATGGATTGTTAGTCTGTGGAACTCCCTGCCACAGGATGTGGTGATGTCATCTGGCCTGGGTTTGGGGGATTGAACAGATTCCTGGAGGAAAAGTCCTTCACAGGTTACAAACCGGGTACTTCAAGGACCAGATGCAGGGGAGTGGTATCAGGAGATAGAGATCTAGTCTCGTGCATTCCCAGACACATCTGGTGGGGCCACTGTGAGATACAGGAAGCTGGACTAGATGATCCTTTAGCCTTATCCAGCATGGCTCTTCTTATGTTCTTATGACTCTGAAAACAAGGTTCCTGCTCATCTATGGAAGCTCAGTGGAGGTGTGGAACTGATAGAACCACTCCTTAAATATCTCGCTTACCTTGAAAGCTACGTTGGTTCCAACTTGATGGGGCACAGAACACAAAGAACAGTACCCATGTGATTTTCAGAGTTGGTAGGGCCATTCTGTTATGGACTATCCATAGCATATTGTATCTGGAATGGCAAAATTTGTTACATATGTTGTTGCTTTGACCGTGATGGACTTTTAAAAAATTCATTCGGCTAGTTCCAGGATATTTTTTCGCCCATTGGAATTACAGTGTACAAATTAGCACTGCAGTTAGGTACAGGAGTTCGATTTAACACACATTACTTGTATTTCCTGAAGCCAGTTCCAAAGTACTTCTCTTGAATAGGGCCAGGTTATTGGCATAACCTTTGCTTCTTAGCATCATGGTTTGTCAAAACCAAAACAGGGTACGGTGTTTTACATCCCACTACATTAAACAGGGTTAGACCACAAACAAACAAAACTGTAATAGGAAAAAGCAAGACCTTTATTGGGATTTTGCTGCTGCTGCTGTTGTTCCAGCCCTCCCTACTTGGTTTGTTGAAAACAAAAAACCAGACCTGTTCGTGAACAATGGCTGAAACTAGGAGACACTGGCCAGGATCCAGCTTCAGAAATCCAAGTCCAAAAGGAGTAATCATGGAGCACTTCCCCACCTCTGAAAGACTGCCCTTTATGCATCCAGACATGCACCCAATTTTGCAACCAGTGGACCATTGGCTGTGCAAAGGACAGTCTTCCAATGGTGCTGGGAACATGGCATGCTCACCTATCAGTTTTACTAACAAAATCACTAACGGGTGATCAAGTGGTAGAATACCTATTTTGTAGTGCTAGATCTCTGCAAGTTTTTCAACAACAAAGCAGGAAAAGGTGATTTGACCAGATTGACATGATGCATGAAGTTTGCTCTGAGTTCTCAGAGTTCTTCTAGAAAGAGAAAACAGGTCATCTATCTAGAAAGTGGAGGGGCTGAGGCTTTGTATTTGTAGGAGCTGACTAGGTGTTCTGTCTGGGTTAGGAAATAAAATGATTATAAACACTTTATATCAGGTACTGCTTTCTGACCTATCGAGCATATAAAATCTGTGCTCTCTATTCTATCCATTGTAAAGGAGCAAAAAACAGGAAAAAAACTGTACAAGAGGGGTAATTCCAGTGTGCAGATAAAATCTTTGAGACAGTAGCTAATCGGTCGGGGTTTTACATCAAAATGCTAAAGCAGTCTGTGTTTCGAAAGGGAAGTGCTATCATGAGGAAACTTCCATGAAATACAGCTTTGTGTAGCTGGGTGCTAACTTATTGCACACGTTGGGTGCTTTACAAGTTAACAAATGTTAGTTTGCCCTCAAAATTTCCCTTCAGTTTCTAGGATACAGGTTTGTTATGTGCCTGGCTATCTCCTGAAATATGGGCAGGCTAGCCCATTTAATGTTTCTGCCTCACACAAATGACAGTCAATGGTCCACTCAAATCAAGGGGCTTTGCATCTAAAACTGGTGGTGTTATTTTGCCTGAGACAGCATTTCTCACAACAGCTTCTTGGACATAGCAGTAATAGTAAGACACAAGGATCAAAACCAAAACAAGGCAGGATGTTTTGCATCCCACTACAGTAAAGCAGGGTGAGTTGAAATACAAGGTTACTTGTATTTCCTGAAACCAGTTCCAAAAGTACTTCTCTTGAATAGGGCCAACTTACTTGCATAGCCTTTGCTTCTTAGCATCATGGTTTGTCAAAACCAAAACAGGGTAGGATGTTTTACATCCCTCTACAGTAAAACAGGGTTAAACCACAAACAAGCAAAAATTTAATAGGAAAAAGCAACACCTTTAGTGGGGTTTGCTGCTGCTGCTGCTGCTATTGTTGTTGTTGTTCCAGCCCTCCCTACTTGTTTTGTTGAAAACAAAAACCCAGACCTGTTCGTGATCAATGGATGAAACTACACTGACCAGGATCCAGCTTCAGAAATCCATGTCGACAAGGAGCAATCATAGCTGCCTAGATGCCCTAAGCACATCTGATCTCACCCAATTTTGGAAGCTAAGCAGCATTGGCCCTGGTTAGTACTTGGATGGGAGACCACCAGGGAATACCAGGTGCTGTAGGTGCCTGGAGTAGGAACTGGCAAACCACTCCAATATTCCTGCCAAGAAAACTCCATGGACATGGAACCACAAAGAGTCAGACACTACTGTAATGACACAACACACAGCACAAAGAGCAACCTGGAAGACTAACCTTTACGCATCCAGACATGCACCCAATTTTGCAACCAGTGGACCATCGAGCATGCAAAAGACAGTCTTCCAATGGTGCTGGGAACATGACATGGTCGCCCATCAGTTTTACTAACAGAATTCTGTCCATTGTTTATAGCTCTTCAGGTGATCAAGTGATATAATACCTATTTTGTAGAGCAGGAAAAGGTGATTTGACCAGATTGACATGATGCATGAAGTTTGCTGTGAGCTCTCAGAGCTCTTCTTGAAAGAACAGGTCATATATCTAGAAGAGAAAATGTAATTTTTCTTCTTATGTTCTTAAGATCACTCTCTGGCATAGCACACCTACTTCAACCTCAAGTGACACTACACAGCCCATACCAAAAAGGGTCAGTGTGGTTCCCTCTTACTTTGCGATAATTGCAATAGCATTCTTTAAAAAATAACAGTACTGGTTAAATAACAGCAGCACGTTAGATCAATAATTACGTTAAATAATACTTTTATTTTCTAAGAATAATCTTGCAGTCATAGCATAGTAAGGTTGTGACCACAGTGGCCCTTTTGGCTGATGTGATCTAAATAGGGTTCTTAGCATCCAAATCGCATATTGACCTCAAGTCTCCCTCTGGCTTCTTCCTCCGTCAGTTGAACATTTTCCTTGCTCCTTTGTGGAGGATTGGGGGAGTGAAATTATTATTTTTGCCTGTGCTAGGCCATTACTGATGCACTGAATCCCTTAGATTAATTTTTTTCAAATAAATTATATTGCACTAATTGAGAAACTGGCCACAGCCCTAGTTTCAATCGGCACTTCACACAAAGGCAATTAAAAAATTAATCTGAGTGAATTAATAATTATTATTATTTCAAAACAAAGAGAATAATGATGAGAGGGAGGGATGCGGGGAGTGTTCACTATTCTATATTTTTCCTTCTGAATTTTCCATCTGAATTGTCCTGGATCAATTCTCCTGCACATTCCCTTAAGTCTTGAGGAACCTGTTCCTTTGTAATGGGTAACTATTTGTCTTTCTCTCTCTCAATCTTTAGGCCAAAGAGCTCTAACACTGAGCTTCAGCTAGATGGCTAGTGGAAGGTTAGAGGAAAATGTAATTTTCGTGTTATTTTATATAACTGCAATTTCACTGATACTTTAATAAAGGTTTTTTTTGCTTTCACTTTTCATCTCATTATTGCATTGTGTTACGTTAGAATTAATTGATTGCCCTTTCATTTCTTTTATATTGCACCTTTATTTAATGGATATCCATAAAATTCTCAGGGCATTTCCCATGTCCTTTGTTAATTGGTTCTGAAAAGAGCCATTGTTTTACATTGTGTTGTTCAAGCTGAAATCTTTGTGAGGTTCAGCAGCTGAGATGTGTAGACTATTTAGCAACTGGTCATAATGCCTGGGGTGCAATGTAGACTATCATCTCAGGCTTATGAACGATCTTTCATGTTGTTCTACTGCAAGAAACTCACTGTGCTGATGAAACTCAGCTTAGAAACAGATGTGAATTTCCAGGATATTCTCTTGCTGTGGGTAACCATCATTCTACATACGGCACCACCAGCTATTTAAGAAACATGAGAGGTCTTGTGCATGAAACAAACGTGTATGCCACACACATAAAAATCTCTGGCAATGAAACTGTCAATTTGTATAAACCGCAGGCAAAATCATGGAATGGCAGTGTGCTGTTCAATACACGGCACCATGCAGTAGTCACAGGCAATTTTAACAGTTGCAATACCCAATGGGGATACTGTGAGATTAATGAAAAGGGTGAAATGGTAGCACAGTGAGAGGACACTGAAAATGTTTTCCAGTTCCATGATGGGAAGGACAAGGATATGTTTCACTTAGCCAGATGGAGAAGGGATTATAACCCTGATTTATGTTCTACCTCCAGAGACGCACACAACAGATTATTGCATTGCAGCAAAAGGGTATTCAAGCTAGCACAGACCTGTGTTGTTAAACGTTGAAGAAGTACAGGTCACATCAATACAATTGGCCCCTAAGTCTCAACAAAACTTTCAAAAAGTCAAATGGGAAGAGTTTGCTGCTAATGGATTTCACCTAAGACAGAAAACTATATTCGATTTGTAGTACAGTGGCTATTGTAAGGGGCTATAGAAAAACATACATCCCAGGCTGAAACAAAAAATGCACAGAGTTATATAACCAGCATGTGGAATGAACTCATCCAATGTTTAGACTCCACTGGGAGAGAGATGTGGCATGGAACACATGAGTTTCCTGTATCTCACAGGAACACTTTCATGGAACACATGAGTTTTCAGTAAAATTCAGTAAAAAGGCTTGGTCTTTGCTTACAAAACTTGGAGAAAGCTCCATGAAATCAATCCAAAATGCTGGCAACATTGGCCCTAATGATGTAGCAATTAGAATTTTAAATCTTATAAGGAAAACACTGGGACCAAACAGAAAGAAGGCTAGCTAAAATCAAAGGGAAGAAATTAACTAACATCTGAAAGTAACGTCTCAGATGAATTCTCCATATCAGAAATGACTGAAGCATTGAAAGCAATAAAATCAGGGAAAGCAACCGGCCCAGATGAAGTATACCCTGAGTTCTGGAAGTACTGTGGACCACACATTGTACTCTGGCTCACGAAATTTTACAAAGCCATCCAACAACCAGGAAGACGGCCAACACATTTTAAAAGAACAAAATTGTTGAACATTTTAAAACCTGGTAAAGAGGGGAAATCTGCAGAGATTTTCAGACCTATAGTCCTCTTAAGCATCACACACAAATGGAGAGGCTTATTTTAAACAGAATTAAACCTCTGGTTGAGGAACATATACTGATAGAACATGCTGGGTTCAGATAAAAAAAAAGCTACTGTGAGCACATACTATCACAAACCTCCCACATAGAAAATGGATTTCAGGGGAGAAACATGTTGCCATGTTTATTAATTTGATGACATGGCCTGGAAGAGATGATCTTGAAATGTCTATGTACCATGTAAGAAAACAGTTATTCTACTCATCATCGTGCATTCAAATAGATAGAAAAGACAGGAAGTGGAAATGTAGGCTTCCCTATCTCTCTGCCTATTGCCTCCCTGCTCCAGATTCAGATATGTGTGTGCTACAGTACATGTGTTGCTGCTTTTGTAATAACAGGAAGAACTCCATCTGAAAGGGTTGCCGTTGAAACAGTCCTAGCATTAGTAGGACAAAAAGAAAGCCCAAGGTTTGTGGTCACAAGGAACTCTGCCTTGAGCCTCATCCCTAGGACCTTAACGCCCACCATAACAGTCTTTTAATTTGTCTTAGTGTATTCCCCCGCTTTGAAATGCAAAACTCATTAGAGTTTTGTGGGAGGGCTGGAAAGCCAGCCGTAAGCAGTTATTCTCTGAATTTGGAAAACATCTGGGATTTTCTTTGGATCGAACTGATCTGGACTGGAAGTGGTCAAAAAAGACTCTGTGTGAGATTCCACACAGCTTTTTTTGGTTGGTTGGGGGGGGGGTCTACTGCATAATCAGTACCTAGTTTGTTCCTTGCTTGTTTTATATTTGTCAATAAAGCAGATAGCAGAAAGACAGGGGCTGACTCAATAGCTCAGTGAGTTAGGTATGTGGCTGCAGAGTCAGAGGTCGGGTGTTCAGATCCCCACTGTGCATCTCAGAAAAGCCAGCCTCTGTGACCTTGGGCAAGCTGCACCATCCCAGGATGCACCCAGAAGAAAGGAATGGTAAACCATTTGAGACATTCAAAATAATGCAGGACATGAGTAAAGTGGATAGAGGGAAGCTCTTCTCCCTCTCACAAAATACCAGAACTAGGGGACATCCACTCAAATTGAGGGCTGGGAGAATAAGAACAGACAAAAGAAAATATTTTTTCACCCAGCGCATTGTTTGTCTGTGGAACTCCCTGCCACAGGAGGTGGTGATGGCATCTGGCCTGGATGCCTTCAAAATGGGATTGAACAGATTCCTGGAGGAAAAGTCCATCACAGGTTACAAACCATGATGGAGATGTGTAATCTCCAGGGTTAAAACCGGGGTACTTCAAGGGCCAGATGCAGGGGAGTGGTATCAGGAGACAGCTACCTAGTCTCGTGAGCGCCCAGAGGCATCTGGTGGGGCCACTGTGAGATACAGGAAGCTGGACTAGATGGACCTTTGGCCTGATCCAGCATGGCTCTTCTTATGTTCTTATGTTCTTATGAGTACTCTTTACCTAGAAAAGCCTGAAAAAGGTTGCCAGTAAGTCAGAATTGTCTTGATGGCACACGCCGCCTCCACCACCACCACAGACAGACCGCTGCTCCAGTTCTAATCCAAAGGAACAAAGTCTGGAGTGTTATTCTTAGATTCCTCACTATTTGGACAAGTGGGAAACACTTAACGGTTTTATATAATATTACTCATTAAACAGTCAATGTATTTTCTGCAGACTTGCAGTGTTTGCACATACAGTACAGATCTAATTTTATGAGAAAGAAATATTGGCAAATATATTCCAAATCCTTTCAGATTACTGGTTCTCATGCCAGTTGTCTATCTAATCCCTCCATCCAATTGTGTATTTTTTTTACATTAAGGTGTTCTGCTCCTTAGTCTGCTTTCAAGTACAGTGGTACCCCAATTTATGAGGCACCTGACATATGAAAATCCCAATTTATGAGCGCTCTTCAGCACTCCCCCCCCTCGGGATTCCCTGTCTTGCGAGCAGCGGGTGGGGGGTGTGTAGGGATTTGAATTGCCTTCCAGTACTGAGGCAAACACTGCCCCCAGCAGGGGCTCCAGAGAAGCAACACAGCACTTTTTAAGTCCCTTCCAGTCATGCAGGCAGCTTCTCTCAACTCCCCCCCCCCGGGAGAAGCTGCGTGCATGAATTTTAAAACGGTTTCCCATAGGAATGCATTGAAATTCTTTCCCTCCGGAAATGGATTAATTGAATTTCACTGCATTCCTATGGGAAACCGTTCCCCGACTTACGAGATAACTGACTTACGAGTGTTGGCTCGAGTCGGAACGGATTAATCTTGTAAGTCGGGGTACCACTGTAAACCAGTATTGGCTCTGACTGAGCACAAAAAACTGAAATTTTTGATTGTTCCTGTGGACAAAAGTGGACAAAAGTCCCCAAAGAGGTGTGTGTTTAACTCGAATGCACTAGAATGGTGCTCTTTATTCTAAACAAATATTTCAAACACATATTTGCTTCTTGAATGTTGTGGGGAAATGTCTTCTGATATAAATTGAGGCAAGCTTGGAAGATTTATCTCATTATGTGCTGGTGTGTTTGCAACTTCTCATGCTGCTTTTAGTTGGTTTAGTTGTGAGGAGGCTGTCAATCTATCCAGCACTAACCAATCATTCCCCCCTTGCCTCTGAATTCAAAGACAATCCCACCTCTATGCTTTTGTCTCCCACCACCACCACATTGTTAGTGGAAGCAGGCAAGTCTGTGGAAGTCTGTTTGATGAAAGAAGTCATGTTTAATAGTTTCCTGTTTGATCTGTTCAACTATAAGTAAAGTACTACTTTTTATTTATTTATTTATTTATTTATTTATTTATTTATTTATTTATTTATTTATTTATTTATTTGATTTTTATTCTGTACCATCTGACCAATGTCACAGAGAGAATTATTAAAATTGTAAGTGCAAGTTGATGAGAAATGTTCCCCTATGCTATGAAACTTGAAATTTCAGTCTGTTAGTCTCTGCACTTCTATTGCACAGCTAAAGGAATTTATCCAAGAATTCAAAACAAGGGTCTCAATGGCTATCATTATGGATGCCTAAGGACAACCTCCTGGTTGGAGAGACAGGCAGGATATCTCTTGATGCCATTTGCGAGGAATCGTAAGCAGGTGAAGACATCTGCTTGGGAATACCCTGAAGCAAATGGTGAGCCACTGTATGAGACAGAATGCTGGACTGGATGGGCTGTGGCCTGTTCCAGCAAGGCTGTTCTTATGTTCTTATATACTTATGACCCTTTCCAGTGTGTATGAAATATCAGTAGCCATGCTGACTGATGAATTCTAGGAGTATGATCCCACAAAGCAACTTCTGGTTTGCCTACAGTGGGGAGAAGCTGCATAAAGGTTTGTATAGTACAGAGATACATGCTCTGTAAAGCAAGATTCTGCAAGATAAGCACTTGCCATGTTAGTATCAAAGGGTTGGCTAGTTAACATGTTAATTAGATGACTCCCAAAGCTAGTTCCATTTAAGATAACACTACCGTGCACTGTTTCAACTCATTGGATTAAACATCAAGTTAAACATTAACTTTACTAGCGTTTAGACGGGTAGCTGTGTTAGTCTGTTTCAACAACAATTTAAAAAAAAACAAAGTATTAAGGCACCTTTAAGGGTAACAAATTTATTTCAGTGTGAGTTTTTATGGATGAGGTCACTTCTGAAACAGAGCATCTGGACCTCAGATTTACATTCTGTCTAGATGGGGTAGGGATAGGACCCAGTGGAATGAGAATTGCATATTAACACCCGGTAATGAGCTTCCAGGGTGACACTGGGAAGTGTGACCTTCAGCTAAATGAAGCAATATCATTTCCTCCCTTTTAAGTAGCTCCTGCCTCTTGGAAACTAGCTGAGGCTGAACAGGAAACTGGTTCTGCAGAAATGATTTATGCAAATGTTGGAAGCATAGCTCTGCAACTATTACTCATAGGATGTCATTTGCAACAACAATGCCCTCTTGCTTCTCTTAGAGCTTTGGGCCTACAAAAATCAATTAATTTTCAGTGCTTGTGTACCTCACCATTGTGGTTAGATATAGATTTGTAGGTAAGGTACTACTGAGCAATCATGGCAGTAAGGCAGCAAATGTTTGAAGGTATATTCTTAGACGGTTACTTCACATTCACTCTCGTCCGGGAGAAAGTTCATTGCGTGTTGATGTCGGTCGCAGTCATGTGGTCTTCTTGCGGTTCTGTCCCTGTTCCCGTGTACGCATGAGCGTGATGGATAATACCGGCATGACTGTTTCCGCACATCCTTGTTCCGTGATGTGAAATTCCATGCCTTTGTTCTCTGATGTTTTTTTTTCCGGCCTGACCTTCCATTTTTCGATGTTTTGATTCTCCAAAGCCTTGCCTTTAATGTGTTACGGAGCTAAATTTGAGGCATTTGTCTTTTAATCTCTCCGCAATGCGTTGCTGACTCCATAGGGAATGTACTGGCGAATGGCACTTCGCACTCCTGCCACTAGATGGAGAATGGCACGTTGCGTGATGAGACTTACCTCACGGGCACTCGTATTGGAACGAGAAGCGAGATGAGGAGATTCCCGAGGCCAGGGAGGGGAATCTCTCATCCTGCTTAGTTCACAGTTCAGGGGTCGTGGTTGGGACGAACTCCCCTCGTCCCGCAATGGAAGTGCAGTTAGATTTCTTCGTACCAGTCCCCAGCGGGACCGCGAAAAGCAATGAGATGGATGTGAAGTATCAGCCTTAGTTAGTTGTACTTTCAGTGGAAAGGCAGGGGACAATTCTACCTTGAGGTTTAAAGCCCCATAGCGAGCTTGGATCTATACCACTCTGTGATGGTCATCCCCATGAGCTAAGTGTCTGCTGGATAAAATTAGGTTGCAGCAGAATTTAAATCACTTTTCTTGTCTTCAGCTAAAGCAGAGGGAGAAAAAACAGTAAGCACTGGGGTACTGATCAGAACAACCGCCACAGAGCTGTCAGTAATAAGAAGCTGCACTTGCCAGTGGTAGGTATCTGGGGAAGAGATATATAAATAGGTGAGGAAAAACCTGCCAAACGAACGTGAACAGAAAGAGAAGTTCCAAAGGTGAGAAGGTTAGAGGATGCTGGTTGAAGGTTCCATGAATCAAGCATTGCTTAAGGTTAGGAATTCAAAAGGTGACTTCGAGCTAATTTGGATGCCAGGGTCAAACTCAATGCCACAGAGAACGTGTTGACCAAAGAGGCCAAACTATTACCAGATGGGCTCTCCTGATCTGAGAATGTGGATTAGCCTGCTTTGTTTTCTGATGGGTCATGAGCCAAAGAAAGAAATCTGGACCATACAGAACTCATACTTTTATATCCCACCCCCATGAGAAGCAAAGGGGGGGGGAGGGGAATCCAAACAAATGCTTTTACATAAGCACTCCTAGTAGCTGGACTGTCAAATCCACCTACTCCATACTATATAACAGTATTAACAAGTAACACTTGCTTCTGAGATAGTGCTGCTAGCAGCACGTAATCTGGATCCCACAACCCGTGACAATATCTGTGATTACCCTTGATCTCAAGGCCATTGCCTTTGTGGTTGCCACTTGCCAACATGCTGCCCAAATGAGGGGACAGCATGCCCTCCAAAATGTACAGCTGCTCTATTAATTTTGTTGCTGGGCATTTCAACCCAGTTTCAGCTGGAAATGAGACATTGGAGGAGTGTGTGTCCAGTTTATCATGGGAGTTAGGGACCCAACCCGATCAGTGATAAAGGAAAATCCGTGATACGCGGGTGCTGGGTTGGGTCGGGACTCGGGAGCCTGTCTGATGCCTCCTACACTTACCTTAGACCTGGTGCTGCCCCAAACGGGCCTCCAATGGGCTTCCCAGGCCCCAGAAGTGGTTTCCGGCAACCCCTGAAGGTGCTTCCGGTTTTTCGGAAGTCACTTTTGGTTCGCTGGAAACTAACTAACT
Organism: Phrynocephalus forsythii; assembly: GCA_029282475.1. Classification (NCBI taxonomy): domain Eukaryota; kingdom Metazoa; phylum Chordata; class Lepidosauria; order Squamata; family Agamidae; genus Phrynocephalus; species Phrynocephalus forsythii. Next base: position 106,843,860 of record JAPFRF010000003.1, on the reverse strand, counting down.
GGCCTTTTCCCAAACAGCTGGAGGTGGACTTTTTCAGTTTAATGCCTTGTGAAAATAATTTCTTTTATAAGTTAGACCTATGTCCATTTAAGTCAGAACTGTTCACATAGGCAGGGAACTTTCCCATCTTTACCTAGACATGCTTGCCTATATATTGTTGTGCAGTTTGCTACAATATACTGTTATGCAGTTTGTATCAACTTAGGCTGTGTCATGATTTAGAGATATAAAAGTGTCCTATATATATATATGTTCTTCTAGAGAGCTTAATCAGTTCCTTCTGTGCCATAGGAATTAACTATTAACAAAGTGGCAAGTTCATAGCTTAAATTCTCCCCCAGAATTATATTTATCTGGATAAGTAACTTGAGGGCTCAGCTATATTTCTATCTTGTAGCCCTTCAACCAAATTTTAAAAAATACTTTAAAATTATTTTAATCTTGTTTTTAACCTTGATGTAGGCTTTATTATTTTAATGTGATATGTATTACATGTTTTTGAAATTGTTGGTTCTTAGTTTTAGTTATTGCGAGCTGTTTATCCCCCCCCCACAAGGTGGGGAGAAAGACCGTGTATAAGTAAATAAATAAGAATTTTAAATAAATAAATAAATAAATAAATAAATAAATAAATAAATAAATAAATAAATAAATAAATATTACCTTTCAGAATACTGAAATCATCCTTTAAAATATAAAAAGAATACAGTACTTTAAAAATGTTTTAGCTGCATTCTAAAAAAATTGCAGGCATTTAGAGCCTAAAAGGCACACTAAAAAAGTTCTGAAACAACTCTAGAACTCAAGAATAAAAAAATGAAGAAGATAATCTTCTTAGCCTTTACACATATTAAAAAGGATACACAGAAAATAACTCAAAGTGCTCACCCAACCCAGCCTGTTTGAATATATGGAGGAAAGTCCATGTTGTCCTTTTCACCATGGTATTTTAGTAATCTATGCGCACACAATTTCACGCCTTGACAGAAGAAGGCACATGGAATGATTCTGCATGCCATGTATGTGTGTGCTACCATTAAGCTATGGACCTTCTTCACTTCTTTGTGTGCATGGCAATCTTCTAAAGGTTCAAAAGCGATGCTACAGGAACCAACGTTGTGGCTGATTCAGAAATTAATCACACGAGTTGGTAGTGTAATTCAATTGTAGGTGAGTCTGGTGAGAAAGCTATCCTTTGGAGGGTGGTAGTTAAAAGTGCCTTGATTTGATCAGCACTCCTAGTCTCCGTAGGCTTCTGGGAATGCTTATTGGCTTCAAAACAAGGCCCATATTGCTGCAGTGCCTTGTCTCAAAGAAGAATAGTCTGTTTTATATGGATGTTGGCCACAGCACCACCTCAAGAAGACTAGTTCAAACCCTTTTTGCAAGGGATTAGACAATGCAGCTTGCGAGAATAGGAGTGTCTACCCTGGCATTTTGGCTATATTATTCTATGGAAAAGAATCACCTCATTTTTCTGATGGCTATATATTATACTGTCCAAAAAATACTCTTTTTTATTTTTTTCCTCGTCCATTTGTGTTGTACTCTTGGCACTGTTATAATAGCTGCTGTGTTTCTAGAACACCCTGCCAATGCTTAAGCCCCGGGGTAGCTGGCTATGATTTAGGAGTTGAACGAACAGTTTATGGAGTTGCAGTTTTCTTCCGCTGCCCAGCAAACTACTTGAAACAAGGGCAGGCCAGATTTGCAATAGGAAGGGGGACAAGCCTTGCAATCCAAATAATAACTCTTACCATTCATCCACCGGAAGACTTAATCCAGCCTGGAAATGTCATTCCCAGAACCATTTGTTTCTGACATCTCCATGATACAGCTCCAGAAAAGTGGCAAGGACAACTAATAGTGGTGAAATATTGATATGTGGAGAACTCAAAAGTGGACACTTTGAAAACAAATTCCCTGTGAACTTTGGGTATCACACTGGAAGCAACTCTAAGGTTTTTAAAATGACAGATTTGGATACAAATATTTCAGTTGATTGCTGTTTTAAAACAAAGTACAACACAACATGTTAGACCTGTGTTTGATTTAAAGAATATGAATTAGGCTTGTTTTAGAGAGGTAGCTGTGTTGGTCTCATTCAGCAACAGCCATAATAAAATCAAAAGCACTGTGGTATATTTAAGAGCTAGCGTACTGATCTCCATATGGATTATCAAGGATTCTGATCTAATGCTTCAGATGAGGGATGGGGACATGATTTTTCCTAGGGGCACCACCCTTGGAGCTTAGTTGCATCTCCAAATTTTGGGGGCTTACAGGGAAGAGCTTGAGGAAGCTCCCCTGCCATTTTGGTGCCTCTAGGTCCCAGGGGAGCATAGTGTTTTGTTTTGTTTTGTTTTGTTTCTTTGTTTAACAAAACTACTTTAAACATTCATTACAAATGAAACAAAACAAAACTACTAAAGAAACAAAACAAAATGAAACACTATATTTCCGTTTCATGCCCATCTCTAGTTGGGAGTTCAGTTCCCCACTCTGCCTCCAGAAAGAAAAGCCAGCTTAGATGGCCAACCACCTTTGAGTATTATCTACCTGGAAAACCCTGAATAGGGTCACCATAAGTAAGGATTGACTTGGCAGCACATTATTATTATTATTATTATTCAACCACATCTATTTGTGGCACCATGTTGCCACCTGGTCTCCTCCTCCTCCTCCTCCTTGACTCCAAAAGTCTCCTTGTTTTTCACACTTACATCATGGAGATCAAGGTCTTCTCCATGCCAGAAATCTGTGCTCATACTGACTTCATCCACCTGAGGTGACTGAGGAATCCCTTCATTCAGAATAACCAGAAAAATCAATTTTTTTCTTGAAGAAAGGACTTCAGAAACCAATTGACAAATATGCCCATTCACACTGGCAATGTAGGAAGGAATGTTGACAAAGCCATCTGTGAAAAGGCAACAATGATGGGAGAAGAAGGAAAAAGGCAGGAATCACCATATACTTTTCTCCACTACAACAAACAGTAGTAAGAGTCACAGTGAGACTTCCAGTATTCCACACACCCTTACTCAGGGTTTACAGCCTACATTTCTGGGAACCAAGCAAAGAGACTCTTTGAACTGAGGCTAAAACTGGAGAATAGAAGCTGGGATTTAGTCACTTCATGCTATTTACAGTGACTATTTGTGGAAGACACAGGTGGATGCTTTGACTCACTGCACACAGTAACTAAATATAGCTGAATGTATCTTGGAAAATCCCATAATGATGTCTTCCTGGTATCCCTCATGCCAGCTAAGGGTCCAACAAACGAAAGTAAATTGTAAGGTGCCAAGGCAGAACGTTCCACTGCCATGATATAGGTGGAAAATATAAAACAGTAGTGTGACAACCAATGTTTGTGGTGTCACCATTCTCCAGTCTCTCTGCCCCACTTCTGAGAATGCACCTGTATTCTGGCTTTAATTGTAGCTTGCCACAGACATCATAGTTGCCAGGAAAGGGGGAATTTATATGGGCTGCCCTGTTGATATAAGGAAGTGAGAAATGAAAGATGTCTGGATGTTGCTCGCAGAGTGGCTTGCTTATGTACAATATTTAAACCTTACAACTCATATTGTAATGTGCCATGGGCACAAAATGAATATTTTTTCATTTTGTTGTTCAAAATTTGGCTTGTTATGTAATGAACTGAATAATGACCCCAGGGGCAAATTTAACACGAAACAAACCGAACCAAGAAAAATTGGTTCGGTTAGGTTCATTTCGTTAATGGGGGGCGGAGCTGTCTCCTACCTGGTGCTGGTCTGGAGGTTTGGTTTTCCTGGCTTCTGGAACAGCAACCAGGGAAAAAAAGCCCATGTGGTCAGCACAGTAAAAAAAAAAAAAATAGCGCCGACCAGGTCCCAAGGGTGGCCTGGTCGGCACCCTAAAATAATAATAATAAAAAAAACAGCACCGACTTGGCCCCAGGGGCCGTGTGGTCACTGCTGAAAACAAAACAAAAACAAAACAAAAAAGCCCCTGAACCTGGAAGTGGGGGGCTAAAATAAAATAAAAATAAATTTTAAAAAGGGGGAGCGCTGACCAGGCCCCAAGGGTGGTCTGGTCGGCACCCTATAATAATAATAATAATAATAATAATAATAATAATAATAATAATAATAATAATAATAATAATAATAATAACAACAACAACAACAACAACAACAACAAGTGCCGACTGGAAAAACAAAAACAAAACAAAAAGCCCCACACTACAGCTGTAGTGCGGGGCCTGAACCCAGAAGTGGGGGGAACCCTGCTGCCGCGGTGCCTGCCTCCAGCTTTCCCGCACAGGAAGCCAAAACCCAGTGGCAAGGGGCCACCGCCGCTGCCGCTGAGCCTTGCTGCTGCTGAAGCCACCCCGGCCGCCCTGCTGCCTTCGCAGCCCGAGCCAGTGACAGATGAGGCGTCCGGAGGTTGCAGCTCCGCCTCCAAGCCCAATAGGTCGTTGATGGCGAAGCTTTTGGAGCGCAGGCTGCTGCTGTGGACACGGCCACCGGTGGTGGTGGTGGAGGTGGTGGAGGTGGCCATGGGGCTATCTAAGCACACTTTCTCATTGCTGACGGCTCCAGCCTCCCCGACCAGGCCGCCGCCACCTGTGAGGTGAAATCCCAAGCCCGTCCAGTTGCCAGTGGCTCTCTTCCCCGGATGCCCGTGTCACAGTAGGGGTGGCTCGGGTCCTTCCTGGTGGGGGAGGCTGTTTGGGGAAGCGAGGAAGAGGGATCCCCCCACCGGGCTGATGCGGCACAGGGCCCCAGGGGCGCACGGTGGGCGCTGGGAAAATGGGTAAAAATGAATAACGAATTAACAAACCAATGAAATGAATTTTTCCCTAAAAATCATTAAAAACAAAATGAAACAAACCGAAACCTTAAACAAAATGAAATGAAACACCATTTTTTCGGTTCATGCCCATCTCTACTCTCTACATAATGAAAAGGGGTTTCATATGGTGTATTGCAGAAAAACGCCCCTCCCAAAGATTCTTGGTGAGACCTCAAGCATGGTTATATCAAGATGGGCATTTTTGAATTACTTGAGCCCTGTGCCCAGCAAAGATGCAAGCAAACTGAACAGACTGAAAACCACATCAAAGTGTGCATATTCCAATGCCAAGTGTAATTTTAGCAATTTTCCTTGTTCTAGCATAATTCAGAGGAGCTGGAGACAGGGCAGAGCCAACCCACACAAAATAGTCAAGGAAAAGAAGAGGGGAAATCCAAACATACCTATATAATATATAGTCTTGTTTGCAGGACTCTGTGTTTAGTATGTCTGAAGTGACGGAAACAGAAGTTACTGGCAGATGGAACAAGTCAAGAAACCGATCTCATGTTTTTGAGCAGGGAATATTAAAGTGTTTTTGGTAGAATATAAAAAAGCATGCCTTCTCCCTCAAAATAGATTTCTAGTCATGAAATACGTTTTGGCTATTTCCAGGCCAAGAAAAAGCACCAGCAAAAATGCTCGTGACGTTGTAAACAGATTGAATTATGCAGTTCTTGTAAGTGTCATGCCTGCAGTGCACAGGTATTTAGAAAGCTGCCTACAGGCTGACTCTGGGGCCAAACAACATATTTTGTTTGAATGTGTATAACAGTAGCCAGACCGTGTTCATTAAGTCATGTTGCTTCTAAGTTATACTAGTGGCAATCTTATGAATGAAAGGCCCTATCCTTAACAGTCCAGCTGACACTTTGCAGGCAGAGGATCATAGCTTGCTTGGTTGAGTCAACCCATCTCATGTTAGATCTTGGTTTTCTTATTTCTTTTATCATCACCTTGCCATAAAAGGCTCGCCACTGTCTTTTTCCCATGACTCTTGCTTGGCTTTCTCATGCTATCCCCAAGTAAGGGATAGCCTGAAGTAACTTTTTTAAAATTGAGAACCTATTCAGAGGAAGTGACTGAAGGTGAAGAGGTAACAGCAATGAAATGTACTATTTTGTCCCCTCCTTATCCACTATGTTCTTGCTCCAAATTGCACCCCTCACGTCACTCTATCAGTAAATTTTTAAACGGCTAAACATGCATTTTGAAATCTATAGTAGGAAGCGGGACCATGGGTGGCAATCTGTTTATTCATGGCTAAGGTTTATTAAAAGGGGCATAGTGGCTCAGTGGACTAAGGCTCTGAAAAGTGTCAGCTGCAAAGTTGGCAGCTCGGTGGTTCGAATCCCAGGTGCCACACAGCGGAGTGAGCTCCTGCTGATAACCTCAGCTCCTGCCAAGTTCAAAAGCATAAGTGCAAGTAGATAAATAGGTACCACTGCAAAAAGCAGGAAGGTAAAACAGTGTTTCCTTGCAGCCATGCTGGCCATTTGGCCATGGGCTTGCACAACAAAGTACAGTACCCGACTTGCACAACACTGGCTCTTCGGCTTGATGAGCACCACCCCTAGAGTTGGACATGACTAGCACGTATATGAGGGGGAAAACTTTACCTTTACCTTTACCTTAAGGTTTATTAGTTAGCATGTCAAAGGGATGGAGAAATCATTGCATCTAGAATAGATTTATTTTCATCAGTACACTGGAACCTTTTCATTGTACTCCCAAGATTCTCAGTCAAGACCCACTTGGTACAAACGACAACCATTTACAACAAAACATGTCTTAGAATTGCAGAGTGAAGGAAGGCTAGAGCTGGAAAAGATGGCAGAAGCCACCAGCTCCCTGCTGTAAGTAGGAAATGCCAACTTAAAATATCCCTGGCAGGTGATAATTCAACTTCTGTTTAAACTCTCCAGTGCTGGAGAACCCACCAACCTCTGAGGCAGTATATATTAGACAGCAAACACCTTATCCTGCATGATTTGGGGGGGGGTGACGGGGGAAGTGTAGTGTTTGGGTCTTCTCCATGCCAGAAATCTGTGCTCATACTGACTTCATCCACCGGAGGTGACTGAGGAATCCCTTCATTCAGAATAACCAGAAAAATCCATTTTTTCTTGAAGAAAGGACTTCAGCCTATCAACCTATCTACAAATTCACTTAATGTAGTCTAGTCTATCCCATTTTACCAGCTTGGCTGCAAGAATATCATGAAATATCTTTTTGAAAGCCTGCCTGAGTACTTTATACCTAGGAAACCAATGGAAAGGGTCACCACATGTCCAAACTGACCTCCTGGCACGTAATGACCATTATAATTCATTGTCTTTAGACACTTCGCCTGTTCTTGAACCCATAGAGGTGGTGTGAGGACTAGGTGTCCTCACACCACCTCTATACTTATTGCAGTTTCCTTCTTTAGTCCATGAGCCCCATTATCTTCTTAGTGCCTGCAGTTTATCACCTCCATATCTTGCATTTAGCATGCTTTGTTTTCTGACTGGTATCAAAAGGTAAACAGGAGCTCGCTTTGCATATCAGATTGTTAAAGCATACTTTTTCTAAGAAAGTCTGATTCAAGTGGAGGAAAAACATGTTAGTCGTGTTTTCTTTGTGCCTCCTCATCTGTCACTTGTGTCAATCAGCAACAGTGCGGACAAGGATCATGGGGATTTTTTGTTTGTTTCAGTTCTTTATTGAAGTGTGCAATCCAAGGAAATGAGAAACCTGCAGATTTCTTCATCTCTAGGATGAAAAAGAACCTGAAGTTCTGAAAGTCTGGTTGGGAAAGAAACTGAAACTGACATGTCCTTTCTGTGGAGGGCTTTTTAGGACAATACAGGCACCCTTGATTGGACCCAAAGCTGATTGTGGGTTGGTGAAGACGATATAAGGCAGGCATGTCCAAAGTCAGGCCCCAGGGCCAAATAAGGCCCGTTTTCAAATTTTGAGTGGCCCGCAGCCTCTTCTCCCCACCTGCTCAGCCTGTCACACATCCCCGGCAGCTGGCCCCTCCCCATACCAGATGGATGGAGACATCAGCTTGCAGTTTTATGGTTTGCCTGCCCTCCCTGCCTCTGTCCATCCCCCCAACCACCTGCCCAGCCTACCCACCCCTGGCTCCGTTGCTGCAGCGTCTTCCCTGACTCTTTGCATCTTACAGACACTTGTCCAGTGTCCGGCTGGGGGCCAAATGTGGCTGAATGGTCGCCCCCCCACACATTTTCACCTCACCAAATCTGTCCCTCCTTGCAAAAAGTTTGGACACCCCTGATATAAGGGATATGATTTGAAGTAGAGAACTATCTGAGAACAGGTCCAGCTCATCAGCCTTCAGGCCACTGCCAACTAGAGTAACCTGTGTGTTGAGGGGAATCATGGACACTTCTCACCAGACTGCTGAGAACCACTATTTTAAGGCTTCCAGATGTTCCCTTTTCTCTTTTTGAAGTACCACTATCCCAGAGCACTGTGAGATGCTAAGCTACGAGAAGTTGCAATGTTCCTGCTTCACTTCAGTCACCATATGTCACAGGCCACTGACATGAAGCCTACCAAAATTAACTCTTCAGGTTTCTACTCTCTGGGGGCTGAAGGATTCTTGGTTTATTTTGCATCCCTCTCTTTGAGGAACCCTTAAAATAATGTTACAACAGACTCTCTGAAAACAAGAGCCCAGCTTGTTTAAGAGCTCCCCTCAAAATAAAAAATCTTCCAGATTGCTGCAGTCAATTGTCTGAAGTTGCTTTTAAACCAAACTAAAAAGCGTTGTCGCCCATCTGGCTAGAATTACAGGCATTTGTGTGAAATGTATAATTTGGCCATAGATTCTGGCAAGGCAATTCTGGTGAAGAATAAGTATCAGGATGTTCCAAAACTGGGTGTTTGCTTTCAGTGACATTTCTGCACCAGACGAGACCCAGTAATTCCACAAACCTGACTTCCCCATTTCCCAAAATTGCTTTTCATTTCTGGCTAGTGCAGCAACCCTGAATAATGAAGCATTTTTGATACTTTAAAAAGGGATGGGGGGAGGACATTCTTAGGCCCCTATCCCACGTTCCTTTAAATGCAGATTAAATTTTCAGATAAACCATGTCCAAAAATGATATCCCCACGGCCACCGGACATTTTGGGGGGAGAAAGAAAACCCAGTAATGCCCCCTTAGGTGAGGTTTCCAAGACTTACCAGAGAGGTAGGGAATTTTTGCTTTGCTTAAAAAAATCCACCTTTTAGGGAGGCAGACGTCGTGGGACCACGTAGATGATCTGGTTTCATCTTCTTCTTCTTTTCTCATAGTGCCGACCGGCTGTTCCTGGGGCTGATCAGGCGCTGTTCCCCCCCCACTTCCCCCCACCCTCCTAGCGCCAGACAGCTGGCTGATCAGGGGCTGTTTTTTTTTAACTTCCCCCACCCTCCTAGGGCCAGTCAGATGGTCTTTTTTTAATCCCAGCTCCACCTGCTGGCCATGGGGCTGACCTGCGCTTACAAAAATCCTTTGTACAGTGGTACCTCGTATAACGTAGGGTTTGTATAATGTACAATCTGTACAACGTAAAAAAAGTCCAACCAGGAACCTACGTTGCCTCCCCCTTCACTGTTCATTAGCAGGGGAGTGCAGGCAGGCTGAGAGAGCGGGCAAAGAGAGAGGAAGGGACGGAGAGAGGGGAGAGGAGGAAGGGGAGGAGGATGCCTCCTTGGTAGCTGCTGCTGATGCCGTCACTGCGGTAGCGCCTGCGGTAGGCACATGTGCCAAACCGGGTGAGGAAGTGAGCCAGTTGTGGGCGGTCACTGTCCAGGAACCCCCCCTCCCCCGGGGCCAGCTGCAGTTCTTGCTGCCTTGGTGGCCAAGCTGGGTGAGGTGCTGTAGTTCAGGAGCGGTCCAACTTTGAACAGCCTGCAGCCTACCTGACACTCCAGAACGTCCCCCATGGTTGACTCTTGGAGCGCACGCACATAAGGGCAGGGGCCACCCTCCAGGCCACCCAGGAGGTCTTGCCTTCCCTACTCAGCCTTGTTTGGCACCAAATTCAAAAGGAACAAGCGGCCTTCCTCCTCTTCTCCTTCACATGAGTGAAGGGAAGGAGAGGGAAGTCTTGGTCCTTTTGAAGTTGGTGCCTCTCGGATGCTTCTTCACTGGGCACTTGTCATCTGGCCGGGGGGGGCTGGGGGACTTTGCTGCTGGCCCTCCCACCTCTTCTCCACCTGGCAAATGGCAGCGGTGGTGGCTCCAGGACACCCAGGAGGTCTTGCCCGGCTTGTTGGGCAACAAATTCAAAAGGAACAAGCAGCCTTCCTCCTCCTCTCCTTGACTCCTTCGTGCGAGTCAAGGGAAGGAGAGGGAAGTCTTGGTCTTCGCAGGGGCACTTGTCATCCAGCCGGGGAGGGGGGAAATGGGGGACTTTACCACTGCCTTCCCCCCTCCTAATGGTGGTTGTCCCCACCTCTGTCCACCCCTCCCAGCAATGACTCCTTGCCTCCTCCTCCCTCCTAAGCATCACAGCCGGGACCAAGCAGCTCCCTATGTGTCGCCGAGGGGACTCAGCTTCTTCGCCTCCTTTCCCTGCTGCCCGCCGCACTAGTCTCCCTATCCATCGCTGGTGCTGTCGCCGCTGCCGCCGCCGCCCACAATGGATATGCTGGGAGGCAGCCCGTGGGTGGCCAAGCAGCTGTGTGGCCAGGGCTGGTTGCAGACTGTCACCCAGGTGGGGCGAAAGAAGCGGCAGCACTACCATCACCATCACCATCATCCTCACCCCTTGCTGTTTGTGGGCGACAAAGAGGAAGATCTGCACCGGCTCCTGCAGCAGCTCATCCTCTCCGGCAACCTCATTAGCTTTGGCTATGCATTGGAACGGATTAAATCCATTTTCAATGCATTCCTATGGGAAATCACAATTTGTACAAAGAAAAATTTGTATAACATACTTTCATTTGGAACGAATTAATTACGTTATACAAGGTACCACTGTATGTGGGAACTGCTATCCCACATCTTCAGTCACGTGACAGGAAGAAGAGGAAAAGCTGGACCTTCCAAAGATCAGGATCTTTCCCAGGTGAGATAGCAGCCTACACTTGGAGACAATGCTTCTTGTTTGCAATATGAGGTTATTTTTCCTCTCTCTGCAGCAGATGTGAACACCTTTCATTGTCAGATCATAGAAATTAAGAAGGCTTCTGAGTGAGAATTAGTTGGCCACTCAGATGTTTAACCAGAGATAGGAGAATCTACTCCCTGTATACCCCAGAGCTTAGCAGGCATTCTAGCTGGGGTGTGTGTGTCTGGATGTTATACCTTAAAAATAAAACAAAACCCTATCCACATTTCTCAAGAGTTTCCAGTATACAATTTCTTTCCACCATGCACTGAAGGTCAAAATGTAAGTAATAGCTGAAGTTGCCTCTTTTGAAACGGCAAGGAAACACAAAGAACTGTTGGGAGCTGTGTGAGCCATCAGATTCTCATGGTAACTGGACTTCCATGGCAAATATCAGCTTCACAGGAACAGTCATCACAAAAAGGAGCAGATTGGGTGAAGCAGTAGCTGTCTGTCCTGGACATTAACACACAAATGATACTTAGAGAGGGAGGGAAAGCATGGGACATAAGGATGGCAATGGCAGTGCCTCTGCACAAACCACAACAAGATCCCCAAATGCCACTGGAGAGAAAGGCAGCTCTCTCTCAATCCCTGCTTTCTAAACAGCCTGTGTTGAGTCAAAACATTTCCTGGTTACTTCTGCTGCTGCCAATGCCCTCATCTTCCTCCCTCCATAAGTGTCCCCCTGCACTTTTGGTGAGCGTGTGCGGACAGCAGAACTCAGCAGAGGGTGTGAAGTCAATGGCAGCACATCCCTTCACACACTGGAGAGCTGGTGTTGGCAGATGTCAAAATATACACTTTTCCTTTAGGCCTACCATGTGCTGATAGCAGTAATACACTCAAATGCACACACTCCATTGGTATTTGCACATTATATATATTTTTAGATCCTCTGCAGGTGGTCTTACCAAGTAGGTGGGACAGCCCATCTATTCCACCATCTGAAATGTGGCAGAATAAATCTTGATTGACCTTACAGGGTCCTTGTAAGAATTCCTTACAGGGTCCTTGTAAGAATTCCAGAACAGTGCCAAGGAAAACAAAAGAGTAGTTCAAAGTGGGCAAATTTATTTCTTAGTGTCTGAGTTATAACAATGTTAGATTTTTCAAAAGAGAAATACCAGTCTATTTCACATAATCCTTTCTGTCATAAAATACCTTCCCTGAAATAAATCTTCTTGATCACAATATATATATATATGCATGTTAGGGTGGATTCGGGTTTCTTTTAGAAATTAAATGTCATCTTCAGGCTGGTGTTCTGGCTTCTTTCTTCTTGAAGCAAAGTGTGATCTCAGTTGAAGTCCTTCTATAAATACTGCTGGGGGGGTGTGGTTTGCTTGCTCTGTTGCTGATTGTAGGTTCCTTTGTTCCTTTGTTCTTTTGTGATCTGCTGTGTGGCTGAGGCGATCGTTAAGGGATTAACTGCTGGTGGCTGTTTAGATGCCACCACCTTCCATCCACACCAAACACAAACCCAGACCCTTCCCACAGATGAAACGAAACCACCATCCAATAACAAAACCACGACTGCACCATCTACTGCACCCCACTCCAGTCACCACATGGAACACTCACACACCCAAAAAAAAAAAACATTGGGAGACCACAGACACGTAGCCAGACCAAAATGAATTCACAAGACACAGGACCCCACTCCACCAAAGCCCAGGATACTGCCAGAACCCACCAGCCATCTAACCCACCAGCATCTAAACAGCCATCTAAACAGCCACCAGCAGTTAATCCCTTAACGATCGCCTCAGCCACACAGCAGATCACAAAAGAACAAAGGAACAAAGGAACCTACAATCAGCAACAGAGCAAGCAAACCACACACCCCCAGCAGTATTTATAGAAGGACTTCAACTGAGATCACACTTTGCTTCAAGAAGAAAGAAGCCAGAACACCAGCCTGAAGATGACGAGTGAGACCTCGTCGAAACGTCGCCAAAACAACCAGATTTCTACACGGGAAGAAACCCGAATCCACCCTAACATGCATACCTATACCCGTGAAAATCTACGAAAACATATATATATATACTTATTGCATTGCATTGACACTATGTCAATGATGGTGAACCTATGGCATGGGTGCCAAAGGTGGCACTCGGAGCCCTTTCTGTGGGCACCCAACATCACCCATTTATAGCCACCTGTATTCAGGTTAAATTACTGTATTGGCACTTTGCAAAAAAATTAGTGGGCTTTGAATTTCAGTTTTTGCACTCGGTCTCTAAAAGGTTCGCCATCACTGCACTATGTTATAATCAATTGTTAGTTTTAATGTTGCATTCTAATGCTGTAAGATACCCCACAATTCTCTGTTTCTCAAACTGAATGTGTCTTCATTGTAATGGACTGTATATTGTCTCTCCTTACTGTAAGCCGCCTTGGGTCCTTTTCCAAGGAAAAAGGTGGGATAAAAATACTCAAAAATAAAAATAAATAAATAAAATTTATAGAGTGGATTTACAAAGTTGAAATTGCTATAAAAAATAAGGGAAACAAGCTTTCATACACACCGCTCAACACAAGACAAACTAGTCTCTACCTAAGCATTTCCTCTAATTAGGCAGGAGGGAAACCACATTGTGTTTCTCCCATGCTGTGCTGCATTCTTTGTGGATTGAGTTTCTCTTTTTCAATTCTTGTCCTGAATCATTATTGCAGCCTTTTTTCCAGTTGTGTACCCTTTATGAATAAATGTGTTTTCACTGCAGCTGGCATCTTTTCCATTGACATGGTGCTGAGTAAAGTAAAACACACATTATATCCCAACCAAGAGTTGAGTCCCTGTACCATGCGGAATTGAAATGTCACTGTGATTTGACATGTTGTGTTGATGGGAAAACGTGTCAACATTGGCTGCCTCAGACTTCCTTCTTTTCACTGTATATTCTCACTTGGGCCCAGCTAACATGTTTATGTAATTACTGTATATACTCGAATATAAGCCTAGTTTTTCAGCCCTAATTTTGGGCTGAAAAAAGGGGTCCTCAGCTTATATTCGGGTCAATACTTCTAGCCACTGAGGCAAGTTTGGGTCGATGGCTAAAAGTCATTTTAAACATTGTGCGCCACTTCTCCTGACCCCCCTGTTTAAAATGACTTTTAGCCACCAACTCAAGTACTTGCCTCGGTGGCTAAAAGTCATTTTAAACATCACACACACACCCAGCTCACAAAGGAGGAGTAGCCAGTCCCTGCTGCATTTCCCACCCTAGGCTTATACTTGAGTCAATAAATTTTCCCAGTTTTTTGGGTTTAAATTAGGGGGCCCGACATACTCGGGTCGATTTATACTCGAGTATATACGGTAGATATAAACCCCTCCAAAAAACTAGGAACTGGCATTGCTGAAATATCTTCCTCTTCAGAACAATCAGCCTTACCCACTTCAGATTCGCTGGTTTAGGATAATTTCCCTTCCCAAACCAGGGAGGTGAAATTATCCAGATTTTACATTTAAGTCTTTCTGAAGAACCCTATACTTGAGGGACATTTGGACCTTTTAAAAAGAAAATACTTGTAGAACATATGTGGAGTAATGGTCTTAAAGACTCCCTTGGAAACCAGAAACATGATATATTGGACTGTATATACAGTATCTATACAGCTGGGAGTTGTAGCACAAAGATGAATTTTTTTCAAGATGTGGTCAAAAGATCTTAAAACTGAAGCTTGTACTGACAGAGAAAAACAAAGCAAAGCAAAGCAAAAACAAACAAACAAACAAAAACACCTGTTAGAAAACATTTTAGGACAGGAATGCCTCAGTTGTATATGACTTATCTATCCCACCTCACTACCCACTTTGCTTTAATTATTCCAGTTAACACGCTCAGCGAGGAGAAACAGTGACCCTACAAATAATCTGGACATCAGCTTTCATCCTCCTCAACCTACATGGCCAATCCTGAGGCATTAATAATAACCATTTGCAATCAAGCCAGTTCTGACTTATGGCACATGGCAAATCTTTTCAGGATTTCCCAGGTAAAGAATAATCAGGACTGAGTTAAGACTCCCTTATCCTAGCTTTATGGTTTCACAGCCAGAAACTTAAACTAAATACAAAACATCTGGCTGGACACATGTCCCCCACCATTATATTAGCCAACTGCAGGTATGAAATCTATGCTGACCTAACCTACTTTGTGCTTATGTAATGCTATGTGATGACCCTATTCTGTGTTCTCACCAAATGATCCTGTGAGGGTAGTGGGACTGAGAGAAAGGCCTCTCCTGACTATCGTAATAGGCTCCTAGTACTGTGTGCTTGCAGGGGTGTGGTGACTCATTGGGCTAAGAGCACTCAAACTGTTGGCTGCAAAGTTGGCAGCTCGGTGGTTCGAATCCAGGATGCCACGCAGCAGAGCGAGCTCCTGCTGTTAAACCCAGCTCCTGCCAACCTAGCAGTTTGAAAGCATGTAAATGCAAGTAGATAAATTGGTACTGCTGTAAAAATGGGAAAGTAAACAGTGTTCCGTGCACAGAAATGTGTTTAGCCATGCTGGCCACATGGCCACAAACTTGTACAACACTGGCTCTTCGGCTTGAAAATGGAGATGAGGACCGCCCCTAGAGTGGGACATGACTAGCACACATGTGCAGGGGGATGGGAACCTTAACCTTATTGCGTGCTTCATAGGCTCATAAAGGGAGATATAGGCTTCCACATATCTTCAACAGAAGCTGCTTAGGACTTTATTGGTTAAAACCAGATCTTTGAATTTTGACTGGGAATGGTAGTCCGTGGAGCTGATATGACAGGGGAATTATGTGTTCCCCAGAATCAGCCCCAGTTAACCATTTGGCTGCAGTGTTTTGCACCCACTGGAGTTTCCAAACACTTTCCAAAGGCAGCCCCATGTAGAGCGTGGTACAGTAATCCAGCCAAGATGTAATTAAGGCATGTGTCACCATGGCCAGATCTGACCTCTCAAGGAACAGGTGCAGCTGGCATGCTGGTTTTAACTGTACAAAGGCACTCCTGGACACTGCTGATATATTTTCAATAAATAAATAAAATAAATTCTGCCTAGATGCACCACAGTAAAAAATTGAAAAGCCACTCCACAATATTTTACAGAAGATAGTTGCTTTTCATCATTCACCTGATAATAGAGATCATCCTGGGAAAGCTTGAGAAAATTACTTTTTTGGCCACAAATTTCCAGATTCCCATAAATCAGCATAACAATCTGGCTGGATGATTCAGAGGGCCTTTTTACACGACCCCTAAGATCCACTAGCCATTTAAATTCAGACCAGAGATCTTAGGGGTTCGTCACTCTTCCTCTGTCTTCCTCTGTCCCCACCCCCCTCCGCACTTCCTGGTTGCTGGCTGCCTGAGGGAGGGAGAAAAAAGAAAGAAAAGCATGCCGGTTTACCTCCATTTTGTTTCCGGCAGCATTCAGATCTCTTAAAGGGGCGGGGCACAAAAAAAGAACAAACAGAAGCCAGGAGAGCCCCGCACTCACTATCCTTACACCGGATCAAATATTTGTCACCATCAAAGACCAGGTACAAGAAAACTGCTGTTTGGCCGCGCTGAAGTGGGCGGGGTCGCACTTAATTGTCTGCAAAGTCCGGAGCTGGTGAGTAAACATTTTTAAGGTCCGGACCTTGCAGCCATTTGCGGCGGAGCTTAGGGGTCGTATATAAACGCCCTGAGAGTTGTTGGGCAAGAAACACAACTCTTCCCAACTATGAAACGAAAGCATTGTGTTGCACCCAATGTAACTACGGAAAATGCTGATTTATGGTTCATATGGGGATAAGAACATAATGTCAGATTCACTGTTGCTAAAGCTATAGAGGAAAAACAGAAATGTTAATATCTATTTTCTGCAATACAAATTCTTTCTGTTTATGCTTAAGACAAAACCTAGAGAAAAATGATGGATCTGCTGCAGAATGATGCTTCCAGACTACTTAGCTTTGGGGGAACTTGCTAAGGCATAGCGTTACATAAGCCCACAGTAAAATGTGTCTCTTTGGGGACAGAATACCTAATAAAATTATGTGAAGACAAGAATGTGGTTTTGGGGATTCAGCCACCACATACTTTTTACTGGCGTAGAACCCACAAGAATAAACAGAGCCTGTTCTGTCATTGGACAGAATGGGCTAACTGCCTCAGGGAGCAAATGCCAGGAATCTCATAAAGAAACTTCGTCAAGGACAGCAAGATTTATTGGAAGGCTAAAGGTTCCCCATTTCCGATCTAGATCCTGTTTCAGCCAGATTTTGGCACACAAACTGCCCTGATCATCCAAGTGCAGAGGTGGGGAATGGGACACGATCTGGAGGGTGGTGGAGCCTCCTTCTTTGGAGGTTTTTAAGCAGAGGCTGGATGGCCATCTGTTGGAAATACTGTGATGGGTGTTCCTGCATGGCAGGGGGTTGGACTGGATGGCCCTTGAGGTCTCTTCCAACTCTATGATTCTATGATTCTAAAAGACACAGACATACATAATATTTGGTTCATGCTTGGGCATCCAGCTGTGTCGCAACCAATGAAATCCTTCCTAACTACCTCATAGGATTGGGTACGGGGGCCCTTTGGGTTGAGTTGATTCCACTTTCAGCCAGAGGATCTGGCAGAGAATAAAGTTCCTTAGTGAGCAATCACTGACCAGATACAAGCATGCTAGGATGTGATGCAATATTTACTGTATGCATTTCAATTTCGTTGTTCCTGCAAGAGGGAAATGACAATAAAGATTCCTATTCCTATTCAATTTGGGCTCAAGCCTGGATAGCTCAGTGGTTTAGGGATCTAGCTGCAGAGCCAGAGGTTGGAAGTTCAGTTCCCCACTGTGCCCCTCTGACAGGAGCTGGACTCAATAAGCTAGGCATGTCCAAACTTCGGCCCTCTAGATGTTTTGGACCACAACTCCCACAGTCCTTTGTCATTGGCAATCTAAGCTTAGAATTCTGGGAGTTGTGGTCCAAAAAATCAGGAGGGCCAAAGTTTCAACATGCCTGTGAATAAGCCATAGGGTCCGTTCTATCTCTGCCGTTCTGATAATGATGACAAATATTTATTTATTTATATTTGGCTTTATTAACCGCCCAACTTTCCCTTGGGAACTCTGGGTGGTTTACAGCAGATTATAACAAAACAACCTATCCAGGAAAAAAAAAAAGAACCAGACAATACTAAGGGTCCAGTAAAACAAAAACAAAAATAATAACACATTCATACTACAAGCACAAAGTCTGGCAAGAAAAGGCTGGGAGAACAATACACAACAAACAAACAACATACCATGGTGCACTCAGCCAAAGCCTAAGCTTTCCCTAAAGAGCCAGGTCTTTAGCGCTCACCTAAAGGCCGGCAGAGACTCCGCCAGCCTGATCTCTGCAGGCAGAGTACTGAAATACTACCGAAATCATCTTGGTAGCTGTAGTAATGACCTGTATCAGGACTGAGAGAGAGAGAGAGAGAGAAATGCTGTTTTGGAGCAAAACAAAACAGAAAAACTACCAGAACCAGCTGGAAGTTGAGTCGTGGCAATTAGACTTCTTTTCTTGAGAGATCAAAATGTTTTGCAACTCATCCAAGCAGCTTTGTCAGACTGATGAAGCCACATGGATGAACTCACCTGGATGTCTGAGAATCTTCACAGACATATCAGAAGCTGCGTGATGTATTTCTGTATATTTTCTTATTTCATGCTCTCTGCCTTTTTGTAGCACCTGGAGAACAGTGGGGTATTTTTAAGCGAAGATTTAGACATTGCCTTGGGCGTTTCCTCTTATTGTTAGCCAGCCAGTTAGGAGCTTGTTGCTCCAAGTATCTCTTAAAATGGTCTTTCCTGCATCGTATCAAAAGAGAGAGTGTGTGACAAAGGCTGAAAACACCCTCTCTGTGTTCCAACTGGAAATACAAAGAATCTCAGCAATTCTACTGCAAAACAAGGAATACCACAGGGACACCAAAGTCTGCAGCAGGATGGACCCACATACATGCCCACCAACAAGCATCCGAAACCAAGCATAATTAGGTTTAAAGCAAACATTGTTCTATGGTTTATAGAAGTAAAGCAACTGCACTTCTGAACTTCCTTGTGCATTCCAAACTCTCTACCCAAGCTTTCTTAAGCTCAAGTGAATGGAAGCAACAAGTGTCTAGATAGTGTTCTAAGCACTGAATGGCTGCTGAAGGGGGAGGCAAACCAGGCAGACAGGGAACGGGACTGAGGAGTCAGAAAACCAAAGAGCAAAATTCCACACATTCGTTTGCAGATGAAATGCACAACTTATAAGGCAACAAGCCATTACATACTATCATAATAGCAAAAGAAAGGAAAGGAATTATTTTGATGGGAAATGCAGTTTATACTCCAAGCCAAGAAGCTAAATCCTTGATTTTAGGTTTTCTACAAGGATTTCACTGCTCCAAGAATCTAGGTATGTATTCTCAAAGGCTTTCACGGCCGAGATCTGATAGCTGTTGTGAGTTTTTCGGGCTGTTTGGCCATGTTCTGGTACTTTAGCTTCCTGATGTTTTTCCAGTCTCTTCAGAGAGCAAGGAGCTCAGGGAACTAGGAAAGTTGAGAACCACTGCTCTTTGGCATTTTATTGATCTTCCCATGCCATAGTTTTGCTGCAGGACTCTCAAGACATTTATGGAATCAACATAGTCAAGGCATTTTTGTCTTGTAAAGTCGAACAAACCCTAATAAATGCTAATCAGATTATTAAAGATTCTTCAAAATTGCTGAGTAACAAGCAGAATTTGTCTTTTGCAATTTAGAAAGTATAGATTTCAGTATTCAGAGTAATATTGATAAGCTTTACTTTTCAAGACAGACTTTCAGGACAAAGCTGACCTATTCATCTTTACTTGCCCTGGCATTCTGGCCCCAAAGCAACACAAATGCATTTTGTATTTGGAGCTCTTAGCACCTTTCCTTTCAATAACCCAATTGTGTACCATACATTCATATTCAGTGACATGTCCCAGTGAGTTCAATGATGGTTTATCTTAAGTAATTGTGTATAGAAAGTGCAGCCTTAGATTGCTATCCTGAAAACATCTTCTTGGGAGCAATTCACATAGAACACAATGGGTTCTATGAAAACATCTTCTTGGGAGCAATTCACATAGAACACAATGGGTTGTGTTGCCTTATAAGCATAGGATTCTCCTGTCTATTGCCATGGAAATTTCCATTGCAGCTGGGACAGAATTTGGGAAGTCCGATCTCAAATCTCTCTCTCTGTCCATTGTTTAGGTAGAATATCTGAACTGTCCTTGGAAGTGTCAGAGATCATACCAGAATTTCATGATAAATGAACAAGGTGAAGCTGCTCATCTTGTTTACTTCTTTTTGCCCTGGTACTAATGCTGGTTTTCATCAAAACCCATTCCTAATGGAACACACACAGCAGATACAGCTGTGACACAGTTAATCAGAATTAATCACAAAAATGGGTCACTGCAGGTGATTTAAGGCATTGCTGAGGGTTAGCTGGGCCTCCGTGAGTACTGTATTACTTTTTAATTAGCAGCTTCTGCTGTGGTGATGGGAGATGATTCTATGCCCATAAATAGGAAGATTATGGAACGATGATGATTGTTCTTGAAATAACAAAACTCTCCCACATTTGGGTAACCAAATGATAGTGTCTCAAAGCAGAACTTAGCCAGAAATGAAAAGAGACAGAAAAAGAAAATCTCTTTCAGTTAGGAAAGAGTCCTGATCAAAGATATCTTTGTATCAGTCCCATGCCTTTAGCTTGTGACAAGTTTTAGAAAAAGATGACACCTGGCTGCTTCTTTTGGTTCAATGGCCTGTAACTAGAGGAGATGTTGGTACTGGCTTCAGCCAACTGTGACTTATCAGATAGATTCATGAATCCTCCCTGCTCCCAACCATCAAGCTGAATATTTGCAGAAGTGATTAAAGATCTCTGGAGGGATGGAGTCTCTTGGACTCATACTGCAAGAGGACTTTTGCCCACTTCAATCACATTCATTATGGGATACAAACTGAGGCCAAGAAGATCAAGAGGGCACTGTGCAAACATGAAAGTCATTTCTCTGGCATTCGGTTTCTTGGAGACTTGTGCCATGTCACCATGGCTGAGGCACTCTCTTGCTTTTGAGATGTATAGGTTAGAAGAGAATGTTCTAGAAGAAGCACGACCCCCCACACCCTCATCCAAAGGGCACTGTGTAGAAACCCAAGCTTTGGCTGTCCAACAGCATCAGCCACATCAATTGAATCCTTTGGTGATGAGGAGTTATCTGACTACTATTTGATTCTGAAGAGGGGAGGGTTCATGGCTGCCATGCACAAAGCAGCCTGGAAGCAGTGGTGGACAATTCCATTAAAAATAAGAAGAGCCATGCTGGATCAGGCCAAAGGCCCATCTAGTCCAGCTTCCTGTATCTCACAGAGCCCCCACCAGAGGCATCTGAGAGTGAACGAAACTAGATATCTGTCTCCTGATACCACTCCCCTGCATCTGGTCCTTGAAGTACCTTAGTTTTAAGACTGGAGATTACACATCTCCATCATGGTTTGTAACCTGTGAGGGACTTTGCCACCAGGAATCTGTTCAATCCCCTTTTGAAGGCATCCAGGCCAGGTGCCATCACCAAATCCTGTGGCAGGGAGTTCCAGAGACTAACAACATGCTGGGTAAAAAAAACCATTTCTTTTGTCTGTTCTTACTCTCCCAGCCCTCAGTTTGAGTCGATGCCCCCTAGTTCTGGTGTTTTGTGTGAGAGAAGAGCATCCCTCTATCCACTTTATTCATGCCCTACATTATTTTGTAGTCTCTCAATCATAACCCCCAAGTGCCTTTTTCCCAGGCTAAAGGGTCCCAAATGTTTTAGCCTTTCCTCATAAGGGGGTTCCCTCAGTAATCATTTTAGTCGCTCTCTTTTTGCACCTTTTCCAGTTCCACTATGTCTTTTTTGAGATGCGATGACCAGAAGAGTACACAATACTCCAGGTGGGGCCTTACTATTGTTTTGTACAATGGCATTATAATTTTGGCTGTTTTATATTCTATTCTCCTTTTTGATAATCCCTAGCATTTAATTGTCCTTCTTCACTGCTGCCACACATTGGGGAGACACCTTCATGGAGCTGTCCACCAGCACACCCAAACTTCATTTTGGAAGATGGGCGATATAAAAATATATAAAATAATAATAATAAATTAATTAAAAGACAGCAAAGGAGGGACCAACCTAATCTCCTGTGGGATACAGTTCCACAGCTTGGGACCAGCATCATAGAAAGTTCTTCCTCATGTCTAGTGGCTGAGGCAAAGTACCACCAAGAGCCCATTTACATTATGTACTGTATACACATACTTAGGAATGGTTTACCATTGGGTGTTTTCTTTCGTCTTGTTTTTAGGGCAATACATCACTGTTGTCTTTCCAGAAACAAGCAAAGACCTTTCTCTTCAGGCAAGCTTCCCCTGAATGATGGACTTACCTATTACAGTGGACCCTTGTATAACAAACAGCTTGTATAACATAAAATTTGTACAACATAAAATATTCTGGAGATAGGGGAAATTTGCTTAACAGAATTGCCTATGGGTCAAATCCATACAACATAAAAATGGGATTACTCCATTTTCAATGCATTCCAATTCGAAATTTGCATAAAGGAAAATTAGCTTAACATAATTTCATTTGGAATGAATTAATTCCTTTATACAAGGTACCACTGTATGTGTCTTTTATATGAATCTACTATACATGATATCGCCTAATTTTGGAAGCTAAGCAGGGTCGACCCTGGTTATTACTTGGATGGGAGACCACCAGGGAATACCAGGTGCTGTAGGCGCCTGGAGTAGGAAATGGCAAGCCACTCCAGTATTCCTGCCATGAAAACTCCATGGACATGGGGTCACGAAGAGTCGGTCATGACTGTAATGATGCAACACACACACACTATACATGATGACACAGAGTTAGACTTTGTGTTTATAACCACTTCTAACCTTGTGTGACTGCACTGACATTATGTTTTCAATGCTAGTTTCCAACATAGAATTTTTAGTCTCTCTTTAACTGCTCGTGTACTCTTGTAGCCTTAATGTAATGTTGTCTTTTAATGCTATAAGAGGTCCCTTAATTCCCTGTTCTCAGTACTTGAATATGTCTTAATCGCACTGGACTGTATATTGCCCCTCATTACTGTAAGCTGCCTGGGGTTCTTTTCCAAGGAGAAAGGTGGAGTAAAAATACTCTTAAATAAATAAATAAATAGTGACCTTATATCTAACCTATCACCTGAAACTAAAACCATTACAGATTGCTTTGAGGATCTTTATGACTCTCATCAAAATAAACCCTCTAACAACATGTCAATTTCCAAAGAAACCAGGAGTCTCAACAAATCTCTAGTTCCCAGAGATAAAGCCATAAGCATTAACAATAGCTTCAAAGCAATTTAAAACTACTGTGCAGGTTTATTTCAAAGCATGTTTACCCTGCCTTTGCAAAGCTTGATTTATGTTGTGCATTTGTTTGTTTTTCCCACAAGTGGCACTGGCTTCAAAGCAGTTCAAAACAAAAGCTTAACAGAGTACAGCCTGAAAGTGCAACTCTTAACAGCAGAAGAGGCCTTTGCAACCAACAAGTTCTCATTTATATCATCCCTAAAATGCCACAGGGAGAAAGAGCTCCAAATTTCTTCAGAAAGGTCAGGCCCACAGATAACAGAGATTGCTCCTTGTGAGGGATTATCCTGCTTTACCAACCAGTGGCACTGACAGGAGGGCTCCATCTCCAGAATGCAAGTGGCACAAAGGCAAAAACTCACAGAAGTTGTAGCTGTCTCTGAAGTGCAGTGGGACCTCTTAAGACAAAGGGAAAAAAATTCTGGGAATTTTTTTGCATGATAAAAAAATTCCCTACAGAATGCTTTGCAAGACAAAAATACATTCCACATGTACCCAGGAAAAAATCAGCCAGTTATTTTTGTCTTTATTCTAATCTCCGGACCAGTTTTATCCATTTTCAATGCCTCCCATTGGAAAACCGCGTTTCATAAGATGAAATTTTCGTAAAACAAATTGACCTGTAGAACAAATTTAATTCATTTTAAGTGGTACCACTGTATGTAACTGGAGTAGGAACTGGCAAGCCACTCCAGTATTCCTGCCAAGAAAACTCCATGGACATGGGGTCACGAAGAGTCAGTCACAACTGTAATGCCACAACAGACAGACAGACTGTATGTAAATCTTAAGCCATGGAGGGTT
Source organism: Phrynocephalus forsythii (assembly GCA_029282475.1). Classification (NCBI taxonomy): domain Eukaryota; kingdom Metazoa; phylum Chordata; class Lepidosauria; order Squamata; family Agamidae; genus Phrynocephalus; species Phrynocephalus forsythii. The sequence continues at coordinate 106,819,638 of JAPFRF010000003.1, read as the reverse complement.
TCAGGGCCCTAACCCTAACCCTAACCCTAACCCTAAACCCCAGCACCTTGGCAGGGACCTGAACCAAGCCAAGTGGAAGCCATCACAGCAATCATGGGATTGCTTGGTTATGGCAGTAAAAGCAAAGTGTTCTGCTTATATACCACCCCATACCACTTCTAGTTGTCTCTGGGTGGTTTACAGTTTTCAATTACAGTATTCAGGCTACACATTTCCACACAGCAAGCTGGCTACTCATTTTACCAACCTCAGGAAGATGGAAGGCTGAGTGAACCTTGAGAGTAGAGCAAAGTACATGGTGAGTGGAAGGAACAGGTTGCAGAGAGGTGAGTCAGAGATACAAGCTGCTTGCCAGGAAGAGCAGCTGTTCCCCTTTTCGTGCTTGCTTCCCTTTGTCTAATAAGAAGGTTACTTGGTGGTTTAATGTGTCATGGCAAGGGGGGACATGAAAATTGTCTATCATCATGAAATGAGCAGCTGTTGTAATTCTGTTGCTTCCTTGCAAAAAATTACAAGTCTGGAATATTGCTCTGGCCTTCCAGAATTAGTGAGAAGAATGGGCAGGGTTTCATGCTGCACTGGCCACCAGTTCTGAGCAGACCTCACGGGGGATCTCGGGTAAACCTTATCAGATAATAAATAAGTAGTTCCAATGATGCTCAGTTTAGACCGCAGTCAGACCTATGTTTCCTGCGTAGTTTCCCGTTGGTGAACTACGCAGTAAAAGATCGCGTGTTAACAAGGAAGAGAAGCAAATTCTGCTCCAGGCCAACCACGCCCCTCGAACAACAGTTTCAGCAAAGTTTCCTAAACCACCAGCAGGGGCAGGATTTAGAGACTTCACTTGAAAATGCTTACTTATTTGCTTCTGCAACCACAACAGGACACAGAAAATATGCAGTAAAAAACAGTTTTTGCCACGGAGGCTTGGAAACTGGAGCCAGAAAGTAGGACAAAATGTGTAGTATACAGGTTAGGACCGAACCAGAATAGGAAAGTATAACGCAGAGGAGAGGACACCAACTGCTCATTAAAAACCACGTGACTGCCCAGAAAAAAATACGCAGGAAATTTAAATATGCAAACAAACAAACAAACAAACAAACAAAAAACAGGTATGACCACAGCCTTAGTGTAGTGGATAGAGTGATAGGCTAGGACTCCGAAGACCTGGGTATGAATTCTCATTTGACCCTGAAAACCCAATGGAGGGTGGGGGGGGAACCACTCCTTAAATGTTACAGTTACCATGAAAGCTCCAATAGGGCTGCTATAAGTCCTTTGCAATTTGACAAAACATAACACAAGACATGTACTGTAGTTCCAAATAGGGTAAGGATGATTATCTTCAGCCAATACTACAGCCAGATTCCTCAGATAATCTGAGAAACCTGTGGTTGATATTGCTGCCTCTTGCTTAAAATATTAACACTGCCATCATCAAAGAGCATCCCACACAGTAGAAACTAAACCAGCTTCACATGACAGAATTCCAGCTTTATCACATACATTGTTAAGTAATTCCCTGCATATTGCAGGGGTTTGGGACCCGACCTGACCTGCGATTGTCAAGCCCCGCACACAGAACACACACACAAGCAGAGTTCAGTTCTTTGCCAAGATCTTTAGTGGAAAGCCAGATAGATAACAGAATCCAACTCCCAGCAACTACCAGTCCAAGTCAAAGCCAGAATATCTCACAGAAACCAGATGCCAAACCCAAGGGAACAGATAAAGTCATTGTCCAGGAAGCCGGTCCAAAATCAGGAAACAGAACCAAGGTCACAGACAGGAACGTGGTTGCAAGTTCAAATGACCCATTACTTCCACAGAGAGCTCAAGGTAAGCTTGCCAGCTTTATCCCCAAACAGGGAACACACCCTTACCTCTGGAAAGGCTCCTGCTAGTACTCAGGGCTTCCAGACCTGATTCCCCGTCTAGCATCCAAGACCCTTTCCCTAGCTCACCTGGTAGCACGTCTTTGCAGAATCCTGCTCATGGCCCTTCTAGGAGGTGGAGATATGCTTTCAGCTGAGTCATCAGACCCAGCTGCCTGCTGAGTTGAGCTGCAAGGCTCCTCCAGCAGCTCTTCACCATTTAACCCCTCAGATTCAGGTTCTGTGACAGGCAGGGTCATGGCAGCGATAATGGAAAATCCATGATATGCAGATGTGGGGTGGGGTGGGGTGGGGTGGGACGGGACTGGGGGTCTATCTGGGGCCTCCTACACCTACCTGAGGCCTGATGCTGCCCCAAACAAACCTCCAATGGGCTTCCTGGGCCTGTCAGAGGCCCCAGAAGTGGCTTCCAGTGATCTGGAAGTCATTTCCGGTTTTCTGGAAGTGACTTCCAGTTTGCCAGAAACCACCTCTGGGGCCTCCAACAGGCCCGGGAAGCCCATCGGAGGCCCATTTGGGGTAACGCCAGGCATGGGGTAAGTGCAGGAGGCCTCAAACAGGCCCATGCAGCTTGCTCCAGGGGGGCTGGCCTTTCATATACTGTGGCCCCACAATATACTGGTGCTGCAGTATATGCAATGCAAAATGGAGGGGGATGACTGTACCCTCAAATTATTAGGTTTTTGGACTACCTACCATCCCATCTCTCTTATCAGGATTCATTTTGACCCTCTTTTGGCCTTCCTGAATCTGGATTCTAACTACATCCCTGGCAATTGGCAATGCTTAGCTAGTGCTGAGGGGAACTGTAGTGCAAAAGGTATACTTCACATGACTGACCTAATCTACCAACCATACAAGACACCTAAAAGACAGAACCATATACCACATCAGACCATTGGTTTGTTAAGTGTAGAAGTATCAATACCACAGCTGAAGATAATCTTGGATTAAACCAAGATCATTCATTCATGCATGCAAAATCTATCTGTCTGTCTTTCTTTCTTTCTTTCTTTCTTTCTTTCTTTCTTTCCAGGCAAAGAATGTGAGCTTCTATGCACAGGAATTAAACATAGGGCGATATGTTTTTCTATCCCCAAAATTTCTTCCCGTGTTGAGTTCCAAATCATTTGAGATGCTGTTGGCTTGCTAAGTTATTTTTAAGGATGATGCAGCTGAAGTCAGGAAATCCGCTGTTTTGCCGCTGTTTGTTGATAGAACTCCGCAAAGATCCTTTTTAAATTAAAAAAAAAATCTGAATTGCTAAATTATACAAGAATACCTGCTCCGCACTGACTTCTTGTTCTCAAATTTGGGTGTTTTTCCCCTTTTAGACTGAAAGATGGTTAAAGCACAGAACCGTTTATAGATTTAGTTATTATAATGACAGGCTGGGTGGAAAATAGATTTTTAATGATCATAACAGGCAAGACAGGAAAGAAAATATTGAAAATTAGAAAATGGGAAAAGAAACAGAAAGTACTTGGAATATGGATAGCACTAAATCAATAAACACATCTTCTTGCATATTTCACTAAAAGAACAACATATGTATCAAGAAATGTGAATTTCCATTGTTGCTTTTAGTGAAATATATAATTATCCTATAATTTGTTTGCTTGTTTGTTATTATCACTTCTATGTCATCCTATTACTATTATTATTCTCTGGATGGTCACAATATACATAAAATCATATCATAAAACATCATCTAATAAACACAAAAACACAGTAAAACGAACAATAAATCCAGTTATTAGCTAAAACTACATGTAAATAAAACCAATTTAAGCATCTTAGGACAATATGCTAGTAGAAGGCTGCTTGTTATCATTCTGTTTTAGTAAGCTTCCTAAAAACAGAAAGAGTAGACATCTGGCAAGCCTCAATAGGAACTCTATTCTAGAGGGAAAGGACCAAGACCAAAAACATGGTTCCTAGTGTTGGCTTTTTGGAGGGCTCCTTGGGTTTTACAGTTCTAAACTTCAAGGACTGCAAGGAGCATGTGGGATGGGTAGCTGTTTGTGGCATTGGCATTGGCATCCTTCAGTCTCGAAAGACTATGGTATCATGCCTGGAGTAGAGATCCTAAAGCAATGCCTAGTGTGGCTAAATAGACCAATCTGGGAATGGCAGTCTCTACCACACTGGGGGCAGATATATTCTGTTTCTTGCCCAGTGCTTGGGTTTTGTTGTTTCCGTGCCTGCCTCTTTTCCTTTGCCTGTTGGACAAAATGCCTCTTCGAATTTATGTAGACCATGATGTATCTTTTGCCTCCAGATAGTGCGACCGGAGGTCAGGGTTTCCCATCTGTTGAGGTCCATTCCCAAGGCCTTCAGTTCCCTCTTACAGATATCCTTCTATCGCAGCTGTGGTCTCCCTCTGGGGCGCTTTCCCTGTGCTAGTTCTCCATCCAGAAGATCTTTTGGCATTCTTACAACGTGTCCAAGCCAGCGCAGGCATCGCTGTTTCAATAAAGTATACATGCTAGAGATTCCAGCTTGTTTCAGGAAGGGAGGGCTCCTTGGGTTTTACAGTTCTAAACTTCAAGGACTGCAAGGATCATGTGGGATGGGTAGCTGTTTTGTGGACTCCATCAAATATTCGGGTCCTGTATCATTAAGAGCTCTACAGATTGTGACCAGCACCTTAAACTGAGCATGGAAACTAACAATAAGTCAATGAAGTCATGCCAAGATTGGAGTGATACGTTCATATCTGCTGGCACCTATAATCGGTTTAATTGCTGCATTTTGACCTGCTGAAGTTTTCATGTTGACTTCAAGGGTAATTGTATGAAGAGAGCATTACAGTCATCTATAACAGAGATTACCATTGTTGTTAGGAATTTCTTATCCAGGTAGACACTGATAGGTAATCAGCCAAAGTTGACAAAAGGCACTGTTGGCCAGAGCAGATATTTGCAACTCCAAAGAGATAGCTGAGACCAAGTGTGGCTCCAGGCTTTGAATGTTATTCTTCAGGAAAAGTTTGGCCCCATCAAAGCCCAGTAAATATCCTTCTAACCAGTTTGATGATCCTCTGAACAGTATATCTGTCTTATCTATATGCCTTTTCAATTTCCTGGGCCTCGTCCACCCTGTTATTGATGCCAGGCAGCACTCAAGGACCTGCAGAGCATCACCTGTGGATGAAAATGAGAGATAAAGCTGCATACCATCAGCATATTGATGACAACAAACTCCAGATCTGTGTACTACTTCTCCTAGTGGCTTCATGTAAATAATATAAAGCATTGGGAAGATGACTGTGGGATGTGGGTAGATGCTTCCCCAAGCCTTGCCATCTGAGATCAGCCCTTGAGGAAGGACTGGACCCACCAAAAGAAGGACACCCCCCCAATCCCAAAGTTGATAGCTATCCCAGAGGGATACTCTGATTGGTAGTACAGTGATCCCCCGTCTATTGTGGGGGTTAGGGACCTGACATGACCCGAAATAACTGAAAATCCAGATGCAGGTTGTGTTGGGCCTGGGGGGGGGGCTAACTAGGGGCTCTTGTACTTACCCTGAGCCTGGCACTGCCGCAAACGGGCCTGTGAGGTGTGGTAATATCATTGCCCATATTTCTGAGCCCCAACATTGGTCAAGCACAAAGGAAACTGAAGGCCTAGGAGGGTTGCTTGACCTGTTATTTCCCAGCAGTCCCCAGGACCGAAGCAGATACCAGGATGTGCTGATGTAGGCAAGAAGGCCAGAGCAAACAGGATGGCAGATAAACAGGATATCAGGATACATCTGCTCAGGCCCAGAAAAGCTCTTCCTGTCCTTATCAATAATCCCTCACTAGCTAGGGAGCATTTTCCCTCCCACCTATGGAATGTATTTCCTCTGCCATTGTGTACTTGTTTACTGTGTATGGTCTAGAGATAAGGTGTGCATTCCCCTCCCACCGAGAAACGTCCTGCTGTATCTATTGTTCTCTCTGACTAATAAAACACTGGTCACTCAGGCAGGAGGGAAGGCATCACAAGAATCATCACAAGAATCATCATCACACACTCACACACACACATGCCTCCACACATTCATACATCACAAAGAGATCCATAGACCCTGACAGAAAGACGAACAGGAATGCGGCCTGAGCATCAGATGATTGCACCCCGAAACTCTGTGTCCGTGTGATTCGTAACACAACAGCGAGGGCCTTCCCAGGCCTTCTGAAGGCCCCAAAAGGGCCTCCCTGTGAACTGGAAGTGACTTCCGGTTTGCTGAAAATCATTTATGAGGCCTCCGACAGGCCTAGAAAGGCCTGTTCAGGGCAGCGCCAGTCCTGTGGTAAGCATGGGAGGGCTGAAACAGGCCTTTGCCCTTTACCCCGGTGGCCTTTTTTCATATACTGTGGTCCTGCAATATAGCGGGACCGCAGTATATGAACTGCACAAGGGTGGTGGACCACTGTATCAAAAGTGTCAGAAAGATCCAAAAGGACCAGCAGGGTTACACTCCTCCTTGTCTGAATCCCTATCTCAGGAGACCATCCTGCAGTTGGTCTGCTGCTACCCTCTCAATCAACTTTCCCAGGAATGGAATGTTGGCAAGGGACCTATAGTTGTTAGGATATTCCATTGCTAGATTGGCTTTCTAAGTGCCTTGTTCACATCTTTAGGCTGTACTTGCTGAAACTGTACCCCAGTCAACTATTTCTGTATCGTGTATAAGGGAACATGTAGCATGGATTGATAAAATGAGGATATCATTCTTATTCTAGGCCAAGTAGGTAGATTGGTGACCTTTGTATGTTTTGACTTAAATGACCCTTGGATATTGGCCATGATGGGTTTTGGAGATGGGAATTGTAATACAAAATATTGGGAAAACCAGCATGGAATCTTTTTTTTCCTGAAACAACTGGTAAACAAGAAAAAAGAATGGCACCCTGCACATGGGTCGTGGTAATATATTGGGTGAAATGCACTGTCATTGGATGCCTGTCCATTGGCAAACAAAGTTGCCATTTGGTGAATGGGCTGGCAAATAAAATTTAATTAAATACACAGATAATCAAGTCCCTCCAATCTTGCTACTCTTTTTTTCTTTGTACAGTGACCCCCTGCCTATTGCAGGGGTTAGGAACCTGACCCAAACTGAGTTAATTGAAAATCCACGATATGCGGATGCAGGTCAGGTCGGCCCTGGGGCGCCTAGTTGGGGTCTCTTGAACTTACTGGAGGCCTCAGAAATGGCCTCGCAGGGAGGCCATTTTCGTGCTTCCAGAAGGCCTGGGAAGGGCCTCGCAGGCCCATTCAGGAGAGCGCCAGGTTGGGGGTTGTATGAGAGGCCTGAAACTGGACTTTCCCCCCTTAACCTAGGGAGCCTTTTTTCATATACTGTGGTCCTGTGATACAGCGGGACCACAGTATATGAACCGCGAAAGGGTGGGGGACCACTGTATTCTGAAGATGTAGCAGCTATATGCTGAGTTTTGGCTGCCTGCATGATGGACTAAATTTGGAATAGGGGCATGGGTGTGCATGCACTCTTATCCCCAGGTATCACTGGCTGTGTCCTGAACACAGTAGATTGAACATGAAGCTCTATCCAGAACTGAGTCTTTGTTTAGAAGAAAACAAAAATAGAGATTCCATGATCATGAACTCAGGCTTCTGAGATATTTTAAAGTTTTACATCTTCCTAAGTGCACAATGCACCAGGATATTTAAGGGAAAGGTTTTATATGCATTCAGGTCTGTGATGATGCTTAGTCCAGGTGAGGTTATCCAGAAGTTGAGTCATGGCAACTGGGCTTCTTTTCTTGTGAAATTGAAACATTTCACTACTCATCCAGTGAGCTTTGTCACCCTCAGACTATTCCTCTTTAAAATTCTACAAATTCTGAATTTGCATTTGCTTGGTTTCTACAGTAGTATTTGTGCCTTTCTTGCATTCTTTTCAGAATGTCATTTGCAGCTACAAACTGCTGCAGCTTGCTTATTCGTGTTTTGAATGTTCATTCTCAAATGACACCCAGCCACCCACAAACCCCCAACCACAGAACACCTGGGTCCCCAGGCCTGCGGTTCTTTGTAATGTAGTTCTACCACAGTGAGTGAGGCTGGAGTTACACTGGCAATAAGAACTACATTTCAGTATCATTTAAATCAATTTCAGTTTTATCATCCACACAAGGAACGAGTGTGACTGATTTAAGTAAGCTGCAAGGAGAGCTTGTTTTAAAAAACTGTCTGGTAGGAGTTTTTTTTTTTAAGGAAAAATACCTCACCTCTAACATTTATTCAACATAGTTTTGTATAAATGAGACGTCAGCAATGAAGACACCAAAACCAGCTTAAATGATTGGTGGTGGCAGCAGTGGGAGAATATCCATTCGATACATAAGAACCCAGCCACCAGTTTAAATGTCATGTGACTTGAATCTGATTTTTAAAAACTCTGAATAGAAATCAATTCAAATTGCCTACACTAAGAACAATTTCAAGCACAGCGTCTTGCCTGCCTTTGTAACTAATTACTAGGAGATCAGGCCAGAGGGAAAAACTGTTCCCATTTTCAGATTTCTCAATAATTGCTCACGAACCAATTATGTTGTTAAAATTAAGTTCATCACTCCTTGAAGCTACAAGTTGGGTGGTTCCAGGGGTGCAACCAACAACTTTTGATTCATATCTGATCAAGTATTCACAAAAGGATTGGATTGTATTAGCATTACAGGGTGGTTTTTGTATGCAAGCCAGAGAATTCTGAAGATTCTGTTCCTTTGATTTGATTTGATTTGACTTGACTTTCCTTTCCCCTCTCCCTCCATTCATTCTTCTCATTTTATAGAGTGTTATTGTCATAAGTTCTGAGTTTAGCAAAGTCTCTTTTTTGCATCAATTCTCACAATTCCACAGTAATTTAATCTGCATGATGGGCGACTGCTGTTTTCACACAACCACTAAAATCCACAGCAAACATCGATCCGGATCACATACACACACGGAGCGGTCATATGGTTGATGTCACGGATCGGATGTTCCCATATTCGTGTTTTGAAAATCCGCAACCGTTCTGATACCATGGCTGAGAACAGCAGCAAAGACACCATAGCGGGGGCGAAAAGGTTTTGGTGCAGATTATCCGTGTTCCCACAGACTTGAGTAACAGTTTAAAATCCGCATCAGAACAAAAACAAGGATTTTATCACCTCCATACCAGTGCATTGTAAAATGCACTGGGTCATGCTTAAATGGGTGTGGCCACACTTAATTTTTATTAAAGTCCACTGCTCGTGGGAAAACGATTTTGTGCTCTGCATCTGCGAGCACTTTGCACCGGATTTTAGTGGTTGTGTGAAAGCAGCCTTAAGTTGTGGAATGCCTCTGGTGGTTCCTGCTTTAATGCAGTTACAAAAAGGAGCTAGAGTTCTCTGTCAGTCTCTCCACCCTCACAGACACTATTGGTGGTTACACGAGAGAGGGTCTTTTCAGTGGCTGCTCCGATGCCCTAAGCACATCCAGTCTTGCCTGATTTTGGAAGCTAAGCAGGGTCGGCCCTGGTTATTACTTGGATGGGAGACCACCAGGGAATGCCAGGTGCTGTAGGCGCCTGGAGTAGGAACTGGCAAGCCACTCCAGTATTCCTGCCAGGAAAACTCCATGGGCATGGGTTCACAAAGAGTCGGTTATGACTGTAATGACACAACACACACACACACACACACACACACACACACACACACACACACACACACACACACACACACACACACACAGGATATGGAAATCCCACAGGAAGTGAGTTTGGTCCCCTCCTTGCTATCATTCTACCAGCAGGCAAACCCCACCCTTTCCAGGCAAACTGCTTGTGTGATTTCACAGGGGATGCTACATATCTTCCTGCTTTCAGTTTTAAATTAGTTTTTTAACGTTATTAATATGCTTCATTGGTTTTTAAAAACAAAAACAAAAACACAGTTCCTTCTGTTTTCAGTGGTATCTGCCTTTTGTTCATTTTTTAAAGATGCCTTGTGCCCCTGCTTTGGGAGAAAGGCAGGATAAGAATGAAATAAATAATAATGTTTTTAATGCACTGGATCTTGAAATGCCAGAGATATAACCCCAGGCTACATACTGGAGTTTATCCTAGGAATGGCATGACAGTTGCCAGCTTGAACAGGGTACTAAAGAAATTCAAATTTAAAAGGGAACTAGAAATATTTATAGAATAAGGGATTATCAGTAGAGATTAGTATTCCCTGTAGCACTGGGGGCTTCTTGTCTTATGTATGTGTCTGATATAAATACTGTACATCAGATTGTTATTATCTAATAACAGGCAAAATCAAGACTCTTGGGGGGCACCTAGCATCATGACTTCCACAGTGCATGTTGAGAGCCCTTTAATATCCAGTAAGTCGCATATTTGTATATCCCCAGGTGTATGTACGTTCTTGTGCTTGTGTGTTGGTGCACTCATGTCCTGTTTGTGGGTTTCCCCTCAGAGGGCCACACACATGATCTTTCACCTTGTTGAATCTTCATCCTGAAGGTTATACTTCCACAAAGTCTTATTGTACAGGAATTTGGTGTGTGAAGGGAAGAGCCTCACCTTCATTTTGCAGGCAAACTACCCCTTCACTATTTGTAAAATGGTGCTTATGGAGCCAGGAGCTTATGTAAGTTGTTTATGGAACCTGTGTGGTTGGCTAGGTGTTAACCAGGAGGACCACAGCAGTGCAAAATGTGTGCTTTGACTGCTGAGGAGAGTGAATGAATCAAAGTTTAAAAGTTAAAGCAAACGCACATCATGTCTGCATTAATCAAGGAACATTCATAAACCAATAGCTTCTCCTAGAGGTTTAGTGGCAGCGATAGCCACCAGCCATGAGAATTGACATTCAGGCTTGATACATGCTCTGTTCAGGCATTTGTGAACAGACCTGAGTTTGAGATCTTCATCTTGAGGAGACCCTCAAGGAGCTGGCATTAAGCAGGCTGCTAGTGGTGGTGGCAACAAGTACCTCTCTGCTGTATTTGTCTCTCTGTTCCTCAGAGTGATTCCTACCAAAATGGCGGGAAACTCTGAACATGCCTACAATAAACCCAGCAAGCTCCCCATCATAAACAGCCAGGCATCATCAGGTGGCTCTTGGCAAATGTGAACTGCCTCTATGAGTAGAGCGGAAAAGAGTTTATTTTCCCCTCCCTTTCAGTCACCTACCACAAATGACTCACACACAAGTGTGTGAGGTCAGATCAGTTAGTAAACATGTCTGACAGCAAGTAATGCATGACTTAGAATGGAACGGTACATTCCATGCACTTAGATAGGTTTTGTGGTTTAGAAATGCAAGCACTGACCTTGCATTTTGAAAGCAAAGATGAGCATAGAGCAGACCTGTCTTCGAAGTGCTGTCAGTCCTGTATCTGAAGGTATATTCTATTTAAAGGATTGCCAGTCCTTGTCCAGTTCAAGATTAGTCAAAGAGTTGGGGTTGGAGGAAGAAGAGAAAGGTCCTTCAGTGTCCTACTGGTAGTTGCTATCTGGACAGTAAGCAAAGGAGATGCACATGTCACACAATCATGGTCTTCATCATGATGATTACATTTCTCTTAAAATGGCAGCCACTGTTCCTAAAGTTGCATGCTTACACGTGAATTCACATGCACATTTTATGCCAGTACAAGGTGCGTACTAGATCTGCTCTGGTTTTCCGTTTGACCTTTACAGGAACTAGTCCAACAATAGATTCAGCACTGTGGAGAGCGCTTAGAAAGAAAGCAAAGTGTTCTGCTTATATACCGCCCCCATACCACTTCAAGTATTCTCTGGGTGGTTTTAGAGTTTTAATTACAGTATGCAGGCTACACATTGCCCCCCCCCCAGCAATCTGGGTACTCCTTTTACCGACCTCGGAAGGATGGAAGTCTGAGTCAACCATGAGCCTGCTACCTGGGATTGAACCCCAAGTCGTGGGCACGGTTTTAGCTGCAGTACAGGCATTTAACCACTGAGCCATGAGGCTATTGTGGAGAGTAGTCATGGGTCCTGTGAAATTGGAGTCATTGGTCTACATTGCCTCTGCATCCTCTTTTGTCTTTTTATGGGAAAATTGGCCATAGCAATTGGGAGGATTTTTAGAATCATGCAATCATAGAATCATAGACTTGGAAGAGACCTCAAGGGCCATCCAGTCCAACCCCCTGCCATGCAGGAATCACCATCAAAGTACTCCCGACAGAAGGCCATCCAGCCTCTGCTTAAAAACCTCCAAAGGAGGAGACTCCACCACCCTCTGTGGCAGCATCTTCCACTGCTCTATTTGTCAGGAAGTTCTTCAAGTGGAATCTCTTTTCCTGTAGTTTAAAACCATTGCTCCGAGTCCTAGTCTCTGAAGCCATGGAATACAAATCAGTCCCCTTTTCACTATGACATCCTTTCAAATATTTAAAGTTGGCTATTAGACATGGGCACGACTTGGCGAAATTCTCATTTCTGTTTCCGTTCCTCGTTTCCGTTATGCAACGGAAACGGTAATGACAATTAAGCCGTCAGAACTCAAACTCGAACCGATAAAAGAAAAATTGGGTCTGATTTGTCGTTGTCGTTCATGGCATCGCGGCGATCGTGCGATGCCAAGCGGCACATGAAAAAAGTTTAAAAAAAACCCGATTCCCGGCCAAAAAAGCAGGCGAAAATATGCCTGCCAGAGTGAGGGCACCTACCAGAGGGGTGGTTTCTGCGGGGGGGGGGTCCCCGGCCTCCCCCCCTCTCCTGTCCTGGGCTGCTCTGGTGGGGGGCATCCTCATTGTCTCACCATGCCATGCGGTGCGGGGGGATCCAAAATGGCGACAGCAATATTTTTTTTTAAATCATGGTCCAAAAACCCACCAAAGCACCACACAGAAACATGCGAAAATTAGGTATTTTAACTGCCTGAATTTTTACAGTAGCAGCAGTGGGTTTTTCTTGCAATAAACGTCTGTCTCCAATCCCATTTATTTTATTTTATTTTATTTTTATTTTTATTTTTTTACACCTGCGCAATGATGGGCTGGCCATGGGATGGGACCATGCAAATTTTTGGAGCCATTCCACCAATCGCATGGCCACTTGGCCAGGTTTTGACTGAGACTTCTGGGATGTGCCAGTCAGGCATAAAAAGCCCACTATAACCCTAGCCCTAACCCTAACCCTAACCCTAACCCTAACCCTAACCCATACGCCAGTACACTGTCCTTCTTAGTGGGTCAGAGGCACCCAGAGGTACAGCCCACTAACTCACCCTAACCTTACCCATAATAACCCTAAGCCTAGCCCTTGCCCTAACCCCAACCCTAAGCCAGATCTGTACTCGCATTGCACTACACGCAAGTACATTTCCCTTCTTAATGAGCCAGAGGGCGCCCAGCAGAGGCATTCTTCTCTCACCTCGCTCACCAGTCCAAAGTTCCAAAAAACTCTGTACGCCAGTATGCTGTCCTTCTTAGTGAGCTAGAGGCACCCAAAAGAGAGGTGCCTCTGCCAGTGCCACTTGGTACGCAATGGCTACACGGTCATGTACCCTTCCTTTTCCCTTTGTAGGGGGCCAGAGGAGGCATCTACCCCAGAGAGGTGCCTCCAGGAGCCTGCTAAATGCCTTCCCTTTGTAGCGGGCCAGAGGAGGCACCCACCCCAGAGAGGTGCCTCCAGGAGCCCGCTACCCTACCCCCCTAAACCAGTACTAACGACAAATGACAAACGAAACGACAAATTTTTGAAAAATTTCACGACAAATGGAAACGAGCTGAAACAGGCCGGCTCCGACACACGACAACTCGAAACGTCATTTTTCCTGGTCGTACCCATCTCTATTGGCTATCATATGCCCTCTCAACCTTTATTTGGGGGAGGGGGTTATGGCTAAACATTTCCAGCTCCCTAAGCCGCTCCTTGTAAAACATTTCTTCCAGACCCTGAACCATCTTGGTCGTCCTCCTCTGGACCCACTCGAGGTTGTCAACATTCTTTTTAAATTGCAGTGCACTGAACTGAACACAGTACTCCAGGTGGGGTCTGACCAGAACAAGACCCCACTTTTTCCTACGAGTTGTTATTTTTACCACAAAAAAATTATATCTTCCTTCCTGGGTATAACCACCACCACTGCCACAAGAGACAAGTTGCTGGTGTCTGTATCTTTTGTTTAGCCATAGGTAGAGAAGGTGAAGCAACTCATCCATAATACAAATTTACATAGAATGGAGGCATCACACATCACCAACAACACATAAATGGAGAGATAGCAGTTCAATTCACACCAAGTTGCTATAACTGTGTAATACGGTTTCACTTGCTACTTCCCCATTTGTAACTCTCAGTATGATGGTCCTACTTTGTAAAAATTTGGGGCAGGGGGGGGAGCTCTCCTACATCTATTGCTGTAAAAACAGCACCATATTTTCTGGCACTTTAAATATTAAAATGTTTTATTTGGCCTATGCTTTCATATGTCAAATAATTTAGCCCCTTCACGCTCCTGCAGAAGTGGGCAAAATCCATCATAGTTTACAGCTGATCAAACCTGTTAATACATAAAATGTTAGATGCTGTTTTACTCCCCACCTTACTGGGTATGGCGGGGTGGATGCCATAGAGAAATATATGGAATGCACTGAAACATGTGAAATTTGCAGACACTGGTGATAAATTTATTAATTTAGTTTTAGACCCTGTTTGTGAGATTTTATTAGCTTCTGTTTGTGAGAGTTTAGAAGTGCAATAAAGGCCTTGCCTTTGTATTCAGCCTGTGTGTGAAGTGCACAAATATTTTGTTTCTCTTTTATTAGTAAAAATGCAGGTAACTTAGGAAACACTCCTGCATTAAAGTTAATGTTGTTCTTAATACATCTAGATGCAGTTGGATTCAAATCTGTATGTATTCAAGTAAAAGGGGAATTTCAAATAAAAAGAAATTAAACAATTCATTCTTTATTTCAGAACTAGCTACAGTACTGTATTGGCAACGGCAAGCATCAATGACCATAGCAGCACTTTGAAGGAGATTTGGTAGCAGAGCAGATATTTTTAAAACACAGTTTCTATAACAGCCCAGACTGGGTTGCTGTGAATAACTCATGCCTTTGTTGTGCTGGAGGTGAGTTTGTTCTCGTCCTCCCCCTCTCTGCCCAGGAAAGGGGTAGGCAGTCATGCCGGAGCAGAGGCGGTGACTGGCAGACAGTAATTAGTTAACCCATCCCTGTACCCAGATGGTGGCTGACACACCCTCCCCACTTCCACCCTCCCCAGCCTGTGGTTATACGGCTGAAAGAAATCACATGAAATCATCGACAGGTTCCTTAGAACAAAAAAAAAAGCCTCCCCTCCAAAGAAAAAGGAAAAAAATCAGAAATAAATTGATTGTGGGGAGGGAATGAGTACTCGGAGCTGAGCAAAAGTTTCCTGTTCCATGGGGCCATAGGATTCTATAAAAATGAGCTTTCAATGTGCGGGTGGCAGTATATTTGTGAGCTCTAACGAGGCTGAAGCACTCTCTCCTCTGGCTGCCTGCTTGCCTGGCCAGATCCCTGAACGGGTTGAAAGCGACCACAATGGACATGTTCCTCTACTGCACGCTTGTGGTAAGTCTTTGCCTGACAGAGACCGAGGAGGACTGCTTTTGGAACGGACACAATAGGAGTGTTGTTGCTGCTGATAGCATTCTCCTGTGTTCTTCTGGTGTGTGTGTTTTTTAACTCCATCTGGGCTCTTTAGTATGCAGGCTAGCTTTTCATCATAGCAGGCACACTGGAGCTCAGGTTGTTGGAGATTTTTTTTTAAAAGTAATTTTTTGAAAAGAAAAATCAGGAATGAAATATTCCTACCTGGTTTCTAGGGGAGAAAAGAAATCCCACGTCACATTTCCAACAGTCCAGGTGTTATCAATATCTCCTTATGTTGACCTTCAGGGGTTTATATGGGTGACAGTGAGAAAAGTACAGTGGTACCTTGTATAAAGGAATTAATTTGTTCCAAATGAAATTTTGTTAAGCAAATTTTCTTTTATACAAATTTCCCATAGAAATGCATTGAAAATGGAGTAATCCCATTTTTATGTTGTACAGATTCTCCCCATAGGTGATTATGTTAAGCAAATTTCCCCTATCTCCGGAATTTTTTATGTTGTACAGTTTTTATGTTATACAAACAGTTTGTTATACAAGGGTCCATTGTATTATTGTTAAATGTTAGTCTATGGAAAAGAGGAGTAAGGATGAACAGACTGCTGACATACAACAGGACTGTGGTGAGGCCTGTTTTTATTTATTTATTTATATCAATATATGTGAAGTCACTTTGAAGAGCTTGGGAAAGGTTTCTTTTTTAAAAAAATTAGAAGACCCATCTCAGGTTTCTCTAGCGGTGCTAACTGAGGATTCCTTTAAAAAAAAAAAACAATCCTAGTGTGGCAGGTTAGCAACAAAATTTTGGTGGTGGGCACGGCCTCACCTTGAATTTTGCCAGAAGGCATGGTTGAGAATGTAGTCAGTGTGGTCATTTTTACATAAGGACTTTCTAAGATGTAATGTATTCTCGGACAGCACAGAGAGAAACTCCTTGTTCCCTGAGCCCTCAGAAGATGCCACCAGCCACAGAGTCTGGCGAAACGTCAGGAAGAAAAACTTCCAGAACACAGCCAAACAGCCAAAAAAATCTTAATTATATAATTTTGTTTTTACTAATATGCTAAAAAATTGCGAGAGATGGCACCTGGCAAACTGGTGTAGTAGGTTTGCTTCGAAAGGAAAGGGTCACACCTGAGAAAGTATAGTGCCTGGTGTCTTTTGGGCACCCTTGGGTGTTATCAATTTTTAACATCAAGGACGGTGAATAATGGGTGGGACATTCCAACAAGTATCAAACCATTAAGGGATGTGGTGAAAGGCACAATTGCATGAATTCTCACACCCTTTATAAGCCAACTACAAGTCTTACCTTGTTGAAAGTTTGTACCAGTCATCATATAGGCATCACCTAAGAATTCCATGTTCTTTTGTTTGCTTCTACCTCTTCTCAATTTGATCAAGCATCATGTTTCCTGGCTAAACTATGTAATGGTAATCAACAGCGTCTAGACAGGTTTTTTTTTTAATCTGCTTGGATAACTCAGTGAGTTGGGTATGTGGCTGCAGCCATTCAGGAGTTCAATTCCCCGGGGTGCCTTCTGGGTGGAGGGGAAGCAAGTGCAGCCTTGAGCAAGCTGAACAAACTGAAGAAGCAGGCAATGGTAAACCTCTGTGTACTCTGCACCTCAAAAACCCTAGAAAAGGCCGCCGTAAGTCAAAACTGAAGCACATCACAGGATGCTTGTTATTCAGAAAGTCACCTTCCAGGAATCACCGAGTCTGAGAACAGCTTCTCGCTTCGGTGCAGCTTCTCCCAGACTGAGGGCCTCCAGATGAGTGACACTGCAATTCCCATCCATTTTTGTTGAGAGGAAGGAGTTCTGAGAGCTGTTGTCCATAATGTGGAATAGTGCTAAGCTCCGCTTCCCATCACATGTGTCCATGCTCACTGGAGATGATGGGAGTTTTGGAATATTTCCAAGGCACTAGATTGGCATGGGCTGTTCTAGGAGTTTATACATAGCTACCAGTGATTAGGCACAAAAGGCACATGCTGCACATCCCTCGAGGTATATTTATGACAGTAGAAAGAAATGGTGTAGTTCTGCTCTGAATTGGTGAGTGACTGGTGAGTGGTGCCACCACATGGACTCATATTACGCCAGTTGTGAAAAATTTACACTGGCTTAATACAAAGTGCTTATGCTTACATATAAAGCCCTAAACGTCTGAGGACCTGGTTATCTAAAGGAGTGCCTTCTTCCATATGAGCCTGTCGGTACCATAAGATCAGGCCTGGAGGCCCTGCTGAAGGTGACATCCCTCAAAGAGGTGAAGGGGGTAGCATGTTGAAACAGGGCTTTCTCATAGAATCATGGAATCATAGAGTTGGAATAGATCTCAAGGGCCATCCAGTCCAACCCCCTGCCATGCAGGAACCCCCATCATAGGACTCCCGATAGATGGCCATCCAGCCTCTGCTTAAAAATCCCCAAAGAAGGAGACTCCACCACCCTCCGTGGCAGCATATTCCACTGCTAAACAGCTCTCAGCAGTAGCACCCCAAATCTGGAATGCTCTCCCAACAGAGATCTGCCTGGCATGGACATTTTTTGGATTTTTGGCACCAGGCAAGGACCTTCCTTTTCAGCCAGCATTTTAATTAGATAGTAATCTGTTTAGCTGGACTCATAAGCAGCAGGATTTTATTATCTGTATATTGATTGTTTTAAATTGTTATTTTGATGGTTTTTAATATGTTGTTTTATAGTTTTAATATATTGTTGGATGCTGCCCAGAGACCACTTGGAAGTGGGGCGGCGAAAAAAAAATCTGTAAATACAGTGGTACCCCAATTTAAGAGCAGCTCAACTTAAGAGCAATTTGACTTAAGAGCAGAAAACTGTTGCCATTTTAACTGCTGCCTTACAAATTTTACATAGGGTCTGCTCGACTTATAATTGTTTTTTAAATTTTTAATTTTTTTAACTTATTTTTTCAATTTTTTAGATAGGTACCCCGACTTAAGAGTAGATGGACTTAAGAGCATGCATTTGGAATGGATTAAATTAATAAGTTGAGGCACCACTGTAAATAAATAAATAAATAAATTGTCAATCTAGTGCCGGCAACCTAGCCGGTTCAAGGGTATGAGGTCTTCCTGTACCTTGTTTCTCCAATCTCCACCAAAAGGGTAGGTTGTGAAGCTTCTCATGCATGGCTGTGTTGTCAGCCTCCCTACAGGTTGTACTAAACAAACATACTTGTTCTTGGCTGATTTGGACTGCTAAGCAGAGTCAGGCCAGGTTAGTATTTGGATGGGAGACCAAGAGGAAATACTAAGGATTTCCAGGCAGGACAGCAAAAAGGAAGGTCCTTGAAACCTGGAAAGCCGCTGCCAGTCAGAATTATCTGGGACCATGGTGGACTTAGAAAACAGAAACATTATTGACTGATATTCAAGTCACAGCATCTGAGACACACTACAAACTTTTCTTTCAGAAAATGAGACATAATTTGGGTTTTAATTTGACATCCTTTGAGCCAGGGTGAAGTAGGCTAGACTTCATTTGGGGAGAGTTCAGTTCAAATCCACACACAGCCGTGAATTGTCTTGGGTGACCTTGAGTCTGTCAGTCAGTATCCTTCAGCTTAGCCTACTTTAAAAGGGTTGCTGTGAGGGAAATTAAAACAGGAGGAATGGGTTGTATACAGTAAGTCATCCTCATCTCTTTGAAAGGGTGGGGTTGAAATGTTGTAAATAAACAATTCCCTCCTGTTTCTATAGTTCAAGTTGTGAATGTCGTTCCTTAGCTGGACAAAACAATGTAACTGCCCTCCTCTGAGCCACCACACCACCCATCAAGATTTAGGGGAATCCCAAGGTTTGCAGAAATTTACAACAAATATTTAAGGGAAAGATCCGCGAAGGGGAAATCCTGCATCACTAAACATCAAAATGAGGACTGAGTTTGCACAATTATCATTGAATTCTTGCTGATCTGGGTGGGTGGGTGGAGTAAGCAGTCGCAGAGGAGGAAAGAGAAGTGAAATAGGATGAGGGAAATGTCAGACTAATGCAACAATGAGTTGATGATCTGCTATGCTGTTGGCTCTCTACATATTTTACCACCACCAGAACCACCGGATAACACTGATTTGTGTTTGGTCCAGAAGTCACCCATGAAAATCCTTTCCTTCACAGAGTTCTTCATTTCTTGCCACAGTGAACTCGTTGTAGCTACTAGGTCACACAAACTGGAAAAAAAGGATTAAATGTTTTGATGGTGGGAAAGTAAATTAGTAAATCTATGATTTACTAATTTACTAATTTTAAGAGCCTCGTGGCGCAGTGGTTAAATGCCTATACTGCAGGTAGAACTGTGCTCACGACCTGGGTTCAATCCCTGGTAGCAGGCTCAAGGTTCACTCAGCCTTCCATCCTTCCGAGGTCAGTAAAATGAGTACCCAGCTTGCTGGGGGGGCAATGTGTAGCCTGCACACTGTAATTAAAATTGTAAACCACCCAGAGACTACTTGTAGTGGTATGGGGCGGTATATAAGCAGAACACTTTTTGCTTTTGATCTAATCCTCCAGTTTCAGGAGCAGTATATCACTGAACATTGGAGGTTAAGGACAAGAAACTGTCTGGGGGAGGGCGGAGGTTCTCTACTGCTAAGCCATGCTGGGGAGCTCTCAGTAACTGGGATCCACTTCAAAACAGACAGAGGGCCTAAAGGAATCCCCCACCCCAGCAACAGCAATTATATAACGTTATTTGTTGATGTAGAAAAATGTGAGCATCAGAATTTAGAGATTTGACTTTGGAGTTGATTCAGATCTTGGCAGCGGCTTCCAGAGGAAAATTAGACTTCAGGATGTGTTTCAAATTCCAAACACAGGGTGCTTTATCTGTCTCAGTAAATTCAAGCATTTTTCTGTGGTCTGTGCGAAAACCCCAAAACCAAAGCATATAATCATTTTTCTGAAGGTTGAAAAACTAGTTTCTTTACTTCCACAAGGCTGTGATTGAGGGAAAGATGCTTGAAGGAACTTGTCATCCAGCATTTATTTCGCTGAGGGCGGGTGGCCTGAGAAGCAAATGGCGCTTGACTTGGATTTAAACATCAGCGGGAAAGGCGTTGTCTGGGTCCTAAACAAAATTAATGTAATCTCATTTCCCTTTCAAAACATTTTTCTGAGAAAAATAAAATAAAAAGTCAGTTGCAAACCACTGTGCAAGTCTGGTGTATTTTGAAAAGCTCAAAAAACAGATGTCTGGAGAGTTATTTCTGCCTTTTCCTCCTTATTATGCAGTGACTAAAGTTCTCCAATCCAGGTAACAGAATTAGATGAGAAGCAACGAAATGTTACATAAAAGTTCTCTTATATTCAGTTGGCTTGATTTCTGAGAAGTGCTTGCTATGCTTTAGATCAGTGGTTCCCAACCTTTGGGTAACCCAGGTATTCTTGGACTCCAGAAACCCTGAGTTTTGTCCCGTTCAATGAGAGTTGTTGAATGTGTTTATGGCGTGGGATTTTAATCCGGTGGTTTCAGCTCTCAAACAAGCAGGTAGGAGGCAGCTTCTTCAAGGAACATTCTTTATTCAAGGCAGAGCAGGACTGAAGACTGAGGGAGGGAAGCTAAATTTATAGGGACAGAGAACAAGCTAGAGAAGCATACATTTTGAAGGGAACAATTTCCATTAATCACAAAGCTGCCTTTTGGCAGGAACCAATAAAACTAAGGATCCAAATGCTGCAACTTAAATGAACCAATAGTAACTGTTCCTTCTAGACAGTTACTATTACCCTAGTGGATTCATACAACCATAATAATGATATGATTCCACTCAGAGTGAACTGAATCAATACACAACAGAATGAACACCTTAAGAACATCAGTTTGCAGGAAAAACCAACTTAGAAATCAGTAGGGCTATGTACAGAACCTTTGAGGTCTGGAGTCTAACACAGTTTGTTCTTCATTTTGTGCCTCAGATCCTAATATTTTCTACAGGTCCCTCTGACTGCCCTGGAAAACCACAATGCTGTAATTGTTTTGAATTTTGCACTGAGATGCATGGAATGTTGAAACATGACAAAACCCTAAAGAGGGTGGCAAGCCTGACAAATTTCAGTCACTATTTTTTAAGAACGTGGTAGAATGGTTCATGAGATGAAATTCAGGGGTTGGGAGGGAGTTCTAATCCGGCCTGTGCCCCCGAGACAGAAGACAGGTGAGATCACCTGGCTTGGAATGTGGGTTGACAGGTTTACATGCTCTGCTTACCTGCACAGTCTTGGACAAGGTGCAAGGTCTCAGACCACCACCCAAAACTGGAAGGTGATTTCTAGAACTTGATCCCTTGAGAACCCTGGGAGGGTTGCCCTAATTAAGCATTAACATACTGGGCATTATGTATACATTAATTATACAGGTAGTTATTACTTTAAATGCTAGACACTTTTTAATTTTTTTTCTTGAACGTGGGATGAAATAATTCCCCCATCCATCTGCTTTGATTTGTCTGTTACAAATAGATTCTAAATTCATTTCATTTTACACCACACCCAAACCTGGTTATTCCATTTCTATTCAAATGGCATGCAAATAGGTCCAATCAGGCTACTTGGATTCAGAGAAGTTGAGATTCATACTAAGCGGAGATCTAGATGCCAGCCAACCAAGGGTTTCAATTCAAATTCTTTCATTGGTGGGGTGGAATGAGGGGAAAAACGTGTACCCTTGTACATTTCTGGCTGGGATTTCATCACTGGTTTCTGGACTCCACCTTGCGGAGGAATAAAGAGTGCGCCTCTTTCACCCATGGGGATTTCTGAAAATACAAATGTATCGCCAGTTGATTGTGCCCTGTATATTGGAGAGGATTCTATAGGTAAGGCACAGGAGCAGAACACTTTTGTCAGATGGTACACTATGACTCGGCCTGTATAAAAATTACTTTTCCTCCTCCCTTGAATGAGCCGCTCACTGCTTGATTCTTCGCCACCAGGCACAAGTCTTACTATGGGGGTGGTGGTGCAACTTTATCAGGTCTAGGGATCAATCATCCCACGGACTCAGTTGGGGCTGGATCCCTACTAAAATGCCCCCAAACCAATTTCAAAATCAGAAGTGGCTGGAAGTTTATCTCAGGTGTGTGTGTGTGTGTGTGTGTGTGTGTGTGTGTGTGTGTGTGTGTGTGTGTGTGTGTGTGTGTGTGTGTGTGTGTGTGTGTGTGTGTGCGCGCGTGTGTGTGTGTGCGCGCGCATGTGTGTGTGTGTGTGTGTCTGTCTGTCTGTCTGTCTGTCTGTCTGTCTGTGGGGGAGGGGCAGAGTGTTAAAGAGAAAAAACACCCTAGGTTTTCTCTTAAATAAGGTTGTGGCTGTGCTTTACAAGAGAACCACACTTCATAACATTTCCATGGTTTATATTTAAATATATAGAGACAGCATGCAACCATAGAAAATATATACACACATATGCATTCTTGCAAATATACATGCATACATACATATAAGTATATAAAGTACAGTGGTACCTTGTATAAAGGAATTAATTCGTTCCAAATGAAATTATGTTAAGCAAATTTTCCTTTATACAAATTTCCCATAGGAATGCATTGAAAACAGAGCAATCATTAATTGCAACCATTTTATGTTGTATGGATTTGACCCATAGGCGATAATGTTAAGCAAATTTCTCCCATCTCCAGAATTTTTATGTTGTACAGATTTTATGTTATACAAACCGTTTGTTATACAAGGGTCCACTGTATAAGGATGGACAGTAACAGATGTCCAGTGGATGCCAAAAAAGGGTAGGGCCTATCCTGCTTTACACACACACACACACACACACACACACACACACACGTGCACACACACACACACACACACACACACACACACACACACACACACGTGCACACACACACACACACACACGGCTAACAATATATTTGCAATTGCTTTATATCTACCCTTCAGGAAGACTGCCATGCGCTGCCCTAAAGGGGCCCTTAAAAACTGTGCCTCTTTCTCCCATCAGCTGTTGGGCATCTATGTGAAATGGACGGTCCAAGAGACTATTCCACCAAAGTACTTCCATTACGACCCGACTTCTTCCCGTCCACTGATGTGTGACCAATGCCCTCCTGGCACCTACGTGAAAGAGCATTGCACGGCTTTGTCGAAAACAGAGTGTGCCCCCTGTCCAGATGAGTCCTATGCAGACGACTGGAACAGTAACGACGAATGCCAGTATTGCAACACAGTATGCAAGGAGCTGCAGTACGAGAAGGTGGAATGCAGCAGCCGCGAGAACCGTGTCTGTGAGTGCATTGAAGGCCGATACCTCGAACTGGAATTCTGCCTGAAGCACACAGCCTGTCCTCCTGGCTTTGGTGTCATTCAACAAGGTATGTGCCTAGGACCAAAGTTAACACATTGTCTATTTTCAGGAAATGTTTTGATCCTTTGAGATGAAAATAGCCAGTTGCTTATTCACACACAGTGAGTAAACACCTTGTCCAGGCAAACCACCTGGATTTTTATTTTATTTTATTTTATTTTTATTTTTATTTGGGGGGGGGGAATAAGATGAATTCTGGTATACTTTCCTCCCAGCCAAACACATTTAAGAAGAATAAGTGCCATGTACTGCACTTGGGGAAAAAGGAACCAAATGTGCAATTACAAAATGGGAGACACCTGGCTCAGCACCATTACAAGCGAGATGAATCTTGGAATTTGGGTAGATCAAAAGCTGAATATGAGCCAACAGTATGATATGGCCACAAAACAGAGGCTGCTGCTTGGCACAAAGGTTCATGAGTTAACATGTCTTCTTTTCTT
Organism: Phrynocephalus forsythii; assembly: GCA_029282475.1. Lineage (NCBI taxonomy): Eukaryota > Metazoa > Chordata > Lepidosauria > Squamata > Agamidae > Phrynocephalus > Phrynocephalus forsythii. The sequence continues at coordinate 106,795,309 of JAPFRF010000003.1, read as the reverse complement.
AGCATTTGTCACACTTGGTGGTGGGGTCTACTTTTGCATGAGTTGAAATGTACAGACACAAAATTAGAAGTGAGGTTTATAATTCCAGCAGAACATCAATGCACCTCACTCCTTTGGGAAAGACTGTCAAAGAGGAGGGCAACCAGGGCCTCTAGACGATGCCTAAGAGGTGACCTGATTGAAGTTTATAAAATCATATACAGTGTGGACAAAGTAGATAAGGAAAAACTGTTTTCCCTATTGCACAACACTAGAACTAGGAGGTACTCCATGAAACTTTTGGGTGCTAGATCTCAAACAAATAAGAGAGCATTTTTTCACCCAGAGGATCACTGGTTTGTGGAACTCCCTGCCAGAAGAAGTGGTGACAGCTGTCAGCCTTGACAGCTTTAAGAAAGGATTGGACAAGTTCATGGAGAACAAGGGCATCAATGCCTCCAATCCTCCGGGTTGGAGGATATCTCTCAATGCCTTTTGAAGGGGATCTTAAGCAGGTGAAGACATCTGATTGGGAATACCCTGAGGCAAATGGTGAGCCACTGTGTGAGACAGAATGCTGGACTGGATGGGCTGTGGCCTGTTCCAGCAAGGCTGTTCTTATGTTCTAAAGCTCTTACGTGTTCACTGTGGATAAATACCAAGGTCCTTGATCTCACTGCTGTTTCAAAAAGCAAAGTGTGCTGCTTATATACTCTTCCTCAATGCTTAAAGCACTCACAAATAATCATGCAGACTTTACATTGCAAGCTAGGCACATCTTTTACTGACCTTGGAAGGCTGGAACGCTGAGTGAACCTTGAGCTGGCTACCTGGAGTTGAATCCCAGGTTGTGAGCACAGTTACAGCTGCAGGACAGCAGTTTAACCACTGTGCCACTCCTGTTTCTTGGTTTTTAAATCAGAGGTCAACTGGGCAGCCTTTCAGGCATAGGTTACTTTCAAAAGCCCTTCAAATGGAGGACTGTCCTCCCTTAAAAAAAAAAAAAAGACCCGTGACCACCCTAATGGGGAGACCTGAATTCAAATTCCAGCTGAGACATGGCATTCGCTGGATCAGGCGCCAATTTTCAGCACAGTCTAACCTACTGGGCTGCTGTGGGTTGGGAAGGAGAGCTAGAAAGGCTACTCTGAATTTATTGGAGGTTACAGGCTAAGCATGTGGCAAAAACCTGCTGGAAAAACAAGGGCCAGACATGTCATCCAAGGGCGTATCTGAGGTGGTGGTGGAAGGGTGCATTTGCCCCAGGGCACATCAATCTGGGGGCCCCTGTAGATGGAACATGAGGAGGAAGCCATGCACCCTCCCACCAGCAGCTCTCCTTTTCCCCCAGCTAAGGCTTGGCAATGGGACCCCCTCCACCACCTCCACTGCCACGCGCCAGGTGAGTGGTCAAACAGGCAGGCAGGCGGGGAGCGCGGTGGCCATGGCATTCTCCTCCTCCTCCTCCTCCTCCTCCTCCTCCTCCTCCTCCTCCTCCTCCTCTCGCCTTGCTTTGGGCCACTGCAGGAGAGGTGTAAGATGCACATATGCAACAAACACACACAAATGCCCATCCACCTGCGCCCGCGCACACCCCACACATGCAGGATTGGTCCCCCGTTGCTGGCTGGGTTCAATGCGGGGGGGGGGCAGGAGGGTTCAAAAACAAACGTTGTCCCCAGGTGCTCCAAATCCTTGCTAGGCCTCTGATGTCATTCAAGATGAATTGGTACTAGTAAGGCAAACGGGGTTCGAAATCAGGTTGCAGAGGTGACGAGGCTGAAGCAAAGCAGGAAGGATGATTTTACTACCCCCTTACAGAGAGTTACAGAGTTAACAGTGGTGTAACAGGCATGATCAATGCCCTGGGACTTTCTGAACAGAAGGGACAATGATCTCATCTACCCACTTCCAAGCATCCCTATTTCCTCTCAGTGTCACTGCCGTCCTCATAGTAGCTGGAAGAGAGAGGGATTGCCAGTAGGACCAGTGTGTTGTTGCAAGCTTTCCCTGTAGTGATGCAGAATATTTGAGGGTGGTTTGGACTTCAGAACTATTAGCTTTTTTAAAAGACCTGCTCCGTAACTATTGATCAGCCAACCTGGGTCCCTGAAAGTCTGGACTCTCCTTATGAGGTAGGATTACTATGAGGATGGCTACAATGAGCAACTGTACATCCAAGCTGATCACACTCCCTCCATGTTGCTCAAACTGAGAGGTCAAGACCTGGGGAACTGGTATGTAGCTCCATCCCTGCCTCTGCTTGTCTTCAAGTCAAATGACCTAACTAGTTCCTTGGCACCATCATGTTCTCTCTGGTGACCAGTGCAGGGGGCAATGCTACAGGACAGTAGAGAAACAGCTCTGTCATTTTCACTGCCATCAGAGTCTGTGGTTTGACACTGTGATTTTGTTACACCTTCCTGGGGGAGAATGGAGAAATAAAACCCCGGGGTTTTGTGAGCAAGGCAGGTTGCAAGCTTTTCCACTCCGATCACAAGCTGTACCTGTCTGATCACCAGGTTATACCACAGGCTCTAATTTTTCAGAGGACATCCCTCTATCTGAAGGCACCCTCTATTTCAAGTTCTGCCTGGCCTAGTTCCCAAGACATAAGAAAAGCAGGCGTCCTTGCGGTAGCCTACCCACAACTAATTACTTATTTTGATTTATTGGTTGCATCTATATCCTGATTTTCAATCAGTTGGCTCAAAGCCGTATTTGCGGAACTCCACAACCCCACTATTCCTCACACCAAGCCTAGGAGGTGGTTTTGGCTGAGATAGTGTGAGAGGTCAACAAGCACGTAACAAACTTTATGGACAAATAGATTGGAACCAAGCATTCCTAAGACCTCACCCAAGACTTCAACCACTCTGTGCACTTAGTCCCCAGAAAGCAGGAAAAGCAGTACAGTGGTACCTTGTATAGAGAAATTAATTCATTCCAAATGAAATTATGTGAAGCAAATTTTCCTTTATACAAATTTCTCATAGGGATGCACTGAAAACAGAGTAATCCCTAATTGCGATCATTTTTATGTTTTACAGATTCGCCCCATAAGCAAGTCTGTTAAGTAAATTTCCCCTATCTCCAGAATGTTTTATGCTGTACAGAGTTTGTGTTATACAAACCATTTGTTATACGAGGGTCCACTGTATTTCCCATGGCATGGTTTTACTGAAATAAATGCATAACAACCATTTCTAAACTGGCAGCTGTATGTCCAAATTAGCATATGTCCTATTATGCAGATCCGTCCTCTCTTTTACCGTCTTTCTGATTGTTCATTTCTTCATTTCGAGCAATGTATTAATGACAGTCTGGACCCACCCGTCCACCCGTGACTGGTTTTGGCTGAGCAAGCTTCCTCTTTGGGCACCCAAGTGGAAATACCAGCCACCAGGCTTTAAGAGTTTCTGAAACAAACATCCCCCATTTGAAACGGATGGAAAGCAAATTTATTGGCCACACTGGTGAAAAACAGCTGCAGTCCCCCCCCACACACATATCTCCTTGGACTGCCGCCAAAAGCAATGTCGCTCACGGTGGCGAAATGTTCTGCTCGTACTGTAATGAGTAATCCGATGGCAGCTGCAAATTGCATTTTAATGAGAAACATGATGGATGGACTTCTTTCTCAGGGACATTATCGGGGATGCAGTGTTTATAGGTTGCAACTAATAACATTTTTCATTGGGAAGAATGCTGTTTCAAGCCTTCGTGCCTCTTGACAAACAGCAGAAGTATCAACTATGATACGGCACCCAGACAGTAATTATAACAATATTAGTGTAATAGCAAAAGCCACCGCAAATGTATGGCAGTAATTAATTACCAGTGTCATAAATGGATACTCATGGAAAAGCCATTATTTATCTCTATGTTTAAGCAACCCATGCTTGCTTTGACAGACAAGCTGGTGACACCTTGTTTTTCTGGCAGGGATAAAGAGATTGTAGCAATGGAATTGGGTTATTTTTCTTTTCTTTTCATTTTTACTTTATTTTTATTTTTGTTTTTGGATGGTAGGGAGAGAGAAAAGGGAGAAGATGAGAAAGAAACTCTTTTGAGTTTGATGAAAACTGAACTGTTCTGTGCTTGAACTGCATGCTTTTAAAAAAAGCTTTCTCTGGAAATAATAAAATAATAGCAAAAGGTCATCTCACCACGTATCCTGGATCTGAAGGTATTTTGCTATGGGACACAGAATTGAAAATGGACCCCTCTCCTGCCCCCCCTCCCATCAAGTAGAGGGGCACTTGTCCACATCCATGGCAGTAAAGGCAAAGTTTCACCATTTCCTGGCTTTTCTAGTCCTAAGCCAGGCATGTCCAATCTTTGGCCCTCCAGATGTTTTCGACTGCAACTCCCACAGTCCTTTGTCATTGGCAGTCTAAGCTTAGAATTCTGGGAATTGTGGTCCAAAACATCAGGAGGGCTGAAGTTTGGACATGCCTGTCCTAAGCAACTTCAAGGCCCCTTCTCTGGTTCTGTACCTTTAAATTTGACTTGGTTTGGATAGTCCTTCTCTCATAATTATGAATTTCATTGGGGAACAAATGCTGAAATACTTAACAATGCTGAAATGCTTAAAATCAAAGCAATACTTATATTTCACCCCTTCACATTATATAATTCCTATACTCTTACTCATTTAATATCAAACTTTAACAGTCTCCTCCCGACTACCATCAGATGAGTGAGGGGAAGTCTTGTTTGTTGGTCTTCTTTGTTGTTCAATAGTCCCATCTTGATGCTTCAGTAGACCATGTCTTCAAAGAGCCCACTATGAAACAGGTAACACATGGCCAGCATGACTTAAAATGCTTTCTATTGCTAAAAACCAGATAGTTGAAATACCCAGTTTGATTGGAGAAAAGCACAACATTTGACTTCTCCTCTCTGAGGTCCAAACCAAATCCCTAGACTTCCTTCTGGAAGAACACAAGAGAGGAAACTCCTATCCCTCGGATGTTGTGGATAACAACTTCCACCATCCATCTTGTCCCATTGGAGGGTCAAAACATCTGGAGGGCCATTCAGGTGTAAAAGGAAATATATGCTGCTGATAACTACTCTCCACACTGCTTTTTCTCAATCCCTTTTCTTGAGAACTCCAACTTAGTGTGTAATTGAACTCTCTGTTTAGGTAAATGGAAGACTACTCTAGTAGGCAAAAAAAAAAAGATGTGGGGTTATATATAGATGAAGGTTGAAAGAAACCAGCAAAAAGAGCAATTAACATCCTCTATTCTAGCTCACCTGTGAGGGGAAATGCCAAAATTTCCCCTATAAAATGGTTTCACCTGTTTCCTCAGAGTCTCTAATGGCATATTCAAGTGTCTTTGGAATAGACATTGGACATACTATATACTTTAGTTCTATACCTTAGAAATAAATAAATAAATAAATAAATAAATAAATAAATAAATAAATAAATAAATATTGGGGCCAACAAAAAAATCCCTCCTTGTAGTTCCTGCACTTAACATATCCTTTTGTTAGGGAATGTAAGAGAAGGTGGGTCTGATTCTTATATTTCACAAGAAGTACACATAATAGGAGAACTCAATCCAAGCAGAACTAGAGCTTGGGAAAGTTATTTTTAGATTACAATATGGAGAATCCTGGTTGAAGGATTCTAGAGATAGTGTTTGAAGGAAGCAATTTTTCCAACCTCTGAGCAGCACGCATACGGTATATGATAATAAAACTTATCCTCTCTCTCCTCTCTATGAATTAAAACAAAGGCACATGTTGGTGACCTAAAGTTGGTGACTCCACAAAGTTTCTCTTTTGCCACATATAATGACAATTCTTATTTGTGCTTCAGTATCTGTATATGAAGAGTCATGTACATTAATTACTTTGACAGCATCTTGGTTCTGAGTGCAGTTCAAATTTAATTCACTATGGGAGATATTTTATTAAAAAGAAGAAAATAAAATGACTGTCATCCTGTCAAAGTTCTTCAAAACTCGTAATCTAAACACAGCATCTGCAACATCATTCGATTTACAATAACAGTTTAATCAAATATGTATTCTGAAGAGTTTGTTTTTTTTTTTTTATTAAGCCTTAGCACTGTATCTTGGGAAATTATGCAGCAATCTAACCCAGCAAAAATCAAATAATCAATACATGTCTGTTGTTTCACATTACTTAACTACTGCTTGCCTTTCAACTCTTCAAAAAACTCACTTAGTGCACTGGCAGCATAATTTACTTTCAGAAATTTAATTTCACATTCTGGACCAATCCATATTAAATAAATTTATTTATTTATTTATTTTAAATACTATTAAACACCCACACCAACCTACACTTTCTCCTCTAAAAAAAGTTCCAAAGTGGCTCACATCATTAAAAGCATAATATTAAAATCTTTTTAAAAGATACTTACATAGAAGATGCCAACTTGATTGCAGGAGGGAAACATATTGTAGTGGACCCTCGTATAACAAATGTTTTGTATAACATAAAATTGGTACAACATAAAAAATTCCACAGACAGGGGAAATTTGCTTAACAGAATCACTTATGGGGCGAATCCATACAACAGAAAAATGGTTGTGATTAGGGATTACTCTGTTTTCAATGCATTCCTATGGGAAATTTGTATAAAGGGAAATTTGCTTAACATAATTTCATTTGGAATGAATTAATTCCTTTATACAAGGTACCACTGTTATCCCTATTTGGATTCTGTTTCTGATTATACAGAAAATGGGATGCCATTTGTGGCATGGGAGACATGACTTACAGACTATCAGGTGCTGGGCAAACCTCTTGTCATCTTTTAAGATTCCAGCTTGGCTTCAGATTCTGAATTGACTGAGCACCAGCAGGCTGAAACCATGGCTGGTCCATTCTGGTTTGCAGAATGTGAGTGCCCAGTAGTGTATTTTTAAGGCTGAGGAAGAGTTTATCTAAACTATCTCAATCAACCATTCTCAATTTTTTTCAGCCAAGGCCATAAACACTAGATGAAAGAAAGACAGGATTGTATGTTATATGACATAGCTTATAAGATGATGTATGAAGAATTGCTTCTAGTCTGTGGGCCCCTTATAAATGTGCCAGCCCCCCTCCCGGGGCGGCGGACATATGTCCAACTTTGAGAATGGCTGATCTAGATAACAAAGCTCAGTGACTTGACTGAAGGAGGGAGAATTTCTTAAAAGGGGAAAGGGATATATTCTCTCTCCCCCCACCCCCGAACCTTAGTCTGAAACCTCTCATCAGCCACATCCAGAATGGCTAACTTGTGGAACTTGTCACTCAAAAGATAAGTGAACCAACCCCTGACCAAACAAGCTGGTTTTGTGTTGGAAATTTGCTACATGAAATACCTTGTGTACTATTTCATGCCACCAGGTTAATGGGAGTCACAGGCACAGAAAACAGCTGTACATCACACACTGCACACAGTATTTGCAAACCTATTGCTTGATGAATAGTGCATCTTTTCAAGGCGATAACTTGGTGACCTGCTCAGTGAAGAAAATGTGCCACTGACCACATAACATTTTTTGTTCGGGGGGTGGGGGGAGGGATATTGTTTTCTATTTTTTCTTGCCTGTTTCAACACAGGGTTGCTAGGGTACAAAAGCTCTTTGCTCAGGTAACGGTTGCCCCTCTGCTCTAAGAGAAAGGAACCAGCCTTATGTACAGCATCATACTTCAATGAAGCCATGCCCAGCTGGATTCCGTGGGTCTCCCCGGGATTTCCTTTTGCTGCATTAGATAATGGGTCATCTGTCTGTGTATGTACTGTATAGCTCACTACAGAGCTACTAATTAGCACCCAAGTATGGGAAATTTCATTCTGCATCAGGATTCCATATCAGAATATCAGTAGGAACTTCCTAAATGTTATAGCAGTATGGCAATGGAACCAATGACCTCAAGAGGTGGTGAGTGCTCCAACACTGGAGGCATTCAAGACAAATGTGGGAAACCACCTGGCAGATCTCCTTTGATTTGGACTCCTACATGGAGCAGGGGTTGGACTTGATGGCCTTGCAGGCCCCTTCCAACTTCACGATTCTATGGCAATTACTTCACGTCTGTTTTGTCTCTGTTAGTGTTGCAGTTAGGAGTGCTACCAAAAAATGTTACTTCACGTCCATTGTGCAACTACTGAAATTTGTCTCGATCACACCCCCAGAATGGGTGCTAAGCGCAGCAATACTGTACCTGGTGCTGGGGTAGGGTTTTCCCTTGTCACTCTTTGTTCCTCCTTTCTGTTCTGAGACAAGACACCGTGTAGTAACGACTGTCACGTAACAAAACATTTGTTTCTCTCAGAAAACTGTGTCCGTTTTTTTTTTATTTTGACTTTTCAGAAGTGAAATATTGAAAAAGAATTTTTTAAGCCCACAACAAAAAAAGAAGGAAGCTAGACAAATTCAGTGCTTGTCACGAGACAAGTTATCGCAACCATAGGAACACTGAAACAGGGACAAAACCATGGGATCGTGACCAATGCTGTCATGGTACAAAACCAGTCGCGGAAGAAGGACGTGAAGTAACCACTTATGATTCTATATATTCATGGTGTGATAGTCTTAGCTCAGAGACAGATAACATGTCCAGTGTGGATACTTTGACAATGTCTGTCACTGCACAGGAGATCCATGAGATCCTGGTTATGCTGTGATTGCCAAGTGTATTTGAGTCTTTCTTCTGTTTTTCACCAGGTACCCCAGAAAGAGATACTATTTGTGAGAGATGTCCAGAAGGCTATTTCTCAAATGAAACATCACCAAAAGCAGTCTGTCAGAAGCACACCAATTGCAGCGCACTAGATCTCAAAATGGTGCGGAAAGGAGATGTGACGCGTGATAATGTGTGCCAGGGAGAAAAAAGTGGCAAAGTGGATCAGCAATGTGAAATTGGTATGTACCCAGTCAAAAGCAAAAAAGAGTTTGATGTTACTCCAAAGTGGCAAAATATGCTTATTGCTTGTGCTCCAAACCAACCAAGTTTGGGAACACCAGTTTACATACAACACTTGGCCATGTGACGCCAAATCATGGTTGTGTCTACATTGTGTCTACCAGTCTACAATGATGACAATTGTGCTTAAGCTTCTGTTCAATAGGACCCATTCCCAAATGGTACATAAGTTGTCTCCCTTGGGAAAATAGCAATCGGAGTTTTCTGAAAACATAATAAGTCAAATCGTTCACAATTGATTCAGAGATAAATCTCCTCCTCCAGCCTCTCCATTGTATGACTATTGACATGTGCCTCTTGTTACTGTTTCAGATGTAACCTTGTGTGAGGAAGCCTTCTTCAGATTCGCTGTTCCTACCAAACTAAAATCCAACTGGCTGGACATACTCCGGGATGGTCTGCCTGGTGTGAAGGTCAGCGAAGACGCCATTGAAAAGATTAAAGAAAAGCACAGTTCTCAAGAACAGACCTACCAGTTACTGAAACTGTGGAAGCAGCAGAATAAGGACAGCAAGAACATTTATCGGGGTATGCATAGATGTTAGAGAAAAGCCAGGTCCAAAATATTATATACGTACAGATTGCAGAAAAGCAAGGCACCCCAGACATACCTTGGACCAGTTCATAGGTCAGGGATGGTGAATCTATGGCACATGTGCCAAAGGTGGCACGCAAAGAGCTTTCACCTGGCACACAACATGCTCCCTGCCCCCACTTCCCCCTCTGCTGGACCAGCTATTGCCATCGCCGCCATTGCCCCCATCCCCTGCCACCGCCGACCCCACCTCCACCAGCACCGCTGCCATCACCGACGCCATCCCTGCCCCTCCCCTGCCCCCGCTGCCGCCCATCACCCTTGCTGCCCTCACCCTCACCCTCGCCCCCACCCCTGCCCCCGCTGCCACCGATCCCGACCCCCACCTCTGCCGTCCCCATCGCCATCACCCTTGCCACCTCTTCCACCCCCGCCCCGCCCCCACTTCCGCCACCATCACCGCCCCTCCCACCGCCACCACCGACTCCCCTGAGCCCCCGACCCCTCCACCCTTGCTGGCCCCCCTGCCCCCCCACTGCCACCGATCCTGACCCCCCACCCGCCACCGCCCCATCACCGAGTCTGGGAAATCGGTGCCAAAAAGGTTCGCCATCCCTGTCATAGGTTATACATATGATTAGTATATGATGGCCAGATGGCAATCATAATGAAGGAAATAGGCTCGACCTGGACATTGTGGACAATATCCCTTTGCATAAATGTGGAGAGGAAAGGCATTACATGAGCACACAGGCACCTAATAGACCCCTTATTACATGCCTGTTCTTGTGCTGGTAGCAAAACCACTCAGATGAATGCAAGAAGCCTGTGATATTGGGAAAGATATTTACATAGTTGCTCTTCCACTACATGTTTAGATAATAGGATACTGACAAGTGGCCTTACACTCATAGACCAGCTGAAGGAAGCACAGGCGGTATTGGGCACAGCAACTGGTTAACTATATGTTTCTTATCCCCATTCGTGTTACGCTTACATGGAGAGGACAACTCTGTGTGTTTGTGGTGGTGGTGGTGGCTGTGAAGAAGATAGGAGGAAGAGATGGGGTCAGCACAGTAGTGGTCTACGAAAACAAAGAGAAAAGGCTGCAATTATATAATGCACCTTAGTATTAAACATATGCAGGATGCCTGTCTACAAAACAGAACTTCATTCATTTATTTTATTTAAAACATTTGTAACCCCACCTTTTCAGGACCCAAGTTAATCCCAGGACCCTGAGATCCATAGTTTTGTAATGCACTTAAATAGGACTGAATGAACTGAATACATTAACCTGAATAAATAAATAGGTTAATATGGAATGTTTTAGCATCCTAACCACTCATTCTTGGCCACTGTATGGAAATGCCACATCAAAAACAACAATGCTATTCATTAGCCAGTGTGCCATTTTGAACCCACCTAACCTTATTACTTTGAAGCATTATAATGGCACCAGGGTGAATTTCAGGGTAGTAAGCATTGCCATTTATCATGTTAAAACATTATGTTAAAAACTAGCTTCAGGATTTGTTTGGGCTTTTCCCTTTCTTTCTTTCTTTCTTTCTTTCTTTCTTTCTTTCTTTCTTTCTTTCTTTCTTTCTTTCTTTCTTTCTTTCTTTCTTTCTTTCTTTCTTTCTTTCTTTTTTTAGCCATTTGAGACAATTTTGGGTCTTTTTTTAAAAAAGGAAGGACCTGACTCACTGGGTCCGCTGATTGTTGCCGGGGTGGGAAGCTATAACAAAGGGGCAATGGTGACTGCCGTGTGCTGGGGAGGAAGCAGTGTCAGTGACAGGGTGCGGATACAAACCTATAGGAGGGCTCAGGCAGGACACGGGGCTCGGATCAATTCGGGCCGCTGGGAAGTCTGACATGCTCCCAAGGGGGCCAGGTCAGCACCCGATTTAAAGGGGAGGCAGGAAGCAGAAACCCCACCACCACCCTTTGGTCGCAAGCAGGAGACAGAGGCAATTTTGGACCTTTTTAAAAAAATTCTTTTAAATTAAAAATAAGATGTTAGTAATATGTGATTAGTAGGTAAAAGGAAGGCACGATTTGGTAAATGGAAGACCTGAAATCGTGCTTCTTTGTCAAGTAATTGCGGCTTTTCAAGTAATGTTTCTCAGCTCTGTTCTTGATCACAAAGGATGGGTTTAAAGAAGAGCTTGAAGTGTAGGATGTATTATTATTGTTGTTTTCTTTAGTATTCGTACTTTGTTTTGTTATGTAGGGGCTTGGATGTTTGGGCAAGTTGTTTTTGCAACGTGTTGTACACCACCCTGAGTTCCCATGGGAAAATTGGGTGGTCAACAAGTACAATTAATTAATTAATTAATTAATTAATTAATTAATTAATTAATTAATTAATTAATTAATTAATTAATTAATTAATTAATAGCAGGACCTTTGAAAGTCTTCTGGTATGTGTGTGTGTTCAGCCTCAATAAATGCAAAGAAACAATCGCTTCTTTTTTATTTTGTACAGGTATTGATCTTTGTGAAAACACCGTCTTAAAGCACCTTGGCCATCTCAATATAACCTCAGAGCAGCTCCACATCCTGATGGGAAATTTACCTGGGAAAAAAGTGGGGAGAGAAGAAATTGAGCACGCCCTGAGGATGTGCAAATCCACAGACCAAATTCTTAAACTCCTCAGCTTGTGGAGAACCAAAAACAGAGACCAAGACACTATCAAGGGCCTGACCTACGGGCTGAAGCACTTGAAGACGTATCATTTTCCCAAGACAACAACCCAAGGCCTTCGGAAAGTGATCAAGTTCCTCCACAGCCTCACAATGTACAAGTTATACCAGAAGCTTTACAACGAAATGCTGGGGAACCAGATGCATCTGGTGAAAGTGAGGCGTGGGTAGTTTAAGCTATTTGTTGTTGTTGTTGTTTAATTTGCCAGTTGCTGCTAGTGGTAATATTCAACCAGGAGGGGAAGGGCATTGTTGTCCTATATTATGCTTATTTATATTTATATGTCTGACTGAGGTACCTGAGAACTACCTCAGGCCTTTTATTGTCGTTATTGTTGCTGCCATAATAACACTAAAATCCTGACCTGGGCTCTTTGTACATTCAAAAGACTCCCAATGTATTTGACTGGATGGGCAAAGAAAAACAAGGCCAGGTTATTTATATTCACCTGAGATCTTTAGAATGTTGTATGTATTTATTGACTTTAAATGGCACCCGTTTGAGATTAAGGGTAGGAACAGGGAACTACTCACCAAGCCATGCCGAACAGCAAACCTGTGAGGGCAAAACTGATGTTTAAAGGGGGGGGAATGGTTGAGGGCCCACCCCTCTTCCCCAGCCCTTCTATGTGTCAGGTTCTTTCACAGATGTGCCCGCATCTCTGCTTTTTAAAAGATGATGGCTAAGATCCCCAACAGTGTACCTAGTTTGCTTGATATGCGCACAAGTGTCTCAAATCCCCCTTCAAGTGGTCCACCCCGACATACCTCTGAAAAAGCTTCCTTCAAAGTCAGAGGAGCTTCCTGTGATCAAGGAAGATCTCTGTGGCATCTGACCAAAGATGCAATTATAAAAGCGCCCAGTTTCCCAAGCTTAGGAAAAGCACATTTATGGATGCTCCTAGCATCCACCGAAGTAACATGGTCATGGAACTTTCCCAGGCTCTTTTTCTTTTCCATGGTGATCTACTAGAAGCCTACAAAGAGGCCATGAAGGCAGCCTCCCGTTCTTCAAGAAGTTCTGGGATCTCCAGACAACTGATCATCTCCATGCATTTGTCAGTGACCTTACAGAGCAGTCCACTGGAGGTTAGAGGAGAAGAGTTAGTGATGGATCATCCCCCAAGTCCTGACATTGTGTTGTTGTTTCGTTGTTGAGTCATGTCCGACTCTTTGTGACCCTATGGACCAGAGCACACCAGGGCCTTCTGTCTTCCACTGCCTCTCGGAGTTTGGACAAATCCATGTTGGTTGCATTGATAACACCATCCAACCATCTCATTCTCTGCTGTCCCCTTTTCCTTTTGCCTTCAATCTTTCCCAACATCAGGGACTTTTCCAAGGACTCCTCTCTCCTCATGAGGTGGCCAAAGTTCTGACATTACTTAGAGCCAAAGATGGTGATTTCTTTGTCACGCCTCCTTTCCCCTCTTTTCAGATACTATAGGGACTGAGGATCTGGTGGATCTGAAGCTCCTTTTATACATGTTAAATGCACACGTTGAAAGTCCCCATCCCCATTTCCATGCTAGTGTCCCTCCAGTGAGGTATCTAGTGTGTCATCTCGTTCCATCAGTGGTCAATGGAAGGTCTCCATAGGAATGCTCCTACACCATCCGTAAACAGGTGCGTGTCCTGTGGAACATACCATGACCTCCAGGAACCCAACTGAGAGGGTTGCACCTTAAGTGACCAATACATTTTCTTCATGTTAAGAAGCTCTAAGGCAGTGGTTCTCAACCTTCCTTATGCCACGACCCTTTAATACAGTTCTTCTAGTGGTGGTGACCTCTTGCCCTGTTTGGAAGAGGCCATAAGCTGCAGGTGCCATAGAGAACTTCCATCTATTGGCACCCTCATCCAATTGCAGCCTCCAGTGCCATTGACTGACATCCCCTCCAACCTATCAAGCTGTTCCCCCCCTTCCTTCCCCTCCTCCTCCAGACCCCAGCCATTTGTGTGTTTTTCTTCACTGAAATGATCATTTGACACCCCCCCCCAAAGGGGTCCCAACTCCCAGGTTGGGAACCACTGCTCTAAGGTATGAAAGGATGCCTTGTGCTTGTCCAAACATATTTGAAATTTATGTCATCAAAGAACTAGGATGAGCCATAAACATTGTAATTATCAGGTAAGGGTTTTTTTCCTCTGGCATGGAGTGTTAGGCAACATTTCATGATATAGAATGGCCAAACATGATGGTTTTGAGTCTGTTTATGCCCTCATTTTTTTTTAAAAAAAAAGGATGGAATGTAAACTGTTTTCAAGCTATGGGAATCAAGAGGCACATTTATAGTAAAGCTGGAAGTTGAGTCATGGCTACTGGACTTTTTCTTGAGAGACAGAAACGTTTCGCTGCTCATCCAAACAGCTTCATCATTCTTCATCATACTAATGAAGCTGTTTGGATGAGCAGTGAAACGTTTCTCTCTCTCAAGAAAAAGAAGTCCAGTAGCCATGACTCAACTTCCAGATAAACTCACCTGGATGACTGAGAATCTTCACAGACATTTATAGTAAAGCTACACACATGTGATATTTCCTGGTGGATCCTTCATTCATTCTTCATTTGTGGATTTTTAAAGATTGTTTCATAGGTTTGTTTGTATAAGTTGTGATATTTTCTAGATGCAAGTCAACCATTTTTTAAAAGATATATATGGAGAAAGTCTGTCATTAACAAACTGTATATAAGGTATTGTTTTAGAACATGAATGTAACGTATTTAAAAGATGGATTTTCGAGCTGGATTTTTATAAAGCTATTACATTATTTTTCATCTAACTGCTATGGTCTGTGTCTTTGGTCAATGTTACTAACTTTAGACAAAAGTTTTTTTGAGGTCACAGAAGGCTCCACAAGTAAAAGATTTCTGGGTTTGCACATCTCCCAACATGTGCCAACATTCAAATGAGGTGGCAACTTTGCAATTAGAAGATGACAAAATGTTGTTCCTCCAAGATACATTCTTACAAAGTTCCTACATCTGCATAACCATTTATATTTACATCCTGTGCTTATCTTGTAATGATAAATCATTAAACAAAAGCAACCCAATTTGTAAATTATAAAACTGCAAAACCAAACAGTATAAAAACAAACTTTCCTTAGTTTTAAAGGAAGTTCTGTTTCTAATTGTGAAGCTGGTACCTCATATGTTTCTTTTTCTGGGTAGGAAAGGAAGATTGTAGATCAACAACTTTGTGCAATCAGGGTTCCCAATTGACTGCAGAGCTATAATTACATTCAGCCAAATATTTTGTAGACTACTTTTTGACCTTCTTGCTAAGGGGGGGGGGGAATAAGAAGGGTCCCCATGGCCTTATGGCTTTTCCATGCTCAGTATTTGAAATGGTTGCACAAGTTGCATTTCATATTATGGTCACTGGCATCTCTATGAAGTCCACCGAGGGGGGGGGTTTGAGGCTGAAGCAAGGAGCCCACTAGAGAGAGACTGCTGAAGCATACCCCTCACAGTCATTAATGTAAACCAATTCATTTTGAGCATCTTCTACCAGGGGCGTGGTAGATCAAGAAGCCTTTACCTTGAGAGGAATGGAAGAGGAAACATTCAGGAACCACCAAGACGTTCACTCCAGTAAACAAATACACTGTTTCATGCCTGGTCTATGTAAACAAAATGGGATGGGGGAGAGAAGAAGGAAGATAGTCAAAGCAAAATATAAAGTGAATGTATTCTAAAGTTGAATGCATGCACAGGTATCAATGTGGAATGAAGTGCAAGATAGGAGCACATGGTGGTCACCATGGTAATATTCCACAAAGGAACAGAAAAAGCCAATGGGAATCCTACTGGGAGAGCCATGCTAGGAATCTGTCTGCTAACTATTTCCTAGAGAATTAATTATGAGCCTATCAGAGCTTGGAAAATCTGCTACAAAGAGTTCTGTGGCACCTTAAGACTAACAGGCTTCCCTTGGCCTATGTGTTGGTGGACAGTACAGTCAGCAAAAGCTTATGCCAAATGAAACTTGATAATCTTGAAGGTGCCAAAGGGCTACCTATGGGTTTTGCTGCAACAAACTGACATAGACGGTTACTTCACGTCCATTCTCGTTCCGGAAGGAAGTTCATTGCGTGTTGACGTTGGTCGCAGTCACGTGGTCTTCTCCCGCTTCTGTCCCTGTTCCCGTGTACCCATGGGCATGATTGATGATACTGGGATGACTGTTACCGCACATCCTCATTCTGAGATGTGAAATTCTAGGCCTTCGTTCTCTTTTTCCCCCGGTCCGACCTTCCATTTTTTGATGTTTCGATTCTCCCAAAGCTTGCCTTCAATGCATTATGGAGCAAACTTCGAGGCATTTGTCTTTTAAAATCTTAGCACTGCATTGCTAACTCCGTAGGGAATTTACTGGTGAATGTCACTTCGCACTCCTGCCACTAGATGGTAACGAGCTACAATCGGCACTCGTTCCGCAACAACGCTTACTTCACGGGCTCTCATCTCGGAATGAGAAGCGAGACGAGCAGATTCCCAAGGCCAGGGAGGGGAATTGTTCATCCCACTTAAATCGTAGTTCAGGGGGCATGGTCGTGACGAACTCCCGTTGTCACGCAATGGACGTGCGGTAAGATTACTTCGTACTGCTACCAAGCGGGACCGCGAACTGTGATGAAAGGGACGTGAAGTAACGGCCATAGCCACCTCCCTGGAATCAAAATTTTCTAGACTATGCAGCGGCAGCTGAAGGTGACACCAGCAGAGGAGGCCATGGTGGTGATGCTCACACTAATTTTTGTTAGTACTGCACAGAAGGTGGGGATGGTAAACCCCCAATGAATTTTCTTTACTATGACTAACCCAATGTTGAGACAGTCTAAAATCAAACATAAGAGAGAGTGCTGGAAGATGAGATTCCTGGGTCAGAAAGCACTCCATCAGCTACTGAGGAAGAATGCCAAAAGATAATATTTTAGTAAAATGAAAAGAAAAACCTAGATGGATAATAAAAGAAACTCTTAAAATTGTGAAGACCAGGCAAGAAGCAAAACTAAAAGGGACAAAAACAAGGTCAGAACCTAGGGTGGGGGAGGGGACAAGTTATTCAACTCCAAACAGGGTACCCATAGGAAAAAAAAATGTAATTTAAAAGTACTTGAAAATACTGATCCCAGGCAGCTAGCTGTATGGAAATTGCTGGAGCATCCTCAAACTCTCCCCTTGAAGCACCTCAAGGCACATTGGGCTGAAGGCTCTCTCTGCACTGTCCAGTGTGCACACACACCAGACACACAACTGCACAAAGCAGCTCCAGCTTAGCTTTGCTTTAAGCTGAACAAAGCAATCAAGAAGATCAACACAGCAGCAATGAGAAGAAGCTAGCCAAATCAACTTCTTCAGGCCTTGAACTAACTTTAACCTCACACACTGCCAGAGACGTATTTTCTCACAAGTATTTAATAACCATAGCATAGCATTCTAGGTAACTATTGAACTAGAGCAGATGAAGCTTCTGCAATTAAGCTTATTTTCCTTTGTTTCTCCTAAGCGCACCTTACATGGCATCCCCTCCACTGTTTGCACTATTCTGATTTCACTGCAGGTTGCAGTGGTACCTCTGCTTACGAGTGGCTCTACTTACGAGCAATTTGACTTAAGAGCAGAAACCCGTTGACATTTTAACTGCTGCCTTACAAATTTTAAATGCAATCTGCTCTACCTACATTTTTTTATTTTTTCAATTTTTCAACTTAGGTTTTTTTATCTGTTCAGATACAGCTGCTCTACTTACGAGTTGTTTGACTTATGAGCATGCATTTGGAACAGATTAAACTCGTAAGCAGAGGGACCACTATACTAGATGTAGCAGGGCAGGTGGGTGCAGGAGATCTCCAGAGAGTTAGATCCTGCCCATTCCTAAGCTAAAGTTTGCAAAGATTTGATCCAGACCAGAGCCTTCTGCAAGAAAAGCATAGGGACGTGCTGCCAACCTCTGAATGCCAAGTTTTGAACCAATCCCTTGCATTACCAGCTCTTTTCTGCATCTCAAATTGCTGCTAAAGGGACGGGCACATGCCGGGTGCTTAGTTTATCCCTGGCCCGTTGGCAATTGTTGCCTATAGCTGAGCCTCCCCTTTTACTGTGTAGAGTAATAACCAGACATGATTCTTATCTTTTGGGAAAATATTTTGGCTGCAAAATTATCGATTACACACAAGCATTACTCGGGCTGAGTCACTGGGTCGGATCCAACGCATCAAGGAGCCCGCCTGCCCTGTAATCCTCCCGTGTTCCCCCAATTCTTTTTGGGAACACCCAGCAAGCTTTTGTTGTAGGTTCCCCTGGGGTGTCCACCCCACCGATGTCCATTATTCAGTTAACTGGTCCCCCAAGGGGCGTAGACCTCATCATTGGCCTGTGTCATTGAATCCTTCCTGACGCCTTCGGCTGTCCCCTCGTGATTCAGTCCATGGCCTTTTCCCACTTGACGTGACCTTGTCAGCTGTTATTCCAGAATGTAGGTTCTTGCCTGATACCTTTAACCGCTTGGATCCATCCCAATGGCTATAAAACCGCCAATCACCCCTAAAGTTGTGACATACAAATTAGATAAATATTCATTAACTAGCACATATGTACATCGGGTGGGTGGGCTGGGATTGCTCCATCTTCTGACCAGAAAAAGGGGAGTTCTGTTTCCTGCCTC
The DNA here is from genome assembly GCA_029282475.1 of Phrynocephalus forsythii. Lineage (NCBI taxonomy): Eukaryota > Metazoa > Chordata > Lepidosauria > Squamata > Agamidae > Phrynocephalus > Phrynocephalus forsythii. The sequence continues at coordinate 106,776,451 of JAPFRF010000003.1, read as the reverse complement.
CCCTTTAAATTCAGCGATGACCTGCCCCTGGGAGCACATCATACTTTCCCAGAAGCCTGGGTGGATCCCTGCCACGTGCTCAATCCAGGCCTGCCCATTGACTCGGATCCAGACCCGCTGCTGCTGCTGCATCTCCGGTGCACGTGACTGCTGCTATTGACCCTTTGTTCTGCCTTGCCACTCCAGCAACAATCATCGAACCCATTAAATCTTTTCTGAAACACTAGAGATTGATAAGCTGCTGAACACACATACTCCTTTTGAGAGCCACGCAGTACTTTGAATCAAATTCAAAAGTATTGGTCCTAATAAAATACCCACCCAGGGCTGGTGATCAGAAAAAGAAATCAAAAGCTTCAGCCTCAACATTTTCCTCCAAAGAATTGCACAAGATTAACACAGTGATTCGTCAAAGCATAGAGAAGAACACTTGGGAATCAGTAGTTTCCCCTGCAATTTTAAAATAGAAATTCTGTGGAATCCAGAAATCAATAAGTATTAGACATGGGCACGACCAGAAAAAATGACGTTTCAAGTTTTCGTTTGTCGGAAGGGGTCCGTTTGGGTCGTTTCCGTTTGTCGCGAAATTTTTCAAAACTTTGTCGTTTCCGTTTGTCATTTGTTGTTTGTCGTTTCCACCGCGATTTAGTGCAATTTGACTTCCCAGAGTATAGGGGCGTCCCGCAATCAGGCCGGCGGCCGTGGGCAGGCGAGTGGGCGGGCAGCGGCACAGGCGGGCGGGTGAGTGGGCAGTTAGGATATCACTTAGGATAGAGGTTCTGTTCTTGGCTTGCACTCCAAATGTGTGTGTGTGTAAGCAAATTGAAGTTGGGAAAAAAAGAAAATAAATGGTAGTATATAATATATTTTTAAAATAAATCCACACCTCCCACTCCCAGTCGAACCTCTCCCTTTATCCAATATCAGAAAAAAATCCTCAAACTGCCAGAGAAGAAATAAAGAATAAACTGCTCTTCCCTTCAGCAGACAAAGCTGCAGGGAATCAAAGAAATTATTTTCTAAATTCAATTCCCTCCCTCCCTGCCTAACTTAAATCCTAAAGCCTCCAGCCTCCCTCCTCAATCTCGATTGGATCACACCAGCACCAGCAGCCAGCCCTCCTCCCTCAACCACATCCATAAACCCGACTGCGATTTCTGGAAGGTGCCTCGGCTTTTTATGCCCTCCGAGACATCCAGAAGTGTCAATCAAAAACCTGGCGATGCCATTGGTGGAATGGTTCAAAAAATTTGCATGGGCCCATCCCATGCCCATCCCAAATGGGCAGGTCTAAAAAAATAAAAAATAAAATAAAATAAAATAAAATAAATACAACGTTTTATTGCTATAAAAACCCACTGCTGCTATTATAAAAATTCAGGCATTTAAAATAAATAAATTTCACATGTTTCTGTGGTGATTTGGTGTGTTTTTTGACCACGATTTCAAAAGAAAAATTGCAGTCGCTATTTTGGATCCCCCCCACCGCATGGCATGCAGCGAGACAGACGACGAGGATGACCCCCCCCAGCCTGGTGCAAGCAGCCCAGGACAGGAGAAGAGGGGGGGAAAGGCTGGGGACCCCCCAGAAACCACCCCTCTGGTAGGTGGTAAAGCCTCAGGCAGGCATATTTTCGCCTGCTTTTTTGGCCGGGAGTCGGGTTTTTTAAAAAAAAAACTTTTAAAAACTTTTTCTGTGCTTCGCATTGTGTGATCACTGCGATGCCACAAACGGAAATGAAAAACCCGACCAAATTTTTCTTTTTTCGGTTCGAGTTCGAGTTCTGACAGCTTAATTATACTGCAGGAATTCTGGGTTATATTAAATTTTGTATAGATACTGTTACTGTAGATAAACGTGTCCGAATCTATCCAAATCAGAAACCATGGATGACCAAAGAGGTGAGGTGCCTCCTGCATGACAGGAATAAGGCTTTCAAGTCTGGTGATGTGATCAGGTATAGCATTGCTAGAGCAGATTTGAGGAGAGGCATTAAAAAAGCAAAGGTGGATTATAAGAAGAAGATTGAGGCTTGTTTTTACAGTAATAATAATGTGAGGCAAATGTGGCAAGGGGTTCAGCAAATCACTAGTTATAGATCTAATTATGCTGCCCCTTCTGCTGGAAATGCTTCTTTGGCTGAAGAACTGAACAATTTTTTTGCTAGGTTTGAGACAGAACAAACAGAGGTATTTACATCACAGCCATCAGCACAGTTTAGCCCCTTCCTTCTTGTTGAAACGTGGGAAGTGAGAAACATCTTGAGAACTGTGAACCCGAGGAAAGCTGCAGGACCTGATGGCATTTCTGGTTGGGTGATTAGGGAGTGCGCAGACCAGTTGGCTGGAGTTTTTTGAAATTTTTAACCGGTCTCTAGCCCAGTCAACTATTCCATCCTGTCTGAAGGCCTCCATTATTGTTCCACTGCCAAAGAAGCCATCTATTAACAGCTTAAATGATTATAGACCTTAGCACTTACCTCCATTGTAATGAAGTCTCTGGAACGATTAGTCCACCAGCATATCATCTCTTGCCTCCCAGGCACATTTGATAAATATCAGTTTGCTTACAGAGCAAATAGATCCACGGAAGATGCTATAGATATCACCTTGCACACTGCTCTTACCCATTTGGAGCTGCGGGGGACCTATGTAAGGATGCTCTTTGTGGACTTTAGCTCTGCTTTCAATACAATTATACCTCACAAGCTGATATCTAAACTTAAGGACCTTGGTTTTTGTCATTCCATCTGTGCCTGGATCATGGATTTCTTATCAAATCGCTCACAGAGGGTCAGATTAGGTGACTACATGTCGTCAGCCCTCACTCTCAACATGGGTACTCCACAGGGCTGTGTGTTGAGCCCACTATTGTTTAGTATTTACACCTCTGACTGCACTCATACTCATCCTGAAAATAAAATCATCAAGTTTGCCGATGACACAACAGTAGTGGGACTCATCTCTGGTGGAGACGAGTCAGCCTACCGAGAGGAGGTGCATCGGCACAACGGTGGTGCAGAACCAACAATCTGATAATAAATATCAACAAGACCAAAGAACTTATAGTGGACTATGAAATCAGACACTCAGCCCCTGATTATTGATGGAGTTTGTGTAGAGCGGGTGACGGACAGTAGGTTCTTAGGAGTTATTCTACAGGAGGATTTGACCTGGAGTGCCAACACTGAAGCACTGGTAAAGAAGGCCCAACAGAGATTATATATTCTGAGACTTCTCAGGAGGGAACAACTGTCTAAGAAACTGTTGGTAACCTTCTACCGGGGCTTTATAGAAAGCACTATCACTTACTGCCTCTGTGTCTGGTTTTCCAGTTGCACAGTGGCAGATAGAAGGGCACTCCAGAGGGTCATAAACACTGCTGAGAGGATAGTGGGCTGTCCTCTTCCTCCTTTGGAAGAAGTATACAACTCCAGATGCTCAAGGAAGACATCTAGAATTTTGAGAGACCCTTCGCATCCTGGCTACCAATTTTTTGAACTGTTGCCGTCTGGCAGGAGATACAGGACTCTTAGGTCAAGGACAAATAGACTAAAGAACAGTTTTTATCACAGAGCGGTATCCAAGCTAAATGCGACAGTTTTAGCACTATCTTAATCAGTTTTAAGTAGTGTTTTAAATTTTGTAAGCAATTTTAAGAGTTTTTAATATTTTGTATGGGTTTTATATGTTTTATGTGTTTGTATGCTTAGAGTGTGTAGTGGAACAGCACTCTAATTTCGTTAATGCATATTTTGCATATGCATAATGACAATAAAACTCTATTCTATTCTATTCTAATTATCGTTATGTCTATCGATAAAAACGGAAATGTGCCCATGTCTAATAAGTATTATTAACAGTTCTCTGTCTTGTTTTGATTTAAGGGTTATACAAGACAGCAGTTAAATGGTTTTGATTACTTCAGACATAGGCTGCTATCCCATGGCCAGAAAACCCAGATCAAAGTAAAATGCTGATTTCCCCACCCCCGGAACGATCATGTGGTTGAAAACATTGTTCCTGTGTCCTCATGGGCACAATTTAAAGAACTGCATGTTTTGTGTTCCCAAGAGCAGGAACCGCAACACAGTGGAACAAAAAGATTTTTGATGCGGATTTTCAGAGTCCCCATGGACTCAAGTACTGATTAAAAATCTGCATCAGAACTGAGACAAGCTTTGTACCACCTCAAGACCAGGTACTTGCAAAACTTGCTGGGTCACACTTAATTGGGCGTGGTTGCATTTTTTTCCTTTTAAAGTCTGCTGGTCGTGTGAGCACAATTTTATTAACTGCATCTTCAAGCATTTTGAAACTTTTTGGGGGTTTTTTGGTCGTGGGATAGGAGCCATAATGCGTAATTGCTCGAATGTGCCTTGACAATCTTCAAGGCAGGCTCAGATGTTTCCGCTTCCTCTCTTTTCTTGTTTGCTGTAAGGAAGACATAAAAAGCTTCTGCTTCTCCTTCATGACTGACTCCAGTTCCTTGTGATGCTTGAATTTAGGGCACCATGCCTTGTTTTAACTTAACAAATCAGAAGATTAGACCCTGGTTTGATCCAGCTTTGTCTGGAGTTCTTAAAAGAAACAGCGTGCAAGGAGACTGGCAGAAAGTGTACGGAAATCTACAGCATTTTGCTAAACTGTCACAAATTATTTCTTAATTGTTTCCAAACCAATTTACATATTAGCATAGAAATAGGTTGACGCAAACCGGTGATCTCTTTTTGATATTTCTTTTTGAATCACCCGTTCTTCTTCTATATGTGGTCTTATTATTCCAAGGCTTCCTCATTCCTCAGGGATGGGGAAGCGGATTGAGAGACTCGCTGTCATAAAACTTAAGTCACACTGACAACTTGACTCAGACTCAACTTTGGTTCCTTTTTCAATGGCTCAGGCTCGACTCATGAATCAGAAACCACCCACTCTTCCTTTTTTTTTCAGCAGGGGAGCAAGGAGCTTGATCTTAACTCAGACTTGAGGCTTGGGACTTGATATTAAAAACTAGGACTTTTGTTTCCAAAGACCTTCCATTAGCCCTGTTGCCAGCATTGCAGTGGCAATGGTGCCGGCACTTGGATTTCAGCCCTATAGTGTCTCCAGCGTGACCCGTGTCTTGGTACAGGGACAGCTGGCACAGATGGAAGGTCAGATTGAAACTCGTGAGACCTTGGTTTGAATCTTGCTTGACCCACTCTAGGCGAACAAAAGAAAGCCCCCTCCTTGAAGATTGCACACATGTCAACAACTTTGTTAGGGTCCCCGTAACTTGGAACTGACTCCGTGGCAGGTGCCAGTAACAGTGTTTCCATTTCATAAGGACTTGCCACTCTAGGCCATCTCGGTAAATCCGCGACCCATTCATATACTATTTCTGTACTGGGGATTTCTGAATTTATTCCCCTCTTTCTCAGTAGATTTCTGCCTCCCCTTCAACTACTGAATTCAGAGTTTTACAAGAAAGCATTAGATCCATTCTTGCCATCACAAATGGGCACTTAGTCCCAGGAAAAAGCAGGGGCAAGGGATATAAAAAGCCATCAGTGGATGGCTTCGCCCTGCATGCATCTCACAACAGAGAGGCCTTGAGATGTCTTTCTGAAAGCTTTAATAAAGTCCATATTGATTCATTGTCACAAGGCATTAAACTTGCTTTCTCCCAAAACTGCCCTGTATAATCTTCGGGGATTTTTTTAAACACCATGTCTAGCAGAAGGATGGATGTCTTTAGGGCGAAGTGACATTTATTGAAAATGTGTGAGAAGGCAAGCTGTGTTTGGAGGCCAGGGAATGTGTTTAGTAGTGACAGAAAAGAGTTGAACGATAGGAATCTGCTATTTTCATTTTCCATTGATTTACTGAGAGGCTCTTTGGCACGAGGTTGGAAACAATGGCCAGCAACATATCATCCAAAGTAGAGATGGGCACGACTCAAAAAAATGGTGTTTCGTTTGTCGTTTGGTCGTTTAGGGGTCCGTTTCGGTTCGTTTTTGTTTTCGTGATGTTTTTTGCAAAAAAATTCGTTTTTGTTTCATTAGGTAATGAAATGAAAAAACGAAAACAAAAACAAAAAATTGCTGTTTCATTAGCATTCTTTTTAGTTCAATGCATCTGCTGCAACGAAAACGAAAAACATGGCAAATTTGGTCGTTTCATTTAGTTTTCGTTTGTTTTTTTAAAAAATTTCGTTTTGTTTTCGTTGCATAACAAAATGAAAAAACGAAAATGAAAAATCGCTCATTTCGTGCCCATCTCTAATCCAAAGATCAACATCGGCCCGACCCACTAGAACATCCCAGTCCTATGCCCTTCGGATTGCCACTCCCCGGGAGCCGTGCAAAACTTCCAGCAGAAACCGCGCCTTCTCAGTGGCTGGTCCCAATTTGTGGAACCGTCTTCCAAGTAATATTAGGACTGCGGAATCCCTCCCAGCGTTCAAGAAGCGAATAAAAACTTGGCTCTTTAAGTGACCACGGGGGTTGATTTATTCTTGAGTAGTGATTTGAGTTATTATATTTGCCCGCTTTTCTTCACCATCTTACATTAGTATCATTTTTAGTCTCATTATTTTGATTGCTTGTTAGCTTTCCTGTATTAATTTTGGTTTTGTTGTTTGGTTTGCTTATTACTTTTATGTCTATCTTGGAACCGATTATTATTTTTGTGCTCTGTATTATGGAATTATTATATCTGTTAACCGCCTTGAGTCCCTTTCGAGAAAATCTGGCGGGATATAAATATACAAATAAATAAATAAATAAATAAATAAATAAATAAATAAATAAATAAATAAATAAATAAATAAGGAGGTATGAACTTAACAATTTGTTCAGAAACAAAGGGGTAGATCGCAGCCCGAGACTAAATGTCCTTTGTTCAGTGGTGTAAACTGGGCAGTGTAGGTTATGGTTCCCAGTGTGGTGTAGTGGACAGAGTAATGCACTAGGACTCGGGAGAATGGGTTTTTAATCACTGCTAAGACATGGAAGCTGACTGCAGGAATAGAACTGGTAAAAACCATTCCTTAATAGAGATGGGAACCAATTTAAAAAACCCAACAAATCGTGACATTCAAGGAATATAGCAGATACGTTTAATATTCATCCCTTCGTATTCATTGGGTCCAGAGCCCCCATTGAATATGAAGGGATAATTATCTCTGCTTTTTCTTCATCCCCATTTATTTATTGATTTTAATGGCTGTCTTTTAAAAAAAGTGGAGCTCCTGTACAGTCCTTCACACCTTTGGTTAAAGCAACTGCAAGTTGTAACATTTCAGAATACTTTTCAGAGAGTCCATCGTGCTGTTTCAAATGCAGGAAACATAGATCTGCTCAGACCTCACGGATATTCCTTTTGGAGTACAGCTCTCAAAATCCCCCAGTTGTCATTCTCATTGACCATGCCAGTCATCCTTTACCAAGGACAGTTATGTCCGAAGACCATCCTCTACCTTTGAAAGCTTGTTGAACCAAAGGTTTTTAAAAACAAACAAAAAAAAAACACCTAGAACTGCAAGAAAGAAAAACCAAAGTTTTGCAGTTGTCCATCCACCATTGCCATCTGCAGAAACACAGGGATCCCCTGGTCACAATGCTCTCTGCTATAGTGAGAGGTTTTCCAATTCTGCATAAACTCAGGTAACCATTTCTGAATCTGTATCCATATATAAACAGGAGCATATGCAATTTTTGTATTCAGATGGGCATCCTCATTGCTGAAAGGTAAAGGTAAAGGTTCCCACCCGCACATGGGTGCTAGTTGTGTCTGACTCTAAGGGTGGTGCTCATCTCCGTATTCAAGCCGAAGAGCCAATGTTCTGCAAGTCCATGGGCACGTGGTCGGCATGGCTTCAAGGAAACACTGTTTTACCTTCCCGCTTTTTATGGCAGTACCTATTTATCTATTTGCATTTACATGCTTTCGAACTGCTAGGTTGGCAGGTGCTGGGTTTATAAGAGGGAGCTCATTTTGCTGCATGGCACCCGGGATTTGAACCGCCGAGCTGCCGACTTTGCAGCTGACAGTTTTCAGAGCCTTAGTCCACTGAGCCACCTTAAACTTCTTCAAATTGGCTACATGGACCATTAGTGCAAGGCTCAACTGCAAGTTTGTCTCATAAGTGTTTTTGCATACATTTTTGTAACATACACATTCTTGAAGACACACTTCTTCACTATAATGCTGTTTTTTTTCCTTTATAACTCCTACAAACCTTTTGTGCATACTTCCCCCACCCCCAACCCAGTTTCTTTGTGCCCAACATATGCATTGAATTTGTATGTTTCACTGCTTTAGGAAATCTGCTGATGAGCCTTGAAAAGTGTGAAAATCGAAAGACAACTGCATTTCACTTCCTATATAGAATCTGTAAGTGCAGATTCGGAACATGCTTGCTAAAAAGTAAACCAAAAAACAATTCTACCTCATCGCTGCAAATGTTTTGCTTCCAAATGTACTGTGCATGAGCTGCTAATATTTTTCCATGCTGTTGTTGTTGTTGTTGTTAGTGCTACTGCTGTTCCTGCTGTTAGGTGGCCTCTGTTGTCGTTTAGAGAACCGTATTACACAATCCAGAAAACTTGAAGGCCAAAAGATAGTTGAATTGCCTTTCTCATATTGATTCGGGGAGTGCAAACTTGGTAAATACAAATTAAAACTGAGCAAAACTCTTCCCAGTCTTAACAGTGTGGCGACCTTGATTCTCACTGCACTGAGGAACTCAAACCTATTTCTAGTCCCCAGGGTGCAACTGAGAGCAATACTCATTGATTTTATTGCTGGTTGCGCTAGAAAAGATTCCAGCTCCCAGACACATCAGTCTGTCTGCACTTGTCTTGAAATGATGTGCAGGTAATGCATCAGACTATTTTAACCATTGCTTTTTATGAAACAGGAGCACAAAAGTTCAGGTGGAGTTCAGAAGGGCATTTCCCTTTGTTGTTAGTTAGTTATGCTTCATTTTTAGCAACTGTGGGGACCAGTCTTCCGTTCATGGGGGGGAAATGGATTTCCTGTTGCACACCCACTACTACGATTATCACAGCAGTGTCTAGTCCTGATGGGCTACAGATCTCTAAATATAGGTCAGGTGACATATATAGAGATAAATGCATTATTTTTAAGTCTTACATATTTTTCAGTGAGGGGGACCTTGCCAAGTTGGAATTGGCACTGTGTACTGTGATTCTACTGGGTCAAGGCAACCTTAAACCATCAAAATCAAGCAGTGTTTATTGGAGATATACAGAACTGTGCTTCTGTTTATTTCCTTGTTTCTTTAAATGAGACCTAAATATAGTCTTGCCCGGTGCACCTCCATTTCCCGAAAATGTTTTATTTACATTTTTGTATAGAACTGAGCATAAAGTTTCGGGCTACATTTTCCTGCCTCTCAATTTCATGTAGACAAAACAGACATAAACATGGGAAAACATCAGTTGAAAGACTCTTGCCCAAACATGTAAACAGGACTTATCCAAGACATTGGGTTGCCTCAAATGGAGCAGCAAAACATGACAATTCATAACATGTGCCAAGAGGGCACAGAAAAGACGCCCCATCCCAATTCACCTTTTCAACAAGGGTAAGTTGGGGGACACAAATAAGAAGCATATAAATTAGGAGCAATCTTTTTAAAAAATCCCTTAGGAGACATACTGATCGGTCCCTTAATCTGTGACATTATCTGTATGCATTCAGACTAGAGGCGGGCACGAAGCCCCTTGTCAAACCTCATGCAAATTTGAACACAGGGCAGCACAGGTGCCTCACGTAACCTCCCACCCACCCACCTCGGCCAGCTGCCCCACTCACAGTTCAGCACATGCCACCCATGTCCGCTTTCTCCGGCGGTGTGTTAATCTGAGTAGGAGTTTGGGTTGCCCTTCTCAGCCTCCTTAGACAGCTGACCACTCAGATAAGGAGGTGGGACAGACTTGCCCTGTCATAAGAACTTAAGAAGAGCCATGTCCATTCCAAGCCTGCAATATCTATCTATCTATCTATCTATCTATCTATCTATCTATCTATCTATCTATCTATCTATCTATCTATCTATCTATCTATCTATCTATCTATCTATCTATCTATCTATCTATCTACAGTGGACCCTCGTATAACAAAGGGTTTCTATCTATCTATCTATCTATCTATCTATCTATCTATCTATCTATCTATCTATCTATCTATCTATCTATCTATCTATCTATCTATCTACAAACAACAATACAACAATGAGTGCCACATAGGGATGATTTCAAGAGAATGCCATAGCATAGGAAGTGTAGAGGTACCCTCACCCAATGACAATAAGGCTTAGGAAAACCCTCCCTTTGATAACAGAAGGGTTCTCTTCCAAATTTGGTTGCCTTGCATTGGAGCATGGTGAAAAGAGCAGGACCTGGTCTACCATGGAGCTATAGCTGAAGAAGGGTGCACCCTCCTTCCCTTTAATAATTCCAGTGATCTGCTTTTTGAGTGGATCGGGCCTCAGATTAAACAGCTCTGCTTGGTTTTCCTGTTCCTCTACCAGGTCAGGCACAAGCTCTGTAGTAGTAGAAGAGAAGAGAAGAGAAGAGAAGAGAAGAGAAGAGAAGAGAAGAGAAGAGAAGAGAAGAGAAGGAAATTCTGGTAGTTCTGCCTTTGATATGAAGAGCACAGTGATGTTGAGTCATAAAACTGTGGACACAAGATGTCTAATTTAAGGGTTATGCTAGGCACAAAGAAAATGTTAAGGGCTCCATAATTACAAATGACACCACTGTGGACAAAGTCTAAATGAAATGAAATAGAAACTTTAATGAAAAGGAGTATATGTGTTAGAAATAAGTCACCCTACCATCAAAGAGTCTGGAAGTCACAGCCCTTAAACACCTGGGTTAGCCAAGGTTGGGGACCAGTGGAATAGATGATCGTGCAAGGGCCATTGAGCAAGCAGTGGGAGTGTTTTGTCAGCTGTCTGCCAAGTGCCTGTTTGTCCTCTGTTAGAACAATCAATAAGGTTAACAGGGGCCTCAAGACTAGATGTGTCAGGCCCAAATAAAGCAAAATAAGCAAAATAAGCAAAATAAGTGCATGCTTAGGGTATCAACAAGGGAAGGAGGCACCACAGAGGTTTTTTCGGTGCCAGATTTAGCATGGTGCAAATAATGCCCCTTGCTCAACAAACCACATCTATCCATCCAAGTCATTCAACCCTCTCCTTCTCTCCTTCCCTCTTTCCTTTTTTATTGTTTCATTTGTATTCTTTTTTTTCCCATTTGTATTCCTATATTTTGGGAGTTCAGGTGGGAAAAGTATTTTTAAAAACTGCTGGTCTTTTAGATCACTGGCCCCTGCATTATACACTATGTGCAAATAACAACCACTGTTAAAAATGCCACAAAGCAGCTTTAAACTCTTGTTTGGGCTTTTCGGTTTACAGATTATGACAAACTCTGTCTATATGAATCAAAGCGAAAAAGTGCAAGATTTGGCTGGAAGCCAGTAAATAAATTGTACATGTGATTTTGTATACAGTACAGTAGATGGTTCTTTTTGGCCACATGTTACATAATTTAACCACTGTAATTCCATGCATATAATGTGAATTATATTCATCGGGGCACCGATGAATATTCATCGGAGCACCATAATATTTTGAGTTTTTAGTACCTCTAGAGGTCCCAGTCTGCCCCTGAGATATGAGACTGACAACAGGCAAAGCATAAAAACCCACCAGCATGACTGGCTTTACGTGTCCAGCATTCCACTATAGAAAAGCCTGTCCACTCTGCCTACCCATCAGGCCTCAAATACGGTTGGTGCATTTCCCCACTGCCACTTATGGGTCTATGCGCTCTACAACAAGGTGGACCTCTGTTTCATTGAGATAACTTTTGCTGTTTGGAGGAATTTCCCCTTCCTGTCCAATGCCTTGAACTTCATTTTGTCCGCAGGTGTTCGAGTGAACAGGCAGCAGCAGCTATTCTGTGCCCATCGCCCAGGATAAAGGCATTCGGACATTTTGGAAACATAAAATGGTGGATGTCATTGATGTGCCTGCTGAAGTTGGTTCCACTGACACAACTGGAAGCAGAAAGAAAGAAAGAAAGAAAGAAAGAAAGAAAGAAAGAAAGAAAGAAAGAAAGAAAGAAAGAAAGAAAGAAAGAAAGAAAGAAAGAAAGAAAGAAAGAAAGACCAAGTTACAATGTATATGAATAACAAATTGTATATACATTGAGTTACTCAATAACCAAACCATATAAACCTTTTGCAGAGCTAAAAAATGGACAATTATTAAATGGAAATAATTTTATCTGCACATCTGTCCCTTATATTCTTTTTTACTTTCCTTGCCATTATTTTGTCTACACTGAAAAGGGAGGTGGTATAGTTGAGTAATCTGCTTTTAAAATCTCACTTATTTCATAAGCATATAATTTTGTTTACTAAAACAAGAGGGTAAAGCTATCATCAGTTCATCGTTATTTGGCTGAAGTCAAAATTTTATTCCTACCAATGGATCAACACGGTGTCCTTCAAAAGTTCGTTTTGTTCCAGCTGCTACAGTAATGTTTATCTAGAGCACCTAATTATATAGTGCAACCTGCATCTGGAGAACTGGTTTGATGTTATTATAGCTTTGCACAGACACAACAAAAATATGGGTTTAAACTTCTCCATTGAGCAAAAATGGGTGCCTTTTACATTTGCAATTGATCAAACTAAAATGATTGCTCTCTCTCTCTCTCTCTCTCACCTTCCCCTCTATGTACCATGACATTTGGAGTGACAGAAGTTCATTATCAAGTCTAAATGATGGTCTTTCTAACTGGAGGAATCTTGATGGGTGGAACTCACATCTTCTTACTGATTTGAGTAACAAGAAGTCACCTTCTTACTTATATATAGCTATGAGAAAATATGTCTGTTTTGCTTTCACCCACATTTGCTTTTTTAAAACCTCTATTTATTTCGATCACAAATGTGAGGACAAATTTTGGTAAATAGTTCTTCTTGGTGTGTACAATCCATATTTAAGGCGTACAGCTATTCAAGATGCACATGTACTACTTACTTACCAAACAGGTGTTAAAAATGCAAAGCCCTTTAAAAAAAAACAAGACGTAGCAACTCTAGTTAGGTGCTAATAGTGTCTAACCCATGGGTTTCATCACCTAACCCTGGCCTAGAACGACAAATCTCTTGGTACTGGTTTCTCCCACATTCAAATTGTTTCAATCACTATTTCTTCCCATCTTGCCTATGAAGATATTCATCAGTTTTTATGGCTTCTATCAGCAATGAAGAAAAGTGGCATCTAGCTGAGTTCCTGTTTACAGAGTGTTATAATTTTTAAAATGAGGAATGTGTGTGTTATATGACATCAATCTGGAACTAACTAATAATGATCTTAATAAGTAGAGATGGGCACGAATAAAAAATGGTGTTTCGTTTGTCATTTGTCGTTTAGGGGGTCTGTTTCGGTTCATTTCTGTTTCTCACGAATTTTTGCAAAAAAATTGTTTTTATTTTCATTTGTTTTGTTACCATTTTGTTACCATTTATTTCAATTTTTTGTGATTTTTAGCATTTAAAGCAGTTCACTGTATTGCCGTAACGAAAACGAAATGCACGACAAAATTTCCAGTGTTTCTGTTCATTTCGTTTCATTTTAGAGACAAAATTTGTTTGTTGTTTCGTTGCGTAATGAAACAAAAAAACAAACATGAAAATGAAAAATTGTTTGTTTCGTGCCCATCTCTATTAATAAGGCTTTCAAGATAAGAAATATATGTAAGAAATGGTTTTATCAATTCCTCTGCTCCAGTTAGTTTATATAGCCAAGTGGGGGGTTGAACTCTGTTCTCCAGAGTCGTAACCCATCACTCCACTATACCATACTGGGAATCATAAATGATGGAATAGACCCCTCTTATGTTTTCTGCAGCATGTTCAGACAACACTTCCCCAATAAGACTATGAGGTCCTGCATTTTAGGGACCAGCATTAGGCAGGTTTCAAAACTCAGCTTACTCTGAATGGTTTCATTTATTTCAATAAAATGTTCAAAGCAGGGCTTGGAACAGTTGATGTTTGGAATACAACTCCAAGAATACCCAGCCAGTGGCTATGCAATACAGGAGGAACATGGTAGCTGGTGTCTGCCACTGCCTGCCTGATCAAGGAGAAGATACAGATAAAACCTTTAAAAACAAATTAAAAGAATGTCAAAGAGGCACTGTGTATATGTAGAAGTAATGATCATTCTAAGGATTTCCTAGTTTTCTTTTGGTGATAATTTTCTCCTACAAGACATGAAGAAAGAAACTACAGGAGTAGCTACCCTTGATATGATTCTAGCCAATAGCGATGAGTTGATGGAAGAAGTGGCAGAAAGGGAGAGTCTGGGGGAAAGTGACTGTGTTCTACTTGAATTATGGAAGCAACTACAATTTCCAATTTAAAAAGGTGGAAAATGGGGATGGGGTGAGTGTGGGAAGAGGATGCATGTATGAAGCAGAACGGAGGAGTCATCCACAAAGGAAAAGTCCGGACAAATAGTAAACGATCACAGTGTTAAGAAGGCAAAAGTTAAGAATGAGCTGAGGGTTACAAGTGATGAAAAAAGCATTCCCCAGGTAAATGTATAGCAAAAGACAGAGAAAAGAAACTGTGGCTCAGATACTCAGTGGGGATTGAAAAATGATAACAGATGAGAAAGAAAATACAGAAGTGCTCTATTCCTACTTTAGCTCACCCAAATGACATTCTATTACTCCCTAGGCAAATGTGAAGTACAAATGGAAAGGGCAGGATTACAGCTTGAGATTGATAAACCAACTGCCAAGTAATACCTTATTACTTCAAACAAGTTCAAATCTTCAGGGGCTGTTGAACTGCAAGAGTACAGAGGAAAGACCTCTCAGAAATCCTGTCTATTATGGCATTTTCTTGAAATCATGGAGGACGGATGAAGTGCCAGATGATTAGAGGAGGGATAAGGTTGTCCCTATCTTCAAAAAGGACTAAAAGAAGGAAACTACAAACCAGTCAGCCTGACATCAATCCCAGGGGAAAATTTGGAGCAGACTATAAAGCAGTCACTTTGCAAGCACTTTGAAAACAACACAGTGATTACCAGGAGCCACCATAGAATTGACAAGAACAAATATTGCCAGACTAATCTGATCTCATGTTTTTAAATCTGCTAATATCCCTGGTAGATTGTGGGAATGTTGTAGATATAATATATCTTGATTCCAGCAAAGCTTCAGAAAAAAGCACCTCAGGATATTCTGATTAGCAAGCTAATGAGGTGTGGGATGGATAAAGCAACTGTCAGATGGATACACAGTTGGTTACAGAATTGTACTCAGAGAGGGCTTATCAATAGCTCCTTCTCAAGATGGGTGGAGGTAACAAATAGGGTACTACAAGTTTCAGGCCTGGAATGGGGCTCTTCAACATTTTTATCAATGACTTGCATGAGGTGGTGCAGAGAATACTTGACAAATTTGCAGATAACACAAAACTGGGTAGAATAGCTAAGATCTTGAAAGACAAGAACAAAATTCAGAAAGATCTTGATAGGCGTGAGTACTGGGCTGAAAACAACAGAATGAAATTTAACAGGAATAACTGCAAAGTTCTACACTGGGATGGAGAGACAGTGAGCAATCAGCTAATGAGGCAGGGCACGAAAGTCCATGCTCCTGCCAAAGGCTGGTCAAGCAGCCAAAGGGCAGAGGGGTGCATATTGGCTGGTGAGGGGGGATTTAGCAGTAAAGGTGGTGGAAGGGAATGTGCAGGACCTGTGGTGCTGTGTGTATGAATTGGAACAAACCACTGAACTGAGGTTTGTGCCCATCTTTAGCCTTCACCATTAGCTGTGCTGGCCAATATTTCTGGGAGTTGCAGTCTAAGAACCTCTGGGGACCCAAGGTTGGAAATATTGTTTTATTTAGGAACTACAGCAGTCTCCTGCCACATCATGGTTCATATATTATGGTCCCAGTATATTGCAGATTTTTTCTTAAGAGAAGCATGCTTCCAAAGAGAGGCTTTTAACTCCATCCTGATACCTCAGCAGACTGACCATGGGCAGCTCGTCCTGGCAGCCTGCACTTCCAAAGAGATGCTTTTAACACCCCCCTTCCTGACACCTCAGGAAACTGACCTTGGGCTGCTCATGGCAGCGCGTGCCAGAAGGAGCAGCCCCACATCTGTTTGCTGAGGTGTCAGGAGGGGGTTAAAAGCTTCTCTTTGGAAGTGCACCAGCAGGAACAGCCCAAGGCCAGTTTGCTGAGGCATCTGCATTTCGTGGATTTTCCTTCTTTGATAATCGTTTGAACAGAGGAAACCTCCTTTGTAGAACTCAACAGCAATCCTATCAACCACCCAAGTTCTGGAGAACTTGTGGAGACCCCAGCACACACCAACCTGTTATGTGAAGCCACAAAAATACCAAAATTAACAACTTTGGCCGCCTTCCACTTTGGTCACTTCCTGTGTGACCACTGGATGCTTTCAAAGGCTTGGGGTTGACTTGGTCTGCGGTTATGAAGGATTTCCCATGAGCTGGTCCCCTCAGTGGGTTGTACGGTCTTCCACTTTGGTAAGTCTAGCCCTTTCTCTAATTACGGCTCACACTATTATGGCTCACACTTTGTAGGTATCACTTCAAGTTTCTGTCCTCCTCGGTCTCTTTCCATAGGATACCTGATGTAGAAAGAGAGACTGGCAAGCTAAGAATTCTCTCGGAAAGGCCAATCTTCATTAAATGTAAACAGTCATTACCTTTAGGGAATCGTCCCTCATACTACTGCTACTACTACAAAAAAGGTGGGGGCAGGGGTGACTTCTCTATTTTGGCAACCGTAAAAGGAAAGTGGGTAGATAAAACAAACTCTTTAATTCACAGGCCCTTACTCATAGGCTTCCCGTCAAGCATGGTTTCCTCTTTATTTAGAATCAATACTAAGTAAGGAAAGGATAAATATATAAATCGAAAAGCTCTCTTTCTGTGGGTGTATTGGTGGCCAAAGTAAATGGTCTGAGGTTTGGAAAGACCGTGTGTGTTTGTTTAGTGTTTGCTCTAAATTTCAGGAGCGTTAGAGGGTGAAAAAAAAGCCCCATACAATACCTTGAAGGAGATATCTCAGGATTGTTTAAAGCTGGGATAAGGAATGTGTAGCCTGCCAAAGAATGTTGACTTACAACTCCCATCAGCCCACCTGTTATAGCTAAGGGTAAAGAATGATGGAAGATGCAGTCCAAGGCAAGCACATTGTCCATTTTTGGCTTCAAGTGCTTGGATTAAAAAAAATAAACTACAACACCAGAAAGACAGGAATAAATATGATGGATGAATATGTGTGTGTGTGTGTGTGTGTGTGTGTGTGTGTGTGTGTTTCTGTGTGTCTCTCTCTCTGTTCTCTCTGTCTCTCTCTCTCTTTCTCTCTGTCTCTCACACAAACGCACACATACACACACTTGCTTTTCTAGTAGAATCATTTTCTGTTCATCAAGGTGTACTGGTGAGGCAATGTGGATGTTCACAACATGATGATATAAGGTACAGTGTGATAATTTTCAGTTGATGTTCTACAGCAGTGGTTCCCAACCTTGTATCCCCAAATGTTCTTGAGCTAAAAATCCCCGAAGTCTACACTAAAGTGTTCTGCTGTTTCTGCTTATACTACTAGCAGCACCAGCCAAGATCTGCAGTTGAAGAGCATCTATTGACCCAAGGGGAAGTTTTATTCTAAACAACAAGAACAAGACATGAGACATCATAACGTGTCAGCCTTGTATCTGCCCCAACATCCAGTTTCTCTGCTTCTGACTAAGGCACTTGTTTTGTTTAGTTAACCATATCAAAGGGTCATCTTGAGGACTCCCCACACAGAGACACACAAAACATATTTTTTCATAATGATATTAACCAAAAGTAGCCTCCCCCTGCCCCCGATTCATTATAGATGGTGAATACTCAGGAGAATGCCCTGCCTATGCACACCTGGTTTCAACCAAGGAAGAGAAGGGAAGCTCAGTCTGACATCTAGTGGACACTGGTGATGGACACAACTCCAAGGCATATAACAAAGAGCAGCTCAGTCTTTGTCCTCTTTCCATGAACTGTTTCCTAACTGGAGATGTTCAATCAAACAGCAACAAATATGAAAATTTGGATGATTTTCCCAGCCCATCAATTACTTCCTCTCTCCAGATTGTTTCCATGTGGTTTTCAAGCAATGGAGGTCTTGGCTAACTGTGCCCCACAAACACCAAAGCATTTTCCACCAGTGCAATACATATGGTGGCCCAGTTCCTTGTGAGCAAGCAAAGACACATTCTGGACTACAATGCCCATAATCCCTTAACCAGCACAGCCAGTGGCTAATAATGTGACTATTTTGAAGGCAGCCGAGAACTCCTCACAAGGGACATAAGAACATACATAAGAACAGGCCACAGCCCATCCAGTCCAACATTCTGTCTCACACAGTGGCTCACCATTTGCTTCTGGGTATTCCTAAGCAGATGTCTTTACTTGCTTACGATTCCCTGCAAATGGCATTGAGAGATATCCTGCCTACGTTGGGGAACACACAATCAGCAAGCTTTCATCATTTCAATATTAACATTTGTATCTTTCCTTTTACCTAAGGGTGGTTCTGCCTTATATATACACACATAAAGTTCTGTCTTAGGGCCTTTTTACACGACCCCTAAGATCCGCTGACCACTTAAATTCGGACCAGAGATCTTAGGGGTTCCTCGCTCTTCCTCTGTCCCCACCCCCCTCCGCACTTCCTGGTTGCTGGCTGCCTGAGGGAGGGAGAAAAAAGAAAGAAAAGAATGCCTTCTTACCTCCATTTTGTTCCGGGCAGCATTCAGATCTCTTAAAGGGGCGGTGCGCAAAAAAAGAACAAACGGAAGCCAGGAGAGCCCCGCACTCACTATCCTTACACCGGATCAAATATTTGTCACCTCCAAAAAGCAGGTACAAGAAAACTGCTGTTTGGTCGCGCTAAAGTGGGCGGGGTCGCACTTAATTGTCTGCAAAGTCCGGACCTGGTAGGTAAACATTTTTAAGGTCCGGACCTTGCAGCCATTTGCGGCGGAGCTTAGGGGTCGTGTATAAACGCCCTCAGACACAGTAAATGTAGTAAAAGTAATAGTCAGGATCAGACGGTTCCTCAAGTGCACTAGCTGCATCATCTTTTATAGCAGTGGTCTTTGATGTATCATCGTCCAGGGACCAGTAATGGGTTCTTTTGCACATGTGCAAGATGTCCCCACGATGTGCAGGCAATGCCACCACCACCCACCAGATGCTGCACCCTTGCATGTAAGCTCGCATTATGATCATTTATGTTGCAACTGGTGTGGGGGGGACTAGAGCAGAGGAAGGAGGAGTGTATGCACCATCTTGGGTATGCACCTTAAAACTTGGTGGTTGCTGGCATGATGGCCTGGTTAGTAACAGGCCACGGCCCAGGGGTTGGGGACTCCTGTTCTATATGGTGGCTTGCACGTTCTGTATGTTTTCAAGGAATTGGGACTCAGGTTGCCAGACATGATTTCAAGCTGGACTTAGGTTGCTCCAGCGACTTGGCTTGGATTCTACTCAGGTGTTCATCTCAGTGACTGGGACATGACCCAGGACCCAGGATCCACTCATCCCCTTCCCTTTTTGGGGGGGCGGGCTTATTTTTAATAGGGACTCAGTTTTGGAGCTTGAAACCCAGAATTTGGTGGCATTTTTTTGGATTCACCCTTAAGACTCAGACCTCCAGACTTACCTAATATCTCCATCCTTTTCTGAGGAGAGATCAGGCTTGAACTCTAGTCAAAACCAAACCTCGAAAGATATGTACTGCATTCCCTACCATATGGATAATAAAATCAGGAAGTATATATAAAACTAAGGTTGCTGTCTCGGACATGAAGAACTTGTGAACTTTAGTCTATTTCTATAACAATGACCTGAACTGCTCAGGTATCTCAAGTTGACAGTAATTATCTCTCTCATCTTCACAACAACCCTCACCATATTCCCATTTTACTGAGGACTTCATCACAGGATTGATTTGCTGAAGGCACAAATCAGCCACCCTTAGCGGCTAACCTTGTGAAATCCTTGTCCCTGCTTCTGCATGGCTGCAATTAGTTACCGTTCTAGATGGACACGCACAAACAGAGGAAGAGAGAAAGCTTTGTCCAAATAATGTAGAAAAGCCCAGTAGATGAGGGGGCTCTAGCAGCCCCTTCATCCTTTTATGCATCACATATAATGTTCACGGAAAAGATTAAGATCCTACCAGAGCTTTTCTATTTTTTCACAATCGCTTTGTTGGAGAGAGAAGAAAGGAACTGACACAGACACACTAACCCAAAGCATACGAACCTAGCAACGTTCTTTGGTTCTTCGTAGTGCTGATAGCCATTTCAAAGCATTTTGTTGGAGGAGGAGGAGGAGGAGGAGGAGGAGGAGGAGGAGGAGGAGGAGAAGAAGAAGAAGAAGAAGAAGAAGAAGAAGAAGAAGAAGAAGAAGAGGTGAGAACCCACTAGATAAAGGACCTTTTCCATGGATCTTTACTTGATATCTGAATCAAACTGGGGGGGATCATGCATTCATTCATTCACAGAGGATGTCTTAAAGTAGAGCTTTTCTATTGTGAGGCCGCCACATTCCATTTATCCTGAGCAGGGCTTATGACAAGCAAACACCTCTGCTTGTTAAAGCTGGTGCCCTGTTTTGGCTTTACATCTGAGCAGGTTGGTTACTTATTACCCTTCTGGACCCCAGATAGGGATGCTTAAGCTTGGGACCAAGTCCTATGCCCCTGAGTCCCAGACTGGCCTTCTAACCTTCTCCAGATGATTGTTCCCCTTGACCACATTGTTTGATTATTTCCCAGGATTTTCATGGAATGCAAGGCTGAAATCCCTCTCCCTACTCTCAGTAGAAGCTTTTAATTACTAAATGCCTATGTTTCTGGTCCCGTCCTTTGGTGCTGCCTACTACAAGAATGCTGTGCTCAACAACCTCTGTTAGAATAAGGCCCCGATAAGTAAGATTTGACCTGTGGGCTGAAAGAAGCATCACATTTTGATTTTAACATGTATCTCCTTGGTTGTTGCTTGCCCACTCAATAGTAACTGTGAGGAAGGTAACAAACATAAGAGGCCTACAATAGAGTGCTCAAAGTTCAAGCCTGTAAGAATTGGCTTAGTTTTTTTGTAGGGATGGCCACGAAATGGAAAAATAGTGTTTTGTTTCATTTTGTTTTTAAATGAATTTTTGTGGAAAAAAAATTGTAACAAAACAAAACGGTAACAAAATGGTCCATCACTCTATAAAACTGCTCCCCTGGATCCTAGAGGTGCCATTTTATAGAGTAATGAAACAGTTCATGTCAAAATTTAAAAAAAAAAACAGTGTTTCATTCATTTAATGAAATGCTGCCTGTCGTTTTTCTTTGTTACACAATGATTCGTAAGTGTACAAAATGACAAAACAGTGTTTTGGTTTTTGTAACGTGCCCATCCCGAGTTTTTTGTTTTGTTTTGCTTTGTTTTAACTGGCACCTACCCAGCAGCAACTGGTGCAAAAATGAATTAAATAGTTCTGCATCTAAGAATTTGTTTTTCTTACTCTGTATGGAGACCAGTGCAGAGCATCACCAAAAAAAGGCTGTCTTCAATGAAAAGAATATTTATTGCAGAATCATGTTCTAGATGAGCAATGTTTCCCAAACCTGCTCAACCACAGTCATTTCTTCGATTTCTTTTCTCCTTTATGCCTCTATTTGCACATAGGGGTGTGCGATTCCTTTATCTGTAACCTAAAATTAAAACGTGGCCTCTGAAGATATGCATGAAAAGCTTTTAAAAACAGGGCACAACAATGGAGGAGACCAACCTGCTTTTCTGAGTTCTGCACAAGTCAGAAGAATCACACGTTTTGTGCCAGGGGAAACTCTTGACTCTGAAATAGCAGGGTAGGCAAGCCATTTTGGGTTTTAGCCTGAACTTTCCAGGAGCTATCCAAAATGTTGAATCCCATACAGTACCTTAAAAAAAGCTTCAGCATTTTGCACAACTCCTTTAAATTTTGGATGAAATCTGGAGTGAACTGGATTTATCAATCAAGGGAATCTGATCCTCTAACGCAATTCTTCTCTTGCACACCAGCACAGAAGCTGGTGGCATGTATATATGTTTCCATCAGGATATGCTTAAAATGTGAGTTGACAATAGTCAAGATAATAAAAATAGGTACTGAGGACAGAGTGAGTCAGTGCTCCCTGCTGCTTAAGATGAGTTTTTTAAATCTCAACATTTACAAAGCATTCTGTACAAATATACAACACACACACACACACACACACACACACACACACACACACACACACACACACACAAAACCTCGCATGAATATCCTTGGGTCCTTTCAAGGAGAAAGGTGGGATAGAGGTGTTTTAAATAAATAATAAATAAATAAATTTTAAAATATTATTTCTGTTGATAAATAAGTTCATAATTATGTGCCATCAAGTCCTTTCTGATTGTGGTGACCCTTCATTGAAAGTACTTCAAATAGAAAATTTACCAGTCCTTCCTTCTTGTGATAGACTGCACAGGGAAGTGGGCTGAAGGCTGTCCTGGTGGAACGGACCATAGTCTCATCATCTGCTCAACCTTCTGAGAAGCATTGATGCTGCTGATCAAGTTTTCAACCACCTGTTTACTCCGCTTCCACTGAAGAACATAAGAACACAAGAACATAAGAAGAGCCATGCTGGATCAGGCCAAAGGCCCATCTAGTCCAGCTTCCTGTATCTCACAGTGGCCCCACCAGATGCGTTTGGGAGCGCATGAGACTAGATATCTGTCTCCTGATACCACTCCCCTGCTTCTGGCCCTTGAAGTACCCCGGTTTTAAGCCTTGTGATTACACATCTCCCTCATGGTTTGTAACCTGTGATGGACTTTTCCTCCAGGAATCTGTCCAGTCCCCTTTTGAAGGCATCCAGGCCAGATGCCATCACCACCACCTGTGACAGGGAGTTCCACAGGCTAACAACGCGCTGGGTGAAAAAAAAATATTTTCTTTTGACTGTTCTTACCCTCCCAGCCCTCAATTTGAGTGTATGTCCCCTAGTTCTGGTATTTTGGGAGAGGGAGAAGAGCTTCCCTCTATCCACTTTACTCATGCCCTGCATTATTTTGTACGTCTCAATCATATCCCCCCTCAGGTGCCTTTTTTCCAGACTAAAGAGCCCCAAATGTTTTAGCCTTTCCTCATAAGGGAGGTGCCCCAGCCCAGTAATCATTTTAGTCACTCTCTTTTGCACTTCTCTCTTTTTCTGCTATCTTTTGGGTTTGATTTGATTCACTATTTTACAGTTTTACTATGTTTATTATCACTTTGTATATTACAAATGTGATAATAATTTACACATTGTAAACCACACAGAGTGGCCTCCAGGCCAGATGGTGTAGTAAGTAAGTAAGTAAGTAAGTAAATAAATAAATAAATAAATAAATAAATAAATAAATAAATAAATAAATAAATTCTGGGTGGCAATGCTTGCCCCTGTCTTGGGAGTCACAGTGGGTATTCTCCAAATCTTGGCTCCACAGGCAAATGCTCCAACCCACTGAGCATTACCAGATAAACCCTGACAACATTAATAAATTAATTTCATGGCCCTAAATGTATTCATTTATAAATATGCATATCTACATGAAGAGATGTACATCTCTAAGGCTCCAGTCTCATACACATTTTCTTAGGTTTAGGTCTGACTGAACTCAGTAGAACATGCATACAATCATAGAATTGTAGAGTTGGTTTAGATGACCAAAAGAATCACCTAACCCAATTCTTTGACAATTCAGGAACATCAAAGTAGAGATAAAGGGGATGTGTGTTTCTCAACTTTCACCCCTAACATGTGCCTTACCTTATTCATAACAGAGGGTTCATAGGGAAGAAATGCATGCTTATAAAATGAACAAATGACTGATGACTAATTGATGACTAATTCTCATGGAATAGTAGATGAAATCCAGCTATACAGTGTAAATTTTGGAAGTGAATAACTGTAAGTCAAGAAACCTTCACGGACCTTATCCCTGGCACATAACGCTGTGCAACTCCATATGCAACAGTGATTTCTCAGCTTATGGTAGATCACTTTCAAAAGTTATGGTATTTGCGTGACTGCAGAACAGGATTTAAGCCTTTTTTCTCTTTTCCCCTGCCATCTCCTATTTCAGCAGAGCTATTCTTTTCTTCAAGGTCTATTAAGTTCACAACTTTCATTACTGTCATGGCAATGATATCCATTTTACTTTTCTGATGCAAGTCAATCAAATGCTTACAATTTGATTCAGATCTGGCGCTATGTCAATCAGATGGGGTACAAAAGATCATTCCTGATCAAATCAGAACAGTTAAATCAGGATACATCCTGAAGGCCTGAGGTGGCTTTCAAACAGGGGCATATCTAGGGGAGGCAGAAGGGTACATCTGCCCTGGGTGCAGAAATCTGGGGGAGGATGAGGAGGAAGCCCTGCACCCTCCCACCGCTGCACGCCAGGCGAGCAGCAAAGCAAGCAGGCAGGCAGGTGTGCAAGCATGGTGGCTGCAGCGTCCTCCTCCTTCTCCTCCAACTCTTCATCACCACCGCAGGAGAGGTAAGGTGTGTGCGCACTAATGTGCATGCGCACACGCACACACCCCACGCCTGCCCCACACCGACAGGATTGTCCTCTCCCTTGCGGTGTGGATGCAATAGGGTTGGGGAGGGCCAGAGGGGTGCAAAAACAACTTTGTCCCCTTGTGCCCCAAAACCTTGCTACGGCGCTGCTTTCAAACTAGAGGGGAATGGTTATATGGATGATTCTACTGCAAAGCATTCCTCTCACTGTAGCATTGTTGATGGTTTTAAGTGAGAGAATGTTCTACTATACCATTCATTTCCTCCTTTGAAGTTTGGATGATGCTCATGTTCAACACTCAAAACAATGCATTCTTGGGCTTTGCCATCTGATCTCATTTCAGGCTTACATAATAAAAGACCATTCCAAACCCATGGAAAGGCAGCCAAACCGAGACCACTTCCTAGATCAAATGGGCCATTTTCATAACCCTATGATGGCCTTGGCCTTCATGCACACATTGCTCTACCAGGCAACCATGTGGGCTTTGACTTGAACTGTATAATCATGGTCCACGTGCCATTTATAACTTAACCAGGATGTAGTGTTCCCTGTGATATCTATTTTCCATCTTAAGATGGCTGTTGACTTGAAAGGGGTCAAAGTTGTGACAGTAGATGTTTACAAGATCTGCTGTGCCTCGATTTGAGAATTCGTCTTCTGAACTGGAACCAGGAAAAGTTTCTTTACTGGCCATGCTGGTTGGGCATTGCAACACCAAAACTTTCCTTTTCTGAGCCCGAAGAACCACAATAGTTGAAAGAGTTACAAATATAGTAAATTTGTATTGATAGATAACAATTCTATCAATACAAATTTACAAATATAGTAAATTTGTACATGATAGATAAAAATTCTATTCCTTAGCGTAGGAACGACTAGAGTAAGCTCATTAAATGCAACATTATGAGGAGCTGGACCCCCCCCCAAATCCACACTTATTCAGTGGGCCTATTCTAGGTACAACTTATTACACAAAGCAGTCAGATTTTAGTCAATAATTGGCTTCAAATAAAATGTATTTAAGCCATTTTAAAACATGTTTAAAAGATGAAAAGACAACTCCCTCAGCACAGTTTACATATTAAAAGGACTGTATCTTTATGTTTGTTTGTTTGTTTGTTTGTTTGTTTGTTTGTTTGTTTGTTATTAGCTTTAATATTGCAATTTTTAATGATATAAGATGTCACTTCACACTCATTGTTCTTACCTTTCAGTATTGTCTTTAATATTTCTTGGCAACTGTTGCATACTGGTTGTGTCCAACTTTGTATTTTGTCCTTTGGTGTCATAAGCCACCTTGAATCATTTCCAATTAGAAAGGCAGGGTGATATTTTAAGTAAGTAAGTAAGTAAGTAAGTAAGTAAGTAAGTAAGTAAGTAAGTAAGTAAGTAAGTAAGTGAATAGTTTCATGTGGGAGTTTGATAGCTTGGGAGAAGCCACCAAGATGTTTATCTCCAAGGTCTGCACCAAGCATGCTTATGAAGGTTAGGAGACTGAGAGAAAGGCCTCCCCCAACGATCTTAAAATCTGTGGGGATGGGGGGGGGGCTTAAAAGGAAGGATACACTTTCCCTGAAATAGGCTGGACCCAAGTAGCAGAAAATATTCAAAAGAGGAATTGAAGCAGCAACCTGCCTTTTTTCTGCTTTTGGATATCCCACTGGAAACAATGTATTCTATTTTATTTTATTTAAAATAGATTATGTTTTTATTACATAAGAACAGCCTTGCTGGAACAGGCCACAGCTCATCCAGTCCAGCATTCTGTCTCACACAGTGGCTCACCATTTGCTTCAGGGTATTCCCAAGCAGATGTCCTCACCTGCTTACGATTCCCCGCAAATGGCATTGAGAGATATCCTGCCTATCTCTCCAACCCGGAGGTGGTCCTTAGGCATCCATAATGATAGCCATTGAGACCCTTGTTCTCCATGAACTTGTCTAATCCTTTTTTAAAGCTGTCAAGGCTGGCAGCTGTCACAACTTCCTCTGGCAGGAAGTTCCACAGACCAGTGATCCTCTGGGTGAAAAAGGACTTTCTCTTATTTGTTTGAGATCAAGCACCCAAAAGTTTCATGGAATGCCCCCTAGTCCTGGTTTTGTGCAATAGGGAGAACAGTTTTTTTTCCTTATCTACTTTGTCCACACCGTGTATAATTTTATAAACTTCAATCAGGTCACCTCTCATGAGCCGTTGTTCAAGAGTGAGGAGTCCCAGCTGTTGTAGCCTCAGATGGTAAAGAAGGTGTTCCAGTCCCCTGATAATTCTGGTTGTCCTCCTCTGCACTTTTTCCAGTTCCACTGATTGAATGAATGATATTGATTGCATTCTTATTGCTCCTATATTTGACTATGTTATTATGTTATTGGTGCTTATAATATTGCATGCATTTATTTTTTGTTTATAGTTTGCAGTTCACTGCCCAGAGTAGCGAATGAGCTAGATGGTACAGTATACAAATCTAATTAATTAATTAATTAAAATATTTCTATCCCACCTTTCTCCCCAAAAGGACCTAAGGCAGCTTACGTAATCTAAAAGTCTTTCAAAGCTAAACACAGTAAGTATACAGCATTATTAAACAAGTACTATATGAAAACAAGAACGAAAATCAGTATTGAAACACAGTTAAAACAACAAAGCACAACGATCCATTTAAAACCCTTCTCGCATGTTCCTTTTCTCTCTGAAATTAAAAATATTTGCTGTTTTTCCAAGTTGAATATTGTATGGACAGAAATAATATTAAGAAGCATGCAGCCTGGATAACAATGCTCCTAAATCCTTAAAAGGAATTATTTATAATCTATCACTAACTACAATATTTCCAAGGGCTTCCAAATTAACCATTTATACAGAACCATGCAGATTATATTATATCTCTAATATTTTAAGGAACACAAGTCGGTCACATTCTGAGTTATGTGACACAGCATGCAACAGACAAGGCTGATGGCGATTTCTTAACTTATAGCAATTTGCCTCTAAAATTTACTCTGTTTGCATAGCTGCACCACAGGTTTTTAGCCAATATGTCAAAAGCTCAGCTCAACAATGAACAAGGGTGTCTCCTGGTGAAACATTACCTGTTTTCTCTCTATATAAGATGCCCCCATGTATAAAACATCACCCATTTTTCAAACCCCAAATTAGAGTCTGTCAGCCATGCAGTTCTCTCCTCAGCTTACATAAGATGACCCTCAATTTTTAGTCTAACAATTTTAGACAAAAATATAGTCTTATACATGGAAAAAATGCTGCATATTTTGCCAATGTTCCATGCCAATGAGATCCCAATAACTTTTGCCATGGGTATAGATACTCTCTTTTTGACTCACAAGCACATCTTTCTCACTTACTAGATTATTTATTTATTTATTTATTTATTTATTTATTTATTTAATTTATTTATTTATTTATTTATAAATTTATATACAGCCGGATTTTCCCAAACAGGAACTCAGGGTGGTTAACAAATATAACATACAATAATTTCAGAAAAAAGATTAATAATAATAATAATAATAATAATAATAATAATAATAATAATAATAATAATAATAATAATAATAATAATAATAATAAATCAGTTCCACGGAGTAGAACTGTATGGTACCTACAATGATCCTGCATTGGCAGGACCATTGAGTTTTCACTATACCTAAAAGAATAATCCACATTTGTCTTTCTGATCCCCATGTATGGGTATGAACACTAAACAGTCAGAAAGGGGGACAGGGAAATATGAAATGTGGTGCTGGAGGAGAATTTGGCAGATAGCATGGATAAACAGAAGGATAACCAAGTGGATCCCGTATCAAATCAAGCCCAAACTATCTCTGGAGGGGAAAATGTTGAAACTGAGTCTGTCCTACTTGGGCACATCCTGAGAAGGCAGGATTCGCTGGAAAAAGACAATAATGCTGGGAAAAGTGGAAGGCAGTAGGAAAAGAGGAAGATCAAATATGACACGGACTGATTCCCTAAAAGATTCTGCAAGCCTGAGTCTGCAAGAACTGAGCAGAATGGCTGAGATTTCAAATATTAGGGTGGGGTATGTCTGGCTGGTGGCAACTTGACAGCACATAACAACAACAAAAAGAATCATGCCCGTTGTCAATTATTCAATGACAAGAAGAAAAGAAACTCATTATAGGAGCCTCATGGCGCAGTGGTGCACTGCAGCTAAAACTGTGCTCACAACCTGGGGTTCAATCCCAGGTAGCAGGCTCATGGTTGACTCAGCCTTCCATCCTTCCGAGGTTGGTAAAATGAGTACCCAGCTTGCTTGGGGATACTGTAATTAAAACTGTACACTGCCCAGAGATTACTTGAAGTACATAAGCAGAACACTTTGCTTTGCTTTGCTTTATCAACCATCATTCACTGATCAGAAGGGCTTGCTATTTAGTTACACACGGATGTCTACTAATCGGTGGACAGGTAAACTTCCTATCTTTGTTCTTACAGTCAGTGACCAATATCCATGATGCAAATAAGCCATAAATACATAAAATATATTATTCAAAGAAGCTGTAATAGCACCAGCCTAAAAACATAATAATGAATTAACAAAAATCCCCCAGCAACATAATTAGTACTATTGCTCTTGAATTACATATAGATATTTACTCAGCTAATATGAATTCCAAGCAAAGTGGGTGTTTGGATATAAGGCCATATTATATCAATGTACATGCCTATCTCATGATCATATCCTATGTATTTTACTCTTCTCCTCCTCTCCTTTTTTGTTTTTCAACCGTCCTTTTCCTCTTGTCAATGCATTTATAACATATTCATATATTTAAAGGCCCAGTTTATTACAGTAAATTATAACTCCTAGCCAGGGATAAGAAATATAATATTTTAAAGCTACAAGCTTCCTGGCATATTCTGTGTTTTGCAGTCTTAAATAGTAATACTTCCTATCTTTTTTCTTACCTGGGTCCTGAATCACTCATGGACATGTTTCTGATGGTATGGAAAATAATGCTATAGATTTTAACAGGGCTTTCAAATCTTCACTTTTGCACAAAAAGGAAGAGAGGACACAATTATGTTTTGAAAGTTACATCTTAAATGTTTTAAACATGGCATTTTCAAAGTGTTACCTGAAAAAAATAGATGTCCCCTTCCTCTTTAGTGCCACTGTAGCTCTGTTTATGAGAAGCACACAGATGGCTCTATAAAAGGAAAATATCCTATGTACAATAATAATGGAACCATGACAGCCTTGTAGTGGCATCAGGTCTCTCGGGGTGAAAGTGTTGGGATTTCTTGTTCAGAAGGGGGTGATGAACGATGCTTTACTGCAGGCCATTTTTAAAAGGACAGAAACATTTGAAGGATGGATTTATCTTAGGATACTAAATATATATTGGATTGTGTGTGATATGATACACTAATACAGGAATCTAGACTATTTTAGCCGTACGGTACTGATTGTTAAAGCTGGATTTTTGGGCCACCACAAACTGGAAAAGAAATTCAGAAAAGGAAAGAATGCATTGGGTGAAGAACCAGAGGCCTGGTTTTGGATGCAGGACAACATCTTGGTTTAGAGCTGTCACATCCAAAGTCATTGTAGCCCTGATAACATCCAACTTCCAGTGGGGAGATGAAGAGGAGGAGGAATAACATGAAGAAGAAAGTGGAGGAGGAAGCTATCTGTTGCCTCTACCATTATGGTTTCCTGTAAGCAGTTCTGCTAAAAAATATGGCGAAGAAGAAGAAGAAGAAGAAGAAGAAGAAGAAGAAGAAGAAGAAGAAGAAGAAGAAGAAGAAGAAGAAGAAGAAGAAGAAGAAGTAGTGCTGGGCACACGCTTAAGCAGAATTGCAAATGAAGAGGCCTCTTGGATTGTCCAAGAATGAATGCTAACCTCAGTTTTAAACCACTCACATCTTCACTGAAGGGCAGGTTTTTTTCTTAGGATTGTTTGGACCTGATGTTACAGAAAACCATAATAGAAGTGTGCAGTTTGACTGCCATCTGTTGGCGAATGCCCACTATTGCTGTCATATATGCTAAAAATTACAGTATAAAATCATTCTCTCTGTCCACCCAAATATAGCCAAAATAGCATCATCAATTCATGAGAGAGAGAGAAAAAGAGAGAGAGAGAATTGGGGAACCCCCACATTTGTACAATGGGATGAATGATGTAGACAAATACCTGGGGGAGGCATTGATATTTGAAAATGAGTTAATGAGGACTATGAATATTCAGCAGAATATTAAAATATCAGAGGGATAAGGGTGGAGTATCTCTGGTTGGTGGTACCCTTGAACAGGAACACTTTGTACTGCAAATTTTTGTTGAAGGTCCTGTTTGCAACCAGAGGACTTTTTCAATCTACAAAGCATTTAACAGAAGAGTATCATGAGAGTCATTTCCCATTTATTGTTGTTGTTGCTGCTGCTGCCCCTGCCATCTGTTTTTGGTGGTGGTGCTGGAGGTAGAAGTCACCTGCGCTATAAACTTCAGTGCCATGTGTGTTTTTTATCCACAAAGCTGTTGGATCTGGCTATGCAGTGATGCTAATTTTGACATGCGATGATGTCTGAGAGCCATATCAGAGCAAGGTCAGTACAGTGGTACCTTGTATAAAGGAATTAATTTGTTCCAAATGAAATTATGTTAAACAGATTTTCCTTTATACAAATTTCCCATAGGAATGCATTGAAAACAGAGTAATCCCATTTTTATGTTGTACGGATTCGTCCCATAGGTGATTCTGTTAAACAAATTTCCCCTATCTCCGGAATTTTTTATGTTGTACAGATTTTATGTTATACAAACTGTTTGTTATACAAGGGTCCACTGTAGTTCCTGCTTTCGTTCAGTCTTGTTCCCTCTAGGTTAAGTGGTTCCTGTGCTGGTCAGGATTTATGGGAGTTGTAGTTTAAGAAGGGTTGTGAAGCACTGTTCTAGACAGTGAATAAAATATCCATTGTTTTCAGGACCAATAGCAAGGAAAGCAAAATATCTGGGGAACTGGAAGGGTGACATGGAGTGAAGAAATGGCAAGATGAGAATGGAATATGCAGTGCTTCTTTAATTTATTTGTTCTGATCCTTTCCTTCTATTTTTCACTTATCTGCATCCACTTTTCATAGGAAGGATAAGAACAGGCAAACGTGCCTAAAGCGTGCCAGCCGGCCTTAGCGACAGGCTTTAGATGTGACTTAGAACCGCTACCGCACTTCCGTGAGCAGCTGCTTTTTATTTTGCATCGCCTTATCTCCTCCCACGACCATGTGGTGGCTACAGAGGTTTGGCAGTCCGCACTTCAGCGGTTGCTTAGCAGTTGGCTTCCCCATTTGCACTTGGCTGAACCGCTTTAAACCTAGAGGCTTTAAACCAAAAGGTGGCATAGTATGTCCGCAAATACAACCAAATCGCTTTAAAAGGGGGTGCAGGAACCGATTTTAAAAAACACCACCCCCAGTGGTCATTGCAAGAAAAATCGACACAGCGGTCAAAAAATGGGCATGGCTAAGGGGGCTCTTCAGAAACAGCGGTGTGAAAAGATTTGTCTTTAAGGAAAAGGTGTTTCAAATCTAAAGTGCAGTAGCGGTCCGGTAAATTTGCTTCCTTCTTGAATGGTTTGCCTTGAGGTGTCATCCTGAGCTAAAACAGGCAGATCAAAATACCTTTGGGTGAGATGCACTTCTCTGCAGCCACAGGTTAGAAGAATATTGACACTTGGAACAAATTTAGACTGGGAAATCAATGTCTTGCGCTACAATTTCCAGGGCTGGAGTGAAAAAGTTTGCAAAAAGAGATCATATCGAATGACAGCCAAAGTGGGGAAAATATCAGTCATCTTGCTTCTGCAGTCCAGAATGGCCTTGCTGAGTCCCGCTCCTTTTGCAGGGGCATAGTTGACCTTCAGCAAGTTATTAGTTCTGCGTGGGGTGTGCCATGGGTTGCAATAAGGATGTGTACAAGCACAAAATCAGATAAACAGAGAGCTTATTGATTGGAAAACACAGCGGCCTCAGAGACCTAAGCCTGGGCAAGCTACTAATAGCAGAGTCTCCACAGTGTTTCAGAACTCAGAAGCAGGAGAGCTGACTCAGTGCTTTGCAGGGGAACGCTGCAGGAACACTGGTTATAACATACTCCCCAGTGTGCTGAAATTAATAGCATCCTCAGCATGTGGTAACAAAGTCCTTTAAAAAAAAGACCCATGTGTTAAGATTAAATATCATAGAAATCATAGTATAACGAAGTTGGAAGTGAGCTAAAAGGCCATCAAGTCCAACCCCACTGCTACATGCAGGAATATAAATCAAATGATATCTGCCAAGTGGTTGTTTAAATTTCTCTTGATTGCCTCTAGTGTTGGAGAACATGTCCCTTCTTGAGGTAACTGTTTCCATTGTTGGACTGCTCTAACATTAGGAAGTTTTTTCCCTGATAGTCAATCAAAATCTGGCCTCCTGTAATTTCACCTGTTGTTTTGTGTCCTGCACTCTGGGATGATTGAGAATAGATCCTGCACTTCAAATATTTGAAAAGTGCTATCATATCATTCCTCTAGGCTAAACATTTGCAGCCTTCTTGAACTACAGTGTCTGGAACTGGACGCAATACTCAACATCAGGCCTAACCAGTGCTGAATGGAGGGGAACACTTTGTGGGATTTGGAGAGTGTACTTCTTTTAATGCAGCATAAAATAGCATTGGCCCTTTTTTAATTAGTTAAGTCAGAAAGAGGGGGAGGAATGGAGGGGAGTAGATCATGGTGGCAACAGCCAAGCCCATGGAAGAAACCTCTGTGTGCCTTGTGGCAAGACTTCCATGAACTCTAGCAGTGACTGTAAAGCTAGTGAAGACCCCTCTGTGGGCTGTGGAAGACCGTGTTGGATGGAAGTGGAACATTCTCTGGGTTCTGAGGGTCTGTATTCTTTACATCAGGCCTGCACAACAGGTAGACCGCGGGCTACCAGTAGCCAGCGAAGGGTTCAAAAGTAGCCCACTGGTCATCAATTTAAAAAGTGAGGGGATAAGTTCTCCACCCCTCCCTCCCCCCTCCCAAGGACCACCACTGCCCCACCAAAGTTCTGGGTCTGCCATCCCACTATCTCAGCCAAGTGGGGCA
The DNA here is from genome assembly GCA_029282475.1 of Phrynocephalus forsythii. Lineage (NCBI taxonomy): Eukaryota > Metazoa > Chordata > Lepidosauria > Squamata > Agamidae > Phrynocephalus > Phrynocephalus forsythii. The sequence goes on along the minus strand of JAPFRF010000003.1, from coordinate 106,742,607 downwards.
GTTCAAGGGCCATGGCGCAGTCCCCCGCTCTTCCCGCCGGCCAGATGACTGGTGCGCTCGAGCCGGGTGCAAGGAAGGCATGTGTATGGTTGCACGGGTTGCCCCTTGGAAGGGGCGATCTGCGCAAGCATGCAAGAGCGGGTGCAAGGGAAGTGTGTGCATGGTCAGCCTTTCCATAGGAATGCATTTAAATCTGTTCCTTCCAGAACAGATAATTGATTTTAATGCATTTCTATGGGAAACCGCTGCTATACTTAAATCTTTTTTACTTATGAGCATGTGCTTGGAATGGATAACATTCGTAAGTAGGTAGCCCTTAGGCACTTTAGAACAGAAAAAGTAGACCTCGTCCTGTTCAAAGATGGACAGCCCTGAATATCACAGACTCGGTGAACTTTTAACAAAAATGAAATAGCTGTTCAATCATGTTTGATTCTTGGTCACTTTGTGGATCAATGCTCTCCATGCCTTTCTATCTCTTACGGCTTCTGTTAGTCCCCTCATAGTCATCCCAGTGTCCCTTCTGATGGTGTCAAGCCAGTGAGTCCTTGGCCTTCTTTCACCACTAACCAATCCCAGCATAATTGTCTTCTCTAGGGAGCCAACTTGTGTAACATGAACAAAGTATGACAGATTTTGTTTCATGATCTTGGCTTCCAGAGATATTTTTGGTTTGACTCTATTTAGGACTTCCTTGTTTGGCCATCCTCAATATCAATGGGATGTGTAGTAGTCATATCCAACATCACAATTCAAATGCATCTATCTTTTTCCTCTTTGTCTTTCTTCTTGGAAACATGACTGAATTAACTAATCTGAGTTTGATTGAGATGCTGATGTCTTTATTCTTCTCTATGTTATTCATATTGATCATTGCTGTTCTTTCAAGTGGTATACCTCTTCTGAACTCCAGGCTGCAATCACCATTTTAATTAATTTCAGATCCAAGGAAGTTAAACTCCTTCATTGCTTCAATTATCACACTGTTGATCTTAACAGTGACTTGCACACTACGTTTGTGTTCTTGGCGTTGAGGCACAATCCAAGTTTTTCACGTTTTGTATTCACGAAGGCTTTTTCACTTTTTCACTCTCATTCCGGGCTTTTCGGATTAACTGTTCTAGATCTGTCTTGCTTTCCACCAGCAGAGTTGCATCATCTTCATGCTGAAGGTTGTTGCTGCCAAGTTTTACTCCAACGGCAGATTTTTCCAGGTGTGCATTTTTCATAACCACTTCTGCATACATGCTAAATAATGAGGGTGCATACAATACAGTCCTGATTGCTTTCAGGACTTTTACAATATGGTACAGGACACCAGCAATTCCAAGTTCCACTGCCTCTTTTCTGAAAATTAAGCAGCCTTTGGTGCCAGCAATATTGTTGCTTGCTCCAAACTCATGGAACTGGGCAAGATAAAAAATCTAGATGGAAATAAATCTGAAGTGGAGGTAGAGTTCTGAGGCATGGACCAAAGGTGCTAATTAGTGCCAACTGTGATGGTAATCATCTTTATGACACACAGGATAACCTCATCTATCTAAACAGCTCACGGGTCATCTAAATCATTAGACGCCATTTATTTTTAAAGTGCTTTCCCCCCAGACAGCTAAATGAGAGACACATGGTGAATTCAGATAAGGAGAATGATCAGGGAATTCAGGAAACAATATTCTCTCCACCTGCTGGAGACAGAACAGCAATATAACTCAGAGTACAGATACAGGGATAGCAAATGTCTGTGAAGTGAGGCTGGGGAGCAGAACAGTGGTAATGCTGCTTCCAAATGTAAAAGAGTATTCTAAAAGTTCCTGAACAGGCATACAAAATGTCTACATGCATGGAGTTTGTAACAATCACAGATTTGGAAGCCAGCTAGAACAGCAATGGAGGAAATCTGACAGGTGCTCCTGATAGGATGCAATCCAACCTCTACTTACCAACCAGGGGTAGGCTTTTCATTTCGTTAACAGTAGGTTCCGAAATGACACACTTGACCCCAGGTATTGTTCAGAAGCCTCAGAAACGCAAGCAGCCAATAACTTACCTTCCTGCACGGCTGCATTGGGCTGAGTTCCAACCAGGAAGAAGTCTCCTGATGTCATCTGTCCTTCTCCGAGGTGCTGGCCAATCAGGAAGTGTGCAGCAAAATGCATCATCTTGCCTCCCTGTCTGATTGGCCAGCACTAGTGAGAAGGACAGAAGAAGCTACTTGGACCAGTAGGGAAATATTTGAAGTAATATACCTGCCACATGAGCTGTCTAGATGCCCTAAGCACATTGATCTCACCTGATTTTGGAAACTATGCAAGGTCGGCCCTGGTTAGTACTTGGATGGGAGACCACCAAGGAATACCAGGTGCTGTAAGCGCCTGGACTAGGAACTGGCAAACCACTCCAGCATTCCTGCCAAGAAAACTCCATGGACATGGAGTCATGAAGAGTCAGTCATGACTGTAATGACACAGCACAACACACACCTGCCACATGCTGAAGTCCAGGTGTTCCTCTCCATTCCTCTATTTTCTATGCTTATCTCCCATGACCCAAGCTGAATCATATTAGGACAACAAAGTTCTGGGTGCCCAAATTGCTATTTGTGCTTCCAAGCTTGTTCTGTTGTGAGAATGTTCTTCTTAACCTTGAGATAATTCCCCTTTCTTGAAATTTAAACCCATTGGTCCAGCTCTGACTCAGTGGAGCAACAGAGAAACTGCTCTGTCAAGTGACATTCTCCTTTCCAGGCAAAACCCATCACCTCTTTCTCCTACCTTTCCTCACAGAACTTTGGATGAAATATGATTCCTATTATTCCTTTATCATTATATTCCTGCATGGAGCAGGGGGTTGGACTTGATGGCCTTGTAGGCCCTTTCCAACTTCACTATTCTATGGGTTCAATGAAAATGAAATGATATTGTTATCACGTCATTGTAAATTATGCTTTTTAGGGGGCAAACAATATATGTTGGTCACAGCATCAACTCCCCATCATCTTTGTATCTTGCATTCCAACAAGGTTTGTTTTGTGACAGGACATTGGAACTAATGGTTTGGCAAAGATCTTCTAAGGCAGTGGTTCCCAACCTTCCTAATGCCAAGACCCTTTAATACAGTTCCTCATGTTGTGGTGACCCCTTGCCCTGCTTGGAAGAGGCCACCACAAGAGCCCCCTTTGGCGGGCCATTGTCGCAGGTGCCCTAGAGAACTTCCCTCTACAGGCACCCTCAGCCAATCACAGCCACCGGTGCCATTGCCTGACACCGCTCCAACTTATCAAGCTGTAACTCACTCTTTCCCCCCTTCATTCCCCCTCCTCCTCCAGACCCAAGCCATTGGTGCCTTTTTCTTCACTGGCTCATGGCAGCCCCTGTGAAATGGTTGTTCAACACCCCCCAAGGGGTCCTGACACCCAGGTTAGGAACCACTGTTCTGAAGGTTGCTTTTGGGGGAGGGGGTGGAAAGATCTCAGGTTTTGCAAAGGGGTGTTGGGAAATGTCATGACTGTTGAACAAGGAGTGCTTGCAAGAGGGCTGTTGGAACTTGAAATGAAGCAAAAAGGGGGGAGAGGATTTTAAATTTCTCTTTGAAAGTAGCTCAAAGTTGTCATTGTGCTAGGGTGGTCATATGTCTTATTTTTACAATGGATTTTTACATGATAATCCTGTTTGATGGTATCCTCTGTATGAAGTGGTGAAAGGACCGCCATTGCACACATGTGCCACTCCACAACACTTCTCAAGAGAAGGGGGGAAGATCTGCTTTGTGATGATGGCTACCTTCCTCCCCATGGCTGCCATCTCCCTCCATCCCCTAATCTCTCTTCAGACCATTATGAGAATAATGCATTAGTCCCGAGTGCCATGGTATGCTGTGTGTGTGTGTGTGTCAAAAATATCACCCAGGCATAGAGACCATGGCATGCAAGCAGGTGGTGGGAAAGACAACACCTACGGTAACTGCTGCCCAGCTCAAGCAGCAGAGAGGTGGGTGGGTGGTGGTGGTGGTTCTTGCCTCCATCCCAGCAGTCAGCTACCTGAGGCCTGACTGCTGGGATGGGTCATGCCTTTCAGAGCATAGAGTGGGAAGGAGATAATATAAATATGTCACTGAAGAAAAGGTGAGTTATACATGTAAACTGAATGCGAAGATAAAAGGGAAAGGGAAGAATTAAAAGTTTTTTTTAAAACCACAAGGCCTTGAAAATGCCTGTCTGCAGCTAGCCTAGCAACAGCAAGCTGAGAAGGCCTACAGGTGTCTATTTAAATTGCGGTCACAATTTATGAATGTGCATCCACTCCCATTGAACAGTATTTTATGGATTTTATGGGGAGTTTCCCCCTCCCCCCAAGAAAATGGCTCAGAGTAAAAGGACTTACTATTTTATCATCCCTCAGAACCATCTCTTTGGACCTTCGCAGTTAGGACAACCCCCTCAGAACCACCTCTTTGGAACTTCACAGTTAGGACAACCCCCTCAGAACCACCTCTTTGGACCTTCACAGTTAGGACAACCCCCTCAGAACCATCTCTTTGGAACTTCACAGTTAGGACAACCCCCTCAGAACCACCTCTTTGGAACTTCACAGTTAGGACAACCCCCTCAGAACCACCTCTTTGGACCTTCACAGTTAGGACAACCCCCTCAGAACCATCTCTTTGGACCTTTACATTTAGGACAACCCCTTTGTCTGCTCGCCTCTTGTGATTTTGCTGTTGGCTTCCTATGATAAGGAGATGGTATTGTTCCTTCTTTAAATCTCACTTCCTCCACATCACAGGGAATTTATTGCAAGCTAAATCAGTCCCAGTGATGATTTTACACTAGGGATGAGCACGAAATGGAAAAATAAAGTTTTTGTTTTGTTTTGTTTCTACTAGTGGTTTGTTTCATTTAATATTTAAATGAATTGTAAAAAATTCGTAACAATAACAAAATGATTTGTTACTCTATAAAATTTCTCCCCTGGGTCCTAGAGGCACTAAATTTGGTGGATTTCATTTTACAAGGGAGCCATTTTACAGAGTAATGAAAATGTTTCATTTTCAAAGGGAAAAAGAAGCATTTTGTTGCATTTTGTAACAAAATGCTATTTCCCATTTAATTTCTTTTCATAACATTTTCAAAGCTTGTGAAACAACAAAACAGCATGTTGCTTTTTCTAAGGTGCCTATCTCTATTTTACACAATGGAGTTTGAGATTCATTTTGTATAACAAAGATGTTACCTAATGCAGTGTTTCGTTCTTGGCTGACAGAGACTAAATAAACAAACCAAAACCTGAAGTGCTTTGGAAATTCCAACATACAGCATAAGAGAAAATGGAAGAGCCTTGTTAGAGACCTCAAGAACAAGTGTAAAAGACGGAATGATTCAGGGTAGGACTTTTGATTCTAGGGAAATGCAGCAAATTCCCTTGCATCCCAACATGTGAATGAAATCAAGCCCTTTCAGTTTGCTTCAGGTGTTTCCAAAGTTGGCCAAACCCAAGTTGAAGTCCAGCTTCTTAACAAAGCTTTTGAAAGGAAAAAAAACAAAGGCTTATCAAATGATGAAGGAGGCACCCTATGAACGGACTAGCATACAAATCTTCATGCCTTCATTTGAGGCATCCGGGAATCTTATTCAACATGATGGACCAGAGCAAATGTGCCCGAACTTAGTTAAACCTCTCAAGCCTTGGATTTGCCCTCCAAGTCCACACTGGCTTTTTGTAAAGCAAAGTAGGAGATTTGGAGAGGGAATTAATTTGATTCTATGATCAGGGAAAAGAGGTGATTTTCCAGCAGGAGGTTGTCATAAGTGGAAAATTTGTTCCTATTTTTCCTTTTTGCCCGGGTACATAATTTCTATTTGCTCTCCACCTTCAGGTCCCCTGGAGCACATCGCCATAACACGATCTTTCGGATACCCACTTCTTCTTGCTCCTGGGAGACCAGATTTTGATGGGCAAGGAGTGCGGGAGAAAACAAAAAAGCAAGAACACGATTCTGCAAATATTTCTCTCAAAATGTGTCTCCTGGGGATGACCAGATGGCCAGTCTAAAAATGCAATCAGGAAAGCCCCGCCACCCCAGCTCTGAAGGCTTGCAGGCAAATTTTAATAAAAAATTATCCAAGCATTCTCCCCTCTCTTCCTTGTTGGCAGATTATTTCATTTTAGCTTTGAGTAGCAATCTGTCACCCAATTTCAATTTATTTCTGTCACGGACCATGTGGATGCTTCCACGACATGTAACAAACTCAGATGATTTTTTTAAAATCTATCCTCCCCCTGTTCCTTGCTACAAGTGCCGGTACGTATTAGAATTTTTAAGACGCACTCTTTGGATGCCATCAAATAGCGCAATGGGGAGCACCTGACATACATAATTCCACCTTTATCTGACATCCTAGGTACATACTTATTCAGAACTGTGAGGCAAGGTGAGACTGAGCTGATTATGGCCTCCTCTATTTATAGGCAGAGAAATGTGAGAAGGAACATTTCACAAACAGTTCCACCCATACTAAATTTCCCAACAATCTCTTTCTTTGAAAGCCCCAGTCCTTGGAATCTTATTGCTAGGAACTGGAATTCTGGAGATTTTAGTCTAAAATACAACCATTTCTCAACTACGATTGGGAGCAGCATTCACTACTAGCTGTGACAGTGACCATCGCTGGCTGAGGGACATTTTGTAGCTTGAAGATAAGGTCAAGAAAACACACAGCTCATTCCACATTGAGGATTCAAGGAGATTGCCCCAAAAAACCTTATTCTGCAACTGGCAATACATATTCCTTCCAGTCTGTAGCTGAGGACATAAAGAAGCTTCGAAGGGAAAGGTAAAACGAGCACTCGCAAACGGGCCTTCTCGGTAGTGGGTCCTACCATCTGGAATTCTTTGCCGAGTGAGCTACGGCAGGCTCCGTCGTTGGCGTCGTTTAAGAAAGCCCTAAAGACCTTGCTTTTTAGGGATGCCTTCGGCAATGACTAGGGATGCAGGGGGGTTTTTTGTTTGTTTTTTGTTTTGCCCACCATGTCTGTTTGCCAGCTCAGATGCCATTGTTATTGTGACTGTTTTTAACCTTTTAATATTTTTTGTGTGAACCGCCCTGAGTTCTCGCTCGGGAAATAGGTGCGGTATATAAATGTGAAAATAAATAAATAAATAAATAAATAAATAAATAAATAAATAAATAAAGGGAGCCATTGACACCATGGCCCTACCATTTGTCAATAGCAACACTAAAACATACCCCCTCCCCGCCACTGCCAGATTACTGGTGAGCTACTGGTACTATAATTTAAAGCACCAATGGTCCTAACATACAGTTTGTCAACATTACACAGTCACAGTGGTTTAGTACCAGTTTTTTTATTTTTATCCCCCCCCCCAGCACCAGTCAGCTGGCTTGTGGGTTGATCACGGCATTTTTAAAAAAATTCCTTAGCTCCCAGCAGCTGTCCCTGGGGCTGGTAGGCCATTTTGTTTTATCTTTTTAAATTTCCTATGTGCCTGCTTGCTTCAAGTTAGGGCTGTGGGGACATAACAGAAGTGGAGCAGAACCCAAGGGACGTGGGAACTCCATACCTACATCTTTAATCACGTGATCTGATAAGGACAAAAGCCAGTTTCCCATGCCCCGCATCTTCAACTGAGAACAATCAATGGGCTGAATCTACCTAAAACGAGTGTGAGGCACATCTTAAGATTAGTTCACATGGTGAGTTATGAGCATCAGATTGGTTTTATGATATGCTCTGTGAAGACATAAAATTTCTTTGCGAGGCACCTCTGACTCTGCAGATCAGTCACCTCTGGCACAGACTGTGAGCAATGGTCTTTTGCTTGGAATATTTCAGAAATTAATGCCATCTTGTGCTAGAGAGGAATGAATTATTAACTTGGAAAAAAATTACTGTCTCCCAAAGACTGAATTTAAGATTTGAGGATCATTAAGAAGAGAAGAGCCTCCCAAGTCGAAAGTGAAAGGGGTGAAATACTATATTTTTCCATGTATAAGACTATATTTTTTACTAAAACTGTTAGACCAAAAATATAGGGGTGTCTTATACATGGATGTAAGCCAATGAGGGAGACACACTGTACAGAAACTGTTATTTCAGGCTGGAAAATTGGGGGTCGTCTTATAAAGAATCATGGAATCATAGAGTTGGAAGAGACCTCAAGGGTCATCCAGTCCAACCTCCTGTCATGCAGGAATCCCCATCACAGGACTCTCAACAGATGGCCATCCAGCCTCTGCTTTAAAATCTCCAAAGAAGGAGACTCCACCACCCTCTGTGGCACCTTATTCTACTGCCAAACAGCTCTAACCATCATGAAGTTCTTCCTAATGTTTAAATGGAATCTCTTTTCCTATAGTTTGAAACCATTGCCCTGAGTCCTAGTCTCTGAAGTCATGGGGAATCATAAGCATGGGGGGCATTTTATAGACGGGAAAATACAGTACTCTTTGCCACATCTGGCATTGGAAAATGAGCATTCCCAATGTTAAAGGTCGCCCCCCCCCAAGAAGCTTTGTTGTTAGAGGTGAGAGACAGCATGCTCCTTCATCTTCTATCCCCTGTGCAGAAGATAAACAGATTGGCAGATGAATCTTATTCAACAAGGGTGGCCACAGCTCAATGATAACACACACAGTTGGCATGCCTAATGCTTCGGGCTCAATCTCCAGGCTCTCCAGCTGGAGTAAACAAGGCCTGCACCTGAACCCCTGGAGAGGTGCTGTTATGGAAAAAGAAGTAATTGCCGGGCAAGGATTACCCGTTTCAGATACACAGCCAGTGATTCTGATGCTAGGGAGTCACAAGTATTAGCCAATTCATCTTACAAGGGGGGCCTTTAAAATATCAGCATATCCTCTGTCTCTGTGTGGCTGCATAGGAAACACCTGAGACTGACCATAGGATCCTTTCTTTGGCAATGGTTCTGCTTATACTGTATATAGTGCTTAAAACACTCTGTGGGTGGTTTACAGTTTATTTATGCAGGGTACACATTGCTCCCTACATCAGCAAACTTGTTACTCATTTTACCGACCTTGGATGGATGGAAGGCTGAGTGAACCTTGAGCCTGCTACCTGGAACTGAACCCCAGGTGGTGAGCACAGTTACAGCTGCAACACAGCAGTTTGTTTTATTTTATGTATTTGTTTATTTGTTTAGATTTATCACCACCCACCTCCCCACAGGGACTCACGATTTACAATATAAAACACAAAATACAACAATAAATATTAAATATCATCTAAAACTGTCAATATACATATAAATAATTATTGGGACAAGCAGTGGGGCTTAAAAGAGATGACCTCTGATGTTAGCCATCTTCATGATGGATGGCAAGCTGACAGAGCCAAGTCTTTAACTTCTTCTGGAAGGTCGGGAGCAAGGGGGCCTGTCTCACCTCTGGGGGCCCTGCTGTTCCAGAGGGCTGTGGCCACTGCAAAGAAGACTGGTCCAACCAGAGCCCCGTGGACCAGTGGTTAAATGCCAGTGGTTCAGTCCCAGGCAGCAGGCTCATGGTTGACTCGGCCTTCCATCCTTCTGAGGTCAGTAAAATGAGTACCCAGCTTGCTGGGGGGGGGCAATGTATAGCCTGCATTACTGTGATTAAAACTGTAAACCGATCAGAGACTACTTGAAGTGGTATGGGGCGCTATATAAGCAGAAGACTTTGCTTTGCTTTGTCTCCTAGAGCCCATCAAGTGAAATTCTCTTGTTGACAGGGTCTGCAGCATGCCCTCCCTGCACAATTGGGTGGGATGGGTTGATTTAATGGGGGTGAGGTGGTCCCTCAGGTAACCTGACCCCGTGCCATGTAGGACTTTAAAGATGATGACCAACACTTTTAATTGGGCCCAGAAGCATACTGGCAACCAGTGCAGCTCGCAAAGCAAAGGTGTTATGTGTGCCAATCTTGGGCCACCAAGAATAACCCACACTGCTGCATTCTAAACCCCAAATTCTCTTCAAGGGTAGCCCCATGTAGAGCATATTGCAGTATTCTATGTGAGAGATAACAAGGGCCTGAGTAACTGTTCAAAGGGCTCTTGATCCAGGAAGAGGTGCAACTGGCGCGCAATGCAAAGATGTGCAAAGGCCCTCCTGGCCACATATGCCACCTGCTCTTCAGGTGCTGTGAGTCCAAGAGAACCCCCACATTGCACACCAGGTTTGTCTGGGGCAGTGCAACCCCATCCAAAACTAAAGATGAACAATTCCTGGATACAGAGGAGCCATTCACTCACAGCCGCTCTGTCTTACCAGGGTTCAGCCAAAGACTGTTGTTTCCCATCCAGGCCCCTACAAGACAGAGCTGCTGCTGGTTGGTTGAAAGGGAGAACAAGGGATAGGGATTCAACCTATAATTGATGGGATCATCCTCCAATTGAAAAAAGAGGTGCACAGCTTGGGGGTGCTCCTGGACTCATCCTTGAGCCTGGATGTTCAGGTCACAGCTGTGGCCAGGAGTGCATTTGCACAATTAAAGCTAGTATGCCACTTATGCCCATTCCTTGAGAAACCTGCTCTGGCCAAGGTGATACATGCCCCAGTGACGTCCCGCCTAGACTACTGTAATGCGCTCTATGTGGGACTACCAATGAAAAGTCTCAGGAAACTTCAACGACGATCCATTTAGTAGAATACTGTTCTCAAGATATCTCATAAACAAGAATGAAAGAAGACTTGATCATTGTAAACCCTTTGTTTCAACCAAGATCATTTGCCATGTTTTTCCATGTATATGTTGAACAGGAGTGGATCCATTTTTTTTGGTCTAAAATTGTTAGACTAAAAATTGTGGATTGTCTTACACAGAAGTAAGCAGAGGAGAGAGCCATGCAGTTTGTTTGTTTATTTGTTTGTTTATTCAATTTATATACCACCCATTTGGCAGAAAGCAACTCTGAGCAGTTTACAACATAAAACAAAGTTATTACAAAATACAGACAAACTGACTACAAAATACAGTTGTGAAATTTCCCATAACTTGCCTCTTCCAAGAGTTGTCTTATACATGGGGCATTCTATACATGGAAAAATATGGTATACAATACAGTGGTACCTGTACTTACGAGTAGCTCTACTTATGAGCAACTCTACGTAAGAGTGGAAAAGTGTTGGCGTTTTAACTGCTGGCTTACAAATTTTAGATGCAGCCCGCTCTACTTACATTTTTTCAATTTTTCATTTTAAAAAAATGTTTATATATGGCTGCTCTACTTACAAGTTGTTTGACATGAGCATGCATTCAGAACGGATTAAACTCGTAAGTAGAGGTACCACTCTATATCTAGGGAGGTTATTTCCTTCATTAAGAGCAAATAGAAACATTATCTTCTGGCCTCTGCTGTTTACTTTGGTCCTTCCTTCATTTTATTTGTAACCTCCATTTTCTCAATAAAGAGACGCATGGAAGCTTACAAAATATTTTTAAACCTGGTTTTAAAATGTAACAAACAGATCACAGTACTAAAAAGTAATTAAATAGATATTAAAAGACATGAAATGTTTTTAACACAATGACAGAGCACATCAATGAGGTGGAAACTACAGCATTTCTGTTTTTTAAAAAACCTTTTCCATGGCAAGCAGTTACTTCCTTGATTTGAGACGTACTGTATTTGCCTTCTACCTAAGCACAACAAAGAGGAGGCCAGACCAGTTTCCTTTAGAAGGGAGTTTCCCAGGTTAGGAGGTGTCACCATAATGTTTATTTGTTTTATTGTTGCGTTACAGATCACACCGGGGTGCAATCTGGTGTTCAGGTAGCATTTCTGGCTGGAGGGTCAGCGTGTCTCTCTGTGTCTGCATCAACTGCGTGCATGGGAGTGTGTGAGATTGTGTGATGATGATTCTTCTCCTGTGTGGTGGTGATTCTCCTTTCTGCCCCTGCTGCCCGAGCGACCAGTGTTTATTAAGAGAGCAAGCACAATAGATACGGTGAGACATTCCTCGGTGGGAGGGGGAAATGCATGCCTTATCTGTGAGACGATACTGAGTAAACAGGTACACAACAGCCCAGGAAATAGATTCCATAGGTGGGGGGAAATGCTCCCTAGCTAGTGAGGCATTACTGATAAGGACAGAAAGGGGCTCTTGGTCTATATCCTGATATCCTGTTTTCCTGGCCTCCTGACCTATGCTTAGATCAGCATCAGCTTAGCTGCACACTGGGTGCCTGCTCAGCCCTAGGGATTTCTGGGAAATCCAGGTCCTCAGCTTCCTCTAGGTGCGCTTTGTGCTCTGCCCATTTCTTGGGGTACAGAGCTATCGGGGCATGAAATCCCTACATTTTATTTGTTCATTTTTATACCGCCTGTCTTCCCGAAGGAACTCTGGGCAGTGAACAAAAAGGGCAGGACAGGCCCAAAGAAAACAATACATCAAGTGAAGAGGAAATAAAGAAATGAAAAATAAGGAATAAAATATAATATAAGATAAAACAACTCAACAAGAGAGTCGAGAAATCATCAGCAAGATGGCGGAAAAAAACAAAAACCCTAAACCAGGTCGCCAATTGCCTCCCTAAAAAGCAAGGTTTTAAACGCTTTTTTGAAGGCGGGCAGGGACTGTGCAAGGTGCAACTCACTTGGAAGATGGTTCCAAAGTGAGGGTCCAGCCACTGAGAAGGTGCAGTTACGGGTGATAGATTTCTGCGCCTCCCTAGGCATGGCCGCTCGGAGTGAGAGCGCCTCCCCATAGCATTTGCCAAAGCCTTCTCACACAAGCACCAATTTCAGTTTTAGTATCAGAATGTATTTGAAGAAAACAGCAGTAGAGCTCAGGAAGAGCTAGTGGAAAGACCAGCTATAAGTGTATGAAGTGCTTGTAGCATTTCAGAGTCATGGGTCCCTGTTGCTCCAACCCTTGCTTCCTGAGTCCTGTTTTATATGCCAAATAGTAACAAAAGAATGTGGAATATTTCTTTCCTGAGGTTATCTGGAAGTTGAGTCCAGTTGCCATGACTCAACCTCCAGATAACTTCATGTGGATGACTGAGAATCTTCACAGGCATATTCTTTCCTGAAGCTCTGGGGCCAACAGGATACAATGGTTCCCTGCCCATTCTCAGTTCATATACTGCAGTCCCACTATATTGCGGAGCATCAATATATGAAAAAACCCCCCTGGGGTAAGGGGGGAAGGCCTCTTTCAGGCCTCCCATACTTACCCCAGGACTGGTGCTGCTCTGAACAGGCCTGCGAGGGCCTTCCCGGGCCTTCTTGGAGGCCCAAAAATGGCTTCCCTGTGAACCAGAAGTCACTTCCAGTTTGCAGAAAATCATTTCTGAGGCCTCCGAGGGCCTTTCTAGGCCTGTCATAAGCCTCAGAAATGATTTCCGGCAGTCCAGAAGTGACTTCCAGTGAAAGTCACTTCCAGTTTGCAGGGAAGCCCTTTTGGGGACTCCAACAGGCCCGTTCAGGGAAGCGCCAGGCTGGGGGTAGGTACAAGGGCCCCCAGCTAGGCGCCTCAGGCCTGACCCAATCTGCATCCACATATCGTGGATTTTCAATTACTGTGGGTCGGATTGGGTCCCTAACCCCCGCAATAAGTGGGGCGGTCACTGTATTTGGAAGCCCACGATGAGGACAAACTCTGTTGGACCACAAGTCCCAGGATTCCTGGTGCTTGGAGTACAAATATGAGGAATCCAGGAAGTCCTGTCTTGGGCCTTAAAAACTGAGATAAAGATTATATTTATCAGCATCCATAAAATACATCTTGCCTAAGTCTGGAATATCTTATAAATGGGGCACATTTCTACTTTTGTGTCCCAGTTGATCAGTGAGGCTACAAAATAAAACAGGCTGAACTGTGCTTTCATCATTGTAAGGCTAATTACACTGGTGACAATGAGGCCTGTAATAAGACTTCCTGGGGTAGGAACTGGCAAGCCACCCCAGTATCCCTGCCAAGAACATCCCATGGACAGAAACAAAAGGCTAAAAGATATGATGCTGGAAGATGAGCCCCTCAGGTCGGAAGGTGTCCAACATGCTACTGAGGAAGAGTGGAGGACAAGTACAAGTAGCTCCAGAGCTAATGAAGTGGCTGGGCCAAAGCCGAAAGGACGCTCAGCTGCAGACGTGCCTGGAAGAGAAAGGAAAGTCTAATGTTGCAAAGAAATATACTGCATAGGAACCTGGAATGTGAGATCTATGAACCAGGGTAAGCTGGATGTGGTCAAACATGAGATGGAAAGAATAAACATTGACATCCTGGGCATCAGTGAACTTAAATGGACAGGAATGGGTGAATTCAGTTCAGATGACTATCACATCTACTACTGTGGGCAAGAATCCCATAGAAGAAATGGAGTAGCCCTCATACTCAACAATAGAGTGAGAAAAGCAGTGCTGGGATACAACCTAAAAATGATAGAATGCTTTCAGTACGATTCCAAGGCAGTCCTTTCAACATCACAGTAATCCAAGTTTATGCACCAACTACCGGTGCTGAAGAGTCTGAGATTGACCAGTTTTATGAAGACTTACAAGAACTTCTAGAACTGACACCAAAGAAAGATGTTCTTCTCATCATAGGGGATTGGAATGCTAAAGTAGGGAGTCAAGTGATAAAAGGAATAACTGGCAAGTTTGGCCTTGGAGTTCCAAATGAAGCAGGGCAAAGGCTAATTGAGTTTTGTCAAGAGAACAAGCTGGTCATTGCAAACACTCTTTTCCAACAACACAAAAGGCGACTCTACACATGGACATCACCAGATGGACAATACTGGAATCAGATTGACTATGTTCTCTGCAGCCAAAGATGGAGGAGCTCTATACAGTCAGCAAAAACAAAACCTGGTGCTGACTGTGGCTCAGATCATCAGCTTCTTATTTCAAAATTCAAACTTAAATTGAAGAAAGTAGAGAAGATCACTGGGCCAGTCAAGTATAAGGAGCTCTATACAGTAAGCAAAAACAAGACCTGGTGCTGACTGTGGCTCAGATCACCAGCTTCTTATTTCAAAATTCAAACTTAAATTGAAGAAAGTAGAGAAGATCACTGGGCCAGTCAGGTATAATCTAAGTTAAATCCTGTATGAATACACAGTGGAAGTGAAGAATAGATTCAAGGAACTAGATTTGGTGGACAGAACACCTGAAGAACTATGGATGGAGGCTTGTAACTAGAGATGGGCACGACCAGGAAAAATTACGTTTCGAGTTGTCGTGTGTTGGAGCCGGCCCGTTTCGGCTCGTTTCAGTTTTTCGCGAAATTTTCCAAAAATTTGTCGTTTTGTTTGTCGGTTTTTCATCTGTCGTTAGTACTGGTTTTGGGGAGGGGGCTCCTGGAGGCACCTCTCTGGGGTGGGTGCCTCCTCTGGCCCGCCATGAAGGGAAAGCGGGCTCCTAGAGGCACCTCTCTGGGGTGGGTGCCTCCTCTGGTCCGTTACAAAATGGCATGCATAGCCAATTGGATATGCATACCATTAAGTTGCAGTTGCAGCAGGCAGAGGCACCTCTCTTTCGGGTGCCTCTGTGACTCACTGCCTGCGGTGCACTTGGGCTGGGGAATGAAGTGAGAGAGGACCCCTACGGGCGCCCGCTGTGACTCACTAAGAAGGGAAATGTACTTGCTGTAGTGCAATGCGAGTACACAGATCTGGCTTGGGGTTAGGGGTTAGCGCAAGGGCTAGGCTTAGGGTTACTGGTAAAGTTAGGGTGAGTTACTGGGGTGCACTTCTGGGTGCCTCTCTGACCCACTAAGAAGGACAGTGTACTGGCGTATGGGTTAGGGTTAGGGTTAGGGTTCGGGTTCCGACTAGGGTTAGTGGCTTTTTATGCCTGACTGGCACATCCCAGAAGTCTTGGTCAAAACCTGGCCAAGTGGCCATGCAATTGGTGGAATGGCTCCAAAAATTTGCATGGTCCACTCCCATGGCCAGCCCATCATTGCGCAGGTGTAAAAAAATAAAAATAAAAATAAAATAAAATAAAATCAATTGGAGATGTTTTGTTGCAAGAAAAACCCACTGCTACTGAAAATTCAGGCAGTTTTAAAATAGCTATTTTCGCATGTTTCTGTGGTGCTTTGGTGTGTTTTTGGACCACGCGATTTCAAAATAAATATTGCGGTCGCCCCATTTTGGATCCCCCGCCCGCACCGCATGGCATGGCGAGTTGGCGAGACAACGAGGATGCGCAGCCCAGGAGAGGAGAGGGGGGAGGCCAGGGACCTCCCCCCCAGAAACCACCCCTCTGGTAGGTGCCCTCAGGCAGGCATATTTTCGCCTGCTTTTTTGGCCGGGAATTGGGGTTTTTTAATTTTTAAAACTTTTTTTCTCTGCCGCGCCGCTTGGCGAGTTGGCGACTCGACGAGGATGTGCACTTTGCGCAGCCCAGGAGAGGTGGGGGGAGGCCGGGGACCCCCCCCCCCAGAAACCACCCCTGTGGTAGGTGCCCTCAGGCAGGCATATTTTCGCCTGCTTTTTTGACCGGGAATCGGGTTTTTTTTATTTTTAAAACTTTTTTCCTGTGCTGCTTGGCATCGCGCGATCGCTGCGATGCCAGGAACGACGACAAATCAGACCCAATTTTTGGGGGGGGGTAGGTTTTTAGTCGGTTCAAGTTTGAGTTCTGGCAGAGTAATTGTCGTTCTTCGTTCCGTTACGTAACGGAAACGAGAAACGGAAACGGAAATGGAAACGAGAATTTCGCCAAGTCGTGCCCATGTCTACTTGTAACATTGTACAGGAGGCTGCAATGAAAACTATTCCAAAGAAAAGAAAATGCAAGAAAGCAAAGTGGTTGTCCAACGAGGCCCTACAAATAGTGGAGGAGAGAAGGAACGCAAAATGCAAGGGAGAAAGGGAAAGATACAGAAAATTGAATGCAGACTTCCAAAGAATAGCAAGGAGAGACAGGGCGGCCTTCTTGAATGAACAGTGCAAAGAAATAGAGGAAAACAACAGAAAAGGAAAAACCAGAGATCTATTCAAGAAAATTGGAGATATTAAAGGGGCATTTCGTGCAAAGATGGATATGATAAAGGACAAAAATGGTAGGGACCTAACTGAAGCAGAAGAGATCAAGAAGAGATGGCAAGAATGTACAGAAGAATTATATCAGAAAGATCTGGATGTCCCTGATAACCAAGATAGCGTAGTTGCTGACCTGGAGCCAGACATCCTGAAAACTGAAGTCAAGCGGGCCTTAGAAAGCATTGCAAACAACAAGGCCAGTGGAGGTGACGGCATTCCAATTGAACTCTTTAAAATCTTAAAAGAGGATGCTGTAAAGGTGCTGCATACGATATGCCAGCAAATTTGGAAAACCCAGCAGTGGCCAGAGGACTGGAAAAGATCGGTCTACATCCCAATCCCAAATAAAGGAAACGCCAAAGAATGCTCCAACTATCGCACAATTGCACTCATTTCACACGCTAGCAAGGTTATGCTCAAAATTCTACAAGGAAGGCTTCAGCAGTATGTGTAAAGAGAACTTCCAGAAGTACAAGCAGGATTTCGAAGGGGCAGAGGAACTAGAGATCAAATCGCCAACATGCATTGGATTATGGAGAAAGCCAGAGAGTTCCAAAAAAACATCTAGTTCTGCTTCATTGACTATGCAAACCCTTTGACTGTGTAGACCACAACAAACTATGGCAAGTCCTTAAAGGAATGGGAGTGCCTGACCACCTTATCTGTTTCCTAAGAAATCTATATGTGGGACAAGCAGCAACCGTCAGAAGTGGATATGGAACAACTGACTGGTTTAGAATTGGGAAAGGAGTACGACAAGGCTGTATACTGTCACCTTGCCTATTTAACTTCTATGCAGAGTAATTATATGCAGAGTACTTATAAGTACTTATAAGCTGAAGGACCTGGGTGGGCAGGTGGTAATCTCATCTCTCCTCCCTGTAGAAGGACATGGCCCACGAAGGCAAAGAACAATAGTGGAAGTTAACAATTGGCTTCGGAGATGGTGCCGGCAGGAACGATTTGGATTCTTGGACCATGGTTTGCTTTTTCATTCAGATGGGATACTCGGCCAGGATGGGGTGCACCTCACCAATGCTGGTAGGAATCTCTTTGCCAAGAGGATTGCAGATTTAATAAGCAGAGCTTTAAACTGAGTTTGCAGGGGGAGGGAGAAAATTCTCTTAATGGTAGAGATCCAGAAGGGGTTGTGGAGACTAGCCCAAATGTTGCAATAGGAGCACGACAAAAAGTAGTGCAGACCATCAGTGCGAGGAAAAACAGGTTAAGCAAAGGACATGCAAGAAGCACACGCAGCCTCAAATGTCTCTACACCAATGCACAGAGCATGGGGAACAAACAAGAGGAGCTGGAACTCCTAATATAGCAAAATAAATATGACATAATTGGCATCACTGAAACATAGTGGGATGAGACGTATGATTGGAATGTAGTCATTGGAGGGTATAACCTGTTTCAAAGGAATAGGACAAGTAAGAAAGGAGGAGGTGTAGCTTTATACATTAAGGACATTTATACTGCTGAAGAAATACAAGATAAACAGCAGAGGAACCATGTTGAGAGTATTTGGGTGAAAATAAGGGGTGAAAAAACCAGGAGGGATGTCTCTGTGGGGGTATATTATAGACCCCCAAGCCAGTCGGAGGAGTGGGATGATGCCTTCTTTGAGCAGATGGCCACACAGTCAAAAGGGAGAGATGTAGTACTAATGGGAGATTTTGACTATCCTGATATATGCTGGCAATCCAACTCAGCTAAGAATGCAAGGTCTAACAAATTCCTTACTGCCCTTGCAGACAATTTCATGGCCCAGAAGGTAGAGGAGGCAACAAGAGGCAAAACCATTTTAGATCTGGTCATAACCAATAAGGAGGACCTCGTAAATGGGTCGAAGTGGTGGGATCATTAGGTAAAAGTGACCATGCCCTCTTGGAATTTGTAATACAGTTGGACGGTGAAGTTAAGCATAGTCAGACAAGAATCCTGGACTTTAAGAAAGCCAATTTTTGTAAACTTAGGGAATTATTGGCTGTGATTCCATAGACCAACACACTGAAAGAGAAGGGAGTCCAAGATGGATGGGAGTTCCTTAAAGGCGAGATATTAAAGGCACAATTTAAAACTGTTCCAACAAGAAGAAAATATAGGAGAGGTCTAAAGAAACCGCAATGGTTTACTAAAGAACTTTCAACTCAGCTAACTATAAAGAAAAACAAGTACAAGGAATGGAAAAGTGGGAAATGCACCAAAGAGGAATATAAGGAAACAGCTAATATATGCAGGGTGGTGGTAAAAAAAGCTAAAGCGCAAAACAAACTTAGACTGGCCAGAGACATTAAAGATAATAAAAGGGGTTTCTTTAGTTATGTCCGTAGCAAAAGGAAAAATAAGGAAATGATAGGCTCTCTGTGTGGTGATAATAACCAGTTACTAACAGGAGACAAGGAAAAGGCAGAACTATTCAACACCTTCTTTGCCTCTGTTTTCTCCAAAAAGGAAGAAAGAGATCCACTGGGACAAAGACTAGATGAGGTAGGATGGGAATTACAACATAGAATAGGTAGAGAGCTGGTACAGGAGCACCTGGAAACATTAAATGAATTTAAGTCTCCGGGGCCAGATGAATTACACCCAAGGATATTAAAAGAACTGGCGGAAGTAATTTCAGAACCATTGGCAATAATATTTGAGAAGTCCTGGAGAACAGGGGAAGTCCCCATCGACTGGAGGAGGGCTAATGTTGTCCCCATCTTCAAAAAGGGAAAAAAAGAGGACCCAAATAATTACTGCCCAGTCAGCTTGACTTCAATTCCTGGAAAGATCCTAGAGAAGATTATTAAACAGGCAGCCTGCAAATATTTAACAAAAAATGCTGTCATTACAAGAAGTCAACACGGGTTTCTTAAAAACAAGTCATGCCAGACTAATTTGATCTCTTTCTTTGATATAATTACAGGCCTAGTGGATGAGGGGAATGCTGTGGATATTGTTTATCTGGACTTTAGTAAGGCCTTTGATAAGGTTCCCCATGATATTCTTGCTAAGAAGTTAGTAGAAAGTGGGATAGATAGTGCTACTGTTAGGTGGATTTGTAATTGGTTGACTAATCGCACCCAAAGGGTGACCATAAATGGCCTTTCTTTGTCTCTCTCCCTTCCACCCTCTTTCTTTCTTTCCTCCCCTTGAGGTCTCTTCCAACTCTATGATTCTATGATTCTATCATGAGAAAGGCAGGTCGGGATGAATCACAAACTGGAATTAAGATTGCCGGAAGAAATATCTTTTTTTTTTTAATATGTTTTTATTAGAAAATTTTAGTATACAGAAAAAAGTCAGGTTCAAAGCATTAGCAATACAAAATCATTCTACCACTAAAATTTGGCTTCCCTCTGTTCTTCCCATGGTTTTAGCGTTATTCATCTCCTAGCCTTCCTTTCAGACAAACCCCTTTATATACTTATAAAAAGATTTGAAAAATAAGTAGTAATCCTTTGAGCTCTATCCTAATCCGGTAAGAGTCTTTAATTCCTTGCAATGAATCTCCATGTAGTTCTTAAATTTTTGCCAATCTTTTTGGAACTTCTGGTTGTCTTGATCCCTCAGTCTGCACGTCAGTCTGGCCATCTCTGCAAAGTCCAATATTTTCGCCCTCCATTCATCCAAAGATGGTATATACGTTGTCTTCCAATTCTGTGCCAGGAGCATTCGTGCCGCTGCTGTTGCATATAGAAATAGAGTCCTGTCTGCTCCTTTAATTTCATTATCCACCAACCCTAACAAAAAAAGTTCAGGTCGTTTTGGGAATGTACACTTTAACATCTTTTTGAGTTCATCATATATCAATGCCCAGTACTCTTTCACTTTCTCACAAGTCCACCACATATGATAAAAATCACCCTGTTTCTCTTTACATTTCCAGCAGTGGTCATCTTTCATCCTATACATCTTTGCTAACTTCGTTGGGGTAATATACCACCTATACATCATTTTCAACAGATTTTCTTTTATCAAAGTACATGCGGTAAACTTCATATTCTTTTTCCACAATCTTTCCCACACATCTAACTCAATATTATGACCCAGATCCATAGCCCATTTTACCATACATTCTTTAACTTGTTCATCTTTTAGATTCAACTCCAACAAAAAATTATATAATCTAGTCAACAATTTCTTTTTTGGGCCCATGATTATGGTTTGGAACTTAGATTCCTTCTCTCCAAACCCAGACACCTTTCTATCTTTCTGAAAAATGTCATTTAGTTGATGGTACTGAAACCAGCCTGTTAACTTCTCTTTCAACATATCATAAGACTTCAGTCTAGGACCTTTTCTGAAAAGAATAACACATCACCATAGGTGATCCCCACTCCTTCTTTATCTTTCCTCTTGATCGCCAATGCCTCAATCGGGATAACCATCTCGGTGTATGTCTCTCTAAAAGGGGTTTCAACCGTTCCCAGGCCTGAAGTAGTGACTTTCTAATTACATGATTCATAAAACTTTTATGTACTTTCACTTTGTCATACCAAAGATAAGCGTGCCAACCAAATCTGTTATCATGACCTTCTAAATCCAATAGATCCTCATCAACTAAAGTAATCCAATCTTTTATCCAACCGAGGCAGGCCACTTCGTAGTACAATCTCAAGTCTGGCATGGCAAATCCTCCCCTTTCCTTGGCATCTGTTAGCAATTTAAATCTTATTCTGGGTCTTTTACCTTGCCAGACAAATTTAGACAATATCTTCTGCCATTCCTTAAAGTGGCCTATTCCTCTAAGTATTGGGATCATTTGAAATAGAAATAACAACCTTGGTAGCACGTTCATCTTTATCACCGAAATTCTTCCCATCAACGACAAGTTCAATCTATTCCATGTTTCCAGATCTCTCTTAATCAAGTTCCATACCATATTATAATTATCCTCAAAGAGATTTAAGTTCGTAAGAGTTAATTCCCAAATATTTAACTTTTTTCACCACTGAGAGGCCGGACAATTTTTCAAATTCTTCACAATCTTTCTTTGTTACATTTTTCAATAAGGCCTTCGTCTTATTCTTATTTAATTTGAAACCGGCTAGATTACCAAATTCCTCAATTATTTTCATCACCTCAGTAATACTTTCTTTTGGATTCTCTAACGTCAAAACTAAATCATCAGCAAACGCTTTTAATTTATATTCCTTATCCCCCACACATATACCTTTAATTGTCCCCATGTCCCTCAGTTTGACTAACAATACTTCCAATACAGTAATAAATAACAATGGGGACAATGGGCACCCTTGTCTCGTACCTTTCCCAATCGGGAAACTTTCTGTTATCACATTATTAATCAATAAACTAGCTTTCTGTTCCTTATATATTGCATTAACACCGTTCCAAAACTTTGTTCCCACTCCCATGTTTTCCAAATTCTTCTTCATAAATTGCCAAGAGACATTATCAAAAGCCTTTTCAGCATCAATAAATATCAAAGCAGCTTGTTTCTCTTTCCTGACTTCTAGATACTCTATTATATCAATTATATTTCTCATGTTATCCTTCATCTGTCTGCCAGGAAGAAACCCCGCTTGATCTTTGTGTAATAACTCATTTAAAACCCTTTTTAGTCTATTAGCCAAAACATCGGCAAATAATTTATAGTCTCCATTCAAAAGGGAAATGGGCCTATAATTTTTAACATCTGTTGTGTCTAAGTTCTCCTTTGGAATCAGTGTTATATACGCCTCTTTCCAGGTGTTAGGTATGACTTCTTTTTCTAGAACTTCATTCATAACCTCCACCATAATTGGTAACATTTCTTCTGACAATTTTTTATAATATTTTGCAGTCAGACCATCTGGGCCCGGTGATTTTCCAATTTTCGCCCTCTCTATTGCACTTTGTACTTCATGTGGGGTAATTTTCTCACTCAATATCGACACTTGGTTTGTTGAGATTTTTTTCAATCCATTCTTTTTTAAATATCTGTCCATTTGTTCCGGATTCTCTTTTTTCTTCGTATATAAATTTCTGTAGAAATTCCGAAACACCTTTACGATTTCTCTTGGATCTTCCACTAATTTTTGGTCTACTACTAATTTGTTCACAACCTTTTGTTTTTGCTTCCATTTCAGCTGCCAAGCCAGCAATTTCCCTACTTTGTTTGCCGATTCAAAATTTCTTTGTCTCATCATCTTTACCTTCCACTCAATTTCTTGATTGATAATCATCGACAACTGAGTTTGAAGCATCTTTAATTTTTGACTCCATTTCTGTTCCTTTGGCTTCTCCACCAGTTTCTTCTCTGTCTCTACCAGTTCTTTTAAAATCTCATTTTGCTTCTTTTCTTTCTGTTTCTTCTGATACGCATTTCTTTGAATAAAGAGGCCTCGCATAACAGCCTTACTAGCATCCCATACCACATTTGTTGGTGTTTCTCTTCTCCAGTTATTTTTCAAATAGTCTCTAAAAGTTTTTTTCGCTATCTGCAGAGTCTCAGTCTCATCCAGTAAACTTTCATTCAACCTCCAACGGTATAATCCTTGCATTTTTGTTTTGATTTCCATCACCATTGCATTATGATCTGAGATCGTTTTAGGTAAAATTTCCACTTTTGTCACTCTATGTGAGATATCATTAGGGACAAATATATAATCAATTCTCCCCAACTCTGGTTCGGTTCAGAAAAAAAGTAAACTGTTTTTCCATTGGGTGTCTCAATCTCCAAATATCGGTCCATCCAAAATTTTCAACTAAGTCATAAAAAGATTTTGGTAATTTCCCTTCTGAACCTTTCTTTTTCTGAGATCTATCCAAATCTGGCATCATTACCCCATTACAGTCTCCCATCAGAAAGAGTTTTTCATCCATATAATCTAACAGTTTTTGTTCTACCTCTCTGTAAAATTCTGATTTCCTTTCATTTGGCGCGTAAATGCCTACAATAAAATTTTTTTCAGATTGCCAAGTGATTTGTACCATCAAAAATCTTCCCTCTTCGTCTTTCATAATCAACTTAGGTTCCAATTTATGTTTTGCATATATCACCACTCCTCTTTTCTTCAATTTATCAGACGATACAAATTCTTGCCCCAAAATTTTGTTTTTAGAATCTTCGTATGTTTCATTGCAACATGTGTTTCTTGCAGGCAAATCAAGTCCAGATTTTCTTTCTTCAATAAATGCGTAATTCTGTTTCTCTTGGTCTTTTCATTCAGACCATTAACATTCCAAGTCAATACTCTCAGCGCCATAGTAAATTTCAAATTAAATATATTTTTATCAATCTCTATTCAGATATTGGCCATAGCTAAATCCGCTTTACCTTCTTCCTCCTCAGAGAGTTCTAACTCCTCCTCTTCTTCCTCTTCTTCTTCTTCAGGTGATTTTTCACCCTCTTTCGATGGTTTCCTGTATCCAAGCTCTTCTCCATATTTTCTCAGAAATTTACCTATTTCCGACTCAGATATTATTTTAAATCTTTTCATCTTGTAAATGAAGGATAGACCTTCTGGGAACTCCCAGCGAAATCTCAAACCATTTCTTCTCAGCGTTTCTGCCAGAGATTTATAACTTCCTCTTCTTCTCAAGAAATGAAGCGGAATCTCCTTGTATATCAGAATCTGTTGTCCATCAATCACAAACCGATTGTCATAACTATGTTTCAGGATTCTATCTCGCACGGCCATAGATGTCAATGACACAATAACGTCGCCTGGTGTCTTCTTCGCTCTCAGTTTCTTTGATCTGACTGCAATTCTGAACACTTGGGAGATTGCATCAGCTACTTCCTGTTCTTGCCATCCAAGCCACTTCGCCAATTCCATTATTACTTTGGCCTTAATATCTTCTCCTTCCTCCCATGGAATCAAACGGAAACGAAGATTCTGTTGCCTTTGTCTCATTTCAAGAAAAGCAAGCTCCTCAACCATCCTCCTTTGCGTAATCTCTACTTCTGACACTCCTGTTCTATTCCTCTCTGTTTCTTCTCTGCATTGTTTAACCTCTGTCTGCACTTTCTTCACTTTAGCTTCTATATTTTTGTTTTCACCGTTAAATCCTTCACTTGAGCTGAGAGCTCCCCAACTGCCTCTTTAATTTGTTTCTGCATGTCTTCCTTTAGTTCTGACAACTTCTGATCCATACTTTGTTCACTTTTTTCAAATTCCCTCCTTATATGTATCATTAATCCTTCCCATTCTTTACCCTCCTCTTGTCTGGAATCTCTTCTCTGTGTTAAAGGTGTCGTCTTCTTCTTCTCTGCCATCACAATTTTTATTAATTTCTATTCCAATAGGACACAATTTAACCACGTATTAAAGTTAATTCATTCAAGAGACTACAATAACCTTCAACCAATCGAGTTAATCTATTAATACTCCATTAATTGATGTTGATTAATATTCACCCAATTACCATCAAAGATGTTAAATTTACTTATACTAACTTCATTTTAACCTCTCTAACTTTAAATTATCCAAATATCAAATTTATAACAATTTATCAAATTTTATCAATTTTTCTATATAGTCAGACACTTTCCCATTCAATATAACATTCAAATTGAATTTTATATACAATAATTTTCCAAATCCACCAGATGGCGATCTAACATAAAAAAAAAGAATTTTCTAACCGGTGTCCCATACGATAATTTTTAAAATCCACCAGATGGCGCTCCAACCTAAAGAATGAGATTCTTGATCCAGCTCACAGCACAGATTATCTTGTTGTGTCTTTCTTATGTCCTTGAAACCAGAGAAAGCCTCAAAGGAAGACACGCAGCAACTTAAGTTCGTTTCTACTACAATCGAATAAACAAAATGAGACCCATAAAGGAACCTTTAAAAATTAAGAGTTGAGAGAAAAATTGAAGCAATTCTTCGGTTTTTTCACAGTCTAAATCACTTGTATTGCTTCTCTGTAACAAAGAGTTGTTTAACAAAGTTTTTGCCCGTCCAAAAGATATATAAATCTTCAACCGCTTCAGAAGGTCTAATCCAGTTAGGAAAAAGTAGATAACAATAGCTCCAATTTATAGTAACTCCTAAACTGTTCCCAAAAAACAACTTTCCAGCCGACTCTGGTGAAATCCTTTGAAATGTAAAATCACACCACCTTGTCCGCCACTCAAATTCCACTAAATATCCGGTCCTCCGCAAGAAAAAAAAAAGGGGGAGAGGGGGAATTCAATTGTTAATCAAAAGTCTTTGGAAGTGTAGAATCAGGTAAGGGGGAGAGTAACTTCAAACACCAGAGTTTTTTTTTAAATATCCCCCTTCCACCCCCCACGCTCTCCTCTATTCACTATTCACTCCGTCTCTTCACAAAAAAGAGCGGGGGGTGACTTCAAAACGCCAGTCTTGAACTACAGACTTCACGATCAAGCTTCTCCAGGTCCCATTATTCTTCCACTTCAATTTAAATATTAAATTAAACTCACTTTGCAAATGAAGGGATGTCTCCTCTGCCCCCACCGCTTGGTTTCGATTTGCATTCACGAAGGGGAGTTATGGCTGCTTTCCACCGCGCTCCGAACAGATTCCGATATAAACAAGCAGACTCACGTTTCTTTGGGTGTGATCTTTAGGAGAGGCAACAGCTGATACCCAATAGTAGGTTAATGGGAGAACCTCTTTAAATTTTGACTATCCTGATATATACTAATGGGAGATTTTGACTATCCTGATAATGGCAATCCAACTCAGCTAAGAATGCAAGGTCTAACAAATTCCGTACTGCCCTTGCAGACAATTTCATGGCCCAGAAGGTAGAGGAGGCAACAAGAGGCAAAACCATTTTAGATCTGGTCATAACCAATAAGGAGGACCTCGTAAATGGGGTCGAAGTGGTGGGATCATTAGGTAAAAGTGACCATGCCCTCTTGGAATTTGTAATACAGTTGGACGGTGAAGTTAAGCATAGTCAGACAAGAATCCTGGACTTTAAGAAAGCCAATTTTTGTAAACTTAGGGAATTATTGGCTGTGATTCCATGGACCGACACACTGAAAGAGAAGGGAGTCCAAGATGGATGGGAGTTCCTTAAAGGCGAGATATTAAAGGCACAATTTAAAACTGTTCCAACAAGAAGAAAATATAGGAGAGGTTTAAAGAAACCGCAATGGTTTACTAAAGAACTTTCAACTCAGCTAACTATAAAGAAAAACAAGTACAAGGAATGGAAAAGTGGGAAATGCACCAAAGAGGAATATAAGGAAACAGCTAATATATGCAGGGGGGTAGTAAAAAAAAGCTAAAGCGCAAAACGAACTTAGACTGGCCAGAGACATTAAAGATAATAAAAAGGGTTTCTTTAGTTATGTCTGTAGCAAAAGGAAAAATAAGGAAATGATAGGCTCTCTGTGTGGTGATAATAACCAGTTACTAACAGGAGACAAGGAAAAGGCAGAACTATTCAACACCTTCTTTGCCTCTGTTTTCTCCAAAAAGGAAGAAAGAGATCCACTGGGACAAAGACTAGATGAGGTAGGATGGGAATTACAACATAGAATAGGTAGAGAGCTGGTACAGGAGCACCTGGAAACATTAAATGAATTTAAGTCTCTGGGGCCAGATGAATTACACCCAAGGATATTAAAAGAACTGGCGGAAGTAATTTCAGAACCATTGGCAATAATATTTGAGAAGTCCTGGAGAACAGGGGAAGTCCCCATCGACTGGAGGAGGGCTAATGTTGTCCCCATCTTCAAAAAGGGAAAAAAAGAGGACCCAAATAATTACCGCCCAGTCAGCTTGACTTCAATTCCTGGATAGATCCTAGAGAAGATTATTAAACAGGCAGTCTGCAAATATTTAACAAAAAAATGCTGTCATTACAAGAAGTCAACACGGGTTTCTTAAAAACAAGTCATGCCAGACTAATTTGATCTCTTTCTTTGATATAATTACAGGCCTAGTGGATGAGGGGAATGCTGGGGATATTGTTTATCTGGACTTTAGTAAGGCCTTTGATAAGGTTCCCCATGATATTCTTGCTAAGAAGTTAGTAGAAAGTGGGATAGATAGTGCTACTGTTAGGTGGATTTGTAATTGGTTGACTAATCGCACCCAAAGGGTGACCATAAATGGCCTTTCTTTCTCTCTCTCCCTTCCACCCTCTTTCTTTCTTTCCTCCCCTTGAGGTCTCTTCCAACTCTATGATTCTATGATTCTATGATTCTATCATGAGAAAGGCAGGTCGGGATGAATCACAAACTGGAATTAAGATTGCCAGAAGAAATATCAACAACCTCAGATACGCAGATGATACTACTCTAATAGCAGAGAGTGAGGAGGAATTAAAGAACCTCTTAATGAGGGTGAAAGAGGAGTGTGAAAAAATGGGCTGAAGCTCAACATCAAAAAAACTAAGATCATGGCCACCGGTCCCATCACCTCCTGGGAAGAAATGGAGGCAATGACAGAGTTTATTTTCTTGGGCTCCTTGATCACTGCAGATGGCGACTGCAGCAACGAAATAAAAAGACGCCTGCTTCTTGGGAGGAAAACAATGGCAAACCTAGATAGCATCCTAAAGAGCAGAGACATCACTTTGCCAACTAAGGTCAGGATAGTCAAAGCTATGGTTTTCCGGGAGGCAGTGGAGGATAGGAAGGCCTGGCGAGCTCTGGTCCATGGGGTCACAAAGAGTCGGACACGACTGAATGACTGAACAACAATAACAACATAAAATGCATCATAGAAAAGATTGCCATTATCTAGCAACTGGACTGCTCTATAAGGCATATACATGTTCTAGGAACTAGATGACTCTATAAGGCATAGACCTTGGGATAAAGGCTAAAGACAAGTGTCACCTATCAGTCAGCATGAGAGCCTAACTATACAAGAACTACAGCCTGAACAAGCATCGTGTTTACATCGCCTGCTTGCCCTGTGCTGCTCAGTGTGAGAGGCCTATTGATTTCCTTGCCTCCAGCTTGAAGGGAAATGAGCTCAATTTGAAATCAAAGCAGACACCTTTGAAGTAACCTTGGTGGAACAAGTGACTGTTATACATCAGGTTAGAGAGCTTGCTTGACAGGAGAATGTACACTGGCTTTGTCTGCGGCTCTTTAAAGGGGCAGGCTTGAGTGAATTGCCTGGAAATGCTCTCTTGAAAACAGATCACTTGAAACAGATCACTTGAAAAATGATGGCTTCAAGCTTACTCAGTATCCCGATTGTGTGTGTGTGTGTGTGTGTGTGTGTACGTGAATTCACACATGTCCTTTAAAACAACAGTAACAGTCTCTGGCTACATCATTTGGTCAGAACTAGAGATGGGCACGACCAGAAAAAATTACGTTTCGAGTTGTCGTTTGTCGGGACGGGCCTGTTTCGGGTCGTTTCCGTTTGTTGCGAAATTTTTCAAAAATTTGTCGTTTCCGTTTGTCGTCATTTGTACAGTGGTTTAGGGAGTGTAACATGTAGCTGCCGTTATACATTATGTTGGGGTTGTTAATGTGACAGGAAACCTCGTCGGCACTTCTCTGTCTCACTAAGAACATTATGTTAGGGTGGGGGTTAGTGTGTCAGAGGAACCTCGTCGGCGCTTCTCTGACTCACTAAGAAGGAAAGCATACTGGCGTACTGCCGTACAGGTTACGCTTAGGGAGGGAGGGAGTGGGTCTCTGAGTTGAAGACACCTCTCTGGGTGCATCACTTTGACCCACTAAGAAGGGAAGTGTACTTGCGTACGAATCTGGGTTAGGGTTGGGGTTAGGATAAGGGCTAGGCTTAGGCTTAGGGTTAGGGTTAGGCTTAGGGTTAGGGTTAGGGTTAGGGCTAGGCTTAGGGTAATGGTTCAGGTTAGGGTTAGGGTTAGGGTTGGGGTTAGGGTTGGTGGGCTTTTTATGCCCTCTCTAGCACATCCAGAAGTCTCAGCAAAACCTGGCCATGTGATTGGTGGAATGGCTCCAAAAATTTGCATGGTCCCATCCCATGGCCAGCCCATCATTCTGCGTGCACAGGTGTAAAAAAATAAAAATAAAAATAAAATAAAATAAAATAAAATCAATACGACGTTTTATTGCTATAAAAAACCCACTGCTGCTACTATAAAAATTCAGGCATTTAAAATACCTAATTTTCACATGTTTCTGTGGTGCTTTGGTGGGTTTTTGGACCACAATTTCAAAAGAAAAATTGTGGTTGCCATTTTGGATCCCCCCCACCGCATGGCAAATGGAGACGACGAGGATGACCCCCCACAGCCTGGTGCAAGCAGCCCAGGACAGGAGAGGGGGGGAGGCCGGGGACCCCCCCAGAAACCACCCCTTGGTAGGTATCCTCACTGAGGCAGGCATATTTTCGCCTGCTTTTATGGCCGGGAATCGGGGTTTTTTTTATTTTTAAAACTTTTTTTCTGTGCTGCTTGGCATTGCGCGATCACCGCAATGCCATGAACGACAATGAAAAATCAGACCCAATTTATCTTTATCAGTTTGGGTTCGAGCTGGAGCAGAGTAATTTTCGTTACCGTTACCCGTTATGTAACAATAACGAGAACCGAAAACGGAAACGACAATTTCGCCTAGTCGTACCCATGTCTAGTCAGAACTATTTGTTGGAGTAGGGGGGTATGAAAGAATTTCGTCTGTTTTATCTTGACTTTGATTTTTAAAGGAAAGCAAATCGTACTGCTTATATAGTGCCCCATAGCCCTTAAAGCAATTAAAGGTTAAAATTTTATGACGCTGGCTATACCAGCATTAGCTACCAAATTACTGGCTTCAAAAGGATGGAAGGCTGAGTCAACCTCAAACTGGCTATCTTAGCCTATTGGGATCAAACACAGGCCTGAAGCAGAATCTTGACTGCAGTGCTGCCATTTAATCACTTCACCATAAGTCTTCTCATGTATCTCACCTGTCTCTCAGAACTGGAACTCAAGGTGGGATTTTTCACTTTGTTTTCAACTGGTGTTTACCAAAATCCCCACATTTCTTTATATTTGGGATGGAAATAATCATTCATATTAAAAAGCTGAATGTGGAAGATACCAAAATAGACAGATTCATCTCTCCAGGTTTAGAGCTTTGAGTGCATACTTTTAAAGCATGTGTCAACTAGAGTAGAATAGAAATAGAAAGTTGGTAAGTCCATGGTTTCTCTGATTCAGTGGATCTATTCCAGCTGAGGCTGACAAATGAATTTACAGTATTTTTCACTCTATAAGGCGCACCTGACCATAAGACACACCTAGTTGTTAGAGAAGGAAAACAAGAAAAATGTTTAGCTTAAGGTTTCATGGTGGGGGAATCCTGCAGAATTAATAATCCAGTCTCTAGATATTATTTCCAAACTAGGATGGCCAGTTTTTTATGCAAATCCGTTGTCTGTTTTCACAATCCATGTCCACTTCATTTGTATCAGAAAACTACTGCAGTCTTTAAAAGAGAGAGAGAACTTTTCCAAACTGGAGCAGAGCATCTAACAAGTCATCTCCAGCCATGTGTGCTTCCTCAGAAAATCTACATCCATAAGCCACAGCCTCATGTAGGTGCCTACCTGTATCTAGGAAGGCAGAAGCTTTTAGGAGATATGAGAGTAGAGGTTGGGCACAGAGGTATGGCAAGGTCAATTCTTCTAAAGGTTGGGGAGGGCACCTGTACACCTTCCTTACTCAAACAGTTCACCTTCTCATTGTGCTTTGAGGTTGGCATGCAAACCACGTGCCAATAAAAAAGGTCCTGTTGTGATAAGCATCATTGAGCTGCTATTGAAAAACATAATAGGCAATTTTAAATCCGTAGAGGTACTGCTGCTCGCTGCTATGAATTGTTGTCACTACCTAAATGGGTGCCATCCTGTGCTATGAGAAGCTGTAAAGGAAAGCAGGCTCACTAATTTTTATGACTCGAAGAGCTTAAAAAGAGAAAGCCACGCACAAGAATGAGAGATTCTTTTAAAAAAATAAAATGCAGGAACCATTTGAACTCCTAAAAACTGGCCTGCTGGGTCCTTCAAAGGTTACCCATAAAACGTAACAATAAAAACCTTCTCTTTGCACAAATGATGAAATATACATTAGGCAAATAAAATGAAGCCCAGTATTAATGCTATCAATCTTCTGGAATAATAGTTGCAGCCACTGTTATACTAACAGTATCATTTCATAATATTAAGCCTTCAGGAGCCAGATCCTCCAATATATGGTTCATGTCATGAAACTCCAATTTAGCTCTACAGTGGGTTGTTTAATCAAGCTGTGGCAAGGATGCCATGCAAAGAATTTGCGAATTTTTTTTTTCAGGATTACAACACCCAGATATTTCCATATCCTCTTAGAGTACTGACGATTAGTAGCCTGAACTGGTTTTTATCAAAAGCTGTTCTAAATAGAGCAGCTGTGTTCGCTGTGAACCATTGGCATAAGTCAGGCATGTCCAAACTTTGGTCCTCCAGTTGTTTTGGGGCACAACTCCCACAGTCCTTTGCCATTGGAAATACAGGCTTGGAATTCTGGGAGGTGTGGTCCAAAACACCTGGAGGGCTGAAGTTTTTTTTTAATTGATATCATCACAGTACAAGAAATGTAGAAAAACGACAATGTATAGAATGTGAAAAAGACCCAACAGAAAAATTAGCAAGAAAGAACAATCATCCAGAAATCTAGAAGAGACGTAGCTGTGAAAAGAGTATAGGAAAGAATAAAGTTTCCCACCTTCCTGTGTGCAGTAGTACCCCCAGATAAATTCAATAAAATATCATATACTCTAACATTCTGCTTATTTCAAACTTCTCCCAAGAGACTAAGTTTTTCCACTATATTATTTAAATATTCTTGAAATTTTTTCCATCCTAATTCCAAATTAACATCGGACTTCTTACGCCATTTCCCACTTCTGTCCCCCAAGTCATAATATCTTTTTAGTCGAACTCTCCAATCATTAACATCTGGTATTTTACAGTCTTTCCACATACTCGCTATCTCCACTCTCGCTGCCACTGTGGCATGTAGCATAAATTTCCTATCCATGATTTTTATATCATCCCCCATAATGCTTAAAAGGAGACATTCCTGTTCTTTCTTAAATTGATATTTTAAAATTTTCTTTAGTTCGGAATAAATATTCTCCCAAAATGTTTTAATTAGGCTGCAGGACCACCACATATGTATGAATGTTCCTGTAGCTTTCTTGCATCTCCAACATGTGCTACTTTGGTTTCTATAATTTTTTGCCAATTTCTGGGGGGTAAAATACCATTTATATAGCATTTTATAAACATTTTCCTTAATATCCATATTTGATGTTAATTTCAAATCAATTTTCCATAGTCTTTCCCATTTATTTAAATTAATGTTTCTTCCAAGTGTTTGAGCCCAATTTACCATGGTTTTTTTATCTGCTCTTCCTTAGTACCCCACTCCAGCAAAAGATTATAAAAAATTTTAATGTATTTTTCTTTTCCTTGCAGTATTTCTTCAAATTTAGTAATTTGCTTTTCAAATCCAATTTTTAAATCTTCTTGAAACTTGTGGTTAATTTGATAGTACTCCAACCAGACGTTTAGATACCTCTTTATCTTTTCATAGTTTTTAAGCTTTAATTCTCCTTTTTCTTCTTCCAGCAGCTGCTTATAGGTGGGCCATCCTGTCTCCATATTGGTTTTCCTTAAAGTAAGGTATTCCAAGGGTGAGCACCACCACAGCGTTTTTGGTTCCAGGATGCCTTTGTATTTATACCATATATTTAATAAAGATTGACGTATTATGTGTTTATTAAATTCCTTATTGTACTTCCTTTTTTCGCAAAACATGTAATGGTGCCAACCAGAATTTAAACCATATCCTTCCAGGTCTAGCACTTCTTTATCATCCAACTTTACCCACTCTCTCAACCACCAGAGGGCCGCTGCGTTGTGGTATAATTCCATGTCTGGAAGTCCCAATCCTCCTCTGTCCTTGTG
Organism: Phrynocephalus forsythii; assembly: GCA_029282475.1. NCBI lineage: Eukaryota > Metazoa > Chordata > Lepidosauria > Squamata > Agamidae > Phrynocephalus > Phrynocephalus forsythii. The sequence continues at coordinate 106,708,737 of JAPFRF010000003.1, read as the reverse complement.
GTCTATTAATATTTTATGCTTTATTCTTGGTCTTTTTCCCCTCCACACGAACTTCGAAATTTCCTTCCTGCAGTCCTTAAAGCAGCTGGCACCCCCCCCCCCAAATAGGTAAGTTTTGAAACAGAAAAATTAACTTTGGGAGAACCGTCATTTTTATTATCAATATCCTCCCCAATAGAGAGAAGTTCATCTTTCGCCAAAAGTCCATTTTTTATATCTTTCCAAACTTGTTGATAATTTTCCTGAACTATATTTATATTTTTATCCGCAATAATAACTCCTAAATACTTCATTTTTTTTTACAATTTTAATTCCCGTTTTTTCTTCCAACTCTACTCTGTCTTTAATTTCCATATTCTTAACTATTAAGTTTGACTTTTGGTACTTGATCTTTAATCCCGCGACTCTCCCAAATTGTCTGATTTCTTCTAACACCTTTGGTACACTTACTTGTGGGTCTTCCAGTGTAAAAATTACATCATCCGCATATGCCCTCAGTTTATACTGATGTTGACCAATCATTATCCCTCTATTTTCGTGGTTTGATCTTATTCTTTTCAGGAGTGGTTCCAAGGTCAAAATAAAAAGTATTAGAGATAAAGGGCACCCCTGATGTGTGCCCCTCCCTATCTCTATTAGTTCACTGACTCTCCCATTGATTATAATGTTTGCCTTTTGCGTCGACTATATTGCTGTAATTGCATTCTGGAATCTTTGGCCCAATTGTAAAATTTCAATTTTTTTTTTAGAAATTTCCATGAGACCTAGTCAAATGCCTTTTCGGCATCCACTGCTAACACCGCTGCTGTTTTACCCCTATTAAACTCAAGGCATTGCATAATATCTATGATATTCCTTACGTTGTCTTTTATCTGCCTGCCTTTTAAAAAGCCTGATTGGTTTTTGTGTATAATTTCTTTTAATATTAATTTCAGCCTTTTTGCCAATAAATTGGTGAAAATTTTATAATCTGTATTTAATAAGGAAATTGGTCGAAAATCAGCAGGAGTTGGAATTCCTTTCTTTTGCTTTGGGATTAATACTATATGTGCCTCTTGCCATGAGCTCAGGATTATGCCTGTTTCTAAAATGTTGTTTATAATATCTTTTAGGGTAATAAGGAATGAATCGTCCATAACCTTGTATAATTCAACAGGGAAGCCGTCCGGGCCCGGAGCCTTACCTGTCTTCATTTCTGAAACCACATATTTAATTTCTGTTACATTTGTTGGATCATTTAGTTTCTTAATCAGTTCCTGGCTTGGAATTCTGGGAGGTGTAGTCCAAAACACCTGGAGGGCTGAAGTTTGGACGTGCCTGGCTTAAGTCCTTAAGCCAGAATGTTCTTCTACGCCCCGGGCCACACTTCCCATCTATTTTTCCTTGAAGGATAACCTGCATCAGATGGTACTTCTTGTTACCCATTATGTGTCCAAAATATTGTAATTTTCTTCTCTTTATGGTATTGAGAATTTCAATTTTTCCATCCATATGTGACCTGCAACCAGAGAAGTAACTTTGTTAAACTATGGTGTGAAGTATGTAGCCTTACATGCACTGAGAAAAGTCTCTTTGATTATTATGGCGTTTTCTTTGTCTTTCATTTGTTGTTATTTTATTGTGTGTTATTTTTTTCTTGCATCATATTGTTGGGGGATGTAATAACATTATTGTTATGGGTTTATTTTCCATATATACCACCCACTGAGTAGTGAATTTCACTAAACTGGGTGTTATAAATTTTTTTAAAAACACACAAATCAAATCAAACAAAGCAAGGCTCCTTTTAGCTCTCATGGGAACGGCTGTTCTCAAGACATCCTACGTGTGTTGTCTCATTTTGACCCTAAATGACAATTCACTCCAAGAACTTTCATCCAGAAGCATTGTTACCTAAAATTCTTCTAACAGGAATAATCCTAGACCAAAATGTGTGCAAACTGTGTTTCATCTACTACCAAGTTATGCTCCCTAAGCAAGGCTTTCCTAATGCAAAGACAAAAACTCAAGAAAGATGGATTTTCTCTCTCAGATTTAAGCTTTTCTAGACCCAGGAGAGTTTGCCATAGAAACTCGGAGCTTCATCAAAAACAGGGGGACATGATTACCAACTTCTGTGGACTCCAGCCAGCTGAGGTAATGGTGAGTAGAGATGGGCACGAATAGAGAAAAATGACATTTTGGTTTTTTGTTTTTCATTGCGGGTCCGTTTCGGTTTGTTTTCATTTTTCGTGAATTTTTTTAAAAAAATTCGTTTTGTTTTTAACCTGCTTTTTGCGCGACTTAAAGCATTTCCACGCGCGGACATCCCCCAACACCCCAGACCAGAGGGAAAACACTAAAAAATGATGCTGGCAGAGACACAGTATAGACTAGTTATGCAGGGGGGCTGCAAAGGCATTGGCAAGCATTGCCCAGGGCATAAGGCAGCCACAGAGTGACTGCACTGCAGGGCAGGGTACTCACCGAGAGGTACACACACACACAGGGAGGCTGCAAGAGAAATCTCTTCTTTCTCTCCCCTAAGAGCCAGGCTGCAGCCAGCAGGAACACAGAGACACACACCTGCCTGCCTGGCCTAAAGTAACAACTCGTCACAGAGACAGCAATCCCACCCTAACTCCCACCACAGACTTCAAGGAGGACGGGGGCTGCCAAAGCTTTTTTTTTTTTTAAATGTTTTTTTATTAAATTTTAAACTACATACAATGACATAAAAAATGAAAGTAAAAAAAAACTACAACAAACAATATAAGTGCACCCCCATCCCACGGGGCCATCCATACATTCTTATTCGTTGCTCCATCTTCTATTCTTCTAGTAGTCTTCTTAAAGTTCTCTTCTCCAGAATTGTTGTGAAATATTCGTGGACTCTTTCCCTTTTCCTTCGACTAGTACATAATCTAAAAATTTACCCCAGATATCGTAGAAAATGTCTTTTTTCATTTCTCCTCGTTTAACCTTTAAACTGCAGGAGAGTTTATCGTTTATAGCTATATCCCAAAGTTCATTATACCAGTCTTCCATCTTGAATTCTAGTTTTGACTTCCAATTTTTTGCTATAATTAATCTAGCAGCTGTCATAAAATTTGCTATTAGTTCCTTTGTTGTAACAACAAAATCTTTACTTGTTAACAATGATAATAATGCTATCTCTGGATTACAATCTATATCCATCTTAATCATATTACTTAGCTCTAAAAACACTTTTTCCAGAACCTTTGGACTATTTCACATTCCCACCAAAGATGCAAGTAAGTACCAAGCTCTTTTTCACATTTCCAACATATCTTAGAGTAAGCAGGATTCATTCTATTTAGTCTTACTGGAAACCATCTGGAAACCAATTTGAAGTAGTTTTCTTTTATCCTGACTGACAATGATCTCAAAATTCTCATATTCCAAATTTTTTTCCAGTCTTCTTTCTCTATCTGTACATTAAGGTCTTGGTTCCAAACTTCTCTCAAGGTGTTTAAGTCCTTCATTTCTGATAATTCCCCTAGTATTTTATATATTTTACGTGTTATTCCTTTCTCTGAATTTTCCTGTTCAGACTCAAGCGATAGTAGGAAATGTTCAAATTTTGTGCATTCTCTGATTTGATTATTTCTCTTTCCCCCAGTCCTTTATCCATTTTCCTAGTTGAATATAATTTAACCATGTTAAATCACTGGGTTGCAAAATATTTTTTATATCCTGAATTGTTTTAATCTTGAGCATCCAATCCTTTAGTCTAGCTATTTTCTTAATTTTAAATAACTCCAAATAATGCTTCAAGTTGTCTGGAAAGCTTTCCAAGTCAGTAACTAAAGCCAGTGGGGATCCCTTCGGAGACAAGATTTTCCTATATGTTCTCCATGTAGCAATTAAACTATTCAATAGGGGGTTGTCAATCTTTACTTTGTTTTTAACTTCCGTGAATAAAAATGTGTTTATTTCCCCTTTATATCCAAAGACTCTTGCTCCCACCATATTAACTTCTGTGGTTTAAAAGAATTTCCCCCAAAGAACTAAGTTGATTGGCTATATAATAATTTTTTATATTGGGTATACCTATTCCTCCTTCTTTCTGAGATCTATACCATAGACTTTTATTTATTCTTGATTTTTTCCCTGCATTACAATACCTATTTATCATGTCTTGGAGAGTTTTAATTTCCTTTTCTAAAAACTGAACCGGTAACATTTTAAAAATAAAGTTAATTTTTGGAAGTATTTTCATTTTTATCAATGCAATTCTGCCAAACCACGATAATTTTAGTTTAGAGTAGGATAATAATTTGTTTTTCATCTCCTCTTCTAATTTGAAATATTTCTTTCTTTAGTTTTAGTAAATTCTTTGTGGAGTTCTAATCCTAGATATTTAATGCTTTTTCCCGGTTTAAGTCCAGATTTTTCAATCATCTTTAAGTCATGTTTTCCATAATTGAAGAATAAACTCTCTGATTTTTGCCAGTTTACACATAATCCTGTTATTTCTCCAAATTCTTCTAAATGAGTTTTTACTCTTTGAATATTCTCTATTGGGTTTACAATAGTCAAAAGAGCATCGTCCATGAATAAACTAATTTTAGTTGCCCCATCTTTCCCTATACCTTTAATAAATTTGTCGTCCCTTATGGCATTTGCCAGGAGCTCTATAACAATACAAAAAGGACTGGAGAAAGAGGACATCCTTGTCTAGATCCTCGGCCTAGGGTGATTTGTTCAGTCAATCCATCATTAACTATTATTGAGGAAGTGCCCGTTGAATATAGTTGATTTATTACTCCCAAAAAGGATTTCCCAAATCCCATTTTTTTAACAATATTTTTAATGTGGGCCATTGAACACAATCAAAAGCTTTATAAAGATCTAGAGATAACATCCCAGCTTTAGTAGTACTCTTACTCATTTCATAAAGAACATTCAAATTCCTTCTAATAATATTTGCCATTTGTCTACCTTTAATAAAACCACATTGATCCTCTTTAATATATTTAGCTATAAATTTATTCATTCTTTTAGCCAAAATTGCTGTGAAAATCTTAGCATCTTGATTTAATAAGGATATTGGTCTGTATGACCCAATATCCATTAAATTTTTATTAGGTTTTGGAATTAAAATAGTTAAAGAATGGGTCCAAGATCTCGGAATTTATTCTCCATTCAAAATTTCATTATATAGCTTCTTTAATTTAGGTATTAATACTGCTTTAAAAAGTTTGTAAAATTCAGGTCCCAGAGCGTCCACTCCGGGCGTTTTATTATTCTTTAATTTGTCTATTACCTCGCTTATCTCTTGATCTGTAATAGGCTTTTCCATTTCCAGCATATCTTCCTGTTCCAAGACCCTCTTTAAATTCTTAGTGATATACCTTTCTATATCCTCCTTAGGTTTATTTTTTGTAGTATATAACAACTGATAAAACTCTTGTATAGCTGACAACTTTTCCTTCATTTGTGTGCATGTCTTACCTGAGGAGTCTTTTATAATCCCTATTGTATTCTTGTCTTGTCTTTTCTGTGCTAATCTGGCTAAAAGTTTTGAGTTCTTGTTGCTGTATTCAAAAAAATTTCTTTTTAGGTACAGAAGATTCCTTTGTGTTTGTTGTAAATCTAGATCTTCTAACACTTTTTTCCTTGCTTCAATCAACCTCAATATCTTATTATCCTTAGTAAGAAAAAATTGGGATTCTAAATCTGCTATTAGTTTTTCTAATTTTCTTTTATTGAGTTCTTCCTGTTTTTTAGTTTTAATATTTTCTTTTATGATAAGGCCTCTAGCTACCGCTTTCAGGGTGTCCCATATGATTGGCGTTTGGCTACCTGCCTTTTCGTTTATATCCCAAGTTTCCAACCAATCTTTTTTGACCTTTTCCAGCACTTCTGGATATTGAAATATTTTTAAATTCATTCTCCACCTTTTAGCTTCTCTATAATTTTTATTTGTTGCTAAATCAATCGACATTAAAGCATGATCAGATGTTTTTATGATCTCAATTTCAGTATTATTTATCTTGGGTATTAGGCTTTGTGAAACAAACACAAAATCTATCCTAGAATAGGTTTTGTGCACTGGTGAGTAGAAGGTGTATTTTATTTCATCTCCTTTCAGTTCTCTCCAGACATCCTTCAATCCTGTTGTATTTATAAACTTTGCTAGAGTTGTATGTCTTGTCCTCCACTCTTCCTTTTTACATACCGATTTATCTTTAATTTTATCTAAGACCATATTGAAATCCCCTGCCATTATTAAATACCCCTTTTTAACCAATTCAATCTGATCCCAAAGGAGATTGTAAAAGCGGCCTTGGTTAACGTTTGGTGCATACAGATTAACCAAAGTATAATGATCTTTCCCCATTAGAACTTGCAATATTATATATCTACCTTCTGAATCTTTTACCACATTTTCAACACATTCACAATTCCTTGAGATTATAATGGCAACCCCTCTTGCTTTAGATGTGCCAAAGCTTTTTTCATAAATATCAACATTTGGAATTTTTAATTCATTAATACCATCTCTTATTTGATGAGTCTCTTGCAAAAAGGCAATATCTATTTTGTGCCTTTTGATCATCGCTTCGATTCTATTTCTCTTCGAAAATGACCCCAGACCTTTCACATTCAACGTTGCTAATTTTATAAACTTTCCCATAACCTATTTCTTTTGGTTTCAATATTCTGGAATGGTCCCGTTGTGCATACAAAAGTAAAAACACCATCAATTAATAAAAATAAACTAAAATAAATCTAATCCTCCACCCTAAAAAACTATTCTTTTCTCCCACCCCACCAGCTATCATACTGTTTAGCATGTGCATCAAGGGGATGGGAGGGAGGAAGTTGTCCACAGACATTAGCCAGCCTAGATCTCCTTAACTCTTAAGTAGCGTGTTACTGAAAATTCTATAAGTTGTTCTACCCCCTCTAAACCACCCTCTCACCACCACCACCCCCCCTCAAAACAAGCAAACAAACAAACAAAAACAAAAAGGGAAGGGTGGAGAGGAGGAAAGGGAAGAAAAGGGATAATGAAAAGAAAAAGAAAAAGAAACATCCCAAAACAAAAATTAAAATTGGAAAAAAAAAAAAAAAAAAAAAAAAAAGGGGGGGGGGAAGGGAAGTGGAAGGAAAAGGGGAGAAGAGTAAAAGAAGAAAAACAAAGGGGATGATAGGAGGTGAGAGAGGGGGAAAGAGAGAGAAGTAAGTTAAATGAGTTTCAAATATTCTTCATCTTCATCGAAGATTCCTGGAGTCGGAGTAAAAAGAGAGAAATTCACTGTCCTGATGTTGCCACTGAAGTTCCCGGGGGAGAACAGGCAGAACCTGAGTCATCCTGTATGTTCCATGCTTCAAGAAGATGTTGGCCTTCTTCTAGAGAGTAGATAGTGTGTTGAACAGAGCCTTTCCAAACTTTCAAAAATAGGGGGTGACCCCAAGAATAGCGATAGTTGTTCTTCCTTAATATGATTGTAACTGGTCTCATCGATTTACGCCAATCAGCAGTTCCTTTAGAAAAATCTTGAAATCTTGAAAAACTTGCACAGTTGCACCTCCTCTCTTCAGAATATTAGGATTGGCTCTAATTGAAGACATAAGATGCTCTTTATTTACATAAGAAGCAAATCTTACTATCACTGGTTTTGGGGCCCCATCTCTTGACTTGCCCAGATAGTGAACTCTCTCTAGATCGTCGTCCTCTAGTTGTTTGGGCAGAAAGGAGTTAAACCAGGTTAAAACTTCCTGTTTTAATGATGCCCCCTTGTTTTGAATAACAAAATTAATCAGTTTGACGTTCTGCCTCCGAGAATAATCTTCAATATAAGTCAGTTTCTTATTTATTTTCAGTAAAGCCTGCTTCTGAGAGTTAATTTGAGTTTCGTTTTCAGTTACACGTATCTCCAGATTTTTAAATTCTCCTGCCAAATTATCAAGCCGCTGGCCATTTAACTTTATTTCATGTGATAAATCTTGTTTAGTGCTTTGGAGATCCTTTGAAAGGCCATCCATTCTGCGGATCACATCCTGTTGATTAACACTCATGATGCTAGCTAGCTCCGTCCTCATTAAACGCAGTTCCTTCATGAAGTCTTGATCTGCGGGAGGAGGGGTAGTCTCCCTCTTTCCTTTCTCAGATCCTGACGTCATTTTTACCCCTCCATCGTCTGAGGGCTGCTCGATACGCTGTAGAGCTGGGCGATTGTGTGCTGTATCAGATAATTTCCTAGTCCAACCTATAGGCTGGAGTTTCTTTTTTGCTCTCTTAGCCGGCATATAATTAGACAAAAGGCAGGTATCAGACAGTCTAACTGTTTGTAATCATCTGGTGACTTTCCAAACAGCCGGGATTCAGTTTTCTAAGCAGCCAGCGGCCAGCAGAATCAAAGCAGGCAAAACCGAAAGTAGCTCCTTTAGCTTATAAATCAAGCTTATCTAGTCTAGAAAAACACATATATTGCTTCTCCTGACACCCAAGTAATTTATTGATGCATTACTCACGGCACTACGGCATTTAAACAGTAGTTTTAAAGCTCTTTTTGGATCGCGGCACAGAGCTCTAAGATCAGGCTGCCGGCATGTCTTGGTGGGCGGGACTTCCTCCCCTGCCAAAGCTTTTTTATGCCCTCTGTGGCTGCCACACCTACCCAGTCTGCAACCTGGGCATGCTATTGATTGAAACTGTCCAAGAATTTACATGATCCCATCACATGGCTTGCATCCATCTTGTGGCTGGAATCCATTTTGGGTCATCCTTAAAGGGAAAAGAAAAAATACATCGCGATGGGAGAAAGACAAAAAGAAACATTTTAAGGACCCCAACCCCCTGGTAGGTAATAATTTCAAATAATTATCACTGCATTTTTACAGATGTCCGGGGCATTTTAATACCCAAGAAATCAATATTAGGCATCTAGGAGCCGTTTTGGGTCAATGTCCCCTAACTCCCCTTAAAGGAAAAAAAATACAGTGATCTGAGAAAAGACATAAATGCATGTTTTAAGGACCCCACCCCCCTGGTAGGTATTATCAAGCAGAATAAATAATTATCGCTGGTTTTTTACGGATATTCAGGACGTTTTTTAACATTTAAAAACAGCTCATTTCATTGCGCGTCACCATTAACAAAAACAAAATGTAATGAACCTAATTTTTGTGGTTCTGTTCTGTTCATTCCAATTTCATCACAATTTTTGTTATTCGTTTCATTTTGTTACATAACGTAACAAAATGAATAACAAATAACAGAACGAATTTTTTTTCATTTCGTGCCTGTCAAGTCCCCGCACACAGAACACATAGCAAGCCAAGTTCAGTTCTTTGCCAGGAACTTTAGTTGTCATCCAGATAAAGTACAAAGTACAGTCTGAGTCAATCCAGAATAATTTACAGAGCCAAATGCCAAGTTCAAGGGAAACAGAGAAACATCGTAATCAGGAAGCCGGTCCAAGGTCAGGAAACAGAGAATGCCGTAGTCAGAAAGCCGATCCAAGGTCAGGAAACAAAGTCAGGATAACACACAGGAACGTGGTGGCAAGGTAAGTGACGCGTTGGTCCCACAGAGGGTTCAGGGTAAACTTGCTAGCTTTATCCTAAAACAGGGAGCACACCCATATCTCTGGCAAGGCTCCTGCTAGAACTCAGGGCTTTCAGATCTAATTTTATGCCTATCATTAAAGATCCTTTCCCTAGCTCTCCTGTTAGTTCTCCTTTGCAGGATCCTGCTCCTAGCCCTTATAGGAGGAGGAGATGTGCCCTCAGCTGCATCCTCAGACTCAGCTGCCTGCTGAGTTGAACTACAAGGCTCCTCCTGCTGCTTTCCAGCATTTAACCCTTCACATTCGGGTTCCATGACAGGCAGGGTCCTGGCAGTGCCCATCTCTAATGGTGAGAGTTGATAGGAGCTGCAGGCTCAAAACATGGGGGGTGGGTGGGGGAGGCATGTCCCTCATCCCTGATCTGGAAGTTATATTCTGCTGCTTACCATCATTACAGAACATAGATTGTGGGTCCTGGTGGCAATTTTAGAGCATTGAATTTTAACGTACAGTATTTTAATTGCATTGTATTGCATTGTATTTTAATGTTTTAATTGATTTTAATTTGTTTGTTTTAATTTTGAATGTAAGCTGCCCAGTGGGCAGCATATAAGTTATATTAATTAATTAATAAGTTGTATTAATTAATTAAATTGGGGAAAAAGCTAAACAGAAGTCAAAATGAGCACTGAGACACTCGTTTAGCAACTGCTTCCTGCAGTTCAACCGACCAAATCCAGACTGGCATTGTGCTAAATACTTCTCTCCCCCCACCCCTGAGTCTATCAGGAATGTCAGTCTTTCTGGCTTACAAGGTGCTTGCCAACTATTTCCATAATGTTCCATCAGAGGAACTGCTGCCTTCTCCATGAGCAGCATCTTGTCTCTTATCGCCTGTAGGGGGTTGGCAGATGGAAATTCTGCCCCAGTGCACATTATGTGTCCATTTCTGACAAGGACACTACATTTTCTTTTTCCTCTTTTTGCTGCCTGAAGCTAGTATTTCCCAATATACTGGGAGCTCTAAGGGTTTTATATACTTAAAAAAATCTTTCCTTTTCAAAACTGGAACTGAAAATCGCAACAAATATTCCTCTACTTGAGTGTCTGAGGTAGATGTTCTTGTTTTAACATGTAAGATCAAGATAACATTCACCTTGTAAAAATTTCACTGAGTGCTCTTCTTTCACCTCATGTTGTTGCTTATTCCTTGCTGGAATAATTATATAAGTTGCAAGTAATAGAGTTACCTGTAACTAGTCACTATTGGGAAGTAAACAGTTACTTGTAAGTAGTTACTGTTGGATAGCTAGTCATTACAAACCAACTTTTGGTGCAACACATCTCTTATAATCTACTTAGGTGTAATGAGGATCACAGCTGGCTGGCTGGTTCAGTGGTTAAGGTACCTGGTGGCAGAGGTAAAGGTTGTGAATTCAGTTCCCAACTGGGACTCCTGCAAATAGAGCCAGCCTGTGTGGCCTTGGGCGTGCTGCACAGTTCTAGGATGCCCTCAGAAAAAGGTAAACCACTTCTGCATATTCTCTGTCTAGAAAACTCTGAAAAGGGTCACTGTAAGTCAGAATTGACTTGGTGACACATTCTTATTCTTATTAGAATATCACACATTTATTTTCCAAACTCACCTTTAAAACTAATTTCCAGGCATTTTATAGGCATTTGGTCAGAAATTTTGGGGTTTTTACAATCCTAAGGGAGACACCTTCTTTGCTCTTGTCTTTTAAAAAATATTTTCAAAGTACATTATCAGGTGTGGCCACTAAAGGGAACCAGAGAGCATTTCTTTGTTCTGGCTTATTGGCAATGACCAAATGTTAATTATGGCAATGCAGCAGGTGACTTGATTGGAGTGAGAATAACAGTAATAATACACTAGCACCCTTACTGCCAAGAGGGAATGAACAGTGCAGAAAGCTTTTTTTAAAAAGAATTATTGGAACTCTGGATCCCACTAATCATAGGTCTTATATGGAAAAGGTGATGCTGTTACTTGACGTCATTATGCCACATAGCCAGTTGGAATGTACTCCGCACCCCCATTACAACTGAAAATGCAGGCAAATGAAATTATAGATAGCCAGATGTTGCTTTTGAGAAGGGGTGAAAAAAGTGGGTTGGACCCCAACCAAAACAGCTTCCAGGTTAAGGCTCCAGCATCTCCAGATAATAAAGATCCCTCAGTGAAAACCTACAGAGTTGGCTTTTGTCACTCCACTACACAAGCTAGATTAAGTGAACCTATTGGCCTCCTGACGTTGTTGAACTACAACTTTCGTCAACCCAGAATACTGGCACTGTTGGGCTACTTATGTCTATGCAAGACATTTGCATTTTTTTTCACTCTGGAAACCCTGGAGTGAAAGGAAAAACTTGCCAAAAAAGCATAAAAGTATTTATTCACACAACACTTGTTTTACTAGTGGGATTCAGTGCCAAAAGATGGGAAAGTTAGCAGACCTTTAGAATCATAGTGACAAATAAGTGGATATGTCTATTCATGGTTTTCCTGCCACAATGATTAGAAGTATAATTTTTAATTCACTCTTTTATATCCTGCCTTATGGTACCATGTGGGTTCATTATCCATAATCTATTCATCCAACAAATGATTGGAACAAATTCTTCAACCACAGATCATTCCCAATCCTTCAGGCTGGTAACTCATTTTACCGACCTCAGAAGGATGGAAGGCTGAGTGAACCTGGAGCCAGCTCCATAAGCCCATGGGTATCAAGCTCAGATCATGAGCAGAGTGTTAGTGGTACCTTGTATAAAGGAATTAATTTGTTCCAAATGAAATTATGTTAAGCAAATTTTCCTTTATAAAAATTTCCCAGAGGAATGCATTGAAAACAGAGTAATCCCTAATCACAACAATTTTTATGTTCATAGAATCATAGAATCATAGAGTTGGAAGAGACCTCAAGGGCCATAGAGTCCAACCCCCTGCCATGCAGGAACCCCCATCACAGTATTTCCGACAGATGGCCATCCAGCCACTGCTTAAAAACCTCCAAAGAAGGAGATTCCACCACCCTTTGTGGCAACATATTCCACTGCTGAACAGCTCTAAGTGTCATGAAATTCTTCCTAATGTTCAAATGGAATCTCTTTTCCTATAGTTTGAAACCATTGCCCCGAGTCCTAGACTCTGAAGCCATGGAAAACCAACCTGTTCCCTCTTCAATATGACATCCTTTCAAATATTTAAACATAGCTATCGTACCTCCCCAGCCTTCTTTTTGAAAGGCTAAACATTCCCAGTTCCTTAAGCCGTTCCTGATAAGACATTTTCTCCAGAGCCTCAACCATCCTGGTCGCCCTTCTCTGCACCCGCTCGAGGTTGTCAACATCCTTTTAAAATTGAGGTGCACAGAACTGGACACAGTACTCCAGGTGGGGTCTGACAAGAGCAGAATAGAGTGGTACTATCACTTCCCTTGATCTAGACATTATGGTTCTGTTGATACAACCAATAATCGAATTGGCTTTCCTAGCCGCCGCATCACACTGCTGACTCATAGGCAGTTTGTGGTCCACCAAGACTCCCAGATCCCTTTCACAGGTACTATTTTCCAGCCAGGTATCTCCCATCCTAGATCTGTGCAATTCATTCGTTTTACCTAGATGCAGCACCCTATATTTCCCTCTGTTGAAATCCATTCCATTAGCTTTGGCCCAACACTCTAAGCTGTCAAGGTCTTTTTGGATTTTCATCCTATCCTCTAGGATTAGCAACCCCTCCCAATTTGGTATCATCTGCAAATTTAATTAGCATACCCTCTATTCCTTCCTCCAAGTCATTATTAAAGATATTGAGCAGCACTGGACCCAGAACAGAACCCTGGGGCACCCCACTGGCCACGTCTCTCCAAGCTGAAGAGAGGCCATTTATGATCACCCTTTGGGTGCAATCAGTCAACCGATTACAAATCCACCTATCAGTTGCACTATCTATCCCACTTTCTACTAGCTTCTTAGCAAGAATACCATGTGGAACCTTATCAAAGGCCTTACTAAAGTCCAGATAAGCAATATCCACAGCATTCCCCTGATCCACCAGGCCTGTACAGATTTGCCCCATAGACAATTCTTTTAAGCAAATTTCCCCTGTCTCCAGACTTTTTTATGTGGTACAGATTTTATGTTATACAAAACATTTATTATATGAGGGTCCACTGTGTTGGAAAATGGGCCTGTGGTCTTTTGCAACCAGCCCTTGTAACCAATGTAGTCTCATTGCCTGTGGAAGAGATTGTTCTAAAGCCTTGTATTTGGAAGTTTTGTTTTCAGCAAATGAACTAAGCTCATTTTTCTAAGCACCATCATAGTGATGAATTATTATTAGAACCTGCCATCTCTGTGTTGTATAAGAGGAAAAGAAGATTAAAAAAAGGAAAGCAGATATAGCTGACGAGATGGCACATGGAAGGTGGAAGGGGACAGCAATTTAAAGATGCAAACTGAAAAGGAAATGTCATGGGAAAAATGAACACAGAGAGAATTAAAAAGAGAGAATTAAAAGCACCGCTGAAATTATATCAGAGGCTCGCAATCGGAGATGGCTTAACTTCAGAAAAGCGAATCAGTATTCTTAAAATTGACTGACCTCTCTCTAATTGTACATTAAACTCCTGACAAGGTGACCCAAGTAGAAATAGATACACAATTATTTTTCATTTTTCCTTAATTAAAGTAAAATGACAATCCATTTATATTTTGCAGTTCTTTTCCTTTCCACCTTTCCATTAATGGTTATAGAGGGAAATTGCTTCAGTGAACGGGCCTTTTATGTCCTTGAACAGATCTTCTGTTCACTCCGAATGTAATTTGTCCTGAGGTGCTTCAAGGGTTTGATTAATTAAAGGCCCTGAGCAAGCAAGAGCACAGAACCTCCATTAGGAGGATCAACGATGATGAGCATCGCAGGAGGTTACCTGAAATAGACAATAAGCAGCTAGTTCAGCAGGAGCCTTAATGCTGTTATTCTGATTTAATTAGCGCATGAGCATATGCAATCTTTTACACTTCTGGAATAGGCAGCAATCACCTCAAGTATAATCAGTGCTAGGACTGTTCTCGTGGTGCCTTGCTGCAAGCACACTCTCCGGGCTTGGGAAACGGCCAGGTCCCTCTTGGATTTTACATAGCAGGGGCAGTTGAATTGCCACTGATGATGGGTGCCATGGCAATTGATGGTGTCCAGTGGAACTTGAAATATATGAGGGGAGTCAGAAGGGGCTAAATATGACTTTCCTGCCAATATGCTAGGAATCAGCCCGAGGGTTAGAAAAGACTTCAGCTCTGTACATTGAAAAGATTGCTGCTTAGAAAAATTTATTTTGGGATGTCACGGGACAATGGCCCAAATCCTGTTGCTCAGCATAGTAAATTGCACTAAAGTAGGCCTACTAAAATTGGGTTTTAGTGAGTAAACTCATCCATAGGTCCCATTGATTCAAAACAGCCCACTCTAATGGTGACTTACTATGCTCAAGTCGCAGTTATGTAGGTGCATTTGAGTCAATGGAACCTACAGAGGAGTTAACTCATAAAATCTCCATTGATTCCATGGCCCCTCTCTATTGCCATTTGATAGGCTCAGCAAAAGGTTTCTGGCCTATACATTGGAGATGCCTCTGGAAATTCCAGTCCAAGGAAGCCATGTCTTCGAATTCTGTTTTTTTGTTTATGTATGTCACTGTCTAGGGGGAAATTATTGCCAAGTGACTTGTGCCTCACAGCCTGCATGTTTAATCGGAATTAATTTTTTAGCAGCTGGCAGCCTATGGCATTAATGGGAGCGACACTGAAATCCAATAAATAAATAAATAAATATTTTCCACAGGTGAGGCTGCATTAGAGCCCGAATGCTTTTAAATCCAGTCTTTGCCAAACTTGGGAGTGGAGTGGAGGGAGGGGTCAGCTGAAGCTTGCTATAAGCTTGGCCACTCTAACTTGCACAGGGATTAGAGATGGGCACAAAATGAAGGAAAAAAAGGTGTTTTGTTGTGTTTTGTTTCTGTAGTTGTTTCATTTGTAACAATTTTAAAGCAGTTTCATCACAAAATGAAACAAAACGAAACACTGTGCTCCCCTGGGTCCTAAAGGAGCAAAATGGCAGGGAGCTTCCTCAAGTAATTCTGAGTAACCCCCTGAAATTTGGAAAGGTTTGGGGGTCAGGGAGCAGTGGGGAACAAAGGGGGTGCCCCTAGGAAAACATCTTACTAATTGGAATTGGAACTTCGGAAGCAAAGTCGCTGGTGAGCTGCATGGCTTGGCTTCCAATTCCAATAGAAATGTTTTTTCCTAGGGGCAACCTCTTTGGAGCTTCAAAAGCTGGTGGTTAAACTAACTTCTAAATTGCTGGCGCGTGTGCCACACTCTCTCTCAATTAACTACCCGGTCCCCCTTTGGAGCTTCATAACTCAGCTCCCTGACCCCAAAACCTTTCCAAATTTCAGGGGGTTACCCAGAATCATTTGAGGAAGGTACCCCTGCCACTTTGTTGCCAACACATGGTTGAGATCAGTATTTTTGAGGGATCAGTATTTTCGAAAATACTGATCTCAGCCATGTTTCAGCACCAAAGTGGCAGGGGTACCTTCCTGAAGCAATTATAGGTAACCCTCTGAAATGTGGAAAGGTTTGGGGTCAGGGAGCTGAGTTATGAAGCTCCAAAGGGGTTGCTCCTAGGAAAAATTTCTATTGGAACCGGAACTTTGGAAGCCAAGCCACAGGGGAGCTGCACGGCTTGGTTCTCAATTCCAATAGATTTTTTTTTCCCCTAGGGGCACCCCCCCTTGAAGCTTCAGAACTCAGCTCCCTGACACCTAAACCATTCAAAATTTGGGGGAGGGGGGTTACATGCACAATTCCAAACTTGAACCCCAGTTATTTTGGTGCTGAAATGTGTTTCAAATAATTACTATTTTGGTGTACATATTTTAATGTACTCCAAAGTAGTAATTTGCAAGCATGTTTCAACAACAAAATCACTGGGATTCAAGTTTGGATTCTTCCATGTAAACCCCTGAAATTTGGAAAGGTTTAGGATTCAGGGGGCTGAGTTATGAAACTTCAAAGGGGTTACCCCTAGGAAAAAAACTTTGTATTGGAATTGGAAATCATTCTATTGGTCCAAAACATCTGGAGAGCCAAAGGTTCACCACCACTGCTCTGGAAGTTTGAAAGGCATTTTAAGGATCAAATCAAATTTTGTACTGTTCCTTTATCCATCCTAAGTGGTAAGGGAAGTATTGTTTTACTTTACATTTTGTATTTTCTAGGCATTGTAACTGGTCAACAGGGGAAGCTGCAATTTATTTCCTTTATATTTTCTTGTAAGCTGATAATGGCATTGCAATGGTTTAATAACACACAACAGAAGAAAGTACTTTTATAAATGAAGAAGCAGTAGTAATCACAACCCTGCTCCTGATATCTTCAAGAGCAACACATTTAGCAATATCTAGACTTCCAGAAAATTGAATTTTGTTTTCTTTGGTTCACAATGTACTCTACTAAATTTGGATCTCTGTACATATATACACAAGCATATAGAAACATTTTATGCAGCACTTTATAGTGTCATAATATGAGTGCCATGTTTCGATATAGGTTTACTTGGCATTAGAAGAAAAATAATTTGGTGTTTAATGGTGTAACAGCTATCTTCCAAACTGCAAGTTACTAAATAAATAGGTTTATTAAAAAACTAATAACAGGACAATGTGATTCTCTGGAGAAAAGGGCAATCGTAATTAAAATTATTTCTACTCCAAAAATTCTGTTCTCATTATGAGGGTTGCAATTGTGTATTCCCAGTGCAATATGTGTTCTAAGCTGGGAGGAAGAAACCTACAAGCCCAGAAATAGAAGTTGGTTGTGGGATTGGAAATGTATTACTTTGCTTGTTGGAAAAAGTGTAAATTAGATGCATAACTGCGGCTATATCAGCCAATGTCCAATCTTCCTTCTGCATTACATACAGTGGGAAATGAACCGTGATGTTTTAAATACATATGACATTGGAGACTAATTACCAAATCTTAAATACAGCATTCAAGCCCTGATGGGAAAATGCATAATAGCTTTGGGATCCCAGGAACTGTTGAGACAGTAGAGTAACAGATGCTGTGGAAAGTCATCAGAATACAAATGTTAAGCAGAATTAATTCACTTTATTTAGTTCATTTTTAAACTGCCACACATGAATAAAAGTGGAATTGCAAGATACAAACAGAGCATGACTTCAGAAGACTTGAATATAAAAATATAAAATGATTGACATTTAGAAATAAGTGCTAAATGTATTCTAAGTTACCACTAACTTTTTGAGGAAAGCAGATGTCTCCAAAAATGGTGGGTTGTGCGGATGAGAAAGATGGTATCAGAAAAGGCAGTTTATGGGGAAAAGCTGAAAGGACAGGAAGTGGTGCTCTTGCAAGACAGTGGCTAAGTTCATGTGGCATTATGGGATATACTGGAAGAGAAACATCATTCTGTCTTGGAACCAAGACATATTAGAAAAGGTTGCACGGTTATTAGAACAACAGCCCTTGCCTTGATGTATTTGATGGCTGAGTACTGCAGTCCCATATAGCTAAACAGTGCACATCCAAAAGTGGCAGACACCCAGTTCAACCTCACTATGAGGTTAACATCAGGAACCATTTTGAGTGGCTACTGGTGGTATCTAACATACCACCCCCACACCTTAGAAGACAATCAGATTTGAAAAGGAAGTGGTAGAAATGGGAGGAAAACCAACTATTACCTATACGCAAGAACTGTCACAATCAAATATTTAGACTCAAATCTTGGAACCCACCATGGAAATTTGGACAGCATATAGTTCGAGAAGACATTGACACTGAGACAGGATGGTGTCAGCAGTAGACAATTCTGAATCCAAATCTGCTGAATTTAGTGTCAGATCCAGTGAAATGCCTCTTATGGCTTTGATCTCCCAAGGAAAAATTGGACACCACTTAACTAGATTTGAACTAGCCATGGCAGGTGCCAATACCGGAAACATAAATGGGGCTGGCTAATAATTCAAATTGTGACTGTGGACCTATCCTGTAAATTTTACCTTAGAAGGTGGCATTCCCCTGGCACCTGGAAAGAATTACCTCATCTTGAGGGCACTGCTGTTCAATGGTTAAATGATTTAGATATCCAGCTTTAGGTTTAGTTGCTCTAGTAACTGCTCATACATAATTTATTTCACCAGTCATTCATTATTTGTATTGTGCATTTTTTAAAATCTTGCAGAATTTATTCTTTTAATGTTTTACATTTTATACATATTTTATACTATCTTTCCAAAGTATCACATTATAGTGCTGTATTCTGTTATACCATACAAAATAAATAAATAAAAACATATCAAATGAATCATTTTTCCCTGTCAACTCTCTTAGCAGACTAGCTTTCACATCCCTATATGGAGATGGGAAATACAAGAGTGGAGATGACATTGCTCTTGTCCTCCTTACATTTGATAATCTTTTCTAACTCCTTCATTGCTGCCCTTCTGAGTCTTGGTCTTCTGATTTTTGGCTGCATTCTCCATTTGGATTAATGATTAAGGCATACAAAGTCTTTAATTATCTCAATTTCTTCATTGTCAGTGCCAAAGTTGTGGAGCTCTGTAATCATGCTTTTTGTCTTTTTACTAGTCAACTGCAGTCCTGTTTTAATTTGCTCTGAACTATGCTGACCTTTGTTCAATCTACATTGACACTTTTAAGATTCCTTCCTTCCTTCCTTCCTTCCTTCCTTCCTTCCTTCCTTCCTTCCTTCCTTCCTTCCTCCTTGACCTGAAGGGACGACTTAGATTTATTCTTAAGAAGTTAGAAGGCAGCTATTGCTGCTGTATCTCCATTTTCTTTAACTAGACATTGGATTGCATGGCAACCTGTATAGTGTAGCATATAGAGTGATGGATGGATCAGGACTAGAGATCACCATGAATTATCTCCCAATCATCAAAACTGGTTGGTACAGCACCACAGGTGCCACATGCACATTCCCTCCTGCCCCATTCACAATCTGGCACAACCTGCTGGGTCTTCCTTCTCCAGCAGTGCTCCAGTCCAGGCTGGAGCTCAGGCTGTCCTTCCCCACCTCCTCCAGGCACAGACAAGGAGGCAGGGTGAGGATTCATACAAAAATATTCTCCTGCTTCACCTCATCATGAGTTTCGCATCCTGCCATGGAGACTCAAGAAGCACAACAGTTCTCGCAGATCTCAGCCATTAACCTGCAGCCTAGTGTGCCATGGTTAGGGCATCTGGTTTATTTCTATTTTAATCCGTCTCCATTGGTTTGTATTGTACTTGATTTATTATTCTTGGCTTGTTTCAGAGTTAATTATGTTTGATTGGTTAAATTATTATATTTGTTTACATTGTATATTGTTTAATTGTATGCTTTTGTATTGCCTATGTCTAACTTTTGTAAACTGCCCAGAGGACCCTTGGTGCGGTATAAAAATTGATGGTGCGGTATAAAAATTGAATATTTATTTATTTATTTATTTATTTATTTATTTATTTATTTATTTATTTATTTATTTATTTGACTTTTATACCACCTATCTAGCCCTAGGCCTACTCTGAGCAGTTTACAACATAAAATTGCAATACTGTATAGCAACAATAACACATTTAAATAACCAAAATACAAATAGCATAATATAAACAAAATGTAACTATATAAATCTACAACAATAAACTAAGAGTAAACATAACCAGGTGGTTGGTCACTGTGATTAGAACGCAGGACTAAATGGGTGTTTGCTGTGATCTAGCATGGCTTTTCTCTTGCTGTTGTATTTTAAGATGCCATGCTAACTACAAATGTTTGGAAATAAGGTTTTCTTTTATTTTGTTTTCATCTCATGGTCAAAACTGAAGACAGAATAAGCTGCACTAAGATCTTCACTCCAATGCAAGGAAAACTAAGCCGGGGATGGAAGAGAATTCTGGACTGGTGATGTTTCTTGACACATTTCCAGAGTGGTCAGCCTGCTACTCGGTGACCTCATGCAGCCTTCCACCTGAGCTCATGTGTCACTGGCCCTGAATTCAAGAAGCCTCTTTTTGGCCTTTCCATAGTAGCTGTATGTGATGGAACCCTCATGAATATTCAAGTGGGTGGCCAATCAATGAGTTTGGGGGCGGGCTTGGGCCAGATATAAGGTCAGTTAGTAAGATCCAGAGCTGAGAGAAAGATCAGGAGCTCAGTCCGTGTTACTTGACGTCAGGCTACAGTAACTGTTAGAGTTAAGGACTGGCTAGGGTATGTTTAGGGACTTGGTTATGTTACATCTTAAGAACAATGCAAACTATAAGTTATTAAAGCATACTATTATTTATGTATGTGGTGAAACTCAATAAACTACATATTTATGTTGAAAAGTTAACGCACATATCAAGTCCCAGTTATTCATAAGATTAACAAGTCAAGGTTTTAATAAATGGTGCCAGCAAAGATACAAAAGGTTTCAACCCGTTGGTCCGTCACACTGTATGCAGGTCACAAGTGGGGCGAGGAAAAGGTCAAGTGGGTCTTAGTTCCAGGACACCATGCTGGTGAGATGGCACCAAAATGACAAAATAATATTTGTGCTTTGTATTATCTCCTCACCCCCGCTTGGGGGGGGAGTTTGCAATTGATGTTTGCCCCTGAATGACACAAACCCAAGTTGTGGGCTTGGACAAATGGCGATGTGGAGAGAGTAAGAGACTACAGGAGGGAGGAAAAGAATGGGGTAGTGATGTTTGTTGACTCTCTACTATTGCAGAGATGGTGAATTTCCTCTGGATTTTACCCTAAACTTTAACGCACCTCTCCAAAGTGCTGAAACTTAACTCCAAAATATTAATTATCTATGGGAAAATGGGGCAACCAGCTTTCCTTGGAATAAGGTGCAGAAAGAAAGAAAAACAGGGAATGAGAGAGAAGAGAAATTCCAGCAGAGAGAAATTTAAAAAGTCGATAAAGTTTGTCCAAAGAATATGAATTTTACATGTGCATATACATTTCCCATACTGGCATATGGATTTTATATTTCTCCCCCACCCACCACAATACACACCTTTTCAGGCTGCAACACATAATGGCTTGAATTATCCAAAAGCCAGGAAAAAATAATTTGGAACTTTTTGTACTTAGGCATAAAGAGACGGCTCCAAGGGCGCAATTACAGGTGATCTAAAGTTGCAATTAAAGTTAAAAATATATCCCCAGCTGATAATGTGCATGAATAAGAGAGAGTTATCTTTAAATAATAATAATCCTTTTTTTTAAAAAAACTTCTCCTTGGCTTTAAAATTAGCCCAATGGGCTAAGACAGCCTGTCTGCAGATTATATATTTTCACTATTATCGTCTTATTCGTATGACCCACCTCCCACTGAAATTGACATCCATGAATGTAAAAAAGTCCTCCATATAGAAGAACATTTTTCCAAAAGTTGATTGCTGCCCAGAAAGGTAGCTGAATTACTATATGATAGGAAAGTCACACTCTAGGTCAGTGATGGCGAACCTTTTAGAAACCGAGTGCCCAAACTGCAATCCAAAACCCACTAATGTTTTTTGCAAAATGCCAATACAGTAATTTAACCTGTATACAGGTGGCTATGAAGGGGCAATGTTGGGTGCCCACAGAAAGGGCTCCGAGCTCTACCTTTGGCACCTGTGCCATAGGTTTGCCAACACTGCTCAGCGTGTTCCCTAGCCTCCAAAACTGAAGAGCATATATACAAGTCCTTTGTGTTGGCAGGAATGTATTTCTAAACCAGAGATGGGCTATCGCAAGGCAACTGAGGGTGCTGCTGGTGCCGATTTCTCTAGCTTGGAGGGCTGCCATTCCTCCTATCTAGCCACCGCCTCATTGTTTTTCTTACTAACATTATTGTTTTAGTTCTGATGCCCCTTTGTGCCCTCTAGTAATAGTTTTTTAAAATATACCATAGGACTTCCTTACTGAAGGGATGATTATCCGCTGATTCACTTACCCACAATCTGGAAAAACAACAACAAAATATTAAATGAAAAACCCCAACTATACATATTTTTCATGATGAAGTTACCAGAACTGGCCAATTTTAGGAGCCAGAGACCATGCAATGTGCAGTGTTTGCTATAATCCATGTTTCCCAGGATCCATGAGGTGATTGGAACTGATCTTCAACAGATACAGGGGTCTTCCTGTGTTTTAGAATAAGAGCTTTGGGGAAGGAGGCATGTTGATGGAAAAATTTCCCCAGATCACTGGATTTTATTTATTTTTATTTTTTATTTTTATACTTATTAACCGCACTGACTTTCCCAATGGGAACTCTGGGCAGGGTACAGGCTAGCAAGTAAGAGAGAAAAAGAATACAAATTAGAAATACCAACACAAACACCAACAAATAGATATAAAACAGCAATAAATACCTCCAGCAAGACAAGAAGGATGGCGTAAAAGCAATTTTTTTACTCAGTTCACACATACTCCCCCCAATCATGCTTGGGGTCTGTGACTTGGAGGGTTCTACAGCTGAATATACCTTGTGCCCTGCTTATTGCCCCACTCCTCTGTTCAACTAAATCAGTGGTTCTCAACCTGTGGGTCCCCAGATGTTCCTGGACTGCAACTCCCAGAAATCCTGGCCAGCTCAGCTCGTGGTGAAGGCTTCCGGGAGTTGCAGTCCAAGAACATTTGGGGACCCCCAGGTTGAGAACCACTGAACTAAATCATGCCATCTGAACACTACAGTGAAGACACAACTAGTGCTAGCTTCGATTTTCAGGCACAAAAGGTGAGTTTACTGGCATTTAAATCTCTGATGAGTGATGCTGACCACATGGATGTCTGCACACCACACATCTCTCTTTCTCCAGTGCTTGGCTGCTGCTTCCTGAAATATGCTGACTGAGAGGACCACCTCGCTGTACTTAGTGGTGGGTTGGCCCTGCTATAAATGTTTACAAATACAGTGACACCTTGTATAAAGGAATTAATTCTTTCTAAATGAAATTATGTTAAACAAATTTTCCTTTATACAAATTTTCCATAGGAATGCATGGAAAACAGAGAAATCCCTTATCGGGACCATTTTTATGTTGTATGGATTCGCCCCATAGGCGATTCCGCTAAGCAAATTTCCCCTATCTCTAGAATGTTTTATGTTGTACAGATTTCATGTTATACAAACCGTTTGCTATACGAGGTTCCACTGTATACCAGTATCTGGGTTTTTGAGACCACAGGAGAGACCAGCAGGGATATTCTTAGGGGAAGTAAGCCGTTGTTGTCATGTTATTTTGAAAAGGTCTTTTAAATTGTTGCAGTGAAAGGCAATAGAAATGATAAGAATCACAAATGAATCAAATTTCATAGAAGGAAATATAAAGGCACACTATTTCATAACTGCCAGAAGAAAGGAGGCTGCCCAACCCTCCTTGCAAATATCTGTAACTAGTTCTTTTGTTCCTCTTTTGTTTTAAAGGCACATTGAGGTTTGCAGAGGATAGAAGCAAAAAACAAGCTCTGATATACAGTGGTACCTTGTATAAAGGAATTAATTCATTCCAAATGAATTTAGGTTAAGTAAATTTTCCTTTATACAAATTTCCCATAGGAATGCATTGAAAACAGAGTAATCCCTAATCACAACCATTTTAATGGGGATTCGCCCCATAGACAATTCTGCTAAGTAAATTTCCCCTATCTCCAAATTTTTTTATGTTGTACAGATTTTATGTTATACAAACCCTTTGTTATACGAGGGTCCACTGTATTTTGTTCTTTGAGTTTCTCCAAAACATTACGAGCTGAAATGAATCAAGGCCTTATTGCTTTTCCATAATGTCCTGCCAAAATATATTTCATCCCCAAAAAGCCAATCTTATTTCGTAACATGGCATGATATTGATAGGTAACTCAAGGATTTCAGAGAGCATGTTGGAAAGACAGAGAAGAATAACCCATAACAATAGATAAATTTAGCATCCTTTAATAAAACTGGCTAAGATCCTGGTGGTGAACATTTGCACTCCAGATGTTTTTGGACCACATCTCCCAGAATTCCGAGCCTAGATTGCCAATGACGAAGGATTGTGGGAGCTGTGGTCCAAAACATCTGGAGTGCCAAACGTTTGCCACCATAAGATGCATTGGTATGGAGCACCAGGGAAATTGGATTTTCTTCCCCTTTCTTGGCAGCTGTCCATAGTGCCAAAAATCCTGCTCTAGATAATTTCCCAGCCTTCCCCCCATGCGTTTTTGGGGTTTATTGGGGAGGTTCAGCAGGAGGAAAGTAGAATGCTGAGCCTGTTAGAATTAGGAGAATGGGGGGGGGTGACACACCACAGCATTCTAGTAATTATATTATTAATAAATGGTAATAAATCCCTCTCCAAAAGAATATGAGCTAAAATGAGTGTTGCTTTCACATTTGTTACACCATCTGTGAAGATTCTCAGTCACCCAGGTGTTGGAAAAGCTGAATATCAGTTTATCACAGGCCCAGTTGCGCACTGAATAAAGTATTTTATAATTTTTCATATTTCTGTTTACTTACTATTTCATAATAAAGTAATTATAAAATACTTTCTTTGTGTTTATTTGATTCCTATTCAAGAGAATTACTTTATATATAGTCAATAAACAGTTAATTTTTTTAACATTTTCTAATGGTGGTGTGACTGATTTTTAATCAGAGGGTGCCTTTGGGAAAAACACAGTTACACCATCTGTGAAGATTCTCAGTCACCCTGTCTGGACTTCTTTTTCTTGAGAGACAGAAAAACAGCTTCAGACTGTTCAGATGGGCAGCGAAACGTTTCTGTCTCTCAAGAAAAAGAAGTTCAGTAGCCATGTCTCAACTTCCAGATTTGTTACAATGGTTTTGCATGCTAGCAACTGCAAACAAAGTCATTTGAGACGCAGGTGCGTTTGAAACATTGCAATATACAGTGGACCCTCCTATAGCAAAGGGTTTATATAACATAAAATCTGTACAACATAAAAAAATTCCGGAGATAGGGAAAATTTGCTTAACAGAATCGCCTATGGGGTGAATCTGTACACATAAAAATGGTCGCAATTAGGGATTACTCTGTTTTCAATGCATTCCTATGGGAAATTTGTATAAAGGAAAATTTGCTTAACAGAATTTCATTTGGAACTAATTAATTTCTTT
This sequence comes from Phrynocephalus forsythii, assembly GCA_029282475.1. Taxonomy (NCBI): domain Eukaryota; kingdom Metazoa; phylum Chordata; class Lepidosauria; order Squamata; family Agamidae; genus Phrynocephalus; species Phrynocephalus forsythii. Next base: position 106,682,985 of record JAPFRF010000003.1, on the reverse strand, counting down.
ATGCAAGGTACCACTGTATATATTGTATATTTAAAGTCCCAGTCAGCTGGTTTCTCTCGCCCTGCCCCCCCCGCCGCCTCTACCTGTCTCCTCCCGTAATTTCCCAACCCTAGTCCTCAATCAAAAAGCTCCACTTCAGCTGGCCGCCAAGCCTCGCCTCGTTGCATGTCGGGACTTGTAGTTTTCATGGCTGGGTCGTCTGAGCGAGTCCTCCCTAGGTACGGCAAGGGGCCGCCGGCAATTCCTCCGCGGCTGGGTTCGCGGTTTCCATGGGGGTGGGGGAGCACGCGGTGTGTGTGTGTGTGTGTGTCTGTGGAGCGACCCCCCCCAGGACCATCACGGGGGGGGGTAGTGATTGGCGGCTTTGGATATGGGGGGGTGCATAAGGTGCCTTGCGAAGACTACATTTCCCAGCCTGCCGCGGGGACGGGGCTCCACGCTTTCAGGGCTTGCAGGTTGTTCTTCTCGGTGCCGATGAGCCAAAGAGAAAACGGTGGAGGGAGAAAGAGCAGGAGGGAGAGGAAAGGAGGAAGGGAGGAAAGGGTAGAGAGGAGGAGGAGGAGGAGGAATAGATGCAGCATCTCTCGGCTGGCGAATTATGCATGCACTAAGCAAGCTCTGAGAGAATGGCTGTGGAAGGTAAGGGCTGCGCTTCTCCTCCTGCCTTTATATATATATATAAATATATATATATATTCCCTTTTGGCCAAGCCAGGGTCCCACCTCCCTCCTGCACGGTGCACCCAACTCCATTTCTGTTTTTTTTTCCCTTGGCCCTCACCTGAAGGAGCAGCAGGCAAGCTCGCCCGCCTGCTCGCCAGCCCCAGAGCAGCCGCCGCCGCCGCCAAGCCTCCGTCTGCTGGGGTGGAGGCGGGAGAAGCAAGACGGCGCGCCAGGGCCAAGCCTTCCTTGCTGCGTGCTTTTGCAAAGAAAAAGAAGAGCCGGGGCTTCGACGTGGGCTTGGCCGATTCTGATGCATGCCTGGGCAGGAAGGCGATGGGTTAGGTAGGCTCTGCCCAAAGGCAGGGGCTCCGCCATCGCCTTCCCGCGCCGTCGCCCCCCCACCGCATGCTAGGAAGGGTACCACTTAGGTTTGGGATCCTTTGATTTAGGTTAATGCCGATCCTTCATTCCCCATTGTTTAGCCCCACTCTAGCATCCCTTTTTTTGATTTTCAAGGAAGGCTGCTCTGTGGGTTAAGGTAGCATCCTGCGCCCTGATGCATGCCTCCCCCTCTCCACCATATATATATAAGGTGAAGCCCCCATTTGGCTTTGTCTGTCTCCCTCAGCTCAAATGCTGAAGCGTTTAGCTCTTCCTATTTAGATGTTGGGTTTTGGTTGATTATGTCTGCAGTGTTTTTCTCCACCGGAAAGCATTTGCCTCATCATTATCCAGGTTCACTTGGCTTAATGCTCCCTTCAGCCTGCCTTTTTATAATGTGCCACTTCCAGTTTCGGTTACGTGAGAACAGGGCAACTGAACATGTGCAGAGTGCTGCCCTAGTTTTAACAGAGGGACTTCCAAACAGGCCTCCTTCTCAGTCTTGAGGGAGGGCTGCGTGGACTGGGTCCCTTATGAAGGCCTATTGTCGTCTGTGCAGGGGTGGCAAAGAAAATGCGGTTTTCGGTGGCTCTGGGAAGAAAGTTTGAAATCTGTGAGGAACGTAAGAACAGGGTTGTTTTTTTTTCAGAACTATGCTTGGTGACTTTCTTGGCATGGGTGGCCAGTCAGAATTTCAATAACTATAAATTTCTGTAAAGTTGGAAATACATTGACCATTTTTGCTGACACTCACTTCAGAAGTGTACACATACAATGATGGGTGGGCCCAGGTTCAGTTTATATGAAGTGTATCGTGTGGTTTAACAAGGCCTAGGTAATGGCCTAGTATAGGTGGCCTAATATGGTGTTTCTCAGCTTTGCTTCTCCATGTGTTTGGAGCCAGCTCCCAGAAACCCTCACCATTGACAATGCTGCACAAGACATCTTGGAGTTAAAGTCAAAAATATTTAGGGAACCAATTCTTAGGAACAACTGATATAGCCCATTTTATTTTATTATTTTATTTTATTAACTTGTACCCAACTTTTTTAAAAAAACCCTGAGATGCGGAGATGCATAGCAGGCTGAACAGAGAACCATATAGTGAGTTTAAAATAACATGGCAATTGGGCCATTTTTTACTTCTTTTCCTCATGCTGTGCATATGGCCCCGTGCACTGTATCACAAGCTTCTTCTGAAAATACTTTCTGTTTCAAAAGCAGCTTGGATGTGACTTCAACTTGTTGCTCTTTGGAAATACATACAATTATTGCCCCGTTGGCATGTGTACGATACCATATTGGTAATGCTGTCTATAAAATGATCCACAGAAGACTTAATGTGGTAGTTAGAGAAAAATATGATGGAAATAGTCATATTCAGTGAAAGTCAACATGGAAACTGAAATATGTACGGGAACAGTTTTTCCTCCCTCCCTCTCCCCCCCTCTCTCCCCCCCTCTCTCCCCTCCCCAATTAAATGCTTGTTTTGCTTCAGCAGAACAGTCATACCTGTCCACCTGTCATGCCACCCGCCCTCCAGTTGTTGCGTTCTAACTCCCAGAATTCATCACCGTTGACCATGTCGACTACATAGAGTCAGATGAACACAGTACATGGCCTTTCTTTGAAAAGTGTGTGTGTGTGTGCGGAGGGTGTAATATACTGGTTAATGTTCATCTATGACTCAGGAGACATGAACAAAAATAATTCATCAACATAACTCATTGAGCGATGGGTGGGCTAGTCACACTTGGCATGGCCTATCTCACAGGGCTATTGTGAGGGTAAAGTCAAGAAGTGGAGAGATGTGAAGATCAAGTTGAAAAGTGGAGAACAGTGTATGATGGCCTGCACTTATTGGGACAAGGAAGGAGGTGGAGCACCATCATTGTGACTCATGAGGTTTCTTATTGAGTATATATATACCATAGCAGCAACCACTGGGCAGCAGTGCTGACACCTTTTGGGCTGGCCGTGAACCTACTGTAAGCCTCAGCAGTTGCAAAGAATGCATCATCTCCTTTTCCTAGAGTCATCATATTACTTAGGAAACTGGTTTTCATCTGACTGTCAGGCCCATATAACTGGGTTCTCCTCATGCTTGACATTCAAGGAACGAGAAATTGTTCTGCTTCCAAACTTTGCCTGCCTTACCTCTGTAACATCCAACACAGGCCTACCGCTTGCTTTTAGGAGGTGGGCTGCATTTGATATGTATTCAGATGCACTGGTACCATATGGTTTGAGTGGCAGTGGGAGAGCTTGCCCTGCTATTTGTGTAGATGATGGATGTCCTTCTCTCTGCTCAGACCATATTGAACCTGCCTTTATTGCCAATTGAACGAGTGTCTGACGGTGATGTATTATTTGCACTTGAAATCTCCTCCTCTCTCTTTCTTTGGCTAAGCATTAGTTACTTCTCCATCGTCTCTCTTTGAGGAAGCGTTTGGATTAAAATCAAGCACACCTTAATTTTATATCCTGGTTCCTAGTATCATTGCGGTGACAACTTTCTGCATCAAAGACCAAGAGGAAAATATTTCAGTCATGAACAAAGGGAGGAATGAAACCTCTTGGCATTTAAATAGAGCCTTACAACCAGGAAGCAGAATGTGTTCAGAAAAAACTTGGATGGAGATAAAATCCCCAGTTGGGCAATATTTTTACTGGAACAAAGCCAAGTGTCACGAAAGAATGTGCAAGTATTTTGAGTTGTCCAGAATTCTCCATTGAGTAAATGAAGAACAGGAGCATCTCCTATATCAGGCATATCCAAACTTCGGCCCTCCTGATGTTTTGGACCACAATCTAAGCTTAGATTGCCAATGACAAAGGACTGTGGGAGTTGTGGTCCAAAACATGTGGAGGGCTGACGTTTGGACATGCCTGTCCTAAAAGGTACTTATCAAAGCATCTTTTCCTTAAAAAAAACATCCACCTGCACTACTGGGTCTTCTCAGGCTATGCTCCTCCCCATCCTGAGGAGGTCAGGAAGTTACTAACTAGAAACATGCCCTTCTCATTCTTGGCCTCATCCTTGTGGAATGAGCTTCCGTTGTATTGTATTTACCAAAGCCTTTGAGATTATCCATTCTTAGGGGAAGACTATTTTTTTGTTCACCATCGTTCAATTTTCCATTGATTTTTTTAATGGATTGCTCTATTTGATTATGTGATATTTGTTTCTTATTATATTAGGTTTATTTGGTATTGTGTTGTTTCTTTATGGATGTAAACTGCCCAGAGCAATATTCACTATTGATCAGTGTACAGTGGTACCTCTTAAGATGACTTTAATTCATTGTACGGGTCAATTCATCCAATGAAAAATTCATCCTATGAAGCACGGTTTAATGCGGATTCCCGTAGGAATGCATTGAATTCGTCTTGTGAAGTATCCCATAGGAATACTATTCATCTTATGAGGTTTTCCTATTCCTGGACTTTTCATTCATTTTATGATTTTTTTTGTCTTAAGAGGAATTCATCCTACGAGGTATTAGTGTATTATAGAAGGAAGGAGAGAGGGAGGGAGGGAGGAAGGAAGGAAGGAAGGAAGGAAGGAATGGATGGATGGATGGATGGATGGATGGATGGATGGATGGATGGATGGATGGATGGATGGATGGATGGATGGATGGATGGATGGAAGAAAAGGGAGACGGAGGGCTGGAATGTGACTCCCATAACATCCAACATGAATGGTGAACTTCCGAATACATCCACAGCCTCTGTGTGAGCATTGATTGTGATTTCAAATGTAATGTAAGCTGCAAATAAAATCATAGCCAAGTATAGCTATGCACTGAATAAAGATGCACTGGGGATTCCCCTCTCTTGCCCATTTTGCAGCAAACATTAATGGAGGCACGTGGGTGGTGACCAGATACCAGAAGCATCACCATTACTGAGGACATTTTCAGTAAAATAGAGAGTGTTAATTGCTGGAAGCAATTATGAGGATTTTGACTGTGTGTGTTCATGTGATATAAACTGCACACCTAATTTGAACCCAGCAAAACAGAAGCACTCCTGATTTAGATATTTTGAGAACCACTATGTTGAATAAATATGGATTTGATCGTTTCAGAGGTAATGCATTAAATGCTGCCACCAAAGTAAGAAATATGTTTTGTTTTAAAATAATGATACAAGTACTGCACAGTATTGTTTTGTTTTGTTTCTAAGTACTGTATTCCAGTAGGATCAGCAATAGCTTGATTTGGTTTGTTTTAAAGCAGCTATTCCTAATCTTTATTTTGACCATCACCAGAAACACAATATGAAAGAAATGAAGTATAGGCCGGATTAAGAATGTCTAAGTCACATAATAGCTGCCTAGATACCCTAAGCACATCTGATCTTGCCTGATTTTGGAAGCTAAGGAGGTTCAGCCCGGGTTAGTACTTGGATGGAAGACCACCGGGGAATACCAGGTACTGTAGGCACCTGGTGTAGGAACTGGCAAACCACTCTAGTATTCCAAGAAAACTCCATGGACATGGAGTCACGAAGAGTCGGTCATGACTGTAATGACACAACACACACAAGTCACATAATGGACATTATAAAAGGAGTGTATGAAGAATTGTAACCGCTCTCTGGCACCCTTCAAAATGTGCCAGGGCCCCCCTGGGGGCCATGTGCCCCTTGTTGAGAATGGTTGTTTTAAAGTATTTCACTTTCTTATTTTTCACATTTGCAAAGGGACAATGGGGAAGGCAGCTCTGAGGAAGCATACAAGGCTGATTTTCAATATAAGTCCATTGAGAGAACTGGCAAGGTAGATCTATTTTTAGGCCTTAAGATATTTCCACAGTGTTCCTTTAAGTGCTTGTTTCCTTTTAGTCAAAGTGAAAGAAATAGGTCACAGCCAGTAGGGAGAGCTTTTTTGATCTTTGTTAGAATGTTTGCAATTATTTTCTCTCTGATGCATGTATAGAGAGGAAGAATGGGAGGGGGGGAAGTAGATTAAATTTGGGCAAACATATTTTTGCTGAACGTTCAGATGGGCCAGGAGGATGGCTATTTGGTGCAAGTGCCACCATGGAGTTGTGTCTTTGTGTTTCAAGTGCTGGATTGTGGGTGGATATGAGCTCAGGCAAGGCTCGCCAGACAGGACTAGATTTCAGAAGAAGGCATGGCACTGACAGAGCTGGAAAGAGGCTGGTGTAGAACCGGAAGAGAGGCAGACGGTTTGGGCAGTAGGTAGGAAGCCTGCTGTGACCTAAAAACTGTGTTCTTTCTCAGAGAAAAATGTGTGCAAATATGTGAAAGCCAGACGTAGTAAGACATTGTAGACTGAATTTTGCAGTTTTAGGGTTCCAAACAGTCATCAACGACCTATTTCAAGAACAGCCTTTTCTTCTTTCAAATGTCCCCCAATCTCTGTTTTTTTTTTAAATGCTACCTTCAAAACAGGCATTCTGTGGCCATGGCACATACATAGTCCTCATGGAAATTTTGGGGTAGAGGTAGAGTTTGAAAGTAACTAGTCAATGATGACAAATTTCTTTGTTTAACTTGTTTGCTGCACTGGTGAGTGGTAGGCAAAAATCAAAGAAAAAGAAAACAAAACAAAAGACACAAAACATGTGGCACCTTAAAGACTAACATTCATTTTTTAATATAACGTTTCGTGGACACGTCCACTTCTTTAGACATATTGCAGCAGAATGAGATGTGTAATATCATATGTGATGAGCTATACATTTCATACCAGTTGTTCATTGGTGGATAGGGGAGGGGAAGACAGGGAGAGATGATTAGCTGTAGAAATAGTGGGAAGGAGGATTAGGGGTCGTTGATATGTTAAGCATTGTTAATGGCTCTGTGGAAGAGGGAGAGATGATTAGTTGTAGACATGGTGGGAAGGAAGATTTGGCCAGGGTCATAGACATTGACATTGAAACATAAAATAAAATAAAGAATAATATACTAACTAGTTATACCAGAACAGAACAAATAAAGCAGCCCCACAGTTAATGAATCATAAAACCCAATTGATGCAGGATGGGCAATGTAACAATGGCCAGTCTGTGTTTCATTCAAAAAATATGTTCTCAAAGGTTTCAGTAAACAACCTTATTTTGAGCAAGTCCCTTAAAGACTATGAGGGGGGAGCCTAGGCAAAGCTCCACCCATTCCAAAAGGATGGGTCCATGACTGAGAAGGCCCCATTTCTCGCTAACTAGTTCCTGGTTTCCCTTGAAGTGGCCACCTGAAGGAACATGACTTGTCTGAATTGAGAAACACTGGTGGAAATTCTTAAGGATGACACAGTTCCAGAGGAGGAACAGCTTAGGGAGCTGGGAATGTTTAGTCTTACAAAAAGAAGATTGAAAGGGGATATGATAGCCATGTTTAAATATTTGAAAGGATGTCATATCAAAGAGAGAGCTGGCTTGTTTTCCATAGCCTCAGAGACTAGGACTTGGAGCAATGGTTTCAATACAGGAAAAGAGATTCAATTTAAACATTAGGAAGAACTTCCTGATGGTTAGAGCTGTTCAGCTTTGGAATTTGCTGCCATAGAAGGTGGTGGACTCTCCTTCTTTGGAGGCTTTTAAGCAGAGGCTGGATGGTCATCTGTTGGGAGTAGTGTCGGGTGATTCGTGCATGTAAGGGGTTTGGACTGGATGGCCCTTCTCTTCCATAAGAACATAAGAACAGCCTTGCTAGTTGTAGTGTTGATGTTACTTTTTGGTTACTTTTGGATGTGATGAATAACACCTGTGCCTTGGGAAAATGCCTTTTTAGGATAACTGAAAATCTAAATAATCTGTACCTGGAAAATCCTGAAAAGGGTTGCCATAAGTCAGAGCTCACATGATGGCACATTATTATTAATTATTAATTAATTTTGGATACTAGGAGATTTCTTCCTCAGGCAAAGATAGCATAAACCTTTGGAGATTAAGTTTGAAAGGAATTCTAGTAAAACTGGGTCAGAAGTAGCATCCAGGAATTCTCAAATGGAGACAGCTGAAAAGACAATGGAGAGCTTGCAGTTTCAGTTGAGATAAAGACATTAGAATAGCCATTTTCCATGTTGGCAGAAACCTGCTTTTGGGTTCTGTTGTTTAGGTGAGAAGCACAACCCTCTTTGTGGGCTCAAAAGAAAACTCCATGGAACAAGAAACAGTCAAAAATCAAGTTTGAGTGAATTTGGTGACAGATTCCTAACCATGGACTGAGATCAGTCACCTATTACTATGTCGCCCTAAAGCCATTTGAAATATTTACATAAGAACATAAGAACATAAGAAGAACGGTGTTGGATCAGGCCAAAGGCACATCTAATCCAGCTTCCTGTATCTCACAGTGGCCCCACCAAATGTGTTTGGGAGCGCATGAGACTAGATATCTGTCTCCTGATACCACTCCCCTCCATCTGGCCCTTGAAGTACCCCAGTTTTAAGCCTGGAGATTACACATCTCCATCGTGGTTTGTAGCCTGTGGTGGACTTTCCCTCCAGGAATCTGTTCAATCCCCTTTTGAAGGCATCCAGGCCAGATGCCATCACCCCATCCTGTGGCAGGGAGTTCCACAGACTAACAACACACTGGGTTAAAAAAACTTTCTTTTATCTGCTCTCACTCTCCCAACCCTCTATTTGAGTGGATGTCCCCTAGTTCTGGTATTTTGTGCGAGAGAGAAGAGCGTCCCTCTATCCACTTTACTCGTCCCCTGCATTATTTTGTACGTCTCAATAATATTCCCCCCTCAGGCGCCTCTTTATATTTCTCCAATATAAATATGGCTTGGAAGGCAACAGCAGTCGGTGACATGCTGTGAACACTCGTACGCCAAAGGAACTTCCTGACGGATAAAAATAATGTGTGTTTGGTCTTTGGGAGCATGGCTATCAGCATATGCAAAGAACAGAAGTCATGGAGGGATGTTTTCTGAAAATTATTATCTGGTACATGGAATGCACACACATGGATCAGCAAATGGTGTTTCATCTGGGTCTACAGCACAGAATTATACTGATTTAATTGCTGTTCTCTTTCTATGGAACCTTGGAGGCTGTAGTTCACAGGGGCTGGGAAATCTTACTGAACTATAGTTCCAAGGATATCGGTGGTGATTTCTCCGAAATTACGCATTTAGTAACAGTTTTTCCCAACTTGGGGACCTTGACCCCACCCCTTCCAAGAGGGTTGCAAAATGTTTTCTGAGGGGACCCCAGCTGCCTTATATTTATTTATTTACACAGAAAGTGCTGGAGCACTTGTTACATAATTTCTATGTTGACCTTAATGGGGTAAAGTAATGACATTATTATTGTAAGCCACCTTGGGTCCTTTTCAAAGGAGAAAGTTGGGGTAAAAGAATCCTAAATAAATAAAAAAATGAATGAATGAATGAATGAATGAATGAATAAATAAATAAATAAAAGTCTCCAGCCACTTTTTATGCAAACGTGGAGGATATGTGGGAGGTTACGTGGCTATTACCAGAGTTGCAACTTGAAAAAAAGGTTGGGAATATCTGATATAGAGACTGCTCCAACCTCCATAAGTTGGTTGGTTTTTTATTCTCCTTGAGTTATACTTTGCTTATATGTGTGTAAGAACCTTTGAGGAAAGTTTTGGAGTTAAAGTAGGGCTATAGTTATCTACCTATCCTGCAGTATCTAGTCCGAACATTTCTTTGGGGCAGATCACAACAATATAAAGAACAAATTTTATAAATAAACAAAAGTAAAATTATAAAAGTATACCGAACATACAGGTGAAACTCGAAAAATTAGAATATAGTACAAAAGTTAATTTATTTTAGTAAGTCAACTCAAAGGGTGAAATTAATATATGAGATAGACTCATTACATGCAAAGCGAAATATGTCAAGCCTTGTGTTACAGTCGTGACCAACTCTCTGTGACCCTATGTCCATGGAGTTTTCTTGGTAGGAATACTTGGAGTGGTTTGCCAGTTCCTACTCCTGGCGCCTACAGCACCTGGTATTCCCTGGTGGTCTTCCATCCAAGTACTAACCCAGGCCAACCCTGCTTAGTTTCCAAACTGAGGGGAGATTGGATATGCTTAGGGCATCTAGGCAGCATGTCAAGCCTTACTTTGGTATAATTGTGATGATTCTGGCGTACAGCTTATGAAAACCGCAAATTCACAATCTCAGAAAATTAGAATAGTGTGAAAATTCAATATTCTAGCCTCAAAGTGTCCCACTCTAATCAGCTAATGAATCCATAACATCTGCAAAGGGTTCCTGAGCCTTTAAACGGTCTCTCAGGCTGGTTTAGTAGGAATCACAATCATGGGAAAAACTGCTGACCTGACAGTTGTGCAGAAAACCACCATTGACACCCTCCATAAAGAGGGAAAGTCCCAGAAGGTACAGATTGCAAAGGAAGTTGGATGTTCCCAAAGTGTTGTATCAAAGCACATCAATAAAAGTTATGTGGAAGAGAAAAGTGTGGAAGAAAATGGTGCACAAGCAGCAGGGATGACCGCAGCCTAGAGAGGATTGTCATGAAAAGGCCATTCAAAAGTGTTGGGGACTTTCACTAGGAGTGGACTGAGGCAGGAGTTAGTGCATCAAGAGCCACCACACAGAGATGGATCCTGGACGTGGGCTTCAAATGTCATATTCCTTTTGTCAAGCTGCTCCTGAACATTGTTGCTCAGTGTCCAAAGTCCACTTTTTTGATGAGAGCATCTTTTGCATCTCATTTGGGACCAAGGTCCCAGGGTCTGGAGGAAGAATGGAGAGGCACACAATGTACAGTGCTTAAAGTCCAGTGATTTGGGGAGCCATGTCATCTCCTGTTGTTCGTCCACTGTGCTATATTAAGTCCAGTGTCAACACAGAGATTTTGGAGCACTTCATGCTTCCTTCCACAAACGAGCTTCGTGGGGATGCTGACTTCATCTTCCAGCAGGACTTGGCACCTGCTCACACTGCCAAAAGTACCAAACCTGGCTCAATGACCATGGGATTACTGTGATTGATTGGCCAGCAAACTTGCCAGACCTGAACCCCATAGAAACTATGGGGCATTGCCAAGAGAAAGATGAGGAACATGAGACCGATCAATGCAGCGGAGCTGAAGGCCAATATTGAAGCATCCTGGTCTTCCATAACACCTCAGCAGTGCCACAGGCTGATAGCATCCATGCCACCCCTCATTGAGGCAGTAATTGATGCACAAGGGGCCCAAACCAAGTACTGAGTACATATTCATGCTTATACTTTTCAGAGGTCCGATATTGTTCTATCTCCAATCCTTGTGTTATTGATGTCATGTAAGATTCTAATTTTCCGAGCTTGTGAATTTGGGGTTTTCATAAGCTGTACGCCATAATCATCACAATTATACCAAAGTAAGGCTTGACATAGCTTGCTTTGCATGTAATGAGTCTATCTCATATATTAGTTTCACCATTTGAGTTGACTTACTGAAATAAATGAACATTTGCATGATATTCTAATTTTGAGTTTCACCTGTATATAGCTGGTCATAATCTACCCACAATATGCTTGGCAGGAATATGTGTCACAGCATCAAAGATGCTCTGCTTTGGCATGGAACTTGTTGCTCCAAGATAATCATCTAGTTTTCACCTTGATCTTTCACCCTGACTTGGACACAATTAGCCAAACACAATTAGCCAAACACAATTAAATGATTAACAAATCATAAACATAGGCAGAGCAAAAAATAAGAATGTAGTTAGTAGCAGTACATGTTGTAGTCTCCAGGTTCAGTCCCAGCATTTTCAGGTACGGCTAGGAAAGAATCCAGCCTCATACTCTGGAGAGCGATGGCTGCCATTCAGACCTGACAGTATTGGGCAATATGGACCAAGAGCTTGACTCACTCAGTATAAGACAGCTTCCTGGAATTCTAAAGTGGGGGCCCAAAGAGTGTACAGTACTAACTCTCTAAACATTCCCCTGGATATTAAAAAAACCACCAGGGATCAAATATCTAAAAAAATACGAGTATGTGGCTGGGAAACAGAGAATCTGATCATTCTTCTGCCTTCTGGGAGGCTTGCTTATTCAAGTAGAAATATTTGCCTGACTCAATACCCCCTGTGTTCTATAATTTAACAAGGTTAAAAGTAAAACTAAAAGTGTGCTGCTTACAGTATTCCTTGTAAAAAACTATATTTTTGTCCAAAACTGTTAGACTGAAAATTGAAGGTCACCTTATACACAGAAGTATGCTAAGGGGAGAACCACATGATTGTGAAACTGGAATTTTGGGTTGGATAAGGGAGATTATACATGAGGGCATCTTATAGACAGAAAACTATGGTATATACCACAGTGTAGTACTTAAAGCACCTCTGTGCAGTTTGCAAGTACAGTAATTATGCAGGTTACACATTGCTCCCCATCCCCCAGCAAGCTGGATACTCATTTTACCAATCTTGGACGGATGGAAGGCTGAGTCAACCTTGAGCCAGCTACCTGGGATTGAACCTTGGTCCATGAGCACCATTTTGGCTGGAGCTTAAGCACTATGCCACATTCTTCATTCAATTTATTCTCTTGAATATGTTTTGTAGTAGACAGCCAACATAACAGATCCCAATTAAAAGCTACGTAATGACAAAATCACCATTAGATTTTAAAATTTGGTTGAAGTTTATTTTTTTAAAAATCTGGAAGGGCCCATGGCAATTCTCTGTTGATGTGCTGTGTTCTTTTTCAGAGATGTAAGATTTGCTATCACCAGTAGGGTCTGTTTTCAGCAGCATGGAGGGGACCATAATTGTGGGTGACAACATGCCCACTAATTTTCTCTTCCATCCATGCATTGTGCACTTTGATGTCATGACGGGTGCACAGGGGTGTGAAATCCCTGCATGGAGGTCATCGGAGATGTGTGGGGCCACATACTTTAGAGAGAATTTTGGTGGGAAACAATAAAATGGATCTTCAGAAGAAATTTTCAGTGTCTAACAAGCAGATGGACTATTCAAGGCTCAAGAGGAAGGATCAGCAGCTTAATATTACGTGCAGAAAAGTTCAGAATTAAAATAAATTGGGAGATCACAGGTTCAGTTTTAGAAAACGAACCTTACTATTTTAAAGATAACTGTTCATATTTCTAATTTGAGCTGTCATTGTGGGTCAGATATAAAAGGGGTGGGGAGCTTAATTTGCAGAAGACTGTTAGTCTAGGCTTTGTTGCTGATGGGTTCTCCTAAAATCTTGTACAGTACTTTAGGTTCGGATGCAAAAGGAATAGGCAAAGTCATGCACGTGCTTGTATGGGTGAGACATTGAACTTGGTTCTCCAGCGTTATCTACATTTAGTTCTATAGCTCATATGGAGCTATGAATCAACAAGTGCTCAATCTTCATCATCATCATCATCATCATCATCATCATCATCATCATCATCATCATCATCGAACTGCAGAGCTGGAAATGATGCAGTGGTCCATCAAATCCAGCTCCTCTCAAGCAGGCACAGGTTTTATTTTTGTAAAATAAACGATGACACGATGTAACAGATCTGACAAACCTTTTAGAATTCTTTGAAAAGGTCATCAGGCATGTAGATTTGGGTGAACTGGTGCATCTATCTTGATTTTCAGAAGGTTTTTGACACAGTCCCTCACCAAAGGCTGCTGAGAAAATTGCACAGTCAAGGGATAAGAGGGCAGGTCCTCTTATTGTTTTGTTTGATGTGAACCATCCAGAGTTCTTTCGGGAAGATGGCGTGGTATATAAGCTTTAAAAATAAATAAATAAATAAATGGACTGAGAACTGGTTGAGATCCAGGAAACAAACAGTAGGTGTCAATGGGCAATTTTCACAATGGAGAGAGGTGAAAAACGGTGTGCCCCAGGGCTCTGTCCTGGGACCGGTGCTTTTCAATCTGTTCATAAATGACCTGGAGACAGGGATAAGCAGTGAGGTGGCCAAGTTTGCAGATGACACAAAACTTTTCCATGTGGTAAAAACCAGAGAAGATTGTGAAGAGCTCCAGAAGGATCTCTCCAAACTGGGGGAATGGGCTGCGAAATGGCAAATGTGTTTCAATGTAGCAAAATGTAAAGTAAGGCATTTTGGGGCGAAAAATCAAAACTTTATCTATCAACTCGTGGGCTCTGAACTATCCATGATGGATCAGGAAAGAGATCTTGGTGTGTTGGTGGACAGTTCCATGAAGGTGCTACCCAATGTATGGCAGTGGTGAAGAAGACCAATTCCATGCTAGGGATTAGAGATGGGCACGAATAGAAAAAATGGAGTTTCGTTTGTCGTTTAGAGGTCTGTTTCGGTTCTTTTCCGTTGTTCGTGAATTTTTTTGCAAAAAAAATCGTTTTCGTTTCATTACCGTTTCGGTACCATTTATTCCAATTTACGTGATTTTTTTAGCATTTAAAGCAGCTCACTTCATTGCTGTAACGGAAACGAAACGCACGACAAAATCCCCGCGTTTCTGTTCATTTCATTTCATTTTAGAGACAAATTTCGTTTGTCATTTCGTTACATAACGAAACGAAAAACGAAAATGAAAAATTGTTTGTTCCATGCCCATCTCTACTAGGGATTATCAAAAAAGGGATTGAAAATAAAACAGCCAATATTATAATGCCATTGTACAAAACAATAGTAAGGCCGCATCTGGAGTATTGTGTACAATTCTGGTCACTGCATCTCAAGAAAGACATAGTGGAACTGGAAAAGGTGCAGAAGAGAGCGACTAAAATGATTACTGGGCTGGGGGACCTCCCTTATGAGGAAAGGCTAAAACATTTGGGGCTCTTTAGTCTGGAAAAAAGGTGCCTGATGTCAAGCCCCGCACACAGAACACACACACAAACAGTCCTTTGCCAAGGTCTTTCGTGAAGAATCAAGCAAATTCCAGTTCTTTGCCAACAATCAGGTGCCAGATAAATAACAGAATTGAAACCACAGCAATTACTAGTCCAGGTCAACACAAGAATGTTTCATGGAAGCTAGATGCCAAGCTGAAGGGAATAAGATCAAGCCATTGTCAAGGAAACCAGTCCGGAGTCAAAGCAAAACATAGTCAGGAACAGACAGGAACGCGGTCACAAGTTCAAGAGAGCTCAAGGTGAGCTTGCCAGCTATATTCCAAAACAGGGAACACGCCCTTACTCCTGGGAAGGCTTCTGCTAGTACTGAGGGCTATCCGACCTGATTCTCCATCTAGAATCAAAGACTCTTTCTCTAGCTATCCTGGTAACACGTTGTTGCAGAATCCTGCTCATGGCCCTTCTAGGAGACGGAGATACAGTATGTTTTCAGCTGAGTCATCAGACCCAGCTGCTTGCTGACTGGAGCTGCAAGTCTCTTCCAGCAGCTCTTCACCAGTTAACCCCTCAGAGTCAGGTTGTGTGGCAGGCAGGGTCCTGACACCTGAGGGGGGATATGATTAAGACGTACAAGATAATGCACAGCATGAGTCAAGTGGATAGAAGGATACTCTTCTCCCTCTCACAAAATACTGAAACTAGGGGACATCCACTCAAACGGTGGTTTGGGAGAGTGAGACCAGACAAAATAATTTTTTTTTACCCAGCGTGTTGTTAGTCTGTGGAACTCCCTGCCACAATATGTGGTGATGGCATCAGCCTGGATGCCTTCCAAAGGGAATTGGACAGATTCCTGGAGGAGAAGTCCATTACAGGTTACAAACCATGATGGAGAGGTGTAATCTCCAGGCTTAAACCCGGGGTACTTCAAGGGCCAGATGGAGGGGAGTTGTAGCAGGATACAGATATCTAGTGTCATGCGCTCCCAGAGGCATTTGGTGGGGTCACTGTGAGATACAGGAAGCTGGACTAGATGTGCCTTTGGCCTGATCCAGCATGGCTCTTCTTATGTTCTTATGTCATGTGTTGATGTTCACCTGAGGTTGTATTTGCCTAATATTCAGACCTGCTTTGTATTATGTCTTAATATGTAAAAGCCTAGGTTTCAAAGAGAGTGAAACTTTTCTTTCATATGATGGAAAGAATTAAAACTCAGTTCAGGGTCACACAGATAGGAGGTGGCTTGCTTTTCACTATCTCATAGTGGAGTCCTAAAGTACCGGAGAACAGGCCTAATACCAAGTATAGTTGTGTCTCTTAGAGCGTTGGTTCGGCTGTTGATTTGGCAGTGGAATATGATGCCACAAAGGGTGGTGGAGTCCCCTTCTTTGGAGGTGTAAGCAGAGGCTGAATGGCCATCTGTCAGAAATATTGTGATGGGGGTTCCTGCATGGCAGGGGGTTGGACTGGATGGCCCTTGAGGTCTCTTCCAACTCTATGATTCTATGGTTCTCAAGGCCTTCAGTTCCCAGACGCTGCATAGGCAATGGTCGAGGGTTGTGGGGAGTGAGATTCAATGGTAGAGAACGATTGCCTTTTTTACGGTCTTCCATAGAGAAAAGGAGTGAGCAGCTATGGTGTTTTAGCTGTCTTTGTGCTGCAGTCTCATAATCCCTCATCAGTGGTCATGCAGGTTTCAAGACTGATGAGAGTTTATATGCTAGTAAACATCTGGAGGGTCGGAGTTATCTACTCTGACATAATGAAGGATTGTTATTAGTTTCTTTGGGAGAAGGGAAAAGTCCTTGCAGGCTTCTGCTGTGATGAGAACAACATTTGTCCTTCATCCATGTCGAAGGGCTGACAAAGATGTCACCAGATAAGGTGCAGTATTTCCCAAACTTTCTTCCCACAGATATCCCATTGGAATGATGGGGTTTCACACACTTGATAAAAATGGTGTGTCTGAGTCTCTCTTTGATTCATTTTGTGAACCATGTTGCCTTCTATTGATCTTTATTGTGGTGGATTGGATATAACAGTTATTCATTTAGTACATTGAAAGGCAGCTGTTAGAATGACTTGATTATTAAATGTCTGGAAGAAATATGCTTGCTGTGGCAGAGAGAGAGAGAGAGAGAGAGAGAGAGAGAGAGAGAGAGAGAGAAACCACTAATCTGGAAAAGCAGATTTTCATGGTGAGATTTGTCTCCTGCTGTGAGGTGGCAAAATGCAGAACATTTGTTAATCCTCCCTTCACTAATCTAGGTGCACTTTCCCCTTTAAATACAAAAATAAAAAGCCACTGTTCCTGTGTAGTTTTGAACTAAGACCAAAATTATTTTCTTATATTTTAAAACTACTATTCGACAGTTTTTTTTTGTCTTGTCCTAGGCAACATAAATAGATTTCATAATAGATTTCAAATGGTTTGCTGCAATAAATAATTAAAGAGTGATTCCCCACCTCCCTGAAAGCTAAAAAATCCATCTGAACAGGATCTTGCCCAGTATGTATCTGTGTGACTTCCTGTTCTGGCTGTGCCATCCGCTGGTTGGTTTCCAGTAGGTGATGGGCCAAAATCCCGTTGCATAGTTGAACCACTTGGAGGAATTAGCACAACTTGCACAAGATTCTCACTGGCAATTAAAATGTGTCAGTCTGGTGGATTGGCATATGCCTGAAAATCCAAACAGGGACTCAATAATTAAGAGAAGCTGCTTCAAGTATCACCACTTGCCTTCAACAGGCATAACTGAGCAAGTGTGTGTGTGTGTGTGTGTGTGTGTGTGTGTGTGTGTGTGTGTGTGTGTGTGTGTGTGTGTGTGTGTGTGTTTCAACCAACTGTGATTGGATGATACAGTAGAGAGAATGTATAGAATCTTTTTGCTTATTTATTTAAGAAATATACATCTAAAATTCCTGTATGATGACATACCACGAGGCAACTTAGAAATGCTGCTGAAAAGAGCACTTTAAAGTTTTCAGAAACAAGAAAACAAGTTAAATCAATCAATCAAGAATGGAGGAAGGGCCTTGGTGGCTGAGGCCAAAGATCGACATGAGGCATGGGTAATTTCAGAAGGGTCATGGGACACTTTCCTAACCACTCAACCCACTGCAGACCCTCCCTCCTTCCATGAAACTGGAGGTATTCTTAATTTTGTAAAGGGCTGTTGAGAGAAAACAAGGTATGACTGAACCTTATTGTGCAGTGGTTAAACTGCTGTACTGCAGCCAAAGAGCTGCTCAAGCCATCCATCCTTTGAGGCTGGTATAATGAGTATCCAGCTTGCTAGGTAGGGATGGCTTAGGGTAGTCTCCATAATGAACTTGTAATTTGCCCAGAGAGTGCTTTATAAGCAGGACACTTTGGGTTTTTTATGCCTACGGTGGGGCTGTACCTTGTTTTCAAGGTGAATTTTTATGCTTGGAGGCTTTCAAGAGATTTCCCCCCTTTGTTGTCAACCGCCCAGAGACTACTTGTAGTGGTATGGGGCGGTATATAAGCAGAACACTTTGCTTTGCTTTTGATTGATTTTTTTCTAGTGGGGGAAGAGAGGAAGCCACAGAAATGGGTAAGAGTGCATAGCCAATTGGCTGCTTGTTGTCCTCCCCAATCTAAATAGGAAACATGCAGTGTTCTCTGTGTTGCTGTGAATAAGCACTTACGTACGCAAGGCATGTGGTAACTCCACTGGATTTTTCCATATAATATCCCGTGGATCAAGGTATCTGATGGCTAGAAACCAGGGCAGTCATGGGAGGAAGTGAGAAAGACTGATCAACCAGTAAGTACCATAGAATCAGAATCATGATGAGTTTTGGAAGGAGCCTACAAAGCCATCAAGTCAGGAATACAAACTAAAAGCTGACTGCCAGGTAGAATCATAGAATCATAGAATCATAGAATCATAGAGTTGGAAGAGACCTCAAGGGCCATCTAGTCCAACCCCCTGTCATGCAGGAACCCCTATCACAATATTTCCGACAGATGGCCATCCAGCCTCTGCTTAAAAACCTCCAAAGGAGACTCAACCACCCTCCGCGGCAGCATATTCCACTGCCGAATAGCTCTAATTGTCATGAAGTTCTTCCTAATGTTCAAATGGAATCTCTTTTCCTGTGGTTGTCTAAATTTATCCTGAATTCCTCCAGTTTGGGAGCCATCATCACATCTCAGGGTAATTTGGTTCCATTGTCATGCTGCTCTAACAGGAAATTTATGCAGTGGTTAAATGCCTGTACTGCTGGTAAAACTGTGCTCACAACCTGGGGTTCAATCCCAGGTAGCAGGCTCAAGGTTGACTCAGCCTTCCATGCTTCCGAGGTCAGTAAAATGAGTACCCAGCTTGCTGGGGGATGTGTAGCCTGCATACTGTAATTAAAAAAAACTGTAAACCGTCCAGAAACTACTTGAAGTGGTATGGGGTGGTATATAAGCAGAACACTTTGCTTTGCTTTTGGTTTGCTTTATTCAACCAAAATCTGGCTTCCTGTAACTTAAGTCCATTACTGCATGTCCTGAACTCTGGTTTGATTGAGAACAGATCCTTCCCTTCCTCTGTATGACAGCTTTTCCACTATTTGAAAAGTCCTATCATATTTCCCCTCAGTCTTCTCCCCCCCAAGACAATACATGCCCAATTCCTTTAGTCTTTCCTTATAAGGCTTGGTTTCCAGTCCCTTACTCATCTTTGTTGTGTTTCTCTTAACTTGTTTCAGTCTGTCAGTATCCTTCTTGAAATAAAGTGTACAGAACTAGACGCAGTACTTAATAAGAGGCCTTACCAGTGCCAAATGGAGGGGAACTAGTACCTTGTGGGATTTGGAGATGATGCTCCCATTAATGCAGCCTAAAATATCATTTGCTTATAGTCACATAAAACTGTTGGCTCATATTCACTTTGTGACCTACAATGATTCCAGGATCCTTCTCGCTCATAGCATTGCTGAGTCAGATATCCCCCATCTTGCATTTGATTTCTTCTTCCTAGGTGCAGGACTTTGCATTTATCCCTTTTGAATTTACAGTAATTCTGTTGTTATCATCCTAGTGCTCATCTAGATCACTTTGGGTTTTGTTTTTGTCTTCCAGGCTATTAGCTTCTGTATTTCACCCAGTTTTGTGTCATCTGCAAATTTGATCAGCATTCCCTGATCCATGTCATTAAATAAAAATGTTGAAGAAGACTATGTTCAGAACTGAGCCCTGAGATACCCTACTTGTTACCTCTACCCAGTTTGAGAGGAGCCATTAATCATCACACTCTGAGTACAATTCTATAGTCAACTATGGATCCGCCTGACAATTGTTCTAACCAGCTCACACCTAGTTAGCTTGCTTACAAGAATATCATGGGGCAGTTTGTCAAAAACTTTGCTGAAGTCAAGATACACTATGACCACAGCATTCCTTTTGTCTATTAGGGAGTTCATCCAATCAAAAGATGAGATCATGTTAGTCTATCAGGATTTGTTCTTGGCATGTTCTAGTTATTGTTGCATTGTTTTCTAGGTGCTTGTAGAGTGACTGCTTAATAATCTTTTCCAGGATTTTTCTGGGATTGATGTCAGGTTGATTGGTCTGTAGTTCCCTGGTTCCTCCTTTTTGCCCTTGAAGATTGGGACACCATTAGCCCTTCTCCAGTCATCTGGTACCTCACCCGTTTTCCACAATTTCAAGAAAATAATGGACAGTGCTTCTGAGACTTCTTCAGCCAGTTTCTTCAATACTCTTGGATGCAGTTTCTTTCTATCTTTCTTTGTTTAAAATAGTTTCATCCCACCTTCTGCCTAATGGAGGAAGAGTGGGTGATTTGTGTTCTCTCAACCTGTCACTGCTATAGGTGTTCATGTTCCAATCAGACTGTCAGGAGTGCTAATTCTGCCAGGACACCATGTGTTCCAGCAAGATTGCAGTGAGGTTTTTGATTGGAAGCATGACACAAGTCTGTAGGATTGGGACAATAGGAGAGAGCCATTACCTTCCAAGGCTAGTGATTCCTCCCACACCTACCCTGCCAACCAAATACATTCCCCATCCTTGTAATGGGAAAACATCATGGAGATACAGGAGCCAGATGGACATGTAAGGGACTTAATTGGATTGGAGGCAGAGACTAGAACACAGATACCTTGACCTGCCGAGAGATGAGTTGTCATTTGAGGGTTACCAGGGCAACAGTATTGGAAAAGAAAGTTGAAGTACTTTTATTATCTACTACAAGAAGAACAGGTAGGATGAGGCATTTTATTTGTTCAACTCAGCCTTTTAATTAGCACTGAAATGCTTTTTTAAGGTATATTAAAATTAAAAATTCACACAAATGAAAGTGTTACAGCACTAGCTTAAGCACTGGATGATATCCTGCTGTTTATCCTGTTGATTACAAACCGCCCACCATAAACACACTACATTTTTATCACTTCTATTTTAGGGCAATGGTAAGCTTTTGTTTTGTTTTTGTTTTTGTGGATCCATTTCCCAGGGAACTGCTTTTTAATAAATAAATAGAACGAATTCAAATAAAAGGTGATTTTTTAAAAAATAAAAAAATAAAAAACCTGCAACACGTGTTTTAAAAAAGAATGAAAAACAAAATTATATGGTTTGCAAATTGTCCATTTTATGTTACTAGGTGCATGGATTGAATGTGGCGGGATGTACTCACTGAAAAGCAGTAACCCACCCACCTAATCACCCCAAATCAACTGCAGTTCTACTTGCAACTTGGAATTAAATGGTTAGTTAGTGCTAAGAACTGCCTTTCTGCAAGCACTCTTGTGCTACTGTCTGAAAGTTAATACTTGTCTGAATCTGTTTTAAAGAAAAGCCCTCTTACTACAATTCTTTGAGTGGAAGGGCTGCAGGTCAAGATTAAACCCATTCAATTGTAGAGACACAATATGCTTCAGTCCAAAAGACAATCTTCTGTATGTAGGAAGACATCATCCTTCTCCAGTTCCTCCTCATCCTCCTCTCTCCCTGCCCACAAGGTCAGATTAATCTAGTCTAAATTATCTCCTACATTACAGGTATGAGAAGTTTGGCAATCCAGCTGTTTAGACTTCATCTCTCAGAAGACCTGGCCAGCATAAAGAGTTGTGAGAGCTGTTAATCCAACATTTGGTGGTGTAAAGGTTCTCCCGGCCCTATCCTACACCCTGCTAGACTTGGACCCAGTATATTATCATTAGTTCTTGTTCTGTACTGCTGGATGTTGGACATTATTCTGCCATATTCTTGAAGATGGTGTTGACGTAGATACAAACCAGTCCCCCAGGTTCTTCTTCAGTGGTGTAAGACATTTGTGACCATTGACCTTATTATGACAATCACCATATGCACTTCACCCCTATCAGGAGAGTCCATCATTGCAGGCAGTTGGATTGGTCCATATCCAATCGTGGAGATAGGTGTCTTATAGAAATAACGGCTCATAATTGCCTATCCTCAAATACTTTGCCTTTCAGCAAGGACAGCTTGAAATGATATTCTGCTCTTTGGAAATTCATTTCTCTATGGGCATTAAAACTAAACTCATGGAAACAGAGAAACTGTGGTGGCGTTGGCAATGGGTAATTTAAAAACCCAGATATTCAACCCTGCAAGCCATAGACTCACTTAACTATTTAGTCAGCAAATAAGTTCCTCTCCATCCTACACTCACTTCCTCCGTTTATTTTACTTTGAAACTTCATGTTTAACAATCAGTATTTTTCATTTGCCATTTTGTGGCTTTTGTATTCTAGATTTTATAACTTCTTGTAATCATTTGACGTAGTACTTATTCACCAGTTACAGTTGTAATCCACAAAATTATTTGCATCCAGAAGTTGAGTCATGTCAACTGGACTTCTTTTCTTGTGAGATCAAAACGTTTCACTACTCATCCAAGTAGCTTCATTAGTCTAAGGAAATTTGGTGCGAGGCTTCCAATTTATAGTTCCTCTTGGTTTCACTCCACCCTGGTCTGAGTAGGCGTTAGGTAGACAGAGGCCTGAAAATGAATTTTCTTTGCATCCTACAGTAAATGCACATTCATATGTTACTTTTTTTTGGACTTCTGTTCAAGTCCATGTTTCTCTGCCACATAGCAGAAATGAAAATATGTAGCACAATCCCAAGTACACATCAACAAAGCCAATTTTCAATGCATGTTTGTTCTGTTCTTCATCTTAAGAAATTTGCTTTGAGATATCTCCATCCATACTTTTATTACATGGCTTTTGTCACATTGTTTATTCAGCCTAAAAAACCAAATGGTTACTTAACATTTGATAATTTTTAGCACAGTCCCTGACATATGTACTAAGCCTCCTTTTAATAAATACCTACAGCTCTGGTCAGCATTGTGGTGTACTGGAACATGGCTTTGAAAAGCTGGGCCAAGATGTTGAATCTTCATGACTGAACCACTTCCTCCTCCCACTCCCTTATCACTGAGTTAACAAATGGCTAGGGGCATATTTGTTCTCTGGGTTTCTGGTTGCCGACCTATGTTGTCTAGGAGTAATGCCATCCTCTGGATGGTTAAGCAGAACATCAATTGCATTTGTCCCATGTTTATAACTGCAGCTAATTGTGCTTATGACCCAGGGTTCAATCCCAGGTAGCAGGCACATGGTTGAGAGCCTTCTATCCTTCCGATGGTTGGTAAAATGAGTACCCACCCAATGTGTAGCCTGCGTTAAAAAAATTATAAACCACCCAGAGAGTGCTTTAAGTGCTGTGGGGCAGTATATAAGCAGAACACTTTGCTTTTTGCTTTTGTCATTGGAAAATTGCCAAAATAAGAGATTGCAAGCCAAACGAATTCATTAAGCAAGCTTAGGGGTGGTGGATTCTACTCTGTCTTTCTCTTTCTGCTATCAACCAAGAGTGGGAAATGATTGTCCAAACTCTTGGATGTCACCCAGTTTATACAACAACAGATTTAAATTGAATTATTTGGATTAGAGTTAATTTAGTCCTATTGATTTCAGTAATCAGCTTAAATGCAGGTATTTTAGCATCACTTTGGATCAGGCTGCCCTAAATCTGGCTTACATTCATTTAAAACCTGAGTGATTTTCCATTGAATAGTCTCCCAGAAACCTTCCCAGAGTTTCAATTAGATATATAGGATACAACTGGAAGGATCATTTGTATCAATTCTTTTTTTTATTAGGGATGTGACAAACACTCGCACTCAATTTAAATTAATGTAAAACCGTGGCCTCCCTGGGGAAATTGTGAATTGCTTGGCTAGTGACTTTTGGAAGTGTAAGATTTGAATGTCACCTGGGGCTATCGTAATTCCTTTTGCCCCATTATTATTATTTTTTTTGGAGGAGGGGAGGGTTTTAGGACCTGTTTTTCAGAGAGCCAATTAAGCACTGGATTGCTGTCATGACTACCTTTATACAATCTCTCAGGTGGGTGAGTTCCTCTGGAGAATGACTTGTGTGGCTGGGATTTTGGCATCTGCCGTTAAGCGATAATAATATTGGCATTAGTATCTGCTGTAACAACATCATTATCAAAAATCATGTGTTTGGAGGCTTTGAAGGATTACCTGAGAAAAGAAAGGAACATTGTTTTAAAAAAGAAAAAAGAAAAGAGTGTAGAGATGGGCACAAAACTCCAGTTTATTGGTCCATGCCAGTTTGTCTTTTGGACAAGTAAGTGTTTGACATTTCCCAGACTCACTGCCTCTAGTGGTGCCCACTTAGAGGTAGCACTTGGGGCGTGGGATGTGGCATAGAATCCATGGCACTGCCCCAAGAATGAACCAGTATCAACCGCTGAACTGGTGGTTTGTGCCCATCTTGAGTTAGGAGTAAAAGCAGAGGTGGTGCAAGGACACATGGTATCCCACTAAGAAATGAGAGAGAGAGAGAGAGAGAGAGAGAGAGAGAGAGAGAGAGAGAGAGAGAGAGAGAGAGAATGAGCATTTTGTGACGCAGTGGTTAAACTGAAATACTGTAATCAAGACTCTGCTCACAATCTTTTTGTTCCCAATGGTCTCAGGTAGTTAATTCAAGGCTGACTCAGGCTCCCATCCTTCCAAAGTTAGTAGATTGAATACTTAGCTTGCAGGGGTGTATATGGTGTAAAAAGCCTGCATAACTAAATTGTAAACCATCCAAATGGTGCTTGAAGTGCTGTGGGGTGGTATATCAACACCACACGTTGCTTTTTGTTCTCTTTGTGTGTGTGCAAAAAGCAAAGTGTGGTGTTGATATACCACTCTTTCCTGGCCTTCTTTCTTTATCCTTTAGTCATTTATAGGATTTATGGTATCTATTATGAATGAATGTATTTCCTAACATAAGCCAATTAGGAACAATGTTGTTAAACAATGACAAATCTGGGAAGATGATTTCCTCCTTGTAATCTGCACTCTGTTTTTCATAGTCTGTAAATGGACACATCTACATCATAAACCAAGGGAATTAGGAAGTAGAAAAGAAAAGCATGTGTAATGATAAGTTGAGCTGAATAGAAGAGTAACAAGGAGCTATTTTAAAGGCTTTGTAGTTGTGTGAGCCATACTTTATATCCACACTTCTATAGGATTATTTTGTTAATTGCATATTCTTTCATTTTGTACGTTTCTTTAGTACTTTTAACACACACGTGTACATATAATTAAATATATGTACTTCTGCACTCTTTTGGTTTAGCTTTTTTGTTTAATTTTTGTGAGTTTTTTCTTAAATACACTGGGAAAAATAACATTTGTATACAATTAATTACATTTTTTATTTATTTATTTATTTATTTAAAGGTCTTTGGGCAGCTCACAATCCAAATAAACAATTCAGACGATTAAAAACATCAAAATTGCAATAAAATTAAAACAATAAAAACATTTAAATACAACAAATACAATATATTAAAATACTACACTCAAATCACCATCAGGACCCACAATAATCAGTTAAAAACTTGCTACAGCTTCATTTATATGACCAAGTAGTAGCCATATTCCTACATGTGATTTTGTGTTGCCAACTCTCCTGGAGGGTTCTGAATTGAAAGTGCACAGATATGGCTTACCATCTGCCTCTTTGGGTAGCACTCTAGGGCTATGCACCTTGCCCAAGGCCATACAGGCAATTTCAGCTACCTCCTGTCCTGGGAGAATCAGTGGGGACCAAGTAATAGCCATATTCCAATACATGTTATGGCTACACTCCTCTATTCTGTCAGTCATGATTCTAGTGGAATGCTGGCTTTCAGTATTTACTCTGGGGCTACTTGTGTGTTTTGCTTTACAACTGTGTAGAAAGAGTGGGAGTTGTAAACTTCAGCCCAGCTCTATGTGCATGCCCATTTCCGGTACCTGATGATTAAATTACCGTACATACTGAAATATATCTTCCATCACATACTGTTGCAAAGTAAGTGTGCGACTGTACAGTGAAGGAAATGGGGATTCACTTACTTTTACTTGCTATCAAGTAGCACCTGGAATTCAGGTCTGTTTGATTTAAGTGGCCAGACAGGGAGAGAGGAGAACAGTCTTGCTTGTTGCTTGTTTGCAGTTCTATTGAAGCCCTGTGGGAGGTGTGTTTAAAGGAATTGCCTAACAAGCTGTAACAAGGGTTTCCTCTTCTAATTTCCTCATCTTCTGAGTGTGTGTGTGTGTGTGTGAAAGGCAGGGGACTGGATTGTGCACATGCCACTTGATTTTCACATTGCCCAGTTTTTGAAGGAGCTGTCATGCCCTGGTTGTGTTTTTTCATGCAGTGCTGGGGTGTGGGCTGGGCAGTTTGTTTCTAAAAAATGACCACATTTATTTTGGGTGAGATTTTCTGGAAAAGGCAGTAACAATAGGAAAAGCTGAAGGTAGTCGATGAAGAATAAGGCCGAACATGAGATTGATTGACTCAATAAAGGAAGTCATAGCTCTTATTCTGCAAGACCTGATCAGTCCTATTAACGATGAGACCTTTTGAAACTCATTAATTCATAGGGTCACTCTATTTGGGAACTCATTGGAGTGCACATAACACAACAGGACTACCATTTCTCCCCAGATCCTATGATCCAAACCTATCACACTTCTTTCCCCCAGCTATCCATTGTAATCTAAATCCAAATGGGATCGAACTCTCAGTCCGCACGGAAGGAATTAACCTGCAACTTGAAGGGGACAGACTGGACTCATCTTCACACAAGAAGGAAAGCTCTAAGCTGACTGAGTCAAAAGGAACACCCAAGAAGCAGCAAGCGGAACCAGAAGGATCTAAGGTAGGCACTGGTGATCCTTTGCCTTCAGGTAAATTTGTACACTGGGTTTGGTCCATTCAGTCTCAGAATCCCCAAAGGAAAAAAATAATAATCTCAAGGATGCTTAGAATGGCAAGCTGAGGAAGAGATCATTGTTGAGTCAAAGCTTGGGGAGATGCCTGTTTCTAGACAAAAGCACCCAGATAAGTGCTTTCCATGTGCTTGGGACAGAATATGTGGTATAAAGTGGTACCTTGTATAAAGGAATTAATTTGGTCCAAATGAAATTATGTTAAGCAAATTTTCTTTATACAAATTTCCCATAGGAATGCATTGAAAACAGAGTGATCCCATGTTTATGTTGTACAGATTCGCCCCATAGGTGATTATGTTAGGCAAATTTCCCCTATCTCTGGAATTTTTATGTTGTACAAATTTTTTGTTATACAAACCGTTTGTTATACGAGGGTCCACTGTGCATGCATTCCTGGTACAATCCCTGTCATGTTGAGCTTAAAGATTCAGTTACCTCTCCCTAAAAGTATGGAGAGCCTTTATGAGTTCAAGCAGCCAATTCTGGGCTAGATCAACAAGTAGTTGACCAGATATGTTTTCTTTTTTTGCAGAATCCCAAACTTTTGATTGCAATGATTTTTTTCTGTCTTTTGTAGAAGTTTGGGCTCTAATATCCAGAGAATTTATGTCCATGGAAAACAGCCAACACCAGTGGTTTCTTTTTCATAGGAATGACTGCCCTGGATTTGGAAACTCATTAGTCCTTCTAATTGCAAAATATATCTGGTGTTTGCCAGTTAATAAAAGTGCAATCAATAGTCTAATTCAGTCCTCCCCACCCTTTGCAACTAGGGTGTGTTTCCAGACTGGTATTCCCCCCCATGATTTGCTACTAGAGGAAATAGATTGTGCTTCTGGTTTCCTGTCTTATAAATCTGCTTTCTTTCAGATTAAGTGAAAATAATGTGGGTTTTTGTTTTAAATGTAAGTGTCTTTAAGACAGAATGACAGATGCCCTCTTGTGCTTTCTTCCGTTAATTAAAACCCTTTCATTTCATCTGGATGCCATCAAAATATTCTGCTAGTCAAAAAAATGTATCAGGAAAATATTACTTTCCCTCCTTCTTCTTATAATTGGCCTTGCTTTGGGGACAATTTTTTATTTTAAAAAATTACTTAGGAAGAGTTGCAAACATTCTGCTATTTTGCAAAGATAGAACGACACCTTGATCAATTCCAATGTTAATTTCATTGTAGTTAAATTAACAAATGCTGTTGACTTTGATTAACTTTGCTTCTCTTGCCACCACCTTCCACTTAAAAGTTGGCTGGACTTGTTGCAGATCTTACCCATCTCTTGTGTAATTAAGTAAAAACTAGGAAGTTGTGTAGGCTCTTTGTGAAATTTACTCTAAAACACACCTGATTCTCATGCATACACCTGCAGCAGGAGGAAGCTTGTTAATTGTATCCATTTTTTTGACTTATAACATCCCCTTACACCAGGCATCTCCAGACTTCGGCCCTCCAGATGTTTTGGACCACAACTCCCACAGTCCTTTGCCATTGGAAATACAGGCTTGGAATTTTGGGAGTTGTGGTCCAAAAGATCAGGAGGGCTGAAGTTTGGACATGCCTGCCTTACACTCTTCAGAGGAGCTGTCTGGGCACCTCTCAAATGGCTGTTCCTGGATCTTGGACCACTCCTGAAACCCCATTCCAATATTTTTCCTCACTAAAATCAGTGTTGGGTTTTATAAGTAAATATACCCCTTGAAACCTCTAGTGGCCAAATTTTGGTGGTGGTGGTGGTGGTGGTGAAGTGGAGGAGTGTGTGTGTGGGGGCTAATGTACCTCAAAACACCCCATGCCTCCTGGTGGTCAAAAGAGGATTTGAGGCAATATCTCTTTCAAAAACATTTTTGAGTGCAAAGCCCCTAGGGCTTTTTTTTGGGGGGTTTGCCTCTGGGAGCTATATGTGGCCAACAGCCTTCTACAGTAGGTCAGTTTACCCCATTTTCTCCCCCTGACCCAATGGGGGATCTTCTCAACACTGGAAAGAACATCTCGTTTTGATTCAAGATCCTCTCAATCCTTATACAATTGAGGAAACATGGCCCCATATAGTTGCCACGTCTCCTGTACGACTACAGTTTAGGGTTGAATTAATAAAATGCTAAGTGTAAAGTAGGGGTCATTGTGGTTTATGTCCCAACATAATTGTGCTATATATATAAAATGCATAAATTAGTTTATGTCCCAACGTAATTACAGCTAGGTAATCTTATCAGTGAAACCAGTTAATTCCTGCTATTATCTACAACCTCTCCTGCTCCCTCAGTATTTCCTCCAGATAGATTTGACCACCCTGAGGCATGTTTTTCAGTAGCTTGAAGGCTTTCAGGTAGAAGAATCTAGAAATAAGTCTTGTCATGATAGCAGATGCTTTTTATGGATTTCTGCCAAGGTTTTTTTTTTTTGTAATGTCTATTTGTAAATGGGACTTCAACAGTGACCTCCATTAAAATAACTATTCTTGGCTGCTTCACTGAGAAACAAGACAAAGAAGGCTGGTTTAGATGTCTAAAGGTGCAAGAGTACTCTTACAGAAAATTTAACTATATATAATGCAAACATGTCTTTACCTGTCTTATGAGGTAAATTTTGGGTCTCAAACTTTCCAGTTGAAATGTCCAATCACAAAGGTCTTCTGTAAGAATCAGTGTTTTACTAGTTTCATATTTTTCTGGTTATGAAAATATATTCAAACTTTTGGGGTATACTACTTATCCACCCACCTGAAAAAATACTGTACACAATCCCCCTTCCAGTTTTTGAGAAGTCAGGTTCTATAATGAATGTGCACTCTATTTCATGGGTAAAAACATTTGTGAGACTCATTCCAAGAAAGAAAATGAAAACCTTATATGAAGAATTTTTCTTTATATATATTCGTTTTATATTTTCAGAAGGCTACAATATTGATTTGTTTAATTAATTAATTAATTAATTTTAAAAACTAATTAATTTAATTTAATTTAATTTAATTGATTTGGCTAATTAATTAATTTTATACCACCCGGCAACATAGCCACTCTGGGCAGTTTACAACAATCAAACAATAAAGACTTTATTTATTTATTTAATACCACCCCCTTAGTGCAAACTGCACTACCCCTGGTGGTTGATACTGTATACCATAAATTGAAATTAAACTCAATAAACATAATCAACATAAAATTAAAAGTATAACATTTTGCACAGAAGTCAGTTTCATTTTCTTAGTGCCAAATATATTTTGTCCTCACTGTAGAAGGAATCTTGCCATAATTGGTTTTCTTTCATACTGACCATTAGAGCTAGAATTACACTTCCCCTTTTAAAAAAGTAATTGCATTATTATTATTATTTCTGAGACGGAGGAAACTAGCAGATCTCAAGGGGAGGAAGTAGGAAAAATTGTTTAAATAATTAGCAGATGAAGTGATCTGAGATCCTTTTTGACGACAAGCTGCTTTTAGAAGCTGACATATTGTACTTGCTCGGAGAAGAAAGAAAGCAGTCTGTAATGTAGCTCATTAATGTTTTGGGTCCTTTTAAATGTTTCATTCGATATATAATTAGTTACAAGAAATGACATCAAACAACACTAAGGAAGTGACTAAAGGAGCTAAGACAGAGGATGGGAATTGTAGATCAACTATTTGGGGGCCAAATGAAGCATTGAAGCAACTGATTGATGCCTGCAGACTGGTTTAGACCTGCTCGTGTGTTTCTTCTGTGCCAACTATTGCAGGATAGTTAAGTGTAGGGTACTGTTAAATTAAGATATGGCAGTGAAATAAACACTTACAGAGGGTAGGGCATGAGACTCCTATATTTCTTGAACTTCAGCCCCCAGAATGCTGACTGGGAATTCCTGCTAAAATCTAAGATATCTCCAGTGCCTGTATAGAGCTTCCTCACACTCTCACATCATGGGTTTTTCCACTATAATACTGTTAGTTCTAATAGTAGCACACTATCTAGAAGTGCCAGATGGGTGCTAATAATTGTTCATGTCCAAACTTTGGCTGCCAGCTTAAGCACTCGATGCAGGTGGGCAAGACAGGTGGTGCTGCCAGAGGGGTGCTGGATGGAGGCAGTCATATGCTGATATGGGCATGCCTGTTGAGATTTTCAGGCATAGCCATGAAGCTTGTAGTACAGGAAGCCCTTGGCATTGGCATGGTTGAAGGCCAGCAAGTAGTTAAACAAGCACCAGATTTCTAATGTCTTGATCTCCATCCCTTGCTCCAAAATTTCATCAGATGGTGCCTGCCTGTTAGAACTTGGAAAAAGCAAACATTAAAATTAGAACTCACAGACTGGTGGTGGGGATTGAGGACAATAGCATGGTTTGTCTGTATTCTCCTGCATATGCTGTTTGCCATCATATGGGCTAGGAACCCACTTTTTAAATGAAACGAAGGTGGATCAGCCAAGCTGACTAATGTGTTCCCCTTGGCCCAGGAATTGTCCATCTGTGCCCTGAAACAGGTGTACAGGCAGTGTGGCTGCTGATCTGTATCTCCACAGTAATGTGCACTTGGGTTTCATATAACGAACTGAGGAAGAGAGGAAGAAGCACTCCAACTAGGAGGACATCCAGTGTTGCTCGTATCTAATTGTGTGCGTCAAAGTATAAATCTGGACTAGACGTTTCGAACTGCTCAGTGGATAGGGTGATATGCTTTTCTCCCTCTTGTTACAAGTTGGGTTTCCAACTTAAAGTGATAATGATTGCTTTAGTTGTATATTATTTTGCTCTGAAATTAATTCATGTGAGAAGAAGTCTGAGCAGGTCTGTACTTGGGTGGTATTCGAAGGGCCATTGCACAGACAAGAGCAAGCAACAGGAAGGTGAAAAGCTTGGGGTTTAGTTGAGTGTATCTGTCTGCAAAATGCTGCTCTTGATGGCAGGTGCAGCCAGTTTACTAGGTGGTAGGTTAGGCCCTCCAGAGCTTGACTCTTATCCAAAGTACTGTATACTTAATCTAGTAAAGCTGGTAGCCAGACCAACTGAAATATGGTAGTCCCTGATGTTAGCTTTTCCAGGCTTTGGGTGCTTCCTCACTGAAGGTATTCAGGTAAATAATAGGTTTCCATCTCCTAAGGATCGAATTGTCCATCAACCATAAGGTTAGATTAAACCAGTGATTCTTGGTCTGTGGGACCCCAGATGTTCCTGGACTGCAGCTCCCAGAAGTCTTCATCACTAGCTGAGCTGGCCAGGATTTCTGGGAGTTGCAGTCCAGGAACATCTGGGGACCCACAGGTTGAAAACCACTGGATTAAATTGTCTTTAAGAAGCCTACAATCCTAACTCTTGTGATTCTGTGGGTGCTAGTCTCTGAGCAAAATAATAATCTAGCCAATGCCTGGAAACATGGTCCTGTGAAAACAAAATCCAGGCTCCTCATTCTGGTGGATCTTGCTTAGGTAGGACAAGTGGAACATCCCTTGTTCTGATTGAGGTATTTCAGCAGCTGCTTCTGCTCAAAAGTATTGAGTTAGTAAGAGTTGAGAAAGTAAAAATGATAGGCACCAAATCTCTGTCTACAGCTGCCACTTCAAAGCCCTCCAAAGGTTCCAGCTACTTTTTTTTAGCTTGATGTGGTACAGAATGCTGATGCTGCCATGAACATCAGTCATTTTTCTCTTGTGCCTCATTTTTCTGGTTTTTGATTGATTGTTCTGTTTTATTTCTCTTTCCAATCTGCAGCAATTAGCTCTTCATATTAGCGGCTCCATTTGGATCACTCTACTTTGTCTTTTATGTACTGCATGTAATTGTCAGCTTCTAATAGCAGTTTGTTGTTGTACTTCCAATTTGTCTATATTAGAGTGCCCGAGATGCTTGCTATGAGTGTGCTTCAAAGACAGCATGGTTGGGAAATGGTGGCAAAGGTCCTAGTTCACAGAGCAGCCAAGGCAGTGTGGCTTTAGCTGATGGCCCCTAGTTCATGTCTTAGATCCGTGGTTCTCAAGCTTTGGTAGTCCTTGTGTTCTTGCACAAAAATTTCCAAAAGCTTTTACCACCAACTTTGTTGGCCACAGTTTCTGAAAGCAGAAGTCCAAGATTACCTGGATTACCCAAAGTTGAGAACCAATGTCTTAAATGATAATGCCTTGTAAATCAGTGCAACATGAACACATGTGCTGGGTGTCAGGCATGGCCTCTCATGGTGTGTGTGTGTGTGTGTGTGTGTGTGTGTGTGTGTGATAGGAAGGCTGTTTGACCAAACTTTAACATTCACAGAGGACATCAAATTTAAAATTTACTGCAAGTATTGTAACCAAAAGATGTGTGTGTAAAGCTATCTGTCTACACCAGTGTTTCCCCAACGTTGAGTCCCCAGATGTTCTTTGATTAGAAATCCCAGAAATCTTGGCCAATCCTAGGTAGTGGTGAGGGCTTTCGGCAGTTTTAGTCCAAGACCCAAGGTTGGGGACCACTGTTATACTCCAAAGACAAGGAGGAGGTGATATCGCTCTTAGCCCACCCTATTACAAAAACCCAAACAAATGCTGGCTTTTGGCCCATTTGAGTCTTCATGAGACTCAGCACAACTTATATGTCGATGGTGCAGTAAAAATTCAAGAGTTAAAAAAAATCATGGCTAGATGGTTCAAAATAAGATCGAAAAATCAAGAAAGGAGTGTTGGATTTTAATTCTACATCTGAGTCTCCCACTGAAGGAGCTACACAAAGCTTCCACTGTCTGGGGCAGTTGGTGAGAGGTATTGTTCATAATGGATGTCAGCTTGGCCAACATCCTCCTCTTACCCATCTCCTCCTCCTGTTTGCCCCAGACCTCCCCCTCCATGGAAAATTTGGGCATTTCCAAAGAGATAGGAAGGGGAGCATAAGTGTCTCCAGGGAGGAGGGAAGATGACCAACACATGGGAGACCAAGAGTTGTACGAAGAAGGGGGATTAAAGGAACGCAAGGTGGAAGGTTAAATGTGGTCTTTCAGACCAGGGATACTTGGTAAGATTCCTCTGGGAAGATGGGCGGGATATAAGTGCAATAAATAAATAAATAAATAAATAAATAAATAAATAAATAAATAAATAAATAAATAAATAAAGGAGGACTGAGACAGTGGCCATTTTCCACTAATTTCTTTACTGTCATTCATGCCCAGGGCCAGCGCTTCCATTAAGTAGAACTAGGCAGTTGCCTAGGGCGCCAAAATGGAGGGAGGGCGCTGGCCAGCCTGCTGCCCCCTGCCACCCCCTGCCACTGGCCACCGCCGTCCGTCCCCCCACTGCCCGCCAGCTGCCCATCGCTGCCCTCCCATCGCTGCCCGTCGCCATCTGCCCGCTGTCCCCGCGCCCATCGCCACCCCCCCCGTGCCCGTCGCCGTCCGCCCCCTGCACCCATCACTGTCCCCCGCCAACCGCCGCCCCTGCCCTCCCGCCGCCCTGAACCCTGCCGC
This sequence comes from Phrynocephalus forsythii, assembly GCA_029282475.1. Classification (NCBI taxonomy): domain Eukaryota; kingdom Metazoa; phylum Chordata; class Lepidosauria; order Squamata; family Agamidae; genus Phrynocephalus; species Phrynocephalus forsythii. The sequence goes on along the minus strand of JAPFRF010000003.1, from coordinate 106,648,442 downwards.
CCCCTGCCCCCACCTGCCGCCCTCCCCACCCCCCGCCCCTCGCCTAGGGCACAAAAAAATCTAGCACAGGCCCTGCTCATGCTCCATTGAATAGTAAGTAATCTGAAAGTGTTCTCAGTTGTATTTATATCATATTTCATTTCTCATTTGCCTGATGACAAGATATCTGTTATATTTTGATATGTTCTTGTCATAAGTCTCATTTTTGTTGTTTGTTCAAGAATGGCCCCATCACTTTTTTCCTTAAAACTAATGGGAATTTCCCAGTCCTTCAAATAAACATTGATCTCCTCCGAGGGCCAGACCACCAGCTTTGTCAAAGACTTATAGGACAAACCTATAACTGTCTCCAACAAAAGTATAGAATGAACACAGTAATATTCTTTGCCCCAACATTATGCAAAACATGGGACCAAGTGCAAATCCTTTTGAGAACGGAGAGCACTCAGACAACTCAAGATTCCCTCCTCATCCCTCTGCCAAAATTCTTCATAGATGTGATCTGCCCTAGCTTTCCATGAAGAACAGACCAACCGGTTCTCAATATAGCAAGTTTAACTGAACATTGTCAGCTTGAATTCCCTTACAAAGAAAATAGGGGAGAAAAGGGGAAAAATTCAAACAGGGCAGACATAGAATAGAATAGAATAGAATAGAATAGAATAGAATCATAGAGTTGGAAGAGACCTCGAGGGCCATCTAGTCCAGACAACTTTACCACCTGAAGAACAGGGTGAGGCAAAATTTGAGATATGGATCCCATTTGAGATAAAGCATTAAAATATTAAAATGGTAGGGGAAAGTTGGTATAATTATTGTAAATTGGTTGCCATTTTATTAAAGCTTCCAGGATTGTTTCTTTCTTTTATAAAAAAAATTACTTTTTAGTACATTAGTTAATTGCAATTGCCTGCGGTTATAACGTAATTGACTTGTATGCAATTACATATTGTATATCAGTTTACTGTATTTAATTGATGTTTTGATGTGCCTAATTTGTACAAACTATTTTCAATCCTATCAGGTTTTGTTTTCTTAGATTAAAAATGAAATAAATGCATAGCACTCGATATGAGGTGGGCTGCGAGGAATGAGTTGTCAAAGCTGCTCATGTTCTGAGATACACAAACACACACACACACACATTATTGTGAAGCTAGTCAAGTGACTCTTTTTCTTTTCACACAAAGCTATCAGTGGCTTTGCTAGAGTTTGGCAGGCAAGCCTGCAAGTATTTAATGCTACACTTGCTTTAATCATGAGAACGATAGAAATGTTTTTGGGGAAAAAGGAAAAGCGGAGAGAGGAGACGCCTGATGTTCTGATGAAAAGAAATTGCACTGTAAAAAAAATTAAAATGTACCAGAGAAGCAATCTAGTGCTTAAAACCAGTAAAAATTTTAACGCCTCACCGCTTGTGCTACAGTGCCTTCACAAAGGTTGTCCAATCTGTGTTTATAACAATAACTTCATTTATCTTCCTGGATAGTTCTCAGGAGCAGTTTGGTGTGAAAGATTAGAAGTTATAATAGCTCATATGAGGATTTCAAAAATAGGATGCAGAAGGGCACGGCTTGGCTCTGCATATTGAAATGGCTCGCTGAGCCCTTGCCACATGCTCTGGAAACGCGAGGATTTCCATGTTAATGGTGTTAAATTTTTAAAGGATTTATTGCGACTTTTCCTTTGCTTTGTTAATGTTTAGTTTCAGAGCCTGATCTTTTTGCATTTCATTAAGAGACTACCATTCGTGACCAATAGGAGGGGAAGAATTATTTGCCAGTGGAAGCTTTGACGTACTGGCTGTATTTATTGTTGCGCAAGTTAGTAGCTTTCTTGTCAGGGATGTCAATCTTCATTAATTTCAAATGTTTTCTCCTTTCTGGATGAGATTATAAGACGTCTTTTTTTTTGCATTGTTTATATTTCAGTACTTTCTGATGGAGAAAAAAGTGTTTTGTGTGAAAAGAACCCCTACTTTGAGAAAAGAGCTTCTTGGTTTGTGCAGAAAAGTTTTTCTGCGAAACACAAGATTTCTAATGCAGAATAAATATTTTCATGCAAAGAGCCATTGACACTAATAAAAATGATATTGGTCTTTTTGCTATAGCGGGAGCCATAGCCATCTTAAATGTGACCTAACAGGGGAGTTGTGAGGGTTGTGATGGATATGTATGAGTGCTTTTAATTCTCTTTATTTTTAAAATGCTTTTTATCTTTTTAATTGCACCAAGGATAGTATTCAGTTTCGTTGTACTATGTACAATGACAGTAATATCTAGGAGTGAATAATTGTGCTGCAGTTCATAGTCTCTCTCTCTCTCTCTCTCTCTCTCTCTCTCTCTCTCTCTCTCTCTCCACACACACACACACACAGAGAGAGAGACAGAGTATATATATAATTATATATTATGTATAGATAACATTATATTATATATATAGGCAAGCATTCAATAATACATCTTTACTTCTTGCTATGTTCTGAATTGAGAGGTGGCCTTGTTTGTGTCAGTCACTGAGTCTGGATATTATCAGAATAGAGATAATTGGTAGCTAGCTTCTGTGCCCCCTGGAAAAGCTGTGTGTACTTAACTTTATGACTTAGTTTGTATGCTCAGCAAGAAACTGAAGACAGATGAGACCAAAAGGAATACACTGGTGTGATCCATGTCTTTCCAAGCCTCTCTTTGCCATATTCACACTATTCTTTGTTGCAGCACGCCTAATTAAGGGCCTTTATACACGACCCCTAAACTCCGCAGCAAATGGCTGCAAACTCCGGACCTTACAAGTGTTTTCCCACCAGCTCCGGAGTTTGCAGGAAATTAAGTGCGACCCCGCCCACCTAAGCGCGACCCAGCTGCACTTTCTTGTACCTGCTTGAGGTGGGTGAAAATCCCCAGGTCCGGATTTAATCTGGTCAGTGCGGGGCTCTCCTGGCTTCTGTTTGTGTTTTTTTTTCCTCCCTCCCCTTTAAGAGAAGAGGTGAGAGGAAAAAAAGTAAGCAGAAGAGAAACGGAGCTCCGGGAAGCTCCTCCAGGTGAGCTGCATTTTTTCCTCTCTTTCTCTGGTGGGGAGGAAGGAAGAGCAACGAACCCCTAAGATCTTTGGTCCGAATTTAAGGGGCCAGCGGATCTTAGGGGTCATGTGAAAAGGCCCTAAATGGATCTTGACCAAAACACTATTAAGTTGTTCAGAAATACAAACACATAAATCAGGGGTCCTCAAAGTTTTCAAACAGCGGGCTGGTCCACCACGCCCCAGACACCACTGGGGGCCGGACCACAGGTTAAAAAAAAAGCCGACATGGAAAAAAGGGGGGAGGGAGGGGCAAGTGGGCTCCACTAGCCCCACTAGCCAGCATGCTGATCATCTGGGCAGTAGTTGGGGGGAGTGGGAGAAGCGACATAGCCCATTGCTTTGAACTGCCTCAGCAGCTGTGGAGGCTGGCTTGCTTGCAAAGCAGGGGGTAGGTGGGGGGGGTTGCAATTGGTCCCAGGGGCCGGATTCAGGACCTTGGGGGGCCGCATCCGGCCCCGGGGCCTTAGGTTGAGGACCCCTGACATAAATAGAGATGTATACAGTGGTCCCCCACCCTTTTGCAATTCATATACTGCGGTCCCACTATATCATGTTACCACAGTATATGAAAAAAAAAAAACCCTAGGGTAAGGGGGAAAAGTCGTATTTCAAGCCTCCCATACTTACCCCAGGACTGGAGCTGCCCCGAACAGGCCTGTGAGGGCCTTCCTGGGCCTTCTGGAAGCCCCAAAAGGGCCTCCCTGCAAACCGGAAGTGACTTCCAGATCGCTGAAAATCATTTCTGAGGCCTCTGAGAGCCTTTCTAGGCCTGTTGGAGGCCTCAGAAATGATTTCCGCTTTACCAGAATTCACTTCTGGTTTGCAGGAAGGCCCTTTTGGGGCCTCCATAAGGCCCGGGAAGGCTCTCACAGGCCTGTTCGGGGTAGGGCCAGGCTGGGGGGTAAGTACAAGAGAGCCTCCCAGCTAGCCTCCCCCAGGCCTGACTCGACCTGCATCCGCATATTGGGGATGTTCACTTATCGCGGGTCAGGTCAGGTCCCTAACCCCCACAATAGGCGGGGGGAATCACTGTATTTTGAAGTTGTTGTTTTTAAAAGGCAACAAACCCCACAATTCTTTTCTGGGAATCCCAGCTGTCAGACCAAACCTTACAGCCACATGATTTGTACTTATTTGGAGAGGAGAATCCAACCTATCTCACTGGTTGCTGAGAAGTTTCGTGTTTAAACCGGAAGTTAAGCCTGTCGTGCAAGACGTGGAACTTCCCAGCTAGGCCTTCCCTCCAAGTGAGTACAAATTTAAGTGTCTGTAAGGTCTGCTTTGACATGTGAACTCCCAGAAAGGGGAATCAAGGGGTTTCAAGTCTGCAAATGTTCATCCCTAAGCATCAGCATGTTTATGGGAGCATGTTTGGGTTTTCCAACGCCATGTCTAAAGAGAGAAGGGGCTGCTCTCATATAAGTTCTGCATATCAGCAAGAGTCAAGGGACCTTGTTTCTTGCGATTTACAGCTGCTCACATCAGCAGAGACACCAGGAAGAGGGTGGGGCTAGCTTCTCCTTTGTAACCTTGTTGATGCTCCTCCTTTTAACCTTGTTGACTAGGGCTTTTGCTGCTTGTATTTATGTGCCGCGGAAATTGGTGGGACAGGTTTCTCATGGTCCAGCTTAGTTTGAATGGGAATCGGTGCAATTGATCATAAACTGCAATTAATCATGTTACGTTTTTGGGCTGCAACGCCCAGAAAACTTTTCTAATGTTGGCAAAGAAAAAGGTTTCGCCAATGAAACATTACATCATGATACTTGTCAGTAGAATGTCTAATGTTCCTTGTCTCAACAGTATTTGAATACTGAAAAATGCTGAAACAGTTTTTGTGGGTAACTGTATTCTGTATTCATTATGCACAGTACTAGAGTGGTGGCGGTTTTAATTATGTGAACAACAGATGGCTGTTTTGAGAATGATGTGACATTGTGGATTAATATTTCACCTCAGAATTCTGAAAATAGTGACAATTTATTCTGGCAACAGAAATTGGTATTAATGAATATGAATCACAATGAAGATGATACATAGTAGGAGTGCCTCATATTTTTCCTTCTAAGGTATTTTTTATTTCTGAATGACAGTGATGTTGGCCAGAATCCTGTTACTTTTTGCAGAAGGTTTCCATAACTTGCTGCCACTCATTGATGGAGTGCCAGGATATCTTTTGGGTTGTGTACTTTGTGATGTAACTGATTGTGTAGCTGAGATGTACCCTGATAACTAAGTCTGGCAAGTTATGCAAAGCTGATATGGGCATCTGTAGAACTCTAACCTTTATCTGAATTCTGAAATTTTCTTTCATTTCTAATAAGTCTTATTTCCATATGTCTTCACTTATCCAATGATTTGATATAACTAAGGAGAGGGCCTGACTTAATGGCCCGAAGGTTGTTGCTAGAATCGGACAACCAGAACAAAGAAGTGATGGTGACCCCCACATGGGAAGTGGAGGTTGTCCAGGGGTCCGGCATGGGAAAAGCGGGGCTGGGGCACCCAGACACGCAAATGAGCACCAGGAGGGAGCTGCCCATTGGCACATGGCACATTCTGGGGGGGGGGCTGTCCCAGAGGATTTAAAAAGAGGGTCTGGGAAGAGCAACCCCCCTCTTTTCCCTCCCAGTCACTGAGCAGCCCCACCCACCCTCCCCCTTTTCATTATATTTGATAAGTAACTGTAGTAGTAGGTAATATGTTAACTGTTAGTATGCTTGTCACATCAGGGAAGGCTGGGCTGTTTGACAGGCATTGGGATGGATCTAGGGTCTAAAGCTTTTTTTTTTTAATTTTTTTAAATTTTTTTCACAAGACAAGTTAAGACAACAGTACAATAGCGTCTCATTATTTATACATTCTATAGGACCAATATCCTTTTCAAAATCCACCCTCTAATTCATCTTCCAACACAGTTAATTGTGACACACACACAAGTAAGTTAATTCTTTTAAAATTTTACATTCCAGCAGTCAAAATTATTCCCCATAACAGATTCCTCATTTTTTGTGTTAATTCCATACGTTAATAAGGGCTTCCAGGTTTTCATAAATGTATCATGTTTTATTTCCCCTCTATATATTTTAATTTGATAGGTCAACTTTTCCATAAGAACCATTTGCCAGATTTTGTTCAGAAATTTTTGTAGTGAAAGATCTTGAGCATTTCTCCAATTTTTTGCAATTTCAGCTCTTGCTACACCAATCAGATTTGCTATTAAGTCTTTATATGATAATTTTTCATTTCCATCCTTAAATATTGAAAATAATAGTAAAGCTTCATTTATAATTATTCTTTGTTTTAACAGGGTTTCTATCCATTTAATTATTTCCTGCCGGTATGCTCCTACTTTGGGGCAAGAGATCCACATATGTTCTAGAGTGCCTTTACTTCCACAATTCCTCCAACAATTGTCTGGAATTTCTTGATTAATTTTATGTAATTTTGTGGGATACCAATACCATCTGTGAGCTACTTTTAACACCAGTTCTTTCGCTTTAGTTGATATTGATTTGTAAGGATATGTGTTCCATATTCCCATCCATTCTTTCTCAGATATACTAATATTTAAATTTGTTTCCCAGGCTACTTTGGATCCCATGCCCCTAACAAATGCCTTTTCAATCAACTGTTTATATATGATTGAAGTTATACCCTTTCTTTTATTTCAATCCTTTTCAATACAGTATTGTTCGAGTACTGTAAGTGTTCTCATGGGTCCATGTCTTTGATATAATTGGTTTGCCAAATTTCTTACTTGTATCAATTGTAGCCAATTTGCTTTTATTTCCTTTGTTTTATCTTCCAACTGTCTAATTGTTATTGGTTTCCCAGCCTCAAATAAGTCTCTTATTCTATAAATTCCAATTTGTTTCCAATTTTTAAATTGTGCATATTTCTCTCTTGATTTAAATTTAGGATAATCCAACATAGGGCACAAAGGAGATATAGGTGCAGCAAAAATGTTCATATACTTGCGCCAAATTTTCAATGTCTCACAAGTATAAGGATTTTGTATTTGCTCCTTTTTTCTAATGAATTCCCTTGTAAATATATAGGTATTAACTAATCCAGTTTCCTTGCCTTTTTCCATTTCGACCCAATCTGGGATTTCTTCTATCTGAATAAACTTTATAGCTTGAGTGATTTGAAAAGCTTCATAGTATTTTATTAATTGTGGTATTCCTAGCCCCCCTTTTTTGCTTTGACCATATTTAACACTGCTTATGAACCTTATTTTCTTCCCCTTTCCTCCAATAAACTTCTCCATATTTTTTGCCATAGTTTAATTTTATAAATTTCAGGTTGTAATGGTATATTTTGAAATAAAAATAAAAAAATTGGTAATATATATGCTTTGAATAATGCTATTCTTCCCAGCATTGACATATTCAGTTTCATCCATTTTCTAGTTTTTTCTTTAACTGAATTAAATACTATTTTGTAATTTCTATATATTAATTGGTTTTTACTTTTTGTTATCCATACTCCCAAATATTTGAAAGTTGAGTAGCATAAGTCCAGATTTAACTTTTTTTTTATTTCCTTTTGCTCTGCTATAGAAATATTTATACATAACAATTTAGATTTTTGATAGTTAATTTTTAGGCCCGTATAATAACAATGTTCTTGTAGTATATGTTTTAATGATTCTATACTTTTTAATGGATCCTCCAAAAACAGGAGCATGTCATCTGCGTAAAGGTTTATTTTATGGTTTTTATTTTTAATCACCAATCCTTTAATATTTCCATTTTCTCTTATTTGTGAGGCAAGTGGCTCAATTGCTATTGCAAATATAATTGGAGATAAAGGGTCCCCTTGTCTCGTTCCCCTACAAAGAGTGAATTTATCAGATTCTATTCCATTGATAAGGACCTTAGCCTCCGCTCCTATATGTAAATTTTTCAAAAGATTAATAAATTTTCCACCCATATTCATTTTTTCTAATATACCAAACATATACTGCCATTCTACACGATCAAAGGCCTTGAGGGCATCTTACGAGAGGACTGCTAATTTCCGTTTTTCTTTATTTGCTATATTTATGACATTCAGAACTCTACGAATAGCATCCTGCATCTGCCTTCCTGGCATAAATCCATCTTGATCTGTGTGAATGTACTCAGTAATAAAACTATTTATTCTCTGTGCCAATATTGAAGAAAAAATCTTTTGGTCTTGATTTTGTAATGTTATTGGTCTATATGATGAGGGGAGGGTTGGGTCCTTATCTGGTTTTAATATAGTTATTATTCTAGCTGTTCTCCATGATTTTGGAATTTCTTCACCTTCCATTATTGAATTAAACAATTTTAACAGATGCCCTATAATATCCTCTTCCCAAATTTTATAAAATTCTGGTATAAACCCATTGCAACCTGGCGATTTCCCTTTTTTCATTTTTTTAATAACTGATTTTATTTCCATTACTGATATTGGGGAATTAAGTTGCTCTTTATGGTTCTCTGTAATTTGACTAACTGGTAATGTATTTACAAATTTCTTAATGTTTGTATCTGGTGTTAATTCTGTCTTATATAAATTTCTATAGTACTCCATAAAATATTTGTTGAGGTTACTATTTTTTCATCTTCAGTTTTCACTGAAACAACTGTCTTCTTTATTGCTTTCTTTTTTACTGCATAAGATAATAACTTAGAATTCTTATTCCCATGTTCATAATAATTTCTCTTTAAATAGTTCATTCCTATCTGAGTCTTACTTGTGTCTAGTGCCTCTAATTCTGTTCTGGCTCTTTCTAGTTCAATATATACCTTTTTTGATCCAGATTTTTTATGCTGGTCAGAGAGATTTTTTATCTTATTTTCTAATTGTTCTTGCAATCTATTTCGTTCTTTTTTTAATCTGGAGTTTTCCATAATAAATTTTCCCCCTTAAATATGCTTTTAGGGTGTCCCACAATAATGCAGGTTGTATTCCTTCTTTATCATTTATTTCATAAAAAATCTTTATATCTTCCTTTTTTTTAATGATTTCTGTATTTAAACATACGTTGGAACTTAATCTCCAGATTCTAGGCTTATTTCTTACTTCCTTGTTAGACCATGTGACTTTTATTGCTGCATGATCGGAAGTTATGATAGGAGCAAAATATATACTCTCTAGATGGGGTATCAAATTTTCTGAGATAAAAATATGATCTATCCTTGAGTAAGTGGCATATTTTTTTGAAAAAATTGTGTAATCTTTCGTTTTGGGGTTTAAAAGTCTCCAACCATCTATTAAACCAGCTTTCTTAATTAATTTTTCAATTTTGCTTCCATCACTTGAAACTTTCCTTTTTTTGGATGTTGTGTCCAACTTTTGATTTAAAATACAATTTGTGTTCCCACCCAAAATAATATCACCCCAGGCAAATTTTTTTACCACTCTCAACAATTTTTGCATAAAAGCTGCTTGTCCTGTATTAGGAGCATAATAAGAACCCAATGTTAGCAGTTTATTTTCAAACTTTCCTTTTACTAGAATATATCTTCCTTCAGGATCCCTTATTTGGTCAATCACTTCAAGTTTTGAATTTTTTTGAGGATTATAGCCACTCCTCTTGATTTGTTTGTCCAATTTGCAAAATATTGGTCTCCTAGCATTGGGTGCTTTATAATATTTTTTGCTTGCTTCTTTTGATGTGTTTCCTGTAAAAACAAAACATCTGCCCCCAGCTTTTGAATCGTTTTCATGACCCGATACCTTTTAACTGGTGAGCCTAGTCCATTTGTGTTATACGATACAATACTAAGATGATCTAACATTACATGCTTGGATTATATAAACTGCAATAATAATCATTTTTGTCCTTTGAGATATTTTACGATTTGCCTTGTAATTACACTCGTCTTTACCTAAATTGAATTGTCTTGCTATATTCTCCCTTATTCCCCCCCCTCTTCCCTTGCTTCCCCCCTCCCTCCCCTCCCCTCTCCTCCCCAATGTAGGCTATGAGATGAAACCTCCAGCTCATAATAGTCCGAGCTGAGCCTAATGGGGTATGTGGAGCCAGGAGTTAAAACAAACTCCTGAGTTGAGATAACCCCGCCTTACAGCCCACCCTTGCCCTTAATTATAACAATATATAAAACGCAACATTCTCTTAACTCATAAATATACTGTTCATATGTCTATATTCTACATTATTCACTTCACTTATTTTTTTAATTAACTACTTACACACTTAAACACTAATTTATTTTTAATCATATTTACGCGTGAACTATTAGCTATTAATTACTGTTACATATATTTTCTATTCTTTACTAATAGACCTGCTCACATACTTTCTGGGAGTTTGTTTAACAAACTGCAGCTGTTACATGTTGGCAGTTATCATCCTTTGCAGATAACAGCTCTTACACTGTCCTTGAGAAGTTCAGTAGCTTAGACCAGTGCTCCCCAACCTTTTTATCACCGTGGACCGGGAAATGGCGTGAACTATTAGCTATTAATTACGCGTGAACTATTAGCTATTAATTACTGTTACATATATTTTCTATTCTTTACTAATAGACCTGCTCACATACTTTCTGGGAGTTTGTTTAACAAACTGCAGCTGTTACATGTTGGCAGTTATCATCCTTTGCAGATAACAGCTCTTACACTGTCCTTGAGAAGTTCAGTAGCTTAGACCAGTGCTCCCCAACCTTTTTATCACCGTGGACCGGGAAATGTTTGATAATTTTTCCCTGGCCCGCTTTTGGGGGGCGCAGCGGTGGCGGCGATGGCGGGGTGGGCGGGGGTCGCGGCGGGGGCGACGATGGCGGGGCAGGGCGGGCGCGATGGCGGGGGTTGATCTCGCGGCGCGGCGGCGGTGATGGCGGGTGGGGCGATGGCGGGGTGGGGGGGGCGATGGCGGGGGTCGCGGCGGGGCGCGATGGCGGGGCAGGGGCGGGCGCGATGGCGGGGGTCACGGCGAGGCGCGCGGCGTGATTGCGGGGGTCGCGCGCGGCGGCGGCGCGATGGTGGGGCTGTGATGGCAGGGCGGGCGCCATTGCGGGGGGTCGCGGCGGGGCGGCGATGGCGGGGCAGGGCGGGCGCGATGGCGGGGGTCGCGGCGGCGGCGGGGCGTCGGGGGTGTCAGCGATGGCGGGGTGGGGCGATGGCAGGGGGTCGCGGCGGGGGCGGCGATGGCGGGGCAGGGCGGGCGCGAGGAATTTTCGATGGTGGGGCGGGGGCGATGGCGGGGTCGTCGCGGCGGCGGTGATCAGGGCGGGCGAATGCCATTGCGGGGGGGGCGCGATGGCGGGGCAGGGCGGGCGCGATGGCGGGGGTTACGGCCACGGCAGTTGATGGTGGGGCGGGTAGCGGTGATGAAAGCGCGATGGCGGAGCGGGGCGGTGCGGGGGTTGCGGCGGCGAAAAAGACCCGGCCGGCCTGCGCTGCCCCCGCCCACCTCAACACAGGCACGGCGGCGGCAAAAACACCCGGGCCGGCCTGCGCTGCCCCCGCCCCCTCCGCTCACCTCAACACAGGCCGAGCTCACGGCTGGCCGTTAACGCCTGTCCGGGAGCCAGGCCGCCGCCACAGGGAAATGATTTGAAGTTCCTTGGGCGGCAGCCCGGTGTGGATTGCTCCACGGCCCGGCACCGGTCCGCGGCCCGGGGGTTGAGGACCACTGGCTTAGACCTTCAAGTTTTTTTTCCGTCTGCTTTTCTCCAGCGAAGCGGCATTCTCTCTAGCTGATCTGACTTCATCTCTGTCAAATGGCTCTCAGGAAGAGGAATTTTCTTTTGCTCAAAAAAGTCCACCAGTTGAGTAGTTGAAACAATAGTCTTTGATGTGTTCCCGTACCAGATAATCAGTTTGAAGGGGAAACCCCACCTGTATTTCACTTTCTTCTCCTGCAGAATTCTTGTAAATGACCGCCATTGTTTACGTTTTTCCACTGTCTCTGGTGCGAGATCATGATACAATTCTACTTTCTGACCTTCAAATGCCAGTTCTTTGATGTTATTCAAAGCACGAAACACCTCTTCTTTCACAGCATATGATGCAAATCTCACAATTATATTCCTTATCCTTGATTGTTGTTTAGGTCCAACACGATGTACCCGGTCCACATCTCTATTTTTTATCTCCATATCAGGACAGAGTTCTTGGAACCAGTTCAAGACTATTTGTTTCAGATCACTGTCTCTCTCATTTTCCTTAAAAAATCTCAAACAATAGTTCTGACGTCTTTGTCTATTTTCCTGGTCCACAACTCTGTCCCTTACGCGCTTCAACTCCTTTTCCAGTTCATCATTTCTAGACTGCAACCCCTGTGCCATTTCAAAAGCAGAATCAGCCGTCAGCTCTACTTTTTAATGCTCTCTTTGACCTCCAAAAGGGTTTGTGATAAGGGCGCAATAAGACTTTTCATATCGTCCTGTAAGTCTTTTCTTAATTGTTTAATAAGCAGTCTCATCTCATTGCTAAGTGAGTCAGCTTTTTTCCGCCCTCTCCCTTTTTTCTTCTTACCCGGCATGTCTGCTTCGCTCTCGGACTCCTCTGATGTCCCGGTCAGATCTCTTTGATCCTCCTCATCAGAGGTGAGTTTTGGCTTTTTTCCTTCTGATGTTTTCCTTGGCTTTCCCATAACTATGCAGTTCAAAGCGATTCTGCTATCTTATTTACGAATATTTACGCTTATTTTGACCAATTTATTTGGGCATAGAGCGGAGCTAATCTTCTATGCTGCCATTTTCCACAACAGCAAAACCACGCCCCCCCTAGGGTCTAAAGCAAAAAGTAAACTGGATATGGTCATGGTAAAATAGAAGGGGCATGCAATTGGAGTGGAGGCATGGGATACCAATGGGGTGGACACCCTGGGGTGTCCTGTAACAGCTGGGAACATCAAAGGGATGGAGTGGTCCTTTGATGCATTGGATCTGACCCAATTGCTTGGCCAGAGAACTGTTCGCTGTATTAAATAAAGTTGTGGCCTAGTTATACCCCAAACTGTGATGGTCATGCCTCTTCATTGTACACACATGCAGTTATGGGAAGCTCATCCTTAGGCATCTATTGCTAAAACTGACTGAGTTAATGTAGGTTTGAATTATTGCTTGTAGTGGAATCAACCCTAGTTTATGTGCATAGATGAGTAATATATTTGTTTTTACATATTGATACTCTTTGTTGTATTGGTATTGACTGATTATCATTTGTGAACTACTAATATACTGCACCTTTAAATGAGATATAGCCATTTGGGCAGGCATGTTAGATTCTTGTATTCTATTTGTTCAGCATCTGAGTGTTACAGAGAACAGGATTGAGATCAAATCAAATTTCACTTAATGTTTAAATGGGTGGACAACATCTGCCATCCAAATCCTGCCCCCTTTGGGGCTTGGCTTTCCTGACATTGCATTTCCTGTCAAAATTCACCAGTAAAAGATGGTGTTTCCATTTAAGAGCAAGGTATGTAAGGATCCTGCACCTGCTCTTAATTATATTTACAGTGCCAGATGTCTTCAGGAAGACCCAGCTGTCTCTCTGTGTGAAAGCACGGTACATGCACACAATATTTTATTTATTATTTGTTTTATAGTATTTTACCCTGCCTTTCTCCTTGGAAAAAGGACCCAAGGTGGCTTGTCTTGTTCAAAATATGTCTTATTAAAAAAGAGAAATGTGCCTTTATGTCAGTTGTTCCCAACCTTTCTAATCCCGCAACCCTTATTACAGTTCCTCATGTTGTGGTGCCCCCTTGCACCTGCTTGGAAGAGTCCACAAGCCCCCTTTGGCAGACCACTGTCACAGGTGCCATAGAGAACTTCCCTCTACAGGCACCCTCAGCCAATTGCAGCCTCCGGTGCCATTGACTGACATCCCCTCCAGCCTATCAAGCTGTAACTCACTCTTTCCCCCTTCCTCCCCCCTTCCTCCAGCCCCAGGCCGTTTGTGCCTTTTTCTTCAATGGCTCATTGCGACCCCTGTGAAATGGTTGTTTGACCCCAAAGGGGTCCCGACCCCTAGGTTGGGAACCACTGCTTTAATTTGCTGCTGGGCCTTCAAATTATGGAAGCACAGCTAGGATCTCAATGTGGGCAATGGGGAGACTCTGGTAGTGAAGGTTGATTGATGCATTATATGTAATCTATGGAATGCTATTCTCATACAGTATTTTGTACACTTTCCATTCTTTATCTCCCAATTCAGTTCTGTTATTAAAAGATATGGAACACCTCTTGGATAAATGTTAAGCTTCCTTGTCAGACATGTCAAATTAAAATAGAATCTGAATTTACAGACTAGAACAGGGTAGGAATGGCATGTGACAAAATGCACCAACTAAAGGTGACTCAGCACAGGCTGATTGCTCAAGAGAATTTCCAGAGTAATGTAATGTTGTTGATGATGGGTGTCATTGATTGTGAGCCAATCAATGATTGGCTCACTATATGTATAAATATGATGTACAATCTTCACATCTTTCTCTTCCAATTTTGCTCATGTCTGGACATTATGCAGCTTGCTTTGCAGTTGTATATTTTGGTGAAGGAATTTCATCAGTCTGGCTCTTTTTATTTACTGTGTCACTGGGAATCAAAACATAAGGGTTCCAGAACAAAAAGCTGCAATACTCTGATATTCCTGTTATCTTGCGCTCATCAGTATTGACTGAAGAGTGTGGCCTCAATGCCAACTTGATGCTTTTATTAAACAGTTGGCATTACCTTTCCCAGATGCCACCCTTGATTTAAGAGTCAAAACAAAACAGTCACTTAGAGAAAGATATGTTTGACTTCAGAATGAGCTACCCCCACCCCCACAAAAATGCTTCTCAAACAAACTTGCCTTCAAAAATGTGGAAAAAAGTGTATCTATACTCTGTCTACAGAGTTCCCACAATATCCAGGTAACTGTCCTCTAGGCTGGCAGTTACCCCTGTTGCAATGCACCAGATATGGCAGTAGGTACTAGATACCTTTTAATGGTAGTGTAGGAGAGAACACTCTCAGGATGCTGAATGAAAGTTTATTAAAAGAGCCCAACGCGTTTCGGCCCGAATGGCCTTCTTCAGGGACTTTTTCACTGTGCTCAAAGAAACTCTGGAAACAACTTAATGTCTTGCTTCTCTTTGAGCACAGTGAAAAAGTCCCTGAAGAAGGCCATTCAGGCCGAAACGCGTTGGGCTCTTTTAATAAACTTTCATTCAGCATCCTGAGAGTGTTCTCTCCTATACTACCATTGTCTGTGGATGCTCCAGTCTTTTTACACTAGATACCTTTTGCCAGTAGTGCAGTGTAAACTTGTAAGTGCAGACATTTATTATGATAATCTTTATAACAAACAACCCCCCTGCCCCCAAGGAGAGTTAAAAAAATGCTGGCACCTGGATTGGTCTATATATTAAAAACTAAGGGGCATGTATTTTGTAAAGTTAATAGCATATAATTGCTCATTCAATATCAAAACACATTTCCATACTTTCATTACAACAAGATAGCTTACAACAACATATTATTATTGAGGAAAAACTATTTCTTTTCCAACCGTGGTGAAACTTGAAAGTAAGCTCAGGGGAAATAGGAGAGCCTGAGGGTGGCAGGGTCATAGTTTCTGCAGCTGAAATAGTCTTGTGCCTTTGACTCTGTGAGCCTTAGGTTTGTTACACCACTATTCCTGGTACAAACTCTAAAAAAATCACAATCCTCATTCCCAGGGCATTGTAAGGTAAATAGGAGCAGGTAAATAGGAGTCCAACCTATGTATTTTGAATAGATTGAAAAATAGACTGGATAATTTTTGCTGTGTGGCTGAGAGCTAACCACAGCGCTGATACTCCCAACCTGCAGCCTCTAAAACTCTTTTACATTTGTTTTGACACAAACCATGGCATGATTTCTGTACAAACAGCAGGTTGTGTTTGAAGCATTGTCAGCTGTAATTTGAAGCCACCTATTTCCATACTAGTTTATATTTTACCTTCTAACTGCCTGCTGTTTTTATAAATATTTGTTTGAGTAATCCTTTCATTATGTTCACATCGAGTAATTAACTTGTCTCCATGTTTTCTGGATTGAGGATAATGGGTCTGTCAGGAGGGAGGTTCCACAACTTCTGTTTGTCCGGGGGCTCCGTGTGCTTCAGGAGCTCAGAAGGCATTCCACACTCCAAGCACCTCACTCTTTTCTTTTGAGGTAATGTTTGCCTTGTACAGTATGGCAGTTTAGGAAGGAGTTAAAGTTACAAACCATGATGGAGATGTGTAATCTCCAGGCTTAAAACTGGGGGACTTCAAGGGCCAGATGCAGGGGAGTGGTATCAGGAGACAGATATCTAGTCTTGTGCGCTCCCAGAGGCATCTGGTGGGGCCACTGTGAGAGACAGGAAGCTGGACTAGATGGGCCTTTGGCCTGATCCAGCATGGTTCTTCTTATGTTCTTATGTAAGTCCCCTTCCTTGGACCAGACAAAAGGTTTCTCTGTAGCCTTCAGCTGCCTTCGAGCCAGCCATGGTTTCCTACACCAGCAGTCATTAGGTCCATACAGCTATCAACATAATAATTGCTTGCCGTCAAATGAAGTCTGACTCCTGACTCCACTCTTAACACCCTACCAGTTTAAAGACCGTTCAGACGTAAAACTACCACCAGCAGCCAAAGCCACTGCCACCACCTAATTGTTGCCTCAAGAAGAACCTGCTGTTCCAACCCACAGGGCCTAATTAGGCCAAAAGGTTCAGCATCCTTCTCCTTGCCTACACCTCCAGCAACTCAAAAGGAAGGAAGCAGGGCTACAGTGCCCCCTCCCATCTTCTTCCTCCTCCTCCACTGCTTCCAAAGAATAGGTGTTGGTGCAAACATCATACTACCTCTACTGGGAGGAGAAGGAACTCAGCGGGGTGGATCATTGGCCACTTTCCTCCCTATTCCCCCCACTTTTTTGTTCTTTTTTGATTCTTTGAAATGTTTCATGGCACAGTGGTTAAACTGCTGTAGTGCAGCTATAACTGTGCTCCTGACCTGGGGGTTCAACCCCAGGCAGCGGGCTCAAGGTTCACTCAGATTTCCATCCTTCCGAGGTCAGTAAAATGAATAACGAGCTCATGGGCGGTGGGGGGCATGTGTAGCCTGCATAAATAAATTGTAAACCACCCAGAGAGTGCTTTAAGCAGTATGGGCCAGTATATAAGCAGAACACTGCTTTGTTTTGCCTTGCTTCTTCTGTCACTTCCTGGAGAGCCTCCCCACTCTGGCCTGCCTGCAAGGAGAGTCTCCACACACCACAAGACATCTGCCTTAAGCTTCTCACTGAACAAACAGTTCACTTAGTCACCTAATTGTATGAACAGAACTCCATTGCTAATTGAGGAGTGTCTGTATAAAAACTAAAAAGTTTAAAGTTGACAGCACGGTGATCATCACCACTTTTTGATGTATGGGATTAAATTTTCAGAGGGGACAGAGCTTCTGACTGACGACATGAACCAAAGCAAGTCTTGGCCATGGGTTCATCCACATGGAAAGATGCACGCACCAACTGGACCTGCAAGGGTGGAGACTTGAGTGCAAGAGCAATATGCATGGCGGCTCTGAATTATGAAGTAGGAGTGTTCCTCGGTTCATAACTCACAGGGATGTTCATTGCTTCATAATTCATAGAATACAAAACCCCTGTAGGCCAGCCTTTACATCACAGAGTGGTGGAATGTGGAGAACCAGTGGGATACAGCAATCCCAGGCTATAAACTCTATAGAAGGGATAGAGAGGGGCGGGTTGGAGGGGGAGTGGCCATCTATGTCAAAGAAGGGGTAAAATCCAGCAGAATGGAGATTGACAGAGGGTCTGACTCCACCGTAGAATCACTGTGGGTTAAACTACCAGGTCCAAGGAGTGATGTGATAGTTGGGGTATTCTATCGTCCACCAGATCAAAAACTTGAGGGGGACCTTGAAATGAGGAGAGAAATCATGGAGGTGTCTAAGAGGGATAGGATAGTAATCATGGGGGACTTAAAATATCCCCACATTGACTGGGCCAATGTGAGCTCTGGGCAAGAAAGAGAAACCGGGTTTCTCGACTTGCTGAATGATTGTGCCTTAGAGCAACTTGTCATGGAGCCAACCCGAGAACAGGCAACTCTGGATCTAATACTGTGTGATACTCAGGACCTGGTCAAGGATGTGAATGTCACTGAGCCTCTGGGGAACAGTGACCATGCTGCAATCTCCTTTGCCATGCATGTTGGAGGAAGAGTATCAAGCAAATCAGACATAAAAACCCTTGATTTTCGAAGGGCAAAGTTCCCTCAGATGAGGAAACTAGTTAGAAAGAAATTGAAGGGGAAGGTTAGAAGAATCCAATCTCTTCAGAGTGCATGGAGCCTGTTTAAAACAGCGATAATAGAGGCCCAGCACAAGTGCATACCACAAAGAAAGAAGAGCTCCTCTAAGTCCAAGAGGGCGCCAGCATGGTTAACGAGTGGAGTTAGAGAGGCTCTAAAGTGCAAGGAGAGGTCTTTCTATAAATGGAAATCCTCCCCAAATGAGGAAAATAAAAAGGAACACAAACTCTGGCAAAAGAAATGTAAGAAGACGATAAGAGAGGCAAAGAAAGATTTTGAGGAACGCATGGCTAGCAATATAAAGGGTAATAATAAAAGCTTCTTTAAATATGTTAGAAGTAGAAAACCTGCCAGAGAACCAGTTGGCCCTCTGGATGGTGAGGGAGGAAAAGGGGAGGTTAAGGAGGACTTGGACATTGCAGAGAAATTGAATGACTTCTTTGGGTCTGTCTTCACGACAGAGGACCTTGAGCGGATTCTGCTGCCTGAGCCGCCCCTCTTGACTAAAGAATTAAATCAAATACAGGTTAAAAGAGAGGAGGTTTTAGGACTAATTGATAAATTGAGGGTTAACAAGTCACCGGGCCCAGATGGCATCCACCCAAGGGTTATTAGGGAACTGAGAAATGAAATTGCAGATCTCTTAACGGTTATATGCAACTTGTCTCTTAAAACGGCCACAGTGCCGGAGGACTGGAGGTCAGCAGATGTCACACCAATTTTTAAAAAAGGAAGGAGGGGGGACCCGGGAAACTACAGGCCAGTTAGCCTTACATCTGTCCCAGGGAAGATGGTGGAAAGCCTCATCCAAGAGAAAATCTTAAAACACATAGAAGAACAAACCTTGCTGAGAGAAAATCAGCATGGTTTCTGTAAGGGTAAGTCTTGTCTGACAAATCTTTTAGAATTTTTTGAAAAGTTCAACAGGCATGTGGATTTGGGTGAACCAGTGGATATAGTCTATCTGGATTTTCAAAAGGCTTTTGACACAGTCCCTCACCAAAGGCTGCTGAGAAAATTGCACAGTCAGGGGATAAGAGGGCAGGTCCTCTTATGGATTGAGAACTGGTTGAGATCCAGGAAACAAAGAGTAGGTGTCAATGGGAAATTTTCACAATGGAGAGAAGTGAAAAGCGGTGTGCCCTGGGGATCTGTCCTGGGACCGGTGCTTTTCAATCTGTTCATAAATGACCTGGAGACAGGGATAAACAGTGAGGTGGTGAAATTTGTGGATGAGACAAAACTTTTCCGTGTGGTAAAAACCAGAAAAGATTGTGAAGAACTCCCGAAGGATCTCTCCAAACTGGGGGAATGGGCTGAAAAATGGCAAATGCGATTTAATGTAGCCAAATGTAATGTAATGCATATTGGGGCAAAAAATCAAAACTTTATCTGTCAACTCATGGGCTCTGAGTTATCTGTGACGGATCAGGAAAGAGATCTTGGTGTGTTGTTGGACAGCTCCATGAAGGTGTCTACCCAAAAACCCAATGTATGGCAGTGGTGAAGAAGGCCAATTCCATGCTAGGGATTATCAAAAAGGGGATTGAAAATAAAACAGCCAACATTATAATGCCATTATACAAAACAATAGTAAGGCCCCATCTGGAGTAGTGTGTAAAATTCTGGTCACCACATCTCAAGAAAGACATAGTGGAACTGGAAAAGGTACAGAAGAGAGTGACTAAAATGATTACTGGGCTGGGGCACCTCCCTTATGAGGAAAGGCTAAAACATTTGGGCCTCTTTAGTCTGGAAAAAAGGCAACTGAGGGGGGATATGATTGAGACGTACAAAATAATGCAGGGCATGAGTAAAGTGGATAGAGGGAAGCTCTTCTCCCTCTTACAAAATACCGGAACTAGGGGACATCCACTCAAATTGAGGGCTGGGAGAGTAAGAACAGACAAAAGAAAATATTTTTTCACCCAGCGCGTTGTTAGTCTGTGGAACTCCCTGCCACAGGATGTGGTGATGGCATCTGGCCTGGATGCCTTCAAAGGGGATTGGACAGATTCCTGGAGGAAAAGTCCATCACAGGTTACAAACCATGATGGAGATGTGTGATCTCCAGGCCTAAAACTGGGGTACTTCAAGGGCCAGATGCAGGGGAGTGGTATCAGGAGACAGATATCTAGTCTCATGCGCTCCCAGACGCATCTGGTGGGGCCACTGTGAGATACAGGAAGCTGGACTAGATGGGCCGTTGGCCTGATCCAGCATGGCTCTTCTTATGTTCTTATGTTCTTATCACAGAGACTATTTTTCTTGAGAACTTTAAGGAAAAACCATCTTCCACAAAAGCTGCTGCTGGCCTTCTATCGTTGTGCAATTGAGAGTGTATGCTTATTTACGGGTTATGTGTTTAGTATGGAAGTTGTACCCACCGGGATAGGACAGTGTTGCACAGAATCATAAGAATTACAGAGAGTATTGTGGGCTGTTCACTCCCTACCCTAGAACAAATTTATACTACCAGGTGCCACTGTAAAGCATTAGATATATTAAGAGATCCATCACTTCCTGGTCATCGTCTCTTCAAGCTGCTGCCATCGGGAGGGAGATATAGAGTACAGAGGGCAAGAACAAACCGTCTCAAAAAATAGCTTCTTTTTTAGTGCAATATTGGCCTTAAACAGAAATTCTGGACTTTGAAGTCAGCTTATTTTATATGTCATATTTTAGTCATTTTATATGTCATATTATTATGTGTTGTACCTGTTTTTAAATCTATGTGGAATGTTTTAAATGAGTTGAATATAGCAACCACGAAATTTCGTTGTTCCTGCAAGGGGGCAATGACAATAAAGATTCCTATTCCTATTCATTTTTTTAACTAAAACATCCAGATAGGCATGTGTCCAGTCCATACTCCTTTCCTGCTCCTTTGAATTGTTTTGCTCCTCCTCCTTGGGAGAGGTTTTTGTGTTTTCCATAATCACTATTCCTTTTTTCTTCAGTCCAGCCCATTTAAGAACATAAGAACATAAGAAGAGCCATGCTGGATCAGGCCAAAGGCCCATCTAGTCCAGCTTCCTGTATCTCACAGCGGCCCCACCAGGTGCGTTTGGGAGCGTACGAGACTAGATATCTGTCTCCTGATACCACTCCCCTGCATCCAAGAGTACCCTGGTTTTAGATTGATGGACTTTTCCTCTAGGAATCTGTCCAATCCCCTTTTGAAGGCATCCAGGCCAGATGCCATCACCACATCCTGTGGCAGGGAGTTCCATAGACTTACAACGCGCTGGGTGAAAAAATATTTTCTTTTGTCAGTTCTTACTCTCCCAGCACTCAATTTGAGTGTATGTCCCCTAGTTCTGGTATTTTGAGAGAGGGAGAAGAGCTTCCCTCTATCCACTTTACTCATACCCTGCATTATTTTGTATGTCTCAATCATATCCCCATTTGACAGTATGAGAACTACGAATCCAAGATAATGCATTTTACCTTCTCGTTTTACTTGATAAATTGATTTATACTTATTTGCTAGCAGGTTTGCCTTTTGCTCCTGCCTGTTCTTTTTTGTATTAACCGAACAGCATGTTGTAGTGATGCCTATGTACTGAATGTTTCTGTGTGTGAAAACATACTGTTTTATTACAATAAGATTCAGCCATATTTGACTCCTGTTAATTTTGCAACTGGCAGCTTGTGTGTTGCAGTAGAGGAGCCTTTTGTGTTGCAGGAACAAGATTAATTTTATTCTCATTGTTATTGCTGTCTGAGATTTTCACATGAATTCATGGATTGTTCTTTTGACACGTGCATTTTTTTGTAACCACATATAATATTTAGCTATTAATTGGTGCTCCATCTTCCCATGTCGCCACACGGGGTTCAAGTGTTTCTTCAACCCTGTGTGCATTCTTGAAGTGTGCCAAGAAAGCAGCCACCTGAGTTGAGGCCCAAGGTGTTATGGCAGGTTTTTGTTCCGCTGGCAATTCTTGCAATTTTGGTCATTGATTTGCAGCATTGAGTCTGAAGTAATCCAATTAAGTGAGCAAAGACTTACATGACAGCCATTGCCATCTATATTTGCTCATCTCAAAAGAGTTGGAGGACTACCAGCGATCAACAAAAGCAAGTGCAAAGTGGTTGATTAATTTCCTTTAGCTCTTATTGTCAATATACTGGAGTAAAAAAATCAAATTCTGTGTCCTTCAAAATCTAGCATGTCAATTCTCCTCCTCCCCTCTTGCTCCCTTCTGCAGGCATGCACTCTTTCTTCTTTTTATTTTCTCCTAACAACACAGCATTGCCTGAGATACAAGAAATTGCTGTTAACATCCCGCTCTAAAGAGGGCTGTGCGTGTACTCTGAAATTCCTTGGAAGCACAAAGAGAGCAGACAGTTTGATGTTGGGTGCCATATTTACAGTAAAATATAGTAGGACCCCCCCATCCACTGATTCATTATCCACTGATTCAGTTATCTATGGTTGGCATAGGAAATAAATAATTTAGCAGCGGCAAAGCATGCTACTGTCACAAAGAGCAGCTGTAAAGCAAGCTACTGTCACAAACAGCAGCTGTAAAGCAAGTTACTATCACAAAACAGCAAGTTTGGGGAACATTTTGGCGTTCTCTCTTATCCACGGTTTTTGGCGTTCTCTCTTATCCACGGTTTTCATTATTCATTACATGGGGGGAGGGGTAAAAGGCAGAAGGGAGCAGGGTTTTTCCCTCACTGCTCCGTTCTGCCTTTTGCCCCTCCCCTGCCTCCCAGCTGGGGCTTTTTGACAGGTTGGAGTGGGGTGGAGGGGTGCCCCCCTCTCCTAATCCTGACCTGTCCAAAAGCCCCAGCTGGTAGGTGAGGGAGGGCAAAAGGCAGAATGGAGTATTGAGGGGAAATACCTGCTCCATTCTGCCTTTGACCCCTCCCCCCTCCTTCCAGCTGGGGCTTTTTGACAGGTCAGAGTGTGGGGAGGATTTTTAGGGAACTTTCTGAAATCTGGAAAGATTTGGGGGCAAGGGGACTTAGTTATGAAGCTCTAAAGGGGCTGGGGGTACTAAATTGGCAATGTGTGTTGGGAGTGTGGAGGCAATTAAGCAGTTAATAACTCCCTGATTTACCCCTTTTGGACCTTCATAACTCAGCTCCGAAAACCCCAAACCTTTCCAAATTTCATGGGGTAGGTTAAAATCGCTTTCTGAAAGTACCCATGTTATTTCCTCTAGAACAAATCATTTCATTCTAGAGGGAGAAATTGTGTTTTGTTTTGTTTGTAACAAAACGTTGCTTCCCCATTTTGTTTGTTAGCTAACGAAACAATGAAACAGCATTTTGTTTTTTGTTAGGTGCCCATCCCTAGTGCTCACTACTATTCACAAAGAGACACCAAGTTGGGGAGGGGAGGGGAGGGGGTGTCCCAGAAACTGACAGCTTTTTTCACGAGTTAACAATTTCTTCACCCAAACACAAAGCAATTGCATCAATATGAAGCCCTATTTAAAAGTTATATATTTTTAATTTGGGCTGCTCCATTTTTTTGAACTGCTTCATAGAAAGTTTTTTTTCACTCAGCTGCAAAATATCATAGGTACAACTATCATGCACCTCTAAACTACAGTATGTGTTAAAAATACAGAATACAGCTGATGACAATGTGGGAAACGTTGAATAGATCCTCTACACTACAAAAACACTTGTTATTAATACTGCGTGTTATGTGCCAGTAAATTACTTCTGACTTATGGAGACTTGGTGAACTAATGATCTTTTAAATGGTGTAATAATGTTAACAGCCTTTCTCAGTCCTTAAAAATTAAAGGCTTCCTTCACCAATCCTATCCATTTTATGTAATTTCTCCCTATTCCTCTATATCCTTCCATTTTTTTCCTAACATTATTGCCTTTTCCAATAAATCTTGTATTCTCATGATACATTCCAAGTACATAGCTAACCTACTTTAGCTTCTAGGGAATGTTCATCCTTGACTTTACCTAGAATTTGCTTGTTGGTACTTAAGTGGGTGTTTCCATCTTTCAATGCCACATTTCAAATTAATCAACTCCCCACCCCACCCCCAGCCATTTGCCTCATTCTCCAAAATTTACATACACAAAGGCAAGAAACTGAGAAGCAGGGAATGTGTGGTTTGGGATCCATTTGTATATCAGGCCTGAGTTGTGAGAAAATGGTTGGTTGCTGTAAAAGTCCTCCCCCACCCCACCACCCCCAAGCAACAAGGACAGGAAAAATCTTATCCCATAAAAAAAGACTTCCAGGCTGGTTCAGGCTGCCTGACTGATCTACTATTAATTAGAAAGTCCCTTTGCCTTTCCAAAGTACCAAAAAAAGAAAGAAAGAAAGAAAGAAAGAAAGAAAGAAAGAAAGAAAGAAAGAAAAAGGCCCTGATCCGGGACTTGAATTCATCACCTCCATGGCTGACCCTGCCTCAGCTCATCCTGGTGCCTCCTACGTAACCCATACAAATTGTGATTGCTGCTCAAATGCAGATCAGCCATGGAAAAGCTGAATTTTTCAGGCTATAAACAAAATCAAAATTAAAGAAAACAAAGATGTTGTGGCATCATAAACACCAACTGCTGTACAGTAGGACCCCAGTATCTGCTGGGGATTGGTTCCAAGCCTGGTAGATGGGGATTGCAAGGAAGAAGGAAGGAAGGAAGCAGTGGTAAGGTGAGGCTCTGTTTGAATTTACTGCTGTCTCCTTCCTTTTCCCTTGCTCCCACCTCTTCCCAGTGAGGTTCTCTGAATAGGGAGGGCTGTGGGCAGTGGGGGAGCACTTCCTGTCCAACTTCCTGTCCCACTTCCTGGGAGGAGGGGGTGACAGGGGAAAAAGGAGCAGTCAGACAGGGAATTTACTTCTGCCTGGCTGATCCTTTCCTTCTACCCTCCCGCCTCCCAGCTGGGATCGAGCTGTCAAAATCAGCTGGGAGGTGGTTGCAGGGAGGCTTTTGAATCCCCCACAGCACCAGCTACCTTGCTGGTGCCATGGGGGACTCATTTAGTTTAGTTTTTTTTTGAAAAATTTCATTACTTATGATGTGAAGCGAAACACAGAGAGGAAAAATGGAAGAAAACGAAACACATTTTTCCATTTCGAGCCCATCCCTAGTGAGCAGAAGAAGGTATCCTGTAGACCAGTGTTTCTTCAGGACCAGCTGTGAAGGCTGGGGTTTCTTGGTCACTCATGGTTGGGAACCACTGCTGTAGACTATTTTGATTGCTGGCATTCACATTGTTGCTATTCAGGATGCCCTTTCCAATGTAAAGCTTGGCATCCTTTTTCCTGCTGGCAGTGTGTGCATGATATTGTGTAGCAACAGGCCCTTGCCTGGTGTTTTGGATTGCGGAGAGAGAAGCACAGTATTTCACATTGGGAAACCAGAGGTTTTTGAAGGATTGGATTGGGTCCTAGAATACAAGTGTTGTTGGAAAAACAGCCCCCCTTTCAATTGAGCTGTCCATGGTCCTGATGCCCTGAGGGAGTAAGATTGCTTTCTAGGCCTAGTGTAGTGATGGTGAACCTTTTAGAGATCGAGCGCCCACATTGCGATTCAAAACCCACTTATTTTTCGCAAAGTGCCAATAACAGTAATTTAAAAGCAAAGCAAAGCAAAGTGTTCTGCTTATATACCACCCCATACCACTTCAAGTAGTCTCTGGGTGGTTTACAGTTTTTTAATTATAGTATGCAGGCTACACATTGCCCCTCCCCCCAGCAAGCTGGGTACTCATTCTACCAACCTCAGAAGGATGGAAGGTTGATTCAACCATGAGCCGGCTACCTGGGACTGAACCCTAAGTCGTTTTAGCTGCAGTGCAGCTGTTTTAACCATTGCACCACAAGGCTCTTAATTTAACAGGAATACAGTGGTACCCTGAGATACAAATGCTTTGAGTGCTACCCTTTGGGAAAGTGAGGATGAAAGAGTAGGCTTTTGAATTCCCCGCGGCCACAGTGAGGGTGCTGTGGCTGCAGAAAATTCAAAAGCCTGCTCTTTGATCCTCGCTTCCTGAAGAGTAGCAACCCTGGTCTTTGAGCTGCACTTTCCTGAAGAGCAGCAGCCCATCCACCTCTCGGCCCTGGGCAGAGAGGCAGATGGGGTGCTACACCATTGTGAACGCTGGGGGGGGGGAGTGGGGGAGGCTTGGGGGCTCATTCATAGCCCCAGTTTATTTTCCAGCCACGCTGCCTGAGCATTCCAAAAGCAGCATGGCTGGAGAGTACACTGGGGCTATGAAGGAGCTCACAAACTGCTGCCTCCCCTTTGCTTGGCTTTCTGCACAGAGCACAGTGTTGTGCCCTGAGGGGAGGGGAGAGTACTGTGGCTGTGAGGGGTCAATGTCCCGTGCCCTGTGTCAGTCCTTGGCAGCTGCTGGTATGTACAACGCTGGTGGGATATAGTAGTTGCCTGCCTGAGACATGGGATTGTCATAAGAATTCCTGATGATATTAGTGCTATTGCAGATTTAAACAAATGGTAAAATTATTTTGTTTCCTTTTACTTCAAAGAATAATATGCAATCATTTTTGTGTCATTAAAACTCACCAAAGCTAGAACCAAACCAAACCATGCTGCTTCTCTACTTCCCCATATCACTTAAAGCTGTCTCTGGGCAGTTTATAAGCAATTATACAGGCTATACATTGCCCTCCCACGGCAAACTACTCATTTTACTGACTTTGGAAGGCTGGAAGGCTGAGTGAATTTTTAGCCCTCTACCTGGGATTGAACCTCAGGTCGTGAGCACAGTTATACCTGCAGTACAGCAGTTTAACCACTGTGCCACAAGGCTCTTCATCTGAGAACTCTTTCAGATGATGTATGTGTGTGTTGCATTATTGCAGTCGTAACTGACTCACCATGACTCCATGTCCATGGAGTTTCCTTGGCAGGAATACTGGAGTGGTTTGCCAGTTCCTACTCCAGGCGCCTACAGCACCTGGTATTCCCTGGTGGTCTCCCATCCAAGTACTAACCAGGGCCGACCCTGCTTAGCTTCCGTGATCAGGTGAGATCGGATGTGCTTGATGATGTACTGAATGTCAATAGAGACTGAAGCTTGTTCTGCATGGAGGTTGCAACACCACCTCTCTTAAGGACCTTGACCACAGACGAAACTTTCCTAACTTTGTCATCACTCTTAAGAACTTCAGATGGCTTTTGCAACCTTCCAACTCTCAGGATCTACTTTTCTAGGAACATCCAATATACTTTGATAGCATATTTGTTTTCTTATTGCCTTTTCTCTATCCTTTCTCATGATGCCTTAATAACATCACACAAGGACCATTGTTCACCCATCCCTGTTCCCATTTTATCTATGCAACAGCTCTGTGAGTGACAGTAGAAGGAGAGATAAGGTCCTAGAACATGGTTATCCTGTGAGCTTCATGGTGGAATAAGTATATGAATCTGGCTCTCTTAACTCTGTTCTAATTACTGCACTGCATTAGCACTTACTATAGCTTTTATAGCTGAAAATAACATTTTAAGGAATTCCCTAATGGAATCCAGTTGGAAAACTGGTAGGCTTTTTGTGATCCTTGGTGTTCCTGCAGTGCCATGACTAGTTTCTCATTTTCCCACATGGCACAGAATAAATTATTCAGAATAAGCACCAGATAAGTAATTGAATAATTTCTGCAGGTAATCAAATGTATTACACTTTTAACTGGGCTGGTACAATCTGTGGCTTATTTTAACAACAAAGTCATTTATCACTGCTGTTCATAGGAGAAACCAAACAGCCTTTAAAAAGGAGGATGGCCCAGCACAGGAGGGGAAACAGCTCAGGACCAGTAACAGTGATGTACCTTCATTTGAAGAAAAAAGGGCACTGATTCAAACATGAGGATTCACACATACTAGACAGAGAAGACAGGTGGTTCGAGAGAGAGGTCAGGGAAGCCATTCATGTGTGGATTGAATAGCCCTCCCTCGACAGGTGTGGAGGACTTTGGCACAATAATTGATTCCCCAGAGGAATCAGAAGCATTTCACACATCCATCAGGAAGGCCACGACTTAATGATTCATACTTAATAGGTGTTGGGAAGGGTTGCATAGGTGATATACCCCAGGGCATAGTCTACCTAACAAACCTTTTTAGATCAGGGTGGGGTGAAATCAAGGTGAACTACAAATAGGAAGCCTTGCACTAACTTTCCTTTGATTGATGAAGCTTACTTGGATGAGTAGCGAAACGTTTTGATCTCACAAGAAAAGAAGTCCAGTTGCCATTGTTCAACTTCTGGATAACCTCACCTAGATGACTGAGGATCTTCACAAACATAAAGTGTGAGTGCAGTGTTGTGAATGGAGTGTTGGACTAGAACTCAGGCGAAGGGGGCTCAGCTGTGAAAGGGATCTGGGAGTCTTGGTGGATCACAAATTGAACATGAGTCAGCAGTGCGATGCGGTGGCCAGGAAAGCCAATGCGATTCTTGGTTGCATCAACAGAAACAGTGTCTAGATCAAGGGAAGTGATAGTATCACTCTATTCTGCTCTAGTTAGACCCTACCTGGAGTACTGTGTGCAGTTCTGTGCGCCTCAGTTTAAAAAGGATGTTGACAACCTCGAGCGGGTGCAGAGGAGGGCGACCAGGATTGTTGAGGGTCTGGAGGAAATGCCTTATGAGGAACGGCTTAAGGAACTGGGAATGTTTAGCCTCTCTAAAAGAAGGCTGAGGGGGGGATATGATAGCTATGTTTAAATATTTGAAAGCATGTCATAAGGAAGAGGGAACAGGTTTGTTTTCCATGGCTTCAGAGACTAGGACTCAGGGCAATGGTTTCAAACTTCAGGAAAAGAGATTCCATTTGAATATTAGGAAGAACTTCATTACAGTTAAAGCTGTTCGGCAGTGGAATATGCTGCCACAAAGGGTGGTGGAGTCTCCTTCTTTGGAGGTTTTTAAGCAGAGGCTGGATGGCCATCTGTTGGAAATATTGTGATGGGGGTTCCTGCATGGCAGGCGGTTGGACTAGATGGCCCTTGAGGTCTCGTCCAACTCTATGATTCTATGATTCCATGAACTCTCTGCTTGGCCTTGGAAGCTTATTGGATATGTGTGACAGCGATGGTGGACTCCTCATTGAACACTTCACATCTCTAAAAACTATTAGGGACACTATACATCAGAAGAAAATTTATGGCACACAGCAACAGTAAATATTTATATTTACTATTTACAAGCTTTCGAAGAGACTAATAGCTTCCATATCAATCATAGTTCCCTGTAGTTTGACCAGCACCAAAGTGCAGGTTGAATACTTGTCTTCTACTAAGTGGAGAAAGATACTCCCCCTGATAGCTTACTTGCTTGACTGCTTGGAACTGCAATTTCCCTGTGGCTACTAAATTGTTTGATAAATGCATGGCTGTTTCAAATGATCAAGGAAGGGATCAGGATATGAAGGCCGTCATGACAGTTGAGGTAGCATTTTTCATGTATTATAGCTGGTCAGAATCTACCCACAATATGCTTGGCAGGAATATGTATCACAGCCGTCAGAGACACTCTAGTTTGGCATGGAACTTGTTGCTCCAAGATAGCCATCTGGTTTTCATCTTGATCTCTCTCCCTGGATTGGATAGTTTTGTGTTTTAGAAGGCCTTTAATTTTTTTGGAAAGTGGTATATATTTATGTATGTATGGGTATACAATGTGGTGTAGTGGACTAGGATTCAGGAAGTTTGGATCCGATTCCCTCATTCTTGAATGGAAACTCATAGAATGGGGGAGGTAGAACAGGGAACTCTCTAAGTGCCAGACTTACCTTGAAAACCCTACCACAGTAGTGGCAAACCTTTGGCACTCCAGGTGTTTCGGACCACAACTCCCACAGTCCTTTGTCACTGGCAATCTAGGCTCAGAATTCTGGGAGTTGTGGTCCAAAACATCTGGAGTGCCAAAGGTTCGCCACCACTGCCCTACCAGGATTACTGTAAGTCACTTCTAACTTGATAGCAGATGATAATGACAGCAATTTTATTTATTTATATGCGTTGCTGCTTTTCTGCTGTTCTTGTGTTTTAAGTTGAGTGCTTTAAAGCTTCTGAGTTAAGGGCATTTGAGCAATTTCTCTTGTTTACTACAAAAATGTAAGAACAACAATAACAGCATGTGAGATCTTTTAAAAAAAACATGCTGAAAACTTTGCTAGACCTTTAACTTGCACATCAATTGGATCATATCAAAAACTCAGGCAGCTTGCAGACTGTGCTAGAGTTGACAGTCTTGAATCCCAAGACTTTGGGTAGCTTTCCCCAAGGAATTTGCAAACTTCTAAAGCTAGATGAATACAGTTCTCATCAGAAGCATTTAATTAAACGCTCAGGGAAAAGAATTTTAGCACCTGCTTTGAAGCAACAGATTGTATCTTACAACTGGCAAGAATATATCCAGCTGTGCATCATAGATACAGGTTTATGTAATCACTGGAGATTTACGTCTCTTGTGTCCCTTTGCTATTCAGTATCAATGGTATGCCTTTTATTTCTGCGAATCAGCACCTGATGTGTATATGCTAACTGTGTAGTTTCCTGCCACAGTAGTGTCTGAAAGCCAAGGGAGCTAATTTTTACCTACAGATAATAAACTTTGAAAACCTTTTTAACCTTGTTTTTAATTAGATGTGCTTAATTAAACTTGGATTTCTGACATTGAAGATCTTGATAAATATATATGTTTGCACTGCAGTTTTAAAGTGACTGTCCTACAATTGGTTCTCTAAAGAATTTTCTAGCATCATCCTGATTGTATTGTTATTCAAAACAGGGTTTTCCATAGCAATGCATTGGAAACAGATTTATTCATTCCAAGTGGGAAATCTCCCTTCCCAGTTAACAGGCAAGCAAACAACAGATGGGCAACCTACCTTGAGAAATCTACCAAATAAGTCTCCAAAAGTCCCCAAAACAGTGTCAGATATTTCCAAAATGGGCAATTAGACCAGACCATTTTAAAAAGAAGCAGCCCCGGTTCTCAGCTTCCCTTTTCAAAATGGCTCCTTCTTTCCAATTACAGCATTGTAGTTGGGTGGCACAAGAAATCCACCAAAGAAGCCCCCAGAAGCCCCCAAAATGGTGCTAAACATTTCCAAAATGGGCAGTTTGTGCAGGCCATTTTAAAAAAACAGAAGCCCCGCTCTTCAGCTTCCCTTTTCAAAATGGCTCCTTATTCTTCCCAATTGTAGCACTGTAGTCGAGTGGCCACAAAATAAACAGACTTTTTTTAAACTCAAAATTTTCCTATACCCCTAGATTTCTACTCGTAACTTGAATTTTTCTTAAATTGGGGTATTTGTAACTCTATCTATCTATCTATCTATCTATCTATCTATCTATCTATCTATCTATCTATCTATCTATCTATCTATCTATCTATCTATCTGATTTATCAGGGTGGCAAACAGGTCAGAATAATACATAAAAATATCTGATAAAAGATATTGACTATAACATCTTTTCTTACAAAAATACTTGACCGGTCAATATTGTGTCATCAATATGTGTCAATGTCTGTGCCAGAAAATGAAAGTTAGTTCTCTCTTTTTTTCTTCTAGTGACCAATTTTGATATTCTGAAATGAAAATAGAACTGGAAGAAAAAAACAGATTCGCCCTGACAGTTTAGAATTGACAGAAGAAGGGTATAAAACATCCTGAAGAATTCTGTTAAAGTACCCTGAATTCGAAATTGAAATTACCACATTTTCCGTCTAAGATGACCTCAATTTTCCAACCAAAATTGCAGTTTCACAACCACATGGTTCTGTCCTCAGATTTCTTCCATGTATAAGACAACCCTCAATTTCTAGTCTAACATTTTTAGAAAAAAATATAGACTTATACATGGAAAATTACTGTAGTTTCCAAGTAATTTTGAAGCTACTCACTGCATAAAATCTTCTCACAGCCATTTTTATTATGTTACTTTTGAAATGTGATCTAGTTGCATCATGCATATACCAAGGCCAAAATTGTATTGCTGGTGTAACTCAAATGATGTAAGTCAAGGTGTACATTATTTGTGGTGCACCACATTGTGTGAAACAGTCTTCCACAAATAATGTCTGCGCAGATTTTGTAACTTGCAGCAAATCCATGCCAAACAGGAGCAAAAGCTTTCAGCCAAAATAGCTGTATTGCCTCCAGCTCTGAGCATTTGCACACCTTAAGGATTACTGTAAAGACAAAAGGTGGGATCTCTTTCTTTGAAGGACTGGGCATCAATTTGATAACCAGTCATCACTTAAGAACATAACATAAGAAGAGCCATGCTGGATCAGGCCAAAGGCCCATCTAGTCCAGCTTCCTGGATCTCACAGTGGCCCCACCAAATGTGTCCGGGAGCGCACGAGACTAGATATCTGTCTCCTGATACCACTCCCCTGCATCTGGCTCTTGAAGTACCCAGGTTTTAAGCCTGGAGATTACACATCTCCATCATTGTTTGTAACCTTTGATGGACGTTTACTCCAGGAATCTGTCCAATCCCTTTTTGGAGGCATCCAGGCCAGATGCCATCACCACATCCTGTGGCAGGGAGTTCCACAGACTAACAACATGTTGGGTAAAAAAAAATATTTTTGTTTATCTGTTCTCACTCTCCCAACCCTCGGTTTAAGTGAGGGTTGATGTACTAAATTTGTTATCTTCTCAAATACTGTATTTTTTTATGTGCAGTATAAGACTCTGGTTTTTTTTACTAAAACTGTTAGACTAAAAATTTAGGGTCTTCTTATACAAGGAAGTAAGTCTATGAGAGAACCGTACAGTTGAGAAACTCTTTATTTTTGGGCTGGAAAATTGGGGGAAATAGACAGAAAAATGTTGTGGTTGTTGTTCAGTCGTTCAGTCTTGTCCAACTCTTTGTGACCCCATGGACCAGAGCTCTCCAGGCCTTTCTATCTTCCACTGCCTCCCGGAGTTTGGTTAAATCCATATTGGTTGCATCAATGACACTATCCAACCATCTCATTTTCTGTTGTCCTCTTTTGCCTTCAGTCTTTCCCAACATCAGGGACTTTTCCAAGGATTCCTTTCTCCTCATGAAGTGGCCAAACTACTGGAGCCTCAGCTTCAAAATCTGTCCTTGCAGTGAACATTCGGGGTTGATTTCTTTTAGGATGGATAGGTTTGATCTCCTTGCAGTCCAGGGGACACTCAAGACTCTCCTCCCACAGCTCAAAAGCATCGATTCTGCGGCGATCAGCCTTCTTTATAGTCCAGCTCTCACTTCCATACATCACTACTGGAAAAACCATAGCTTTGACTGTCCTGACCTTAGTTGGCAAAGTGATGTCTCTGCTCTTTAGGATGCTACCTAGGTTTGCCATTGCTTTCCTCCCAAGAAGCATTAGCAAACTTTTTCTTAAAATCTACCCCATGTTTTACTCTCCTTGCCTCTGTAGCCTCTCTCACTGCCCCTGTTCTATAGATTTACAATCTGAACACAGCTCCAAGTTCCAGATATGCATTGCTCATTGCTCAACAACAATCTTTAGGAACACATGCCTGCAAAATGTAAAATGTCTGCTGTTCCTGCCTTCCACTTGAAATCTTGGCCATTTTGAAGCACAGACATCATGGGTTAAGAGCTAAGATGAAAATAAATAAAGATGTGGAAATCCCAAGGAATACATTAACCTTGGAAGTGCAAGGTTTGTAGGCAGTGCTTGTAATGTCGTTGAGATACCTTGTAAAGACGCTGTTCAGACTTGCCATGGTTATTAAGGTCTTGTGTGGGACCTGAGTGCTAATGTCCCCATCTCTGAAATGTACAGCCGAGAGATGTATGAGCCATCGTTTAAATTTTTAGGTTATTGTTATTTGTGTGAGTGTCCTATAACTGCTTTCCATTCTGCACAATGGAACAAACAGAGCATGAAATTAGATGTCACATATTAAATCTGCTGATTTAACTTTTTCTCTCCTCTCTTCCAGTCTATTTTTTGTCTTGCTTTTGGTGCGGTTTTTTGTTGTTGGTGGAGTCCTTATCAATATTGAAAACAGACTTGATGCAGAGAGAGGCTGATTTAGGCAGTAATTTTAAGGTTTTTATTTAATTTATTTAATTTAAGGTTTTTATTATTGTTTTGATTATTTATTGATATTCTATTTTAAACTATTTTAAACTGTTTTAATTCTTTTGATTGTAAGCCGCCCAGAGACCTTTGGGTAGTGGGCGGCATATAAGTTGTAAAAATAAATAAAATAAAATAAAATAAAATAAATAAGTAAAGTGAAAATCAAAGTGGTTTTGAAGTGAAAGAACTGGGCATGTGCAGACAGGTGAGACTTTGTTGTGCTTTAGCAACACTATTAAAGCTATATACAATAATACCTTCATTTACAAGTGCCTTGGTTTATGAGTGATTTGCAAGATGAGCAACCATTTCTGTTCAGTTTTGCCTTGATCAATGAGCAATGTCTTGCAATATGAGCAGGTCACATGATCACAAGTGAGCCAACGTTGGTTCTCCCCCCCCGGTGGATTGTGGGTGATTGTCTGGTACGTTCCCTCTCAGGCAAGCATCAAAAGCAGAGGGAGGAGAGAGGAATGAAGTTCTCCCTTGTACCAGTCACAAAGATTTTGAAAGGAGAGTGCAAGTTAGGGTGTTATTTTTCTTTATTTTTACATTTTTAATTAATTTGTTTTCAACATTCTTATTTTTGAACCATTTCTAGATGTGGCTCAGCTAGTTAAGTGTGTATACAGCTGCAAATTGCATTTTTTATTGTCACATTAAACACACAGAGTAAAATCCAATTGTTAGTCCCAAGCAGAGCAGATTCCGCAGCCAGGTAACTCAGCCATGGTGTGGATGTGGACTTCTAGCCCACTTGTTTTGTGAGTTTTTGCATTTTGTGGACAGCATGTGGTCTGTGGGACCCCAGAATGAATCATCTTGAGTTTTCATTATTTCTTATGGGGAAATTTGCTTTGATAAATGAGTGTTTTGATTTACAAGCATGTTTCTGGAATGAATTATGATTGTAAACCAAGGTATTACTGTACTGCTTTTTTGTAAAATTGTACTTGATAGCTAAAAGTGGTGTTTGATAATGTTGCCCACAATCCTGGGCCTGTTCCCACAAGGAAAATAAGGGATGGTAAAGTTTCAAAAGATTGGTTGCTTTTGCAAAAAGTTTCAAAAAATTTCAGCTCCTGAAAGCCTCAGTGGATGCGACCATGGATAAAGGATTGTGGGATTTCACAGTGCAAAATATCTGGAGGTCTAAACTTTTCCACCTATACCATAAACAGCATTGTGAAGTCCCCTATTGAAATGACCTTGTCAGAAACAAAATAGAGAAAGTATTTCAGGCATAAAGCTGCATAATTTCAGGTAGCAAACACGTTGTTTAAGAGGCTCCAGATTCTAGTTCTTATTTTCTATCTCCTTTTTTTATATGTTGAAAGCTATTACTTACAGTTCTTTTTTAAAATAATTTTTATTTTATAAAACAAAATACTAACTGTAGCATTCACCCTTTTTATGAGCAAGTGGCTATACAGGAGGAGGGTAAAGGGTTAATGCTTATGCCTAAATAAGGAGTGTGGAGCCAAAGCCCATGTGCTTATAAAAAAACTCCACCTGAAGTATGTGAAGTCAGATAGGGAAACTGCAAACCTGAGATAGGGAAGATTCATCCTGAGGGATAGGGGCTGAGTTAGTTTGTGAGAGGTTTGAAGTAAAGACAGAGCTTGAGTGTTACCGCTTTGAGAACTTTTAAGTATTTGTACACAAGTGAACTTGATCCTGAAACATCTTCATATTTAATAAACTTTATTTCATTTGGTTCCATGTTACACTTCGACTGGTACTGTTATTTTAAACTGGGATACCCTAGAACAGTGGTGGTGAACATTCAGCACTCCAGATGTTTTGGACCACAACTCCCATAGTCCTTTGTCATTGGCAGTACAGACTTGGAATTCTGGGAGTTATGGTCCAAAACATCTGGAGTGCCGAAGGTTTGCCACCACTGCCCTAGAAGATGGTGGCAGCAAAGCTAAATAGGTAGGGGGTGCAGGTCAGTTGTCCTTGAAACAACTAGGGGCTCTTCACGGTAGTCGCAACATTAAGTAAAACAAAGACAAAAATACAAAGACAAACAGTGCTCCCCTCCACCAGCAGGACCTCTAAGCAATCTTGATCCTTATTATCCTTCCCTCCAGAACTGAATTGATTGTTGCACTGGAGCTTTTCCTTTGTCTCTTATAAGTACGTAATCAATTAATCTACCCCATATGTCACAAAACATATCTCTTTCTAACTCTCATTTCTTAATCTTTAGATCACATGTCAATTTATCATTTAAGGCAATATTCCATGCTTCAATATACCATTAATCCATACATAATTCATGATTAGCTTTCCAATTGCTAGCTATTGTTAGTCTAGCCACTGTCAATAAATTAGAAATCAACTCTGTATTTTTGAAGTCATTATCCGTCTTAGCAAATAATGATAACAGAGCAATTTCTGCAATGGGCTCTATATTCCTTTCAAATACATCAGTTAGTTCTTTAAAAATACCTTTTCACATTCCCACCAAATATAAAAGTATGTACCAACTTCATTATCGCATTTCAAACAAACATTTGAACAATTAGTATTTACTCACTTTCATCGGTGTCAAATACCATTTTAAACCTATTTTTAAAAAATGCTCTTTTATTCTCCCCAACATAGATTTAAGTATGCTCATTCTCCATATCATAGTCCAATCTTCCTCTTTTATTTCTTTTTTCAAATCTTGCTCCCAAACTGACTTCAGTCCTTCCCCCCTCACTTTCTTCTTCATCTAAATCCAGAAGTATCTTATATATTCTACTCACACTACCTTTCACTAAATCTTTTTCTGAGTATCTTCATACAACAACAAAAATTGGTCATATTTTGTATATTCTCTACATTTATTATACAGTGGACCTTTGTATAACAAACGGTTTGTATAGCATAAAATTTGTACAACAAAAAAATTCTGGAGATAGAGGAAATTTGCTTAACAGAATCATCTATGGGGCGAACTCATACAACATAAAAATGGTCGCAGTTAGGGATTACTCTGTTTTCAATGCATTCCTATGGGAAAATTTGCTTAACAGAATTTCATTTGGAACGAATTAATTCCTTTATACAAGGTACCACTGTACTATTTTTATCCAATTGTTAGTCCATTTTTCTAGTCAAAGATAATTAAACCATGATATGTCCCTGCATTGAAGAACTTCCTTCATTTGTTCCTTCATTCTCATTTTACCCATCCAATCCTTCAATTTAACCACTTGTTTTCCCCTAAATAATTTTATAAAAACTTTTTAAGTTTGCAGGAAAGTTCTCTGTTTCAATCACTAGTCTTAATGGTGCCTTATTGCTTACAGTTCTAAGCAGTGTTCTTCGGCTTGGCACCTTGTCTCCACTTCCATCATCTTCATCCAGCTAGCCAGTGGTCATATTGGTTGGAAATGATGGGAGGTGCAGTCCCTCATAACTGGAATGCTGACTTAGAATGTTATATTGACTATTCAGTAGGTCTGCCCTGATAGGGTCCCAGTGCAACCCTCCACTTCACTAACCTTCCACAGTGTCCTCCTGGTTTTTCAGCTAGCTTTTGTTTCCTGTATCATCATCACCTTTGTACTGCAGAGCTAGAAGGGATCCTCTGGATCATAGGGTCCAGCTCCGGTCAGTAAGCCACTTCCCCTGTCCAGCAGCACATCAGCTGCAACAGGTTTATTGCACACCAGAGACAACAGTGGTTCCCGTTTTGGGGCCACCCAATGTTGTTGCTCTGCAATTTCTACACTCCCTGACAGCACTTAAGAACCTAAGTCTGGGAATTACTGTCCTAAGAAAAACACAGTGGTACATCATAAGACGGATTTAATTCATTCTACAGGTCAATTCGTTTTACAAAAAAATTGTCCTACAGAACGTGGTTTAACAGTTTTCCACAGGAATTCAGTGAAAAAATGATTAATTTGTCTTGCAAGGCATCCCTTGGGCAAAATTCGTCTTGTGAAACATGCCTATTCCCAGAAATTTCATTCGTCTTACAAATAAATTGTCTTACGGGGCATTCGTCTTGCAAGGCACCACTGTATTCCATTTACTTTGGAATGAGCAAGCCATGTTCACTCACATATGTAGGATGGGATGGTTGATGGGCACACAGAGCCCCCTAAGTGGTCTGGGCGGCTAGAGGGAGGATGACTTTACACCTCTGGCCAGGGGCGATTCGTATGAAGCTTGAAGCACCCACATCTCATAGTAAGATGCTTAAAGAGACATTGGAAGGGCATCCGTCAATATCATGATAGGAGCAGATATTTCACATCTCTTGTGTTCATCTCAAGTACAAGAATGTACTTCAGGGCTTGCAGACGCTGCATTCCGGGACGGTAAACTGGCCATTTCCCCCATTTCTCAGCTACTTCAAACAGTCACATAGATGCTTTTAAAATGGCAGCTATTTTTAACTTCAACAGACAATATTCCCTTGAGGCAGAGGGAATTAATGTTGCTTTAAATTTTTTTAAAAGAGGACACAAGTCCTTGAGGATCAAGACTGAACTGAAAAACCCTTTCTCTAGACCAGTGTTTTTCAACCTTTTTTGGGCAAAGGCACACTTCTTTCATGAAAAAAATCACGAGGCACACCACCATTAGATAATGTTAAAAAATTTAACTCTGTGCCTATCACACACACACAAACACACTTCTCATCCCCCAAAAAAACAACAACAAATCCATCCTCCAGCCCAGGCCCTCCCAAGGCATCCCTATCAAAATGTCCGCCTGCCCTCACCTTCCCCTCCCTCCTCCTGGCACTTTTTTTTAGAGGAACTTGCAAACCCAGGAAGGTGGGGCTGGGGGAAGCTCTTCATATATGACCCCAACCCCCATCTTTTACCCCTTCCAGTATAAGCCTCCCTTCTCTTCCCCCCCGCCTCCTTCCAGCCAGGCAGCCACAGGGCCCGGAAGGGACCCCCCATCCCCGTCTCCTCCCTAGGTCTTAGGAATCCCCTCCTCAGCCTCCCACGTCCTCCCCTTTATTTACCCCCCCACACACAAAAATGACCATTGTCAACGGCCGGCCGCTTCCCACCCTTAAAAGAGGGGTGCGCATGCGCGCTCCTACCTGGCTCGGCAGGGGCACGCGCCCACCCTCGGGAGGCAAACAGCGAGTGCGTGAGGCGGGGGAGGGAGACAGGGGGGTTCGGTGAGCGAGGAGGGGGAACCAACCCCAAGAACCTTTAAGAGCGGCTTCTGGAGCGCCCTTCGCCGCAATGCGCCTGCGCGGGTCTCCCGGCTCTCTCTCACTCTCCAGTCTCCTCCTCCTCCTCCTCCTCCTCCTCCTCCTCCTCCTCCTCCTCCTCCCTTATTTCATCTCCTTCCCCGCCCACGGCCAGCCTTTCCTCGCCGGTGCGCAAAGCACGCCGGGAAAGGTAGTCCGCTCTCCTCCCCAGGACCGTGTCTCAGACCTGCGGGAGGAACTACATCTCCCAAGGAAGCCTTGCGGCAGCCGGCTTCTTTCTGTACACCCCGCCTTCCTCTGGCTCGCCGGCGCCGCACCGCTGCCTTGGTCGCGAGCGGGATGCGGGGGGGGGCATTGCTGGTGTAGGGAGAATTTTTCCCATGGCACACCAGGCAACATCTCGCGGCACACTACTGTGCCACGGAACAGTGGTTGGAAAACACTGCCTAGACAAGGGTTTAAAGAGTGTATATGTGGCTTCCAATGTGTATCCTTGATACTTGAGTGGTAATTTAGCACTCGGAACGTATTTAAATGTAAGGTGGGCATCCTTTAAAAAGGTTGTTGATGGGCAAACAATATTTACAACCACTGTACTTGATTTCATCCTATTTGATGTCTTCATTTTAAACCAAAAGAGAGAGGTAAATCAGTGTATGCTACTGAATGTTTGGACCTACCCCAAGGACAAAATGCCACTTTGGGCACTGTCCCCAAGGACTGATCCACTACAAGTTGTCTAACAAGAGTATTTCTGTTCCTGTTTTTACTGATCCCTGTGGACCCATGGTTGCCATATGAATCCTTGAAGAAGAGAACAAACAACTGCAGAACTTTTCCTTCTTGCCGTGTGAGAGGATGAGGCATTTTGTTATCGAAAACTGAGGTAAAAGTGTTTTTCCCCTCCAAAGGGACAGGGTGCAAGTTAACAAGATACAACAAATTAATATGGGTAATGGTTTGAGACCAGGAATCCAGCTCGTAATGCTGGATTCCAAAATGGCAATGGTTCCTGGACATTTATTTATTTATTTACAAAAAAAATTTAGTCGTCCCACTACCAAGAGGTCTCTGGGTGGCATAAAACAATATATTAAAAACTATAACAATAAAAATATTAAAACTATAAAATACAATACAGTTAAAACACAATACAATCACAAATTATAAAACCCTGCTGCTCATCTGTCATGCCAAAAAAAAATCTAATTAAAATGCTGGCCGAACAGGAAGGTCTTTGCATGGCGCTGAAAAGCCAAAAGTGATCTCCATAGTGAGGGCATTCCAGAGTTGGGGGGCAACCGCCAAGAAGGCCCTGTTTCGACATGCCACCCCCCTTACCTTTGTGAGGGATGACATCTTCAGCAGGGCCTCCTGGCCTTATCTTAGAGGATGGGCAGGCTTATATGGAAGAAGGCGGCTCTTTAGGTAACCAGGTCTTAAGTCATTGAGGGCTTTATATGTAAGCATTAGCACTTTGAATTGGGTCCGGGCAGCAACTGGCAGCCGGTGTAAATTTTTTAGAACTGGTGTAATAGGAGTCCACGCGGCAACACCACTCACTAGCCGTGCAGCCTGGTTCTGTACCAGTTGCAGTCGCCTGATCATCTTCAAAGGCAGCCCCATGTAAAGCGCATTACAATAGTCCAATCTTGTTGTTACCAGTGCATGTGTGACTGTTACCAGGCTCTGCTCATCCAGGTAAGGGTGAAGTTGATATATTCTCTACAGCTGTAAGAAGGCACCCTGGCCACCGAGTCCACCTGGGCTTCCAGGGTAAGACCTGGGCCCAGAAGTACCTCCAAGGTGCGGACCTTGTCCCTTAGGGGGAGTGCAACTCGGTCCAGGACAGGGGAATGTCCCTCTAACCTGTCAGACAGAACACCCACCAACAACACGTCTGACTTGTCTGGATTGAGCTTCAGTTTATTGACCCTCATCCAGACCGTTATCAAGTCCAAGCACGAGTTCAGAACAGAGACTGCCACACCTGGGTTGGTGGAGAATGAAAGGTAGAGCTGACTTCTCAGCCCAAACCTCCTAACTACTTCTCCCAGCGGTTTCATGTATCATGTATATATTGAATAACATGGGGGACAGTATAACATGGGGAACCCCATGACGTAACTGCCATGAGCCAGAGCACCTGTCTTCCAGCACCACCTTCTGGACTAGAAGACATAAAATACAGTGGGCCCTTGTATAACAAACAGCTTGTATAACATAAAATCTGTACAACATAAAAAAGTTCCGGAGATAGGGGAAATTTGCTTAACATAATCGCCTATGGGGCAAATCCGTACAACATAAAAATGGGATTACTCCATTTCAATGCATTCCTATGGGAATTTGTATAAAGGAAAATTTGCTTAACATAATTTCATTTGAAATAAATTAATGACTTTATACAAGGTACCACTGTAGTTTAAGAACTAGAAGCAAGAAAGAAGGTGTTTGCCTCTCTTACAACAATTAAGCACTGTCCTGTACTTGCTCTGTGTGCATACATGCTCACATGTGTGTTTTGCTTTGCTCCTTAATAGAAAGGACACAAGTTTTGTGTTCATGGTATGTCGGCATTAGGGAGATAATTGAAAATTAAAAATAGCATCTCTTGCTCTTGCCTGCAAGCTGGCCCTAACCCTCAACAGATTTCATACTAGACAAAGAATGTTGTTTTGAACATATATTCCAGTGCTATTGAAAATGTGGACAAAACCTTACTGTGTTGTCTTTAGTGGGTCTAATGAGATAGGCACAATACCAGTGAAATTATGTCTTACCCCTGGAAATTTAGAGAACTTACGAAGGTTTTTCTTCTAGCATGTGCTTTTGTTAAAAGTAGAGAAATTTTAATCTCTCTCAATAGATAGATTAACAGACAGACATTGCTGTGTCTTTGAGGTATATGCCATTTGGTGCAGTTTCTTTGTCCAGAATTCTGGGAGGAATGGACCACAGACTCATACTGAAAGACATGTACATTTCACTCGCCTGCAGAAGGTCCTCTTTCCAAATGAGGGAAGTTTAGGTGCCTAAATTCCGTGAGCTAGAGTTTTTTTTAAAGGCATATCCCTAGTTATGCTACCAGCCATGGCAGATAGCTTCTAATTAAATATTTGCTTTTTAAAAATTAAGTGATATGAAATAGCATGTGCCCTGATATTTTTTCAAAAGAGTCAACACTTTAGTTAGTAACAACCTTCCACTGTTGGCAACATCATTTTCATTGTGCAGGTGTAGCTGCAAACATGA
The DNA here is from genome assembly GCA_029282475.1 of Phrynocephalus forsythii. NCBI lineage: Eukaryota > Metazoa > Chordata > Lepidosauria > Squamata > Agamidae > Phrynocephalus > Phrynocephalus forsythii. Next base: position 106,605,558 of record JAPFRF010000003.1, on the reverse strand, counting down.
TACTTGCCAATGCATCTTATATAAAAGCTTGAAATTCTAGTTGTATTCTAGCTGGTTTTTACTGGTTTGAATTTTTGGTTCCTAAATTGGAAACCAAGGGAAAAAACCATATTTTTAATTTACAATAAATTTAAAAGTTCTTCTTCTTCTTCTTCTTCTTCTTCTTCTTCTTCTTCTTCTTCTTCTTCTTCTTCTTCTATTATTATTATTATTATTATTATTATTATTATTATTATTATTATTATTATTATTATTATTATTATTATTATTATTATTATTATTATTCAAAAAACAAAAATAAAGGTGTGATCCTGAGAAGTTCAGGAACCACTTATGTAAATTATCCATTTTATCTTGCTTTCCTGACCAAGTGTAATGTTTCAAACTGTTTGGTAATTCAGAGCATCTGTGTTAATTGGATTTCTGTAATTGCAAAGTTGTTTTTTATTTCACTTTCCATAATAGATTAGGATATGGTTAGTTTTCCTTAAATTTTAGTGTGGGCACTTACTAGTCAATATACAAGATTAAGCCAAATTATACATTTGCTTCTACTACCTGGAAAGTTTTTAGTCCTCGCCTTGTTTTAGTCCTCGCCTTGTTGTCTGCCAAAGACCCCTAGTGTTCAAAAATGAGGAAGAAATTGTTGAAAATGTGACTGCTTTCCCCGTCCAGACTGCAGTCTAGAGAAACAGGAGGGTCTAATTCAGATTTCCCTCTTCCGTCTAGCTCTTGAACTCTTCCTTGAGCAAGATGTCCAATGAAGTAGGATATTCATGTTGGTTGCAAAGAAATGGTTCTTCGTAGTACAGGACACAGTTAAACTGGAATTCATTGTCAGAATATTTATGAACGGTTTCCAGCTTGGGCAGCTTTATATGTTATTAGATAGTTCACGGTAGTTTTGGAAATACTTGCATAGTGACCCATCAGTGGTAGAATGCGTAGGCATCACCTCCAGTGTAAGGATGCTTCTGTGTATCTTTTTCTGGAAAATGTGAGGCAGAAGGTTATTTGGAATTCAAGAAGCACAGTTAGACTTCCCAATGATTAGAATGCAGGACCAAATATCTATTTGATCTGTTCAAGCACAGTTCTTCATATGTTTTTGTGTTCTTAAAAGTTCTTAAATAATTCCTCTGGCTACCAGTCCACTTCTGAATTCAATTCAGAGTTTTTATTCTGAAAACTGTATATGATTTGGAACAAAGGTGACCCAACATCTCCACATGCTAATTTGTATGTAGAGATGCAGGTTCAGAAATAATCTCCAGAATTCCAGTTGTGTGAAGGAAGGTGAGTTAATTTTCTGTCCAAATCAATCCTTCTTAAATATGCATTTACTTCTCACTTAATTATCACATCATACCAAATAAATTATTCAGACCATTAAATAACCTGAAATTAGTTGGGTGACCAGAATAACCAAGGTCACTTTTCTATTAATTTATCCTAATTAATGTCCCACCCAAATTTTGTACAGGTTAAATCTTCCACCACTGGCACTAATCATCATTACCCTCAAATCATCTTTAAGTAAATTAAATTCCTTTTTAATTTTTTTTCTGCCCAAAAAGATCTCATACCAAGATTCATACCCAGATCAGCCCCAAATCATTTCCTTTTCAATTCATTATTGATCCAGATTGTGCTCCAGGTTGATTCCTTTCCAGTGTGAAAACCTCAATCCTTGCATATTCCCTCTGGCTCAGGTCAAAGTGAAAGAAAAGAAATCCCAGCCTTACTTTCTGTATTGAGGTTCAGATGGTAAGTCCATTAAAATCCCCTTGGAAGCATGAAAAATGAATTTGATGAAGTTAATTTGGGTGTTTCATATGTCACAGTGTCTAGTTGGTCCACTTATCTGAAAGGAATTTTGAAAAAAAAAACAGTTTTCCTGTCTAGGATCTAGATGTGAGAAAGGTATCTTTGTCCATGTAAACCTATTCCTCTACTTAAAGTAAATCTTTAGAATATCTCCATGGTATGCCCTTGAGTTCAAAGATACTTTAATGTGGATTTCCTGCGTTGGCAGGAGTTAGACTAGATGTCACTTGAGGCCCCTTCTAACATTGCAGGCAGCATCCCGTGGAAGAGAGAAAAAACAGAGGGTTTGGCAGGTATAACATTGTGCACAATCTCTAGCTTGCAGTTGCATGAGCTGGAGGTTGCCTCCTTTAAAGAGAGTGTTCCACTTATGAAGGTGAGTAATTGGATACTGCTTTGGGAAGAGATGAGGGGGGAAATAACCATTGTAAAAAGGAACAGGCTCCCACCTTTGTCAGTATGATGTCCCACCTTTGAAGAACTCATTCTTGAAATTCAGCTTTTCCTTTGGCAGAAATCATTAGATGACTTTCATTAGTAGAATCCAGCAGAATCCATTGTGTAATCCAGAAGAATAGGAGGCAATCTTTCATTACACTTATTTTTGCTTTCTCCTAAATTTGGAGCTGGAAAGTTGGTTTTTGAATGCCTTAGAAGAGTACAGATAGATGGAGAGAATTGTTTCTTGTGATCATCAGACCAATGATGTACAGTACATAGGCCCTGGGTTTGTCTAACCCAAAGAGCAAGTTATCTCATTTAGGTCTGAATATTTGTAATATCCAGATGTGGCTATAAAATGGAAATTCTCATGTGTGTATAAATTTTATATCCATTTTGTATATCCCATTATGTGTCTTTTATATGAATCTGTAGGATCACATAGACTTTGTGTTTATAACTACTTACTGTATAACTTTATGTGATTACATTAACACTATGTTTTCAATGCTAGTTTCCATCACTCATAACTTTACATGGAACTTTACTCTCCTTTTAACTGTTCATGTCCTCTTGTAGCTTTAATGTAATGTTGTCTATTAATGCTGTAAGTCAGATGTCCCTTTATTACCTGTTCTCAATACTGAACATTAGAGATGGGCACGGAACGAACATTTTTTCGTTTCCGTTACCGTTTGTCGTTTCCGTTACGCAATGAAACGACAAACGAAAATTGTGATGAAAATGCAACAAAACGAACAGAACCGCAAAAATTGTGGTCGTTACGTTTCGTTTCCGTTAATGGCGACGCACAATGAAATGAGCTGTTTTAAATGTTAAAAAACGTCCTGGACATCCATAAAAACGCAGCGATAATTATTTATATTGTCTGATAACCTACCAGGGGGGTTGGGGTCCTTAAAACTTTCGTTTTAGTCTTCTCCCATCGCGATGTATTATTCTTTTCCCTTTAAAATGGATGTCACCACCAGCCACAAAATGGAGGCAAGCCATGTGATGGGATCATGTTCAACCAATAGCATGCCCAGGTTGCAGACTGGGCGGGCAGGTCTGGCAGCCACAGAGGGCATAAAAAGGTCTGGCAGCCCCCGTCCTCCTTGCAGTCTCTGGTGGGAGTTAGGGTGGGATTGCTGTCTCTGCTGCGCCTCTAGCTTCAGTCTTGCTGCCTCCCTGTGTGCGTGCATGCTGCGTACCTCTCGGTGAGTATCCTCCCTTGCCCCGCAGTGCAGTCACTCTGCGGCTGCCTTGCACCATGGGCAACGCCTGCCGCTGCCTTTGCAGCCTCCCTGCGTACCTAGTCTATACTGTGTCTCTGCCAGCATCCATTTTTTTAGTGTTTTCCCTCTGGTCTGGGGCGTTGGGGGATGCCCGCGCACAGAAATGCTTTAAAAATTGTGCAAAAAGCAGGTAGAAACGACAAACGAAAAAATGAAAAACGGTAATGAATTTTTTCAAAAAATTCCCGACAAACTGAAACGAACCGAAACAGACCTCTCAAGGATAAATGAAAAACCAAAACACCATTTTTCTGTTTCGTGCCCATCTCTACTGAACATGTCTTAATAGTACTGGACTGTATATTGTCCCTCATTACTGTAAGCTGCCTTGCATCCATTTCCAAGGAGAAAGGTGGGGTAAAAATACTACTACTACTACTACTACTACTACTACTACTACTACTACTACTACTACTACTACTACTACTACTAATAATAATAATAATAATAATAATAATAATAATAATAATAATAATAATAATAATAATTAACAACAATAAATTAAATGATGATGATGATGATGATGATGATGATGATGATGATGATGATGATGATGATGATGATGATGATGATGATGATGATGATGATGAAAGGGGCAGTGTAGTGAGATGAGCCATAAAACTCACTCTATCTCCTTTTGACTTATCTCTTAGGATTATTGTGAGGAAAACATGGGGAAGAGGAGAGTACATTATTGATCTTACTTTGATCTCACTGGGGGAAGTGCCACACAGAAATGCATGCAGGTTTTAATTAACAAGCTAATAAATTAAAGCACATGCAATGGCATCAGCTCAAGTTTATTGAATCACACAACAACCATCCTGCCTGTCTTGGGAAAAAGCAGGCTGCATTTTTTCCTCATCCCCCTTCACAGTTGAAAATCAGAGGTTCGTACCAGTGTTACTCTAATCTACCAGTAGATGCATAATAAAGTCCTTGATTTGTTTTACTTTATTTTAAAGATTCTAACCATCTATCATGGAATCAGATTTCTCCAGCATTCAGAAGAGTCTGGGGAACAGAATGCTGTTCCTAACATAGTAGAGGCCGAGTATTTTTGGAAATGTGCAGGGCCATCAACGTGACTGAAATTAGATCCTGAAAGGGAGGATTTTCAAGATCCATTGTTGGGGGTGAAATTCTGCATTTGCTTTGCAGCTTGAAGAGCATTAACTGAAATGCTGTGACATATTGGGGATTATCAAAATGAGTGTTTGTATTATTTTTGATGGTATCTTTCCACCTGCCTTGGAACTATGAAACATCTCTGATATTTGTGCCTGTAATTGCTGATTTATTAATTACTAGCTATATGGGGGAAAACACAGTTCTGTCCCTTCCTTGTTGATTTCTTTGTTTAGAGAATGGAATGCCTTGACACAGTTGCATAAGGCTGTGTTTAGCAGTGTGGTATGAGGTGATCCTTGGAAGACTTGAGGATCTATGCACCAAGCATGAGAAAATATATTGTGTAAAGCAGTGATGAAAGAAATACTCACCAAATGCCTTGTTCACCTATTCCTTGTTTCCTTCATTTATTTTAGGCTGTCTTGACAATACAGTTTGATGAATTTTCACCCCCAGCTGAGCATAAGACTAAGGTTTTTTCTCCCTCCCCCAGGGACAAATTCTCTATCATTTGTGCGAAAGATAGATAGTACATTTTCCCTTTGACAAATAAGTCACGTAGATTGATCAACCATTGGCAGATTTTTTTTAAAAAGACACAAATAACCCATTCATTGCTTCAATTTTTAAACATAGCAGGATTCGCACTAATTTAGGGCAATTAGAGGAATTTGTGCAAGTGTACCCATCATGTGATTTTGCACAAAAGGAGATGCCTATGTTTAATATTGTCCTTCCCAGTAGGTCTGCCTAGTCACTATTTATCTGTTTGTTACTTACAGAGAGGAGTCACAAATTCTACCTGTCTTTTTCCATGAGGAAAAATGAGCTCTTTCTTCTCAGTAGGCTGTACATAAGAGCAAGAACCCAAGAAGAATTTGGTTCTTACTGGCACAAAGAGTTTACATGTGAATGGGAGTTGCTTCTCCTCAGACATGTTTCCATCCACATGAAGAGAGTTAATAGGGGGTGGCAATTGCTTGTTTCCAAGCATGTTGATAACAACCAGGGCAATAATGACTCGGTAGCATAATGTGGGTTCTCCATTAAGAACACCAGGAAATTTCTTACCGCCCATGTGGCAAGGACATTCTAGTCCTTTGTTCTTCCCTGTGAGCACAAGAGAGGTCAGGACTTATATCCATAGTCTAAAATGTTCTTTCTTTGTTTTTACTCTCCAGTCCAATATTGTGAAACTCACCAAACCTGTAGCACTGTGGACCCAGCAGGATGTGTGCAAATGGTTGAAGAAGCACTGCCCTAATCAGTATCAAATCTACAGTGAGTCATTCAAACAACATGACATAACTGGTAAAGTATGAAATATCAGACCTATTTCACTTCAGAATCACGTGTGTGGGTGTATTTCACTTTCTCTCCTGTCTTTGCCTAACTAATTCTTATACTTGTATGTGCTTTGTCAAATGCATGGAAAACTCTTTGTTGTCTGTTAGCATGTGAAGTCGAGAAGAGAGGACAAACAGGGCACGGCTACGTTATTTGAAGAGATGGTTACTGGAAAACATACAGTGAGGGAACTGGACTGCTCTAAAGGATTGTGTGTCTAATTGGTGGTTTAAGAATGATCCATGCCCACCTTAGGGCACTGGCTTAAGGTTGAAGGTCAGGGCACAAAGAAAAGAAACAAACAGATTCTGCTCTAATGAGACTTTGAAAATGCAAAGGATTGTTTTCCATTTGGAGCAATAGCTCGAGGGAAGAGTATGCACATGCTTTGTAGAAAGATGCCAGAGAAGCGTAGTGTTTCTTGCAGTTGTGTATATGTTTTGGGGGAGCGTAATACTCTCCCTTGAGAAAAAGTGGTTAGAAGTCTGAGTTTTCCTCTAGCTGAGATTTAAAATATGGAGGAAGATTTCTCATCTACTCTCTTCCTAGCTACTGCTGCCTCCGTTACCTAGAGCCATATCTTGTCTTTGTTTAATGCTAAGTTGCCTAAAGTCAGTGGAAGTTCCTGAGTTGCAGAACGTCTTTCCTGCCATCTGTTCTTGGGTGTCCAGAGCATTGCAGAGTGCCCTGGAATTCAAGAAAGATATCCTTGGGAAATGTAGCTCTCCCATGGCTATTGGGGTTGTACAGTAACACCAGAAGCAGTACGACTATGTATAACAGTGAGTGATACTGGGCAACCAATAGTTGAACTGTGCTGTTGTCCTGGTGGTGGACTTCTCATAGGGAACTGTTGACCGTTGTGCAAACAGGATGCTGGGCTGCTAGATCTTCAGTCAAGTCCAACATTGTATCATTTATGTACTTCACTACATTTCTAATGGAATCCTTGCCCCAGTAGACTACTATGTAATGCTCTGGGTAATGAAAGAAGGGAGGAAGAAAGAAACGCTATTGTCATTAACCAATGCAACCCAATAAGTAAGTGTTAAAAGAGGAAAGAGGTGGTTGCCAGTCATGGTTGAGAGGAGACATGTTTCATTTTTTTTTACTCCTTGGCAAGAGTGCCATGTGTCCTAGCAAAGTAAGTAAGTTTTGTTTTCTTGTGAAGGGTTTTGGGGAATAGTGCTGGCGGTGGGGGAATGGGTGATAGAGAAGAGCTGATGGGGGTTAAAATGCCCACCAGGTACTTTTCCAAGGAGAAAGGTGGGGTTGTTGTTGTTCAGTCATTCAGTCGTGTCCGACTCTTCGTGATCCCATGGACCAGAGCTCACCAGGCCTTCCTATCTTCCACTGCCTCCCAGAGTTTTGTCAAATTCATATTGGTTGCATCGATGACACCATCCAACCATCTCATTCTCTATACCTCTGCATAGTGGCAGTGAAGGCAAATGGCTGGGTTCTCGGGAGCCTCGTGCACTTCTACAAACTCACAGGACTTTTCTGGTTATTATTTCTAATAATAGGAATACTATAATTAGTTCTAATTACATGCCATTCAGATATCATAGTGGAAAACCCCTAGTCTTCACATTCGTCATCTAAGTCTATAGTCTTTAGCGGTGTCGGGCGAGCCTATGGCACGGGTGCCAAAGGTGGCAAGCACTCAGAGCACTTTCTGTGGGCACATGACATCACTCCTTCACAGCCACCTGTATTCAGGTTAAATTGCTATATTGGCACTTTGTGTAAAATTAGTGGGTTTGGAACCACCGTTTGGGCACTTGGTCTCTAAAAGGTTTGCCATCGCTGTTCTAGAGGTTGTATGAAAGCAGTCATAGGAGGTAAGGTCGGGGGTGGGAGGGAGAAAGTAATGGTGCTATGTAAAGAAATATTCTTGTTTTCAGCTAGGCCTGTCGTTCTCAGCAAGTACAATACTGTACCCAAATAGTAACTTTGGTCTCTGCTCTGTATTCTGAAAAAATATGCATTCTGATAGCTTTTTATGATGTATACGTTAGGTCATTGTATCCATACTTGAGTTTTAATAAATAATTTTAGTAGATTATAAAATAGATTCTTAACCTTTAGCAAATGAGAAAGCTTAAATCCCTTCCATCAGGTAAGAATTTAGTATAGATGTTTTTAATTATGCAAATTAACCAATAAAAAAGAAACATCCCAGCAAGCATCCCCAGATAAATATAGTACAAGGCATTTGAATAAAGGCCTACTAGCATATTTTGCCAAGTACAAAGCATATTGGGACAAAGGCATCTTTGAATGGCTTACAGCATGGTTAGGCACTTGTCTAGTTCTGGAGGCTGGTGCAAAGTCCACACAGTGCTGTAGCCACTCTCAAGTCGAAGGCACTTTGAGTCAGTGAGAAGCTCAGTTCTGTAGTTCCAGGAAGAGAATGGCAGAGAAGGCAGAGACTTGTGCAAGGTACAGCGTTACCCTGTACTACAGCATCTCTTCTCCCCTTTTCTGTGGCATCATTCTCCTCCTCCTAGCTGAACCTGGAAAAGGCATTCTTTTAGGACTATATATCCCAGAATCCCCCAATTGATGGGACCTTTTTGATCCTGGGAGATCCAGTCCCAAAAAGTAGCTTTTCAAGATTCTGCTGTGCTGGTGGTCCTCATTTCTGCCACCCATTCCAATGGTTATCAAATGCTGTCTCTTGATTGCTCAGCCTCTCTGATTTTACATTTAATCTCCAGCTTTACTTTTAAAAGGACTGTGTTATTTTCTTCAAACTTTTGCTGTGTGTTTCTTCAGAAATATAGTCCAGCTAAGACTAGAGGCAGATGTCTGAGCTACTGATGCTTTTCAGTTTCCAGAGATAGTGGTGTGGGGCGCTACTGTTTTATCTTCATCCAAGCAGACATGGCTGAATATACTGTAATGTGATATTTGCACACCCTACAATGACTCATTTAGCCTGCATTCTGCATCTTGGGGCTCAATATAATTGCAGACCTCATGGCATAAATCTTATAGTCACATTTTTGAATTTCCACACATCTTACTTCTTCCCCCCAATTTTCTTTTTCTTACTACCTAAGCAGAATATTTCAGTTCTGATAGAGAACTTTAAGAATTGCATAATATTGTGGATTTTTAGGTGATTTTATGATGGTTCAACTTGTGGGGTTTGATGATGGTCTTGCTTATAAGACCAACACAGCTACCTTCATTTTGATAAAAAAAAATAACCATGCCAGCAATATGAGCACTTCAGCATTCATGTGTACCTAGATAACTAAAAATGGCCAGAATCCTGTTGTAGATTTATGCTGGCATAAGTGTGATGTCATAAATCATAATGATGAATCACCACTAATTAGTAATCTCCTGCTTACATTTCTTTATTTTTGTCTGTCTGTCTGTCTGTCTGTCTGTCTGTCTGTCTGTCTGTCTATTTGCCCCATCTGACAAGAGGGCCACTCTGGGTAATTCACATTTCTCTCATTTGATCATCTTATTGATCTTATTTGATTTGTCATGTGATTTATGTTTTATTATGTTGTATGGTATACTTACGACATTGTTTATTATTCATGATTTGTATTTTAATATTTCTTTGTAGCTTGTAAACCGCCCAGAGTATCCGTGTTACTAGATGGCGTGGTATATAAATGTAACAAACAAATAAATAAAACATTGAAATGACCAGAATAGCAACTTTAAGAATGGCAACTAGAAATTAAAATAAAAACAAAATTGGCAATACATTAAATATACAGTGGAGCCTTGTATAACAAACAGCTTGTATAACATAAAATTTGTACAACATAAAATTTCCAGAGATAGGAGAAATTTGCTTAACATAATCGTCTATGGGGAAAATCCATACAACATAAAAATGGGATTACTCCATTTTCAATGCATTCCTATGGGAATTTGTATAAAGGAAAATTTGTTTAACATTTGGCACAAATTAATTCCTTTATACAAGGTACCACTGTATTAAAATCAGTTAAAATTGGAGGCTATTAGTTAGTGGCTGATAGGTTCAGCATTATCCTCAGATGAAGTGTTTTGGAAAGCCTGCCAAAATATCAGACTTTTAAATGATTCATTAAAAATCCTCAGGAACGATGCCAGGTGGATTTCAGATGGTAATTTGGACAAAAAAAAATCACCATTGAGAAGGCCTGGTTCCTTGTTCTGTTTCTTTGGGCTTCCCTCAGGGTTAACGTCCTCAGCTAACTCCAAGGGGTATAGAGGGGTACAAGTAAGATGAGCAGCCTTGGTTGGAAGCAGGCATTCTGCCATGTCCTGAGGTCCCAAACCATTTAGGGCTTTATCCTGTACGTCTAGTCCCATATCATGTGGCACCTTGCTAGACCTGCAAGCAGCAACTTGTTAATTACCATCAGTCTGTTGCTGTGATTTATGCCATTTCACATGTGCTGGCATAAAGGATAAATGGATTGTGTCTAAAAGGTTTGTGGGTGCCTAAAAGCGTCACATTTGGTATCCTGTTCACCCAGATTGTTCTATGACTCAGTTAAATAGGATACTTCAACCAAAAACACCCTTTCCCTGGTTATCAGTCCGCTGATTTCCATTTATTCCAATCATCAGATGGCTGTGTCCATTAAATGACATATACTGCTGCTGCATGCCCTTTCTTAGTGTTGGCAAGGACCCTATTGAGCTTCAGATGACCAGAAATCCCTGGCAGAACAGTAAAATGGATCTGTGTCAATTGCACAAGTACTGCTACTTCACCCCAACCTATTCACTTCCACAACAGGACCCTTGCTTGGTTTTCTCCAGCAGAGCTGCCCTTAGTGTTTTTTTTGCAGCCAGAGCTTCACGGCCTTATTGTTGAAGCTTGGACCACATGAGGTTGAAACACAAAGAGAGAAAATGGAGGGATGCCTTCGTTAGAGCATGTGACAGCCTTTTTAGTTCCATTCTGTTTTCCGTTTTTGTTTCTGTGGGGAAGAGTGGATGATATATGCCAGGCAGGTTCACGTCCTTCCACCAGTCATTTTTTGTGTCCTTTAAATGTTGTGTCCCTGGTTAAAGCCCTCTTTGCCCCATCCTAACTGTAGTTCTTCTATCTAGGAAGAACCAAGTGGACATACTAGCTAGGCAAAGGGATGGAAGACTTTGGTCCAGATATTCACACACGGTCTAACAAAAGACACCCAGAAACATCATCCAAGAACAATACAGGACAAGAAAGCAGTCAATGATGTTAGAAGCCATTGAACTCTCCCTCACAGGAAGTGTTCTGTATCACATAATATGTGAATTAAATACAGTAGCACAGCTTGGTTGAAGAGCTGAGTTTGGTTACAATGTGGTAATAAAATTGGCCAAACCATATTTCTACCCTAAAAATGTGATGTGATGTGATGTGATGTGATGTGATGTGATGTGATGTGATGTGATGTGATGTATGTATGTATGTATGTATGTATGTATGTATGTATGTATGTATGTATGTATGTATGTATGTATGTATGTAACTCACTCACCCCACCTACTGCCTAAGCACAACCCTGGCTGCCTAACAGCAGTTAAAAACACAGCTACCCATCCAGGAAAAAAAAGATTGAGGAAAAAATTAAAAACCTGGATATTCCGAAGGAAGGAAGAAAGGAAGCGAAGTACAAGTAAGATGAGCTAGTCAAAATCAATATCTAATTCATGGGTTCACAAGGGTGTCAAAAGGGTAAAATATTTCTTAAGGCCTATTCAATGCACAGTAGTACCTCTGCTTAAGAGCAGCTCTACTTAAGAGCAATTCAACTTAAGAGCAGAAAACCATTAGCATTTTATCTGCTGCCTTACAAGTTTTAGATGCAGTCTGCTCTACTTACAAAGTTTTTTTATTTTTTATTAATTTTTTTATTTTTTTAGATATGGCACCTCTACTTAAGAGTTATTCAACTTAAGAGCATGCAGTCATAATAGATTAAATTCGTAAGTAGAGGTACCACTTGTAGTTTTACCTGTTTCCTGAAGATCAGAAGGGAAGGAGTATATCTGGTGTATATCTGGGGGAATGCATTCCATAGCATTGTGGCCACCACTGAGAACCCTCCCCCCATTTCTGGTGGTGATTTTCTGGGCCTCTCTAGGGATGCCCACAAACAAATGCAAAATCTTGTGGGACCATGTTTTACCAGTTTGGAACTACAAGATGGTCTACAAACCCAAGACCAATGGATATTGGCATTCATCAGAACAGTCCACCTCTGTAATACTTCTGTATTACTTCTTCACCGTGGAAGCAGATTAAAAAAGCTAGCAGAGGATGTACCATTTAAGGAATCATGAAAACACCATGCTCTGGTTGTCTGCAGGGTATGCAGAGAATGATCCATTACGAGAGTACATCTCCCATCAGCAGTTTTGTTGCCAGGATGGAATTTTGTTTTAAGAAATCATTAACACCAAGTCTTCTTGCAAATAAACAAAACTTTGTTTCCCCTCAGGGTTTATGCTGATTTCCATAGTATGGGATCAGCGACTCAAATAAATGTGAAATATGCAAAATACAACAGTAATGGTATTTTTAACACAAAGAAAATGTGTTGGCTGGACCTTTTGCCCAGCAGCAGGGCTATCAGCTACAAGAAACAAATATTCCAAGTCAGGTGAACAGTCTGGGATTTTAGATATTAAAGCATACTCTTACTTCTGTGTCACACATTGTCCTGTGGCCATACACTGCGTTACATCAAAATTTCTATGGAGTTGGAAAATACCTAGAAATCATGTGAGTGGGAGATACATTATTTTTTACTGAGAGATGATTACAAAGATCACATAATAAGTATCTAAATCATCTGGCTGTGGAGCCAGAGGTTGGGAGTTCAATTCCCCACTGAGCCTCCTTGACAAAGGCTGGACTCAGTGATTCATAGGGTCCCTTCTAGCTCTGCTGGAATGATGATGATGATGAATTATTATTATTATTATTATTAAATACAGGCTTGAGTGCACATTCTATTATGCTTAAAACCGCTGAGAATTATGTCACAATAGTTGGAGAAATGCAAACTGTGATGCACAGCCAAGTTTGAAACCAAAGCTCTGATTGGTGGTTTGGGTCCTTTTGAACTTGTAGAGATCAAATTCCTCAAGCGTTTGTACGTGTTAGCATAAGAACATAAGAAGAGCCATGCTGGATCAGGCCAAAGGCCCATCTAGTCCAGCTTCCTGTATCTCACAGTGGCCCCACCAGATGCGTTTGGGAGCACACGAGACTAGATGTCTGTCTCCTGATACCACTCCTGTGCATCTGGCCCTTGAAGTACCCTGGTTTTAAACCTGGAGGTTACACATCTCCATCATGGTTTGTAACCTGTGATGGACTTTTCCTCCAGGAATCTGTCCAATCCCCTTTTGAAGGCATCCAGGCCAGATGCCATCACCACATCCTGTGACAGGGAGTTCCAAACACTAACAACACACTGGGAAAAATATTTTCTTTTGTCCTCATTCTCCCAATCCTCAGTTTGAGTGTATGTCCCCTAGTTCTGGTATTTTGTGAGGGGGAGAAGAGCGTCCCTCTATCCATTTTACTCAGGCCCTGCATTATTTTGTACGTCTCAATCATATCCCCCCTCAGGTGCCTTTTTTCCAGACTAAGGAGCCCAAATGTTTTAGCCTATCTTCATAAAGGAGGTGCCCCAACCCAGTAATCATTTTAGTCGCTCTCTTCTGCAACTTTTCCAGTTCCACTATGTCTTTTTTGTGATGCGGTGACCAGAATTGTACACAATACTCCAGGTGCAGCCTTACTGTAGTTGCATCAGTTGCAGGTGTCACAAAAAACATAATATAGACACGTGTGGGAGTCTAGGCTCAATTAGTCCCTGTTTAAATATGTTGTTGTGGACCAAATGTTTCTGCAACATCTGTTGTTTCAAGAGTGATGCCTTGCAGTTTGGTGTATTATACATTCAGATTTCCAACAGTTGAGTAACATGATATCTTTCTGTGTCCCAAGTAGCCCAGTTCTTCTTGAGGTGTGGTATGCTCTGCACGTGTGTGTGTGTGTGTGTGTGTGTGTGTGTGTGTGTGTGTGTGTGTGTGTGTGTGTGTGTGTGTGTGTGTGTGTGTGTGTACAAAATACTCCTCTCTATCACCAAAAGATTTCACACAAAGATGCTCTCAAGATGTGTAGTATTCTCCGGTTCCTCAAGGGGGAGCTTACACACAAATTACAATGCTGCCTGTAGCTTTTTTTCATGTCATGTTTGGGGTTCTCCTTTCTTGGATCTAGCTTTTGGAAATAAATCTCATTTATTCCGAAACAATAGCCTGTAATTTGATACAGCAGGTATCAGATCCTCATATCTATCAAATGTATGTCCTTCCCCCAGTTTGTTGTTTTGTACCAATAAATTGCTTCCAATTTACAGTAAACCTAACAAGTAATGACCTCCAAAAGGTTCTGTCATTAAAAGCCCTGCTTAGATCTTGCAAACAGATTATATTCCAATAGACTAGTGTTGTTAACGTTTCCTTTTATGCTCATGTGTGCTAGAATTTCGTCTCTGCCTCATTCGTATTTAGCTTGTAATTTTATGTTTAATTGCTGGCTGCGTAACTGCTGATCTAAATTGTTCTGTCAAGGAAACAGTTAAAGTTCTTTCCAAATCTGGAGGCTACTCAGTCTCTCCCAACCCTTCTATTTACACAGCAAAACAAGCATGTTAATTGCATTCCTGCAATTAACATTTTGTAGTTGGCCCTTGGAGTAGTTTACAGTTGCATGCCTTTACAATCTCTGACAGGTTTTCCAATTGTTGTTTTTTACCAAATGTACTGTATTAAAAAAAGAAGGTTCCAATACAGCCTTTTTCATTTTTAAAATGTATATACCCTGAAAAAAGAGACAGAAGTCCTGATTTTTGCAGCTCAAGAACAAGCTATCAGAACAAATGCAGTTAAGGCTAGAATAGAAAAATCAGCTGAGTCCCCCACATGTAGACTCTGCAAAGAGGCAGATGAAACTATCAACCATATATTGAGTTGTTGCAAGAAAATTGCTCAGACTGATTACAAACAGCGTCATAATGTAGTTGCTGAAATGGTCCACTGGAATTTGTGTCAGAACTATCATCTGCCTGTAGCAAAGAACTGATGGGATCATAAGCCTGAAAAAGTGACTGAAAATGAGCATGCAAAATTACTTTGGGACTTCTGAATACAGACAGGGTTTTGGAGCATAATAATAATAATAATAATAATAATAATAATAATAATAATAATAATAATAAATGATGTGCCACCAAGCCAATTCTGACTTATGGTGGTGACTCCAGGGAGAGAATACACAATATTTTTAATCTACTTTTCTCCTTGAAAAGGACCCATCGTGTCTTACAGCATTGAAAGACAATATTTAAAATAGAAAAAATGAATATAGCAACGGTGGTTTACATCACTAAAAGACAATATTTAAAGCTAATAACCGTGAGTAGAGAGGCATCGTAAAGCATTAAAAGGCAATATTAAATAAAGCTAAGGACAATAAGTGTACAAATATGTTTTTCTATAAAAATGCTACTCTGGGAAATGGAAAATAGAAAAATGGAATATTACAATGTAGTACTAAAAATCCAGCCAAATAACAGTGGATTGTTTTAAAAACAACAACACACAGGTAGCTAGTTACTGAAGAAAGGCCTGCCTGAAGAGGTTTTTTTTGCCTGCTTGTGGAAAGATTTCAAAGATGAGGGTAGTCTGGCCTCCTGTGGGAGGTAGTTCCAAAGTCTGTGAGCAGCAACAGAGAAGGCCCTCGCCTGTGTCTGCATCAGACATACCATATATACTCGAGTATAAGTCGACCCGAGCATAAGTCGGGGGCCCTAATTTAAACCCAAGAAACTGGGAAAATTTATTGACTCAAGTATAAGCCTAGGGTGGGAAATGCAGCAGGGCCTGGCAACTCCTCCTTTGTGAGCTGGGTGTGTGTGTGATGTTTAAAATGACTTTTAGCCACTGAGGCAAGTGCTTGAGTTGATGGCTAAAAGTCATTTTAAACACTGTTTTAAAATGACTTTTTAAAAAGTCATTTTAAACACTGTTTTAAAATGACTTTTTAAAAAGTCATTTTA
This sequence comes from Phrynocephalus forsythii, assembly GCA_029282475.1. Lineage (NCBI taxonomy): Eukaryota > Metazoa > Chordata > Lepidosauria > Squamata > Agamidae > Phrynocephalus > Phrynocephalus forsythii. The sequence goes on along the minus strand of JAPFRF010000003.1, from coordinate 106,589,417 downwards.
AACACTGTTTTAAAATGACTTTTTAAAAAGTCATTTTAAACATGGGGGGGTCAGGAGAAGTGGCGCACAATGTTTAAAATGACTTTTAGCCACCGACCCAAACTTGCCTTAGTGGCTAAAAGTATTGACTCAAAATTAGGGCTGAAAAACTACCTTATATTCGAGTATATACAGTACTTGTGCAGCTTATGCAAGGCTGGCTCTTCATACAGTGAGGAATTGAACTTCCTTCGCCTTGTCACTTGGATTTATATATTATGCTCCCTTTAAATAAAACCACATGAATAACCATAGTATTTCCCCCAGAAATTTCCCCATGCTTTTATCCTCTTTCTGTGTATGTTTGCCCTTTCACTCAGGCACTCATAACACTTCCCACATAGCCATAGTTCAATATGTTCATAGTTCACCTTCCAAGTGAAATTAGGAGTGCGGAGTCCTTCCCGGCATTTAAGAAGCTGTTAAAAACTTGGCTTTATACAGCCGCATTCGGCGATCAAGGAGGTTGATTTATTTTTATAAGTACAATGGACCCTTGTATAACAAACGGTTTGTATAACATAAAATCTGTACAACATAAAAAATTCTAGAGATCGGGGGAAATTTGCTTAACAGAATCCTCTATGGGGCAAATCCATACAACATAAAAATGGTCGCAATTAGGGATTACTCTGTTTTCACTGCATTCCTATGGGAAATTTTTATAAAGGAAAATTTGCTTAACATAATTCCATTTGGAATGAATTAATTCCTTTATACAAGGTACCACTGTAGGTGTTATGAGTGAGTTTGTCTGGCCATTTTTCGCCATCTTGCCTTAGTAATGTTTTGTATTTTTAGCTGTTTAAAATGTTGGTTCTACTGATTGTTAATTGGGTTTGTTTTTGTTCTTTATGTCACATTATGGAATTGATTATTATTTTTCTCTGTATTTGTTGTATGCTATTCCTTGGTAACTGCCCTGAGTTCCTGTCTGGGAGACTCTAACAGTATATTAAATAAATAAATAAATAAATAAATAGATAAACAAATAAATAAATAAATAAATAAATAAATATCAGAGTCCTCTGATACGGTATTGAGCTTAGGAACACTCAGTTTAAATAGAGGTACAGTAACCCCACGCCTATCATGGGGGATAGGGACCCGACCTGCGATAACTGAAAACTGCAATATATGGAAGCTGGGTTGGGGGGGGGCTATAGGGGCCTCCTACATTTAACTGAGGCCTGGCAGTGCCCCAAACGGGCCTCCAAAGGGCTTACCCGGAAATCACTTCCAGTTCGTTGGAAAGCATTTCCAGGGCCTCCGACAGCCCCAGAAGCCTGTCAAAGGTCTCAGGAGTGGTTTTTGGTTATCTGGAAACACTTCCGGTTTACCAGAAGTCACTTCTGGATAACCAGAAAGCACTTTTGGAGCCTCCGATAGCCCCCAGAAGCCTGTCGGAGTCCCATTTGGGGCAGTGCCAGGCCTGGGATAAGTACAGGAGGCCTGAAACAGGCCCATCCATCTTACCCCAGGGGGCCTTTGTTTCATATACTGCGGTCCTGCGATATACCAGGACCGTAGTATATGAACCATGAAAGGGTGGGGGGCTACTGTAATAAGATTTTGATACAGTAGCAGAGTCAAAACAGTGTTTATTCCTGGGCTTTAAATTCATTCAGTGCAATTCTTCATTCTCTCTATGAGCCCCCCTTCTCAAATTCTCTCTCTCTCTCTGGTTCCCCAAAATGATCTTCTCCCCAATCTCTCCCCATCAGACTCCCAACAAATACCCTACCCTTCCTTGCCTAATTTCTCTCCCAGCCAATCAGGACTAGAGATGGATACAAACCACCAGTTCAAGCTGGTCCAGCCATTGGCCCAACAGGAGTTGGGCGGTTCTGAGGCAGCTCTAAGACCGGCCTCCTACGGCGGGCATCCACTCAATGGCAGCAACCAGAAGGGCCAGGGCAGGGAAACTAAGGCTCTGCCTACGAGCGCTTGCCATCTTGAGGAGGAAGGACCTACAGAACACTTGTTGGAAAGATAGCGAAACTGGCATGAATAACTGAACCAGTGGTTTGTGCCATCTCTGATCAGAACCTTTCCTACCCACATACCACGCACCTTATTCACCCTTCCTGTCATGTACTCGCCACCCCAGTACATTTCAAACAATACTCATTACTATTACAATGCATTTAAATATAACCAGGTATCACTGGTGCCTCTCCCAAAAATAACATGAGGCACGTAAGTGCAAACCTCATCACTGTACATTTGATGTAACAAAGCCAAGCAACAACAAATGGAGTCTGCTGCCATCAGTACGCTGATGACACGCAGCTCTATGTCTCCTTTTCTACCGCTGCAGATGAGGCTGTCCGGACCCTCGATCAGTGTCTGGGCGCAGTTATGGAATGGACCAGGGCTAACAGGCTCAAACTCAACCCCGATAAGACCGAGGTCATGTTCTTTGGGGCTTCCTCATCCAGCTACGGTGGCCCGTATCCCACCTTGGAGGGTGTTTCCCTCAGGCCATCGGACTGTGTCCGAAATCTGGGCGTAGTCCTGGACCCGGCGCTCACCCTGGAAGCCCAGGTGTCCGCCGTGTCCAGGGCTGCCTTTTTCCATCTTCGGCGTATTGCCCAGATTCGTCCGTACCTGGATGGGGACTCCCTCAGAACTGTGGTCCAGGCGCTGGTGATCTCTAGACTGGACTATTGCAACGCGCTCTACATGGGGTTGCCCTTGACTCTCATTCGGCGCTTGCAGCGGGTCCAAAATGCAGCAGCCAGACTGGTGGCTGGTGTGCGTCGATTTGAGCACATCACCCCAGTCTTGGCTCGTCTGCACTGGTTGCCCGTTGCAGCCCGAATTAGATTCAAGGTCCTGGTTTTGGTTTACAAAACCCTCCATGGCCTAGGACCTGGCTACCTGACGGAGCGGATCGACCAGCGGTCAACTTCGGCCCGTCCGACTAGGTTGTTGCGGGCGCACATGCTGCGTGTGGCCACGCCTAGGGAGGCTCGGAGAACTTCCACCTGTACCCGAGCCTTCTCTGTGGCTGGCCCAACCCTATGGAATCACCTACCAGCAGAAGTGCGCCTTGCAGAGTCCCTGCCTGCCTTCCGGAAGGCGCTGAAAACCCTTCTCTTCCGGGAGGCGTTTGGGTGACACAATTTTTTTTTTTAGTCCCGCCATCTGCTGCAGCCGTTTTGTTTTATTGTTTATTTCAGTTGTTGTTTTAATTTGTTGTCTGTACATTTATTGTAAACCGCCCGGAGTTCCTTTCAGGAAGACGGGCGGTATATAAGCTGTATAAATAAATAAATAAATAAATAAATAAATAAATAAATAAATAAATAAATTGTGACACTTGAAGGCAAAGGAATTTGTTCAGAGTAAGCTTTCCTGGTATGCTTCTTCATTCAATATACTATAATACTTGAGTATAAGTCTAGTTTTTCAGCCCTTATTTTTGGCTGAAAAAAACACCCTCAACTTATACTTGAGTCATTAAGTTTCCTAGGTTTTTGGGGTAAAATTAGATGCTCTGGGGGGTTAGGGATGATGGTAGAGGTCAAGTCCCTAGAAAAAAACCCTACTCCGAAGCTGATCAGGCAGGAGGTAAGGCTGCTGCAGTTTCCTATATGATTCCAATGAGAAGGTTTAGGGGCACCCCCTTTGGAGCTTCATCACTCATCCCCCTCATCCCCCCCCAATGTTTCCACATTTCAGGGGGTTCCCAAAATTCACTTTCTTAAGGTACCCCTCCTACTTTAGTGCCCTCAAGGTAAGTAATTTTTGAGTGCATATTTTTTAAAAAAATTACATTAGGGGCCTCGGATTATACTCGGATCGACTTGCACTCCTGATCAAGACTTGCACTCTTGATCAGGAGCAGATGACAATGTAAGAACACTTTTTTGGTTGGACTCATAATTAGAGTAGTAACATCAAAGCAAATGCCTGGATTCCTATTGGCGTTTGTATGCATTTTTTGTAATATATTGTTGCTAATTGCAGCTGTTTGACAGAGTACAAGGGAGCATATCAGTTGTGCTTTTGGGCTTATTTTTATTTTTTGTTTTAAGGATAAGAAATGGGCTCATCCTTGAGGCTCCTGGCAGAAACATTTTCTTTCCATGGTTCAGTATCATCAGAAACATGTCTTTGCTCCACGTACCTGGAAATTTTAATTTTATGTATATAGGTAGAGAGTACATTAAGTCAAACTTTCCTAATGGATCTCACAGTGCATAGAAAGATTAATAAAGCAGAAAGCATTCTCACAAAAATTGCCTGGGCCCAGCGCAGGTTTTTAATGCTACTTTCTGTTGAATCACTTGCCTAGAATACTTTACCAACCTGGAATTCCCTGCAGATGAACAACCAGTCTTGACGGAAAAGCAACAGATCACTTTGTTCCTCATTCAGCCAGCACTATTTCCAATCAGCGCTATTTCCATATCAGCTGTAGTAAAAACAAAGTCCCCTCCCCTGTAACCAGCACAGAAATACTTATCACCCTCTCTGCAAGCTCACAAGTTTTAGTGCAGACTAGTAATGTTTTTGAGATTAATGATATGTCTGATTTAATGTAATAACCAGCAATTTTTTAATGAGCACAATAGACTACAGGTATAATTAAACCAGGATCAGGAAAGTATGTACACAGTGAATAGAACTAATCTAGTAGGCTTGGAGTTTTTAAAAAACCCACAAATGTAGTACATCGCGGGACTACAGTGCCCTGAAAGGGCTTGAGGGAGGGGGAAAGGTTTTAAAAGCCAGGGCTTTTTAAACCTTCCCCCACCCTTCCCTAAGCCCAAGGCTCCAGCTGATTGGTGCTGGGGTGGGGAAACAAAAACTTTTGATTAGAGATGGGCATGAATCGAAAAAATAACGTTTTGGTTTTTCGTTTTTCGTTGTGGGTCCCGTTTTGGTTCATTTTTATTTTTCTTAAATTTTTGAAAAAAATTTGTTTCGTTTTTTCATTTTTCGTTTTTACCCACTTTTTGCGTGATTTAAACCATTTCCGTGCACAGGCATCCCTCAGCGCCCCAGACCAGAGGGAAAACACTAAAAGAAAGATGCTGGCAGAGACACAGTATAGACTAGGTACACAGGGAGGCTGCAAAGGCAGCGGCGGGCGTTGCCCAGGGCATAAGGCAGCCGCAGAGTGACTGCACTGCGGGGCAGGGGAGGGTAGTCACCAAGAGGTACGCACACACACAGGGAGGCTGCAAGAGAAATCTCTTCTTTCTCTCCCCTAAGAGCCAGGCTGCAGCCAGCAGGAACACAGAGACACACACCTGCCTGGCTGGCCTAAAGTAACGAGTCGCAGAGACAGCAATCCCACCCTACCTCCCACCGCAGACTGCAAGGAGGACAGGGGCTGCCAGAGCTTTTTATGCCCTCTGTGGCTGCCACACCTACCCATTCTGCAACCTGAGCATGCTATTCCTTGAAATTGTCCAAGAATTTACATGATCCCATCACATGGCTTGCATCCATTTTGTGGCTGGAATCCATTTTATGTCATCCTTAAAGGGGAAAAAATTCATTGTGGTGGGAGAAAGACAAAAACAAATGTTTTAAGGACCCCAACCCCCTGGTAGGTAATAATTTCAAATAATTATTGCTGCGTTTTAACGGATGTCCAGGGCATTTTAATACCCAAGAAATCAATATTAGGCATCTGGGAGCCATTTTGGGTTGATGTCCCCTAACTCCTCTTAAAGGAAAAAAATACAGCGATCTGAGAAAAGACATAAATGCACATTTGAAGGACCCCAACCCCCCGGTAGGTATTATCAGGCAGAATAAATAATTTTCGCTGGGTTTTTACGGATATTCAGGACATTTTTTAACATTTAAAAACAGCTCATTTCATTGTGCATCGCCATTAACAAAAACGAAATGTAATGAACCTAATTTTTGTGGTTCTGTTCTGTTTGTTCCAATTTCATCACAATTTCCATTATTCGTTTTGTTACGTAACAAAACAAATAACGAATAATGGAATGAATTTTTTTTCGTTTCGTGCCCATCTCTAGTTTTGATTCCCCACCCCAGTGCCAATCAGCTGGAGCCCTGGGCTTGTCTCCATTGAGGCATCGCACACCGCTGCCCCACACCCAGGGGTGGTAGAGAGAAGTGGCACACAAGGTTTAAAATAACCTTAAGCAATGGAGCCAAGCGCTTGGCTCTGTTGCTTAAAGCATTTTAAACATTGCTCACTGCTTCTCCCCACCCCACCCCTGGGGTGGGAGGAGCCGAGAGCGATGTTTAAAATGTCTTTAAACAGCGGAGCCAAGCTGGCTCCATTGCTTAAAGACATTTTAAACATCACGTGTCTCCCCCACCCCCGGCCCGACCCGACCTGCATCCGCATATCATGGATTTTCAGTGATCACGGATTGGGTCGGGCCCTAACCCCTGTGATAGATGGGGGGTTAGTGTACAGCCCCCCCTTGTGTGCAGATCTGCAAAACTTCAGAGAAGACATGCAGAGAGGAGCCTCTACAATGTGAAAGGAGTGGATTCAGGCCTTCAGGATCCACTTTGCTTTTCTAGTAGACCTTCTATAACACACCAACTAATGTTTGGTGCAGAAGACATGCATTCAGAATTAAAGAATTCCAGATCCACAAAGTATTCTGAGCACTAGAAGGAATGAATCCATGTGGATGCATGGATGTACTATACAGTATTTGTAAACAACTCACTATAGAGAAATTTCTGAATTGGGTATGCTATATTAAAATTATAAAACATAGTGCAAAAGTGAAATAGTGGCTGAAATTCAGTAACAACTCACAGCTCGAATAAGCCCTTTGAATTTGGTGAGTTAACTGCCATATAAGCTCCATTGTTTGAATGGGCGTGCTGTTGTTGCACATGATTACCAGATTTTAGCCAACTTCAATCAGCTAAACAGGAGTTTAGTTCTTCCATGTATAATGTAAAATAAACTTCCCAGATAAGATGGAACCAAGAAGAGCTGGAGAGAAAAGGCGACAAATTAATTTGTATCCGTAGAGCGAGGTTGTGTATTTTAGCAGTTGGGCTGTAACTCCAGAAGACCTTATGTTGAACTCTGTGTACCTTGCCAATTGTTAAGTTTAATTTAAAAATATAGCATTTTTTTCATTCTGAAACTGCTTGGCTTGTATGTTCATGGCTGAAGACAATCCTTTGTAAAGGAAAATTATTTGAGAAATGGTGAACGTTGAAAAGAACTGGTCACGTTCATATACACTGCATTGAACTCCCGAGAGAAAAGTGGAATATAAATGCAAAATGTAAATAATAAGTAGTTTAGGGACATTGATGGCTGAAATATGGGTTGTTTTTTTGTTTGTCTGTTGGCCAAAACTCTTATGCAGAGTATATTTGTTCAACACTCTAGCACTGGACTGGATCAACCATCTTTCGAATAATAGTGATAAATGTTGGTGGGGAATTACAGTCCGTCAAATAGGTAGAGTCAATAGCACTATGCACATGATGGAGAAGACAGTTTGGAGGAAAAGTTCTGTACTGGAAGCAAGGAGACCCAGGGTTGTACCCCATTGATCTGTGAAATTCACAGAGTAATTTTGGACTAGTTGTTGCCTCTCTGATTGACTTATATCTCAGGATGTTCTGAGGATAGAAAATGGGAACATGGAGTGGAGCATTAAAGAAGGAAGGTGAGATAACAATGAAATAAATACAAAAAATAAGTGCAACAGGTGGCCAAGGGGGTTTCAATGGCAAAAGGGAAGCCATACAAGAAGACATTAAATAGACACATTTTGATGCAGAGCTTGGAAATTGTCCCTCTTTTTTACATTATAACTCCCCAGATCTCTCACCCAGCCTATGGCATTGTAGCCCAGAATATAGTTATTATCAGGCTCTGTTTTAATCCTACTCAGATTTGCAACAGAAACCTTGCCATCTGCTTTTTTTTTTTTGCACAGACCGATGTTGGTTTGAGGTTTTTATGTTGCAACACTCTTTCCCCATTATTTGGAAAGCTGCTGAAGATTTGATTTTCCTTGCTATGGAAAGAGACATAAAGAGTACTGCCTTAATTCTCTTGGGAAGCATTTCAGAATTTCTCCTCCTTTGTTTTGTTTATTGAATTTCCCTTCTCGGTTAAGTCCTCAGCAGCATACCCGTTTATGGTGCCTGAACAATCTCTAGTAGCGGGATTTCAGATGTCAAGAGAGGTAAAGTTGGATTGAAAGTAGCAGAATTGTATTCATGCTTGGAGTAATCATGGAAAGGCAAAAAAAAAAACCCTCCCTCCCCTCTCCCTTCCCTTCATAAGATTTTTTAGATTACCAGCTTTTGCCTCAAAAGATTCCACTGAACAAGGTAGAACATTTGACTGAAAAATGTAGGCAGCTGTTGATGGAAAGCCATGCAAAAATACAAAGTATTCTGCTTATATACAGTGGTCCCCCGCCCTTTTGCGGTTCATATACTACGGTTCCGTTATATTGCGAGACTGTAGTATATGAAAAAAGCCCCCCTGGGGTAAGGGCAAAAGGCTATTTCTGGCCTCCCATACTTACCCCAGGACTGGCGCTGCCCTGAACAGGCCTGCAAGGGCCTTTCCAGGGGGCTCCAGAAGGCCTGGGAAGGACCTCACAGGCCTGTTCGGGGCAGCACCAGGCTGTGGGGTAAGTACAAGAGCCCCCAGTTAGGCCCCCCAGGCCCGCCCTAACTTGCATCTGCATATCGTGGATTTTCAATTGTCGCGGGTTGGGTTGGGTCCCTAACCCCCATAATAGGTGTGTGGGGGTCACTGTATATAGTACCCCATAGTGCTTAAAGCAGTCTTGGGCAGTTTACAATTTAGTTATGCAGGATACACATTGCCCTCCCAGCAAGTTGGGTACTCAGTTTACTGACCACAGAAGGATGGAAAGCTGAGCTGCTTGGGATTGAACCCTGGCCACCAGCAGAGGTTTGGCTGCAGTACTGCAGTTGATTGCATCATGAGGTTTCTTGTAGAAAGCCACAAATTTGATTTTACTATGGGAAGGAAGTGTTCTGCCTAGTATGTATGTATGTATGGCCGTATATATGGATGGATGGGTGGATGGATCGATTGATTGATGCATCCATGCATCCATCCATGCATGTGTGGATGAATGGATGGATGGATGTAAATTTTTATCCCACCCATCTAGGGGCCAGGACAGAAAGCCCTAAAGCAGAGGTCGGTAACTATAGCCTGCTAGATGCTTTGGGCATAGACTTCCCATGAAGTCATAGCATAGTGTGTCATAACTGTGGTGTCATTTATCCAAGTTGCAGTCTAGAAAACTAAGGGAGGGCTATAGATTTCTAACCACCTTTGTTCTAAAGCAGGATTCTACTTTGATTCATGATTCCGCTCCTGGTTTTGCTCCTAAGCCACTCAATACATGTTCATGGGAGGTGGGGAAGATTGGAGGGGTTGGGGAGCCCTATTTTTGTTTCAGCATAGCAGAGGAGCAGGCCTACAGAATCTTGTAAGAGCCAAAAAAATAGTCCCAGCCCTGCAGAAATCCTCAACTTGGACCTGAAGGATTTAACAAAATATGCTCCAAGGTTGGCAAAGGGGAGTCTATTTTTGCATTGGGAATATTTGGGACATTGCCAGAGGTGGGATTTACAACAAACACCCCTGACTTGACTTATTGCCGCCCACTACCCAAAGCTTACAATCAAAGAATTAAAACAATTTAAAATAGTTATACATAAAATATCAATAAATCATCAAACAGTAATAAAAACCTTCTTTAAAATCATCATCCTAAAATTGTCATCAGTGGACCCACAATCTATATTGTATCAATTAAAACCTTCTGGAACAGGAAGGTTTTTAGACCGAAATGTAATCAGTGTTGGCGCCAGGCGGATCTCAATAGGGAGGGCATTCCATAACTTGGGAGCAGCTGCCGAGAAGGCCCTTTGTCTACAAGCCATCCCCCTCACCTCCTTGAGGGATGGCTCTTTCAAAAGGGCCCCCTGGCTCGATCTTAATTGCCGGGTAGGTTCGTATGGAAGGAGGCGGTCCTTCAGGTATCTAGGTCCTAAGTCGTTTAGGGCTTTATATGTCAAAACAAGCACTTTTGCAGCCCAGACTTTGGAATTCTCATTTTATAAAGAGGCCTGGCATAGACATCTAGACATTATTTATTTATTTTGAACTTATGCATTTTTCTGCATTGCCCACAGAATGTAGTGTCCAGCCAGATGCAGGCCTGCACAGGTCAAGGGCAAGCATTTATTTGTATTTTAATGTTAGTGGTCTAGTAGGGGTGTCACCTACTTCTGCCCTCGGATTGTGTGCAAGGACCACACAGCTCCCTCCATGCACACTGTTTCCCCTTTTTGTTGGCCATTTGTGATACATCCTCTGCACCAGTCTCCAAGGGTTCTTGTGGAGGAAGCTCTTGAGACTTGAGTCAAGAAAAGTGCACAGTCATTGGGATCAAGTTCTGGGAATTCCCTGGCCTGCAAAACAAACAAACAAACAAACAAACAAACACACACACACACACACACACCCTATAGGCCTTTCAACTCATGGATCCCACCGCCCATTGGACTGTTGTGCCAATACTGTCAGGCACTCATGAGCCTTAGCCAGCAGTAGACCTGCATGCTTCCTGTGCTAGGTTTGTCCGATACCATGAATTATTTAAAGCTGCCTTTTATTAACCACTGACCTCAGATGCCCAAACTCATTTTATATTCTATTGAAATTCAGACTGTTTTTAAAGCTAATGGCATGGTTTTATTTATGTTATTGTAGTTGTCATATATTATAATTTTGCATTGTTGATTTGAACATGATTTTCATAGTGTTCATACTAATAGGGCATTAGAGACTGGCTGGCTGGCTGGCTGGCTGGCTGGCTGGATGGATGGATGGATGGATGGATGTCCCAGGGATCTGGCTCACTTAACCACAACCTTTTAGGTATGGCATTTAGGAGGTACTTTTTCCTTTTTAAAATGTGGACACCTTTAAGAGTAAGGGGCAAGTCCTGAGCTGAAGGAGCAGTTTTTGTTCTTCATGAGCAGTTTTTGTTCCCAACACAATCCATTTCTTTTTGATGATGTTTTCTACTACCATTTGTGCAAGCGGTCAAGAGTTCAGGAGGAAGATAGAATTGGGGGAGCCGTCCAGGCCCTACTTGCCCAAATATCAGTTTTGCTTACTTGGCTGGATGAGCAGACCAGGCAGATGCTCATCATTCTTGGCCTTCTACCTGACTAGTCATGTGTGCTGGCTATTCAGGTAAGAAGGTGTCAGGTGTGCTTTATGTACAGTACATTAATCCTGGCTAAATAATTTCTGTTACTTTCAACAGTTTTCATAGTGTTAACTTGCAGAAATTGTTGGGTGGTGTATGTATTGTGCGATCATCTGTCTAACAAGAACCAGAATGCAGTATGCTACAATTAAATTGCTCATCTCTGTCCAAAAGAAAAACAAACAGGGCTCCCTACAAAATAAATACAAACGCCCTCCACTGCACCACCATTTGAAATTTCTCTGAATACTTATGAACAACTTCCCAACCTGAGTTGAGTTATTGGTTGAAGCCTGTTGCTAAATCCACTTATGTGGCATGGAACAGGAAGCTGTAGTTTTGCTAACATCACTTGAAAATGCTTTAAATAGGAACCGGAGGGCTTGCTTCAAGGCAGTAAAAAGCTGTTAATTTTCCAGCAGTTGCTAGATACCAGAGTGTGGGAGGTGCAATCAAGGTTGGCTTCCTTGCTAGACCCTGGCCAGAGCTCAGGGTAGCTGGAAGGCTGATCCAAGACATAGACAGATGTCAGCAAGGTGGTTTTACCAGGCCAATTCTGTTCAGGTCAAGGTGCTGATGAGCAAGAAGGAGCAGAGTGCAGATGGAAGCTCAAATCAAGAATCCGGGAGCTGGCCCAAGGCTGAAGGAAATAAGGCAATAAAATAACAGAAAAGGAAAAGAGGAAGGAATGAAGAGGATGAAGGAATGAAGAGATAAGGGCCTAATTCCACACAGTCCTACATGCATCCAGAAGAGGGGGGGGATGACATGAGAATGCAAATCAGACTGGATGTGGTTTAAGACAAATAGACAGCAAAGGACAGTGGTGGTCAAGAAGATACAGAGAGACCAAAAGAAGGAGAGAGCACCAAGTAGAGCAAGCAGCTAAGGAGAACAAAGGGTCACATCCTGGTTGAGGAAAGAGTCCATGGATGCTTCTAAAAAGTTGGTGCATTTTGGAGCTCATCTGATTTTTAAAAAAAAAAAAACCCAGATCACCAAACTTGCAGGATGTTACTGTTACCTAATAAAACAGTTCTCCAAGAAGGCTCTTGGAACAAAATTGCCTCTTTTATAGAGGAATTCCATAGTGTGGAGCAAGGGGAGGTGATTTAAGAAAGCAATTGAGGGCATGATTTCATTAACATGATGGAGTTCTGAGAATGGTTTTCGTTCAGAGAGGTGTTTTTTGAATTGCCAACACAGGAGGAGAATTATCATCAAAGACATTGAGTTTTGATGTCTCTACTACTTAACCTCTGCAGGTATCCAGAAATATTTAGAAATAATTTTATTAATATACGTCGAGCTACAACCTATCTACAGTCATGGGAAGACTGTGACCCAGGGCTTGCTCTGTGCCTATACAGTACTGGTCTTCAGGGTGCCACAATTTTTTTTGTTATTGTTGTTGCAACAGATTAATATGACTCTCTTTGGAGTGTCCTTCATTTCAGTTATGTAAGGCTTCTGTGGTGGCAGGTGTGGGTCTTGGTTGGTTCAGATTGCCAAAGTTTGAGGGGTGGTAAGCTGAAGTTTTTTGCAAGTCAACTAAATCCAACCCATACAGTTTTCCTGCTACCTGGTTTTTTAGAAAAAGCATTTGCAGTAATCAACATGAAAGGTTGCTGTGCTATCAAACCGATCAAGCCACTTGTTTTCCAAAACAGAATCAGAGCGAATGACAAATTACTTTATGTTCATTGTCTTTTCACTATCTATCTGCACAGTGAATCTTGCAGAACTACACCTAAGCAGGGGGAAAATATTATTACATTTTCTGCCTAGAAAGGCTTGTGTTTATTCACTGCATGGATGACTTTTTTTTAATAAAAAGTTTTGCATTCAATCTTTTGAAATGAAAAATGACAGTGAACATATGAAGAGCCATGGTAGATGTAGCTTATGAAAATCAGCATTCTGTTCCTATAAAGGCCATCCAAACATCTATGAAAAGTCCATAAGCTGGAAATAAGTGCAGTAGTGCCACTGCATTCACACTGCCCTTCACCAGGCCTTTAATTTCACGATGCCTCTGATCTTAGAGATATGGATGACTTGTAGCCATTGACAGCATATCTTCCATGGGTTCACTGAATAGCCTTTGAAACCCTTCTAAGACAGAATAGTGTGTCATTACCACATCTTCTTATGTCAAATTGTTTTGTTTTGAAGTATGCATTGTATAAAGAAGCACACCTGATCTTCCGGCATTCATCATTGGCAGGTAAACCTGGCTTCTGATGTTATGAGAGAGGGAAGAACTTCTCCCTTTCCATCTGCTCTGTATCATGCATTATTTTAAGTTTCTCTATCATGTCTCCTTTTTCTCACCTTGCTTAGACATCATCACCTGATAGGCAGATGAGACTGATTAACGTGTAGTAAGATGCAGTGACTGTCAACCGCTGTTTGGCACAACGTGTGGAAGCAGCCCTTAAAAATAGCTTCATTAAAATCTTAAAATGTGTTTAAGAGGTGTTAATGGAGTGGAAGTGAAATATTAACAAGAGTTCTAGAATCACACCTCAGATGTTAATCCGACCAATATGCAGATTTTTTGCCGCCTTTTCAACTGATGCCAGTTCTTGTCACATCAACAGCCATCACGAGCATGTCTTGGAGCTGCTATTTTTCAAAAACGTCTATTGATTTTTGTTAAGGGCATCGTTTCAAAAAAATAAAACCTCATAAGAGACATATTTTCAAGCTCGTCTGCTTTCTGAAATGCAGGTTTCCCTTATGATTCCAAAAGTGGCTGCTGAAAATCAATGTAGCCTTCTTTCTTTTATTTTAAATTCATTATTGACAAATTCATGGGAAATGAACAGAAATCCAAATTTTTCCTCTCCTTGGTCTGACCTTGAAGCTTTCCCCACTGACCAACATCCCTTCACTTTAATAATTCTTGCACCGATGAAACCTTTTACTGGTCCCAAGTCTTTTCTAATGTGTAAGTTTTAACCAAAAGCTTGTCTACATTTCTCAACCACCACCCCCCACAAACCAAACCACAGCATTTTAATTTTAGCTGACTCAAGCCACGTGTTTTTGAGTCGTTTCCTATGTTCCTACTCAGTAACTGAAATGCTGCCTTTTAAAACTTGGTGTAACATTTAAAGCGGGTTTAACTTTTAAAAAAATAGTGTGCTAAAATAAACAGCCCTCTGGTGACTGATTATTTTAACTCATCTCATAAGAAAATAATATGACACAATGGAAATTAAATATGTACTTTAGAATTTAATGTGTGAACGTGAAACTCAGCATAGTTATTAACACAGATGAAATTCTGGGTTTTCTGGTCTTTTGACCAAGTCCAGAAAGCAGAAAACAGAGCCAAATTTTTTCTCCTTAACATTATCATCCATCAAATGAAGTGCCATTTCTGAATCTGGAAAGTGTACTCACTTGGACATTCCAATGATACCGACTGCTGATTGTGGGACTTGTAGCCCCATAGGTAACTATTCAGCTCTGTGGCTATTGCGGCATCTTGTGGAAGATGGGACTTCTTTTTGTCTGCTAGTCAGTCTCTCCTGTAACTCTTATTTTGCAGAGTTGGCTTACAGCAGGTAAAAAGACAAAATCAAACCAAGCATGTTCATGTAACATCTTGGAATATACAGTAATGCTGTAGTTTAATAGTGTTTTACAAGGGAAGCAAACATTTCTTCTAAATTTTGCCTTGAGCAACAAGCAATGTTTTGATATACAAGCTCTGGAACAAGTCACATGATGACAAGTGAGCCAATGGTGACTCTCTCCCCCTCCCTCCTCTGCTGGATTGTGGATGATTGTCTGGAAGGTTCCATCTCAGGAAGCTTCCAAAGCAGAGGAAGGAGAGAGTCTTCCTTGTACTAGCCAAGAATGCAGTTGTTTATATTTTTCTTTATATTTATATTTTTATTTAATTTGCATTCAACATTCTTTCTTATTTTCAAAACCATTTCTAGTCATGGGACAGCTAGTCACGTATGTATAGGGCTACAAATTGCACTTTATTATTCTCACATTAAAAACAAAGAGTAAAATCAAGTTGTTATTCCCAAGCAGAGCAGCTTCTGCAGCCAGGTACCTAAACCATGGTGTGGACATGGACTTCTAGCCAAGTTCTTTTTTCATGTGGTATGCCCTAAGCACATCCGATCTTGCCTGATTTCGGAAGCCAAGCAGGGTCGGCCCTGGTTATTACTTGGATGGGAGAGCACCAAGGGACTACCAGGTGCTGTAGGCGCCTGGAGTAGGAACTGGCAAACCACTCCAGTATTCCTGCCAAGAAAACTCCATGGACATGGAGTCATGAAGAGTCGGTCACGACTGTAACGACACAACACATGCACATCAGGAGACAGATATCTAGTCTCCTGCACTCCCAGAGGCATTTGGTGGGGCCACTGTGAGATATAGAAAGCTGGACTAGATGGGCCTTTGGCCTGATCCAGCATGGCTCTTCTTATGTCCGTATGGTTCCTTTCGAGGGAGACCCGGGGGTGGGCAGTGGCTTGTCTTCCCATTTTACTCTCCTGTCATGCCGCTCTGGGCCTCCCAAGAGCAGCATGGCTGGAGAGTAAACTGGGACTGGAGATGTACCGGGGTTAGGGTTACAGTACTTTTTTTGTTACAACTCCCAGAATTATTCAGTCATCATGGGCACTGAGCATAGTAGCCAAAGGGCTGGTGGAGT
Source organism: Phrynocephalus forsythii (assembly GCA_029282475.1). Classification (NCBI taxonomy): domain Eukaryota; kingdom Metazoa; phylum Chordata; class Lepidosauria; order Squamata; family Agamidae; genus Phrynocephalus; species Phrynocephalus forsythii. The sequence goes on along the minus strand of JAPFRF010000003.1, from coordinate 106,573,433 downwards.
TGTAGTCCCAATAAGTATTTTAAATGGTTTTAGAAATGTTGCAAAAATTGTTTTGATCTTTGTTTTAATATTGATTATGTTTCATTGTTTTTAAACATACTTTCTATGGCATTTTAAAATTGTTCTCATTTCATTATTCATGCGTTCATGCGTGTGTGTGTGTGTGCGCACACACACACACACACACACACACACACACACACACACACACACACACACACACACACACACAGATTTCTAAATTGTGTGTGTATCTGCAATGTAATTCATTATAATTTTGAAATAATTGTGGGGGTTATATATGTGTATTAAATTTTTTCTAAATGTTATGTGGATTTTATGCTTCAGAAAAGTTACTTTTCCAGATTCATTGATAGTGATTAGCGACAATATCTAGATGAAATCTCTTTGTTCACAGACAGTGCATATTTGAGTAGGGGATGCTGAGCACAATCTACAGAGGTTTGGGGAATCTGTGTTTTTGGACTACTATGCCCAACCTAGCTGCCTGGGGAGTTCTGGGAATTGTAGCCCAAAAAACAAAAAGATTTTTATAGCAATCCCTAAAGGAAGGGAGCTTTTTTATACCTTTGTTTTAAGAATCTCAGGGTCTGGTTACATTAATAATACACCTCTGATTATGCCTTGCTGTTCATAAAATCAATGTATAGTCACATGGTAGTCATGTGGTATTAAAAATGCTGGGAGCATCTCCTGGGTCAACGGTTCACCCATTTCTTTCTTTTTAAAGGAGCTGGCAGTTTTGTGGTTTACTTTTCTAGTGGCTCCATTGGGCAGAATCAGCACTATATGGTTCTCTACTGTGGGTGGCAGTGGCAGTGGCAGCTGCTGCTCCTGTTCCTCTAGTTGCAGCAGGCTGTTGTCAACAGGCAGCTCTGCCATGTGTTCCTAGCAATTACAGAGGCTGCTGGTGTTTCCTCCACTACTAACTCTCCTCTTCCTTGAGCCCGGGCAGTGAGGAGGTGGAGCCCAGCCCAACACCAAGAGAAAAGGCAGGTGTCTGCCAGGTTGCCATTTTTTTAAAACAAATGCTATCTGATATAGCGCTATATCAGATAACAGGAATTTAAAATTTTAAAATGACATAGCACCAGGGGCAAGTGGATATTAGATTTAGCTAGCAGGATGGCTGCTTAAAATAGAGGGGATCAATTTCAATGAATAAATTCTGCATCCACGCTAAAATTAACAGATTTCTGGTAGACAAGTTTAAAAACTCACTTCTGCTCAAGACCCCGCCCCACCCCACTTCCTTGTCAAATTAATCGGCACTGGGATGTGCATTGTGGATTTACCCTTTATAAACATCAATCTAAAGCATGCAAAGCCCAATTTAATTAGGGGCCGTTCCACACACCCCGACTCCCAAATATCAGATCACGCTCTCAAAATCACGTAGTTGTCTGCTGTTCACTGGAGCACAATTGTTTTTATTTTCTGCTACAAAACACCTCTTAGCTGAATGTTCCAAATTTTATTGTTTGTTTGCCTGCTTGCTTTGGAAACACGGCTGGAAAGGGCTGCTTTTGATTCATCTAAACTCTTTTAAACATTATTGTTGGTGTTTTAGAAGAGCAGCAGCTTTGCAGAGGTTTGTAAAAAATAAAAATGAGTCTATTTCCCAGGAATTTGAGTTCCCCAGTACCTCCCGAGCCTGTCAAAATACATGCATCAGACATATTGCCATATAGGAATAACTGGACATTTATCCAGACTTTCACGAAGTTACTGTTTTAAAATGCATCTTCTAGGATCTCCAAAACAGCATGGCCATGCAAGCTGCGGGGATCTGTAGCTTGAAGGTGACTTTTCCCAGCTGTATTTTATGCATCTCCTTTGCTCTACAACCACCTTAGCAACAAAACACACACACCCTCCTTCATTTTGCTTTATTATTTAAGTGAAAGTGAAGTCATCCGCAAGAGCAAATTTTTGTTTTCATCTCTCATCAGAAGAATAAAAACACTTCCAAAAGTTTCTACCATCATCATTATGGATGTTAAGAATTCAGGCTTGTTGTCTTCCAAACACCTGTAAACAATTCTTCCCAAACTTTTGCTTGTTTACTCTTCGAGTCTGTTGCCTCTGGCAGCTGTCAACAAATTAGAAACCTGTTTTGAATCTTCTCTGTATATTGAATATTAAAAGCTATTCTGCCTGAAAGGTGTCAAACTGGAAGTGCATACATATCTTTATGCATTTAAAGAAAAATTTGCTATGTCCTTTCTTCATTTTTCTCCCATGTTACAATCAAATGCACTGATCACACTGATAATGATCTTGTTGGATCATAGCTCAGCGCATGTGTCCCAAATGTTGTTTTTGAATAGAATCTCAGAGTAATAAGCCTCATATTGCTATGTGACTAGTAAATGGCTGGCCCTATCATTCAACATAGTAGGATACAGCAGTTACTTCTGGCAGCAAATCCTGAAAAGTGTTACCTTGGTGATGAAGGAGATTACAGTGTTCATCCTGACCTGCACTATGTCTCCTAGCCTGCTGTCTTCAGGTACTGTAGCCTCATTATCTGTGTTGAAGAAAGCTTCAGTTCATCCAGTAGTAAAGTGTCTTGGTTGGAACCTGATGCAGAGCAAGCTTTGTGGTCTAGTAGAAATAACGGAGTGAAGCTGAGACCAATACAACTAGGATGCTGGATTCTGTCAAGACTCTAGACTCCTAGCAAGATAATTGCAAAAAGGCTTTACTTTGGAAATAGCAAACTCAAAAAGAACAATGTGGTAATATGTAGCTCAAGCAGTTAGGGGCTGTAATGTGAAGGTGATCAAACTATATCAGTCAAACTTCATGGAAGACCTGTCAGTGCAACTATCATGCAAGTCCATGATTTTCCTATAGATGTTTTGGATATATCATGAAAATACCAGACTCACTGGCAAATATAAATATATCTTTATTGCCAATGGTAGAAGAGATGGGGGGAGGAGAAAAAGATAAAACATCATGAGATGAATTAAGTCAGCTGAGGAAACCACAGCTGGTAGCCTTCAAGAGCTGAGCAGTAATTTGGAAATGACTCAATAGCACATAATAACAGCAGGTCCTGGGGATATACATGGACGATTCCTACATTGAGGATTGCCCACTGGGGAGGTGGAATCACATGCAAGAAGACTGCTGGAAGTGGACCACTCTTTGCATACAAAACCAATCGCTCTAGGTTGTAATATTGTCTATAGCAGAGCTATTCTGTACACATGTGCCATGTTGTGTGGTGAGATAAAATCTTAGATACCTAAAATGAAAAATGTGGACAATCAAGGTATATGAAGCGCCAGTAGATCAAATTGTTGCACTATTACTTTACGTTAAAATATAGCTTTATTCCATAGTTTCTTTATAGAATAATGTTTCATATTATCTACTCTTTACAGAACAGTTCATTTATTGATTATTACCCAGCTAGCTATAAGCGTAGGTGGGATAAAGCCTTCAGCGACTGACAAACGGTTCTTAAAAGCATGAGATGCATACATAGTTAAACTGACAAATAGAATCAGAGTAAGAGAAGGAAGAGGGTAGAATGTCTATTTATCGAAGTCATTACATGATGGAACAATAGATTTCAAGATGCAGGAGAAACAGTCATTAAGAGGCATATAACTTGGATTTTTTTAATGCATATGAAAGGGGTGTCTTAAGATTCCTTAATTTACTGCATCTTTTCCTTTTAAAATGAATTGTCCTGCATCTGAATTAAACTAAAGATAGATACTGATTGACAACATTACAACACCAATTACTGAGGATGTGCATTTGGATTCAGACCAAGCTTGTATCCTGAGCCAGATCAGATGACATTGGACTGATTCTGGTGGTTCCTGAACTGAAACTTCCAGGGCTGAAGCTGGACCATAGGCAAAATTTTATGCAGGGTCTGAAATGGGAGCTTAACCATAGCAACCCAATGCAAGGCACCCACCAAGATCCCTCACTGCCACAGTTTTGGTAAAATTAAAAGCATTGGTGGGCTACGTGTGCTGGTGGATTGCATTTGAGGTCTTGGGGGATGCCTATTGACCACTCTAGTCTACACTTTCCACATTGTTTGGACAAAGAAAAACTAAAGCTGAACATCTTCCAAAGCAGGGACATGGGATCCGCAGCAAATAAGAAATAATGGCAATTCAGATGATTCGTTCTGAGCTTCCATCAACCACACACTGTACACACAAAATGCCAAACTCAAAATAAGTTGGCTGAAAAGTCCATGTCCACAACTTGGTTTAGGTACCTAGCTGCGGAAGCTGCACTGCTTGGGATTTTACTCTGTGGCAATAATAAAGTGCAAGTTGTAGCCCTATACACACTTGACTAAAAGCAAAAGCAAAGCAAAGTGTTCTGCTTATATTATTTATTATTTTATTTTATTTTTAGAGTATTTTTACCCCGCCTTTCTCCTTGGAAAAGGACCCAGGCGGCTTACAGTAATGAGGGACAATATACAGTCCAATACACTTAACACATATTCAGGTAACTGAGAGCAGGGTAGTCATTTTACTGACCTTGGAAGGATGGAAGGCTGAGTCTTCCAAGAGCCTGCTACCTGGGATTGAACCCCAGGTAGTGAACACAGTTTTAGCTGTAGTACAGGCATTTAACCACTGCTGTCTCGTGACTAGATATGGTTTGAAAAAATAAGAAAGGATGCTGAACACAAATTAAATATAAATATAAAGACAAATAAAACCCTAACCTGCGCTCCCCTTTAATTAATTAAAATTAATTAAAATTAATTAAAATTATAAACCGCCCAGAGACTACTTGTAGTAGTATGGGGTGGTATATAAGCAGAACACTTTTAAAAATGCTCTTAGCTAGTGCAAGGGATACCTCTGTTCCTCTCTTTTTCCCTCTGCTTTGGAGGCTGCCTGAGACTGAACGTTTCAATCACCCACAATCCAGCAGGGGCAGGAGGGAGGGAGAGCCACCATTGGATCATTTGTGATCCTGTGACCTGCTCCAGTGCTTGTATTGCAAGACATTGGTTGTTGCTCAAGGCAAAATTTAGAAGAAATGTTTGTTTCCCTTGTAAAACACTCGTAAACCAAGTTCTCTTTTAAACCAAGGTATCACTGTATACATATTTAAATATGGCATACGGGAGTCACACAAGGGGGTGAAGCCAAGGTCTGCTGCCTAGCAGGCAAAGATCTTTCGTGTGTGCCTGGAAACACTATTATTTTTGATGCCATTCAGTCTCATGTTATATTTCAGCGTAAATCATGGATCGCTGAAACTACAGAAATGCCACAGCAACCATACCAACCTGAAGCCGGATCTCATAAGAGAAGCAGGGTTGGGCCTGGTTATTACTTGAATGGGTGGCCATGTGGGAATACCAGGTGCTGTAGGCTCTGCGACAGACTGGCTGAACTTCTCTAAAAAGTTGCTTCAAAACAGTAGATCTGTCTAGTGGACCCCACCACCAAGTGGGACAAACGCTAAACAAAAAGAAGCAGCTGAAACTATAGAAAGCAAATTTGTAGATACGGTATGGTGGCTCTACTGCATATTATTTCTTACACTTAGAATTTGCCCCTTGTTGATTCGAAGCATATATTTATGACACACCAAAATTTTAAATTAGAAATTATGTTTAGTTGGATTTGATTCATAAGGATTATTGAATAGGTAGTATTAATCACTAGTTTATTATATAATTAAGTAGTTACAGAAATGTTTTAAAATTTTAGCTGTGGCATATGTACCCAATAGTTTATTTTTGGCTATGCAGACTTTGGGATAGAACTTATCTTTGCATCAGATATTTTGTGCATATTTCTCATTTGCTATTCATTTTTTCCTTCCCATTTTACAAATCTGTTGGCAAGGGCCATGTTTTTAAAAAGCCCATTTAATTATTTTTTCTAATTTCATTACTTTTGACAGCCTGCCTTAAATTGTTTATACATAATATGGGATTAACAATGTGCAATTAAGAATATCGCTGAATACCCCTAAGGATACCTAACTGCCTTAGGGTAGATTAACAATGCGTGTATGAGTGGAGAATAGATCAGGAAGCTATTTTGTTGATGCACAGTTAAAATTTTGCAGAAGGCTTTGTAATTACAATTGTGAAAACTTAATAAGCTGTTTATATTTTTAATAAAATCACAGGCTGATTGAAGCCTATTTACCAGCTGTGGCTTGGCATCTTCCATATTTATGCAAATGAGGCATGAATATATGAGTTAGTTTCCATCCATGAAATTGGTATGTACAATTTTGTGTTCTTTTTCCATTGACTCATGGTAGCTTTGCGCCAGAACTTGAAACAGCTACTTTCTGAGCTAGAGCACCCGTAATCCCCATGCTGCATGGTGTGTTATGAGAACTGTGGTTTAGGCAAATAACTTTTCTTAACTCCGATCTGTAGTATGGCCTTTGGGTGTACAGAGCTGTCATTGCTGGACCAAGAAGCCATCAAGGAGGGGTTCTTTGTTTGAGATAATAGTGCTAAACCTTTTGACAGATTGTGCCGATAAGGAGGTTAAGGAACAATTTGATGGATTGAAAGCACAGAATTGCTTGGGCGGGGTGGGTGTGGGTGGGGGAGGCATTTTTTCTGTGCAGCAGCCTTGTGTATGGAGTAACCTATAGCAATTCCGCTTTTACTTTTCCATTTCTATTAACATTAATTATTTAACCTCATGAATATTAATGGACAACCTCAATTTAATATTCCTAATTCTATTTAGTGAATTAAAATGAGAGAAAACAAAACAAAGGAGCTATGAAGTTGGGACATAAATGCTTTGTGAAGTTCTGTGGCTGCACACAGGGTTTTGCCTCAGTTCAGAATCATAGAATCATAGAGTTGGAAGAGACCTCAAGGGCCAGTCCTGCCAGAACCCCATCAATAGAAGGTGGCCATCCAGAAAAATCATAGCATTTGCATAAAGAACTTGGACCATGCTCAGTCGACTCCCTGGTAGACCAAGGCTCCAAAACCTGAGGTTCCAGACACCCTTGGTTCCTCCTGCCATCCCAAGGACAGCCCATCCTGAACCCCATCACAATATTTCCGACAGGTGGCCATCTATCAGCCTGCCCTGATCCTGTTCAGGCCTGGTCGGGGGAAACACTCTCAAGATGACCTCATCCGGAGGGCCGACGGGGTGCTCCTCCCTGTTGGTCCTCCTGGATTTGTCAGCGGCCTTTGTGTGTCGACCACGGTATCCTGCTGGATCGGCTCTCCGAGGCTGGGATCGGAGGCACTGTTCACAGCATTCAGCATGGGGGCGAGAATGTCTCTCTCTCCCATGCTGTTAAACCTTGAGGTCATTAGGAGGCATGGAACTTGGCTCTAGATGAGGCATGCTCAGTGTCTGGGCGCAGTCATGGAATGGACCCTAACAGGCTCAAACTCAACCCCGATAAGTAGACCAAGGCTCCCAAAACCTGTCCTGGAGGTTCGGACACCCGTGTCCAGGGCTGCCTTTTTTCTTAATTGCCCTCGTCCTGCCTGGTGAGGACTCCCTCAGAGCCCAAGGTGGTCCAGGCGCTGGTGACTAGACTGGATTGCAACGTGCTCTACATGGGGTTGCCCTTGACTCTCATTCGGCGCTTGCAGCGGGTCAAAGAAGAGCACATCACCCCAGTCTTGGCTCGTCTGCACTGGTTGCCCGTAGGTCCTGGTTTTTGGCCTAGGACCTGGCTACCTGACGGGCGGATCGACCAGCGGTCAACCCGGCCCGTCCGACCAGGTTGTGGCGCACATGGTGTGGCCACGCCTAGGGAGGCTCGGAGAACTTCCACCTGAGCCTTCTCTGTGGCTCTGGAATCACCTACCAAGAAGTGCACCTTGCAGAGTCCCTGCCTGCCTTCCGGAAGGCGCTGAAAACCCTTCTCTTCCGGGGGTTTGGGTGACACCCTTTTTTTTTTTTGGTCCCGCCATCTGCTGCAGCCGTTTTGTTTTATTGCTTATTTCAGTTATTGTTTTAATTTGTTGTCTGTACATTTATTGTAAACCGCCCAGAGTTCCTTTCAGGAAGATGGGCGGTATATAAGCTGTATAAATAAATAAATAAATAAATAAACAATTTTCCCGGTGGTGTCGTGAAGGCTGCCGTATGTGTTCTGAAACCACTCCCCCCCTCACAGCAGTGGGAACACAGTGATCTGAGTGGTAATGGGGAAAGAGAATATGCTGAGATGGATGTCTCCCAGGGGGTGAGGGGGATCATGGGTACATGATCCTCCATGGCTTGGGTCCTGAACACCTGGTAGAGTAAATCTCCTTAAGATCAGCTGCGGGCCAACCCACCAGAGAGTCACAGGTGTTCTCACTCCGGGTGGCCACGTGCCTGAAAAACGATCAGTAGGAATCGAGCATTCTTGGTGATTGCCCCGACATTATGGAATAAATTTTCGAGTGAGATTCGCCTTGCAGAGTCCCTGCTTGCCTTTAAGAAAGCAGTTAAAATGTTGCTTTTTAAATAAGCGTTTGGCCACCATTAATAATTTTTTTTTTGGGGGGGCACCAGTAAAATAAGACTACCAGGCCGGTTTGTTGTTTAAGTGTTTTATTATTGTGTTTTATTATTGTTTATTATTGTTGCACCACCCAGAGTTCTGTTTGGAAGATGGGTGGTATAAAATGCATTATTATTATTATTATTATTATTATTATTATTATTATTATTATTATTATTATTATTATTATTATTATTATTATTAATAATAATAATAATAATAATAATAATAATAATAATAATAATAATAATAATAATAATAATAATAATAATAATAATGGCCTAAGGAGTTTATGGGAGGATGAAGATGAGATTCCATTGCTGTAGCACCCCTGCTATAGAGACAGACACACAGGGAGGTCAAGCTGTCTCCATATCAGATATTCCCTTGAGCATATCTGTTGAACTTCCTTTGTAGAGGGTAGCCGTGTTAGTCCTTTCAAGAATTGTAGGCAAAAATGAAAGAAAAACAAAAGACACAAAAGATGTGGCACCTTAAAGACTAACTTTCATATTTTAATGTAACGTTTCGTGGACATGTCCACTTCTTCAGACATATAGCGGCAGAATGAGGTGTGTCTGAAGAACGCACCACTATATATCTGAAGAAGTGGACATGTAGTCCATGAAACGTTACATTAAAATATGAAACTTACTTTTTAAGGTGCCACATGTTTTGTGTTTTTTGTTTTGATTTTCTTTCATTTTTGCCTCCAAAAGACCTTGGGTTCTCTAGGTTTGGTTTCAAAATAAGCTTTAAGATGTTTTCAATCTGCTTTTTAAATATGCTTTCAATCTGTTTTTCAATGTTTTTAACCTGTTTTTCTCAATTCTAGGCAAAAAATCCTATTGCTCTTTTCCATGTACATAAGTGAAATGTTTCTTTGTTTCATGGTCTGCAAGTTACACAGCGAGGCACACAATCGGTTTGTGGAGATAGGGAGAGAGCAGGTGTGTGCAATGAGCAAGGTGGGGAACCAGTCAGATTAACTAGTGCAGGGCAATGGGATTTTGGCCTCCACTCTTGGTTCCTTTGGGAGTCATGGTAGGCAGAACAAAGAAATGGAAGGATGGAAGCAAGCTTCTGGAGGTCCTTGAATAAGCCAGAGAAGAACTTTCTACCTTCTGCCCATCCCTGATATGTGTTCCCATATGAATAGTTTTCTGTGCAATGTCAAATTAACATTGACAGTATATCAAGCTGCTGCTAAACACAACCTAATAGGTTGACAGATGCACTTTTAGCCTTCTCAAACAGAAGTAACTTTGCTGCTGCTTTGTGTGACAGGACTCATAAATTTGCCAGGTCTGTCCAGTTGGGCTGTTTATAAGCCTTGGCCTTGTGTGGAGAACGGATGGGGAAGTATAACTAACAGAGGATAATCCCCAATTAGTGTGTTTCTTTAGTGACTGCTGTACCCGTTTATACAGCAATAGTTGTATGGAGATCCTGTATGCCTATTGAACAGTTAGCACATCCAGGAAATACATTTGTAAATAAATAAGAGACAAGTAATGTAGATTTATGGCTCTGCCTTCTGAAGATTTAGATCTGTGCTTAATTTGCTTTGTATGTTTGTTTGGTCCTTCCTGCGAGCTCTTAAAATGGCTGTCTTCTGTTTTCCAGTAGATTGCAAAGCAGCCTAATATGATTTGTGTTTGAACTTATACTTCAGTTGGGAATTCAAGCTATGATTATTTCCTCCGATTGAAATAATCAGGCCCTCCCAAGTATGTTCAGCTGAAGAAAAAAAAACCAGAACTGTCTTAACAGTCTTTTATATCCAAGACTTGTAAAGGATCGATGCAGTTCCCATCAGAACAGTAAATTACTTACTGAACCACTTCCAGTAATCACGATGCACAATTTCATATTAACTCTTTCCTTTCTGTATTCAGCAGATTCTTGGCACTGTTGGGTGATGGGTTTTTTTCCCTCTCTCTTTCTCTCAACACAGAAATAATTGACTGAAAATTAGGTTTGGGCTTCAAATTGTACTAAGTGGAGCCACAGCCCAGTTTGACCCCTTCTTGTGATAATTGGAGGGATGCACATGGGCTGCGAAGGTCAAAAGGATCCGTTTCCTGGTGAGGGGCGAATCAAGATTCTCCCCATTAAGCCAAGCTCGCATTTGGTGCTTTAGCTTTCAGCATTGCTCTTGGTTCTTATGGGCTTTTTTGTCGGATCTCAACCTGCAGCTGCTCTGTGTGGTTTTTCAAATTGTCCTCTAGTACTTTTTATTATTTTGTTTTCATGTTGCTTTACTGTTTTTCTGTTTAACTTATATAGATTGCCAGATAGATACTTGATTGAATAAGTCTTCAAACTGCTTCAAATTCAGATACGATAAATGCACAGTGTTTAAGTTTATAGACCACCATGAAGGAGAGGTTAGTTGTCATAAGATGGGAGCTATCAATGAGTTCGTGTTAGCATGCATGTACCTTGAATATTTTTGAATAGTTCTGAGTACATAGTCCATCCACCTATGATGATGAGTGATATTTTTCCCCAGTTCTGTGTAACCTCATTGTCATTGTGGCCTGTTTATCACCTGTTGGTGACTTTCTGGTGCTTAGCCTCTTTTCCTTTAGCTAGGCTCGTGGTTCAATGACAGACATGCAGCCTGCAATTAGACTGAGCTCAGAACCTAAATTGCTTTGTAGAACATGTGGAGTTTTCACAGAGTTGAATAGCCTTCAAAGGTCCAAATTGACCTCTACATCACAATGGGGTAATAAAGTATGAGTTGTGTATGGTTTGACCCAGACTTATTCATACTCAGAATAGACCAAGTGAACTAAATGGGATTAAGTTATTCATAACTCACTTGTGCAATCGATTTCAATGAGTCTCATCTAGGGACCACTTATTTTGCTTTTAGTCTACTGTTTTGAGTCTTATAATGAATGTGTGTTGACCTGTCTCATCCAGTGTTGCCTGCTTGGACAAGCACTGCATCTTGAAGATCATTGCCTTCTACCTCAGCCTTTTAAATTGGGATAAGCCATGAATTTCATCTTCAGGGCCACATTTCCTAGGGCAGTGTTGGCAAACCTATGGCCCAGATGCCAAAGGTGGCAACTGGAGCCCTTTCTGTGGGCATGCAATATCCCCCCCACAGCCACAGCCCACCCCCCTCCATTCAGAGCATGGCACTGTGCTCCATGCAGGGAGCTGAGTGAAGGGGAAACAGCAGCTTGTGGGCTCCTTCGTAGCCCCAGTTTACTCTCCAGCCACGCCACTCTGAGCATCCCAAAAACTGTGTCACTGGTGAGTAAACTGGGGCCATGAAGGAGCCCACAAGCCGCCACCACTCTCCTCTGGCTTTCCTGGCAGTGTAGTACAGTGGTCCCCCGCCCTTTCGCAGTTCATATATTGTGGTCCCACTATATCGCGGGACCAACAGTATATGAAAAAAGGCCCCGTAGGGTAATGGGGAAAAGTCCTGTTTCAAGCCTTCCATGCTTACCACAGGACTGGAGCTGCCCCGAATAGGCCTGTGAGGGCCTACCTGGGCCTTCTGGAGGCCCCCAAAGGGCCTCCCTGCGAACCGGAAGTGACTTCCAGATTGCTGAAAATCATTTCTGAGGCCTCCTCAGAGTCTTTCTAGGCCTGTTGGAGGCCTCAGAAATGATTTCTGGTTTACCGGAAAGTACAAGAGCCCCCAGCTAGGCGCCCCCAGGCCTGACTCAACCTGCATCCGCATATCGTGGATTTTCAATTATCGCAGGTCAGTTCAGGTCCCTAACCCCAGTTCAGGTCCCCACTGTACCCCATCCACCTCTCCAGGGCAGAAAAGCAGATGGGGTGATACCATTCGGGAAAGTGAGGATTGAAGAGCGGGTTTTCGAATTTCCCACAGCCACAGTGGGGGTGCTGTGGCCTTGGGAAATGAGAAAGCCTGCTCTTCGATCCTCACTTGCCCAAAGTGTAGCACCCCATGCTACCCTTCAGGAAAGCGAGAATCAAAGAGCAGGTTTTTGAATTTCCTGTGGCCAAAGTAAGGGTGCTGTGGCCACGAGAAATTCAAAAGCCTGCTCTTTGATCCTCACTTTCCCAAAGGGTATCACCCGAAGCATTTGTAAACTGGGGTACCACTATATTTAGGTTAAATTGCCATATTGCCACTTTGTGAAAAATTAGTGGGTTTTGAATCACAGTTTGGGCACTTGGTCTCTAAAAGGTTCACCATCACTGCCCTAGGGTATAATCTGTCATATCATTCATGCTGGGGGTAAGTGGGCCTAAAGCCTGGGGTCGGATGGAGCCAGAACAGGTAGAAAATGAACCCATTCCAATTCTTTGTCTCTGCCACCCATTTTGCTCTTCTCTGTGTCTCCCATCTGCATTAATGCTGTGGGAATGATACATCACTGAATTGATATCTTTAATGGCTTTGATATTAGGCCAAGGGCCACAAGAAATGAGGTTAAAGACAGCAGTTTCTCTCTCCTGGAAAAACCATGGGCTGAGCCTAGGACCTTTGGTATAAAATATGTGCTTTATTCTAATGACCAGTTTTATGGCCAGAACTTGAAAGTATTTATAGTTGCACATAATGAGCAACTTTCTGAATAATGCAAATTCTGGCCACAAAAGTACTTTTCCGGTTTGGTGAGTATTCCCAATTAAATAGATATAATACCTACATACTTTTATGTAGGCCTTTTAAGAGCCATGTTGGCATGGCTTTTTTAAACACAGATTTTATAGTTTTCACTCATCAATTCCAAGTGGAAAGGGGATAATGTTTTTTTAGCTTGATATTCCGTGTTCTTATATTTTAATATTATGTTTGTATATTGTATTTCTTTGACCACTGGAAAGTGCCTCTGGTGTAAAGCGCAATAATAATAATAATAATAATAATAATAATAATAATAATAATAATAATAATAATAATAATAATAATAATAATAATAATAATAATAATAATAATAATAATGCCTTGTATACTTCTGGCCTGTCAGTAACGGCAAGCCAACACATTAATAATGCTGAATCTAACAAATTAGTTCTGCTAGTAGAACAGTGATAGCAAGAGCAGCAAGCTGTTTGCAAGGAAGTAAATTGTAACTTTAAAACTTCCTTTTAAAATCTAATACAGTAGGATCCTGGTATCTGCTGGGGATCAGTTTCAGGCTTTCCTGCAGATAACGAAAACCGTGGATAAGAGAGGACACCAAACCCCCCACAAACTGCTGTTTTGTGAAAGTAGCTTGCTTTACAGCTGCTGTTTTGCAACAGTAGCTAGCTTGCTTTATGGCTGCTGTCATATGACAGTAGCTTGCTTTAACAGCTGCTGTTTGTGACAATAGCTTGCTTTGAGGCTGCTGAATTATTTATTTAATTTTTACCTCTGCCAACAGTGGATAACTGAATCAGTGGTTAATGAATCAGTGGATACAGGGGTCCTACTGTATTTAGAGCTCTGGCTGTGGTGATCGAGTTCTCTACAACTCCCCCTTTACCAGGACATGGAAGGCAGCACGTCTCCTTTTGAACCATACGTAGGTTCAGTGGGGCCCACACAGGGTCTTTTCTCTTCCTTCCTTCTGATGATGTTATTAATTGGATTTGAAACCGTGAGCTCCTGAGTGGAAGCTAATTAACTCGCTGAGCCAACATCGGCATTTTCTTTTTCCCCCTCCCTTTACCCCATTGTGCTTCGAATTGTTTCACAGGGGATAATATTAGTGAGTCAGGCCGGTTTTATCTGCTGGAATAAGGACATTTACAGCATGCAGAAGTTTTATTCATTAAATAGAAAACCTTGGGTAATTTCTTTCTCTCTCTTTTTCTTTTTTTGGGTCCAGGCCGGGCATTGTTGAGGCTCACTGACAAAAAACTGGAGCGGATGGGCATCGCTCAGGAGAGCTTACGGCAGCACATTCTGCAGCAGGTCCTTCAGCTGAAAGTGAGGGAAGAGGTCCGAAACCTACAATTACTCACACAAGGTAGGAGACCTTCTGAAAAAAGAGGCACACGGGAGAGCGGGGGTAAGGTTGCATTCGAGCATACAAAAATGGCTTTGATGTGCTCCAGCACGAGCTGTTGCACAGAAAGGCCTGGCGAGGCCAGAGCACCATCCCCGATGGAGAAGAATTGGGAAAATAACAAGGGGAGATCAATATGTGTATTATGAGCGACCTGTCTGTAGTGATAAGAGCAATTTTTAAAAAGTCTACTGGTTCTTTTTTCATCCTTGTTGAGATAGCCAGAAGGAACTGAGCATTGTCTTATGAACTGGTAGCGCAGTGGTTTTCATTTCACTAATTTTATTTGGGGTGGAACTCATTGACTCAGAGCAGCTCATGATAATGGCATCCTGTTGCAAATTGTAAATTAATTGCATAATATTAAGCAATGATGGGCCCAGTCTAACTCTTAGACGGTTACTTCACGTCCTTCCTCATTCCGAGTTGACGTTCATTTCGTGATCACATCGCTCACAGTCACGTGGTCTTGTCCTGGTACTGTCCCTGTTCCCGTGTACCCATAGGCGTTATTGATGGTACCATGACAACTGTTACTGCACATACTTGTTTCGTGACAACATCTGAACTTCTCAGCCTTCGTTCTCACTTTTTTCTTTGGTCCGACCTTCCATTTTTCAATCTTTCGAATCTCCTCAACTTTGCCTTCAATGCGTCATGGAGTTAAGTTTGAGGCATTTGTCTTTCAATCTCTCTGCACTGCGTTGCTGACTCCATAGGGAATGTACTAGCAAATGGCACTTTGCACTTCTGCCACTAGATGGAGAATGGCATGTTGTGTGATGAGCCTTACCTCACAGGCACTCATCTCGGAACGAGAACCGAGACAAGCAGATTCCCAAGGCCAGGGAGGGGAATCGCTCATCCCGCTTAAATCCCAGTTCAGGAGGCATGGTCAGGATGAACTCCCGTAATCACGCAATGGATGTGGAGTAACATTTATTCATACCAGTCCCAAGTGGGACGGCGAACCGCAATGAAAGGGACGTGAAGTAACGGCCTTAGACTAAAGTACTGCTGATGAAAATGCCTTGTATGGTGCTCCAGTCAATCTAACTTGGGCAGGATGTACAACAGGCTCTCTGTGGAAGATTGTTAACTTTAGGCAGGTTGATATGGATAAAGAAGAGCAAAGATAACTTTTTGGAAACTGATGGCTTGTGGCCTCTGGGCATGCATGAGATGGCAGCTCAGTGGTGCCCACATGCACAGCAAGAGGACCCAGAAACAGGAAGTGCTACATCATGTTTGTTGAGAGATGTCTTGAGCTGAGTACAGCAGACATGAAAAGACAACCGTAGGCCAGCCAAACATCTGTTTTTCTCCTTGCTGCTGTGTAGGGTTGTGTAGAAGAGAGTTATAGAGGAGATGGAGATAGCAGAATGATGCCCCAATGTTGATCTATTAGGGAGTTGCCCCCAAAGTCACTACATTGCATTAGGTCTATGGACAAGTCAGAACCGAATGCAGCTAGTGTAAGATTGCTGTGATATGGACCGCAAAGAACTCACCAGAAGCACATTTGGTTACAGTATTTTGCATCAGCAGTGGTATCCAAACACTCTTCAAGAGAATCCATGCATCAATTAAATTGCAATGCCTGGAAAAATCATAAGGGCATAGATCACTGACGGTTGGAAGAGTGAGAACAGACAAAAGAAGATACTTCTTTGCCTAGTGTGATGTTCGTCTGTGGAACTCCCTGCCACAGGCTGTGGTGAGGGCATCTGGCCTGGTTGCCTTCAAAAGTGGATTGGACAGATTCCTGGAGAAGTCCCTCACAGGTTACAAACCATGATGGGGATGTGTCATCTCCAGGATTAAAACCAGGGCACTTGAAGGGCCAGATGCAGGGGAGTGGTATCAGGAGACAGATATCTAGTCTCATGCGCTCCCAGACGCATCTGGTGGGGCCACTGTGAAAGACAGGAAGCTGGACTAGATGGGCCTTGGACTTATCCAGCATGGCTCTTCTTATGTTCTTATATGCTTCCACTTCTAGGAAGAGGTTTGATGAGGACACCAACCCAAAGCAGGTTAAAAAGTATTACTGACTTTAGTGCCATCTCAAAAAATCCACGAGAGGTACCAACAACTTCAGCAGTTTTGAGGATGGTTCTCAGCATTGGGAACCCATCCTCAATCAGAACAAGGTGACACTCCTCCAAGAATGCTAGACAGTCACATATCTCAGTCATCACTGCAGAAGCTGCTCTTAATGTGGAACTTAAGATGCAGGATTTAATGACTAAAAGTGTTCTATAAACACATTTCTGTGGACTATCTTATAGTTGTAGTAAAATATGAAGTAGCTCTTGGAAGCTTGATGAATATCCCCTCCTGGCTTAATAGCAATCTTGACTGTTGGACTCAGCAAGGAATTCACCAGGAGCCAGTAACACTTCCTTCTGGATCTGCATTCACAAATTCTAGATCAAGCTACCTGCCATATATTAATACACTGTACATGTGCCAGAGTAGGTCGGTGCAGTTCTTATAAACAGGATTTACTCCTCTCTTTAATTATGTCCATGGCTGATCTTATGAAAAGTTATATTTTTGTCAGACAGTGCAGAATCCCTATCCTATCAAGAATTAAGCAGGGAGGAAGGATAGCATTGCAGGATGAAAGCAAAACGAAGCTTTGATGCTTGGGTTTTTCATTAACGGAAATTTGCTTGCAAGACTGAGAGTGGGGCCAGTATTCACTGTAGTCCTGCTGATTGTTCTAGATGTAACCCCAGGATGACCCAGGAGAATTGTGAGATGAAGAGATGTTATAGGTTTGTCTGGATAGTCTTTCCAGTAGTCTTACTCCGAACTGTCTAAGCCAGTTGTGTTGATTTGTCGTCACTTCCCTGAATCAGTAGATGAAGTATATCTCTTTGTTGACATTAAACAATTCTGTTTGTCACTGTTTCAGCATTTTGGCTTTATATTGTCACTTCTGGACGATATTGTTGTCATTCAGTTGTGTTCGACTCTTCGTGACTCCATGGACCAGAGCACACCAGGCCCTTCTGTCTTCCACTGCCTGGTGAAATTTGGTCAAATCCATGTTGGTTGCATCAATAACACCATCCAACCATCTCATTCTCTGCCGTCCTCTTTTCCTTTTGCCTTCAATCTTTTCCAACATCAGGGACTTTTCCAAGGACTCCTCTCTCCTCATGAGGTGGCCAAAGTACTGGAGCTTCAGTTTCAAAATCTCTCCTTCCAATGAACATCCAGGGTTGATTTCTTTCAGGATAAATAGGTTTGATCTCCTTGCAGGAAGCTTTTCAGGAAACTCAGCTGTACTGGCTCTCCAGGAAGACAGCTATCAGCCTTCGTCCCATCCATACATCTGTGCAATGTATTATTTCTCTCTCTAAACATTTATTTGAGAAGTAGTAGGGTCAGTAGCAAAAATAAATAGCCAGATGTGCAAATCTTTTATTTATTTTGCCCTTTCTTGCTCTCTGCATGAAATTCATTTTCTATAGCTCTGCCTTTTCTCGTGGAGAAACCCAACACATATATGCTTAGATATGGTGCACTGTAATCCACGTTTTTGTGCAATTGTGGGAGGGCTGTTGGTGCAGTAGCTGATGGCGGGGGTGGGAGGAGGGATCTGAGATGTAACTAGCCATTTGGGAACCTGGGGCAAATGGTACCATTTCCCACCCTCCCTGGCCCTGAAGCACAGGTACAAGCTCCCTCGATGGGGGAAAAAGGGGTGTGTGTGTGGTTTTCTCTTAAATGAAAGAGAAAGCTTATGCTATCTTGAAAAAGAAATGAGTTGGGGGTGAGGGTGGTTACTTTCCTAAAACTTCCCAGTAGATCCACCTCTAGATTTTAGTCCCTAGGGCAAAGCTTTGATTGTCCTATCCTAGTTAACACCCCTGAAAAAAGTGCTAGTCTTTCCGAACTCAGAGAGAAGAGTCAGACAATTCACAGCAGGAAAGCAATTCTGGGTGGGCATCTTGATGTATCAAGGCCTGCTTTTTCACTGGCAGCAAGAATGTTTCTAAGTATTTGTTAACACCCTTAAAAACAGTTGACTGGATGGAAAATTGTGAAGGGGTTCCTGCATGGCAGGGGGTTGGAATAGATGGCCCTTGAGGTCTCTTCCAACTCTATGATTCTATGATTCTCTAAAATAAAATAAAATGAGTTTTATTAATCTTCCACATGGGTAGGTCTTATTTAATACTACAGTAACCCCCCACCCTTTCATGGTTCATATACTGTGTTCCCCCTATATCGTGGGACCGCAGTAATGTATATGAAAAAAGGCCCCCTGGGGTAAGGGGGAAAGGGCTGTTTCAGGCCTCCTGTACTTACCTCAGGACTGGAGGTGCCTGCGAGGGCCTTCCCGGGCCTGTCAGAGGCCCCAAAGGGCTTCTGCGTGAACCGGAAGTTACCTCTGATAAACCGGAAGTGACTCTGGATTGCTGAAAAGCATTTCTGAGGCTTTTGAGGGCCTTTCTAGGCCTGTCGGAGGCCTCAGAAATGCTTGTCGATGATCCGGAGGTCAATTTCGGTTTACCAGAAGTCACTTCCAGTTTGCATGGAAGCCCTTTTGGGGCCTCCGACAGGCCCGGGAAGGCCCTTAGAGTCCTCTTCAGGGAAGTGTCAGGCTGGGGGTAAGCACAAGAGTCCCCATCTAGGCTCCCCAGGCCCAACCTGACCTGCATCCACATATTGCAGATTTTCAGTTATCATGGTTCAGGTCGGGTCCCTAACCCCTGTGATAGGCGGGGGGGGGCATCACTGGGTCTTAATTGGTCATCTAAGATCAAAACACCCCAAAATACTTCTTATTATGAAAAAAATAGCTCACTGCAAGAAACCAAAGAGCAATTCTTAGGATATTTATTTATTTATTTATTGCATTTATATCCCACCCATCTGGCCTAAAAGGTCAATCTGGATGGCTTACAACACATCAAGATAACAAAATAACAATTAATACCTGCACAACTATAAATAAAATGGGAAAATTCTGAAATCAAAATTAATAACATTAAACTTATAAATATAGCACCGCAATTTAAAAATGAGGGGAGAAGGGACGGTGCAGATAACAGGCCACAATTAGCATGGCTGAAAGGCGATTCTGATTTAAATTATAGGAAAAGCCTGACGGAAAAGGCAGGTTTTCAAATGCCTTTTAAACAAATCCAAAGAAAGGGTGAGGCAGTTCTCGGGTGGCAGGTCATTCCATAGATACAGGGCAACAACTGAGAAGGCGAGTGATCTTGTCTTATCCTTCTGCACCTCCCTCGAAGTTGCCTGACTTTGCCTTGTTTGAGAAGACCGTGTGCTGTGGGCAGAATAAGATGGGCAAAGGTATTCTGTCTTGTAGGAAGATCCCAAACTGTTTAGGGCTTTATATGCAAGAGTCATGACCTTGAACCTGGCAAAGAAGCATACAGGTAGCCAGTGCAGCACAGCCAGCCTGGGGGAGGTATGGTCATTCCCTCTCAGCCCAGTTACCAACCTGGCCACCACATTCTGGACCTGCTGGAGCTTCTGCACCAGCCTCAAAGGTAGCCCCACGCAGGGGCTATTACAGTAGTCAAGGCTTGAGACTTCCAGTGCATGAACCAAGGTGATGAGACTCCTAGTATCCAGGAAAGGAGACAACTGGGCTGTATGCCTAAGGTAGAAATTGGCTGCCCAGACCACAGACACCGCCTGGGTTTCCATGGAGAGTTTAAGGCCCAGGACCATACCCAGTCTGTGAACCTCATCTTTCACACAGAGAGTCACCCTCCAAAAAGAGAGGGATGTTCCCAATCCACAGACACCTGGGGGCCCAACACACAGGATCCCCACCTCGCCTGGATAGATGACTTCTAATTAAGACCTATCTGTCAAACCCCCAAGGCCTGGGATTAGAGGTCCCAATATGAAACCTGGTGTGATCATCAGGAATCAGGTGGGGTCAAGGGCTTGAGTTCTGTAACTTCAGGTTAGCTGGCAAAGTTAGGGTGTTCAGAGTTATAACTCTAGCGTCTCTACCAGATTCCTAATGATCCTTGGCCCTCGGTTCAACACCACTGTCGGCTACGAAACAAAGATATTTATTTCGCCTGAGTCATGAATCTATGCAAATCACCTCACTGTTTTTGAAACACTTTAGTGAATGTGGGAAAATCAGTGAGGTTGCATATTATATAGAGGTGATGCATTCTTTTGCAAAAACAACTTATAGTGAATATCTGGAAGGTGGATTTTTAGCAGTTCAATGAAACAATATCAAGAGTAGATCTCATGTTTTGCTGATTGTTATCACTCTTGTGATCATTGATATGCCCTGTCTCTCAGTCTTAGATGTGAGTAACTATGTATTTAAGGGCACATTTTTGCTATTTCTGAGCTGTCTCAGGTCCTCATGCGTGAAAAAAGGCAGCAGAGAAATAAAGTCAACCAAATAAATACAGTACAAGTATTGTGTTTTTTTTCCTTGAGAGAAATAGGCTTCCAAAGAGAGGTTTTTAACCCCCTCCTGACACCTCAGCTGACAGACCTTGAGCTCCTAGCAGCAAGGTCTGCTGACGTGTCAGGAGGGGGTTAAAAACCTGTCTTTGCAAGCGGAGCTGTCAGGAGCAGCCCTTGCTGAGGCGTCTGTGTTTAGCTTCCAAAGAGAGGTTTTTAACCCCCTCCTGACACCTCAGCAAACAGAGCTGGGGCTACTTCTGCCAGCTGCGTTTGCAAAGAGAAGTTTTTAACCCACCCCTAACAGACCGTGAGCTCCTGGCAGGAGCACTACTGAGGTTTCAGGAGGGGGTTAAAAACCTATCTTTGGAAAGGCACACGTTAGGAGCAGGTCACGGTCAGTTTACTCAGGAGTCTGCATTTTGTGGATTTTCCTTTATCACGGGTGGATCAAGCACTAAACTCCTGCAATAAATGGGGGAGTACTGTACCACTTGTATCTTTCACCATCATGTGCTAGTTGCATGATCTGTTGTGACAAAGGATTTAAGCATCAACTCATTAACTAGTGGCAATTTGCAGCTGAAATTTAAGGTGTTACATTTCCACCACTGTGGCTTTCAAACACAATTTTGGGTCTTAAAACATATATAAAACATAAGAAGAGCCATGCTGGATCAGGCCAAAGGCCCATCTAGTCCAGCTTCCTGTATCTCACAGCGGCCCCACCAGATGCGTTTGGGAGCGCATGAGACTAGATATCTGTCTCCTGATACCACTCCCCTGCATCTGGCCCTTGAAGTACCCTGGTTTAAAGCCTAGAGATTACACATCTCCATCATGGTTTGTAACCCGTGATGGACTTTTCCTCTAGGAATCTGTCCAATCCCCTTTTGAAGGCATCCAGGCCAGATGCCATCACCACATCCTGTGGCAGGGAGTTCCATAGACTTACAACGCGCTGGGTGAAAAAATATTTTCTTTTGTCAGTTCTTACTCTCCCAGCACTCAATTTGAGTGTATGTCCCCTAGTTCTGGTATTCTGAGAGAGGGAGAAGAGCTTCCCTCTATCCACTTTACTCATACCCTGCATTATTTTGTATGTCTCAATCATATCCCCCTCAAGCGCCTTTTTCCAGACTGAAGAGGCCCAATTGTTTTAGCCTTTCTTCATAAGGGAGGTGCCCCAGCCCCGTAATCATTTTAGTCGCTCTCTTCTGCACCTTTTCCAGTTCCACTATGTCTTTCTTGAGATGCGGTGACCAGAATTGTACACAATACTCCAGGTGGGGCCTTACTATTGTTTTGTATAACGGCATTATAATGTTGGCTGTTTTATTTTCAATCCCCTTTTTGATAATCCCTAGCATGGAATTGGCCTTCTTCACTGCTGCCACACATTGGGGAGACACCTTCATGGAGCTGTCCACCAACACACCAAGATCTCTTTCCTGATCCGTCACGGATAACTCAGAGCCCATGAGTTGATAGATGAAGTTTGGATTTTTGCCCCAATATGCATTACTTTACATTTGGTTACATTAAAACACATTTGCCATTTCTCAGCCCACTCCCCCAGTTTGGAGAGATCCTTCTGGAGCTCTTCACAATCTTCTCTGGTTTTTACCACATGGAAAATTTTTGTGTCATCTGCAAACTTGGCCACACACTGTTTATCCCTGTCTCCAGGTCATTTATGAACAGATTGAAAAGCACCGGTCCCAGGACCGAGCCCTGGGGCACACCGCTTTTCACTTCTCTCCATTGTGAAAATTTCCCATTGACACCTACTCTTTGTTTCCGGGATCTCAACCAGTTCTCAATCCATAAGAGGACCTGCCCTCTTATCCCCTGACTATGCAATTTTCTCAGCAGCCTTTGGTGAGGGACTGTGTCAAAAGCCTTTTGAAAATCCAGATAGACTATATCCACCGGTTCACCCAAATCCATGTGCCTGTTGACCTTTTCAAAAAAATTCTAAAAAGGTTTGTAAGACAAGATTTACCCTTACAGAAGCCATGCTGATTTTCTCTCAGCAAGGTTTGTTCTTTTATGTGTTTTAAGATTTTCTCTTGGATGAGGCCTTCCACCATCTTCCCTGGGACAGATGTAAGGCTAACCGGCCTGTAGTTTCCTGGGTCCCCCCTCCTTCCTTTTTTAAAAATTGGTGTGACATCCGCTATCCTCCAGTCCTCCGGCACTGTGGCCGTTTGAAGAGACAAGTTGCATATTACCGTTAAGAGATCTGCAATTTCATTTCTCAGTTCCCTAATAACCCTTGGGTGGATGCCATCTGGGCCCGGTGACTTGTTAATCCTCAATTTATCAATTAGTCCTAAAACCTCCTCTCTTTTAACCTGTATTTGATTTAATTCTTTAGTCAAGAGGGGCGGCTCAGGCAGCGGAATCCGCTCAAGGTCCTCTGTCGTGAAGACAGACGCAAAGAACTCGTTCAATTTCTCTGCAATGTCCAAGTCCTCCTTAACCTCCCCTTTTCCTCTCTCACCATCCAGAGGCCCAATTGGTTCTCTGGCAGGTTTTCTACTTCTAACATATTTAAAGAAGCTTTTATTATTACCCTTTATATTGCTAGCCATGCGTTCCTCAAAGTCTTTCTTTGCCTCCCTTATCATCTTTTTACATTTCTTTTGCCAGAGTTTGTGTTCCTTTTTATTTTCCTCATTTGGGAGGATTTCCATTTACAGAAGGACCTCTCCTTGTGCTTTAGAGCCTCTCTAACTCCACTCGTTAACCATGCTGGTGTCCTCTTGGACTTAAATGAGCTCTTCTTTCTTTGTGGTATGCACTTGTGCTGGGCCTCTATTATTGTTGTTTTAAACAGGCTCCATGCACTCTGAAGAGATTGGATTCTTCTAACCCTCCCCTTCAGTTTCTCTCTAACTAGTTTCCTCATCTGAGGGAAGTTTGCCCTTCGAAAATCAAGGGTTTTTATGTCTGATTTGGTTGACACTCTTCCTCCGACATGCATGGCAAAGGTAATTGCAGCATGGTCACTGTTCCCCAGAGGCTCAGTGACATTCACATCCCTGACCAGGTCCTGAGTATCACACAATATTAGATCTAGAGTTGCCTGTTCTCGGGTGGGCTCCATGACAAGTTGCTCTAAGGCACAGTCATTCAGCAAGTCGAGAAACCCAGTTTCTCTTCTTGCCCGGAGCTCGCATTGGCCCAGTCAATGTGGGGATAATTAAAGTCCCCCATGATTACTATCCTATCCCTCTTAGCCACCTCCATGATTTCTCTCCTCATTTCAAGGTCCCCCTCAAGTTTTTGATCTGGTGGACGATAGAATACTCCAGCTATCATATCACTCTTTGGACCTGGTAGTTTAACCCACAGTGATTCTATGGCGGAGTCAGACCCTATGTCAATCTCCATTCTGCTGGATTTTATGCCTTCTTTGACATAGATGGCCACTCCTCCTCCAACCCGCCCCTCTCTATCCCTTCTATAGAGTTTATAGCCTGGGATTGCTGTGTCCCACTGGTTCTCCACATTCCACCAGGTTTCTGTTATGGCTATTATATCAATGTTATCCCTAGCTGCCAGATGTTCAAGTTCTCCCATCTTTGCTCGGAGGCTTCGAGCATTGGCGTAGAAGCACTTGTACAGTGGGTCCCGCAACAGCTGCTGCCTTGTTCTTCTCCCCACAGCTTTTATTTTCAGTAGACGAACTGTCACATTCCGCTATTCTGCCAGTGTTAATACTTGCTATGTCATCTCTATGTGATTCTCTACCCTCTCCAACCTCATTCCCCGAGGATGAGGTGTTCAACCGGATGCCACACAGCTCCTGTCGGCTTTCCCCAGTTATCAGTTTAAAAGCTGCTCTGCTGCCTTTTTGAGGTTGAGTGCCAGCAATCTGGTCCCATCATGATTCAAGTGCAACCCATCCCTCCTGAAGAGGTTTGGCTTGTCCCAAAATGTTCTCCAGTTCCTGACAAATCTAAAGCCCTCCTCTCGACACCATCGCCTCATCCACGCATTGAGGCTTCTGAGTTCTGCCTGCCTGGCGGGACCTGCACGAGGAACAGGTAGCACTTCTGAAAATGCTACCTTGGAAGCCCGGGACTTCAATCTTCTACCTAGCAACCTGAATTTGGCTTCCAAGACTGACCGCTTGGCCTTCCCGACATCATTGGTACCGACGTGTACCATGACCACTGTCTCCTTCCCAGTTCTCTCTAACAAGCTATCTATATTTCTGGTGATGTCTGCAACCTTTGCACCCGGCAGGCAAGTGAGCATCCAGTTATCATGCTCCTCACAAATCCATCCCTCCGTATTTCTAATGATAGAATCCCCTAGCACAATGAGCTTCTCTCCTGCAGCCTGCTCATCAACATGTACCTGATCTTGTATCTCATCAATAGTGATGAGGGAGAGATCCTCCGGCGGAACCACTTCTTCCTCTATGTGTGCCTCATGAGGTGTGCTGAGGGAAAGAGCTTCAAATTGATTGTGCAAGATGAGACTCTCTGAGCGATGCCTTGGCCTTCTACTCCTTTGAGTCACATTCCTCCACCCATCCACCTCCTGAGTTGGGGGAGTGACTTCCTCCTCTGAAGTGTGCCCTGTCTCTTCTTGGACCTGGATAGTCTCTTCCGCTCTGTCCAGGAACTGCTCAAGCTCCTTAATATGTTGCTGGTCCACTATGCGAGCCTCTAGCTGCTGGACCTTCTCTTCCAATAGCGCTACCAGCTTGCACTTGCAGCAGATGTAGTTCTGCACACGCTCTGTCAAGATAACAAACATGGCACAAGTACTGC
This sequence comes from Phrynocephalus forsythii, assembly GCA_029282475.1. Taxonomy (NCBI): domain Eukaryota; kingdom Metazoa; phylum Chordata; class Lepidosauria; order Squamata; family Agamidae; genus Phrynocephalus; species Phrynocephalus forsythii. The sequence goes on along the minus strand of JAPFRF010000003.1, from coordinate 106,547,695 downwards.
AGGTAACTACAGCTGCTCCCTGCAACTCCATTTTAACGATTACAATAAAATGTATTCAAGGTCTCAAAATGTAAACTTGCCCTTTTTTTTTTTTAATCTAGTAAGACTCTTTACTTCTTTTATTGTTTAGTCAAAATCTAACAGTGTAGGGGCCGCTAAAGCACCTCTACTCCAACGACAAGCACGTCAGGAAGTGTAGGACCTCCTGAGGAGTTGCTTGGCTTGGGAACTCAATTAAACCCAGATTTTTTTTTTTTTTTTTAGTTTGCATTTGCGCTGTGCTGCTGGTAGCAGCTATTTAAAGCTAAAACTCCGCCCCTTGCTCCTGCAAAAAGAAGAAGTTAGCTCTGCCCTTTATTCTGTGCCTCTGACCAGCTCCTTCCTCTCTGCTGCTCTGCCAGAAGAGGACTGAGAGACTGCTGGTAGCAGCTATTTAAAGCTAAAACTCCGCCCCTTGCTCCTGCAAAAAGAAGAAGTTAGCTCTGCCCTTTGTTCTGTGCTCCTCTGACCAGCTCCTTCCTCTCTGCTGCTCTGCCAGAAGAGGACTGAGAGACTGCTGGTAGCAGCTATTTAAAGCTAAAACTCCGCCCCTTGCTCCTGCAAAAAGAAGAAGTTAGCTCTGCCCTTTGTTCTGTGCTCCTCTGACCAGCTCCTTCCTCTCTGCTGCTCTGCCAGAAGAGGACTGAGAGACTGCTGGTAGCAGCTATTTAAAGCTAAAACTCCGCCCCTTGCTCCTGCAAAAAGAAGAAGTTAGCTCTGCCCTTTGTTCTTCTGTTTGGCCACCTTGCTCCCACTGAGTGTGGCTGGTAATGTAATCATACTTTAGTGCGCCAGCACCTTTGGGTCCTTTCACGCATCACTTGGTTGTTGTTGGTTGTTGTTGTTATTGTTGTTGTTTACATTTGCCAATGGCAGGAGGGAAGGACCTGTTCCAGTTTTATTTGTAAAAGAAAAAAACATATGGGGATAAGCATGTTGTTGGATTAGTGGTGGACCTCCAAGGTCCAAGATTCTTGGAAATTGTCAACCCTAGTGTGTGGTCTCTCCAGGGAGAGACCAGCCCCAAACTTGCTAAGCTGCAGTATTGTGCTCTATCTCATCGTTTCAGGCCATGTATTTGTTTCTTTCAGACCCATTTATTATAGAACAATCATAATTTTAGTGTGGTGAGGATGGAACCAATTAAGACCAATTTGCAGTTTCTAGCCCCAACGAGGATAGACCCATCAAATTATTGAAACTGATTTAAGTGTTGAGTCACCAATTCCATAACTGATTTAATGGTTCTGCTCCCATTGGGACTAGCAGATTTAAGTCAAAGTATGTTCCTTACTGCTTGGTAACTGTTTCCCGGACAATACTTAAATATTGTGTCTCTTTGATTTCTGCCATCTAGATCCAAAGTTATTTTCAACTTCTTGCTTCCATCGTTTGTTTGTTTTTCTGTCCCCATTCTTCATTAGACCTTCTTGCCCATGTTTCAGACAGGCCTCTGCGATAGGCCGGCTGATCTATCCAAAGTTGCGTCAAACAATTTCAGTGTACCTGTTATGAATTATAATTCGACCAATATGGCACCACACCAAATACTCAGATTTTGAATACTGTCAGAGTTAAAATTCTCAACTGGTAGTGGAAAGGACTTGAAGCAGTGGTTGCAACCAGCAAGAATGCTGCACGGAAACAGCCTGGAAGCCTAAATTGTTCCTGCTTTTTTCTGTAATTAGCCATTGCTCGGTAGGAATGGGGATACGGTATGTCTAATTTTCAGAAGAACAATGCATAATACTGTCCACCTCCCTGCTTCAAGTTGCATGCTGCGGGGGCGTAAATGGGAATGAGTTTGTAGGACTATGGCTTAGGGATGGCAAATCATCTATTCAAATATTTCCTTATTTTAACATATTTAACCCACCCTATATCATGGGCTCTCAGGGCCTCTTATGTGCATTGTCACATCTAGTCCCATCCTTACTTGTGCACTTCTATTCTTGTGTTCATAAAAGCACCTAAAAGCATGGCTTGGCTCCACCCCCTTCCTTCAGCCTACACAGAATTAGAACTCTAGCCTATGGAGATGCCCTTCTCTTTCCATAAGCCACACACCCCATGCAGGCCACAGGAGGTGAAGGGAGAAAAATCATGTTTTATTTGCAGTCAGTAGCTAAGGATAACTTGGGAAAATTTCCCTGCATGCTCCTCTCCTTCCATGACGCCCCGTGATTCAGTACACAAAAGGTTGCCTTTGAGATATGATTTGCCATCTACCCCTGCTGTAAGAGAGAGAGAAAAAAATCAGTGGCTCCATTTTCTGTACAAACCTTCGGCTGATCTTCAGGGTGTGTGTGTGTTCCCCCTTCTGCCTTGCTTGAAGGGCACAGTTCTGACCTCCTCACCCCTCTGAGCGTGTCTGCAGGAAATTCAACCAGGTCACTGAACTTATTTGACAAAAATATCTGCAGATTGTCTCTCTGGGAGAGCTTTGCAAGTGGGTGCGAGGGGAAATTCATGATCTTTTCTTCCCTAATCCCGATTCATAAGAAGAAGCAGCCAGCATCATTGTGAGGGTGTGAAACTATTTTGGGATATTCGTTGTTTGCTGAGCTCTGGGCTAGGTCAGCTGATGTGTCCCTTAGCTAAGACCCAGCTGCTTCATATGTGGGCTGGTGTGCTTTGTGAAACAGCATATTTTTCTTGGGGATTTGATGCTGCTGCAGAGAGCTGAAATTTATTTGCTATATATTCTTCGATTCACCTTTTTCCAGGGTGGCTTTGAGATGACATATCCTGCCTAACTTACGTACTTGATAATGCAGTTGTTAAAACAGCAATGAGAACAGAAAGGGCTGTGTTAAATAGCACTAGAAAACTGTTGGTATGTTTCAGCAATATTTGTTCTTTTTGAGTGCTGTCCCTTTGCTTCTGACTGATGGCCACTGTATGGTCTGCAGAAGGCCCTATCATTAACAGCTCTGTTCATGTCTTGCAGATTCAAGGTGCTGGATGCTTTTATTGAGTCAGCACATCTCATGATTGGTTTTCCTCTTTTCCTGCTTCCTTTGACTTTTCCCAGCACTTTGTCTTTTCTTCTTGTCTTTTTATGATGTGCTCTCAGAGTGCAGTAGCTTCAGATTTGTGGTTTTTGTATTGAGAGTTAGGTAATAGATTGTCTCCCTTCATTTGCCCTGTGCTCTCCTACTTGCCAGTTGTGTCGATAATACAGGTTGGATCTGAAACATACAGGTACTGTTCTCCCCCGTTTATCACAGGAGTTAGGTGCCCAACCCACCCACGATAAAGGAAAATCTGTGAAATGCAGACGCCTCAGCAAATTGACCTTGGGCTGCTGCTGCTGGCATACACTTCCAAAGAGAGGCTTTTAACCGCCTCCTGACACCTCAGACCTGGGGCCGCTCCTGCTGGCGCGCATTTCCAAAGAGAGCCTTTTAACCCCCTCCTGACATCTCAGCAAACATATCTGGGGCTGCTGCTGGTGGTGCATGCTGCCAGGAGAGCCCAAGGTCTGTTTGCTGAGGTGTCGGGGGTGGGGGGGGTAGAGTGGGTTAAAAGCTGTTTTTGGAAGTGCACACCAGGAGGAGCAGCCCAAGGTCAGTTTGCTAACGTGTCAGGAGGGGGTTAAAAACTCTCTTTGGAAGCGTGTTTCTCTCCGCAATATACTGGGGCCATAATATATGAACTGTGATGTGGCTGTGGAATACTGTAAGTGAAAAGTTGGTGAGGATGCAAATGAGGAGGAGGGGAAACTACACTGGGAGAACAGGAAAAACAGTGGCAGGTGGTTCTTTTGCAAACAACAACAACAAAAAACAAGGGTTGGTAATATTTTTATCAGATGTCTAGAATCCCTAAAACAGATGGACATTTGAGTCTTGTAGGACTATTTCCTAGGCTGACTATTGCAGAGCTTGTGGCATCTCTTTCTTGCCATTGAATCGCTTGAGATTTATGGTAACCCTCGTGGGGTTTTCGAGGTATGTCAGATGTTCAAGGAAGAATTTACTGTTGCCACTCTCCAAGTGGGTTTCCATGGCCAAGGGGGAATTTGGACACAAATCTCCTGAATCTTGATCCATCACTATCAACTGCATGCCGATGGCTTTCAAAGCTTGTTGTGGGGGGGGGTGTACAAAAGAGGTGGCTCACAGAAACCACCTGGACTCCTATAATAAACAAAATACAACTGCATAAAATAAATGAAAATTCTTCCCAAATTAGCCCCATATGTCCATTCCCCTTCTCTTCTTCATCTCTGTTCCCCACACATCCTTTTTGAACATGGAAATGCAGAAGTATTGTTTTTGCTTTCACTTGTTGTGCTACCAGATACAGGGACAGGACTCTGAGACGCATGTCAAAAACAGTCAAGAGGCCACATGTGGATTGCATGTCAACTGCCCTCCCTTAATATAAGATGTGGGTTCCAAATCCATGGGACAGTCTCAGCTAAATGTGATCTGTTGAATCAATGGGATTCCCCTATGTATTCCTTCAATGAGTTTACAATAGTGAAAAGTATCTGCTGGATTTAGGTCTATGGGTCTGTTAAAAGTAGGCTGGATCTGTCTTCGGGCGGGGGGGACTTTTGAACACAGCATTTACAGTTGGAAGCCGTGTTATAAATTAAGCAGTTGATGTACTGCTTAATAGCTGACTGGGGCTCTTCCAGTTAATGAACACTTCTACTTTTCCAGCCTATTTTTGGTCATGCCTGCTTCAAGGTAGCTCAGTTTCTGTATGGATGCCCCACCTTCTTTCCTCCCCACCCTTTGCTTTGGGTATCCTGCCCTGACCTTAATCTTTTCCCCAACCCAAGCAATTTTCAGCACAGTCAAGAAGGACCTTGCCTTTCTTGCTTCTAGCAAGAATTACTATGCAAATGCTTCCCTGTGTATATCTCATGCCAAGAACAACGCCTGGTGCTTTCCCCTCTCCGCCCCCAGAGATGCTTGCAGGAACTTTGACATATTCCAGTTTCCATAAATTTCCCTGTAGGTTTACTTTGCCTTGGAGCACCTCCCTTTGTCAGATGTCTTCCCACTCCCTCGCTGAAAAAGAAAGATTGAAAGGCTGTAGTAAATTGTCTTATCCTTAGTTCACACAGTCTGCCTTTATGGGTGATGAGACAGCAGAGGGAGCCCATGAGCTAGCCTTGGGGCCACTTAGCTCACTTCCTACTTACATTTTTCCTTGCAGACCCAACTTGCTTGTTGAAGACTTTAAATGCAGATTCCATTTTACTGCCTTCAGTAGGCTGGTTCACATTTTGACTGCTAGGCAGGTTCATCCCTGGATAGTTTTTGGATGGAAGACCTCCAGAGAATGACCCCAGTCCCCAAATAGGACTAGGAAAGAATCTTATCTGAGACTCTAGAGAACCAGTCAGAGTTGAAAGCACTAGGCAAGATGGTCCAATGCTCTGACTCAGTTTCGAGTACCTTCTTAGGAAACAACTTGTAACTTAATCTTTCCGGAGTAGTTCATGCTGTAATGGGGTGGTATATAAATCAAATGAAATGAAATCAGTCAATCAGTACCATGTGTCCCCTTTGCTGCCCCTCATTGGTTGATACCCAGAGCTTGCCAAAGTTGCTTTTTGGACTACAACTCTCCAGAATAACTCTTCCTGCTTGGGCTGTGGGAGTTGTATTAGATACATATTCTGGAAGTTGTACTCTAAACAAGGTTGAAATGAAACAACAAAAAAGTTCATGTTTATCTTCCTGCATAAATTCAACCTTGTCAGATCCTTAACATAGTTGTTTTTATGTTGATTCCATGCCAGCATATTTTAGTTGCCGCCTATTATTCATTTTGTACATTCCTGTAGACCCTTTCTTGGATTCCATTCTGGAATAAATGTCTTGGCTCCCATTCTTCCAGTAGATATGCTGGCTGTAATCTCCTGCATCTTCCTCTGATCCTATGTAGAATGTTCAACAGCAGGAGAGTGCAGTATCTTGTCCACCATAATAGTAAAGCATTCCAGAGAGAACAGCATTATGCCCTGCTTTCGGTGTACTAGAAAGTGTATATAATGTGGGAGTGGCCACTTATCTGCTCTCTATCTCGTTCTAGACAAAAAATAGTCATACCATGCAAGAACAATTGTACATACATTGTTTATGGCAAACAGAAAGAGGTCATCAGGGATGTTCAAGCCAGTAAAGAGACTAAGGCAGTGGTGTCTAAACTTTGGCCTTCCAGATGTTTTGGACCACAACTCCCACAGTCCTTTGTCATTGGCAATACAGGGTTGGAAATCTGGGAGTTGTGGTCTAAAACATCTGGAGGGCCTAAGTTTGGACACCCCTGGACTAAGGTGACCATCTTAAAACAGTAAATGCAGGATGGGGGGGAATGCAAATGAGGCACAGAAAATCATGATGGGTGTTAGGAGCTGTCCAGAGTGCTGAAAATATTGAGTGGAGCACCAGGGATGGCTGCTGTGAAATTCATACTGATTCATGGAGCAGATGACCACTCTTTGACACCCGCGACACCTGCCTGCATGGGGGTGATACCCAAACAATGGTATAACTCTGCCTGTTCTTTGTGGGCAGTGCAATAGTTGTCCTTGGTTACAAATGAGAGCTATGTTTGCAATGCAGCCTGTAATGTTTATCCCGGTACTGGTTTTCTGCTCGGAGGAATGGTAGAGGGTGCTGCCTTGTTGCTATTATTAAACTAAGATTCATCCACTGGTCTAGTTAGCTAAGGAAACTCTTCACTTGGCAGGAATCAAAAGTTCATTCTTCTCCCCAGGAAAAGGACAAGGTATTTTGTTTTTCGTTGACATGAGAACAGTAGTGAGCTTTGTGGAAATTAATGTGATAAAATGCTAAAACAGAAATCATGATGTAATATAAAAATATGTATATTGTTCAGAATGATGATGGCTGCATCACGTTTGTGCAACAGAAATATTGAGGGGATTATTTATATCTTTTAAACCATTGGCCAGTTGTTCCATCGTTGCTGTATGCATATGCTTTGCTTTGTCTTTCAAAGGGAAAGGACGCTAGTTTTGCACTGAGACGGTGAGTGCAAATTATGGAGAGAGTTGTGCTTCATAAATGTCATAACCTACAATCACAATCTTGTTAAGATACCTTGCTGATTCCAGACAGCCTAACCGAAGGCAGTGAAAAATGTAGCTAATATTCTTCACCATTCTGTCTTAGGTACACTGGATATGTACGGTGAAATGAAGTGTTGATTTAATGATGTGCTCTCAAGTTAATCCTGGCTTATGGGTGCTCCTTTCCAGGGTTTTCTAGGTGGGAAGGACTCAGAAATGGATTACTAGTCACTTCTTCTGTGAGCTTCCTGGGACTCAGCCATAGAGGCCAGCTTTACTCACTGGAGACACAGTGGGGAATCCAACTCCCAACCATACCTAGCTTGCAGAGATATTCAGGCAGCTCAAAGGAAGTGTAAACAGGCAGATTTTCCCAAGTTCTCTGTTGAAGAAACCATTTCCCACTTGCTGCATAGCCAAGGAGTCCTTTGCACGTTTGTCACTGAGATTTCCATGCCTCCCAAAGGATCTTAGGGAACTGTTTTAAGTCTCCTACCCAGTCCAGGCATGTCACAGATTTCTTGCTATGGGGAAAGACCCGCAACTGTGGAATTTTTTTATACCATTACCATCCTTATCATTTTCCCCGAGAAGTTCTGGAGAAGCCCCTGATGAAGCCCACAGGCTCTCCTGTCTAATGGAATGATAGAGAGGTTAACTCCAACCTTCTTGGATGCATGATGGTGATGTTCTTCCTTTGTTTATCCTTGAGCAATTGGGGCATGACTTGTGCTAGTTATTCCCTACTTCAGGGGTGTCAAACTTATGGCACTGCTGATGCTTTCAGCTAAAACTCCCACATTCTTTATCCCACAGCTTTATCGCCGACAGTGCAAGCTGGGGGTTCTGGGAGTTGCAGTCCAAAAGATTGTGAGTGCTAAATGTTGGACCAGTCTAGTCACATAGGGCTGCTGTGGTATCTTAGAATGGGGTGCTTGAATCCATAAAAGCATCCTCTCCCATCTTGGACCTCTGCAGATATTTTGGGACTACAGCTTTCATCATCCCGGATCTTTGGCCATGCTGGTTCTCTAAAGTCTCTAAGAGAAGGGTTGTGTAGCACTTCTGTATGAGATCTGGTGATTTTTACCACCAAATGTCTGGATGGAAAATCATGCAATAACACAGAGCCCTGGCCTTGTTTACTTGAGGAACAGAGGCCCAAGGATGATTGAGGATGATGGTAGTTGTAGTCCAAAACATCTAACAGGTCTATGGTTCTCTATCCCAATGTATCTTTGTGTTCCTTGACTGCAAATGTAGTCTAGATGAAGTAAGAAAATGCTGAACTTATAACCTGTTAAAGTGAACTTTTCTTTGAAAATATTTTTAGCTGTGAATGTAAATTTCAAATCCATTTCAGTCCCTTGGTGTGAATTTAAGTATTGGCAGGCATTTTGTTAAACAGTGAACTTCAGAGAGGTAGAAGTCCTTTTCTTTGAGAACTGTTTTCTGTATAAATGAAAGCTATTTTTCACTTCAAAGATCACAACAATATATTATTACCCTGAAGGTCATCGTTAAAACATTTTGATATATTTATTCATAGTAAATCAGGTTCGGTTATATCAGTGCAAACTGTGATGGGGGAAAATCCTTGGTATTGATTTGAACGAAGAACCAATATTGTTGAAATTATTAATTCTTGTTGGGAACCATCGTTTTAAAAAGCGAGTCTTGAGATCTTAGTTTATGATCTTATCAATGTTTCTGGTAAATGAACAACAAAACTGTTTCTTCTATGAGATTCTCCAGTTCTTCACACATTTTGGCAATAAAAGGTGTTTCATAATACAGTTGGCTGCTGGTGTATAAATGAAAAAACGAAGGGTGTTCTGTCAGATGAAGCATAAAAACCATTAGCAACACACTTTTATTTGAACAGAGCAACATTAATTTTTAAAAGTGCATTAGCCAGGGACTTCTGCATAATGTGAATGGAGGGGGTGGGGGATGAAAATACAAGCAGTTCTTTTTGAAGAACATTTATGGAAACTGTCTCACATGTGAACATGTATATATCTGAAGTTCAGACTACAGGTTTTAAAGAAGAAAGCCTCTGGCATTACTACTTCAGGGAGCTCCACAACAATGGCAGAATGGTAAACCCACTGTCATTAGGACAATGAGTGTCCTCCAGATTCTGTTCTGAACTTTGCAACAGCTGTCCAAGGTGCTCTGCTAACGGGGTTCAGCACCTAGGGTGGTTTATGCAATGTTTGGAGTACAATCTGGACCAGAGTCACTGTCAAGTAGTAAGAGTTACCAGCATCTTCAAAGTGCTTATCACAGCAAAAGAAAGCAACAGCTGTATCTACAATGGTTGATTTCTGTGCTATAGTATGGTGGTAAATTTTGCATATTCCATTTTTCCATAGTCTTGGTTGCCTAGACAATCTGATTCAGTTAATCATACCATATTAACAAACCAGCACTAACCCAGTGAATTTGAATGAGGACCAAGCAATCTACAGATATTTTGCAACTCAGAACAGATAGAACAAATCCATTTTCATCCTCCATAGCAACTACTATAGGGATAATATCTGAGCTCAGGGGCAACAGGAAGGCCCAAGCAAGGTAGTAAATGATCTCATTGCCCCATTTAGTCAATAGATCCTGCTGATCTGAGCCTGTGAGACCCAACACTGCTATACTACTGCCTTTCTGTGTATTTCTACTTTATGAATAGGTTGTTGGTGGACAGGCCGTGGCCTTTGTGGGAAGGCTCCTGATTCACCTTTAATGGAGATAATTACTTGGAGAGCGCTCATAACATGGATGGACAATTTTTAGTGGTCCAGAAACCACACATGAATTGAACTCCCAGCCTCTGGCGCTGTAGACTGATGATGCCTTAAACCGCTGAGCTTTTGATCAAGATGTTAGGGGCAATGAGTAAGATAACTAATAGTCACCAAGTGACTTTTTAGATGTGATGTGTAACACTATTTATATGCAATGATCAACACCAAAAGCTACTTTTAAATAGCCTTTTTGAGGTGTCATTCCAATAATTTTAAAGACATACAGTATATTTTTAGAGTTGTTTCCAAGCTGCAGTAACAGAATGTACTATTAGAAGGAAATAGGGAGTTTTGCTCTGAATTTTTCTGACATGTGGTAGCAATAACATAATGTGTTAAAAGTCTGGTGAAAACAAAAAAGAAGACAAAATATGTTAATTATGTGCAAGAGAATTAGTTGCACAATCAGAGCAGCAGTAACAATGTCAACCTGGCCACCAAGAAGTAACCAAACAACGAGTTCCGTTTAATATGTGACAATCTGAACTTTGGGTGCAAAGATCATCTAATTAGGAAATATATCTTGTCAACATTTCCTCTCTTCCTCCCTCAGTCAACATGGAGAATACCGACAATATCTTGTTGTTTTCTTATTTATTTATAGCCTGCCTTTTCCACAGAACTGAACTTCTTGGCAGCTGCCATGATTAAAACAGGCATAGATTGTTAGAAGTACAGCTGAACATGTGCAAAGCTTAATCCTTGTTTGAGTGCAGTTCAATCATTGCTTGAATGCATTGATTACTAAACTGCAATTAAACCATAATATCAAAACATTAATGTGTTTAAAAGAATCTAAAATACGCCCATGTTGGGGAAAAAAATGGATTTTTTCCTGTGAATCTGTCCAATATTTTTCTCATTGTGGTTCTTATGTTGTCCATTCAAGTTTTCTGTAAAATATGCTTCACAGCTTAATTTAAAAGGGGGAAATACATTTTTTTCTCCCTCCCTCCACCTTTTTTAAAAGAAAAAGCTTACTAGCTGTTGATTTTCATTTTTGATGCCTGGACCTCATGGCATGAGAGAGATTAAATGCCACTTGTTTATGTGCTGCCTCCCTGCCATATGGGGCTGTACATACAGTGCTAGATGCTTAAATTGGATTCATCTGTGTTCTTGGCACATATCAGTTATTATATGACTGTGGGGGAAAAAAACTGTAAATCTGGGGAGAGGGGGAATCACTTTACCAGTATAAAATAAATGTGGCTGGCTATTTATTACAGTGGACCCTTGTATAACAAACAGCTTGTATAACATAAAATTTGTACAACATAAAAATTCCGGAGATGGGAGAAATTTGCTTAACATAATTGCCTATGGGGAGAATCCGTACAACATAAAAATGGGATCGCTCCGTTTTCAATGCATTCCTATGGGAAATTTGTATAAAGGAAAATTTGCTTAACATAATTTTATTTGGAACGAATTAATTCCTTTATACAAGGTACCACTGTATATGTATTGTATCAGTGTATCTCACTTATCCCACTGAGATGGCTCCTACAGCCATTTGCAATTAAAATCCATGTTATAATCCCAATGCCATTAATGTGTTCATGTTGAAAATTATTTTTGCAGTAGGCAGGAGGAATGCATCTAGTCCTATAAAATATAATGTTAAAATGTAGCTTTCTCAATTTTATACTTTCAGTGCATGATTTGGCTTTTTGTCCTGTCAATGCAAAAGTAATACAGTGCTACCTTACATAAAGGAATTAATTCGTTCCAAATGAAATTATTTTAAGCAAATTTTCCTTTATACACATTTTCCATAGGAATGCATTGAAAATGGAGTAATCCCTAATTGCGACCATTTTTATGTTGTACGGATTCACCCCATAGACGATTCTGTTAAGCAAATTTCCCATATCTCTGGAATTTTTTATGTTGTACAGGTTTTATGTTATACAAGAGTCCACTGTACTTTTAACATTAATACATTAAATCAAATGTGTGGGGTTATTTTTCAAGCTCTGCAGATAGCATGCCATTTGAAGCTGAAATAATATTTTTGTTCCCAAGATGTGACTTCTATTAGACCTTGGTGTCTGAACAGTCATACTTACAAACTGAGTCTGACTCAACTTAGAGAACAAGCAAACTTGTAATTACAAAATACCGGTATATGAAAACTCTTGTAATTGCCACTTATTTTTCAGCACTTCTGGAATTCCCTTTCTATCTGACAGATTGTCTGGGTTAATTACTATGCAAAGCAGATAATCTTATCCATCTTATCAGTGTTCAGCTGGCTTATCAAGGTAAAAGTTGCTTCATTCTTGGGATGATTCCAGATAACACCAAGTTGCCTCATTCTTCCAGATGTATTCATCTTCAGTGCTTCTGTGCCCAGAAGTCCAAGAGTTATTGAAAATAGGTAATTCCTTGAGAAGTTGCAGGCACATTGGTTAAACATGCAGCACTGAAAAACTTTATTATTTTATATTTATTTATTTTAGAGTATCTTTACCCAGCCTTTCTCCTTGAAAAAAAGGAGAGCTGTATTGAGAGCTGGGAAAAAGGAGTTGTGTTGAGAGCTGGGAGCATGGACTGCCATGGGAGCAAACTGCACAACTTTGCTAAATAGCCAAAATGTTTATTAACGAATCTGTTGAAGTATCAGTTTGCTATAACTTCATTGCAAGCAAAGCAAAGTGTGGTGCTTATCTACCACTCCATTGCGGCTTAAAGCATTCCCTGTATGGTTTACAATTTAATTATGCTGGCTACACATTCTCCTTCCCCCACTCAATTTACCTACCTTGGAAGGATGGAAGGCTGAGTGAACCTCATGTGAGCTACCTGGGATTGAACCTGGGTTATGGTCTTCTAGGGCTTTTCCTTTTCTTTTTCCTTTTCCTTTTCCTTGCCTAAAGTTACACTTTCATTTGCTTTATCACTGTTTATATTTCCATACTTAAGTGTTAGTTTGCAAGGAAAGAGATTTCCCTTCGGAAATCAACACTGTTTTAGGTTAATCTTGCTTTTCTTTGCTGGCTTGGAATGGGAGTTAACTGATAACATTGGAGCGACATTTAGCACACAGCCCTTCAAACCTCATTTTATTAAGCCCATTGTTCAAGTTTGGGGTTGCATTTTCCACACTCCCCCTTTGTACTTGCAGAATTTCGAACTTAGACATGCGTGTCTTTGGGGACCCACACATTAAGCCACCTCCTAGGGCAGGGATGAAGAGTTTCCGGCATTCTAGGCAAGCTAAAACCACCGGACTGTAGAGTGCTGTATCAGTGCTCTTGCCATGCTGATCCCACCCACCCTGATCTTTTCTTTTGAAAGGGCTTTTAAAAGATATGGTGTGTCCTTTATGAAACCCTCTTCATTCTCCCTACTGACCAATTCCTTTAACAAGATGTGGCACAGAGAAGAGAATTAGAGGGCTTCTCGAGCAGTGTTTTTTAAAACCTCGTTTAAAATTAGGAAGTGGATTTGATCATAAATTGGCCATGCACCACACTGTGCACTACTTTGTCTTGGGGACAAGCTAAGAAAAAGATTTTGCAGCCGTTTGCGAATGTAATGCTTGGGGGGGGGTGGTATTTATTCTGAATATATGTCACCTTCCTTTCAAGCCGAGACAACGGTCCTGTTTCAGCGTATTCTTTGGTTTTCTGTACAGCTGACAAATTACACATCCTGTGTGCAAAGATTCCCCCCCCCGCCCTCAATACCTCATTTCCTTTGCCTTTTGCCTTAACGAACCACAGTAAAGATTTACTGATTGCATCTTTACCCACCTGGGACCTTTGCCATCTAAGCTTGTATGCAATTATTTGTACCTGCTTCTTTCCCTCCGGTGCAAACGAATCCTGATACATATCTCTGTGTAAAATTCCTTAGCGATGTCGTTTTGATTCTGTGGACGTGTCTTAATGAATTTTCCCCTTACCTTCCGAATATCTGTATTAACTAATTTTACAGCCATGGAATCCCTCAGTTGTAAACGTGCCATTACTGTACATATCGTTCAGACCGCTTTTACAATGAATGCAGACATTGATGAATGTGCTACATGCAGGTAATACAGACAACAAATACATAAAATTAAAAGACTGCACAATTCTGTTCATGTTTGACACAGAAGCAAGTCACGTTGCAAGCAATGAGAAACTGCCGTGTCAACTCTCCTCCTACCTTCTTGCAATTAGGATAACCAACTTTCTACCGTTGTTGAAATATTTATTCTTCCACAGTAGGAGTATCCTGCTTTGATCTCATTTTCTCCTTCGCTATTTTATTTTCCTCTACTGTTTGTATTTAGTATTCCTGAAGTATTTTTCTTGTCTGCTTGAATTTCTGTTTTTTGCTGAATTGACACCATTGCATTCAAGTCTGTTCCTTTTAACAGCTTTTCTTATGTTCATTGCTAGTAATGATGATAAAGTGTGTGTGTGTGTGTGTGTGTGTGTGTGTGTGTGTGTGTGTGTGTTGTGTGTGTGTGTGTGTGTGTGTGTGTGTGTGTGTGTGTGTGTGTGTGTGTGTGTGTGTGTGTGTGTGTGTGTGTGTGCCTTTTTAATGTGCTCTTCCCCCATGTTGTCTTAGGTGGAACTGGCAAACAAGATCAAATTGATCCATTAAAGCAATATTTATTTGTTTGTTTTAATTTATTTTTCCAATTCTTTTATCTTGGAGGTGTGGCTTTCTCTTTTATTGATACATTAAGGAATGGCAGTGCAAGAAACGAGATATTTCACATAAAGCTTCAGAGAAGCCCCAAGTTTTAAATTCAAACATTAATTAAATCTCAAGGGCTTGACTACTGAAACCTAGATATTATTTCTCTGAAAAGCCTTATTGAGCAGATACTATGAGATTCCTATGCTAGCACACTGTTACATGTAAATTAATAAGCACTTACACTTGATGCTTTCTGCAGGATCTGTTTAATTCATAATCATATATTTAATAATATCCTTTATAACCAGCAGTTTAAATTTATAATTACCTGTATATATCCATTTATATTTTACCTAATCAAGTGGGTGTATTTGTCTGTGTTTGTGTCTCTGTGTCCAAAAATAATTTAAGGGAATAATCCAGAGGAGAATTTTAGGAGGTAGCTGGGGGCCAGTCTTCTGTTCAGAATAAGCCCTATTGCTCTGTAAAATGACTTGGGAAAGGGGGAGTGTTCCCTGCCTTTTGTTATCTCTGTTGTAATTGGTGTCTCATTAACACATTACCTCGGTAAAATGTCTGAGTAGACAGGAACAGGATGCTACTTTATCTCAATTCTTTCCTTATTCTTAGAATTGCTATACCTGCTTATTTGTGTGAAGGTGCCGGCTTGTATATGAGCAGTCTCTTTGCATGAGCAGTTGTGAGTGACATTGGATAATTCTGATTTTTAGATTATATAAGAGAAGGACACTCTGCCTCCCCAGAATATTTCCTTTGGGGCTTCTGTGGGCCAAGTAAATGTGGCAGGTCACATTTAAAGCAAAAGTGGAGGTAAAGTGCTCCCACTGTTTCCTTCTCCCTTCCCTCTTACCCAAACAATATGAAACACTCCGCTCACGTTTAGAAGCTGGTTGCGTGTGTGTGTGTTGTGTCGTTACAGTCGTGACCGACTCTTTGTGACCCCATGTCCATGGAGTTTTCTTGGCAGGAATACTGGAGTGGTTTGCCAGTTCCTACTCCAGGTGCCTACAGCACCTGGTATTCCTTGGAGGTCTCCCATCCAAGTACTAACCAGGGCCAACCCTGCTTAGCTTCCAAAATCAGGCGAGATCGGATGTGCTTAGGGCATCTAGGCAGCTCTTAGGAGCTGTTAGTGCCTTAATTTTCCAGTGGCACAGGTTCTCCATCGTGTCCTCCGTGAATCCACACCATAGGGTTCTCGTGCGCGTCGCGCTCGATGGTACCGGAAGCACTTCTAAGCAAGGAAGTAGAAGCGTTAGTCTCCGCCCCACCACCCATGGTCCCTTGCGTTCCCGCCGAAACGCCTCAGTTCCCTCTAACCGCCGTGTTGGATGGTAACGGAAATCTCTGCTCCAGTCACGGATAGTTCTCTTCGACCAACTTTTATGGCCCAACGGGCCCTCTTCAAAAAATGGGGGAAATTCCTTTCTCCGACGGCCACTCTTCCTGCTTGTATTGCCTCGGCGAGGCCCATTCCCAGAGCTCCTGCCCGCATTGTAAGAGTCTCAGCTCCCAGGCTCTCAGGAATAGGAGGCATAGACTCAATACTTACCTTCTGGAGAAATCCCTGAGGGCCCCGATGGAGTCCGAGTCCACCTCTCAGCGGCGGCGGAACCTGTGGAAAAACCGACAAAAAATCTAAGTCGAAAAAGACCGATACCGAGGCTTCGGTACCCAAGAAACCGCGTCGAGACAAGTCGCCTGCCCGCCGGAGATCGCCATCTTTATCTCCGAACCGTAGGAGCCCCTCGCCCGGTATCGATATGCTCCTCGGATTCGGCCTTGGTCGCGGCCACTGCTCTCGGTAAGCCACCCCATCGTTCGGAGCTGGCTTCCTTGTTCACCAGTGCAGCCCTATCGCGACCTTCCGTCCAGATGCCTGCGCCTATGTCGCATCCATCTTTTCCTGGCTACCGGGACCGGATTGGCACGGCACGGTACCGCCTTTGCCACCGGTACCTGAACTTAGCGCTCATCCGGAGCATATGGCTCGGAAGCGCACTGCCGACTGTGAAGAGGAACCCTCTTCTCCCTTGGCAGCGAAGTTTCTCACGACAGCCGCACCCCCTCGCTCTCGACCTTCTCCATCGGTCCCTCAGGCGCAACCGTGGGGGTGGCCGCGGGACCTTCTACCTGGCCGTCGGTATCCTCGGTACCGCCTGCCTGGCCGTCTAGCCAGGCCCCCTGGTACCGTACCATTTCCCGACTTACCCCATGTTCCCGGGTTTTCCACCGGTACCATGCCCTACGGGACCCGGTTGGCAGCCTGCCGACGCATGGTTCGACAGAGACAGACCTTCGGAACCGAGGTCCTCCAGTTCAATGGCGCTTGAACCCGTCATAACACGTCGGCATAAGCGCTCCAAGGCGGTGGCTAGTCGGCACCGTCCCGGTACCGCTGTTATGGATGCAAACCCACCCTCACGGTCTAACTCGGAGTCATCTTCTACTGCCTCTTCTGACTCTGGGGATGAAGCCAGTACCCGATCAGGACAGACCTGCTACTCCTGATTCCAATGTTGCAGGGGGAGAGCCCTCCATCTTCTGCGGACTCCATTGGCAACTACTCTGAATTCATTAACAAGATGGCTACTACTCTCAACATTCCTGTGCATCACCCCACCCCTCAGTATTCTGATCATTTGTTTGATCAGATTGCATCTGACTCTAATTCTCCTGCACACCTTGGGGTCCTCCCATCCATCCTCGATATGGCCAAGGACTCTTTTAAAAAGATCCCTTCCTCCTCTAAATCAAGAAAGCTGGAGGGCTTCTACAGGGTTTTGATGAGGATGCACCCTTTCTTGCCAAACACCCAGTACCTAATTCTGTGGTTGTCTCCGCTTCTCAGCTTCAATCCAGGTCTTCCCAGATCCCCATTCCCCCTTCCAAGGAGGGTAGAAAGATAGACACCATGGCCAGGCAACTATACTCAACAGCTGCCTTGTCTTTCAAAATGGCCAATTACCAAGCCGCTATGGCCGCTTACCAGCGAGTCCTCATCAACAGGATCAAGTCATCCATCGACTCTGCGGCTGATGCCTCTAAGGCCGCTGCTCTCCCAGTGATTGAAGAGGCGCTGTCCATCGCTGCCCAACAGATGAGGTCCGGCCGCCATGCCTCTGATGCTGCCACCAAGGCCATGGGCTCCGCCATCGCCTTTCGCCGCCACGCCTGGCTGAGATCCACTGGCCTGTCTGAGGATTCCAAAAACAAAATATGTAGCCTACCATTTGAAGGGGAAGGTTTATTCCATGAAAAGACGGATGAGATCATGAACGAGCACCAGAAGAGCCAAAACACTGCTAAACGCCTTAATCTGGTCCCATCAAAACAAAATCGGTCCTTTCGCTCCTCCTGGAAGAGACCCTTCACCCAGTCCTCTCCGAGACAGCACCAGCGGGACCAGTCCTTCCCCTCCTCTTCTGCGACAGCATTCGCCGGAAAGGACAAGTAACAGAAGTCCAAGTTCCGCCCTTCTGCCCGTCACCAGGATAGACGGGGTCGCAAGGACTTCTGACCTACCCCGACTACGGCCGTTCCTACCTGCGTGGCGCCGTATCACCACGGACAGATGGGTCCTCTCCATCATTTCGACGGGGTACCGGATAGAGTTCTCCACTCTCCCCCCTACGGGCCAGGTTGTACCAACTTCCCCATCTCCTGTACTCTGGGCCGAAATTTCCACTCTTCTCCAAAAAGCCGCCATCCGTCCTGTGCCACCAGAACATGTTCCTCTGGGCCATTATTCCCCCTACTTCACTGTCCCGAAGAAAGATGGGGGCTTCCGACCCATACTGGACCTCAGATCCGTCAATTGGTTTATCCCACCAAAAAAGTTCAAAATGGTTACCCTAGAGACTATTCTCCCGCTACTTCAACCAAACGATTGGTTCACAGTTATCGATCTTCGAGACGCTTATTTTCACATTTCTATCCATCCTTCTCACCGCAAGTACCTGCGCTTCATCATTACGGATCAGGCCTTCGAGTTCCTGTCCCTGCCCTTTGGCCTCGCGACGGCACCCAGGGTGTTTACCAAGTGTATGGCTCCCGTAGCGGCCTTCCTGCGCTCACAAGGGATAGTTATTTTTCCCTATATAGACGATTGGCTTCTGGTCTCCTCCTCGCGCGCCGAGGCCCTCCAGCATCTTCACACTACTCTCCATCTCCTCCAGGACCTCGGGCTCGAGGTCAATGGAGAGAAATCCAAATTGATTCCCTCTCAACGAGTCGAGTACATCGGGGCAGTGATAGACTCCCAACGCCGGAAGGCGTTTCCAGCCTCTGGGCCGCCGCGGACATCACCTCGGCCATCACCTTACTACGCCCGAATACCCACGCACCGGCTCGGCTTGTCCAACGAATTCTCGGGCTGATGGCCTCCACTACCTCAGTGGTACCGCACGCCCGACTGAATATGAGGCACCTCCAAATGTGCCTCCTGACCCAATTCGACCCAGAGGTGGATCCCCCTCAAACACCTATCCTCGTTCCCACCCAGGTCTGGGAGCGCACTCGCTGGTGGCTCCGTCCGTCCAATCTCTTTGCCGGCCGTCGTTTCCAACCTGTTTCCCCAACTGTCCAGATTACGTCGGACGCCAGCCTCTCGGGGGTGGGGGCTTTTGTGGCAAACACCAGATCCATGGTCTCTGGTCCGCTCCGGACTCCTCTCGTCACATCAACGAGCTGGAACTTTTGGCCATTTTATAGCCATGAAGGCCTTCCTTCCCTTGATTCGGGGTCAAGTCGTTCTGATCGCTACGGACAATTCCACAGCTATGTGGTACCTGAACAAGCAGGCGGCACCCACTCCCTGGCGCTCCTGTCCCTCGCGATCGACCTTTGGGATTGGTGCCTCCTGCACCAGATCTATCCGATGGCGATCCACCTCTCAGGAGACGACAACGACTTGGCGGACACCCTCAGCCGCCAGACCTCGATTTCCCACGAATGGGAACTCCGGGACTCCGTCTTCCGGCTCCTGGTTCGGAGATGGGGCCTCCCTTCCATCGACCTGTTTGCCTCGGAGACCA
The DNA here is from genome assembly GCA_029282475.1 of Phrynocephalus forsythii. Classification (NCBI taxonomy): domain Eukaryota; kingdom Metazoa; phylum Chordata; class Lepidosauria; order Squamata; family Agamidae; genus Phrynocephalus; species Phrynocephalus forsythii. Next base: position 106,528,091 of record JAPFRF010000003.1, on the reverse strand, counting down.
ACGCCAAGTGCGATCGCTTTTGTTCCCGGGCGGGTGTCGGCCCTCGATCTCTGGGAGACGCCTTTATGTTCCGGTGGTCCCGCCACCTCCTGTATGCTTTTCCCCCAATCCCCCTTCTCCACAGAACTCTGGTGAAATTACGCGCGACAAGGCCAATGCCATACTGATTGCCCCTTGGTGGCCTCGTCAACCTTGGTTCGCCTCCCTTCTCCAGATGACCCAGGATTACATCTCCTTGCCTTTAGTGTCCGACCTTCTGTCGAGGGACAACGGGCTGGTGCTCCATCCACATCTTCCGAACCTCAAGCTGACGGCTTGGAGGATCAGGCCATGATAGACGCCATCTGCCAGGCCGCTCGAAAACCGTCCACCAGGAGGAATTACCGTTCTAAGTGGAGGCGCTTTCGGGCCTTCACGACTACCCATTCCTATCCTCACCTTAACCCTCCCCTACTAGTAATCCTTCGCTTTCTCCTTTATTTAAAACAGTCTGGTCTCTCCATGTCCTCCCTCCGGGTTTACCTTTCGGCCATAGTGGCTCACCAGCCTCCTGGTTCTGTGGCTTCAGCCTTCTTCAGGCATCCCAGGCTGAAAACGTTTATGAGGGGCCTTAAAAACACCTACCCGGATAGACGGCTCCCGACTCCTCAATGGTCTCTTCGCCTGGTCCTGCAAGCCTTAACCCGGCCACCTTTCGAACCCCTGGCAACTGCATCTCTCCGTCTTCTCACCCTAAAAGTTGCCTTCTTGGTTGCCATCACCTCGGCTAGACGAGCCAGTGAGCTTGTGCGCTCCGACATGACCGGCCCTACCTTCAGTTTTTTCCGGACAAAGTTGTCGCCTACCCAGACGTTTCCTTTCTCCCTAAGGTGGTCTCCCCTTTCCACCTCTCCCAACCAATCACCTTCCCTGTGTTTTTCCCATCCCCTTCTACTCCTATTGAGCGGGACCTCCACTCCCTGGATGTCCGGAGGGCCTTGGCCTTCTATGTTTCTAAAACTGCTGCTCTCCGAAGCACACCTCGTTTGTTTATTGCTTACGGGCCCAAGTTTCATGGCTCCCCTGTTTCTTCTCAACGTTTTTCTAAATGGATTGTTGACGTTATTGAACTTTGTTACCAGTTGTCTCACCGCCCCCTCCCTCAGGGAGTGCGCTCTCATTCCACCAGAGCCATGGCTTCTTCTACGGCCTTTCTCCGTGGCGTCCCCCTCGAGGATATCTGCAGGGCAGCCACGTGGTCTCAACCATCTACGTTCGTCCGCCACTACCGTCTGGACACTAGGGCCAAGTCCTCTGCATCCTTTGGCCGGGCGGTATTGGCTGCTGTTCTTCCGTGACTCCCCACCACCTTCTCAGGTAGCTTGGTACTCACCCTATGGTGTGGATTCACGGAGGACACGATGGAGAAGAACCGGTTGCTTACCTGTAATGGTGGTTCTTCGAGTGTCCTCCGTGATTCCACACCAACCCCGCCCGCCTCCCCTCTAGTCACGTCAGTTCTGGATTTTTATCCTCATTACGGCGTGTAGAGGGAACTTGAGGCGGAACGAGGGACCATGGGTGGTGGGGCGGAGACTAACGCTTCTACTTCCTTGCTTAGAAGTGCTTCCGGTACCATCGAGCGCGACGCGCACGAGAACCCTATGGTGTGGAATCACGGAGGACACTCGAAGAACCACCATTACAGGTAAGCAACCGGTTCTTCCTCAGAACTACAATCCTGAGCAATCAGATTACAAATGAAGGCTGTGATTATCATAAAGCAAAGCAAGTGAGAAAATTTTTGTGCTGAGATAAACAGATTTCTTTGCAACTTTGGGGATTTCTGCTTCTAAATGTGAATCTGAGTATCTTATATACATTTTAGTTCAACCCTGCCTCGTGAAGGCTATATTGAATATACAGGTCCAGGGCAATGTTCCAGTTATTAGGGAGAAGTTATGGATAACAGCTGCAATAACCGCCATGTTGTACAGAAAGAAGAACAGATATTTATGTGCCTCTTTATATAAGACCAAAGTGGCTGATTTGATAAAGCATACAAATAAAAGGGAAAAGAAAGCAACAAGATACAAAATGTTGCATTAGGAGAGGTATCTGTGAAGTTTGAAGAGTAGTAGCTGCAATTCTGTCGTATAATAGCTGTACTGAGTTTTTCTGGCTGTGTGGCCGTGTACTGGAAGTTTTTCTTCCTGAAGTTTCACCAGACTCTGTGGCCGGCATCTTCTGAGGGCAAGATGCTCAGGGAAGTAGGAGCATTCTCTGTGCTCTGGGGTATAGAGTGAGTGAGACTGTAGGTTTATAAAGTTGTGGGAAAGGGGAAACTTGTTCTATGCAGGAGAATATGTGTTAGTCATTGTATTGTGATAGAGCCTTCAAGAATACAAAGTCATATAAGTTTCAGTTCATTCCATAAAGGTCACAAATGTTTTGAAATTGTAATTTGCATTTTAATGTAGTTACATTTGTTTTTGCTTCTTTGCTTATTTTAAAATATTTTGTTATTTAATGTTAATATTGTTGTAAACTCCAGATCAGATTCAAGGTCCTGGCTTTAGTTTATAAAGCCCTCCATGGCTTGGGACCGGACTATCTGGCGGAGCGTGTCGCCCAGCGATCAACCTTGGCCCGACCAGTTCGGCAGTCGCGAGCGCACTCGCTTCGGGTTGTCACCCCCCGAGAGGCCCGAAGATCTGTCACCCGCAATCGGGCCTTCTTGGTGGCTGCCCCGCTTCTGCGGAACAACCTCCCCAGCGAAGTGCGCTCTGCAGAGTCCCTGCTGGCCTTTCGCAAAGCGGTGAAAACCATCTTATTCCGCGAGGCCTTTGGCGACCCAGGTTAATTTTATTTTATTTTATTTTTTTCCCCTCCTCTGTCCCCGCCATCTACTGCTTCCCAGCTTAAGCTCTCTGATAATTATGTGAGTACCTATGCTGGACAAGGGTGCCTATATGTATGTTTCCTGTGTCTATTTTAAACTGTTTTAACTGTGTATTATTTATTTGTCATGGAAACTCGCTGATTGGATCAGCATCTGTAAGCCGCCCAGAGTTCCTTTGGGAAGATGGGCGGGGTATAAATTCAATATAAATTCAATAAATAAATAAATAAATGTGTTGCCTTGTTGCCAGATGGGTGGTATAAAATTGCAATCAACAAATCAGTCAACCAACCCACCAACCAATAAGGCAGGAATGCTGTATTTATTGAGGAAGAACAGACTGAAACTTAAAGCTTTACATAGTTATCTAACATGATTTCATCTGATGCTTGATTGTATGGAAAGATCACCAGATTCTTATTGGTATTTGCATAAAATTTGTGTAAAACTTGCCATGACTGATTGCAGCTAGTTGGTAAATGTTGGGGCATGTCTTAATCATACGCTGGTCACAAATTTGTGCAACCAAGATGTACCCCAACACCTTCCAGCAGTATGTTTAGTGTAGTAACATGGATCTTGGAAAAGGTAGATTATTCCTCCCAGGGGATCTGTTATGCATCTTGGCCATTGACGGATGAATCTCCCCACCTCAACTGAATGAACAGTTTATTCAGCAGCACTAATGAAAATGTTATAAAAGTGAGTTAATTTAGGACTCAAAATTTAAAGTTTCAGTAGTCTGTGTTTTTGGAGAGTGGGGGTGGGAATAACCCTGAAACTATTATTTTAAAAATCAGTAGGAAGCACATTTAAAAAAACACACATGCCACAAAGATGAATATAGAAACAATACATTAACATAGACATTTCTATACATTTGTTCTGCTCCATGATTCCGGGGCAGGAAAGTCTGTGTGTTCCCTAAATGCAGTGCTTGTTCTGGAAGATATAACCAGGCCGGCAAAAGAAAACCCCAAAATAGCATCTTTTGGCAGCTGATACAGTCCTGGAGGAGATAAACAACTTCCAAAGCAACTAAAAAGTCTTTGTTATTTTCATGCAGACGTGCCACTTACATAAAAGTCAATATAAAGAGCCACTGTGGAATCATGCTGCCCCCCACCCTCATCATTTCATGCACTATTACTCTTCCAGCATGCTCTCTGTGCCTTTCTGTCTCTTACACCTTCTTTTATCTCCATCAAGGTCATTCCAGTGTCCCTTCTTATGGTGTCATGCCCGCTGAGTCTTTGGGCGGTCCCTTCTTCTTTTGCCACTGGCCAATCCCAGCATGATTGCCTACAAAGGCTCATCTGGAACAGGTTATTGTGTGTTAAGTTGGGTAACTTAAGATTGGTTAGAGTGGTGTGTGTGTGTGTGTGTGTGTGTGTGTGTGTGTGTGTGTGAACACTTCTTCCCAGAAGTGGGAGGATGCGTGAAAAGGCAATGAGGGTTTTTTTTTAACTCTCTGTGATTTTTCTAAAAAATCTAGCTTAAAACCACCAAGTACCAGCTGCCAGTGGATCCAGTTGTGGGCAGGACCCTTAAAGATCAACTGGACCTTTAGGGAAAGTTACAAAGGGGGGAAATCTCCCCTTTTTGTGCCCTCTTGTCTCCTCACAATTTTGGTACAGTGTGTGTGTGTGTGTGTGTGTGTGTGTGTGTGTGTGTGTGTGTGTGTGTGTGTGTGTGTGCGCGCGCACACGCACGCACGCACGCACGCACGCACGCACGCACACACACACACACACACACACACACTTTTACTCTTGTAAGGTTTACATGATTACCAATTTTTTACTGGACCGTGCTGCTCAATGTATTATTTGTATTACTCCTGATTTTAGATTGCATATATAGTACTTTGGTTTAAGACCGTAAATAAAGACTTCTTCTTCTAATGTTATACTCTACATTTTTTTGCTAGGTATATTATCTTTTTGGTATTAGGTCTCACGTTTATCACTTATGTGGGTGATGTTGGGATTGTTTGCATTATTATTGTTTACTTGCTGCCCTGAATAGTGGGTCTGACATTAATTGGCATATGGATGGATGGATGGATGGATGGATGGAAATTTGAATTAGAAACACAACTTTACCTCAACTGTTCTTGGTACCAGAGGATGATAAGAACCCTAACCTAACACCACTGGAGAGCAATGTCCTTGGGAAAGCTGGCTTGGCTAGACACTGACCGGCAGCAGCTCTCAAGGGTGTCAAATGGGTCTCTCTCAGAGCCCTTCCTGAAGCTCCCAGGGGGTAGAACCCTTTGCACGTCTAACTTGGACCCTAATCTTTCATCGCATCACGTTCCTTTTAGCATAATTTTGTCCTGGCTGTCTTCAGGTTCTCTTGTTGGAAAAATCATGGACCTGTTCACTGCTATAAAGTGAAATGAAGAGGAATGCTAAAAATAAAATGCTGATTGGTTTTATTTTGGAAGACAGCCATCTTGCAATGCATCCTTAGTATTTTGGGCCCTCAACATTAGAAGAAAAGGCAGGACTCATTCCACAGACCCCATGTTGTATCACAGCAGTAGGAATCAAACAAGATCTTTATATACTGCAACTAATAAAAGGTTAGTGGCCACGAGCTGTTGAAGACTATTTAGAATTACAAAGCCGTGAAATAGTCCATTTGTAAAAGAGTAAAAAAAAATATTCACAGCTAGCTCTGGAATCTCCTATAGAGCTGAGGGGTGAATGCCTCCACAGGTTACTGGACTGTTGATCCATTCTGGCTGGGAATTAAGAGGGCAATCCTATCCAAGCTTAAGTGTATTCATTTGTATTGTTTTTATTTTAACACAGAGAGGTATGGACTCGGAATTTGATTACAACTACACAGAGAGAGAGTTGGATACAGGCTTTGTTTTGCTGAAAGTATGCCCATGGAAATCTACGGGGGTCATGTTAGATTTGACTCACTTGGTTCCCACTGACTTTGGTTGTTCTGGGTTCCAGATTCAGCCCTATGTCTAGTGGTTCCCTACTGGTTGCACATAAAATTAGAGCTTATTCTTTTAATTTGTATTAAATTCATGCTATAAATGATCAGGAAGTAACAGCTACATGTACACGCACATATGCATGGGCATATATACCATAAAGCACTTATTTTTCATCTTTGAACAGGCAGCGTGAATAGTGAAAAGGGAGGGTGTTGCCATGTAGGTAATGTACCTTGCTGTTCTTCTGCAGCTCAAAAGAATGGAGCTGATGTGGTCATTTCAGTCCAGCTGCAAAAAGAACAGAAAAGCACACTGGCCCCCAAATTGCTTCATTTAGGCTTCAAAACTTCACTCTAAGTGCATGTTCTTAAATCAAAGAAGACAGATTCTAACACTGTTCTCACATTTATGAACGATTTGGCTATGTTTGTGTGTGTCTTGTTTAACTCCTGCCCTGTTTCCTAACCACACACCTGTGCAGTGGCAACCTTATGGCTGGTGGGATGGAAAGCAAGGCAGCCAGCGAGAGACAGAACCAGCATGGCAATTGCCACCTAATGCTGCTTCATGTCTACCAATACATACCTCTTCATGGCTCACAGTGGTTTCTGATTCTGTGGCCCTTGAAAGAAGCCAGTAGAACTAGTCTGGCTAGTCATAGATTGAGACTAAGGTGGGTTGGCATACCTTTTTTTTGTCCCAGTGAACCAGCCACCAACTGGCCTGCCTGCCTGCCTGCCTCGATGGATGGATGGATGGATGGATGGATAAATGGTCTTCTCTCTCTCTCTTCTCTCTCTCTCCGCCCCCCTCTCTCCAGCTACTTTAAACCTGCTTAAGTGTTTGTTTTAAATTACAGTTTGTTGGTTTGGATTTGGGACCTGCTCTACCTTTAGGGAAAAAGAGGTAGACAAACCAGGTAACATACATGGGAGCATCATGGAATGGTAGCAATTGGCTGCTTCATCCATTGTACTTTATATTGCCGGAGATATGGAGAAGCACTCAAAAGAGTTTCCCGTCTTCTCTGCTTATCAAAATAATGTGGCCAACAAACAGCTTTACCTTTTGTTTGTGAGTAGTGCTGTTTGGTGTCTTGCCTCAGGAGGTGAAATGTCTTGGTCTGACTTTGCTTGCTTGGGTTGGGTTGCTGCCATTGTTTTTTGGGGCATTATGTATCCTTAAGATAGTCACTAGTTAAACCTTCCTGGTCTTTTGCTCTAAATACAGTGTTATGGCAAAGGGTCCTTCACCTTCCTAGATTTCCCCAAACACGCAAAAACATTTTCCCTTTCCTTTCTTTCTTTTAAAGAAGTACTATTTTTTTTTGCTTTGAATGGTTACTTCCAAAGACCAACGCTGCATTACTTGAAAGCCTGCTTCCAGCATTTTGAACATTAATTGGTCATACAGCTTCAGCTCTGTGGGAACCACAGTGGCTACAAGTCAGCTTCTAGGCTCAGTTGTTCAAAAGTGGAATATCTGTGGGGCAGAATCTCTCTCACTTGCTCTCTCTTTCTGTGATCTTCGGAGGTTGAGTTATATGCCTCTGCTCTTGACAGGTGTTATCTCTAGGTGGATGCCTAGTTTGTGCTTGTTCGTTTGTACTGGTGAAATGTTAGCTGGCTGCCTATTCTACTTGGCACCTATAAAATACACTAACATTGCAAGCATTTCTCAAGTTTCATCACAAATCTATGGAACAAAGTTGTGCCCCCCCTGAGATTTGCCGTAGTTACTGAATTGATGTAAAATATAAGATGCAAATGTGACCTTCATGTCACATCATCTTCCATATGGTGACCTTTCAGGTTTTTGAATGCTGCTTTCATGTGGCTGTTTCTCCCCCCCCCTTTTTTTGTTTTTAGTTAAACATGCCCAATTTTTCTTTTTTCTCTCCTTCTTGCACTTGATGTTTCAAAGACTTTTGTCAATTAATTGGCTTGGCCCAACCTTCTCCAGTTCACACTCTCCAAATATTCTCGACAATAGCTCTCATTGATGCAATCAAGCAGAATCATTGGCCATATAATACAGTAAACCCCCACCTATCGCAGGGGTTAGGGACCTGACCTGACCCGCAGTAATTGAAAATCCGCAATATGCGGATGCTGAGTCAGATCTGGATTGGGCAGGCTCTCTGGGGGCTCTTGTACTTACCCCAGGCCTGGCACTGCCCTAAATGGGCCTGCAAGGGGCTTTCCAGTCCCCCAGAGGCCCCAAAAGTGCTTTCTAGTGATCTGGAGGTCACTTCTGGCTTACCGGAGGTCACTTCTGGTTTGCGGGGAAGCACTTTTGGGGCCTCCAATGAGCCTGGGTAGGCCTTTCCTCCTTACCCCAGAGGGCCTTTTTTCCCATCTACTGCGGACCCGCGATATACCGGGACTGCAGTATATGAACCGTGAAAGGGCGGGGGACAACTGTACCCCTCTCTGACTGGCTGCCATTAAAGGAAAGTCTACCTAAAGAGAAAGATCTTTGTCTGTTTGTATAAGGAGAGCCAAGATGAGGCCAGCCTGGCAATCAGTGGGATGGAGTTCCAGAGTCTGGGAGCAATGGTAGAGAAGGACGTTTCTCATTTCCCCACTCAACACACCCCTTGTAACTTATCAAGTTTTAAACAGCTTGGGTCCAAGCTATCTCATGGACTGCATATTCCAGATATTAAGTTCATTGGGGAGACCCGTATCCCTTTTTAAAGGAGAAAGGTGGAGTAAAAATATTGTAAATAAATAAACACAGACTGAATATAGGGTAGTACAGGAACATGCCGTCTAGATTTGGGGACATTATTCTAGTGTACGTAGCCATAACTGACCCTAAAATCCAGAACAATCAAAAGGATGGTTTGTGTAGTGCTTCCAGTTTTTCTCTTGTCTAGCTTCTTTGATCATTTATTTTCCAGCTGCTCCTTAGACAAATTCTCAAGCTATTTACTGCAGAATGTTATCATAGAAAAAATAATAAGAACATCACAAAACTTGACTGCTGATACAGTCCAGCAGGAGTGAGATCCCAAACCACGCGGGATCCTGTTTTTTATGAACTGGGACACCATAAAAGCAAATGTATTGTTATACTTGTTAGTATGGCTTCATTTAACTGTTATAGTTCAGTAACGGCAAAATCACTGGTATAACATGGAAGCCTGCTGGAATCGAGTCAATGATGCTGAATAAAATATGTAAATTGGCACTTGCATCCATTGTAGATGTGTGTGGATGTTTAGAAATACCTCTTAGAAACAAGTCACTCTGACTAATGTGCTCTATGAAGTTGCCAGGACTTTAGGCAGCTGCTGAATTTAGACTGGAAAGATGTGTTCATAGAAATCATAGAGTTGGAAGAGACCTCAAGGGCCATCTAGTCCAACCCCCTGCCATGCAGGAACCCCATCACAATATTTCCGACAGATGGCCATCCAGCTTCTGCTTAAAAACCTCCAAGGAAGGAGACTCCACCACCCTTTGTGGCAGCATATTCCACTGCCGAACAGCTCTAACTGTCATGAAATTCTTCCTAATGTTCAAATGGAATCTCTTTTCCTGTAGTTTGAAACCATTGCCCTTCATCCTAGTCTCTGAAGCCATGGAAAACAAACCTGCTCCCTCTTCAATATGACATCCCTTCAAATATTTAAACATAGCTATCATATCCCCCCCTCAGCCTTCTTTTTGAAAGGCTAAACATTCCCAGTTCCCTAAGCCGTTCCTCATAAGACATTTCCTCCAGACCCTCAACCATCCTGGTAGCCCTCCTCTGCACCCGCTCGAGGTTGTCAACATCCTTTTTAAATTGAGGTGCACAGAACTGGACACAGTACTCCAGGTGGGGTCTGACCAGAGCAGAATAGAGTGGTACTATCACTTCCCTTGATCTAGACACTATGGTTCTGTTTATGCAACCAAGAATTGTATTGGCTTTCCTTGCTGCTGCATCACACTGCTGACTCATGTTCAATTTGTGGTCCACTAAGACTCCCAAATCCCTTTCACAGGTACTATTCTCCAGCCATGTATCCCCCATCCTATATCTGTGCAATTCATTTTTTTTACCTAGATGTAGCACCCTACATTTCCCTCTGTTGAAATCCATTCCGTTGGCTTTGGCCCAGCACTCTAATCTGTCAAGGTCTTTTTGAATTTTCATCCTATCCTCTAAGGAATTAGCAACCCCTCCCAGTTTGGTATCATCTGCAAATTTAATTAGCATACTCTCTATTTCTTCCTCCAAGTCATTAATAAAGATATTGAACAGCACTGGACCCAGAACGGAACCCTGGGGCACCCCACTGGTCACGTCTCTCCAAGCTGAAGAGAGGCCATTTATGGTCACCCTTTGGGTGCAATCAGTCAACCAATTACAAATCCACCTAACAGTAGCACTATCTATCCCAATTTCTACTATCTTCTTAGCAAGAATATCATGGGGAACCTTATCAAAGGCCTTACTAAAGTCCAAATAGGCAATAGCCACAGCATTCTCCTCATCCACCAGGCTTGTAATTCTATCAAAGAAAGAGATCAAATTAGTCTGGCATGACTTGTTTTTAAGAAACCCGTGTTGACTTCTTGTAATGACAGCATTGTTTGTTAAATAATTGCAGACTGACTGTTTAATAATCTGCTCTAGGATCTTTCCAGGAATTGAAGAAATTGTTCTTTAACACATGTCAGGGACTTGCAGTGTTTTGGCCAAAGGTTAGAAAAGTGGCCTTTAAAAATATATACAGTACTTATCTGAGGATCAAGGAAGTAATTTTGCCTGTGTGGTGCTTTCTAGACAATTCTGAGTTGTAGTCCAAATAAACAAACATCTGAGCTCAACCTGGACCCATAAGAGACAGAGTTAGGTTTATAGTTTAAAGACAGAAGACTGGGAATGTGCATTTTGGATTGAAGGTAAAGGTTTCCCCTGCACATGCATGCTAGTCGTTTCCGGCTCTAGGGGTGGTGCTCATCTCCGTATTTAAGCTGAAGAGCCAGTGTTGTGCAAGTCCATGGCCACGTGGCTGGCATGGCTGCAAGGAAACACTGTTTTACCTTCCCCCTTTTTGTGGTGGTACCTATCTATCTACTTGCATTTTACATGCTTTCGAACTGCTAGGTTGGCAGGAGCTGGGGTTATCAGCAGGAGCTCGCTCCGCTGCGTGGCACCCGGGATTCGAACCGCCAAGCTGCCGACTTTGCAGTCAATGGTTTCGGAGCCTTAGTCCACTGAGCCATAATTTCTGCGGAGGTCCTGTTCTAAGGGTTGCTAGGAGACTTCCTTTCAAACAGGAAATTATGCCTATCCAGCCTGCCATTGGAGCTTTCTCTCTAGATGAGGATAACGTAGGTGTTTATAAGTTCTTGGTCTGGCAAGTGGGAGTCCCAGAAACAAGAAATGTGGGATATGTATTCCAAAAATCCAAAATGCACATCTCTACAGAAGTCATGGGAGATATCTAGGGCAGCAGGCACTCTGTCTTGCAAATTGCTCAAACTGAAGAATTAGCAGTAAATTAGGCATAAATCATGCCTAATTCAGTGATAACCAGTAAGTTGCAGTAACTGGTTTGGGGCACTATCTGGGTGGTGTTCCTGCAGCAGCATAGACCAGCTCCCTCTCCTCAAAGAGAAAATGCAGCTGCTCCTTGTTTCCAGATACCCAACTTGGAGTCTCTTGCATGGGGTGAATGATAAGGCTGCAAGGATTCAGAGGGTTTACATTACCTACCAGTCCCCATGATTGGTAAAGCTCTTCCCTGTTCCCTTTTACATTCGAAGAAGAATCTGGAACCTAGTCATAGCTATTGGATTAGGAAACCTTTGGCTTGGGTGCCAGCTCAAACCTATAAGGTTCTTTGTTTACCTGTAAGCCCCTGAGAGGTTGGCATGTCCTGTTACCTTGGGGCTGGTGCTTGGACACAGTATCAGAGGGTCTCAAGTGAGGTTTCTCAAACCCCACAGAAAGTCCCAAAGCAGATATGAAGTAGGTAAGAACAGCATCTGGAAGAGAGGAGTGAGCACCAGATTTCACCCAGAGGAAGCTGAGAAGAGCTATCTGGAAGCTGAGTCCAGAAAATAGAACCAAGTCGCAACATATACCATCTTACTAGATCATTTGTCAAATTCACTGTGGAGGAGCAAGAGTGAAAACCTGTCATCAAGCTGTGGCCAGGTGCCATCACAGCCAAACATAGCTGGTATATCTAGAACGGGATTCCGAGCCTAGACTGCCAGTGACAAAGGACTGTGGGAGTTTTGTCCAAAACATCCGAAGGTTCGCCATCCCTGATCTAGAATGTAGAACTCGGAACATTACAAGTCTTGTTTGTTGGTCTTCATCATTCCCCCACTCTCCACAAAACCTGCAGTATATTGGAGCAGCAAACAGGAATTGTCTGTACATATTCTTTACTCCCAGAGTTCTTGGTGTAGCCTTACCCTTTGTGTCAGCAAGTCTGCTTGGAGACATTAAGTGTCCCCACTTAAGTGCCAGAGCTTGGGGGCAGCTCTGGTCCTGATTGTGCTTCTTTTCCTCTGGAGGGGGAGTGTCTAAGCTCCCCCTCCTGAAGGCCCTGTTTTATCCAGGACATTGGTCTCTGATGGATGCTAAAGACTTTGCCTTCTGGGTCTCTGAATCCTCACAAGATGGAGAGCGTCCACATTAGGTCCTGCTGCTTTTGTACTCTAATGCTGTTTTGATGGTGTGAATCGAAAAGGATAATGCTCCTGTCATCCCTCCCTTCTTCTACTCTGTTTCTTGCGTATTTAATGCAAAGACAGTTGTGTGAAATTAATTACCCTGCAGCCACCCAGGAGCTTAAAGTAATGTGTTCTGTCCCTGGTTTCTCTGGGGGTGGGAATGAATTGTTTGACCGCAATTACTATTTTCCTTATGTTGGGTAAAGCACCTTGATGTCTGTTGCAGAAAATGATTTATTAGAACATGGGTTGAGGGTGAGGGTACCATTTGAGATACAGTGTCGGACTATCCAGTGAGACAAGAGTACTAGTAATTGCACATTATGTTTGGACATTTAATAAAAGCCCAAACACCTAAAATGCAAAACACTCTTCCTTTGTGAAAAGCAAAACAAAACAAATCAAAACATTGACATATGATTAGTCCAACAACATTCCTATCCCTTTTGCACATTCTTCTTCCCAGGCTTGAAAAGCAACATTAACAATTAGAAAAATTCCAGAACTGACCCTTTATTCTTAATGCTGCATAATTTTATACTATCTTGCTATCTTGTTTTTTCATATTGCCCATTACCTTTTAATTTTTCTTTTTTGGGGAAATAAGGGAAAGGTCAGTATTTTTTTAAAAAAAATCCCCCCAGAATGTTCACAACATGCTGTATATTCAAAATAAGAAGTAGCATTAAAAGAGCTTCATGGTGCAGTGGTTAAACTGCTGTACTGCAGTTATAACTGTACTCATGACCTGGAGTTCAGTTCAGTTCCAGGTAACAGGCTGAAGATTCACTCATCCTTCCATCCTTCCAAGATCAGTAAAATGAGTACCCAGCTCACTGGGACAGTGTGTGTGTGTGTGTGTGTGTGTGTGTGTGTGTGTGTGTGTGTGTGTGCGCGCGCGCGCGCGTAATATGTAGCATGCATAAATAAATTGTAAACCTCCCAGAAGGCTTTAAACACTATGGGGTAATACATAAGCAGAAGGCTTTTCTTTGTTGTGTTACCTCCAACCAGAACTGGGAACACAAGTGTGTCGCTATCCATCATAATCAGAGCTAAGGTTTTTGAGCAAAACTCTTCTCCCAGTGTAGTACTAGAGGATGTTACTTGCACATGGTCACTTGCTGGTGCCTGAAGTGGATTCACTCCTGGAAGATGTGTTCTGTGAAGATACATCTGTTCTGCACTTGACCCCCTATGTGTGTGTTCATCTCTGCCTCTGAAGTTGGAGTGTATTGAAAGAGAGATGACAAGTGATTTTAAGACCAAGTACTGTTGAAACTGAATTCTTTCACATGAAGCTATTTTATTCTGCTCCAACATACTATTGGTTCATTCGGCTTCACATTGCCTACAGGTGAAACTCGAAAAATTAGAATATCGTGCAAATATTCATTTATTTCAGTAAATCAACCCAAAAGGTGAAACTAATATATGAGATAGACTCATTACATGCAAATCAATATATGCCAAGCCTTACTTTGCTATAATTGTAATGATTATGGCGTACAGCTTACAAAAACCCCAAATTCACAATCTCAGAAAATTAGAATATTACATGACATCAATAACACAAGGATTGGAAGTAGAACAATATTGGACCTCTGAAAAGTATAATCGTGCATATGTACTCAGTACTTGGTTTGGGCCCCTTTTGCATCAATTACTGCCTCAGTGAGGCATGGCATGGATGCTATCAGCCTGTGGCACTGCTGAGGTGTTATGGAAGACCAGGATGTTTCAATAGTGGCCTTCAGCTCCGCTGCATTAATCGGTCTCATGTCCCTAAGTTTTCTCTTGGCAATGCCTCATAGATTCTCTGTGGGTTTCAGGTCAGGGAGTTTGCTGCCAATCAAGCACAGTAATCCCATGGTCATTGAATCAGGTTTTTGTACTTTTAGTAGTGTGGGCAGGTGCCAAGTCCTGTTGGGAAATGAAGTCAGCATCCCCATAAAGCTCGTCTGTGGAAGGAAGCATGAAGTGCTCCAAAATCTCCTGGTGGACAGCTGTGTTACACTGGACTTAATGAAGCACAGTGGACCAACACCAGCAGATGACATGGCTCCCTAAATCAACATAGACTGTGGAAACTTCACACTGGACTTCAAGCATCGTGCATTGTGTGCCTCTCCATTCTTCCTCCAGACTCTGGGGCCTTGGTTCCCAAATGAGATGCAAAAGTTGCTCTCATCAGAAAAGAGGACTTTGGACCACTGAGCAACAGCGTTCAGGAGCTGCTTTACAAGAGGAATACAACATTTGAAGCCCATGTCCAGGATCTGTCTCTGTGTGTGGTGGTTCTTGATGCACTAACTCCAGCCTCAGTCAACTCTTGTGAAAGTTCCCAACACTTTTGAATGGCCTTTTCATGACAATCCTCTCCAGGCTGCAGTCATCCCTGCTGCTTGTGCACCTTTTTCTTCCACACTTTTCCCTTCCACATAACTTTCGATTGACGTGTTTTGATACAACACTTTGGGAACATCCAACTTCTTTTGTAATATGTACCTTCTGGGGCTTTCCCTCCTTATGGAGGGTGTCAGTGATGGTTGTCTGCACAACTGTCAGGTCAGCAGTCTTTCCCATGATTGTGATTCCTACTGAACCAGCCTGAGAGACAATTTAAAGGCTTGGGAACCCTTTGCAGGTGTTATGGATTCATTAGCTGATTAGAGTAGGATACTTTGAGCCTAGAATATTGAACCTTTTCACACTATTCTAATTTTCTGAGATTGTGAATTTGGGATTTTCATAAACTGTATGCCAGAATCATCACAATTATACCAAAGTAAGGCTTGACATATCTTGCTTTGCATGTAATGAGTCTATCTCATATATTAGTTTCACCTTTTGAGTTGACTTGCTAAAATAAATGAGCATTTGCATGATATTCTTATTGATGTCTGCTCTTGGTATTTCTATCCTGAATCCATTAACCAGAATATACCAAGAACTAAATATATGACTTTCTGCTTAAAAACATGAGTTCTGTCACTAAACCCTATTCATTTTCATCCCAGGATAGAACTGATCTTGTAACTAAAAGCAGGACTGTTGTACATGATTTCATAAGGCTGAGGGTGATGTGTGTTTCTCTACATGTTGCTGGAATACCATTATCAAACTCCGGACTTGGTCCTTTAAATAAAATAATGAAGCAGGTATCAATGCACTCTGAAGCATCCTTCTCCTGATATACTAATGAGATCATGTATATTGTTCATGAATCAACAGTCTTATATACAGTCTTTGCAAATGAGGATTTTAAAATGAAGAACACTTCCACCACACAAGAGGGAGGTACTCACAAGAGGTAATCTGAATTAAGGGAGATAACCTGCTAGCCAGTGAGTGGAGAATCAGCCTTTCTTTATCAGGGTCTTGAGATAAAGGGAAAGAGCAGATGCATCCTGTATCAAAATTTGGCTGGTTGGTTAAAGCTCTCTCCACACTGTAACATTTTGTTATGATTCCTGCTTGTCACATCTAATCTTAAACACAGTGTATGTGTGTAACTGTAAAGATAAGCTGGGAACTATTGGATGATACAAGAGTATCCTGTTGACTGGTGGCCAACCAAATGACAGTAGGAAACCAACAATCACCCATGAAACACCCCTATCACACTCACCAGCAAAGGGAATATTGCCTCTGGTACTTGAAGTAATAAATAACTGCCAGTAGCTATTTTTGTCACTGCCTTCCTGAAGAATAACTTGTCGCTCTAACCAACTATTTTTATACTCTTACAAAATGTTTTTCTTTCCTTTTTCTATGATAAACAAATTCTTATCTGTTCACTCAGGCTTTCCGATAATATGAAATTGCTGTATGTGCTACCGTAAACATAATATCTCACCAATATTACAGAATATCTATAAAATATTTTGTCTTGAATATACTTTAACTTTAGGGCAGTTTCTCTGCACTCCTGTAGTTATTTTAGTACCTCTGAGCACACAAAGTTTCAAACCTTGACATAACATGGGAAACCCGATTATGACCAGTCCAACTAGATCTTGGAAACTTAAATAGTCAATTGACAGCATATACCATAAGAAAAGAAAAGCCATGTTTGCTGCTTATATACTGCCCCACAGCACTGGAAGCATAGCCTACATAATTAAATTGTAATCTACCCAGAGTGCTTTAAGTGCTATGGGGCAGTATAAAAGCAGTGCACTTTTATAGATGTGTCATGTGACATAGCCTGTCTACATTGTTAATGAACAGATGCACAAGACCCTAATACAGTGGTACCTTGTATAAAGAAATTAATTCGTTCCAAATGTTAAACAAATTTTCCTTTATACAAATTCCCCATAGGAATGCATTGAAAATGGAGTAATCCCGTTTTTATGTGGTACGGATTTGCCCCATAGGCGATTATGTTAAGCAAATTTCCCCTATCTCCGGAATGTTTTATGTTGTACAGATTTTATGTTATACAAACTGTTTGTTATACAAGGGTTCACTGTATTCTTTTTTCTCTTCTTCTCCAATGGCACCTCGGTCAGTTTACCAACCGCACAATTTTCCCCCATCCTTCACATTTAGTATTTAACTGTCTGCTGGAGAGGGGAGAAAAATACACTTTGGGATGTCAGGAATCAAATCTAGAGCTTTCTGCATGGAAAGCATGACCTTCCTTGTTGAGAAGGAGATGAACCCTTCTTGGAGGGCAGCATCTCAAATGTGCAGGTCTCCATAGTGAGGGGAAACCTCGGCAGTTGTCGGGCCTGTGAAGTGTCATGAGCTCATGCTTCGGCCTGGACTTGGGGGCCCTTGCTTTGCATGTGTTCAGAGTCTTTGCATGGTCAGTGAAATAGTTAATTCATTTTGCCATCAATTTTTAAATCCCCTTTGTGAAAGTGATTTGACACACTCTAGCAGGGTGCTGTTATTGAAAAATTGAAGCGCCAGGTGTGATTAAATAAGATCACACCTTTCATTCCCTCTTTAATTTCACATCAGTCTTCAGCAGCTGTATCCTCAAGCTTCTCTACAGTCAAGAGAGCTACGCTGCATTAATAGCAGGCATATTATTGTACCGCATGTACCATCAGCTCACTTTCAGTCGAAACGGCCCATGAACAAGATTATGGGTTTTGATAGACCAAGCCTGTTGCTCTGCCCATTCAAACACCTTTTAGATTTTAAGGCAGAGGTAGGTCAGTGACAGCAGGGCAGGGTCCAAATTTCTAACCTCCAGAGCCCACTGTGGGCTTCACACACCACAAACAACAATAACAAACCAACAAGAAATCCAAGCAGGGAGTGGTCAGGAGTGTTGGAAATGCACCACCTTTCCTGAAGACGGTTCCCAAGTGGGAAAATGTGTTTTGGTGGCCATATCAGTTTTCCTGCCAGGAGGGCTACAGAGAAACCTGATCCCTCAACAAAATCCACACCAGGAGGTGCAGTAGTGTTGCAAGCCGTGATAGATGTTAGGGCCTGTGGCATTTTCCTGTGTGAAATATAATGTATGAGAAAGGTCTGTACTGATTGGTGAGTTGGCGGATCAATGGGTGAGTCTTGGGAGTGGCCTGAGAGGATTCAAGGCACTGTTCTACATTGTTTTAGCCATAGGGGCTGAATGGCCAAATGATCACTGTACCAATTTGTCAGGCTTAAATTATTGTCACTTTGTTTTTATTAATCACATTTGAATTACACAATAACTGAGTTAAAAGGGGCCCATAAGGTCATTGAGTCCAGTGCAGAATAGGACACTTCCTGTGAACCCAAGGGGGGGGGTTAACTCCAGAATGAAACCAAAGCTTCATTGACAATCATATAAAATGTCACCTAAATATTTAAGTCTTTAATTTGCTGCAATAATTCCAAGCAACCTCAACTTGTCTAATTTACAACCTGTAGATGCAATACTTAGGCATAAATCCATCAAAATACAGGAGTGTGTATTTTCAAACTAAAAAAATAATCAAGATCTAAAAATGTAGGAGCTTAAAACCTGAAAAAGCACATTTAAAAACAAAATAAATCTGTCAAAATACTAAACAATATTAACTTTCTTAAAAGCAAGGATGTGTAAAAGAAAAAAAAATTCTTAGCCTTTAAGCATATTACTAGACACACCAGGAAAAACTATTCTTATTGCTCACACAACCAGGCTACTTTCAGTCTATGAAGGAAAATCTATGTCAACCATTTGCTGCTGTTTTGCCATATGATTGTTGTTCTGTGGCATGGAGTGGTGTGGGGTTGCAACAATATGATGAATTCCAAATGTCTTAACTCCATATATTTATAATTCTTTACTGCTTCAAGCCAGCGACGCCTACGCTGGCTTGGACACGTTGTGAGAATGGATGATGGCCGGATCCCAAAAGATCTTTTTTACGGAGAACTAGTGCAGGGAAAGCGCCCCAGAGGGAGACCACAGCTGCGGTATAAGGATATCTGTAAGAGGGACCTGAAGGCCTTGGGAATGGACCTCAACAGATGGGAAACCCTGACCTCCGGTCGCACTGTCTGGAGGCAAGAGATACAGCATGGTCTACATAAATTTGAAGAGGCATTTGTCCAACAGGCAGAGGGAAGGAGGTAGGCACGGAAACAATGAAACCCGAGGACTGGGCAAGAAACAGAATACATCTGCCCCCAGTGTGGTAGAGACTGCCATTCCCAAATTGGTCTATTTAGTCACACTAGGTGTTGTTCTTAGGATCTCTACTCTAGGCATGATACCATAGTCTTTCGAGACTGAAGGATGCCAATGACTGGCCCAAACCTTTGCCAACTTTTAAATACAGTGGTACCTTGTATAAAGGAATTAATTAGTTCCAAATGAAATTCTGTTATGCAAATTTTCCTTTATATAAGTTTCCCATAGGAATGCATTGAAAACAGAATAATCCCTAATCGTGACCATTTTTATGTTGTACGGATTCGCCCCATAGGCAATTCTGTTAAGCAAATGTTCCTTATCTCCGGATTTTTTTATGTTGTACAGATTTTATGTTATACAAACTATTTGTTATACAAGGGTCCACTTTAATCACTTTCACCAGGGACCTGGAGAGCCAGGGGTCTCCAGCACCAAGTAAAAAATCTTAATGGGAAACTTAATTGCTGTTGCACCTACTGCATCTCCAGAGTTTTGTAATTTAACATCTGGCAAGCTGCCGCTATATCGATAACATTGCTATTTTGAGGAACATTTTTGCAGAGCTTGAGAGTGATAATAGTCTTTAGCAGGAAGCCCTTGTGGACAGCAGGATGTTATAATATGAAGATTCAAGCTTGCCTGAATAGTGTCACCCTAAAATCCTGAACCATTGGACTCGTGTACTCATAGTGTTATAATCACAGAAAGAGTGTGCTGTAGAACTTACAAATGCTACTTCACATTTAGGCATTGTAGCATAAACAGGTTTACCATAATGTAAACAACTCAGCTGTCAGGAAATGTTATTGCTCAGTGACTGTACAGGAAAAGCTGAGCTCCAAAGATTGCACTGCTTTCTGGATCTAGACCCTGATAGCCAATATCACCTTAAAAACCCAATACTCTTATTCCTGAGCTGTCCCTGCTCAGGAGAGTGTCTGTCGAGGTGCTTTGAGGCCTCTCAGGTTACTAGACTCCAGAGACTTACTTCTGGTTGTGTACTTTAGAAATTACACCAACTCTTCCAGGTAGGACATAAAGACAACATGTCCCAAGTTCCAAAATTACTTCTCTGGTGAAGACACTTCACTTTAGCCACACTCACTCTTGGGCAAAAACCACACCTTGGTAGAATATTATCTAGTATACTCCTCCAGTGGACAATCCTAAGTACCCCAGCTGGAGCTGTGACACCTATAATTTTGCAGAGCAGAGAAAGTGAACAAGATTTCCCCTGAATTCAGCTTCTTCTGTTAAAATTCTCTGAACACCAAAGGCAGAGGGATGAAAAATTAAAGATAAAAAAATAAGGAAAATAAAAGGCCAATAAGATGATCTGCTGACAGAAGATGGTGTCCAGGGGGTCGTCTTTGTTCTTTTCCACATCTTGTCAGTGCAGTAACTCAACTGCACAAATGGATGTAGAAGAGTTGTGTACCATAATTTCACTACACACTAAAGTAAAGAGTTTCTCAAGGTGAACAAATGTGTTCCTAAGGTTAGATTCCAGAGAAGGAAAGTCAGCAAGAGGCATACATTATTAAATTAATGGAACAGTTTCCTTTGGGAGGGGATGAATAAAATCATTTTGACCTTTCCTTCCCTGCATGAGGCAAATTAAGCTGCACAGTTGCATCATAATGGAGTCCAGTAGCAAATGTGTAATTTGGCTTGTATTGTACATTTCCTTAACTTTTTATGCCTGGGTCATAAGTACATGCTACCATGTTCTCTGCGATTTTTCAGCACCGAGTATCAGATTATTCCAGATATTATCTGCCAACAGCTGCCAGCAGAACTAGCCAGCATCCCAGAGCTGAGGAATGTTGGGAACTGTAGTCTAACAATGTTTGGGTGGCCATACTGTATATTACCCACCAATTGTATAAAGCATTGGAGAACTTCATCTAGTCTAGGTAACAGTACTGGACCCACTGCTTATGATGCCCTACAGTGGTATGCCTAAACTCACAAGATTATAGCCAACCAAGATCTGGAAAGAAACAAATTCTAACTGCAGTGATTATATCTCTGTGTGAAAAAGATAGCACAAGGAAAGTGTTTGCCTTATTTTAAAGGAGCCCTGTATATCTGAGAGTACAATTTTCAAAAATAAACAATAAAAATTACTCTGCTACATAAGACCAAAGGAAATGGGCATTCTCTTCTCACAGTGACCAACCTGATACCTATGGGAAGCCCATAAGAAAGACAAAAAGCCAGTGGTCCCCAACAACTGGAATGCTTCCCCTGATACTGGAGAGAATATAGAGCCATCAGAACTGGTAGCTGTGGGTAGCCTTGCCTTCCATGAATTCTTCCAGTCCCCTTTTAATGCTGCCAACATTGGTGATCATCACTGTATTTTGGGATAGTGAAGGGAGCTGGGAATGTTTAGCCTTACAAAAAGAAGGCTGAGAGGTGATATGATGGCCATGTTTAAATATTTGATAGGATGTCATATTGAAGAGGGAGCTGGCTTGTTTTCCATGGCTTCAGAGACTAGGACTCGGGGCAATGGTTTCAAACTACAGGAAAAGAGATTCCATTTGAACATTAGGAAGAACTTCATGACAGAGCTGTCCGGCAGTGGAATATGCTGCCACAAAGGGTGGTGGAGTCTCCTTCTTTAGAGGTTTTTAAGCAGAGGCTGGATTTGCCACCTGTCAGGAATACTGTGATAGGGGTTCCTGCATGGGAGGGGGTTGGACGGGATATCTCTTGAGGTCTCTTCCAACTCTATGATTCTATAATTAGTCCACAGTTTAATGATGTACTGTGGAAGAGTCTTCTCTTAGATCCAGCACCTCCCTTGATCCAATTTTATTTATTTCCTTCTGCAAAAGGCACATATTTCCGTAGCCATACATAGCAAAAATATTGCAAATGAAATGCAAGCAGAAGCGTTTTGTTAAAGGCCAAGCAGATATTTTTTTCAGTGCAGACCCTCATGGGCTGAAATCCACTTCTTTCTAGATGAAGTCCATGATTTGATCAGTCTTTATAGTGCTAAAACATTTTTGCATCTATATCTATCTATCTATCTATCTATCTATCTATCTATCTATCTATCTATCTATCTATCTATCTATCTATCTATCTATCTATCTATCTATCTATCTATCTATCCACTAAGCCCTAGGCTGGCACAGCTAGCTTAGTGTGGGGGAAATTAGCCATTTTCTCCACATAATGCAGAATTTTATACGCTTTTATTCTATCTCCCCTTACTTGCCCCAACATTATATTCTTCCAAAAACTGTAACCTTTCGTAATAGGCAAGGTGCTTCAGCTCTTTGATCATTTGGATTGCTCTCTTATATACTGCTTCCACCTCTGCCATGGTCTGTATTGCCAGTGTCAAGGCAAGGGCAGAGATTTCTTAAAACCATTCTTCTCTGAGAAGATGAGAACCTGGTTTTTAAAAAAAGAAAAGAAGAAAATAATAATGTAGGACAGTATCCGGTTATCTACACAGAGAGTGGAAGGGAGATCATGGAAGAGCTCCCGTTGCCTCTTTAGAAAGTTCCCTGTTGCATGTCCCCATTCTTGCACTGGTCATAAGATCAATCGTATGATGGGCAACATGACGGGAACTTACTGAGGGGGACGTCATAGATATTGCCCTTCTGCTCTGTATTTAGGCAACAGAATACTGGTCATTGTTGTATCTGTAGCAATGATTCTGACAAATTGCAGGAAGCTATAGAACTGGTGTGTGTTGTGTCGTTACAGTCGTGACCGACTTTTCGTGACCCCACATCCATGGAGTTTTTCTTGGCAGGAATACTGGAGTGGTTTGCCAGTTCCTACTCCAGGTGCCCATCCAAGTACTAGCCAGGGATGACCCTGCTTAGCTTCCAAAATCAGGTGAGATTGGATGTGCTTAGCCCTAGGGTATCTAGGCAGCTCCTATAGAACTGGTAAGCAACTGGATACATTTTACTGAAAATATATTTATTTTATTAGACTTATATACCACTCCATCTAGCCCATAGGAAATTAGACACATACGGTATTAATAAAATGCAGAAGAAATGCAAGAATTAAGCATATTAAAACACATAATCATACACATATAATCAATCAGTAACATAATATGCTCAGTCAGTAACATAAAATATAAAGTATATGGTGTTACGGGTGTATCAATAATCAACAGAACTCTGGGAAGCCTTGTTTGAAAAGATGTGCTTTTAAAAGGCATTTAAATATTCCCATTGAGGGATCCAGGCAAATATCTGGGGACAGTTGGTTCCGCAACTGGAGGGGGGGGGAGTGACCACCGAGAAGGCTTCTCCAAGTTGTCGGGAGAAAGACAATCCAGATCTGAAAACGACAGGGGAAGATCTCTGTAGTCTTTTCTTGGATGTTTTGTTCTTTGGGTGTCATTTTAATATAAAAGAGTGTTACAATCATTCTTCTTTTGCATCCAGATGTAGACATCAAATGCAGCTTACCCAATTGTTAAAGTTTCCTTGGAACAAGTCACTTTCCCTGCCCTCCACTTTTAGAAAATAGGTGTGTTGCTACTGATTAAGAAAAGACTGCTTTCATTGTTTCTGAAAGGAATAGAAGATGGAGGAGAACCTGTTGGTAGGTCTCCAGATGGTATCCAGCAGATATTTCAGGGTTTCTGGCTCACAGTTCTTTCAATTTTTCGGGGGAGCTTTGCTGGCCTCAAGCTCTTCTTTGGAAACAATGGTGGCCTGCAGTCTTGAACACAAGGCGGTAAGGAAACAGAGGCTATAGTATTTTCCGTCTATAAGACTCTGCCTTTTATTAGACCCCCCACCTTTTATTAGACCCCCCCCAAATAAATAAATTTAATAAGTCCTCTTCCACCCCCACCAACCCCACTGTTACCTTTAATTTTCCTGTTCTAAACAGTCCTCTCTTCTTTGGCGGGTTTGTTTTTTTGCAGCATCCGGCTCCATCGGGCTTGAGCAGCCCTTTAAGAAATGCCTTTTCTTGCTGGAAAAAAAAGGTGTGGATTTTTTCTTTTCATTTCTGGAGTGCATTTCTTAATGGGTTGCTCAAGCCAGATGGAGCCTGAGCCTGCAAAAAAATGAAAACTCACCAAAGCCAAGAGGCGTGTTTAGAACGGGAAATGAAAGAATATTGGGGGGGGGGGTTGAGAACCCAAAGAAAGACAAAGCCAATCATGCAAACAAACAAACAAATAAACAAAAACAACATGGAGTGAAAAAGCAAGGTGAGTTTGGGTTCTCACCCACCCACCCACCTCGAAGGGCTTATTTCTGTGTAGGGACGGGCATTTCATTTCGGGACCAGTAGGTTACAAAATGAACTACTCAAGCCCAGGTGGTCCCCGGAACTGGCTGATACACGCAGATCCAATTGCTTTACACTGAAAAATACAGTAGATGGGCAGTGTTTTTGCGGGGAGAGGACTAGAACTGTCTAAGTTTCATGGCCCTGCGTGGTTTGGGATTCTAAGGGTTATAATCCAGAGAGAGAGAGAGAGAGATTTCTATTCTCTGTTATAAAAATACCCCTTATCAAAGTTACAACCATTGTGACATGCATCATTGCCAGACTCAAGCTTCCCAAAGATGATGCTCTGCAGGATTGCTGAGTTCTCTGCTGAGCTGTGCTAAGCTTCGCCAAGTCCTAGTGACTCTGTTCTTCCTGGCTTTCTATTAGGGAGGAAGATGGGTGCATAGTTAAGTTGTTCCTTAACAGTCTTCTCTGTCCGGAGTCAGCTGAGAAGCGAGGATGGAGGGATTGGGCCTTAATATTAGCTAAGTAGCAGCAGACATAATGAAGTGTGAAGCATGCTGTTACCAGTTGGTATGGTGTGTTGCTTCAATTTACAGAACATATAATTATTCAGCATAAAAATGTTAGGACCTTCATCTTTGACAGGGGAAAAAAAAACTGAAACGAAAACAGATGAATGCATGAATCAGAAAGACAATGGCTGTGAGCGGAATAGCTCAGAGTACAGGATTGTCACCCACTTTCATTAGCTGGAGACAGCATCTGCCTGATCTTTGGCCCTGGTAGACATTCATTTGTTTATCGCAAGCCACAGAGAGTAGCTTTGCTCTGAAGTGGGAGGGAGCTGACTAATTTCTGTGTGCTTGTTACATGTAATAGCACAAGTTGCACATGTCCACCCTGAGGATGGTGGGTTGTGTGCATGAACTACAGCAGCAAATTCTAAATGCCTCGCTAAATTAATCTGAGGATTCCTTCCGCTCCTCGGCTTGTCCTCGGCGGCCTGGAGTTAAAGCGATGGAAGTTTCTAGTGCCCAGATCGGTGTGCAATTTCTGTTGAAAGGCCACATCAAAGAGGAAATGAAGAAATTATATGCCAGTACCCTGCACCTAGGGCCATGGGGAGAAAACCTATTATTTTCCCCCTTTCTTGCAAACCGGAGCTCATTCTGAGCTTGAGCCCTCATGTCTATCTTCCTCCAAATGTATGCTAGATGCTTTAACTTCTGATGACTTGCCTGGCCTTCCATTTTCTTCCCATGCCCTTATTTATAACTCAGCTCCCCTCCAGCAGCCTATGCAGACACCCCTGCTTTCATTAGATGCCTCTCGTTTTCTGTTGTTGATGGACCTGCCAGTGATTGTGGCTTCAGCATCTCATCTTTAAGAAAACTCACATCCATCATGAACTCAGCATTTCCTTAAGGTGTTTTAGTCACCTTTTGTCTGCTTCTTGCTAGTGGTAAACAAGCTCTTTTTGCAGCCTTCTGCTGACAGTGTCGATGAGGCTGGTGCACAAATTAGGAGCTAAACAAAAAGCCATGTTAATTTCAAGCTCCATTAGAAGCTCTGGTAGAAAAAAAAGAGTCACTAGTGGTAGGAAATTGATGTTTCCTGCAAGGGAAATGGTGCAAAAAGTGGCTGGAGTACAAACTTTGATTTTCAGGTGAAGTACAGAGGCTGGACTAA
Source organism: Phrynocephalus forsythii (assembly GCA_029282475.1). Lineage (NCBI taxonomy): Eukaryota > Metazoa > Chordata > Lepidosauria > Squamata > Agamidae > Phrynocephalus > Phrynocephalus forsythii. Next base: position 106,501,998 of record JAPFRF010000003.1, on the reverse strand, counting down.
CACAATAGATACAAACAGGAAGTTCACTGATGGGCTTAATGGAGGATTTGTGGCAGGGGGGAAAGCAAGAACCGTTTATTAGAAAAATAAATATACTGTGGATACTGGTCAGGATAGAGCTATGGCCAGCTTGCTAGAACTTCTGTTCTTGCAAATAGGTTTTATAGGCAATCCAGCAAGGTTTATAGCCTTGGTGCCGCATACATGTTCTTTTAAAGAGCACTGTAGTCAGATTTCAATCTGACATTTCATTGGCAAGCCTTTATACATATAAGACCCCTTTGAGCCTTTTAATCTGATTTTAAACGTCTGCCATTTGTCCAGGATGAAATCTGCAAAATGCATTGTGTCATGCGATAATTCATTCACATCAGTGGGGTATAGACTCTGGTTCTGGCAATCAATCATTTTCTGTACATTTGAGGGGAAATGTATTTATTTCAAATCCAGACCTACTTCTATCTATCTATCTATCTATCTATCTATCTATCTATCTATCTATCTATCTATCTATCTATCTATCTATCTATCTATCTATCTATCTGAGATGGGCATGAAATGCTAAAATACTGTTTTGTTACATTTTTCGTTTCATTCTGTTCCGTTTTGTTTGGTTTCATTTTTCATTTTACTTCATGTGTGTGTGTGTGTGTGTGTGTGTGTGTGTGTGTGTGTGTGTGTGTGTGTGTGTGTGTGTGTGTGTGTGTGTGTGTGTGTGTGTGTGTGTGTGTTGCTTGTGTAACTTCCCGCACTTGATCAGGCACGGGAAAAGGCAAATTTATAAACATTTTTGTTTTTGCCGCCTCAAGCACTGATAAGCTGTTAGGGCGGCCAAAACAGTTTTAAAATGCCACCTTTCCCCCACCCAATTGGGCACAAGGAAACTGGGGGATTTTTATTTTATTTTATTTTATTTTATTTTATTTTATTTTATTTTATTTTATTTTATTTTATTTATTTATTTATTTTTGCTGAGTCAGGTGGGAGAAAGAACAGGATTTTATTTTATTTTATTTTATTTTATTTTATTTTATTTGCTGAGCCCCAAACACCAATCAGCTGTAGCGTGAGCATGGGGCTGGCAAAAAAAAAAGGTTTAAAACCATTCCTTTCCTGATGGGGTGGGGGGGAGGACTGAGTTTTATTTATTTATTTATTTATTTATTTGTTTGTTTGTTTGTTTGTTTGTTTTGGCACCCCCAAGCCCACACTACAGCTGATCGGTGTTGGGGGGCAAAAAAAGAGTTTAAAAATCCCTCATTTTCCCCCACCCAATCAGGTGGGGGGGAAGGTGCAATGGGGGACAATAGCAAGCTAGTTTTGGAGAAGAAGTAGGTTTGATGTTGGGGGCTGCCATCCTACCCTAGAATCTGCCTCTGGAAAATGACTGTCTAACTCATCCTAATGGTACAGCCAAACCGAGTTAGGACCTGATACATCTAGACTATGATTTGAGCTTTTATCCTCTAATTTTATGACCCACTACAAGTTCATTACCCTGAATCACTTTGACATTCGTAGAAGCTTCCTTAGAGCCTTTTCACACGACCCCTAAGATCTGCTGGCCACAAATTTGGACCAGAGATCTTGGGGGTTCGTTGGTCTTCCTGTGTTCCCACCCCCTCCACACTTTCTTGCTCCTTGCTCCTGTCTGCCTGAGGGGAGGGAGAAAAAAGAGAGGAAAAAATGCAGGCTCACCTCCGCCGGTCGAAGCCGCCCCGAGCCCCGTCGTCGTCCTGATTCCTGTCTCTTAAAGGGGCGGGGGCAAAAAAAAAAAAAAAAGAAGCGAGGAGAGCCCGGCACTCACTCCTTTACATCCGCATCAGGGATTTTCACCCCCGGAGAGCAGGTACCTGAAAAGTGCACTGGGATGCGCTTAGGTGGGCGTGGTTGCACTTAATTTTCTCTAAACTCCAGAGCTGGTGGGGAAACAATTTTAAGCTCCGGAGCTGGGAGCCATTTGCCATGGAGTTTAGGAGTCATGTGAAAAGGCCCTTAGTCATGCTTAAAATCAATATTTCATTGATTTCATAATATCTCATCAATTTCAATGGAACTTGTAAGCATCACTTTTTATGAAGTGAAGCTTCTGTCAAATGATTTTATCATACTTTTTAAAAAGTGCCAGAACATCATTTGCCTATAGATGCTTTCCAAATCAAACATTTATAAATGCCAACTTCCCCTCTCTTTTACGGAGGCTACTGTTGGATCATTTCCACACGGATCAGGTGGCTGTGTGTGAGAGAAAGAGAGAGAGTGTGTGGGTATGTCTGCTGATAGCGTTGAGAAGGAAAAGAATAGACCAAAAGAAGAACCAGGGGAAGTGTGTGGTGGAACTGGAACTGTGGAAGAAATGGACAATCGAGAAGTGATAAGACAAAGAGGAATGGATACAGTTGTGATGGAAGAAAAAGAAAAGGAACGAATTGTAAGTAATATTGTAAAAGACATAGAAAGCCACATTATTGGGAGTTTCTTTGCGGTAGCACAGGAAGCAATGAATTGGAGGGCACATGTGAAACGAATTAAGAAGGAGAGGCAGAATAAAGAGGTACATGTGATAGAGTGGAAAACGGGAGGGAAACATAGAGCGTCACAGACGGAACGCCAGGGGATAGGAATTGGAAGAGGAATCCAGGTAGAAGAATGGAGAGTTAAGAGGAAGGAATGTGTCAGTACAGGTAGAGATCATATCCAAGAAAGTAATGTGGGATGTTGGAACACAGGCAGAGATAGAGAAGAAGAAATATGTTGTAGGAAAGTCATGGCATGTAGGTGTCCAAGTCAAGTTAGACTTGGAAAAGAGTAAAGGGGACATAGGAACACAAGTAGCTGTTGGGCTCCGTCAAAAGCTGTTCAGGGATTCGGAAACACAGACGGATAAGGTGGTGATGGACAGGGCTGGGGATGCGCGAGGGGGGGGAGAATGAGTGATCGCGCGACCCAGACAGGGAGAAAAATAACGCTCGTAACGGAAAAGGTGACACAGACGGGGAAAGAGGAGGTGAGGAAGGTAGACACCAGGTTGCCTCTACCTATATTCCCCAGCTATGTGGGTTTGCCTTTGCCAATACCACCAGGGTTCCCGGTAATGAACACAAGTTACCAACCCAGAGGGTACGGAGCCAGAGGGAGAAGTGTGAATTCAAATCCTCTAAGGTAGATTCCCGGTTGGGGCTGGAGTGAGGGGTTTGAGAGTGAATCTCAAGGATGTGGACCCCCACATATGAGAATGAGACAGCCCCACCCTACAGTATGCCGCAAGTAAGTGCCAATAACCCTTTCAGGCAAAGAGGTGTTGTTTGTAGCCCCCCACGTTATCCAAGTTTGGAACCCCCAACTTTGTTACCTTTTACCGATGGTTGGACAAGGAAAGACGAAGAAAAGAATATGTTAAATGTTTCAAATAAAAGTTTATTGAATCTTTGCAACAACCATGCCTCGCATTCTGTTTCATCCGCGGAACCGCCTACAGACCTACTGGAGTTCTCACAGTGTGCCTTTTGGATTATTGGCGAATAGCTGCTGAAGATTTCACAGTTGATGCTAAAGCCAGAAGCCATAATTAGAAAATGAGCAACCAATGGATAAATGTTGCAAGATTTCTCACAAAAAGCAAACAGTCCTTTAGGCATATGATTCCTGCTGTTTCTTCACCTGTTCTACTGATTGTCATTTGTAGAAATGTTACGAATTCATCACATCGTCCTCATTATTATTCAGCTTTTGCACTGTCTTTCAATAAATGTGCAAAAATTGACCCAGGTGGGTGGGTTTTATTTTTGAGCAACTTCACACAGGACCAAAATGCTAGTGCCCAGGACACAACAATACAGTACTCCCAATGGACCCTTCCTACTGCGTTCAGCAAATGTAGGGTTAGAAAGGTAGCCTACAATTGTATTTGAGGAATATGAAAATCATTTTGGGTACAGTGAGTTGTGGTGCCATGTGAGAAGAGGAGTCAAAGTGGATTATCCCACTATGTAGCTCAAAAGCTTCATTTCAAATATGTTACAGGCACGCAGGTGGGAAAGAGAGCTCACACGAGATCATCTTGTATTATAGTGGTACCCCAACTTAAAAGCAGCCTGACTTAAGAGCAATTCAAGTTAAGAGTGGAAAAATGTTGGCATTTTAACTGCCACCTTACAAATTTTAGATATGGTCTACTCGACTTACAAATATATATTTTTTTATTTTTTAACTTATTTTTTCAATTTTTTAGATAGGTACCCCAACTTAAGAGTAGTTCGACTTAAGAGCATGCATTTGGAACAGATTAAATCCATAAACTGAGGTACCACTGTATGTGTTCTCTTGGAGCCCGTCTGCCAGCTATTCGGCGGGACTGTAAAGTAAAGTGAGGGATTCCCATCAGCCCTTTTGCAATCTGGAACAGTCTTCTTTTTCTTCTCACTTCTTGTTTATTAAACTTTATTGTACTGACTGAAATCTTATTGCTTAGCATATCGTTTGTTGCACTCATGTATTTGAATGGGCCTCCTTCAACTGCAATTTCAGTATAGTAAGAGTAGGAACATTTGTGTCTTAGAACTTACAGAATTGACTTACCAAATCCCCATTGATACAGTGGCTCTTCTCAAGTGTGACTTAGGCCGTTACTTCACGAAGTACTTCGCTTCGCAGCGGGATTGCCTTCGCTTTGAATGCGAAGGCGGTCACGTGGTCTCCCTTCGCTCCCACCCCTCTTTCTCTGTCCTCACGTGGCGAAGTTTTAGGATCGAATCCATTACTACCTCACGTGTTCCTTTCGCATTGGGTAACTTATTTGCAACGTCCGGTTTCAGCTTTCTTTAATTTTTTTTAAAAAATTACCTCGACGTATCGATGCATCAATACCCGGCTGTCATTTGCGGCTGAGCAAAATTACTGTATGATCCTTCGTTTTCTACTCCCGAATTGTATTATTTTGTCCATTGGCGACGTGAAAAAATTGCTGTTCTCCGTCAGGGTCACTAGGTGGACCAGCACACAACATTTGTTGTTTATGATCCATCGGTCCTCCAAGGGCATTTGTGTAATCCCTTCCTAAATCCCTAGAGCAGTGACCAAGCAACTTCCGCCTCAAACTACCATTACAAAGCTATCATGCCTCCCTCGCGTTCATCGGTATTTCGGAGAAAAAGTAACTGAAAAAAATAAAAAAAATAAAAATTAGTGGCCACACGTGACTTTGGATGCGAAGCGGGATGCGAAGCGAAAAAGATTCCCGGCCTCCGGCAGGGGAATCTCTCGCCCCGCTTGGAGCACGGTTTAGGGGGCGTGGTCGGGGTGGCACCGCAGCCAAAAAGGAGGAGCGTGCGGACTGAAACGATCGATTCGCACAGAAATGACGGCTTGCTGCGAAGCGAGAGGTTCGTGAAGTAACGGCCAAAGTATGCCAAGCAACAGGATTTCAGCCACTGTTATTCTCTGTTTCTCAGAACCACAGGGCAAAGTAAAAGACTGATGGTCACTGTTTCAATAGGTTTGTGTGTGTGTGTGTTCTTCAACAGTCATCCTTCTTCTCTCACTCCGATTAGTTGACCGGGTTTTGCGGTTGTTATGTGCTGCCAGGTTGCTTCTGACTTATAATGATCTTAGGAGAGTTTTCTAGTTATATGGGATGTTCAAGGAGTCTTTTAGCATTGCCACACCTCATTCAGTTTTCTTGGCAAAGCTGGGATTTGGATTCAGATCTCCTACCCCTGCTATCGACTGCAGCATGCTGGCCATCTTCCTAAACTGAAATATTACTATGCTGTTAAGACTGACTGTGAGTGATTGTAAAGGTGATCACCATCAAGTTTTGAGGGGATAAGTCACACAATTAAGGCATCAAAATCAATCATTCTTCCGGTCAAAACCATGTCTTCCTCCTCTGTTCTTTTCTGTTCCTGGTGTAGTAGTACAAATACCAGCCAGGGCTTGTTAGGATTCTGGTGGCCATATTATGATCTGTCACATTGCCAAAATGGAGAGCCCTGTAGATCCACCATGTCAGAGCAGACTGAGGCAGTTTCTCCTTCCTTTCAAAACCTAAACTGGGAAACATTAGTACATTTAGACTGTGGTTCCCTGAATCCCTCAGCCATTGTGGCTACTAAGGATGGGGATGGGGAGACTTTGGAGGATTCTAAGAGATTTTAGTCCAAAGGAAAAAAAAAACTTTTCTAAATGCTTAAGAACAACGCCAAGAGCATCAGGCACATGGCTACAGGATTTTACAATATAAATGTTACCAGGAGTTGTGTGGCACCATAAAGACGAGCACACTTTATTTGACATAACATACTGTGGACTACAACTCACTTTTGATGCAAGGAGCTGATAATCCATGAAAGTATATGTCTATGAAGCTTCTTAGTCTTCTTGATGTACACTACGCTACAACATACTGACATGATTTCTCCTCAAAAACTGAATGTAAGGAATAGCACAAACAGAAGAACTAGATCCAGTTACTGCTTTCCAATAATAATAATAATAATAATAATAATAATAATAATAATAATAATCATAATCATAATCATAATCATAAATAATAATAAATGTTCTTTAAATTTGTTTTGAAATTGATCTTAGCACTATTTAACTTTAATGCTGTTTAATACTTTTTAAATGTTTGTATATTCTGTTTTTAGCTTTTAGATACTGTTTTATGATGTACGTCACCTTGGGTCCTTTCTGAAAGGTGGGATAGAAATGTAAATAAATAAATAAATAAATAAATAAATAAATAAATAAATGGGGATCATTGAGGCCAAGCCCTGTCAAGGAGACACAGTGAGGAGTTGAACTCCCAATTATCCAGCAGTTTTCCATCATTTGAATGGAGAGGGCAGTGGTTTTCCCTCACCTGCCTCTGAAACTTCCCTCCATCTGCCCTAGAGGGCTTCAGAAGAGACATGAGGGATCCCATTTTCATGACCGGAAGTCTCTTTGCAAGTTGGTTGAGTTTACCCAAGACCTTCCATCCAGTGCCCACAGTATAAGGTTCCCATCATGAACAAGGAGGAAAAGATGTGATAGGGAGACAAAAAAATGATAAATGACCACAAGTAGAGATGTGAAGGCCCAGAACACCCCCCGGGGGGGGGGAATAGAAAAAAAAACCATTTTTACCAGGGGGTTTTCCTGAAGCCTTTTGGGGTTCCCCCCCCCCAAAAAAAATGGAAAAATTGAAAAAGAAAAAATTACAGAATGCTTTATTTTAACATGATGAATAAAATATTTTAAGACATATTTTAATATTTTCCAAATCATTTCTAAAAATATTCATTTTATCAGATTATTTTCATTTCTGTTCACTGACGACAGGCAAGTCCTAGGTTACAAACTGAACTGTCCAATGCAACAACAAGATGCATTTATTCATTTAGGAGGTGCTGCTATTGTCACAAGAAAAAAAATAAGGTCTCACTTTTGTTTTTGCACATGTGTGGATGTGTTTGGTTCTGTTATGTCCTCTTCACTAGGCCTCAAAGCACTGGACAAAAATACAGAGCAACAAAAGAGAGTTTCCGCATTGGAGAGATAGGCAGGATATCTCTCAAGGCCATTTGCAGGGAATCGTAAGCGGGTGAAGACATCTGCTTGGGAATACCCTGAAGCAAATGGTGAGCCACTGTGTGAGACAGAATGATGGACTGGATGGGCTATGGCCTCTTCCAGCATGGCTGTTCTTATGTTCTTATGTTCTAAAAATGATTCTGATTAAATTTCATGCCCATGCATTGAAGCTTAGTCCCACTTCCTTCTATACATTTGCCCCTTTTCAATTTTTTTATGAGAATTAGGTTTTTATTTTATTTTTTATTTAATACTTTGAAGAGGAAATATGAATTGTTAATTCTGGATTTTTAAACATTGTTTTGCAGAGGGTTTTTTGTTCCACATAAACTAGTAAACAGTTCAGGAGATTGTTACTCCATTCATTACTTACAATTACAAATAAATATTATTTAAAAAGTAAATTCTGTTTGTAATAATTGGATACACTATATTTTAATATGCTTGTTGTGATAATGTTATGCCAAGTCAAATTGTCCATAGTCATATTTTATGTTCCTAAAGTAACAGAATGACTTTAAAGCTGTAAAAGGGGGTGGGGAGTGCTAATGTAGCATTTTTTCCAATTTTCCTGAAAATTTCTGGTCCCCCCCCCCGGAAATAAAATGGGGGGGGGTTTCCGAGCTTCAAACTTTCTGAAAATTTTACATCTCTAACCACAAGCAAATGGTGTTACATCCTTAAGCTTTATTTGAGTGAAAGATGAGGGCTTTAAGAACTATATAAATACTAAACCTTCTGAAGTGTTTTTTAAATCATTAATTCAGGAATGTTTTAAGGATGAATGTTTGACATCGTATGAGACTCAAATCTACCCTTGAGCCCCAAATCTTGGTACCAGTGCACAACTGCAAATAGAAGATTTAAATAGATACTGCCCCTTGTGGTATGAAGCATACCACTAGATGGTGGTGTTTGTTTTTCAGATGCATCCTTCAGCCACACCTGGTCTTCCTCTACCCACTCAGTGTGCAGTTCCTCCAGCATGTGAAATTAACCTCTCAAATATCCACTGACAAAAGGCTGCTACAGAACTCCTTCAGAAAGTAGCAGGCACATGTTGTTGAAACGTGCAAAAGACGGGAGATTTTACTTTGGTGTTTATGTTGATTCTAAATTGCCCTGTTTCCCTTATCTGGTCTCCTGAATACTTAGGACATCTGAAGGGTCCTCCAGAATGTCCACATATCATATGTGGTAATATTGCTGCTGCTGTTGCTTTTGTTCATTCTGTCTCACACTTGTGGGTGCTGCACGTTGTTCCTTTATCCAAAAGCATGTGGGAGACTCATTTGTTATCTTCAAAGTGTTTGAGGGAGGGAATTAAAGCTGAACAACCAATCATGTTCTTTCTGATTCAAGATTGGGAAACATTCATGCCTTCAGAGTCTTTGGGCGTCAGCAGTCAACATGATGGCCCATGGTAAAGAATTGTGAGAATTGAAGTCCAAAACCATATTAAATTTTCCTCACCACTGTTGTAATTTGTCATTGTTCTAGCGCTTCGGTCTTGGCCAGAAGACTGCCCAAGTCATCCAGTTATCCAGCTAAACATTGCTGGGGAAATGAAGTAAAAACGAGAAAAGGATCCCCCTTGTAAACCCTGACCTTGAAATCCTTTGGAAAGGACATTTTACAAAAGCAAAGCTAGCTGAACTTTATTTAGAGGAAAGATGGTGAAATTTCACGTCCCTGACTGATGGTGGTGATGACAATGGCCCTAAATCTTGTGGCAGTGAATTCCGTAGTTTAACTATGTACTTTATGTTGAACAACTTCCTTTCATTCTTCCTGAACTTCTGTTCCTTCTGTCCCATTAGCTTTAATGGGTTCTAATAGTGTGACAAAATAATAAAATCTGCTCCTCGTTTACTTTCTTCATGCCATGCATAATTTAAGCACCCCATCACCTTTTTTTGCAGTTGAACAGGTCTCGACATTTTAACCTTTAATCACAGAGCAGTTAATACATTACCCTTTGTTAGCCCTTTCCTGCATATTTTCCAGCTATACACATTTCTTTCTTTCTTTCTTTCTTTCTTTCTTTCTTTCTTTCTTTCTTTCTTTCTTTCTTTCTTTCTTTCTTTCTTTCTTTCTTTCTTTCTTTCTTTCTTTCTTTTTGTAGGTATGATCATCACTGTGTGTGATATTCAGGTGTCTTGCCCTCTATTTTGGGTCTCAGACTTGGTGTCTTTGCTCTCTTTTGGTCTCTCACAGGCGGAGGTAGTATCTATGTTCAGCATTGCACCTTTGGACTGGTGCCGGATAATTTCCCAATTCTTATCCTAATGTGGTATAACACAGTGGAGGAAACATCTGTTTGGCCTCCTCACGTTTCGTGTCCCATTTCCTCCCAATGTGACCACTCAAAGGGACTAATTTTAGCAAGCCCATCTGTGCAACGAGCTTGTTAACAAGCCATTCAGGCACTTAGCCTTGTCACCTACAGAGCACAACAAATACAACTGTGAGGTTTTTTTCAAAAAAAAAAAAATCAAGAACAGGCAGGGATGAAGAAGACACAAAGGATTCTCCTCCTACCGAGGGACACAGATCTGAAAAGGGACAAATGTATGTATCTGGGAGGTTATTGCTGTCTCCAGGTTGGAAGCACACCCTACAGTTTGAAGAGCTGCTGGCGCCATTATAGAAACGTCCACCACCCCCATTCCAAGAATCTTGGCTTCTTTATTAAGCCCTTCCTTTGAACAGCAAAGGAAACACGTAGGATTTCAGGAAGTGTGTTGTTAACCAGCATGGCATCATCTCTGAGTGTGCAACGTTTTATGTCTGCAACACAAAGTTTTGTTTTGCTTTGCTTTGTTTCCTGGAGCTGTCTCCAAAGGAAGAATCATGCACTGATTCAGACTCTTCTGGAAAGGTTTTGATTAGGATTGGAATCAGATACCTCTGGCAGGCAGTTTTCTGGCCCTCGGACTCAGAGGTAGCATAAGATCTCTATTGCCCCTGATGTGGGAAGTAAAGCACCGCTACTCATATGCCACTCTCTATTCCCCACTCTTGCTGTATTGAATGCGGCAGAGGTGATGTGGTTGAAAGCATTCATGATGGTGGACATGCCATCATATCTTTTCTGGAAGGGTCTTCTGCATGCTGCCAGAAGAAGACAAGAGAGAGAGAGGTAGTCACCTTGGCTTCAAGGACAACTTGGAGCCATGCATTAGTTAATTTCTAAATGTACCCATTAAATAAGCAGAAAAGGGAAAATATAAACTCTCTGTGTATGTATTTCATAAATTGGGAAGCCTGTGCCATGAAAGGCCATGTTTCTCATTTGAATCAAATTGTGCCCCCTGCTTTGTTTCAGTCCAGATTATTGTATAGAAATAAAAGTGTGTATATTTTTTAAAAAAAACAATGTTATTTTTTTTTTCTTGTGGCTTTCTGCAGTTGAAAAAGTGGCTCCCTGCAGTGGTGGCGAACCTTAGGCCCTCCAGATGTTTTGGACCAGGATTCTGAGCCTAGATTGCCAGTGAAAAAGGATTGTGGGAGTTGTGATCTAAAACATCTGGAGTGCCGAAGGTTCGCTACCACTGGACAGCACTGTATAGCTCAAGGAAGTTTATTTATTTATTTATTTATTTATTTATTTGTTTGTTTATTTATTTATTTATTTATTTATTTATTTATTTATTTATTTATTTATTTATTTATTTATTTATTTATTTATTTATTGGATTTTTATACCACCCATCTGGCAGTGAGGTCACTCTAGTTTTCAGACAACAGTTCCCATAGTGCCTCATATTGATTGGGAAGTCTTGAAACTACAGTAAAAAATACAGTACAACCCCCACATCCGCTGATTCATCAACTGCAGATTCAGTTATTTGCAGTTGGTGATCAGCGGGGGAGCAGCAAGGATTGGGGGAAATTAAAAATAAAACTTACTGCCGCCGATGCCTGCTACACCCTCTGCGCCGCCACGGTGTGCCAGCCAGGCACCCTCTAGAGGGGTGGGGTGTGGACTCACCTGCCTGGCCAATCGACCTTTGAACTCCTCAGTTGGGTCCCAGGCGGTGGATCTGAAGTTTTGAACTTCCTGCTCAAACTTTTGATCCTCCACCCAGGACCTGAGTAGAAAATTCAAAGGCCAGGTGGGTCTTTAAAGTCCCCACTGCATCCCTCCAGAGGGTGCCTGGCCAGCCTGCGATTGTTGAGGGTAGCAGGCACCAGGGTGTTACATTTTGTTTTTTATTTTTCCCCTCCTCAGCGGCAGCAAAAAGAGAATAAAGTTTTTTCTTTGTTTTTTTCTTCTTGCCGCAGCTGAGCCTGGTGGCGATTAGAAAGGGAGGGAACTTTTTCCCTCCATGCCATTTGGGGGTGTTGGGGTGAAAGCTTGCACCCTGGCACCCCTATCACCGCCATCAAAGTGGATAAGAGTGTTTGCTCTTATCTGCGGATTTCATTATCCACGGGGGATCCCAGAGCCAACCCCCCATGGATACAGTGGTCCTGCTGTTCAAAGAAAAAAATCCCCCCTCGCAGGCTCTGGAAATTTACCAGGTGTTGATTAGAGACAGTGCCGCTTTAATGTCCCTTTCCCTATTGTGTTGAAAAATATAATGAAGGAAGTGTTCTGCTTAGTTTATCCTTTAGGGAATTTGTTCTGGCATCATTCTTCACAGGTTGCTGTTACTGATACATTTGGCATGATCAGACGTCCAGTTCTTAGTGCAGCTAAGTATTTGTGGTGCACCTAGGCAGCTTGAACATCTACTTTGCTTAGGAGGAAGCATTTGATGGGCCTTGCGGTAAACACAATATTTTATTCATTTCATAGAGATATTTTGCCTCTCCTTTATTTATATCTCAGGAGTTCACTGCTGCTCTTGTCAAATCTTTCCCAAGGCAGAAAAATAAAGGTTGATATGTTCATTAACTGAACAGCATGGTCATGCTTGCTTTTTCCTGCTTATGTCTCACAGGACTGTAAAGCCTTTCCCAACGAGCGGGATGGGTGTACTCTGGTCCACATAGAGCTCTGGTTGCCCACCTTGCTGTGGTCCAGATGTTCTTGGAGTACAGCTCCTGGAAATTCTGGCCGGCACAGCTATTGGCGAAGCCTTCTGGGGAGTTTAGTTCAAGACCATCAGGAGAACAATTGTCGGGAACCACAGACAAGAGAGAGCTGAATTGGACTGGCACCTGGATCTTCTTTTTATGTTGAGAATACATTCCAAGTAGGTAATCTGACTGGATTGATAGTTTCAATTTACTACAGCACTGGAAACGGGATCGTTCATTTTCCAATCCATTCCTGGCAGGTGCAGGGCCATAGAATCATAGAGTTGGAAGAGACCTCAAGGGCCATCTAGTCCAACCCCCTGCCATGCAGGAACCCCATCACAATATTTCTGACAGATGGCCATCCAGCCTCTGATTAAAAACCTCCAAGGAAGGAGACTCCACCACCCTTTGTGGCAGCATATTCCACTGCCGAACAGCTCTAACTGTCATGAAGTTCTTCCTAATGTTCAAATGGAATCTCTTTTCCTGTAGTTTGAAACCATTGCCCTTCATCCTAGTCTCTGAAGCCATGTAAAACAAACCTGTTCCCTCTTCAGTATGACATCCTTTCAAATATTTAAACATAGCTATCATATCCCCCCTCAGCCTTCTTTTTGAAAGGCTAAACATTCCCAGTTCCTAAGCCTTTCCTCATAAGACATTTCCTACAGACCCTCAACCATCCTGGTCGCCCTCCTCTGCACCCGCTCGAGGTTGTCAACATCCTTTTTAAACTGAGGCGCACAGAACTGGACACAGTACTCCAGGTGGGGTCTGACCCTGGGCCAGCCCAAGGGTGTTGACAGCGATGCGTTTGTAAACATGGAAGTGGTATGTCATTGTACATCTCTCCTCCCAATGTGTAGACATTTTCCTGAACCTCGTTGTCCGGGTCTAACTCGACTCTTGCTTTCAAGGGGAGCTTTAAGTTGCAACGGCTGGGATTAGTTGCATCAGAAAGTAGATACACATCCAGAAAGTTTGACGCCTATCCTTGGATGCCGATCCTTATTTACACCCATAACGTCTGATCCAGGAATCAGTGTGCACCCAGGAACTTCCTTATGTGGGAATGAGTCTCTACAGCTGGATCAGAGCGAACAAATCCCGCTTTTAGCAGAGCTTGCTGCATGAGTAATGCAAGCCTCGTTTTGCAGTCAGGATATTTTTTTTTCTTTTTTGGTAATAGTCTCTTAATGAATTATGAATGTCACACTGCGAAAGCCTCCTCTCAGAAGCCAGCCTTGCTGGCTTGTTGAGTAATAATGTTTTCAGTGGTGCTTTAGGGCATCTGAGGCACTTCACTGCTTGCTAGCCCAGTAGGTTCTTAACAAAGTCCTTTCCTCTTATTGCAAGACAATTAATTTTTATGTTTCATTTACTGATGCTAGCACAGACTTTTTTAAATATTTAGTTGAAACGTGGCTTACACCAATTTTATTCACTTTTTTTAGTGCAATAAGTATGACAGTTATTGAGTAGAGAATAAAGCAAGGCAATAATGTGCAACTAAAGCCTTGGGGTGGGATGTGGAGGAATTCACGCAAAGATACATTTCCTGGCTTAGTTAACCTTCAGGGAATAATTTCTCTCTCTCTTTTTCGTTCTTTCTTTCCAACATTTTGCTGTAATCTTTCTGATGTTACCTTAGACTGTCCTCTCAGGCATAAGAGCCAAAACTGATACGCGAGAGAGCACTCTCCCAATACCTTCATGCTGAATACTTGAGAAGACACAGCTATTTAATGATTTAAAGGCTTGTTATATATTCTGATCCCACTACCACTGCAAAATTGAAGTGCCTAAGACTTCAGCATCTCTCCTCTTTCTTGTCACCTCTGTTAATTTCTTAGATCATTATTTAAATGTCATCAGTAGCATTATGAAATGCCACAGATAGTTCACATTATCAGTTCTCCAATATGAGAATAATGTAATAATGCCCTCATAAAATCACAGAATTCTCAAGATGGAGTTGGTTTCGGGGGGGAGGGGGTCAATTTGGCCTGAGCCCAAGCTGTAGGGCTCCCCGAAAGATGGCTGTTCAAGGGAATCCTCACTACCTCTGCTGGCAGTTGCAAGGCTAGGTAGATGGAAAGCTGGACAAAAAGACCAGCATCCTACTTCTCTTCCAAAACTGGAACTCAAGGTGTGTCACAAAAAAGATTAATTTATAGTGATGTTATGTCTACTTTATTCCCTTAACAATTTGTTTGATTGTCTGGTTGCCTGGTTGGTTTGGTTGGTTGGTTGAAACCCCATCTTTTTCTCAAAACTGAGACTCAAGGCAACCCAGGGCAAGATTGCAAGGTGCACGTAAAGACATAAAAAGGTTGGAACTTGGAAAAAATAGGCTTCAGAACAGTATCTCCTAAACAATGTTTGCTCTACTTAACTACAGTAGTCACATTAATAGGCCTTGTTGGTAAATACCTAGGTAAGTCCCAGGGAGTCTACTCTAGTTGGAATTTATATTGGATTTAGCCCTGTAATATTAAAACATGATTAAATGTAATAGCAATGTAAAACCATATCACTCAATTATGTACTGTACTCATCTGCTGAAAGCCCATTCCATAGTAGACGTCAGTGGCCCAAAGCCTATTTGTATAAAATGGCTTGTACATTGGTGCCTCTGATAATGAATTTAATTTGTTCTCATGGGCAATTTGTTATCCGAAAAATTTGTTATCCAAAACATGGTTCCCCATTGAAATGAATGAGAAACCGATTAATCCATTCCAGAGGTCCGAGAAAAGGCAAAAAAGCTGGGGGGGGAAAGGCTCCAGACCTCTTTATAAAGTGCACATTAAAGGCCTGCAGTGCTGGAACACCCCCTCCAGAACACCTCCCCTGCAGTGCAGTGCAGTGCAAACATGGAGAAGAGAAACCAGCAAGATTACCCCAGCCTATTCCTATCCAAGGTGCAATGGGGGAAAATGCAAACAAACATAAGCAGTAAGAGAAATCCAGCCTGTTCTTGCCTGCCTGCAGAGCAATGGAAAAGATTGCAAACATGGACAGAAGAACGCATGACTACCCCAGCAGTGCAAATATTAATAAAAGCTAGCTCCCTACCTTTCCAAGTTCAAAAGGTCCAAATCCCTCATCAAAACATGTTCAGAATGGCTCACAAAAACATGGGGAAAACCGTCTCTTGCTCCTCCCACCCCTCTACAAACTACAAGGGGTGCAATATATCCTGGGTACACTTTTTTTCAAGGCATTATGAAACATTTGTTATCCGAGGCAGCCAATAGGGAAGGTTTGTTATCCGAGGCAGCCCTATACCCGGAAATTTCCATTTGTTATCCAAAAAAATGTTATCAGAGGCATACTTTATCTGAGGTATTACTGTACCTCCCTACAGAAGGACAACAGAACAGTGGCTAGCCTAGCCTTCTGTGGGAAGGAGCTCCACATTTTGGGACACCACATCACAAAGATCTTCTCAGTTGTCTTGCTAAACTTCATTTACTATCAAGAAGTATGCATTTGGCCTATTATTTATTAACATATTTATATACCATTTTGCTGACCCAGTGGACCTCATGAGAGAAAGAGATGGTTTTAGGACCCAAACTACCAAATATCGGCTCAATTCTGAAGAAAAACAATAGAGGCATGGCACTGATTGAGGAAAGAGTTGTTAGAAAACTAAGCCAACTGAGCAGACTTCAGAAAGAAACTGGTAAATGGCTTCCCATATATGAGTTGAGGAACTTTCATTCCCAACCATTGTATTGGGGTACCACCCAGGCACCTGCATTCTTATTTTGAATTCCTGCTTGCATAAACACTTGAGGCTGCAAACTTATCCACAGGCAGCACACACTATCGTTTGAGTGCATTGCTAAACATTACCACATTTAGTAGGTTGACATTTAAATCATATAAGACCAAATCCGTTCATTGGTCTCAACTAGAATAGGCTCACTGGAAGAAATGAGACTTGTTAAGTCAATAAGTATATAACTCCCACTGATTCAGCAGAGCTACTGTAGCTGAAACTAACAAATGATTTTGGCTCTCAAAGAGTGGAGTCTAACTTTAAAACTAGAGAATGGCACCAAATGAAAAACGAAATGCCGTTTCATCATTTTGTTACATAATGAATTGTTTTGTTATGAAACAAAACAATAGAAACCATTTTGTGA
This sequence comes from Phrynocephalus forsythii, assembly GCA_029282475.1. Taxonomy (NCBI): domain Eukaryota; kingdom Metazoa; phylum Chordata; class Lepidosauria; order Squamata; family Agamidae; genus Phrynocephalus; species Phrynocephalus forsythii. The sequence continues at coordinate 106,485,232 of JAPFRF010000003.1, read as the reverse complement.
CAAAACGAACTGAACTGCCTTTTGGGGAGGATGAAATTGGGGAGCTTCATCAAACTCTCCCCTGTAAGCCCCCCAAATTTGGAGAGATTTGGGGTTCAGGAGGCTAAGTTATTCAACTGCAAAGAGGGTCCCCCCTCAAAAGTAATTAGAAAAGTTCTGTGTACACACCGCACCAGCAATAGGTCAATTTATTACTTCCCCATTTCCAGTGCTGTAGTATGATTGTTATGCAGGGAAACAGTCTGTCAGATATTCTGTTCCCAAATTCTCAAAGACTTGATGAGTAGGAACTAGCGCCTTAGAGCCAATGTAGCTGGTATAAGGCTTATCATATGAAGTACAAAGCACACATTACAAAGCAGTCTGGCTGCTGCATTTTGTGCTGTCTTTGGCTTCCATAAACTTCAAAAGTTGGTGCCATGTGTAATATAAATGAGATATATTTGCAGTAATCTTAAGTGTGAGGTATTTAAAGAGTGTTACTATGTATAGTCTTATTACCTCAAGGCTCCATTCTTTCAGCTGCTCTTTTTAACACGTTATTATTCACACCACTCTTGAGCATTGGTTTTCCTGCCTTCTTAGCCTGTGCCTTCCAGAAGTACAGAAAGTGACCCAAAGGGGTCAAATTATTGCTTCCTCTGACTTAGAAAGTTGTGTTCTCTTCAGAGAGAGTTAAAAATTACGTTGTCTTTCTTTGCCGTCACCTCACATAGCTGGCTCATATTCACTTGATGATCAGTTGTAATCCCCAAAACTATTTTAACATTTACTTCTGCTGAAAAGCCAAGTACACCCCTATCCTGTATCTTTGCTTTTGAAAGGGGGTAGAGAAAGAAGGGTTATACACAGCTGCGCATTTGTCTGTGTTGAGGGTTTATTTTTCTTCTCTCCCCCACTCTTTTTTTGGGGGCATGTTCAGCCCAGCTTTCCATTCTATCAGTTTTCAATTCTTTTCTATTTCAGTTCTGCCTTCTGGGGTGAAAGCTCTCCCAACCAGATCTGTGTCATCTGCAAATTTAATATGGATTGTTTCACCCCTTTGGCAAAAACCATTGCTTAAAATGCTTGAAGCCCAGGGTAGAGCACTCTGCTGAAAATCTATCCCCAATATAAGGAAGAACCCTTGATGAGCACTCATTGAATATGATTTTTCCAGTCAGTTTTGAATTGACTAAATTAACATTTACCCCAAATTTAACTTATTTGCTGCACCAAAACACTGTGAGGAAATTTACTGTATATACTCGAATATAACTCTAGTTTTCAGCCCTCATTTTAAAGATTGCACGCCGCTTCTCCTGACCCCCCTCACATCACGGGGGAGTGGTGTGCAATGTTTAAAATGACTTTTAGCCACCGAGGCAAGTGCTTGGGTCAGTGGCTAAAAGTCATTTTGAACATCACACACCGCTCCCCCAGCTCACAAAGGAGGAGCTGCCAGGCCCTGTTGCATTTCCCACCCTAGATTTATACTCGAGTCAATAAGTTTCCCCAGTTTTGGGGGGTTAAATTAGGGGTCTCGACTTATACTCTGAGTATATATGGGTACTTAATGTTTTGCTGAAAACAAGAAGCAGGAGAAATCTATTCTTGATAAATAAGAGAAGTGGAATTGTGATATATAGACCCAAATCCCATCTAGACTAATACCAACCACAGGTGGCTATGGAAAGTCTACAAGTGGAATATTAGGAACATGGGAATCTGCTTTACACAAAGACAAACCATTGTTCCCTATAGCATCACTATAGTCCAGTGTTGTCATTTCTGATTAAGAGCAACTGCTCTCCAGGATTTCTGGCAGAATTCTTTCCTTGTCTGTAGTCATTCCCTCATGGTCCTCCATCCCAGTCATTACCTGGTCTGACCTTGCTTCATTTCAGAAATCAGAGGAGTCCAGGGTGATATGGTGGTATGTGGACATGGGTGCAAGTGCTCTTCCATCTTCTCAGCAATTTTCACCATGATCTGGAGTCTGAAGCCAGAAAGAGAAAGTAGAGATGATGCAAGCATATTAATGCTGCAGGAGGTAACCAAGGTAGTCTCCCCATGTGTGTGAGATCAAGCATCAAATGAACCCCATGCTTAAATCCTGAAGACCTGTCACCAGACAAAGCAAGCTAATCTACCCAATCCCACAGTTGGAAAAGCTTAGACTATGACACTCAAATGCTACTCAGTTTAGAATTTTCTCTTTTCAATGCTGGCTTTTCTCTAACATCTTCTTGCGACCTCACCCCCACCTTATTTTTTATTATTATTATTTTGCTACAGTCCTTTCATCACTCAGAAACTGAAGTTGCTTTTAGAAGGGCAGTTCATAGACACCTAAATAAAAACTACGTGCTATACAAGTCACATGAAGAGGTCGGGATGCCTTGTTGGCTGGGGAGTCTCCAACCCCTTCCCAAAATGGCAGCTGCCTCTTGGCTTTGGTTGCAGGCTGCTTATCTGACAAGGTGACCTTCCTGTGTCAATTTTGTATATGGAAAGTACTGTAACTCAAAAGGAAGAATTGCAAGAGAAAGGCCATTCAGCTCTTTTCTGAGGCGCACGTGCTTCTCATGGTAGGTGTAGGCATGGGCATTTAGATCTTATGGTTCCACTGACTGTAACGCTTACTGAATCAACAATGCTGTGGAAGGAACTTAGTCATAAGTCTTTCCCATCACTGATAATATCCCATCACAAGAAGATCTGGAGGTGGGGGAGAGAAATGGTGTGATTCATGCCCATTTGACTGGAACTCTTGCACACCATTCCTTCCGTATAAAGATAAATGAGTTTAAGATCTACAGCATTCATTCTTTCCCCGGTGCTCCAGAGTTATTTGTTTGCTGGGAAACAATTAGTCTGCGGATTTACTTATGACTTCTATTCTATTTCCTGTCTTTCCCCCTCCCCCATGTGTACATTCCGGCAGTTGCTTTATGAGGGTTAGCGATTAGTGGTGAGACAGCACAAGATGCCCGCGGCAAAGGTAGCAATAATGCGAGCCATTCCAGCTGCTGGTGGCAACCCACCTAGCATTTACCTTACAGCAATCTCACCTTTCCTGCGATGAAAAAATAGGTGATTTTGCACAGAGCCCTCGTGAACCCTCGCTATGTAACGTAATTTTCTCTGCTGTGCTTGTCGCTATAAAACCAATCTATTTTTATGGCTGTCTCTATCTGAGATATTTCTGGCTAATGAAACAGTTCAATTTGTTAGAGGCTGCTCTCTCTCTCTCTCTCTCTCTCTCTCTCTCTCTCTCTCTCTCTCTCTCTCTCTCTCTCTAAGCTGAGCAAAAGAATGACAGTGTTCCTTCTCCAACTGAAGGATTTAACACGATAGAAAGCAAACATAAAATCCCAGCCAGCATCCCAGCCAAACAGCTTTTAAAAAGCAGTATTATTCCAAGTGAAGATCTGTAGCCCTGATGGAAAATAGTCTGTGTGGTGGCTTTATGAGCCCAACAGCATTCTCTCTGCAGGGGCATCAGAAGTCACAAGTTCAAAACTAGAACATGGCTGTGTCTCTCTTGGAACAGAAGCCATTACAAAATAGGATCGCCTGTAACCTATTTTTGCAATTTTATGATGGCCACACCACTCAACCCCTTTTTTGCTTTTACAAAATAGGAGAAATTGACTTTGGAGTCAAACCCCTCTCCTCTTCCATGAGCCATGAATGAGGAACGTGGTCACCCTGTCCAAGAAAGCTATATTAGAAACTTTGTCCAGTTGGTGCATAGCCCTCACAACCCATGACCATTCTTGACCTTTAACTATGAGGTGATTGCCTTAGACAGCAGATGATGGGACAGAAGACAGAGCTGCACATGGTGCAGCCATCTGTGCACCCTCAGAGTCACCTTCATGTCATGTGCAGCCAAGGATGCTGCCTCATCAGTAGAGTTGAAGAAAGATTCAGCTGCCGATCCAGTCAGCCGCCATCTTGGACTGTAGTTCAGGCAAACGGCTTGAGCCAGCCCAGCTCACTCAGTCCAATCCTGATGTCACCAGCAAAGGCCTGAAGCTCAAGGGCACTTTTTGTTATCCATCTCCGTCATCTGGCATTCACCACTTATAAATGTCAGGGCTAGACCCCAGCAATTTTTTGTACCTGAGTTGAAACAGTCCCACAACCAAACTAACTAGCCAGCAGAAAAGAAAGCAAATCTGTCTAGAACCTCAGCAGAGATTGCGACGTTTCTTCCGTATCTTTGGGGCAAGTGAGATTAAGGCCGCTATCTCACCTGGGGGAAGATCCGGATGTTGTGAAGGTCCGGCTATTCGTCTTTCTTGGTCACATGATTGAAGATGTGGGATCTCCGTTCCCATGTACAAGGATTTTTTTTTTAAAGCACCAGCCAGTCCCAGGACGAGCTGGTCGGTGCTAGGAAAAAAAATTAAAAGGTTAAAAAAAAACCAGCGCTGACAGTCTGAAGGCCAGCTGCTCAGCACTGGGGGAGGGTAAATTTTATAAATAAAAAAAAATAAAGCGCCGACCGGCCTCAGGATGAGCTGGTTGGTGCTGGGGAGGGGAGAGTGGATATAGTCTATCTGGATTTTCAAAAGGCTTTTGACACAGTCCCTCACCAAAGGCTGCTGAGAAAATTGCATAGTCAGGGGATAAGAGGGCAGGTCCTCTTATGGATTGAGAACTGGTTGAGATCCCGGAAACAAAGAGTAGGTGTCAATGGGAAATTTTCACAATGGAGAGAAGTGAAAAGCGGTGTGCCCCAGGGCTCGGTCCTGGGACCGGTGCTTTTCAATCTGTTCATAAATGACCTGGAGACAGGGATAAACAGTGTGGTGGCCAAGTTTGCAGATGACACAAAACTTTTCCATGTGGTAAAAACCAGAGAAGATTGTGAAGAGCTCCAGAAGGATCTCTCCAAACTGGGGGAGTGGGCTGAGAAATGGCAAATGCGTTTTAATGTAACCAAATGTAAAGTAATGCATATTGGGGCAAAAAATCCTAACTTCATCTATCAACTCATGGGCTCTGAGTTATCCGTGATGGATCAGGAAGAGATCTTGGTGTGTTGGTGGACAGCTCCATGAAGGTGTCTCCCCAATGTGTGGCAGCAGTGAAGAAGGCCAATTCCATGCTAGGGATTATCAAAAGGGGATTGAAAATAAAACAGCCAACATTATAATGCCGTTATACAAAACAATAGTAAGGCCCCACCTGGAGTATTGTGTACAATTCTGGTCACCGCATCTCAAGAAAGACATAGTGGAACTGGAAAAGGTGCAGAAGAGAGCAACTAAAATGATTACTGGGCTGGGGCACCTCCCTTATGAAGAAAGGCTAAAACAATTGGGCCTCTTCAGTCTGGAAAAAAGGCGCTTGAGGGGGGATATGATTGAGACATACAAAATAATGCAGGGTATGAGTAAAGTGGATAGAGGGAAGCTCTTCTCCCTCTCTCAAAATACCAGAACTAGGGGACATACACTCAAATTGAGTGCTGGGAGAGTAAGAACTGACAAAAGAAAATATTTTTTCACCCAGCGCGTTGTAAGTCTATGGAACTCCCTGCCACAGGATGTGGTGATGGCATCTGGCCTGGATGCCTTCAAAAGGGGATTGGACAGATTCCTAGAGGAAAAGTCCATCACGGGTTACAAACCATGATGGAGATGTGTAATCTCCAGGCTTTAAACCAGGGTACTTCAAGGGCCAGATGCAGGGGAGTGGTATCAGGAGACAGATATCTAGTCTCATGCGCTCCCAAACGCATCTGGTGGGGCCGCTGTGAGATACAGGAAGCTGGACTAGATGGGCCTTTGGCCTGATCCAGCATGGCTCTTCTTATGTTCTTATGTTCTTATGAGAGGCAGAAAACCGGATCATATGCGAGCTTCCACGGACTTTTGGCTCTCATTTTTTACCGGAGCAAAAAATCCCCAACTTCTCCGGCAGGTCTTGGAAAACTCGCTAAAGGGGGCATAACTTTTTTTTAAAAGCCCGGTGGCCATGGGGACAAGATTTTTGGAAATGCTTTATCTTGAAATATAATCAGCATTTTAAAGGATGTGCGATAGAGCCCAAAGACTCTGCTTCTTGTCACTCTTTTCATTAATTTATAATGGTAACCTTAGAAGTGCAGAGCTGATAGGGACCCGGTGGATCATCAAGTCCAGCTCCTGTCTCAAGGAGGCTCAGTGGGGAATTGAACTACCAGACTCTGACTGGGCAGACAGACATCCAAACTGCTCACTCTCACTCTTTTCTCTCGCTCACCCTCCCCACCAAAAAGAGTTGGATGATAACCCTGTTGGGTCACCAAAATATTAAAGATACAAAAGAAAAACATTTTATTGGCCCAACACTGCTTTTTGATTTTATTTAACCACCAGATGGCTGCTTTTTAAAAATATTCATCATAGACCTTAATGCATCTGAATAATGTATCTATACAGTATCACATGTTATGTTATATCCATGTACAGTGGTGCCCCGACTTAAGAGCAGCTCGACTTAAGAGCAATTCAACTTGAGAGTGGAAAACTGTTGGCATTTTAACTGCCGCCTTACAAATTTTAGATATGGTCTGCTTGACTTACAAATATTTTGTTTCAAATTGTTTTATTTTGTAACTTATTTTTTCAATTTTTAGATAGGTGCCCCGACTTAAGAGTAGTTCGACTTAAGAGCATGCATTCAGAATGGATTAAATTCGTAAGTTGAGGTACCACTGTACACTGCTTTGTGGCAGCACAAGGGAACCTACATCAGGTTACCTCATGGTTATCCTCCTAACAACACCCTGATTTTAGGAAAGGTGAGGCCGTATGCTTTCCCCAGGACCACTCTGGCTACTGAGATTTCTGTTATTTCGACAATGGTTTCCTTTGATTTCCTACATCCAGACCCAGTTTAAGTAGTGAAGGATAGTTCCAATTATCTCCATTTTCTTTTGTGATTCAACTGTAATTTAAAGATACCTTTTGGCGTGCACGCACACACACACACAGAGAGAGAGAGAGAGAGAGAGAGAGAGAGAGAGAGAGAGAGAGAGAGAGTATTGCATTTTCCAAGTGCAGGCTTGTGTTGAAATTATTGGGGGATAAAGAGGAGAGCCACAAGCAGGTGGCTTCTCCCATGCAAATATTTAGAAAGTAACGAAAAATATGACTATTATAGGGCCTTTTTACACGACCCCTAAACTCCGCCGCAAATGGCTCCCAGCTCCGGAGCTTAAAATTGTTTACTCACCAGCTCTGGAGTTTACTGAAAATTAAGTGCGACCACGCCCACCTAAGCGTGTCCCAGCACACTTTTCATGTACCTGCTCTCCAAGGGTGAAAAATCTTGATGCGGATGTGCCGGGCTCTCCTCGCTTCTTTTTGCTGTTGTTTTTTGCCTCCTGCCCCTTTAAGAGAAGGAATCACATCGACGGGGCAGCGTCCACCGGCACCGGAGGTAAGCCTGCATTCTTTTGTCCCTTTTTTTCTCCCTCCCCTCACGCAGCCAGCAGCCAGGAAGTGCGGAGGGGTGGAGACGCATGAAGAGCGACAAACCCCTAAGATCTCTGGTCTGAATTTAAGTGACCAGCGGATCTTAGGGGTCGTGTAAAAGCGCCCATAGTTGCATTTGAGAAACAGAGAAGTAAACATTTGCCTCTTCAAAACAGTGACTATAACTGAAACTGAAACAGGACAATAACGGGTTATTACTTAAAAATTATAAACAGAATGATCTACTTTTGAGGGTCTTGGAATGTTAACAAACAGTCTTTTCAAAGGTACAGTAGTTTGTTCAGAAACCAAGATGAATATGTCTGTTTTGGTCCCTGCATCATCCATAACTATAAACCTCGTGTTTTCCCTCTCCCTGATCAACACACAAAGAACTAGTTCTTCCCAGGACCTACACGACTGGCCAGTGGTTTCACTCATCGTCAGATAACTACTATTTGAAGTAGAATAAGACAGTTTGTTCTGGACAGCAAGTGGTAGAAAACTGTACATTATCTGCCCCTGGAATTCCTGTTATGTATTTATCATAATCATCCCTGTTAAAATGTTCTGTGCCAGGCACCAAAATGGGCTGATTATCTTTGTGGGACCTTTCTGCATTTCAGTTCCCTATCATCTCCCAGAGAGCCATCTCTTTCCCAGCCCTGCCGTGGGTACATAAATCTGCCAACCGAGAATAACACGCCATGTATCTGATAAAGTAGAGGGTTATCACAAACGCTTATACCATAATAAATGTGTACGACTTTAAGATGCCAGAAGAACCCTGTGTTGTTTTTGCTATACCCGAGAGTATCTTGATCAAAGCAGATTTCTTTGCAGGCTCTGTTCATTTTCCTAGTTATTTCAAGTCAGCTTTGAAAAATCCTGTCCTTGTCAGTCTCCCTCCCTCAGGAAGTGCATCTGGCTCCTTCACTGACTGCTTTTAAACAGGGGCCTTACGACTTGGTTGGTTGAATCTGCTCTTAATTGGGACTACTTTTAATTGACTCACCAGTGGTGTCTATAACTGAAGCATCTTTATGGCTTCCATTTCATTGCTGATATTCCATGTTTTCTCCTCTGGGTTGATGTCCACTTCAGTATGTATGAGTGTGAGTGTGTTTTGTGTGCACAGACCTTGGATAACACTGACGATCTGCACTTTGATTAGTGCACTCTTGCAGATCATGAGTACTCTCCAGAATGCCTCCCATTCTCCCCCTCCCCCCGCAAAAAATGGCCTACCTTTTTCATTGGTAGAGTAGAAGTAGGGGAATTCCAGTTCAAATTATTGGCAAATGCTTGCCTTGAAGGAGAGCTGTGTACATTACAACATTTGCATGTGAAAAGTATGTACAAAAGCGTCTGAGAAATGTTTTAACCTGCCTAGATGCCCTAAGCACATCCGATCTCGCCTGATTTCAGAAGCTAAAGGGTCGGCCCTGGTTAGTACTTGGATGGGCAACCACCAGGGAATTGCTGTGGTCCCCTGGAGCAGGAACTGGCAAACCACTTCAGCATTCCTGCCAAGAAAACTCCATGGACATGGGGTCATGAAGAGTTGGTCACAACTGTAACAACACAACACACACAAAACTCTTACGTTTTATGTTTCTCTTTATGTTTCGGATACCCTTGTGAAGTAGTGGATGGAGTAATCGACTAGGACTCAGGAGGTCTGGATTTGAATCTTCATTCAGCCATCCAAGCTCACTGTGGTTATGTGAAACTGGTCAACCCACTCCTTAAATATCCCACTTACCTTGAAAGCCCTATCAGGATCTTGGTAAGTTGGACATAGTTGCTGTATTTGGTCCTTCCCCCTAGTTCGTCCCAAAGATCTGCACCAGGCTTGCACACGAAATAAGAAGCAATTAGCATAGTTCCTGGCTGCCTAGGTGCCCTGAGCACATCTGATCTCGCCTGATTTCGGAAGATAAGCCGGGTCGGCCCTGGTTAGTACTTGGATGGGTGACCACCAGGGAATACCAGGTGCTGTAGGCGCCTGGAGTAGGAACTGGCAAGCCACTCCAGTATTCCTGCCAAGAAAACTCCATGGACATGGAGTCACGAAGAGTCAGTCACGACTGTAACAACACAACACACACACAGCATAGTTCCTGAGGGAAAGTTGGGTGGTTAATAAGTATAAAAATAAATAAATAAATCACCATCATTTCATTTTTTTTCCAGTTAAGAAAATGCCCAAAGTATGTCAGCAGATTTAAGGGGGCAGCAAATATAATAATAATAATAATATTTACTTGTGCTGACACAAAACAGTGCAGCAGTAACGTAGATAAAATGTTAGTATTGATATAAAGGGTTTGCAGAGTTAGTCTATCAGAAAGACAATGACAATGAATAGAGTAAAAACTCATATATTCATATATACATCAAAATATACACAGCATAACAACCAAGCAGTATATACAATATAGCAAACAGACAAACAGAGTGTGGGGTAAACTGTTCTCACCATAACAGTCCCCAAGTTACAAATGACAAGCTAGTGCCTTTTATATTATTCAGCACTCATAAGATCTGATGCAATCACTAATTAACAATCTGATGCAATCTGATCTATCCATTACAAATCATGATGTTACAATCAGTTCCACCTGCACTTCATCACTTAACATGCCTGTGATTACTAGTCTCTAACACTTGTGGATTAACATCATGACACTGCAGAATCTAACTGCCTCCATTTTACAATTCACTTTACACATTCTGTTAAATATACATAACATATGTTTTATCAACTTTTACATATCTTGACACCCCTCCTATATTTAACAGATTTCAACTTCTAGCCTTTTCTTAAAACATACATGTTTATCTTTACACAAAGGCTTTGTAAATATGTCAGCATAATTATCAACACTTGTACAATATTCCAATACAATCAAATGTTGTTCTATGCAGTCCTTCACATTCTGGTAACGGATCCCAATGTGCTTGCTTCTGGATCCGACCTTCTGATTCTGTGTTAATTGGATACACGAAAAAGAATCATTATATACTTTGACTGGTAGTTTTACATTTACATTTACATCCTTTAACAACTGTACTACCCAGGTTAACTCACAACACAAGTCACTCACAGCCCCATACTCAGCTTCTGTAGAAGAACACGAAATGTACCTTTGTCTTCGGGCTTTCCAGACAATTAGTGAGTTACCTAAAAATATGGCATATCCAGACATTGACCTCCTTTCTGGACTTGAACAGTCAGCATCTGCATAGCTAATCAAATCAAGATTATCACATATGGATATTTTCAACTTTTCTTGCATTGTTCCTTTAAGATATTTCAAAACATGCTTTATACCTTTCCAATGCTTCATCAACAAATGCTATCAATATCAAAAAAACTTTTTGTGTATAAACAACCTATTTCACTTGCAAAATGTCCTTTGCTCTTTGGCGCCATCCACTGGTGCATCCACTTGCCGTTCCTTCAGAGACATATGCTCTTTGTCCATGGCCCATCATCCACTGCTTCCTTTCTTCTTCAGGCATCAGCAGCACATCTTCAAAATTCTGTGGTTCATGGAATACATTATTCACAACAAACCTTTCAGGTGGCACTCCTTTGTTAGATCTTGTAGATTTTCTGATCAACACTGGCTCCTCATCTTCCACTTTTTCATCATGAAATGATGTAGACTTCCTTCCATCACTGGCAATCTCATCTTTCACTTTTCCATCATGTAATGCTGTAGACTCCCCTCCATCACTGGCAATCTCTTCAACCTCAGTGTGGGGACAAATGCTTGGCAAAAATACTTCATTATTAGCATGTAGAGTTTCCCAATTTTTCTGTTCACAAAATGTTGCAGACCTGCTTATATAAACTTTTCCATGACTGTCACAAAAACGCCAGGATTTTGCTGCAGGCTGAACACCAATAAACATAAGCTTTCTAGACTTTGGGCCATTTTTGTGTCTATATCTCTTTGGAATTAATACCTCTGCTTCAGAGCCAAATAAATGGAGATATTTGATTGAAGCTTTCTTTCCATGCATTAGAGTATATGAAACTTCATTCACAGCTGAACTCCACACTCTATTAGACACATAATTTGCATATTTCATTGCCTCAGCCCAGTAACCTTTGGGAAGTTTTGCATCTGCCAACATTGCGTTCATGATATTTTGAAGAATTCCATTCTTCCTCTCAGCTAATCCATGCTCAGCAGAAGCAGAAGGGTTAGTCAATCTATGTTTCACCCCTTTCTTTTCTAAATAGTCAATAAACTGCTTTGCTAAAAATTCACCACCTCTGTCACTTTGTACAGCTAAAATTTTCTGCCTGTACTGTCTTTCTGCCATCTGAAACCATTTTCTAAATACAGCACTCACTTCACTTTTGTGCTTTATTATGTAAACCCAAGAATAACGTGAATAATCATCTGTTATCACTAGGCAGAACCTGGCACCACCAAATGAATTCGCCATGGGCCCAATCACATCAATATGTACCAGCTGTAGAGGTTGATGTGACTTTCTCAAACTCTTTTTTGATATGGGAGCAGACTTCACCTTTGTGCCTTTACAAACATGGCAATCTAAAAAATTTTTACAGCTTTGCACTGACCCATGTTCCACATGTTGCAGAGTTTTTCTAATACTTTCAAAACTTAGGTGCCCTAATCTTCTATGCATCAGATGTATGCATTTGTCATGTAGAGGCTTATTTTCAACCATATTCAAAACTTTCTCAGAAGTGCTTATCATAAACAAACTGTTTTGGAGCTGCCCAGTTGCTATTGTTTTTCCATTCTTTACAATCTTGCAACTACTCTCACTGAACTGTACATTAAAACCTTGTTTTACAAGCATAGGCGCACTCAATAAATTATTCTTTAAAGACGGTATATACAGGACCTTATCAAATACACATTTGAGAGGTTTGAAAAATATATTACCTTCACCACAGACTTTTGCCTGAGTCCCGTCTGCCAAGATTACATTTCTACAATTAAACAAAGTTAGTTTCTCAAACAAACATTTCTTGTTTACACAATGAATACTGGCTCCTGAATCTACAATAAATAATTCCTGTCTTGAGCACTTGTGTTCATTATCATTAATTACAGACAGCTGTTGACCTTCACTCTTCCAGCTTGTGCCGGCAACTCTTTTTTGCTTTTGCCGCTTGTTTACCTTATCACAGTAACGAAAAACATGTTGGTCACTCCCACAATTATAGCATCTTCTAATTACTTGTATTGTTTCTCCAGAAACTTGAGCAGGCTTTTTATTTACTTTAGAATCATTCTTTCTTGATTCTTCCTGCTGGAGTCTTGACTGGATATATGAAATAGACAATTCATCACTCTTCATAGCTTCTAATCCCATTACTAAATTGTCATATGACTCATCCAGGCTTGACAATATAACAAGGCATTTATACTCCTCTTCATGATTTATACCCACTTCAGACAATTGCTGAAATATACTATTTACTTTCCTTTTATAATCAGAAATAGTTTCACCTGGGCTTTGCCTTAACCGGAACAGTTTTTTCATTAGAGATACTTTACTCCCAGCTGTGTCTCTGATGTGAGCTGCTCTGAGAAACGACCAAGCCTCATGAGCTGTTTTTGCTTCCTTCACATAAACGAACTGCGTTTCTTCCAAGGATAACATTATAATTGCCAAGGCTTTCGTCCTTCTTCAAATCTTCCTCATCAGCTTCCTCATCAAGCTGTTTATCTACATACTGATATAGCTCATGGAAGATCAAGAAATGCTTCATTTGCAGACACCAATTCAGGTAATTATTGTCAGAGAGCTTTACAAGAGGCATTGTAGATAAATTTATACTTGCCATTCTCGCTGATATGTGCCGGCTCCTTATCTACCGTTATCTGCAACACTTTTTTCAGCCTCTTTTTCGGCAAATATTTCCTCAGCCTCCACAGCTTCCAGTTTAAATCACACTCTGTTTTGCTTGGCTTGTCCTTATCAGCTGCTTTTCTCCTCCGCTCTCATTCCAAGCCTCTGAGAGAAGTCCTTTGCAGCTCTGCTTTGTCTCCGTTCCAACTCCAATCTGTTTCCTCTGCAAAAACACAACTTTACACAACACACACTTTATCTATATAGGTACAACAAAACCCATCAGGCTGCTGACCCACATAACCCTGTCAGCAGATTTAAGGGGCAGCAAATATAATAATAATAATATTTACTTGTGCCTGACACAAAACAGTGCAGCAGTAACGTAGATAAAATGTTAGTATTGATATAAAGGGTTTGCAGAGTTAGTCTATCAGAAAGACAATGACAATGAATAGAGTAAAAACTCATATATTCATATATACATCAAAATATACACAGCATAACAACCAAGCAGTATATACAATATAGCAAACAGACAAACAGAGTGTGGTATAAAAATAACAAATAAATCTAGTGCCCAGCACTCATAAGATCTGATGCAATCACTTTAACAATCTGATGCAATCTGATCTATCCATTACAAATCATGATGTTACAATCAGTTCCACCTGCACTTCATCACTTAACATGCCTGTGATTACTAGTCTCTAACACTTGTGGATTAACATCATGACACTGCAGAATCTAACTGCCTCCATTTTACAATTCACTTTACACATTCTGTTAAATATACATAACATATGTTTTATCAACTTTTACATATCTTGACAAAGTAGTATAGGCTTTTACATGTATAATTAAAAATAATGGCTTGAATTCTGTTGGACAATTATGAACAAACCTGACACAGTGGTGGGACTCCACACATTTCCAGCTTGCAGCTGAATAAGCTGGAGATTTCCTTGTTCAAAAGAACGGGATTTCCACCTTGACAAGGAGTTAATAACTTCCTCTTTGTACAAGTTATAAAACAGTGCCACACTATCTACTACTGAACATGTGGCAGAATTTAAGAGGACCCGGCCCCCAAAAGTTTTTAAATGGCACTAAGAATGTAGGATTTCAAACAGTGAGATGAGGTGAAACAAAAAACAATACAAATGCAGGACATCTTTATTAGACAACTAAAAGATCCAAGCAAACAACAAACAGCTAGCTTTTGATGATAATTCATCTTCTTTAGGCTGTGCACCAAGGTCTTGTAGGTATGTCTGTGAAGATTCTCAGTCATCCAGGTGAGTTTATCTGGACGTTGAGGCATGGCAACTGGACTTCTTTTCTGGAGAAATTGCAACATTTTACTGCTCATCCAAACAGCTTTGTCAGTCTGAGGAAAGCTAGTTGCCAGTATTGTTTACTTTGACCTCATGTCAAACAGTCTCATAAGATGAACAATGGCCTGAACAGGCTCATTAGGTAGACAATCATGTCAATAGGCCTTTAGGTGAACAATGGCCTAAGGTGCTGAAACCCATAAAGTATGGCTCCTTAGCTTATTTTTTATTCGTCTAGGTATTGTTGAAATCACAACCTGATAAGTGGCAGATAGATTGTGCCTGAGCCCCCTACCTCTGTTGAGAAATGGGTTTTCAATAATCCCATGAATGGTAGCTAAAAAAATAACTTACTTTTGTGGGCAGATTAGCTTATTTAGATGGATACTAATGCAATCTGATAAAGACTTATGGAAGATGTGGTTTCAAACTCCTCCTCTGCCAACATTTTTATAATTTACCACCCAACTCGTTAAAGAAAAGGGTGCCAAGCACTCTGCATCCCCTTCATCCTTCCCTTTGTCTTCTTTTTGAAACTCAAATAATGTTTTATCTGACTAGGGAAGAATTATCATCAAAAGCTAGCTGGTGTTTGCTTGTGTGTGTGTGTGTGTGTGTGTGTGTGTGTGTGTGTGTGTGTGTGTGTGTGTGTGTGTGTGTGTGTGTGTGTGTGTGTGTGGTTTAATAGAGCTATCACCTGCTCTTCCATTTGTTTGGAGACCGCATGGCCCTTTTCTGATTACTTTACATTTGGCTACATTACATTAAATCGCATTTGCCATTTTGCAGCCCATTCCCCCAGTTTGGAGAGATCCTTCTGGAGCTCTTCACAATCTTCTCTGGTTTTTACCACACGGAAAAGTTTTGTGTCATCCACAAACTTTGCCACCTCACTGTTTATCCCTGTCTCCAGGTCATTTATGAACAGATTGAAAAGCACCGGTCCCAGGACAGATCCCTGGGGCACACCGCTTTTCACTTCTCTCCATTGTGAAAATTTCCCATTGACACCTACTCTTTGTTTCCTGGATCTCAACCAGTTCTCAATCCATAAGAGGACCTGCCCTCTTATCCCCTGACTGTGCAATTTTCTCAGCAGCCTTTGGTGAGGGACTGTGTCAAAAGCCTTTTGAAAATCCAGATAGACTATATCCACTGGTTCACCCAAATCCACATGCCTGTTGACCTTTTCAAAAAATTCTAAAAGATTTGTCATACAAGACTTACCCTTACAGAAGCCATGCTGATTTTCTCTCAGCAAGGTTTGTTCTTCTATGTGTTTTAAGATTTTCTCTTGGATGAGGCTTTCCACCATCTTCCCTGGGACAGATGTAAGGCTAACTGGCCTGTAGTTCCCGGGTCCCCCCTCCTTCCTTTTTTAAAAATTGGTGTGACATCTGCTATCCTCCAGTCCTCCGGCACTGTGGCCGTTTTAAGAGACAAGTTGCATATTACCATTAAGAGATCTGCAATTTCATTTCTCGGTTCCCTAATAACCCTTGGGTGGATGCCATCTGGGCCCGGGGACTTGTTAATCTTCAATTTATCAATTAGTCCTAAAACATCCTCCTTTTTAACCTGTATTTGATTTAATTCTTTATTCAAGAGGGGCCGTTCAGGCAGCGGAATCTGCTCACAGTTCTCTGTCGTGAAGACAGATGCAAAGAACTCATTTAATTTCTCTGCAATTTCCAAGTCCTCCTTAACCTCCCCTTTTCCTCCCTCACCATCCAGAGAGCCAACTGGTTCTCTGGCAGGTTTTCTACTTCTAATATATTTAAAGAAGCTTTTATTATTACCCTTTATATTGCTAGCCATGCGTTCCTCAAAATCTTTCTTTGGCTCTCTTATCATCTTCTTACATTTCTTTTACCAGAGTTTGTGTTCCTTTTTATTTTCCTCATTTGGGGAGGATTTCCATTTATAGAAAGACCTCTCCTTGCACTTTAGAGCCTCTCTAACTCCACAACCATGCTGGCACCCTCTTGGACTTAGAGGAGCTCTTCTTTCTTTGTGGTATGCACTTGTACTGGGCCTCTATTATTGTTGTTTTAAACAGGCTCCATGCACTGTGAAGAGATTGGATTCTTTTAACCTTCCCCTTCAATTTCTTTCTAACTAGTTTCCTCATCTGAGGGAAGTTTGCCCTTCGGAAATCAAGGGTTTTTATGTCTGATTTGCTTGATACTCTTCCTTCAACATGCATGGCAAAGGAGACTGCAGCATGGTCACTGTTCCCCAGAGGCTCAGTGACATTCACATCCCTGACCTGGTCCTGACTATCACACAGTATTAGATCCAGAGTTGCCTGTTCTCGGGTGGGCTCCATGACAAGTTGCTCTAAGGCACAGTCATTCAGCAAGTCGAGAAACCCGGTTTCTCTTTCTTGCCCAGAGCTCACATTGGCCCACTCAATGTGGGGATATTTTAAGTCCCCCATGATTACTATCCTATCCCTCTTAGACACCTCCATGATTTCTCTCCTCATTTCAAGGTCCCCCTCAAGTTTTTGATCTGGTGGATGATAGAATACCCCAACTATCACATCACTCCTTGGACCTGGTAGTTTAACCCATAGTGATTCTGTGGTGGAGTCAGACCCTCTGTCAATCTCCATTCTGCTGGATGTTACCCCTTCTTTGACATAGATGGCCACTCCCCCTCCAACCCGCCCCTCTCTATCCCTTCTATAGAGTTTATAGCCTGGGATTGCTGTATCCCACTGGTTCTCCACATTTCACCAGGTTTCTGTTATGGCTATTATATCTATGTTATCCCTAGCTGCCAAATGTTCAAGTTCTCCCATCTTTGCTCGGAGGCTTCGAGCATTGGTGTAGAAGCACCTGTACAGTGGGTCCTGCAACAACAGCTGCTGCTTTGTTCCCCCCCCCAGCTTTTATTTTCAGTAGACAAACTATCATATCCCATTATTCTCCCAGTGCTAATACCTGGTATGTCATCTCTATGTGATTCTCTGCCCTCTCCAACCTCATTCCCCAAGGATGAGGTGTCCCGAACCGGATGCCACTCAGCTCCTGTCAGCTTTCCCCCAGTTATCAGTTTAAAAGCTGCTCTGCAGCCTTTTTGAGGTTGAGTGCCAGCAATCTGGTCCCATCATGATTCAAGTGCAACCCATCCCTCCTGAACAGGTTTGGCTTGTCCCAAAATGTTCTCCAGTTCCTGACAAATCTAAAGCCCTCCTCTCGACACCATCGCCTCATCCACGCATTGAAGCTTCTGAGTTCTGCCTGCCTGGCGGGTCCTGCATGAGGAACAGGTAGCACTTCTGAAAATGCTACCTTGGAAGCCTGGGACTTCAATGTTCTACCTAAGAAGAAACCAAGTGAACTATACATTGGAAGCCTTCTAACAGCTTTTTCTCAGACTGAAGAAAAGCTTTTCTCAGACTGATGAATAAGAAATGTTTCGATCCCACAAGGAAAGACGGCCAGTTGCTATGATTCAACTCCCAGATATTCTTTTGAATGTGCGTTTTGACCCCTACTTGAGTCTTACAAATTGGAGGTAGTGTATCTAGAACAGGCATGTCCAAACTTTGGCCCTCCTGATGTTTTTGACCACAACTCCCAGAATTTTAAGCCTGTGTGGGAGTTGTGGTCCAAAACATCTGGAGGGTTGACGCTTGGACATGCCTGATCTAGAACATGGAGACAGTAGTACAATGATTCCCAAACTTGGGTCCCCAGATGTTAACTGGACTCTAACTCCTAGAGATCTTGAACAGCACAGCAAATAGTGAAGGTTTCTGTGAGTTGTCGTTGAAGAATATCTGGGAACCTATGGTCAGGAAGAACCACTGCTGTAGTATATTGGGATAATTACTAAATGCTGTAAATCATGTGCAAGGTTTCATTGTTATCCCAGTACATGTGGAAATGCATAATGTAAAACTAACCAAAGTATCCCACTGAACTATTGTTTTCTTGTCACCTTTTCCAAGTGCCTCCTTCCTTTTTTGTCCTGGCAGAAGTACGGCATAAAGCTTACTTGCTTGCTTATTGAAAGATTTCTGAGCACTGAAGATAAGGAGCACCTCAAGGATTCATCTGTGCTCACCTGTATTGAAAAACAGGATCAGCTCAGTTGGATGAAAGAAAAGCAGTGTCTGCTGTCAGAAACAAGAAACACAGTGAAGTAGATCATATGTAGCATTTATGATGTATTTTTGCTCTAGTGAATTTATGCTACAAATATACACTTTGCTAAACTATATAAAATGTGTTTATAATTATTGCTCGGAGGTTTTGGGATATGCCTGAAAGCTATTTTTTAAAAAAGCTGAGTTAATGGGATCATGACTAAATTCGTCATCTTAAATTGAAACAAGATTAAGGATAGTTTATTGCCAGTTTGATCAAGCTCATCAGAAAATGAGGAGGAATGGATTTCTCCTTGCTGAGGATGTTCCTGGTATCAAATGGAGCAATGCTGGTATTAAGAACAACAGCCAAAATCATACTGTGAAATACTGTACACAGGTTTAACAGTGTTCTTGCTGCCATTCATATGCCTGATGTGCAATCAGTAATGTGCTCCATGTGCAGGTAAAGGGTAGACAGCACATAGCAGATAGACAGGAAAGTGTCACCTATTGCTTGTTCAGCTATGGCTGCATGATCTCATGATGCTACTGGATTCTGGCCATGCCATGTTTATTTCTTTGAGACAGGGTGGCAAATATATTAGCTTTGACCACTGTGTTATGGACTCTAGGACCTGAATCTTATTTAGTGGTTGCTGCATATTAGCCTTATGGGTTACTTAGAACTTGAACTAATTAGTGCTTTGCAGAAATCATGGGGGATTTGTTCTGGGGGTGAGCAGATACTGAAATCTGTAGATACTAGTGAATACTAAATATATAGTGTACTGTAGTAAAGGGAGAACCCAGAAAAAATATTTTAACATGCATTACCAGCTGGCCATTAGAGGCCACCAGATACCATGCTATGTATAATAGTTGCAGCTGGTGGATAAGTGAAACCGTAGCTATCAGGTCCTACTGTGTCAGCAAATTCCATATATGTTTGTCCAGTCAATATCTTCAAACTCCACCTCAAGGCTATTCCATCACTTTGACATGAGGACCCTTGGGTTATATACTCACTACACAATCCCAGCTAAGGACATGGATATTGTTTATGCCGGATAGAAGCACAAGTCTATCCAGATGTATTGCTCATGTCTCTAACTGTGCTGTAATGTATACAATATTACATGTTAACTGCAGGAAACCTCTCATTAAGGACTGAGGGTAGGCAGGCAGTGGTTTCAGCTTTGCCTCATTTTAATCTGGCAAATAATTCACTGTCCAGTTGCTCACAGTCTCAGTATAAAACACGCACAATTTCTAGAAACATTATAGTCTATCATTGTGAGAATCTCATAGGCTTGTTATCATAGTTAATATTAAACTTGATACAAAGTAATGAGGTACTTAGGAGGCTTTGGCTGGTTTTTCAGTGTTCCCACGTCATCTGCTATGGCAGGCATGTCCAAACTTCGGCCCTCCAGATGTTTTGGACTGCAACTCCCACAGTCCTTTGTCATTGGCAATCGAAGCTTAGAATTGTGGGAGTTGCGGTCCAAAACATCAGGAGGGCCGAAGTTTGGAATGCCTGTGCTGTGGCCATTGTTCCATGTTTTTGCCACTGTGGAACCTCTTATTTTTCAGAGCACCACCCAGTAGGAGCATAAAGAGAGCTCTGTTGGATAAGAGTAAAGGCCTCTAGTCTCCCAATCTGTTCTTGCTCTAGCCCGTCAGTTTTCTTAACAAACTCCAGAAAGAGAATAGGAATAGGATGTTGGCGCTCATCTTATCCAGGATGCATAGAGTCCCAATGTTGGAAGTGGTTCAGCTAGCAAGGTTATCTTATCCAAGTTCTAAATCAAATCATAAGACCTTATTACTACATGGAAATCTGCAATTACTCTGCTGTGCAATTTTTTCCTAGTGTCTATATTTTTACATGATTTTCTTAACACGTTTCAGGCAGTAACTAAATGGGATTTGTGCTCAGTTGTAAAATATGTTCCATTGCAAAGATAATAAAGCAACCTGTTGGGACTTAAAGATGAGTAAGCTTTTACTTGGCATAAACTTCCATGGATTGCAGCCCATTTCTTTAGATGAATCCTGCTTTAAAGCTATCCAAGTTGACGGTTATAACTGCATCTTGTAATACCTGTTTTCATTCTGTCTTCCCATGTCTGCTTACCATCTGGATTCCACTTTTTAAGAATTAAAAAGTTCCATGCCAATAGAAAGCTAGCACGTGTTGGGGGATTAGACCAAACTGCTTCTCCCTAGATGCAGGTGTGGTATTTGCACATAATCTTCCATCAGAGCAGAATGTTAAAAATTGTGTTAGCCATGTGCCAGTTCAAACAGTACACCCTGTTCTTGCTACAGTAAATGTGGACTCCCGCTGGCTGAAATTCCGTTGTACAATTATGCAAATAGCACAACTTATAAGTGCAAATTTCCGTAAGTTAAGACATCTCAGCAGACATCTGTTGCATACAGAGTCACATGACAGTTCACTTCCACAACTTTCAACTGTGTAACAGGAGTTCAGCCAGTGATCAATGAGCAGGCTACATTTAAGAGAAGTATCATCATCATCATCATCATCATCATCATCATCATCATCATCATCATCATCATCATCATCATCATCATCATCATCATTTGCTGCGAAATCAATTCTGACATTTTCGGGGTTTTCCAGGCAGATAATATTCAGAAGTGGTTTACTGTTCACTTATTTTGGGGATGCTTTTGGACTGTGCAGCTTGCTCAAGGAAACGCAGGCTGGATCTCCTTTCTGGGGCACAGTGTGGAATCAAACTTCCAACCACTGCCTCTGCAGCCAGATACCCAGCCAGCCTAGAAGGAGAAGTTTAGAAGATAAATACCGTAATGGAATCCAATCCCCTGGAATAGAGTCAAAGCGTGTCAGAAGGACTGACCTCTGCAGGAAGCATTAACAACAAATATGTGTTCTCCTGAGACAAGAGTAATGTGCTCTATTCTTAACTGTTTAGAACTGTTTGTGTTTGGGGGAAGAAAACAAGACAAAATTAGGAATTTGAATAACCAAGCATGCTATCAAGATTCAAAGATTAGACGTCATGCTTTATTGTGTTCCTTGCAATTATTTCCTATTAATATCAGCTGGAGCTGCTGATGACAGGATTGTCAATTAATCTCATAAACAGTACGCAAGCTTGCTGGCTAATAGCAAGCAAAACCAGAGTCAGTTGTGTACACAGTAGCTCACCACTATCCAAACTGCAATAGTTAATTTAACAAAAGCTAAGGTGTTCAGAGGTGAGGGCTACTTGAAGGCTGCAGTACTATACCAAATGGGAATTAACTTCTGAGTAGAGGTCTATAAAGTTAGACTTTGGAACAGTATATATTAAGAAAATATTTGCTGCTGTTTATAGTCATTGAGAAGCTGGAAAATGTCCAGAAAAGTGGACCCAAGGAACAGAAAACTCTGGAAATCAAGTCCAACCTAGATATCAAGTTTCTAGGCTAAGATCTAGAGTGAATTCTTTGAAGAACCACATTTGAAACTACTGTACATTATATGTAAAGGATGTCTACAACAATGAGGAGATCCTGCCAGTTTGCCATCTTGTTTTTAAATGATTGTTTTGATTTCATGTTGTCTAATTTATGTGTTTGGTGCCCATTTTGATCTTTTGCTTTGTGTCGCTTTTCTTTTTTGTTGTCATTGTTTTGGATTGTTCTCCATTGCATTTGTTGTGAACAGCCCCAAGTTGCCTTGGTAGCAAGACAGATGGTATAAAAATCAAAGAAAGAAATCAAATGAATAAATAATACATTTCTAGTAGAGGGTGTGACAGGTTTGCTTTCTGGGTTTTCATAAGGTGACCAGAAAGGAGGTTTTTGAATAAGAAATTCCTGACTCAGAGCATTGAACTGCTTCAGAAAATGGCATCCTCTCTTCACTTGAGGTTGAAGCAGGGTTTGGGTGGCCAGCACTCAGAGTTTGTTCTAGCTGCTTCAAAGTATTGGACTCCATGATCCTATTGTAGAAATATAAGTAAAACCAGTTGTCTGGTAAGGCCAGTGTATTTTATTCAAATTGATAATTGCTCTTCATGGTTTAGAATTAGGCTTCCCAAGACTGGTATAATGAACTTTGGGATATAGCTATAAACGATAAACTCTCCTGCAGTTTAAACAGAATTTTTTTTTAGATTATGTACTAGTCGAAGGAAAAGGGAAAGAGTCCACGAATATCTCACAACAATTCCTAAGAAGACTACTAGAAGAATAGAAGATGGAGCAACGAATAAGAGCAGGGTCCCGATGCCTGGTGAATACTAGTTGTAACCCGTTACAGCTGCTTGTCTTGGGACTGGCGTGAAAAGTTTGGCATTTCAATTAGAGTTTGCAAAGGTTTAGAAGAGTCCTGTCTGGGGACAGTGGCAGTCTTGGTGGGGTGGGGTGGGGATGATGGGATCTGTGATTCCACCTAGCTGGAAAGGACCAGGTTTTAGAATGTGAGTCTCTTCTAGACTGTGAGATTGTTTAGTTTCTGCTACTGGAGAGCCATTGTTCCTGCATATACCCAAGCCTTTGTATAAGCAAAACATGTGCTACAGCAATCAGCAATGACCCCTCCTGCTTTTCCCGTGCATCTTGTTCAATTGTTTTAGCTTTCATAAGCGATGGCTTTAAAAGGGAATGGATTGTTTTAAAAAGAACAATAATTGCTTTCTTGCCTTTTTCACATTTGGAAGAGGATGGTGTGTGCCTTCTGGAAAGATGTAAATGCAAATTGCTTTACCTTTACTCTTTCTTTAAACAAAGCTTAATTGCCATTTCCCTTTTACTGCTTTTTCCATGAACCTGAACTGGCTTATCTTCTTATATCAAGACTTGTACGGCTCAGCTGTCAGATTCCCAGCATGTTTCACCCATCCAACAAACTGCTCAATAATGACTAAGGTAATATTAGCTTGGTCATTTTTGTTTTTCCTGGTCATTAAATCATCATTGTTATAGCTATACCTTAAGAAACTCAGCTATTCATGCAGTTAAGGTTGAAGGGATATGCCAAATACTGTAACAGGCTAATGATCCTCTTAACTTGGGCTCATTATAATGTCATGGCTATCAACAAGCAAGATGGCTTTGTATCATATGTTTGGATTACCCAGTATCTAAAGATGTTTCCAAAATGGTCATTAATAATTAGGAGATTTTATTTCTTTAAAGACTTTTGATGAGTGGGGGCCACTAGCTATGACAGCTCAGCTGTTTGACTGAGGACTGGTGGAAGATATTTAGAGTACAATGGCAACAAGGCATGTTTTCTTTTGGAGGATTCTGTGATGTTGCTTTTAGGACACAACGTTGCCTGTAATCGTGCTTTACAAGGCTGGGATTTGTTTATAACTTCTCTGACTTGAGGGCAGGAACAGATGTGATCAACAGCTGGAATGGAGGGTTGGGAGAGTGAGAACAGACAAAAGAAAATATATTTTTACCCAGTGTGTTGTTAGTCTGTGGAACGCCATGCCACAGGATGTGATGGTGGCATCTGGCCTGGATGTCTTCAAAAGGGGATTGGACAGATTCCTGGAGGAAATGTCCCTCACAGGTTACAAACCATGATTGAAATGTGTCCAGGCTTAAAACCGGGGTACTTCAAGGACCAGATGTGGAAGACTGGTACCAGGAGACAGATATCTAGTCTCGTGCACTCCCAGAGGCATTTGGTGGGTCCACTGTGAGATACAGGAAGCTGGACTAGATGGGCCTTTGGCCTGATTCAGCATGGCTCTTCTTATGTTCTTAAGGATGGCTTCATTCATGCGTCTAAATTCTCAGGGATGTACTTCTGAAATACTTGTATGCATAAATGGGATAGCACTTCCGTAACCTGTGATGTGAACCTCATAATTCAAAGGAGTCCTGTGCTTCAGCCATGAAGGCTAGTCACGAGAGTAAGAAAGTAAAGGTGCAAATTGCATGAGGTAAGAGGAGCTTGTGCTGTATACTTAGACCAGGCATGTCCAAACTCCGCCCTCCAGATGTTTTGGACAGCAACTCCCACAGTCCTTTGCCATTGGCAATCTAAGCTTAGTATTCTGGGAGTTGTGGTCCAAAACATCAGGAGGGCCGAAGTTTGCACATGCCTGACTTAGACACTTTCAACAGCTGAGAAAACTC
The DNA here is from genome assembly GCA_029282475.1 of Phrynocephalus forsythii. Classification (NCBI taxonomy): domain Eukaryota; kingdom Metazoa; phylum Chordata; class Lepidosauria; order Squamata; family Agamidae; genus Phrynocephalus; species Phrynocephalus forsythii. Next base: position 106,460,351 of record JAPFRF010000003.1, on the reverse strand, counting down.
CCCGTCTAATATGTTAAGTCATATTTGTAACTAACTCTGTTCCAGGTCTGTTTTTAACGGATGCCTTTGTTTTCAAGGTTTCTGCAAATGTATAGTGTCAACAAATTCTTCTGGAGAAATAAGGCTTTTAATATGTGGGCTGGATGTTAGTTAGTAAGCCAACACTGAGTCTGCCAAGGTGGGTGGCGTTGGAGTTAGAAAGCACAGGAAACAGGAGGATAAGATGGAAAGTGACACACAGCCTGGTGCTTCATGGTGGAACAGTTGGTGGCTACCATCTTAATTTGCTCATAACACCTTAGAAACTTTCCTTGGGATCCAGGTATGTTCTGAGGGGATTAAGGTGAAAACTATATGTGCCTCACTTCGCACTGCTTCTTGGAGAATCTGGCTATTTTAAAAAACAATACAGTAGGACCCTGGTATCTGCTGGGGATTGGTTCCAGGCCTTCCTGTGGATAATGAAAACTGTGGATAAGAGAGAACACCTGCCCACCCACCCTCAAACTGCTGTTTCCTGACAGTAGCTTGCTTTATGACTGCTGTTTGTGACAGCAGCCTGCTTTACAGCTGCTGTTTGTGACAACAGCTTGCTTTACAGCTGCTGTGTGACAATAGCTTGCTTTGTGGCTGCTGAATTAATTGTTTTTTCCTCTGCCAACTGTGGATAACTGAATCAGTGGATAATGAATCAGTGTATGCGGGGGTCCTACTGTATGTTCAAAAATATGAAAGGTTGGTATCTGCATCAATCACCTAAAGCCCAGGTGTTGGCTCCACTATGCTGGGGACCAGAACTGAGTTTACTGGAGTGGTTTGAGGGCAGGCTTCTTAGAGTTCATTCAGTTCTGCTTATCCTTGGTACATTATGTGTTATATAGGCCTTCTGGAGAACTGCTTGAGCTGGGAAAAGTCAAGTTGCACCTGACCAAGGTATGTTCGTTTCTAGCCTTCAGGGAAGAAAAGATTGCAGTGCATGAAGAAACCAAGTGCTGTCAAGTATCTGTTCTTTAAAAAAGGAGCGGACCAAAGCTTAACTTTTGCAATCCTCTTATTTTCAAAGTACTTACTTTGTGGATGCTCTGCTGCTCATCGTATTTATTTATTTATTTATTTATTTATTTATTTATTTATTTATTTCTATACTGTGACTGGTTTTCCCAATGGGAACTCTGGGCGTTTCACACAGAAAACACCACGTATGCCATTAAAGCCAACACAAGAAATAGAAATCAAACTGGAAATGCAATAAAGACAAACAAATAACCCGGCAAGAGGCACAAAAACAAATAATGATGGAGACAACATTAAATCACGGGGGAACACAGGACAAACACTAGCGATGACTGCTTTTGTAAAGGCTACTAGGGATGGAGCTTGGTGAATCTCGCTAGGCAACTTGTTCCATGTAGCCAGGCCAGCCACCGAGAAGGCCTGATTGCGTGTGGCAACCTTACGGGCCTCCCTAGATGTGGCCACCCGGAGTGAGAGTGCCATTGACATTCTGGTGGGCTGGGCCAGCACTGACCTTTGGGAGATGTGCTCTGCCAGATATTCAGGTCCCAAGCGATGGGAGGGTTTTTAAAACCAAAACCAGCACCTTGAACCTTATTCGGGAGACAATGGGCAGCTAGTGCAGGTGGGCCAGAATTGAGGTCATGTGGTCAAATCTGCCTGCACCAACCAACAATCTGGCCACCACATTCTGCAACCATTGCAATCGCCGAGCAAGGGTCACGGGAAGCCCCATGTAAAGAGCGTTACAATAATCAATCCTTGATATGACCAGTGCCTGCACAACTGTCCTCAAGGAGTTCCCATCAAGGTACGGGCAAATGTGGGTGATAAGCCTGAGGTGGTAAAAGGCCGACGTGGACATGGCTGACACTTGGGACTCTCGGGACAGCTCCGGATCCAGGACAATACCCAGACTCCTCCTCCCTCTTTTAGCCAGCTGGAGGACAGTCCCTCCCAGACTGGGAAGAGGGCCACTGTACCCATCCACCCCCCCCCCAAAGAACAGAACCTCAGTCTTCTCAGGGTTGTGTTTGAGCCTGTTAGTCCTGGCCCACTCCAGAACCGCAGCCAGGCAGAGATCAAGGGCCTGGATGGCCTCTATTGCAGAGGTGGAAAAGGAGAGAGTTGCATGTCATCAGCATACTGATGACAGGAAGCTCCATAGCTCCGGATAACCTCAGCCAGCGGCCTCATATACATGTTAAAGAGCATGGAGGAGATTGCCGACCCCTGAAGCACTCCACAAGAGAGTGTCCCAGGAGATGACAATTCTCCCTCCAGGCTCACTTGCTGGGCTCAGCCCTCAAGGAAGGAACGGAGCCAGCCCAAGGCTAGGCCCCAATCCCCACATCAGGGAGCCTGCCCAGGAGGATACTGTGGTCGACAGTATCAAAGGCCGCTGACAAATTGAGAAAGACCAACAAGGTAGAGCAGCCCATGTCAGCCCCCTTCAGTAGGTCATCATGCAATGCGACCAGGGCATTCTGAGTCCCATGACACAGCCTGAACCCAGACTGGAAAGGATCCAGGATGAGATCTTCCTCCAGGAACAACTGGAGCCGCACTTCGGCAATTCTCTCCACCACCTTGCCCAAGAAAAGAACATTGGCTATTGGATAATAATTAGACATATCATCCACAGCCAGGCCTAGTCTTTTAAGAATGGGCTTAACCACCATCTCCTTCAGCCAGCAGGGGAAAATCCCCTCCCTGAAGGAGGCAGTGTCAATCTTCTAGTTCTAGATTAGGAGTACTGCATGACATACCATAGTATTGAGAAAGATTTATTAGTTTGTATAGGTTCAAGAACAAAACCTTTTAGCAGAGATTATAAAGAAGCTGGGGGAAAGGTCCATGCTAACTTGCCTGTAGTAAGACTCTCCATCTCCATTTTGAATACCACTACTATTCAGAATTTGGGGAAACAACAACAACAACAAACTATTATTATTATTATTATTATTATTATTATTATTATTATTATTATTATTATTATTATTATTATTAAACCACACAGCTATCTACGCTGGATTTTATATTACCAATCACTAGTTGAACGCTTCCCAAGTGTTTAGGACTCCGTGATTTATCGGTGAATTATGCAAGCAGATCCTAGTAAGGTGGCTTTCTGCATCTGACTGATGGTGACTTTGTCAACTCCAATTTCTTCTAAACACTTGCTTAGCTCTTTGGGCACTGCACCCAGCATACCAATTTTTATTATTATTATTATTATTATTATTATTATTATTATTATTATTATTATTTATTATTATTATTACTACTACTACTACTACTACTACTACTACTACTACTACTACTACTACTACTACTACTACTACTACTACTATTTCACCCAACATGGCTAAAATTACTGCCATATTCTGGGAGTTGTAGCCTTTAAAAAACTTTTCCATGTGCTTGTAACAAATGCAATTGTAGATTTGGCTGCAGAAATATTGGCTGGGTGATTCTGGAAGATGTAGCCCCACCCCAAATAATTTTTCCAAGATCCGCTGCTTGAAAAATGCAGTGTTCAGAATTGTCAAACTATATTGGACGTGCATAGATTACAGAGGAAAAAAGTATTGGTTCAACTGTTATGCGCACTACGCAGCATTGCAGACTCCTGTTTTTGAGCTGCAGAGACTACATGAGTCAAAGCAACTGGATTTGATCTAATTGATGAAGGTCTGCCATTTCAAACAATGAGCACCCCAAATAAAAATGCTGGCCATCTCTCTGTGGCACTGTTTGTGGTCCATCTTGTGTGGGAGGGGACATGTTTGCAGAGCACAGGCAGGCTGCACAGCATCAACAGAGACGCAGGCATAAAGAACCTCACTATTAAATCATTAAAGCTTAAAGATGACCCAAAGATAGAGAAACCTAATAATGTGGGAGGAACAAGAAGCTAATCTAGTCTCTCTCAGAAAGTGGAGGTGTCAGATGGAAAGATAGTTTGGTTTACTTCTGCAGCAACCAGTTAAGACATCCCTCCCAGGTGAAGAACTGGTCTCCCTTTGCCATAGCTGTAGATTCTTTAAGAATGGCTAGCTGCAGAAGGAAATGTAAGAAAGGACAGCACAGAAGACAAGACTTCTGGAACTGCAACTTTTGACTGTAGGGAAAATCTCCACGCTCCATTTGTTTGTAGCTCCCAGGCAAACAGCATGGGTTTTATAAAGGCTTTTGAGATAATAGATGTCTTGGGAGAACTGTACCTTCTGCTGAGTAGATGTAAGTAGAATACAGCCAAACTAAACACAGAAGGTGAAAGGCGGAGGAGGCACACAGCAAACTCTCCCTTGGCAAACTTGAGCTTTGATTGTATGTAACTTTAGTTACATACAGGCATACAAATTTAGTTTGCTTAGCATAATGTGTCCACTAATTTTAGCTTTTTGGAATAAAGGTTCCTTAGGATAAGGGTAAAGTCTTTAATTTCTTGCAGGTCTATGAAGATTCTCAGTCATCCAGGTGAGGTTATCCGGAAGTTGTGTCATCAAAGCTGGAATTCTTTTGTTAGTTCGAGATGTTTCGCGACTCATCCACATAGCTTCTTCAGTCTGAGGGAGGTTGGTAGGAAACCTCCAGTTTATCCTCCACATTAGTTTCACTTTACCCTGGTCTGAGTTCTTAGATCAGGCATGTCCAAACTTCGGCCCTCCTGATGTTTTGGACCACAACTCCCAGAATTCTAAGCTTACATTGCCAATAGCAAAGGACTGTGGGAATTGTGGTCCAAAACATCTGGAGGGCCAAAGTTTGGACATGCCTGTCTTAGATGGACAAGGGCTGGATTTGTGTGAAAGTCACCTCTGCAGCCCCTCCCAACACCCATTAAGCACCCATTAGGCACAATCTGTCCTTTGTTTACCCTTCTGCCCTTTCATTTATCCCCATAAAATCAGGACCACTTCACACATCCACCAGGGAGGCCACTGCTAACCACCCATGCTTTTTTAATTTCCCCAAAATTGTAATGGCTTTTGGTTTGGATGTATCAGGTGCCACTACCTAGAACTGATGAACATTTGAGGCCTACAATATCTGGAGACCCACACTTTCCCTACATATCCTTGTTCATCATAAGAATTTCAGAGAGTATTGTGGGCTGTTCACTCCCCACCCTAGAACAAATTTATACTACCAGGTGCCACTGTAAAGCATTAGATATATTAAGAGATCCATCACATCCTGGTCATCACCTGTTCGAGTTGCTGCCATCGGGACGGAGATATAGAGTACTCAGGGCAAAAACAAACCGTCTCAAAAATAGCTTCTTTTTTAGAGCAGTATTGGCCTTAAACAGAAATCCTGGACTTTGAAGTCAGCTTATTTTATATGTCATATTTTAGTCATTTTATATGTCATATTATGTGTTGTACCTGTTTTTAAATCTATGTGAAATGTTTTAAATGAGTTTTATATAGCAACCACAAAATTTTGTTGTTCCTGCAAGGGGGCAATGACAATAAAGATTCCTATTTCCTATTTCCTATTTCCTATTTGAAAACAGGAGCTGGCAAGATTTCACAGTTAAAAGGTGATGAAGATCTTATACCTCCAAAACCAGATTCCCCCCCCCAATACTTCTAGGTCTTCTGCGATGAGTCTACAAATACATCCCATAAGTAGCTGCCAATAATGGATCAATGAACAAAAGCAAGTTAATTTCCAGTTAGAAATGCAAAAATCTCATGGTAGGAAAAAGAAATGCCTTTGGGCTTTTAAGAGAGCTGTGCTTCTTTTGGCATCTCATCGGTTTCTGCCTCCAGTTTTAATAAGCACGTATGGTGTCAGAGCTCAACTGGGTGTCCACCTTAGATCCAGTGGGCAGTATTACTATCAAAGGGGGTGGGGGCAAGGGGTCAAACAAGAAGTGAGAACTACACAGTGAAGGGGAGGATGTAAAAATTATTGTTCCCCAAGCAAAGGTCTAACCCAAGCCTCTGTAACTTTCCTGGGGAACGTCAGTGGTCAGTCTAAGTCAGGGGTATCCAAACTTTTTGCAAGGAGGGCCAGATCTGGTGAAGTGAAAATGTGTGGGGTCCGACCATTCAGCCACATTTGGCCCCTGGGCTGGAATTTGGACAAGTCTCTATAACATACAAGGAGGCGGGGAGGATGCTGCAGCATCGGAACTGGGGGTGGGTAGGCTGGGCAGGTGGCTTGGGGACGGACAGAGGCAGGGAGGGCAGGCAAACCATAAAACTGCAAGCTAACGCCTCCATCCGGTATGGGGAGGGGCCAGCTGGCAGGGATGTGTGACAGGCTGAGCCGGTGGGGAGAAGCCACGGGCCACTCAGAATTTGAAAACGGGACGCAGTTGGCCCCCAGGCCTGACTTTGGACAGGCCTGGTCTAAGTAATTGGAGTTGTGCCAGTACTTGGCCTGGAGGATACAGAAGTCCTAGCACTTTCCTAGCCACAGTACTTGTGCATAAGTTGTGATTTTATGTGAAACAACTTCTGACCACATTCAGGTGGTTGGTTTGACTCACTAGTGAGCAGTTCCCTCAGAGAAGAACGCTGCCTTGATGATGATGATGATGATGATGATGATGATGATGATGATGATGATGATGATGATGATGATTTTCTAAAGAACAAGTGCATATTGGATGAAGTTACTGCTAATTCAGAGATTGTATCAATCTAATTTCGGTTGCAGGCACTGTATTCTGCTATTCCCCTGCTGGTACAGTATTTTCTCTCTGCTCTGCCTCCTGTTAGTCGTCAGAGTCATTCTGAAAAAAATAGTTTTTTTCTTGGTTCGTTCTCCTTGTCAAGGTCACAAGCATTGCTGGCAGAGCATTAGAGTCTGCAAAGCATATCTTGCATGACACAGACATCTGAACCTTCGTCTTCCAAGTTCCCCAAGTCCTTTTAATGGTAGATCTTGTTTATTATAATGAGCCTCATTATACCTAATTTGTTCAGCTGTCTTGTGCGCTACCATATGGCTTTGGTGGATACCTAGTGAAAATGTATTTATTAGCTCATAAAACATAAATAAAGTTGTCAAATACATGTAATTAAAGGAATTGTCTTTTGGGATATATATTTTATCAATTAACCACCTGGAGCTTCTAGATAATTCTTAATCAGCTAGCTGATATAAGACATCTTGATGCAATCTCTGGTACGAAGTCAGACAAGATATACTGGACAGAAAGGGAGAAAGAGGTGTAATCGAATCATGTGCTATCTACGCCTACGTGTCTCCCAATCCAAACCTTTTTTAGAAGGTGAAATTAGATTGTTAAAATTGTACAGTTGGAAGAAACTCTAAGGGTCATCTAGTTCAACTCCCTGCTGATGCAGGAAATCCACAGCTGAACCTATCGCTGAGAAGTCTCTATGGTAGGGGAAAAAAATCATAGGAGAGACTCTACCAGTCTCAGTGGCAGTCAATTCCACAGTCATAGATAGATAGATAGATAGATAGATAGATAGATAGATAGATAGATAGATAGATAGATAGATAGATAGATAGATAGAGATGGATATGGATATGGATATGGATATGGATATAGATATAGATATACATGTGTGTGTGTGTGTGTGTGTGTGTGTGTGTGTGTGTGTGTGTGTGCGCACACACACACACACACACACACACACACACACACACACACACACACACACACACACACACACACACAGAGAGAGAGAGAGAGAGAGAGAGAGAGATTTATTGTTGTTGTTATGCTATCAGGATGTAATGTTTATTCAAAACAGGCTGTCTTGTAGTCTGAATCTGTTGGTTCAGGGTTTGCTGCTGGAACAGAAAATAAGCTTTTGTGTGTCAGAGGCAGACCTTTAAATTTATAAAGATAGGTATCAGAAATCCTCTCAGCCTGTTCTTTCCAAAATGAAAGGTACCAACTCCCTTGCGAGTTCCTCGTGGGGCTTGGTTCCCAGCCCCCCCCCATGCAGTGAATATTCCTAACGAATGTGTGACTTGATCTTAAGAACATAAGAACAGCCTTGCTGGAACAGGCCACAGCCCATCCAGTCCAGCATTCTGTCTCACGCAGTGGCTCATCATTTGCTTCAGGGTATTCCCAAGCAGATGTCTTCCCCTGCTTACGATTCCTTGCAAACGGTATTGAGAGGTTGTCCTTAGGCATCTGTAATGATAGCCATTATGGGTGCTTATCTAGGAGTTCTCCTCTCAAGTTTGGGTATTGGATGCAATAATGTTCTAATTATTCACCAAGTCAAAAAGCAGGGCATCCTGGCTCCTGAGTATGCAAAATTCTAGCCCAGCAGCAAGTGCCTGGGTGGAAAGACAGATTTTGGGTGTTCAGTTCTCCGCTGTGTCTCCTTGGCTGAACGATCCATGAGGTTATTCCAGCTCTGCAGTTCTAAGATGTTGATGAAGATGATTTAAAAATATCAGCCTAACTTGAAAGATCTTGAAAATATTTAATTCTTGCAAGTTAGAATGCCTGGAGTTACATGTCCTTAGGAAAGTTCAGGTTTTTTTTCTCATTTGCTCTCTTTTGTATTTGTTTATTTGTTTATTTTAAAAAAATTAGTTGTCCCACTACAAAGTGGTCTCTGAGCAGCATACAATGATATATTAAAACTATAAAACAACATGATTATTAAAATCATAAAATACAAAACAATTTAAAACAATTAATATACAATAGAGATAAGAAAATCCTTCTGCTCAGGAGCCCAGCTAAAAAGATTGTGATCAGAGATGGGCATGAAATGACCATTTTTTCATTACCGTTCTCCGTTATTCGTTCCGTTACATAACGTATGAATAACGACCGTTGCGATGGGGCAGGCTCAAACTGAACAGAACCAAGAAAATTTTCTTCAGTTCTGTTCGTTTCCGTTATTGCCATCGCACCGCTCGCGCGATGAATAATGGAGCAGTGGAGGGCGGCGAGAGGAGGCGGGATCCCAGCCCCCTATCCAGCCAGCCATCTCTGATTGGTGAATGACAGCCTGCTGGGCTGTCATTCAACAAGCGGAGGGCGGCGAGAGGGGGCTGGGCCTGGTGGAGCCTCTTTGCCCCCTCCCTGCCGGAGCCGACGAGACAAGACTTTGTCGATCTTGTAAGAAGAGGCGGGATCTGAGCCCTTATGGGCTGGGCTCTGGGATCTCAGCCACATGGCGAAGCGGCAATGGTGCAGCCGGCTCGGAAGCCGGAGTGGAGGGCATTGTTGGAGCACCGGGGGGGGGAGTGCAGCGGCACCCCCCCACACACACAGAGGTTTCCTGGGGCTAGACCCGGGGTATGTGGGGCAGCAGTCTGCTGGGGCGGTGGCTCCTGGGGCAGAGTGGTTCCCAGGGAGAAGGGCTTCAGTTAGGGCGGCGCTGCACGGGGCTCTGGGGGTAGCGATCTGCGGGGTGGAGGACGGCACGGCGGATTGATCCTTGGGGAGGGGGCCCAAGGGAGGGTGGTGCTTGGTGGTGGCGCCCTGTTGGGGGTGGTGACCGGAGCAGCGCCCGGCTCCGGGAGGACTCCCCGTGGCCACGAGATTGTTCTCCTGCTGGCAGGCTTGCCACCGGCTCCGGTGGCACCCGGCCCCGGGAGGGCTCCCCGTGGCTGCGGGACGGCTCTCCCAGGAGGCTTGCCCCAGCCCCGGGAGGGCTCCCTGCGGCCACGGGAACACTCTCCCAGCCTGCATCCCGCCGGCTCCAGTGGCGCCTGGCTCTGGGAAAGCTCCCTGCGGCCGCAGCTTGCCGCACCCGAAAAACGAAGAAACGGAAACAAAGTGGGCCCTGGGGGCCCGAAAAATGGAAACAGAATGAAGCGGACCCCAGGGCCTGAATAACGACCCCAAAATGCCATTTTGGCGTTTTGTGCCCATCTCTAATTGTGATAAAATGCTGGCTGAACAGGAAGGTCTTTGCCTGGCACCAAAAAGCCAAAAGTGTGGGCACCATGTGGATCTCTGTTGGGAGGGCATTGCAGAGTTGGAGGGCAACCGGTGAGAAGGCCCTGTTTTGGCATGCCACACACACACCCTCACCTCTTTGAGGGATGGCACCTTCAGCAGGGCCTCCTGTCCTGATCTTAGGGTACAGCCAGGCTTACATGGAAGAAGGCAGTCCGAAAAATAACCAGGTTCTAAGTCAACATATTGCCCAAATAAGGTTTGCCTCTGGTCAGTAATTAACCACCAGCCCTGGGCCCAGGTGAGGCTTTTTTAGGAGTGGCCGAATCACCACCTCCTTTAACGGGTCAGGCACTACTCCTTTTCTTAATGAGGTGTTGATGGCTTCCTGGACCCAGGTGTGACATCCCCCCCCTTGCAGATTCCTTTAGAAGCCATGATGGGCAAGAGTTGAGTTGTATAGTGGTGGCACGGACAGAGCCAAGCACCCTGTCTGCATCCTCAGGTTGCAACAACTAAAATTCATCCAATAAATTATGACATAAGCCCAGAGCACTGGACACAACTGTGGACTCAATATCAACAGTGGAGTCGAATTTCCTGCGAATCTGAGCAATTTTTCCTTCAAAATGGGTGGCAGAGTCTATGCATTTTTCCTGTAAAAACAAAGAAATGAAGGTATAGTACAGTAAGGCATGAAACAGCTAAACCAACAAAAATGGTGGAAACCCTGAAACAACAGTAAAACCAATACCATTTAAAAAGCCAAATTAAAAAGATGCATTTTTATGCCTTTTTGAATTAGCAAGACTCAAATGGTAATATGAAACTAAACCCAGACAAGACAGAGGTGCTCCTGGTCAGTCGAAAGGGAGAACAAGGGATAGGGATGCAACCTGTACTTGATGGGATTAGTCTCAAATTGGAAAAAAAAAAGTATGCATCTTGGGGGTGCTCTTGGACTCATCCTTGAGCTTGGATGCCCAGGTCACGGCTGTGGCCAGGAGCACATTTTCACAATTAAGGCTAGTACACAAGTTCTTTCTGGAAGTTGAGTCATGGCTACTGGACTTCTTTTTTGAGAGATAGAAACGTACACAAGTTACGCCCATTTCTTGAGAACCAGCTCTGGCCATGGTGACAGATGCCCTAGTTACATCCCAGATGGACAACTGTAATGCCCTCTATGTGGGGCTACAAATGACTAGTCTCAGGAAACTTCAGTGGGTCAGATTTCACTTGCAAAGTAGAAGAATGAATTGCATTCTCCGTGTACTGAGGTACACATTTAGTATATGCAAGGTGGCTAGTAAAAACTGGTGACCACCAGTCTTGGGCACAGATGTTGGCCTATAGGAAATAAGTTGATTCAGTCGTTGTTTATTTTATAATTCTAGCATTGGCATAACTTTGAAGTGTCACTTTTTATGGACTACCAGGTCCCAGAATTGGAGGCATAGACCGAAAAATTAATGTTTCCAAATTCAGAGCAAAAGGGGCTGGCATTTTTGTCAGCATACATCTGTGTTTCCTAACAGCTGCTGGAGATGCACACTCACATGGGAAGGATGCCTTAGTTAGCAAATCAAGATGAACTAGCATAGACCGAGTTCACCTTGACCCACTAAATACCAGCTCTTGCTGTACATGTTGCATTGAAACAGCATAAGAGTTTTTATGACACCTATTTCCTGTGAGGATTATGAGCACTCGTCATATGGCGAGAGCTGGAATAGGAACATGTCAAGATGTACTTGAATTTTCAGTCATTCACCCCATTAAAATAATAATAACCATATTGAACATATGAATTGGTCCTTAGCGGTACAAGGTCTCAACTGTCTGTCTGAGCATGGACCTATAAAAGACTGATTACATTGGGACGAAACAGAAAGAGCACTTCCCATGCTACAAATGCAATATGCCCACATTTTGTCATTCTGTTTTGTTAATATTCTCTTAATACCTCCTCTACATGCAGGTGTTCTATCATGAGTGACCACAGTTGCCATTTGGAGACAGAAGCATCATCATATGTACCTTGGGCAGCAAGGCTAGGAGGCAGCAATGGGAATTCTAGAATGTTTGTCTTGACTCTTCTGGCCTTTCCCCATGCTTAAAGGAGAGAAAGATGTGGAGGGAGTCGCACACACCCTGTCCTGCATTCCCTAAGCCAGGCATGTCCAAATCCAGCCCGGGGGGCCAAATGCGGCCCGATTTAAAATTTTGAGTGTCCCTCAGCCTCTTCTCCCTGCCAGCTTATCCTATCATTCGTTCCTGCCAGTGGGCCCTTCCCTGTGCTGGTTAGAGACTTCAGGTTGCAGTTTTATGTTTTGCTTGCCCTCCCTGCCTCCGTCCATCCCCTCACCCACCTGCCCTGCCTACCCGCTCCTGGCTCTGTTGCTGCAGCATCTTCCCCACCGCCTTGCAAAGGACGGGAGCATATGTGAACATGGTGCATCTTGGGTGCACGTGGGCCAATTCCTGAGCTGTGCAACAGCCGCCGGGCTCTTGGGCACCTTGAAACCAGAGCATTTGCGGCTGTTGCAGATACGCATGGATCACGCCTTTCTCCCCCCCCCCCTCAGGCTGAATGGTCGGCCCCGCACACATTTTCACCTCACCAAATCTGGCCCTCCTTGCAAAAAGTTTGGACACCCCTGCCCTAAGCTAAGCTTGCTGCTTTACAGTGTGGTAGAAGACCCTACTATATAGTCAGTGTTAAAGGAAGGTCAACTTCTTTTCCAATCAGGTGGTGTTCAAGTACCGAAGCCAGTGCCATCTTATCCTTGGCTTCAAGCAGCACAATCGTTTGAACCAGATGTCTGCATCTCTAAACACTTCAATAATACATACTTAATCAACATCCCACTTGGAATGGCTATAATGGGTCCAAACCGAGAATACGTGTATTTTTGTGGAGAAGACCCTTGTCTTGCCCTCCACAAACCAGGCAATTTCTTTAAATAAAAAATTCAGTTCCATAAATCCCCCTTCAAAACAAACAAGGTGATTTTCTCATCAACTGGAAAATTAATTGAAAGACAGTTATGTAAATTTTTACAGGTGGTACAGTAAGAAAAATCCACCTTGCTTCTCACTGTATTAAGACAGCTGGAATGTTCTGGAGGCTTGTGGTCTAGCCTTTTTGGTCCGGTTTCAGAGTCATGGAACTGTCCTTCACTTCCTCACCCAGCAAAAAAAAATAGAAAAGATCTATGTTTACTTTATCAAAAGCCTGTATTCTGAGGATGGTGACACGAGCGGACAAACAAAGTCACAAAGAGAGCACTCTTTGTCCCTCAGTAAATTTTTCAGCTATCACACGCGTCGCCAGATTTACTATCAGGACATCTAAATTAGGGTTTAGTCTTAAGCTTAAATAATGGACTGCATAACTTCCATAACTTTCTACATAACATGCAGAAATAGTTACGGCTTCTGTGTGACCTTTCCCAGCCACGGCTTATTTTGGGTACAAACAATGTATCCCAGGTGGCGCCGTGAAGTCCCTTGACTCTGTTTTCGTATGGTCACATGATGCATGATGGAAAGGGGGACAGCAGCGACAACACTCTCCGGTATCCCCACCAAATGCACCTGCAAAGATGGCAGGACAAAGGGAAAGTCTATCCTTAACAGCCGAGCAGGGTCATAATGGAACCAAAGTCATTTAGAGCTTTGGTACAACGAGCACTTTGAATTCTGCCCAGCAACAGATCAGCAGCCTTTGAAGCTCCTGTAACAAGGAAGGGTTATGTGATCCCTGTAACTCGCTCCAGTTAGCAATCTGCCTGTTGTGCTTTGGACCCACTGAGGATTCCTAACACTCTCCATAAGAAGTCCCACATTCAGAACAGTACAGGGACCCAGCTGGGATATAACTAAGGTAGGAACTGGCAAGCCACTCCAGTACTCCTGCCAAGAAAACTCCATGGACATGGAGTCACGAAGAGTCAGTCACGACTGTAACGACACAACACACACACACACACACATGTGCCACCATGGCTGGAGCAGACCTCTCCTCGAACAGGTACAGCTGGCACACTAGTTTTAATTGTGCAGATGCACTCCTGGGTCCCACCAAAACCTGGGTATCCAGGCCAAGAAATGAATCCAGAAGCAACCTCAAGCTGGGCACCTACATTTCATGAGGGGGTATAACCCTATCCAGCACAGACTGCATCCCTAAACCGGCAATGACATATGAATTGATAATAAAAGGCGAATGGATTTCAGACACTTTCCAGATTGGCTGCTTTGCTGTAGGGTGTATTGGGCTTAAATGTACGGTTGAGTTAGGAAGAAGAAGCAGTGTGCCATGAGACGAGCTCTTCCTGGTCAAACAGCTCTTTCACTCCCGCTACCAATTAAATACTTCCCCTCAACATCTGTGGAGGGAAACATATTTTCCCTTCCTCTGATCATTTGCCGAGGATCAGGGGAAGTTGTTTTTAATTTTTAATTTTCGTGTAAACCGCCCTGAGTTCTCGTTCGGGAAATAGATGCGGTATACAAATCTGAAAATAAAAAAATAAATAAATAAATAAATAAATAAATAAATAAATAAATAAATAAATACTCAATTGCCAGTATCCTTAAGTGGCTCGTGAAACACTTCCCATTAGTAGGAAATGACACTGGGAGGAGCTAATAAGTCAATTCCAAGTGACAAAACTTACTGGGAATGGACTTTAGGAACTTTCCAACCCTCACCTAAATAAGTAGAACCCCTCCTAGCAGAGGTTTCAAAAGATGTGGGGCAGCCATAAAAGGGGAAGTATAGATAAATCTAACATGTGTGGACACTGTCATTTGGCTCAGTGCAATTTGTGCCTAGAACTATCTGCATGCCAGTGTAGATTCTTTATTTATTGCTAGGTTCTGGCTGTAACCCAGACGATGATTAATTGCTCCTTTTACTTTCTAATTTGTAAGCAATTTTCTAGCAGGTAGTACGTAGTTGAAATTGACACTCTGCTGGCTGACCCTGTGCTGTTCCTTGTTCTCAATTGACCACCTTGCTTTTTAAGAGAGAAACAAAGAAAGAAAAAAGGAAGAAGCAGGTATTTCTGAACAAGGACAAAGCTTTGGATAGCCGGTGTTCTTCCACATGGTCACGAGAGACTGTGGGCCACTAAACTATAGCCTGCATCTGTACTGGATTTTATGTTCTGTATCTCAAGATGTTCTGCACCTGCGTTCAGCAGAAGACATATCAGCAAAAGTGTTAATAGCAAAAATCTCTCTGGAAAAAATCCCAAAATATGACTAGTGAGTGACTACTTGACCTTAATATCTATTTCTGTATTCCTTTAATCTCAGAATTTTGGCAAGCTTTTAATGTTTTAATGTGGTCTAATTATGATCTTGTTCTGGTAGCGTTATGGGGCCTTGAATGCATTTTTAATTGTATTTATGTTTATTGTTTTAAACCACCCTGGAGGCTCGTTTTGGAGCTGAATGGCTGGATCAGAATGTTTTATGAATGAGCGAGTGAATGGAACGAGTAATGAGAGATATGGGAGCCTCTAGACAGGATCCAATACTTCATATAAAACTTGGAGGGATACATTTTCCTTTCTTCTCCCAACATTCGAGTTCCAGGTTTAATGCAGTATTTATCTGTCATTGTCACTAATACGCATGAAATGTATATGCCTGTCTGCGGGATCAAAGCTGTGCTGTGATTGAATAAAGGGCATTCTGCTATCTAAAGAGAACTAAATGTATTCAAATACTGGAGTTGAATGCTTGCATTAGTGCCATTCAGTTAGCAGAGGTTGTCTTAAGAAAAATTATTTATTTATGCTGCTGCTATGACACCTTCTTCACTTCTCTCTTGCTGGTAGCCTCCAGGAGCCGCCGTATGAGTGCATTTTTCAAATCTGCGCTACACGTTGTGTGTCCTTCATAATGGATTGCATTCACATGGTGATATAAAGAGGCATTGTCAGTCTTGATAAAATGTCAAGGACCCGATGGGAAGAGAGAAAGCAGTATCCCTAGAAGTGCCTCCGGCGACAATGAAACCTTCTTGTCAAAGTAAAGAAGGGTAAAGATTTCTCTCTCCAAATGTGAAGTGGCCCTAACATGGAAGCATCTTGTCTCTCTAGCCTTCTGGATGGCAAATAAGTTTAACTGATGTAGTTGACCCGTGTCTAGGCTTCTACCTTTTGAAATATTCGAAGGAGGAGATTAAGGTGGGCAAACGCTATTCCATTTAAACATGAAAACAGAGTCGCCAAGGAGCCTAACTTGATGGGCAGGTGCTATTTATTTCCATATTTAATTTTTTAGTCAGTTAACTGATTGTTTCATATTTATTTACTCATTTGATTATTCATAACCAACCATTCTTTTAAAGAATGGCCTTTAAGGTTTCTAACAAGTACAGTTCAACCACAGAAAAAAATTAGCCTTTATATACCCAGAGGAAAGAGAGCCATGCTTTGTCTTCAGAATTCACACAGAACTAAACCTACAAGCATTCCCAGTCATTCCTTTGAAGAAATGTAAGCAATGCCCCAGAGATGGAGCCCCTTACTTTGGATAATGTTGTCATCATTTTTATAGACAAGAATCTCAGGCACAAAAAATAATAATCCCAATAGATATTTTGCTTTTTGTGCTTGGGGTAGCCACCCACCCACGTATCCATCCATCCTTCTCACAAAATACCGGAACTAGGGGACATACACTCAAACTGAGGGTTGGAAGAGTATTTTTTCACGCAGTGTGTTGTTAGTCTGTGGAACTCCCTGCCACAGGATGTGGTGATGGCATCTGGCCTGGATGCCTTCAAAAGGGGATTGGACAGATTCCTGGAGGAAAAGTCCATCACAGGTTACAAACCATGATGGAGATGTGTAATCTCCAGGCTTAAAACCGGGGTACTTCAAGGACCAGATGCAGGGGAGTGATATCAGGAGACAGATATCTAGTCTCGTCCACTCCCAGAGGCATTTGGTGGGTCCACTGTGAGATACAGGAAGCTGGACTAGATGGGCCTTTGGCCTGATCCAGCATGGTTCTTCTTATGTTCTTATCCATCCATCCATCCATCCATCCATCTTGGTCAGAGCCAATGAATTGGGTTCTGTGACATTCGTGGGTAACTATGCATCTCAAAAGACCTTACCTATTTGGACAATGGCACTGCTCCTATTCATGGGTGAGGGAACATTTGAGTTCACAGTGGGTTCAAGAAATACAAAAATGTGTAAATGTATGTTTTTGGCTAATACTGATGCCACTGTCATTCTTCAGTGGATTCTATTTCCAGGAGATAAAATCTCACTCTATACATTTTCTGTTATTAAATCCATCTGGATGAGAATTTAAAGAACAATCAAAACATACTAATAAAAAAGAATTACAGCTGTGTGTGCTTAAAACCAAGTTTCACAAACCCATATTAATTGGCAGACGGCTGCCTCAAAAAATATTTTTGTCTGGCAGCAAAAAGAGAGCAGAGAGAGAAACTAAACTGGTTTTCTTTGGAAGGGAGTTCTTAAATAATTAAGAAAACTCTTTATAACCCATCAGCTCTCTAGAAAGCTCAGTGAGTTAGGTACCAGGTTATGGAGACCCCCTCAAGTTAATCAGACTTATGATAATTTCACTTTCAGAAAATATTTGGATGTTTTTAAATGTGCTAAATCTATTTTTAGCTATTTTAAAATTATTCTTAAATGTTTCTAATCTTTGGTTGGTGGTGGTGGTGGTGGTGGTGGTGGTGGTGGTGGTGATGATGATGATGATGATGATGATGATGATGATGATGATGATGATGATGATGATCTTAGATCTGGAGGGGACCCTATGGATCATCAGGATGTCAGGATGAACTGTCATGGAAGAGGAGCAAAAGGGGGATTTTGATATATTTGGTGGCTTTACAGCTTTGGGCTCATGGCTCTACCCAAAGGTCTTTGTTATTTTGTCAACATGACAAAGAGCAGGAGGTAGGAGAAGAGGCTGTTCCAGGTCTTTGACAAGCGTTGATTGTCATGCCCCATAACATCACAAAGGCCTTGCCTGTCACGTTAAAAGGTCCACCTTCTGATCTCAATTTTGACCTGAAATCGGATGCTACTGATCCACAACGCCAAGGCAGAGCTGTAATTTAGCTGGAACAACTGGGGATTTTATTCAGGTCAACAACATTTAGAATGCATAAAATAATGTTGCTGGAGGGATCTAAGCCCATTTCCCCCCGATACGTTTCTGCTACCTGCAGCCTCTTCTGAGCAGCCAGAAACACAAAATGAGTGAGATCATGTCAAACCAAGAGCGGCGTTGCTCAGTCAGACATTGGCGTCTCCCCCACCTCCTCCATTTCCCCCCTGTACATGCCAGTATCAGATGACTCCGGCTTAAGCAATAGGGTTAGTAATAGAAGAAACCATTTCAAATGCTTTCACCACTCTTCTTTCTATGATGGTCCTGCTAGCATGACGTGTCGTTTCATTTCTGATCCAAATTAATCACCTACATTCCAAGTTAAAATAGTCAGTGCTAAAAAACCCCTTTTGCTTTTCATCCCACCTACGCTAAACTATCACTGCCGGTGCTTCCTATGCCTCTGTGCCAGTTGCTTAGAGCCATTTTCCTGTCTCTGGGTTCTCTAGCCTTTCGGGGGCTGGGAATGCATCCCTTGCTTTTTAAAGGCAGCTACTAAGTCGATGCATGCTATGGCCTGTGATATTAAGACACTAGAGATCAACAGTCTTTAATTTAGCAAGCTAAAAAGATGTTGATTGGGTTTTAGTTGTCCAAAATAAATAAATAAATAAATAAATATATTTAAATGACTCACAGAGTTGGAAGTTGTATGGTACAAGCCTGAACAAAAGCCGCTTGCTAAAACTGTACACGGATTTCGAAGTAATTAAAAACTTGAGGACTGCCTGCACGGCACTATCTTTTTAATTGATAATAAAAACGAGCAGATCAAATAAGTATGCTTTATATACTTATTCAGGCTGATAATTGCCAGAATCTCCCTTTGAAATTCTTGGATCACTTGGAGTTCATCATTAAGCTACTTCTTTCATCACAGACTGTTGCTTACGACTAGTTGGTGCAGATTCACGGCGGAAAAAACGTGCTTCCTACAGTGATGACCCTGAGTCTCATTAAAGTAACCAGAGAAATTACTTGCTGAGGATTTAGGTGAAGAAGAGGAAAGGGTTGAAGTGTGTAGAAAGAGGGGGAGGAGAGAACATTCTGGAGAATAGCAGACCTCGCCAGATGTTATTTGATTTCAAATCCCATCATGCTGGAAACATGAGTTCAAAAACATACAGAGGGCCACAGGTTCTCCAACCTTTGATCATGCTGATCCTCCCTGTCCTCCTGTCCTCCTAACATTTTTGCACGAGAACTCCCCTAATCCTCAGAGGACAATAGGCATAGGTGGCAAACAAAAAGGCTAAAAGCATAGAGTTGTTTGGACCAAAAACCTTTCTAAGCTTATATAGCTCTTGTCACAGCCGGGTGCAGGAGCCCTGCAAGTATTGGCAGAAGCAACGTTGCCTCTTGCCAAAGGGCATGTCAAAACTTCAGCCCTCCTGATGTTTTGGATCACAATTCCCAAAATTCTAAGCGTAGATTGCCAGTGACAAAGGACTGTGGGAGTTGCAGTCCAAAACATCTGGAAGGCCAGCGTTTGGACATGTGTGGGTTGCAGGGAACAGGTGAAGGGCAGTTGTGTGGTGCAGCTGTAGGTACAGGCTTCCTGGGCTATTGCCCTTTTCCTCAGCAACACAAGAGTCCTGGCGATTGGTTCTTGAGCTCTGCCCTTACACTCTTCTATTCCCGAAAGCCAGGACTTGCTCTTTGTTCATTCCTGCCTTGCTTCCACAGACCCCTGTGTGTTCCACAGGTTCCTTCCTTCCTTCCTTCCTTCCTTCCTTCCTTCCTTCCTTCCTTCCTTCCTTCCTTCCTTCCTTCCTTCCTTCCTTCCAAAGACTCCTGTGTGTTCCAGTAATTTCCTGTCTTGCTTCCAGAAACACAGCTAAAAGCGAAATGTTCTGCATATACAGTAGGATATTCATTATCCACTCATTCAGTTATCCACGGATGGCAGAGGAAAAAATTCAATAATTCAGCAGCCACAAAGCAAGCTGTAAAGCAAGCTATTGTCACAAACAGTGGCCATAAAGCAAGCTACTGTTTCAAAACAGCAGTCATAAAGCAAGCTACTGTCAGCAACAGGAGTTTGGGGGTGGGTGGACAGGCGTTCCCTCTTATCCATGGTTTTCATTATCCACGGGAAAGCCTGGAACCAATTTCAGGGTCCTACTGTATACCATCCCATAGTGCTTCAAGCACTCTCTGGGCAGTTTACAATTTAATTATGCAGGCTACATATTGCTGCTGCCCCCCCCAAAAAAAATCTGGGCAATCATTTTACTGACCTCAGAAGGATAGAAGATTGAGTCAACCATGAGCCGGCTACCTGGGCTTGAACCCCAGGTTCTGAGCATAGCTATAGCTGCAGTGCAGCAGCTTAACCACTGTGCCACAAGACTCCTTTGTGTTCCAGTAAGTTCCTGCCTCTCTTCCAAAGACTCCCATGTGACCCACAAGTTCCTGCCTTGCTCCTGGGGAGTCCTGAATGCTCCAGTTACTCTTGTCTCACAGATTCTACCCCAACACTCTGATTCAGATGTTTTCCCTGTTTCATCTTGCCACCCATGTCCTGAGAGCGCTTCTTGCTAAAGCTTGGGAAAGATAGAGGTCCAAGGATCTGGGGTACCAACTGGTTGGCTGTAGTTGTGCCCCTTTCTGAGCCAGCCGAACCTCAGATTATTTTGGAAGGGATGCTGGATGATTGCCATAGATTACATGTCACTACCCTGACTTCATCTAGATGGCTGGCTGTGTAATGCGAACTACTGTATAGGAAAGGCACCAGCTTAGAAAACATTGATAAATAGGTTTGCTTTCTCCCTCTGAAACTCATTCTTGGGTCGTTTAGAAGGGATTTTCTCCTTAATTTCTTTTTCACATTACTTGATTCATTATCTTGCTTCACTCCACAATCTTTTCTGCTTTGAGATATTATACTAGGTTTATTTAACCAAAGGTCAAGATGGATCATACATGCTAAATTACTTAGAATCATAGAATAATAAAATCATAGAGTTGGAAGAGACCTCAAGGGCCATCCAGTCCAACCCCCTGCCATGCAGGAACCCCCATCACAGTAATCCCGACAGATGGCCATCCAGCCTCTGCTTACAAACCTCCAAAGAAGGAGACTTCACCACCCTCTGTGGCAGCATATCCCACTGCCAAACAGCTCTAACTGTCATGAAATTCTTCCTAATGTTTAAATGGAATCTCTTTTTCTGTAGTTTGAGACCATTGCCCTGCGTCCTAGTCTCTGAAGCCATGGAAAACAAATCAGTCCCCTCTTCAATTTGGCATCCTTTCAGATATTTAGACATAGCTATCATATCCCCCCTCAGTCTTCTTTTTGAAAGGCTAAACATTCCCAGTTCCCTAAGCCATTCCTCACAAGACATTTCTTCCAGACCTTCAACCATCCTGGTCGCCCTCCTCTGCACCCGCTCGAGGTTGTCAACATCCTTTTTAAATTGAGGCGCACAGAACTGGACACAGTACTCCAGGTGGGTTCTGACCAGAGCAGAATAGGCTTCCTAAGTTGTCAAGACCAATGGCCATGTTGACTGTGGTTCAAAAATATAAGTTTTTGATGCTCTGAATATATGTGACCTGGTCCCCAAATCCACATATTCTTAGCTATGTACAATTTCCATAGCCCACTACCAGGCAGTCTGGTTAAATGCATGTGCTATGGTGTAGTACCATGTATGTTTGGAGCGATAATATGCCAGTAGCATATCTACCTGGGCTTCCTGTCCTGTTCCATGTACAGAAATGAGTGAACCTACCCATTAAGCCTTCTTTCTCTTACAGAGATGCAAACCTCAGTGACAGAACACATGCTTCACATGGAGTACGTCTCAAGTCCCAGTATTTCCAGGCAAGGACAGGAAAGAACCTGCCTAAAACCTGGAAGAACTTGGCCATTCAGAGTTGACAATACTGGATTAAATGGTGCCAAGGTCTGACTTGCTATAAGGCAAAGTTCCTAGGTTTGGTTGCTTGCTTGTACAGAAATTAAAATTGGATTAATGCCTTTTGGCAAAGAGCTGCAGAGCTTGGGGGTTAGCCACAGAGAATGCCCTCTCTCAATTCTCCATCCCACAGTGGGTCTACAGTATTTAAGGTGGCAGGAGGGTGATCACGACCTCTCTAGATATCAAAGCCAGAGCAGGATTTTATGGAAAATATGGCCTTGCAGGATCCAAGGTGTGTAGAGTTTTATAGACCGTGCTAGCATTTTGAATTGTGCCCCCCACCCAATGGGCTGGTATCTTCTTAAGATGATGGGAGAATAACTTCCAGTACACCTGAAGGCAGCTTCCTTCATTAGAAGGCATAGGTTACCTGCAAGATACCATTCTGCCCTAGACTTTCTACATCTTGCTGCATCTCATCATCTTTGTTGACAGAGGCAGCTGCCTCCTACTGCCAAATGATTGAGCTGGCTCTGGGGACCATGTGTGTAGCAAGTGTTTAAATGTGACTGTGGTGCATGCTGCACTTATATGAACAAGCAATTCCCCGGTGTTCATATTTTGCATGTATTGGGCCAGAGGGTGAGGTTGAAACCCCAGGAGTACTTGCCTTACTCACCCACTCCTTATTTTCTCTGTATTGTTAGGAATGGGTTCAAGGGACAGGATAGAGACCTCCAGAGTCTTACCACGCATTGAAGTTTCTCCCAAAGAAACCAATGCATGAACAGAGCCTGAATGTTCATATTAATTGCTTTTGAATACTGCAGTTGGAGTTTTGTGCTTGAGGTGCTACTGAGATAATTGAAGCAACTGGGGAGGGGAAATAAAGTAGGATTTAAGGTGGTCTGTAAAACTCAGGAGACAAATATGAATATAAATGTGTATTTTAAAAAAGAATAGGCCCAAATAAATAAATATAAAGTTTCTGTTATTTACTTTTTGGGATCCGGTGGGACAAAACTCATTCCCATAAGCTTAGTTTTCTGCATTTTAGAGCAGTACTGAAACCTTCCCCCCTTTTTTTGGTGGGGGGAGGAATACCCTCTCTTCTCTGCAGCTTATGTGATGTTTCAAAGCGAAAGAGATGTAAAATTTGCATAATAAAATCACAAAAATGGAAAGCATGCAACATTTGATATTTAAAATAGTCTCATCTGAAGCTTTGGGCATAGGTATGAAAGGTTAATAAAAAACCATCCACACAGCATATCAATTATGACAAAATTTAAAATGTAAAAGAAAATTAGGTTCAATCCATCCCACTGCCTTCACCTACAGAGATACTGCTTCTCTCTCAACCTTTTCCCCAGTAAACCAAATTTAAATAAAACTCATTGTACCTTGAGTTTGCCCTGGATTAACTATCTGTAACAGGCTTCTCCAATTCAGTACCATCAGATGTGTTTGACTAGACTGAGATTCCATTATCTCCAGTGGATGGCTTGCAGTCCAGGAAAGGTTCCCAGGTTGTAGAAGGCTGATCTGGGTTGGCCTATGCCAGAGATTGACCCTTGATGTATTAAACAACAGCAGATGGAAGAGGGCACCAGATCTGTGCAGAGTAACTCTTTGCATAACATTGAACAACCACAAACAATTCTTCCATAGCTGAAAGGTACAGAAGGTCTTCTGGCTGAAACTTGAGATCCAGTAGAGATATTAGCTTTCTAAGTGATGGTGTTAGAGGTCCTGCAAAGAAGACCATTGAGGAACTGTGCTAAAATCCATATCAGAAGGACACTTCTGACCTTTGGAAACAGGACCCATCTACCCTCAATTTTTATGTCTCTCTAAATGTTTCCCCATTCACATGCCTGGAATACAATAGAAGCAAATAATGTGTGTTTATTCAGAGAATGAACAAAGAAAGAAAGAAAAAGAAAGACAACACAGGAGAATGTTTGAGTTGGCCAAGGCTGTTGAGAGATGTAGCCCAGCAATATCTGGAATGGGTTATGGGTTTCCCACCCTTCTTAGAAGAGATTTCCCCTTGTGAAAGAGAATGCTTGTTTGAAGCTAGTGTGTACTAATCTGTGTGTAGCTGATGGGCTGTGTGTCCACCTGTGGAAAAGCTGCAGGGTTTCTGAGCACCACTAGAAAGGGGGACTGGTAAATTACTTCTACTGCTTGATACCTAGAAAACTCTGAAAGGGTCACCATAGTTTGTAATAATCTTTATAGCACTTAATGGATTATAGCCAAACTGCAGTTTTTGTAAATACCACCAATGGTGTAGTGTGGGTTGCTCACGCCCTGGGCAAGGCAAAATTTTCACCCCCTAAACATTTGGCACCATAGGTGATCACCTCTGTGTGCTCCACAGGTTACAAACCATGATGGAGATGTGTAATCTCCAGGCTTAAAACTGGGGTACTTCAAGGTCCAGATGCAGGGGAGCAGTATCAGGAGACAGAGTCTCACAAAATACCAGAACTAGGGGACATACACTCAAATTGAGGGCTGGGAGAGTAAGAACAGACAAAAGAAAATATTTTTTTACCCAGCGTGTTGTTAGTCTGTGGAACGCCCTGCCACAGGATGTGGTGATGGCATCTGACCTGGATGCCTTCAAAAGGGGATTGGACAGATTCCTGGAGGAAGAGTCCATCACAGGTTACAAACCATGATGGAGATGCGTCATCTCCAGAGTTAAAACCGGGGTACTTGAAGGACCAGATGCAGGGGAGTGGTATCAGGAGACAGATATCTAGTCTCGTGCGCTCCCGGACACATTTGGTGGAGCCACTGTGAGATACAGGAAGCTGGACTAGATGGGCCTTCGGCCTGATCCAGCATGGCTCTTCCTATGTTCCTATGTTCCATGCAATGCCACTGCTACAGCCTGCCCCCATTCCCACTACCCCTGTCACCTCCCTACCTGGTCCTGTGACTGCCTCCTCCTCTTCCTCCTCTGCTTCTTCTGCCCTTGTTAGAAACAGACCAAGCTTGCCTTTCAGAAGCTGGGCCTGATACCTCTGCATATGTCTTGCCTGATAAACTGATAGGTAGAAGGGGAAGCAGGCCTGCTGTATTCCAAGATGGTGGTGGAGGCAGAGAATGAAGGGAAGGAAGCAACAGCACAAGGTAACAGGGACAGTGGGAATAGTGAGGAGCAGACTGTAAGGGTGGGGAGAATGAATATTGTGCCCAAGGCAACCACCCTTGTGGACAACCTTTACTGCTATGCCAATGAGTACAACTGCAGGTAAGAACTCTGATCCACTGTGGATTTAAAGATGGCAAGGAAGCTTTCTTTATTAAAACATCTGTATCTGGAGGGAAGCAGCTTATACTTTGCTCCAAAAGAATGGTAAATGATCACGACCATTGCATCAGTAGCTCTAGCTTTGCCAAATCGTACAGTGCATAGAAATGGAGCACCTGTCCATGGAGCCAGAGGTCGGGAGCTTGATTCACCCCTGTGCTGTGTAGGAAAGAGCCGTGTTGTGTGTGGCCTTAGGCAAGCTGTGCAAAGATTCCTCCAGAAGGAAATGGCAAACCTCTTCCAAGTATAGCTGGGGAATCCTGGAAAGGGTCACCAAGGGTTGAAATTGACTTGACAGCACTTAACTTGTAGTATTATTCCAGTAGTAACAGGCACAATGCAGTGATTAAATCTTAACTCTGGAATTGAGTCTCTGCTCACAATCTAGGTTTGATCCAAATGGATTCAGGTAGGTAGTCCAAAGCTGACTCAGTCTTCTATCCTTCCAATGTTGGTAAAATGAATACATGGCTTGCTGGGGGCAAGTGGTTGATTGCATAATCACCCAAAGAGTGCTTTAGGCTGTGGGGTGACGTGTAAGTCAAAACAACAAACATCCAAAGTGGAGTGTTGCCATAGTTGAAACCCAGTGGCATTTCAGTTTCTCAAAACTTCTGTCCTTCTTATAGCCCTCCACAGCTGCAAATAATTTCAGTTTGCCCCTTCTTGATCATAATCAAAAGCATAATCATAACTGAGTCTTCTATCCTAAGATCCTAAGATCCTAAGATCTTCAGACAGTTAGCTTCACCTGAACTCTCCAACTGTGTAGGTAGTTAAAAAAAGAAGATGGCTTAAGTCCAAAGGGGAAAACCAAGTGAACAATTATGGTGACTATGATACCTGCAAGACATCTTGCCCACGAGTTCTCCCTTGAGAACAGAATAGTACCTGGCAATGCCTTTGAGCATTTGACCTGTTTTTTGAACTATTTCTGGAACTTTCTGCCCCAAAGCAGAACTTCCAGATAACTAGTTACATTAACTGGTGGTGTATAATAAAGTCATTTCCCCAGTAATTAAAGCACAACTGCATCACATTAGGGTTGTCAGTAAAGGAGGGGTACTTTCATTCCTTCAGAGGTACAATTGTAACTTTTATTTCTGCCAGTAGTTATGAGCTGTGCCCTCCCAAAATGACAGAGGAAGAATATCACGATTCACACACTGGCTTGTGTTGTACCTTATTTTCTCTTATGAGTGCTGATTTGAAGACCAGGTAGACACTTCCTATGATATGTCAGTGGCTTGTTTGGTTTTTATGTAACTAAAAGTAACTGCATTTACAGTATAGTACTTTTGAGAAGTTGAATACCAAGGGTTATTTTACAGAATTGCCATTACAATGATAACTAACTGCTCAAGAGCTGGGAACTAATTATTTTATCAAAGTGCCTGAAATCCCTGTCAAAAAGTCTTCTTCAACAGTTTGTGTAAGTTCAATATAGCAAAAAGTGTTGTCTGTTGTTTGGGTATAAAGGACATTATTTTAGCAATTAATGGAATACATTTTACGAAATCGATAAACCTGTGAATGATCCCCATCCAGCTATCTGACTATCACCTCTGCTCATGCTATTTGTCTGCCACCATTAAGGCACTGACATTTTGAGAGCTTCCAGTTCTGTTCTTGTGGTACTCTCATTTTGGGTCCTTGAAGAGGCATGAGGTGAGACCAGGAAGTAGAACATGGATTATTTTAATTGAAATACATTTCCCCCTCAGAAATGATATCATGACTGGATTACTCCCCTTCTCCCGTTTTTGCCCTTTTAATGAAAATTCATTCAACTGGATATTTAGCTAGCCCAAGGAAATTTTTCCATTTCTCATTTATGATGTGTAGGCTGAAGTTGCCATATCTCGAAATGAATCCATATACTGAATACTTCTCACTTCCCTCTTTTTTATTATTAAATTGCTACCCTGCCACTCAATTCTGCTCAGCTTGGCAGCTATCCAGCTACATTTAGCAACCATATGCAGCTAAAATCTTAAATATCCTCAGAAATATCAATGCTAAATGGCCAGCAATTTCTTTTATGTATGAAAACATAACTGCCTTTCCCTTTCCCTTCCTTACTAGCGTTTTGCCATCAAAGTTTTGCTCTCACTGCTTGTCTAAGTCACCTGCTACATTCCAGCATGACCATCGTAAGTTTGTTGCGTGATGCGCTGTAAAGCCAGAACCAACTTATAGCAGCCCTAATAAGGTTTTCAAGGTTAGTGAGATATTTAAGGAGTGGTTTTACCAGTTCCACTTCCCCAGTGAGTTTCCATGGCTGAGCAGCAATTCGAACAAGTGTTCTCCAGAGTCTTTGTCTGTCACGCTATCCACTGTACCACACTGGGAATTACCACCAGAAGATAGGGTATATCCATACTGCTGGGGAGTTTTCCGGTGCATGCTGCTTGCAGTAGTAGCCTAAAGGAATTACCTGTTCCAGTATTTACAGAAAATGCTACTTCCTCAAACATTTTCATTTCCACTTTCTGTGTGATCTGAAAAAAAGGGTCTATGGACATTGAGGTTAGCTGGGGTTTGGAATTGAGCATGTTACAGTGTTCATGGTTGATCATAGCTAAGGAACATGGTAAATGAGAGAGAGAGAGAGAGAGAGAGAGCAGCTGAGATGAATGTGTTTCACCTGGAGGCTATCGAGAGAGTCTTGGGAGAATGTTTCACATCTCTAAATAACAAGAATGAGGAGAAACAACTTTCTCCATGTTTGGGCTAGATGAGACTTGTTTTATTAACCTCAGTAAAATTGTCAGTTACTACAAGCTGGACCAAAGTCCGCACAGCTTCTTGATCCTTTCATAACTGAGAAAAGCAATATAAATTATGTGATAATTGCCATCCTTTTTCCAAGTACTGCTTACTTATTCAAGATGTGGATAATCATCAGTACACAATACAGATGGGCACAAACCGCTGCTTTGGAGTTTTGTGCCGGTTCGTTTAGTGGCTCACTTCAAAGCCCCACCTCGTCCAGCAGGCATCTACTCAGAGGCAGTCGAGGCGTAGAAGCTAGGCTTCTGGATACAAGCGGGTGCCTGCCAGAGTAGCTGAGGCTTTAAAAGTGCTGAACATCCTGTTCATGAACTGGCATGTGCCCATCTCTACTATGAACATACACACACTGATTCACATTATATGTTAGATGCAGTATATTTTCTCTATAAGAGCCCCGTGGCGCAGTGGTTAAATGCCTGTACTGCAGGTAAAACTGTGCTCATGACCTGGGGCTCAATCCCAGGTAGCCAGCTCATGGTTGACTCAGCCTTCCATCCTTCCGAGGTCAGTAAAATGAGTACCCAGCCTGCATACTGTAATTGAAAACTGTAAACTACCCAGAGACTACAGTGACCCCCCCACCTATCTCGGCAGTTAGGGAGCCAAGCCAACCCGCGATAATTGAAAATCCGTGATATGCAGATGCAGGTCGGGTCAGGCCTGGGGGGGTCTAGCTGGGGACTCTTGTACTTACCCCCAGCCTGGTGCTGCCCCGAATGGCCCTGCAAGGGCCTCCCTGTGAACCGGAAGTGACTTCCAGAAAACTGGAAGTGACTTCCGGATCACCAAAAATTATTTCTGAGGCCCCCGAGGGACTTTCCCCCCTTACCCCAGGGGGCCTTTTTTCATATACTGTGGTTCCGCAATATAGTGGTACCGCAGTATATGAACCGCGAAAGGGCAGGGGAACCACTGTACTTGAAGTGGTATGGGCTGGTATATAAGCAGAACACTTTAAAGATGGGTGACAGTGGGCCTTTTCACACAACCCCTAAGACCCGCTGGCCACTTAAATTCGGACCAGAGATCTTAGGGGTTTGTCGTTGTTCCTGCGTTCCCACCCCCGCCGCACTCCTGGCTGCTGGCTGCGTGAGGGGAGGGAGAAAAAAAGGAAGAAAAGAATGCCGCTCACCTCCGTTCTGCCGTCCCGGCACTGCATTCAGATCTCTTAAAGGGGCGGGGGGGGGAAGAACAAACAGAAGCAAGGAGAGCCGGGCAGTCACTACATTATATCCGCATCAGGAATTTTCACCTCCAGAGAGCAGGTACCTGAAAAGTGCGCTGGGACGCGCTTAGGTGGGCGTGGTCGCACTTAATTATCTGTAAACTCCGGAGCTGGTGGGGAAACAATTTTAAGCTCCGGAGCTGGGAGCCATTTGCGGTGGAGTTTAGGGGTCGTGTACAAAGGGCCAGTGAAGTTTCATGCCAGCACACAGTACAGTATCTGTATTTTCTGCCTGTATTCATTACTGGACTTGGCCCAATTGCTCCATTTCGTAGAATGGAGTCTTACCGTACCATTTACTTTCCAGCTACTGCTGATGCTAATTACATCCAGCAAGATGTTAGAGAATATCCACAGCAACAGTGCAGGCAATGAGTGGCGCCAATAGGTAGACAAGCCATTTAGCCTGGGGGCTCCAGTGGTGTGGGGCTACATGATGCTTCTTTGGCTGTGTCCCATGGAACACCATTGGTCTCAGAGGGTACTCTGTAACATTCTTGAAGCTTCCCCCCCCCACTTATATTTTCTGAAAATATGAAAGCAGCAATAATTAAAATGCCTTATTACATTAAATGCAACGAGGACACACACACTATGTATGCAAGCAGCAACTATAAGATGTGGAGTCCCGTCGTCCCCAAACAACATGGGTGTGACGATGGAAGCTGTACTCACAAACACTTGGAAGGCAGCAAAAATGTAAGGAAGACAGTGACTGCCCATCTCTATTCCTCATTGAAAATAGCTGCCAATAATTCCAGGTTGCTTAATCCCCTTAAATTTATCTACAGCCACTAACCATCACCCCATCTTTCGTCAGCGAATTGCATAAATCCACTTTGTTTTGTGTGAAAAAGTACTTGCCTTCTGATCATTTGAGATATACTGCCGTTTAGTTTTCTTTAGCTGGTAATAGTCCTATGCATTGGGTGTCTTTTGTACATGAGACCATGTATGGTGTGCCCATCCTTCCCACGTACCCTTTGCATTTTGTGCTGGTGAGTTACAGTCAAAATAAAAAAGGCAAAGAGGGGGAAATAAGAGCAGAGAGAGAGAAAAGTAGACACGTTCTTGAGAGCTGTGGCAGCACAGAGGGGGCCCCATAGAGGCCACAGGACAGAAAGTGTAGCTCTTTTCCTTCATTGACCTTCATGTGTTCAGCACATGAATATGGTTTTTTGAATCCTTGTGCTACAAGAGAAGAAAAGGGCCTCAATCCACTTTCACCACACAAATGCCTAAGCACAGATAGCACTTTCCAGATACCTTGGTTATAATTCCTGTCATCTCCCAATAGTAGCTGTGCGGCTTGGGCTGATGGGAGTTGTAGTTTAAAAAGAACTGGATTTTTAATTTTTTTTTTAAAAAAGCTGCCACTACTTGCACAGTTGTGTGCATGTGTTCACGAATGCAGTGGAATTTGCTTCCAAATACAAACCCTTTGGCCTTGTAGCCGTCACTCAAGGTTTAGTCATGTTTTTCCTCAGAAGCTAGAAAGCCCCAGCTGTGTTAGTCTTTCCTTGAGGGGACCTTTAAACATGTGATGATGAAAAGCACAGATAGTTCCGTTTATATAGAGGTTTGTGTGCTTCTTTAAAAAAAACTGTAAAAGGAAAGGCTAAATGTTATGTTTAGAACATGTAGATCAGTATTGCAGGAGATGTTATTTTTTAAAAAAGAACTTTTCCATTCACAGACAGCCACAGAAAGAAATTTGCTGTTTGTTTTAAATAAAAGGGTAGATTTTTAAGTTTTTGATTGTCAAGATTTTGGTTGTGTTCTTGTGGCATCAGGACATGATTGCCACCATTAAATTGATTCCATTTATTTATTTATTTATTTATTTATTTATTTATTTATTTATTTATTTATTTATTTATTTATATACCGCAAACATCTAGCAAAAAAGCTACTCTGGGTGGTTTACAAGCATATACAAAATACAAAAACAGATTAAACAACTTAAAATAGTAAATAAAAACTAATCAATCAGACTAAATAATCAAATCATAATAATAAAAAGAACAAATAAGCACAAATACAATAAATCAAAATGATTTGACAATTCAAAATAAGAACAAATGGGAAAATATAACTAGTAGAAAATGATCATTATAAGGCAGGGAAAAATAACAGCATTGTATTTATATAAGTTGGTTGAAACAGAATGATCAGGGAAGGCCAACCTATAAAGCAAGGTTTTCAGTGATTTTTGAAGGTTTGTAGTGAGGGCGCCAGGCAAATCTCTTGGGGAACCTGGTTCCATAGGTGAGGTGCAACCACCGTGAAGGCTCGTTTCCTTGTTGATACTTTCCGGGCTTCCCTCGGGGTCGGTACCTGCAGATAGCTCACCTGGCTTGAATGAGTGATCTGGCAATTTATGGTGACTATTCCCAGGTTTGTCTAAATACACCGAACCAGCTTATCCTTCCTTCCTTCCATCTGGTGGGATTCTGCAGCTTGCTCATGGCTACCCAGTCTGGTTCTGTTTTCAGGAGTCGCAATAGGAATTGTACTCCCTACTCCTAGCTCTATGATCAGGTGTTCCAAGACACAGAACCATCCACCTAGAGGCAAAAGAAAAGATGGCAGGCCTCTCCATTGTAGCTACAGAATTTGGATAGAATGGCAATAGAACCTTCTTTGGATCTGGTCTTCCACCAGTGTTGCAAGTAGCTTCTGGTTCTGTTGGGCTAGGACAGTGGTGGCGAACCTTTGGTACTCCAGGTGTTTTGGACCACAACTCCCAAAGTCCTTTGTCATTGGCTACCTAGGCTCAGAATCCTGGGAGTTGTGATCCAAAACATCTGGAGTGCCAAACGTTCGCCACCACTGGCCTAGGACAAGTTATTTGACTCAAAGTTCTGTCCTTCTAGAGAGCGGAATAGAGGTACGGCCTCTCCTGCCCACTAACGTTTGCTGTGTTGTGGTCTACAACAGCAAAGACCAGAAGCAGGAGGGAATTGGTGACAGAATCATAAGGCCATTCCAAGTCAGAGCACTGAGAAAGCATTACTGGCACCCTGGGATAATACAGATGACATTTTCAGTCCAGAAACAGTGTCAGTTCATAAATCACTCATATATCCTGTTGATAGTTTAAATAGGGAGCAGCCAGAAGTAACGCCATTAAACAGCTCAGGTCAAGTCAGCAGGAGTACAATCAGGGAAATGAGACAAGGAACACTGGTGACTGAATGCAGAAACAAGAGACAGGCACAGTAAGGATGTTGGCTTCAGAAAAGGTAATCTAGGGTAGAGCTGTGTTCATCTGGACATGGCATTGATGCCTCTCTTTCCAGCTCTCATTATTTCATTATTTGTGGCAGGGATACCCACGTTACTTCCATAATGCTTTCTTAAGTTCAGAGGTCATTTTCATAATATCCCTTGTCAGCTACAGGGGTTCAGAGGTCATTTTCATAATGCCATTATACAAAACGATAGTAAGGCCACACCTGGAGTATTGTGTACAATTCTGGTCACCGCATCTCAAGAAAGACATAGTGGAACTGGAAAAGGTGCAAAAGAGAGCAACTAAAATGATTACTGGGCTGGGGGACCTCCCTTATGAGGAAAGGCTAAAACATTTGGGGCTCTTTAGTCTGGAAAAAAGGCGCCTGAGGGGGGATATGATTGAGACATACAAAATAATGCAGGCCATGAGTAAAGTGGATAGAGGGAAGCTCTTCTCCCTCTCACAAAATACCAGAACTAGGGGACATACACTCAAATTGAGGGCTGGGAGAGTAAGAACAGACAAAAGAAAATATTTTTTTACCCAGCGCGTTGTTAGTCTGTGGAACTCCCTGCCACGGGATGTGGTGATGGCATCTGACCTGGATGCCTTCAAAAGGGGATTGGACAGATTCCTGGAGGAAAAGTCCATCACAGGTTACAAACCATGATGGAGATGCGTCATCTCCAGGGTTAAAACCGGGGTACTTCAAGGACCAGATGCAGGGGAGTGGTATCAGGAGACAGATATCTAGTCTTGTGCACTCCCAGACACATCTGGTGGGGCCACTGTGAGATACAGGAAGCTTGACTAGATGGGCCTTTGGCCTGATCCAGCATGGCTCTTCTTATGTTCTTATATTCCCTTGTCAGCTATAGGAAGTAGCTTCTCAAGATCTAGGATCTGCCTCAGTCTCCTGTATCTCTGGCAGGTTCTCAGCAGTTCAACAGGTCATTCTTGCCTTCCTCCTCCGATGAGACCAATAGATCTTATGTTTCCTGAGGCAGTTGCCCCTCCCTGATTTATTGAATGGTTCCCAGCCCACTGGTCCCCAAACAGAACCATTTGCAGTTCCTCAGTCCCCATTTCCTCCTATGTGATGTCATCCTGAGGGCCTTGCATGATGCACAATCTCCATCTCTGGCCTTTGGCCTGCCGCTAGTAATTTTGGACAGTCACTGAATCCCCTGATCATCCTGCCCCTTTATCCAACAACTTACCAAAAATGACAAAAATGCTAAAAGGGTATCTGTAAATCTGACCTGACAGTAGGACCAAACCTGTACCTCTTTTTGACATAATTGCAGCCTGACCAAAGCCTAAATGACTGGCTGAAGCAGAAGTTGGACATCTTACGTCCCTAGGAGTCAGACTGAAATGGTGTGTTGCAGGAAGGACCTCCTGCGATCACGTACAAGTATCTTGAAACTACTCTGGGCTCTTCAACTATTCAGGACACACTCTATGCATGGATAGTAAGTAGTTTAGCAGCTGAAATTGCTTTAAGAACAATATTAAATAACTATTGGACTCAAATTGGATGCCAGCGCTCCATACACTCGTGTCACCACAAGATGCAAGAGCTTAACGGAGATGTGCCACCCGTGAATGTGCAATGTGACACTTGAAAGATTTGAATTAGACATTGTTAAATATGTTTCTGGTTTAGTGATAAAGGATTCCACTGGAAAATGTAGAGGCCATTGAGAAAGGACCTTAAATTAATTGAAAAAGAATGGTTGACATTGAAAGTTAATAACTGAAAATGTAAGGGCTTGTTGGAAAGTTTCTTCCACCCTTGGAAGTGGGAAAGATATACAGAATGCTAAGCCTACCTCTCCCCCCTACAAAGAGCTAATCCTCAGGGCTTGCCCAAGGCATTCTTCTACCTGAGTGAACCTTTTGTATAGGGAAGCCAGATAGCCCGTTTGCTGAATCATCCTTCAGATACTAACAGCACCATTCTCTCACCATGCCGCTCTATCCTCCTGTCACTCTTTGGCAGTTACTTCACTTCCATTCTTGTCCCAGGAGGAAGTTCATTGCGTGTTGATGTTGGTTGCGGTAACGTGGTCTTCCGGTTCTGTCCCCGTTCCCGCGTACGCACGGGTGTGATGGATGATACTGGCATGACTGTTACCACACATCTTCGTTCCATGATGAGATGTGAAATTCCATGCCTTTGTTCTCCGGGTTTTTTTCGTCCCGACCTTCCATTTTTCAATGTTTTGATTCTCCGAAGCCTTGCCTTCAATGCGTTATGGAGCTAAGTTTGAGGCATTTGTCTTTTAATCTCTCTGTACTGCGTTGCTGACTCCATAGGGAATGTACTGGCGTATGGCACTTCGCACTCCTGCCACTAGATGGAGAATGGCACATTGCATGACGAGCCTTACCTCACGAGACTCATCTCAGAATGAGAAGCGTGACAAGCAGATTCCCGAGGCCAGGGAGGGGAATATCTCATCCCGCTTAAATCGCAGTTCAGGGGGTGTGGTTGGGATGAACTCCCCTCATCCCGCAATGGACGTGCGGTTAGATTACTTCGTACCAGTCCCAAGCGGGACCGCAAACAGCGATGAGATGGACGTGAAGTATCAGCCTTTACTTCTCTGTATCTTCCACCTGAAGGGGCCCACCTGATTATCAATGGACAATAGACAAACTGAACCTGTTTGGTTTGTGGGTGAAGTGGAGACTTCACAGGACTCATTACATTTTTAAATTTAATTACTTATAATCACACCCACACAACCCAAACTCGTTCCCCATAATGCTGCCCTCTTAGGGTTGGAATAATGATGATCAACTAATAACCTTGGGCAGTGTTGGCGAATCTATGGGACAGGTGCCAAAGGTGGCACTCGGAGCCCTTTCTGTGGGCACCTGACATTGCCCCTTCACAGCCACCTGTATTCAGGTTAAACTGCTGTATTGGCATTTTGCGAATAATTAGTGGGTTTTAAATCGCAGTTTGGGCACTTGATCCCAAAAAGGTTTGCCACCACTGATCTAGGGCAAAATTTATTTCTGTAAAATATTTTTACCCCCACCTTTCTCCTTTAGAAGGACCCAAGGAGGCTTACATCATTAAAGGACAGCATTTAAAGATAACAACACTGAGCAAACAAATATTGTACTAAAAAAAAGTAAACAAAAGCAGCACCAAAAACACATTCAAAGCAG
This sequence comes from Phrynocephalus forsythii, assembly GCA_029282475.1. NCBI lineage: Eukaryota > Metazoa > Chordata > Lepidosauria > Squamata > Agamidae > Phrynocephalus > Phrynocephalus forsythii. The sequence continues at coordinate 106,424,633 of JAPFRF010000003.1, read as the reverse complement.
TAGGGAACAACAATCTATTAAAAAAAAAAACGGTCAGGCAGCACATGGGAAACTTACCTGGAGGGAAAGGTCTTGGCCTTCTTATGGAAGGACCAACTTAACCTCCTGTGAGAGGGAGTTCCAAAGTCTGGAAGCAGAGAGAAAAAAGAGCCTCTCCTGGGACCATGTAGCCTAAGGCTATACGATCTCACTTTTCTTCCAGGAGGAATCAGGACTCTAACCCCCAGCTCTGAAAGCTTTCCAAACCACCGATCTCTCTCTCGTGATCTCTCCCCCTCCCTCTCTCATTTGCTCTTGCCCTTGTTTAAGTGGTTAGGAAGACCTTGCTTGGCTTTAGAGTTCAAGTTTCCAGGTTCAATCCTCAGACTCTTGAAGGCGCCGGGGCTGCTCAGCCGGAACTTCTGATGGGGGGGTCCCTCTCTGATGAGTGATGGGAGAGGATCTGCTGCGAGCCACAAGCGCTGAAAACCCACCCTCGTTTCCTTTCCAAGAGAATGAAAAGCCTGTTCCCAGTTTCTCCCTGAGAAGGGTGGGGAGAAGTGGGGGGTTGGAGGTATGGCTGGCAGGGAGATCACCCCCACACAGGTCAAGATGGAAGCTGCCCAAGAAGAGTGGGCGAGCGGCGGGTCTGCTGTGTGTTCCTGAAGGAGATCCGATGGCGAGGTGGGTTGCTCTCCCAACGGGATAAAATCACTCCGGCTGGATTTGGAGTCCATCCCCTCCTTCTTCCCCAACACCCGCCCCGCCCCATGATTTCCCCTCAGAAGAGCAGAGCACAGAGGGCGGATGCCTAGGCAGCTCCCCCAACCAGCGCGTCGGGTCCTGCGCTCGGACCTCACCTCAGGCTCCCTGGCAAGAGTGAGCCAAACGCACGACACACCAAAAGGCGATTCCAAAAAAGGGGGCCCCACCCTGCCTTGAAACACATCCGTTTCAGCTTGTGGAAGCAGAGAAAACAATGCTCCGTCCTCGTCACCACGTGGGTCTCACTCCTCCTTCTTTCCTCTCTTCCTGCTTCCGTTTAAGCAGGCTGACTCCATCAGTAGATAAGAAGCGGCTTTTCATTTCCCCACCTTGGTTGATTCATTTTAAAAGGCACCTCCTATTTGATGCAAAAAAAGAGAGAACCCCCCCCACACACACAGGTGGTTCCAGGAAAATGCGCTTAAGGGGGCGTGGCCTAGCTCCCCCAGAAAAGCCGGTTCCTCGTGGGGGCACGATTTTCAGAGGCAGCTTTTCTTGAAGTAAAAGGCAGCTTTTAGCAGCCGTGGGATAGAGCTCTTAGCCATCAATTCCTCCGAAGTTGGCAAAATGAGTATCCAGCTCGCTGTGGGTTGGACAAATGTGTAGCCTCCATAAATAAATTCTGAACCACCCAGAGAGTGCTTTAAGCACTATGGGACAGTATATAAGCAGAACACTTTGCTTTCCTTGTTTCTCTTTCCTTTTCGCTGAATTTAGCCCGTTGTTAGGAAGGAACAAGGGGACTACACGCTGTTTCCATATCACACTTTTTCCAAACATGTGGAGGCTTCCATGCTGGTTACCCATCTCCACCCTGGTCTAATTGGCACCAAGGTGCATTTTTCCACCTGCCCGCTGTAAAAAAAGTGGACACTTGTTGCCCAGGAAAAAGACCTATTTTGCAAGGTTTTTACCCAGATTCTGTGCCCATACACTTTGATTTTCCCTTATACCCCTTTTCTCAAACCAGTGTCCCAGAAGCACCCTCAGCTGCTTTCCCAGTCAATGTACACATGACCTACAGTGGGATTTGCACATAAATAAGAAGGAATTAGCCAAACACCTGCAAGCTGATTTTAGTGTAAGGTTTTTATTATTGTTTTAATTATTTATTGATACTTGATGTTTTAACTGTTTTAATTCTTTGATTGTAAGCCGCCCAGAGACCTTTGGGTAGTGGGCGGCATATAAGTTGTAAAAATAAATAAATAAAATAAAATAAAATAAAAGCCTGTTTTGAACACCATTCTGAGGTGAGTGCCGACAAGAAAATTGTTTTACAAGAGCCAGGATGAACAGAGGGAACAGAAGGGGAGGGAGAGCAAGGCTTGTGTGGCCCTGGGAATCGGCTGCTGGATGCAATAGCCCTTTGATAGTAGCCTACGCCAGCCAGGATGCATTTAGACTATTATCTTGCAACCAGGAAAGAAAAGTACTGGGCAGGGATTTTTATATGTAATTATATGTGTAATAAACCACTTTTTATACTTTGTTAGTAGCGGCTAACGGAGTACACCCATAAACTTAAAAGTAGCAATTGACTTATTTTAAGATATCCCAGGGCAAGTTAATTTTAGAGGCAGTGCTTTGTAATTTTGACTAGAGCAATTGCATTACTAGAGGACTTCATTTTGGCTCCTTTCGTTTTAAGGAGGGTTCCTGCTTGCAGCTTGTGATGACAGCAGGTAGCAGAGCGTGTGTTAATGCCTGGAGGCTTAAATTCCAGCAAATAACTATCCTTTATGATGTGAACAAGCCCCAGGTCTGACCTAGGTAAAGAAAGTACACTCTAAAATGCTGAAATATGTTAAGTTCAGCTAGTCATGAGTCCCTTTAGGCTTTGTGGAAGGTGGCACTGTGTTCAGGCAGACTCCGAAGATGAAAGAAAATTTTACCATGCCTGCTTGTCTCCTAACCTGGATCAACCTCCCGTTTTCCTAGCTACCATTGTCTTTGGGAGTTGTAGTCCAACCCATATGAAAGGCATCAGGTTCTCTTCCCAAATGATCTAAGCCGGTATTTGCCAGCGCATATAATTATGGTGAATTCCCTGCTTTGTTGTGATCACCGTGGATCATCTGCCAGGCCATTGTATTGGTTATGGTGTTACAGAAAGTGGGATGAGAATGTTCCCTCCATCAACTTCCTTTGCACAACTTTCATAATTTTCTAAATCTCTGACTATATGACTGCATGTCCAGATCAGGGGGGAAAGGCAGAGTTGTAATGGTGACTCCTGTATTTGTAGAGGTTGAACAATCCAATCATATCCAGGACAGAATGGTACAAAGTTTTCCATCCATCCTGCAGCGGACACAAAGTGCATTCATACAGAGTTGCAACAGGCAGCTTCTTCTGTGAATGAAACCTTTGAATCAGCATCTCCGTTAACTTCGGGGATGGCCAAATTGTCTCTTTCCACTTGTTCCTGTATTTCAACTTTCACTGGAACCGAAGAGCATGGCCAGTGGTCAGGGATGGATGCTTTTGTAATCAGCCACAATTAATGATTTAATGAATGTATTGCTCACCCCACCATGGCAGTTCTGATGTTGGTGTGTTTGCCTGTTCTTTTCTAGCACAGGGTTTGAGAAGAGCACCATGCCAGCTCTAACAGAAAGTAACCCTCTTATGTGCTGAATGGCTGCTGAGCTGATTTTACAACCCTCACTAGGAGGGTGAGATATGGGAAAACTAGCAGAGTGGGAATTCTCCATGTTTACATACTCCCCTGGACTTTTTTTAATGTATCCAGACAGGAGCAGGAGTCAAACAAAGTTTATACCAAATCAGGTATCAAGGGAAGATAGAGCAGAGGAAGTCAAATCTTGCTGTAGGCAGGCTCAGTCAGAAAGTTTTCTGAAAACTCTGCTCTTTCTTGAAACAAATCACATTGTTTTGATGGCCCGCTCGTGGAAAAAGTACATTTTTCTCAGTCACCAGAGAACTTCTGTTTTTAACCTCACCACTTTGCCATTCTAGCAGCTCTGCAGAATACACTGGCCTAAGGAAGGTACCTGTGTGTGTGTGAGGCTAGCAAAAATTCATTCATTCATTCATTCATTCATTCATTCATTCAATTTCTGCACCGTCCATCTATCTGCCAGGCTACTCTAGGCAGTGCACTATAGAAGTGAAAATGCTCCCATTTATATTCTGAGCTGATGATCACCTTCCCATCCTAGCAACTTAACCCCATAACTCAACTCATGGGCGCTGAGCTATCTGTGAAGGATCAGGAAAGAGATCTTGGTGTGTTGGGTGGACAGCTCAATGAAGGTGTCTACCCAATGTGTGGCAGCGGTGAAGAAGGCCAATTCCATTCTAGGGATTATCAAAAAGGGGATTGAAAATAAAACAGCCAACATTTGGGGTTCTTTAGTCTGGAAAAAAAGGCGCCTGAGGGGGGATATGATTGAGACATACAAAATAATGCAGGGCATGAGTGAATTGGATAGAGGGAAGCTCTTCTCCCTCTCACAAAATACCAGAACTAGGGGACATACACTCAAATTGAGAGCTAGGAGAGTAAGAACAGACAAAAGAAAATATTTTTTCTCCCAGCGCGTTGTTAGTCTGTGGAACTCCCTGCCACAGGATGTGGTGATGGCATCTGGCCTGGATGCCTTCAAAAGGGGATTGGACAGATTCCTGGAGGAAAAGTCCATCACAGGTTACAAACCATGATGGAGATGTATAATCTCCATCATTAAAACCAGGGTACTTCAAGGGCCAGATGCAGGGGAGTGGTATCAGGACATACATATCTAGTCTCGTGCGCTCCCAGATGCATCTGGTGGGTCCACTGTGAGATACAGGAAGCTGGACTAGATGGGCCTTTGACCTGATCCAGCATGGCTCTTCTTATGTTCTTATGAGCCAGGTAATGCCTGGATTAGACCATGGTTCCTACTTATGCTGAATTCAGTCCCCAATACCACACAGTCAGTATTATGCCTTGAAGAAGCTCAATAGAACATTTGTTCTAATTGCTTCCTGCTTTTCTCATCCAAGCATTGAGCATCTACTGCTTCCTTTGAACCTAAAGATCTCATATGTGTATTTTGGCTAGGTCAGCTCTGAGCAATTTGCGTTATGAGAAATGTGTTGACATTTTCAGGAAGTGTTTGGTACATTCTTGAAGTTTAAAACACATTTATTGCTGACCCGGTAAGATAAGTTTGCTGTCAGTGCTTGGTGTACTCTGGGAACCCTATGTCTCACCATGACAGCTGACTGGCATTTCCAGTTGGGGAACAGTTCTAAGCACTATGTGTTGTTATCCCACATTATGGAAGCAAAAGAGATAAGTATATTGCATGTCTTAAGTCCTATTATGCAAATATAGTATATTCAATACAGGCTTAATTTGCAGTTTAATTCAGCAATGTTGATTTAGAATGATATGCTGCCTTTGGTGCAAAATCTGAATGCATCTCTTCATAAGAGGGTAAACTGGATTAAGCAGTGTGGTGCCCATCAAATGTTTGGACAGCAGTTTGCACAGTTATTGGCCATTGGCCATGCCTTTCTTGGACTTAAGCCAGTGGTGACCAAACTTCAGCCCTCCAGATGTTTTGGACCACAACTCCCAGAATTCCAAGCCTGTATTGCCAATGACAAAGGACTGTGGGAGTTGTGGTCCAAAACATCTGGAGGGCCAAAGTTTGGCCACCACTGACTTAAGGAGATGGTTGTCCATTAAATCAGATGGACACTCTGTTGCCTTCCATTGGGTGTTACAAAGGTGTTTTAAAAGTGTTAATAAAACATGAGTTTACTGAGAGTAAGAAGTAAAGATAAAGGAGAGAGAGATTGAGAGAGAGTTTTACGGAGAGAGGGATTTCTAAGAACACAGAAAACTGCCTTATACTGAGCTCTAATCTCTTGGTTACAAGAAAAAAGAGGTCCTGTTTTGTATCGGCCATAGCTGATCCCTATCATTATTACTTTGATGGTGATTATATGGAGTGGGGGGTGGGGACAAAAGACTGAATTAGGAAAACTCAGCGGGGTGAAAAAGCCCTTACTATAGAGAAAGTGGATGTCAACTCCAGGTGGCTGATTTTGTATGTCAATAAAGAGCACCAAATTGATGGTTACTTGATTGGCCCGCTTCTTTGGAGAGATGGTGCAATGCAGTTCTCAAACAGAACCCGAGTTCAGGTTTCTAATTGACAGTGGTAGCTTAGTCAGTAGGGGTTATGGGTTGCTACCTTGCCTGCCTGTCTCTGTGTATGTTTGTATGAGTAAACAGGCACAGTACTGTATGTCTGTGTGAAGGAAAATATCCACTGTGCTCACCAATAACTACAGGGCTTTCTCTCTTACCAACCACAGTGACCACTAGCCAGCATGGGCACTTGGTCATGGGACTCACTGGTTGACTTTTGCTAACCGTGTTCTCTCAGCCTGACTTACCTCAGAGGGGTGTTCTGAGGAGCAGGTGGAAGGGAGGAGAGATCATTGAGATCATTGGGGCAAGCCAGAATATAAATATGATAAATAGAGAAGTATTACTGGGTGTGTGGGTTGGTTTTGGTTGGCTTTGATTCAAGAAAGAGAGAGGAGCAGAGAGGATAAGAACAGAAGAAGAGCCATGCTGGATCAGGCCAAAGGCCGATTTCGTCCACCTTCTTGTATCTCACATTGGTCCCACCAAATGTTCCTGGGAGCACATGAGACTAGATATCTGTCTCCTGATTCCACTCCCCTGCATCTGGCCCTTGAAGTACCCTGTTTTTAAGCCTGGAGATTACACATCTCCATCATGGCTTGTAACCTGTGATGGACTTTTCCTCCAGGAATCTGTCCAATCCCCTTGTGGAGACATTCAGGCTAGATGCCATCACCACATTTTGTGACAGGCTAACAACACGCTGGATTTAAAAAAAAATCTTTTGTCTCTTCTCACTCTCCTAGCCCTCAATTTGAGTGTATGTCCCCAATTCTGGTATTTTGTGAGAGGGAGAAGAGCATCCCTCTATCCACTTTACTCATGTCCTGCATTATTTTGTACATCTCAAAACACCCCCAGGCACATTTTTTCCACACCAAAGAGCCCCAAATGTTTTAGTCTTTCCTCATAAAGATCTTATGCCTTGTCCCTCCAATAACCCGACTAGTTTTGTGCAACTTGATTTGGGGTGGGTTCCATTTGCTACTCCATTTACGGCAACCAATGAGTCTTGAGTCAGCTCTCAAGAGCTATTGGGAAGGCAAGCAGTGTCCCGGTTGGTGCCATGGGAATAAGCATCCTGAGCACTACTGTGCCCAGCTTTGATGCCAACCTCTTTACCCCAGCCGTAGATTAAGTGGGAATTATAGATGCCATGCAAAGATTACAGGGAAAGGAATTGTAGCTTTGATGGTTGTGAGATCCTGAGAGCTGCAGTGCAAACTCCTAATGTTTCTCATCTCATGAGAAAATGCATCCCATTTGGTTGGCTTCTTGTGGGATTAAATTTTGCAATTGTTTACACGTCTGTCCGTCGAATCTTTTCATCCTCCTCAGCTGACGCTGGCGTTTGGTGGCTTGAATGAATGCCAAGGATCGCAAAGAAGGAGAGTGCGCTCCATAATGTTCCTCCTCCTTTCAAATCTGGGTTTCAGGAAGTGGTACGATAGGTCGTCACCACATGTAGCAGCAAGCCTGTTTGGGCTTATCAACTAAAGAGCGCCAACGATTTAATTTCTTGAATACACGGTGTTCAACCAGGCATCAACTGTTCACGGCGTAACACCAGCCAGCACTCTTTCTCTGTTGTTGAATGTTCTCGAAAAGAATCTGTTGCAGGCATGACTTAATTCCTAATTTGCTTTGTTCTCTCACCCCTTCTTTTTCCTTTCCCTCTCCTCTTCATTGTTCTTTGGGCCTTGTTCATTTTTTTTTGCATCCTGGGCTATGACTGAAGGATGGGAAGATGAATGACATAGCAACCCTGCTTGAAGGCAAGGTGCGCCTTTCCTCTTCAGCTTGGCAGAGGGACAAAGAGGAAAACAGACTGTTCTTGAAGCAGAGAAAGGTTTATCTGCCTCTTTGACTTGCCAAGGCAAAGCAGCTTGCAACCCAAGCAGCAGAGCTTGGAAATTTTGCTTCCCCCTTTTTTTGGAATACAATTCCCAGATTTCCCAGGCTAGCCATTCCAAAGCCAATGAGTGTACATCTCTACAATCTATAACAGAATGTTCAGGGTTGCCACTTTCTGGAAAGACAGGGAAATGGAACTTGGTCAGGGAAAGTCAAGGAAACTGGTTAAAATATATCCAAACAGTAGATTTCTGACCTGCTGCTGCAAGTGCATGATCTGTTCTTGTGGCCACTGGAATAGAGAACTAGAAAAATACAATTAAAACTTAACAATGCCCCCTCCCCCGCCACCTTTTTCTCAGCTCCACCCCCAGCAACCAGCCTGATGTGTTTGTTGAGCTCTGTCCCTGCGTGATGTCCAAGGTCTGTCTAGAATTTGTGAAGCAAGGCTAGTTTAAATGTTTACTAACATAAAAACCTTAAACATATAACTGTTTTCATCGCCATCTGCTAGTACTGCATTTAACTTACATATAAAGATAAGCTTGGGTGTGGAATGGAAGGTTTGTCTCCTGCTAAACCCACCACAGTGTCAGAGAAATTAACAAATATTGGTCAGGGGAAATCAGGGAAATGAAAAATAAGTTTTGAGTGGCAACCCTGATGTTGTTGTAAGGAGCACTCCTGTTCAGTGATATCCAGAATGATCCATTCCATATTGTCTTATTTTAAATTTTTCCTGCCTTTCCAGTAATAGTCACCTTTCCATATATACCATGCTTATTTCTCATTAGGACATTTAGGAGGGAGGGAATCTGGCTGCTTGTTCTTCAATATTTTTCTAATTTTGAAAACCTTCCAAGCATGATCCAAAGGGTTTGTTTCTGCATAAAAGATATAATCCAGAAAAAGGGGTCCATTAATCAAGAGAGCTGAGATCGCTATTAGTCAATATGACATGAGTGCCATGTGAGTACTGTATGTTCTTCTAATACCATGCAGACACAAAAACTAGTGTTCCCTCATGAACTTGTGAAAATGGACAAGCTCAAAAATAGAGTAAAACTTCATGCTGTTTAAGAAGGGAGTTTCTTTCATGCAAAAACTTGGTGCCTCTGATTTAGAGTCCAGTTATGTATTCAAGAGGCCCAGTTAAAATATTTATTTATTTATTTATTTGTTGCATTTTTATACTGCCCAACTTCCAATAGGAACTCTGGACGGTTTACAAACATGAATAAAACCAAGAGCAAATAACAGATGAAAGACTAAAAAAGAGGGAAAGACCCTCAGCAAGAGGCATCGTGGGCAAGGAAAAAAATTAAAATAAAATAATAAATAAATTAGGATTAAATTAAAAGGTTGCCAAAAGCCTCCCTGAAGAGCAAGGTTTTCAGAGCCTTTTTGAAGGTGGGCAGGTACTGTGCTAGGCGCAGCTCACTAGGAAGATGATCACACAACGTGGGGCCCACCACAGAGAAGGTGCGGTTGTGCGTGAGCGACTTCCGCGCCTCCCTGGGTGTGGCCACCCTAAGTGAGCGCGCCTGCGACATTCTAGCATACTGTATTGTTGTACTGGTCATAGAGCTCAGCCTTTCTGTGTTGATTAAAAAGTTTTAGGGGTCCTTTAGGCTGGCTTCCACTAGACCAGCTTACCTGAAAGTCAAGCTGTTCATCCTGGCTGGAGAATCTGAAAGCCTCCCTCCAAAAAAGTTTGGTATCTTTTCTAAGATTTAAGTTTCTTAAAATAGCTCAATGTTATTGTTAGCAATCTACCTTCTGAAGTATCAGACTGTGATATCAATGTGAAAACACATTGAATCTTTTTCCTTTCCTTTCCTTCCTTCCTTCCTTCCTTCCTTCCTTCCTTCCTTCCTTCCTTCCTTCCTTCCTTCCTTCCTTCCTTCCTTCCTTCATTTTCTTTTCTTTTGTTTCATTTTGTTTTATAGAATGTATGAACCACGATTCTTGAACAAGCAAAGACCAGGCTCACCATTAGGGAGAAAGAGGTACAGTAGTGGCTTCAGGCGTCATAGGCCAGGAATAGGTTGTTAGTTGTCTCTGTCATGATCATTTTCCTATTTTTATTGCTGCAAATTAGGAAAGAGATTTGGGTTTTCTGCCTGATGTGCCAAAATTAAGTTGGCTGTCCCTGTTTATTAAATAACTTGACTTCAAACGTGGAGCACAGGCCTGCCTTAGACTCCAAAATGCTGTATCTTGGGCAACCCTGTATCTGAAAGACACAAAGTTAAATGCACATAACATTTAAAAGAAACAAACACCAAGTAAGAGATATAAATATTATTCAACTATTCATTAGCGCAGCTAGTGAGCTAAGTAGAAGTACATCAAGCTGCATCAGGATCCAATTTGTGTAAGGTTGTCTTGTTCATACAACAATGACTTCCAGTTTCCCGCCTGTGAGTAAAAAAAGAAAGAAAGAAAGAAATATTAATTGTAGGATTGTTCCAGTCTCACTTAATTGCACGTTTATATGATACAGAGTACAGGACACTTATCGGTGAATTTTGTGCCATAATTCTAACTAGGTCTGTCAAATGATGCCATGAAACTCACTTTTGTGATGCATTAGTCTTGCTTTCTTTACTGTTACTCATTCAGACTTCAATAATTGATAACAAGCATTCCACTCAGTATACATTAAGACATTCCAACCATAGAAGCTGTTCGCAACTGTAATTTCTTCATTCCCAGAAAAGAATTTAGCTGTGTTTTGGGAAGGACTTCATTCATCATCCATTTATGTCATTTCATAAGATACCTCATTGTGTTCTGTTCCAAAAGGAATAAATAAGAACTGGAATTTTCTTATACAAAGTCCAATCAATAGGAGAGGAATTCTGAAATAAAAACACAATTTTAAACCCTGGAGGCATATGGACAGAGCATCCTTTGTTTCCCTGCTTAGTTCCATCATGCTTAACATTAAATTAAACTACAGAGCTTACAAACATTTTACAGCCCAAAGGAATAGATCTAGATTGTCCTTTCTTTGAATTGGTATCAAAAACTGGGGTGTTATACCTATTTGAATTTTATTTACAATATTATTTATTTTATTTGCATGAATTTAAAATATTTCTATCCAAACCTTCTCCCCAAGGGGACGCAAGACATCTTACATTATCTAAAACAGTATTTAAATGAAGACTTTCTATAGTTTAAAATGATGGGGGGGTGTTTTCTGGGTTGGGGCGATTATATATTTATCTAGCACTATCCAATCATTCCTTCCAGCTTTTGAAATTCAAAGAGAGACTTCCTCTCTATTGGGTGTTCTACCCCCCCTTTTTGCATACTTTAATTTTAAAAACTAAAGGAGATACAAGAAAAACCAAAACAATATTTACAATCTTAATAACAGGGCGAAAATGTAGCACAATATAAACAAAAAGTGCATGCACCACCCCTGAGAGCTTTTAGAGATGTAACCAATATTTTCTTCATTATGGACCCCATTCTCCCCTCTAAAACTACATTGATTCTTGCGAAGGTGCACAACCCTTCCCTTTTTAACACAAATTCAATAAAACTTCCCCATATACCAATACAGCTATTTTCATGCAGCAAATTCTTCTTAATTTTCATGTCACATGCTAGCTTATCATTACTAGCTATACTCCATACTTCCTCATACCAATTATCCAGTTTTAAGTTTGTGCTTAGTTTTCCAATTCTTCGCTGCTGTTATTGAATTTGAAGCTTTTGAAAGTTATTGAAGCCACCTTGGGTCCTTTTGGAGAGGAAGGCAGGATACAAATATTTTAAATAAATTAATTAAATAGATGCTCTCTAGATCTAGAAGTTGAGTCATGGCTACTGGACTTTTTTTTGAGAGAGAGATAGAAACATTTCGCTGCTCATCCAAACAGCTTCCTCAGTCTGAATACAGCTAGTGCGAGTCCTCCATCTTATAGTCAGTCAGCTTTGACCTGACTCACTATAAGATGGAAGATTTGCACTAGCTGTATTCAGACTGAGGAAGGTGTTTGGATGAGCAGCGAAGTGTTTCTATCTCTCAAAAAGAAGTCCAGTAGCCATGACTCAACTTCCAGATAAACTCACCTGAGTGACTGAGAATCTTCACAGACATGCTCTCTAGATGTTTCAGTCTGTTATCCCCATCATTCCCATGCAGCATGGGAGTTGGAGTCCAACACGTATACTATATATAGACAGACAGACAGACAGACAGACAGACACACACACACACACACACACACACACACACACACACACACACACACACACACACACACACAGAGAGAGAGAGAGAGAGAGAGAGAGAGGGAGAGAGAGAGAGAGAGAGGAGACATATTGAGAAGGTAACACAATGACTTACTATGTCAAAACTGGCATTTCCAAGGAAGAGCAATTCTACCGTAAAAGTACCATCCATGTTCTTTTATCTGTCCTGGAAGCTAATTTGCAGGCAAGGCTGACTCACATTTTTTATGCCTCCTGGGAGCCGGTGGACAGCCTCCTTGAAACTGAGAACCACTGTGGATGTGATGTGAAAGCAAAAGAGAGAGAAAGCGTACATAGCTTCTCTTCCTCCACCTGAGTGTCGCCCATCCTAACTATTTTGCACCTAGCTCAAAAAATATGTACGCATATACAATTTTGACAGGAGTTGTGGAAGAACAGGCAGTGTAAGGCCAACATCACCAGTTTCCCAGAAAGGATCAGGGAAATTACAAGTGACCTTAGCAGTACTCCTGGTATATCACAAGCATTGGAGACTGAGAATATCAACTTTAAAAAAGAGAGCTGGAAGGGACTGGGAAAATTATGGCTTAGTCATTCAATGTCTGTTCTTGGTAATAGGTGGGAAATGTTCTTAAAGATGGAATTACCAAGTCTGTAGAAGGACATGTCCTGCTGAAGAAGAACAATGGTTTCAACAAATGGACATCCATTCTTCTTAACTTTTTAAGTGCTCTTTGACTGTATCAGTACTTACTAATGCTGTTTACCCAGAAAAATGTTTTAGAAAGAGCCTCACCAAAGGCTCCTGGACCAGCACATAGTCATGAATTGAAAAGGGTATACCTTTCATGGCCTACTAAGTGTTTGGAATAACAGAGAGCAAAGGGTACAAGTGAATAGTTAATTCTGTCAACAGAAGGTCAGGAGTAGGACTTTCTCCATGAATTTGTATTTGGCCTGGTACTTTTTAACTCCATTCATAATTGGCTTTTAGATATAAAGATTGAAGGAGCGATATACCTGTGTATAGACACAGAATATTGCAGTGTGAACTGGCTCGGGTGCTAAGGTCATCTAGAGAGGCCTTTCCATCCCACCACCTTCACAGGTACGTCTCATAAGAACACATGAGAGGGCCTTCTCTGTTGCTGCTCCCAAACTTTGGAACTCCCTTCCACTGGAGGCCAGGACTGCCCCGTCTCTGCTGTTTTCCCGGAAGCAGGCAAAGACTTTCCTTTTCAGGCAAGCTTTCACTGAATGAGGGACTACCTACTATGTGACTTTATATGGGCTACCATACAAGATTGCATTGACTGATTGCATAAGAACACTAGTGTTTTCCATGCTGATTTTCACCCCTCATAATGGAGTTTTCTTTTCTTCTTGCGTGCTCTTTGTAGCTCTAATGTTACCTTTTAATGTTCTAAGATGCCTCTTCAAATTCCCTGTTCTTAACTTGAATGTGTCTTATGTGTTCTGGACTGTATATTGTCCCTCATTATTGTAAGCCACCTTGGGTCCTTTCCAAGGAAAAAGGTGGGGTAAAATATTCAAATTAATTAATTAATATATAAATAATACGGCTCCTTCAATCTTTATGCCTAAAAGCCAATCATGAATGGATCTATCAGAATTCAAGTCCCTTTTGTTAAACAGGAGTATTTGTCAATTTCACTCTCACCCTGAAAATTAGCAGAGAATCCACATTGACATTAATCACAGTGGGAAGTGATGAAATAGTTGAAGAATTTGGCATGCTGAAAATAAAAGCCTTCAGGCATAAGCTTTATATATAAGATCACACGCCAGGACACGAATCAAAATGAGTGGGAAAGGGTTGTGTTCTAAAGGCACTACTGGGTTCTTTTAGAACTGTGGGTGACACATAAAACAAAGGTGGGGAAAGTTGGGTGGATTTTTCCTGTATTTGCCAGAATTGTCTAGCCAGCATGACTGCTGGGGGGGGGGACTCCTCCACACTCTTCCTCCTGACATGGAAAGTTGCAGCCTTGAAGAAACTCAGTAGTATCAGTCATATAGTTCGCAGCACAAATTTTCTGTACAATTATGTGCCACTTCTCATGGGCGCCTTTCTGTAGAGAAGGTCCTATGATTAAGAAAAATGACTCAGGTGTGTTCAGGTGTGACAAAATCTGCTTGTAAGGAGCAACTCATCCATCTAACATGGTGTCTCCAGCAGAGTTTGTGAGTGCGTGAGCCTTTCATCACTTTTCACCATTCCTAACCGCTGTCTGTATTGGCTAGGAATGGCAGCAGCCCAACAACATCAGAGGAGTGCATGGTTCCCATCCGTGGGCTTCTATTTTTCTGCAAGTAGCTGCTTTTGAGTACAGCAAAACCTTGGCTTATGCATACCTTGGTCTAGCAGTGTTCTGCAAGATGAGCAAACTTTTAAATTTTACCTTGATAAACGAGCAATGTCTTGCAATAAGAGTAGTGGAGCAGGTCACGTGATCAAAAGCCAGCGGCTTCTCTCTCTCTCTCTCTCTCTCTCTCTCTCTCTCTCTCTCTCTCTCTCTCTCTCTCTCTCTCTCTCTCTCTCTCTCTCTCCTGCTGGATTCGGGGGGGCTTGTCTGGAACATTCCATCTCAGGCAAGTCTCCAAAGCAGAGGGAAGAGAGAGGAATGGAGATTTCCCTTGCACCAGCCACAAAGGTTTTCAAAGGTGAGTACAGGTTAGGGTTTTTTTCTTTATATTTACAGTGACACCCTCACCTATTACAGGGGTTAGGGACCCAACCAGACCCACGATAATTGAAAATCTGCGATATGCGGGTGTAGGTCGGGTGGGCCTGGGGAGCCTAGCTGGGGGCTCTTGTACTACCCCCAGCCTGGCGCTGCTCCAAACGGGCCTCTGAGGGCCTTCCCGGGCCTTTGGGGGCCTCCAGAAGGCTCGGGAAGGCCCTCGCAGGCCCACTTGGGGCAGCACCAGTCCTGGGGTAAGTAAGGGAGGCCTGAAACAGGCCTTCCCCCCCCTTATCCTGGGGGAGGGGGCTTTTTCATATACTGAGGTCCTGCGATATAGCGGGACCACAGTATATGAACCACCAATGGGCGGGGGACCACTGTACATTTGATTTGTTTTATATTTAGTTTGTTTTTTCATTATATTCTGTATTTTCTTCATTATTTTATATTGTATTCAAGAATTGTAATGATTTTATATGAATATTTTTGGGCTGTGGAATCAATCATTTGAGTTTCCATTATTTCTTATGGGGAAATTTTCTTTGATAGACAAGTGCTTTGGAATACAAACCTGTTTCCGGAACAAATTATGGTTGTAAACCAAGGTTTGGCTGCACCAGTACTTGCATTACACTGTTACTTTTAAGTGTAAATAATAAGAGCAATTTAAGGGACTTCAAGAAGACTTTCTCATGTTATATGCTGTTCACTAGTCAATCCTAACTGTCAGAGAGATGTTGGATTTGTCTTTCAAATTGTTCCAAGAACAGAAGAGGTGATAAAAATGGAGGCTACAAAGCTGCACAAAGCGGCAAAAAGATTTTTTTTTCCCTAAACAAAGATGGATTCCTAGAAAAAGAGTGTTCTCAGTTGTCCTCCACCCACCACCCAGTTTGACGAATGTGGTCTCACTAATGGTATTTAAATTCTAGGCTCTTTTTTTTTAAGGTGACTTTTTTTTATTGGGAAAGCACATGGGAGCAGCTGACCTGGGTAGAGACAGAGAGGACTGCTCACCAGTGTCTCTCATCTCACCCCAAGTCTCTCTGATGCCACAACAAGTCAGTAATAGGATAAGGAATGCAAGTAGTGTTGAGCTTCCATGTGTGTGTGTGTGTGGGGGGGGTGTTAAGTGTTTGATGGTGTGTGTGTGTGTGTTTGTGTGTGTGTGTGTGTGTGTGTGTGTGTGTGTGTGTGTGCTTAAAAGATTCAGAACAGCTTAAAATGATTGGGCACTTTGAAAATAAATATCTAGGTGGCATTTTGCAAGTGGTGTGAAATTGACTGAGGATAAAAGGGAAGCCAGTAGAGAGCAAGCATTTAAACTCCAGTTCTCCGTTCTTTGTCATGCTCATAAAAGTTAAAATGAAGTGAAAGCCTTAACATGTGCAATAAAGTAATGCGCTGCCTTCCAGATTCCACAACCCATTCAGAGTGCCAGAAAATGCTGTTTGCTGCAATGTATTTGTTGAGCAGAAAGGCCTTTAAGTGTGTAATGGTGGAGTCAGCATTTTCCCCCTAAAGGCTGCAATGGAATTAAACATCACACGCCAAGGAATCAGCCATCTCCATAAATATAAACCACCCAGGCAAGACTGTTTTCCACTTTCCTGATGTTTAGTAATCACCAAAAGGCAAATGATCTGTGAGTTAAATGTTGCCTCCCTACATTGAATCATGTTAAATCCTCATTGAATGGGACCTTGTTATGCAGTTGTTGGTCGGTTATGGGTGGTGTGGGTTTTTTTTTACGTCAACACTTCTTACAGCAGTTTTGCTTTCTCTGCAACTGCAAATGTATGCCTCAGGTATCTACTGCTGATGGTGCTGGCATTTAAGTTTCTGCCCACTGGATGTTCGCACCTAAACACAGCCTCTGCTGTAAACCTTGACTTCTGCCAAGTTCAAAGACCATTGTCATGCATATGTAAATTTAAAGTTTTACATGGAAAACTGTGCACTGATCTGTTATTGTTTCGGTGCCCATATAGTCCTCTCAGTAAGCCAGGACTTCCTCCTTCGACACAATGCCTTCTGCTGCAGAACATGTACAATGAACTCTCCCAAATCGTTGAAGAAAATTGGAGAACCTCTCTTTTAAGTAAGCAGTCTTCTGTGATTCAGGGTGCCCTCGGGTGCAAGGCAGGGGGTTGGATTGGATGGCCCTTGGGGTCTCTCTTCCAACTCTATGATTTATCTTAGGCAGAGTGGAGCAGCTACATCAGGCCACCGACGTGTGTGACATAAAAAGAGATCAGATACTTAGTTAATTTAATTTGCTATTACTGTATTTGTATTGCTAAAGCTGGATAAGAGATACTTTGGGTGTCATCTATCTCAAGTGCCAAAATAACTGGGTTGAATTTAGAAACTAGGTCCTGGAGTGCTATTTTTTATTCTGCCTCAGGCAGCAAACATTTTTCAGCCAAGCATACAGGGAGAATGCAATACGTTTAAGGATCTTTATCCTGCATCATCCAGGAATGGATGTCCCAAATGGATGGCTAGTTGATGAACATACCTTTTTATATTTTTACTCAACAATGAGTATTTGGAGTAGTCATTCCCATGTAATAGCCATCACTCTGCTGATGTTTAAAATATTTTTAAATGCAGCATAACCCTAAAATATAATCTGTTTTGTGTAGGTCTCCTGTAGGCTCATGCAGCAAAACAACAGACTCTTTCAGCTCCTAGGGTTGCAATCCAGCATATGTTTAGCAGATTTTAGTTCCAGTTTGAGATGGGCACAAAGTGTTTTGTTATATATTCTCGAAGGCTTTCACAGCTGGGATCTGATAGCTGTTGTGAGTTTTATGGACTGTTTGGCAGTGTTCTGGTTTTCTTCCTCATGTTTCGCCAGGCTCTGTGGCCAGCATCTTCAGAGGGTCAGGAGCTCAGGGATCTAGGAGTTCTCTCTGTGCTCTGGGGATAGATACTTCAGTGTGCGTTGTGCCAGGTCAACCACATGGCACCACATGTGCGCACCTCCCACATAGCTAGCTGATCTACTTACCTGGCCTCTTTCTCTGGTGGTGCACCAATTTAGGTAGAAAACTGAGCTTCTCTTCCCTGACTCCTCAGGCAGCCAACCCCTCAGGGACAATCCCCATTTAGCCTCCTTGACAGAGTGGTTGGCTACCTGAGGAAGTGGGAAAGGATAGCTCTAGCTCCTGCCAAGACTGGCATGCCACCGGAGAAGGAGTACCCCGGTGGCACATCAAGCAAGGTGAGTGGGTCAGCCAGATAGGGGAGGGGAGGCCACACTCAGCAGCTGTCATGCCGCTTTGTTGTTTTGGAACAAAGCTTGAAAAAGAGCTTCATGCCCATCTTTAGTCCCAGTAATCTCAACAGGATTTAATTTTAAGACTTGAGAAAGAAAGTGTTGTTGTTGTTGTTGTTGTTGTTGTTGTTGTTGTTCAGTCATTAAGTCATGTCCAACTCTATGACCCCATGGACCAGATCACGCCAGGCCCTTCTGTCTTCCACTGCCTCCCGGAGTTTGGTCAAATTCATGTTGGTTGCATCGATGACATCATCCAACCATCTCATTCTCTGCCGTCCCCTTTTCCTTTTGCCTTCAATCTTTCCCTACATCAGGGACTTTTCCAAGGACTCCTCTCTCCTCATTGTCAGGAATTATGAGGAGATAACCTCAATAAGCGGAGTTGCAGGAATGTCAAGGATCAGAGGCAAAATATGACAGACTGCGTTGCTGATTTTCTATTGCAGTCTCTTTACAAAATATATACAGGTTCCATTATTTTCCAGAGACTTACATCCAGTAGCATAAATAAACCAGCTACTCTTCTTGAACACAGCCAATAGAGATGGCACGAATAAACAATTTTTGTTTCCATTTTTGTTTTTCGTTTCGTTATGCAACGAAATGACAAACGAATTTTGTCTCCAAAATGAAACAAAACGAACAGAAACACCAGAAACTTTGTCGTGCGTTTCGTTTCCGTTACTGCATTACAGTGAACTGCTTTAAATGCTAAAAAAAAAATCACAAAAATTGAAATAAATGGTAATGAAACGAACGAAAATGAAAATGAATTTTTTTGCAAAAATTCACGAAAAACGGAAACGAACCGAAACGGACCCTCCAAACGACAAAGAACAAATGAAACATCATTTTTTTGATTCGTGCCCATCTCTAACAGCCAACATATCAGGCTTACAGCAAACTGGCTAAACAGCAAGAACATATTGCAATCCATATGGTATATATAACATCTCTTTCCAATCATTTCTTTACTTTCACATCACATGTCACAGTGCTTCTTTCATCCACATTTCTGAGCTACACTCTACTGTCCTTGGACACTAGCCTTCTTATCAAGGCCACTTTACCGAGATTACTTCAGTCCACAGCTGGACTCCATATCTCTAATTGTAAGTCGAAAAACTCACTCACATTATAAAAATATTCTTGACACTCATGAGGTGGCCAAACTCTTGGAGCCTCAGCTTCAAAATCTGCCCTTCCAGTGAACATCCACAGTTGATTTATTTCAGGATGGATAGGTTTGATCTCCTTGCAGTCCAGGGAACTCTCTAGACTCTCCTCCAGCACCACAGCTAAAAAACGTCAATTCTGCAGCAATCAGCCTTCTTTATGGTCCAACTCTCACTTCCATTCATCACTACTGGAAAAACCATAGCTTTGACTCTTCGGATCTTTGTCGGGAAAGTGATGTCTCTGGTTTTTATGATGCTGCCTAAGTTTGCCATTGCTTTCCTCCCAAGAAGCAGGCCTCTTTTAATTTTGTTGCTGCAATCACCATCTGCAGTGATCAAGGAGCCCAAGAAAATAAACTCTGTCATTGTCTCTATTTCTTCCCCTTCTATTTGCCAGGAGGTGATGGGACAGGTGGTCATGATCTTAGTTTTTTGGATGTTGAGCTTCAACCCATTTTTTAAACTTTCCTCTTTCACCCTCATTAAGAGGTGAGAAAGAAATGGGTACTTAGTATAAATAGACCATTGTGAGAGCTTAAATGATGTGCGTTGAGGAGATATGTTGTAGCAGTCATCCATGTTTGAAAAATCAGGTTTCAAAGAAATCCCACGTATAAACCTTCAAAACTCCACTACTTTTAAGCTATCTATTAAGTCTCTCTCTGTTTTCAGAATTCAGGCAGCCATAGGATTTCACTGGTAAAGCTTAATAAACATATTGTTCTGGCATGTGTGTTCATAGGCAAGATTCTTCATGACATCAGATGCATATTCTAGTTAGGAATATTTCAACAAATTTGCTATTCTTCATGGTACACAATGAAAACTGTTAATTTGTGATGCTCTTGTAATCATAGCACGAGTGCACACTACAGGATGAATTCTGTCACCTATAGCCAGCTGCAACACTGATCAGTTTCACTCATTATGTAGTATGCCATTTGATTGTTCAAATTGTCCCTCGCCCCCAATAACAGTCTAGCAAGACCCCACTGTATGGGTTTGAAAAAAAGGGCTCAGATTGCTTAAACAATGTTTTTGCCTGGATCACAAGAAGAAGAAGAAGAAGAAGAAGAAGAAGAAGGAGATGATGATGATGATGATGATGATGATGATGATGATGATGATGATGATGATGATGATGATGATGATGATGATGATGATGATCATCTGAATCACTGTAGGAAAACTACCAGAGGTTTCTCTTTTTTGTTTTTAAAATCCCCAAACCTTGGGAAATAGTGTATTTAAGAAGTATGGATGATATGAGTTTTGAATCATTTGTCTCTTAATTACCAGAAGACATGATGTCTAGTTTGAATATATTTGGGGTTGGTTTGTTTTCATGGCTTTGTCCGAGAGCCAGTTGTATCCCACAGAACAGCTGCAATAACCTCTGACTAATTGCCGTGACAAAAGGGTACCTGCTGAGGGCATCTGCTAGGACTTCCATTCTCCCCCAAAATGCCTTCCCTCCGAATGGCAGGCTCTTGGTGTTGATCATGTGGCTTCGCAAACAAGAAACCCATGTTGATGTCCTTTAAAATGGGGATTTAATATTCCATAGCCCCTTCTCAAATGCATTCCTTTGAGTGTGAAAGAAAGAAAACTTTTTTCATCTTGATAATACATGGAGCTCAGTTTTTAGTGAAGCCCAGCCCGGCCCTGCCATTAGGTAGAGTTCAGGAGAAGATTCTGAATGCTGTGAATTTTACTTGCTTTCAGTGTCAAATACAGTAGTTACTGACAGATTTATTTTGTCATGCTGTTATGATTGTAGTTCTACTGGATGAGATGGCCATGGCATCTTCTGCCTCCTCTGCCACAATCACTTGGCTGACTTTGGGTATTAGACATCTTGATTTGTGTGTGTTGTGAATTGCAGGACATAGCAGAGATTCACTGCTCTGCTTCTGGCAGCAAAAATGTCTTTGATCTTCCCTGCCTTTGGTAGGGCATGTACTGTATTCCTTAGTCATTCCATGTGATCAGCTCCTTTGGCAACATTTTACAACTTGTGACATGTTCTTGTAAGTTCCGTTTTCCAGATGTTGGCTCGCAATCTGCTATTCCAGCCGAACCAAAAAAGTGTGATGGGTCTGATAACAAGGGACAAAACCCCATATTCACCATCACCAATCCTTTGCTTGCTTGCTTGCTTTCATTTTTCAGTGACTTGTATCGTTGTGTGTCCTAATTCAACCTTTAATGTGGCCCTAATTTCCAGCAACATGACTGACCATACCATAGGCACATATATAGCTCTTGTGGCTGCTGATTTGGTAGCACCAATCAGGACTGTTCTGAGAAATTACTTTTTTAAACTACAACTCCCAGAAATCCCAGCCAGGATGTCCATTGCCTATGTCAGCTGGGGATATTCTGCAAGCAGTAATCCAAAGAGGCAATTCTGATCACTGCTGACCAGCAAAGAGATCATTGAGGGATTAAAATCAATATCCTTTTCTCTTTATGTGCCAAAACCTTTTACCTTGACTCCTTCTGAAACTGATGGCGTCTGTGTTGGGTTCCTAAGTTTGGAGCAGTTTGCCTCCCAACATTATCCCATTTGCATCATTCTACAAGACAACTTTGGCCAACGAATCCTTGGTGAACAGGGCTAAAGAATTGTGGCCAAAAGTTGAGGGAAATTATTTTTTTGTTTTTATTACAGCTCTCAGGATATCCCAACCGGCATGACATGTGAGCCTCATTGGTAGTGGGGGAAGGCAACGTCTAGGACAGTGGTTCTCAACCTGTGGGTCCCCAGATGTTCCTGGACTGCAACTCCCAGAAACCCCTTCCAGCACAGTGAGTGGTGGAGGCTTCTGGGAGTTGCAGTTCAAGAACATCTGGGGACCCCAGATTGAGAACCACTGGTCTATGAGTTGAAGTCTAAAAAACACGTATTCTGAATTCTGAGCCTATAATATTTTTCACTGACACTCTTGGTAGCTGCCTTCTACCGACTCAGACCATTACTCTAGTCTGCATGACTTAGTCAGCTTTTCACACAGTCCCTCACCAAAGGCTGCTATGAAAATTGCACAGTCAGGGGATAAGACTGCAGGTCCTCTTATGGATTGAGAACTGGTTGAGATCCAGGAAACAAAGAGTAGGTGTCAATGGGAAATTTTCACAATGGAGAGAGGTGAAAAGCAGTGTGCCCCAGGGCTCTGTCCTGGGACCGGTGCTTTTCAGTCTGTTCATAAATGACCTGGAGACAGGGATAGGCAGTGAGGTGGCCAAGTTTGTGGATGACACGAAACTTTTCTGTGTGGTAAAAACCAGAGAAGATTGTGAAGAGCTCCAGAAGGATCTCTCCAAACTGGGGGAATGGGCTGTGAAATGGCAAATGCGTTTCAGTGTAGCAAAATGTAAAGTAATGCATATTGGGGCAAAAAATCCAAACTTTTATCTATCAACTCATGGGCTCTGAGCTATCCATGATGGATCAGGAAAGAGATCTTGGTTTGTTGGTGGACAGCTCAATGAAGGTGTGTGGCAGCGGTGAAGAAGGCCAATTCCATGCTAGGGATTATCAAAAACAGGATTGAAAATAAAACAGTCAACATTATAATGCCATTATACAAAACAATAATAAGGCTGCACCTGGAGTACTGTATACAATTCTGGTCACCGTATCTCAAAAAAGACATAATGGAACTGGAAAAGGTGCAGAAGAGAGCAACTAAAGTGATTACTGGGCTGGGGGACCTCCCTTATGAGGAAAGGCTAAAACATTTGGGGCTCTTTAGTCTGGAAAAAAAAAGTGCCTGAAGGGGGTCATGACTGAGATGTACAAAATAATGCAGGGCATGAGTAAAGTGGATAGAGGGATGCTCTTCTCCCTCTCACAAAACACCAGAACTAGGGACATACACTCAAATTGAGGGCTGTGAGAGTAAGAAAAGACAAAAGAAAATATTTTTTCACCCAGCGCGTTGTTACTCTGTGGAACTCCCTGCCGTGGGATGTGGTGATGGCATCTGGCCTGGATGCCTCCAAAAGGGGATTGGACAGATTCCTGGAGGAAAAGTCCATCACAGGTTACAAACCATGATGGAGATGTGTGATCTCCAGGCTTAAAACCGGGGTACTTCAAGGGCCAGATGCAGAGGAGCAGTATCAGGAGAGAGATATCTAGTCTCGTGCGTTCCCAGAGGCATCTGGTGGGGCCACTGTGAGATACAGGAAGTTCTCTTAAGTGTCAGTAGTATCTCTCCTGAGTTTCAGGCATTTTTCTTTTGTAGTCCTGATATGTCATTGTTTTTGACCTTCAAAGTGGGAAACTGGAGCAAATCTACTTCGCTTCCAAAATGAGACACTTTCAGGTGTGTTCAAGGAAGTATGGACAGTATGCTGTCCAAGGTTACAACTAACAAAAATGCTTTTAACTGGATGTTTGCGGATTACGGCTGAAACCTTCTCCATGCCTTGCCTGCTGTGTATAGGTCATTTGGATTTATGTGTGGGGATATTCAGTACCCACACACCCCAGTTTTCACCCTACATCTTTGATCCTCAGTGGCTTTTAGATGTGGAGATAGATAGATAGATAGATAGATAGATAGATAGATAGATAGATAGATAGATAGATAGATAGATAGATAGATAGATAGATAGATATAGATTTATTATTTATTTGTTTGTTTCATTTCTATACTGCCCCACTTCCAGTATGGAACTCTGGGTGGTGTACATGATAAAAACAAATAAAAATGATAGATCAAGATGGATCAATGGGCGGTAAGCAAATAACAATAGCAACCAACAAACAACCAAAAAAGAAAAAGAAAAAGAAAAAAACTGAATTAAATAAATAAATTAAATCAAATTAGGTCGCCATATGCCTCCCTGAATAGCAAGGTTTTCAATGCCTTTCAGAAGGCGGGCAGGGACGATGCAAGGCGCAGCTCACTTGGAAGGTGGTTTCAAAGCAAGGGGGCCACAACAGAGAAGGCACGGTTGCGGGTGGCCGACCTCCGCGCCTCCCTAGGAGTGGGCACCCACAGTGAGCGCACCTGCGACATCCGAGTGGATCTGGCCTCAGCCAATCTCTGTGAGATACACTCCGACAGGTATTCAGGGCCCAAGCCATGGAGGGCTTTGAAAACCAAAACCAAGACCTTGAACCTTATCCGGAGAACCACGGGCAGCCAGTGTAGGCGGGCCAGCACTGGGGAGATGTGCTCGTCGCGACGAGCACCCACCACCAGTCTGGCCGCCGCATTCTGGACCCGTTGGAGTCTCCGGACAAGGGTCAAGGGCAACCCCACGTAGAGTGCATTACAGTAATCAATCCTCGATATCACGAGGGCCTGCACAACCGTCCTTAGGATAGATAGATAGATAGATAGATACTGTTTTGTACATTGCTTCCAAGTTATAGTGAACCTATGGTGACCTCCAAAAGGTTGTATCTGTTCTTGGAAATGCAGGGCCATGGCTTCCCAGCTTTTGTGTCAATCCACCTAAAGTAACATTATTCCTTTTCTGCTGTCTTCAGCTTTTATCAGCATCACTGTATCTTCCATTGAGCTTCTTCCCTTCTGATATGCCCACAATGGCATTGTATTAAAACAGTTTATATGGCTCTATTAGCATTCTGTCACCTCTGATCTGGTCCAAGAGACAGAACAAAGCACCCAACCAGTTTGGAAATTGTTGTTTTGTTTTGGAATTTCAACATCCAGAATTTCCCAGCAAGAATGACTGCTGTCCATAATAAATAAATAAAATAGAAGTAAGCTTTACAATGAAGCATTGCGTAATTTGTACATGATTTCCCCATCCCCACTCCCCACTCCCCAAAAATCAGATTGTATTGTTCATCATCACTTGACTGGTTTGTCACAACAGTATGCAGTTGTTGTTTTTTAAAAGCATGCAACGCAGCTCCTTCAAATCTGTACACAAGTGAGGTTGGGAAAATCTATTTGTTAGCAGTGTGGCCTCAATACAGGACGTTTCAGAGCAGTCACCTCCCCATGACTTTCCATTCTTCAGTGAAAATCAGAATCAAATACGACCTTAACCTTAACGTGACCTGCGGGAAATTACTGCAACCTGAAGCCATCCTTGTTCTTGCCCTGCGTCTTCTGCAGCCTCTTGACAGCCATTGGCATTAGCTTGCAACAGCAACTCAACACTGTTTTGTGCGGCATCTGTTTGCTGGCCGGGATCCATGTCTGTTCTTTTATATTTTATTTATAAAAGGATCTTTTATCAGGAGGCGAGGGCTTGTAGAACACCTATCGTCACGGTGTCTTATTACAAACCATGATGCGTTGGGGTTTTTTTTTTGCATGGCGTGGGGCGGTTTGCAGAAGCAAAGTGTGCTGTCAATGTTTAACTTGCTGCTATAAATTGGCAGCTGTCCTTGCTTCGGCCTTCATCTAAAATGCTTTGGAAATTAATAACACGTCTCCTCCTTGAGCTTGAGAGAGAGAGAGAGAGAAACGCCAAGCAGCAAGACAGAACAGGCATCAGAATATAGTCAGATTATTGGCATCTTGGAAATACTCTGGGGAAACATTTAGTTTGCTTGTATTTCACCAGCGTGCTGTTGAAAATCATATTGGCCAGTTGCTCTTCTTTTTTTTTTAATTGCTTCCATCAGACTTTTTTTAATAAGTCAGGACGTTGGACTACGTGTTTAGTTTTCTTTAGAGGAACCTGTTTTTCTCAGATCTATTTCTTGAAAAGCTGATCTAGACTCACTTTATCCAGTTTCTTTTATCTCCTAGGTTTTTGTGAAGTGAAATTAATAGATCCTCATGTTATGGCATTCATCAGCAAGTTTACAGTGCAAATTTAATCAGTGCATCACCTACAGACATGTAATCTGTGCTTCACCATGTATACAAAAGAGTATCTAGCCAATTGATGAGATAAACACTGTTGGAGTAACCCACTTCTGGACAAAAAGAGTCTATCTTAATAAGTTAATTTATTTTTGATTTTACCTATATTCCATAATTTTAAATCATGCAGTACATGAAAGAAAGAAAGAAAGAAAGAAAGAAAAAGAAAGAAAGAAAGAAAGAAAGAAAGAAAGAAAGAAAGAAAGAAAGGTGTTCAATCTTCTTGCAAGGATTTGCCATCTGAAATGGCTGCTTAAAAGTTTCTTACTCTGGAAGAGACTAGAGAAAGTCAGGCTGTATTATTTAAAGCAAAGTGTTCTGCTTATATACCACCCCATACCACTTCAAGTAGTCTCTGAGTGGTTTACAATTTTAATTACAGTGTGCAGGCTACACATTGCCCCCCCCCTTTAGAAATGAGGATTCAGGTGATACTCTTACACAAAAGGTTATGTGTATAGGAATGGACAACAGAGAAGAAATAAAAAACAGAGGTTTGTCCACATTCTTTTTCATTTGTATGTTTGAATGTTGGAGTTTCCCAAAGATATATAGCAATGGAATATAGCTTTTTTTTTTAAGAAAAAAGAAAAAATCAGTATATGTTGTTACATGGGACTGATAACACAAGAAATGAACAATTTTTTCACGGACAAGAATATGCCTAGCCAGGAACAGAAAACCTTTGATCCTCCAGTTTTTGGGACTCCATTTCCCATAAACCCTCAGCAAACCTGGCAAGGTTTGGGAATTGAAGTCTTCTGGGAGTTGAAGTCTAAAATGGCAGGCTGTCCCAAAGGTTCTCTGCCCTTGAACTCTGTTATTCCTCACTGGGTGGTAGCTCTCTTAGGGTGTGTTGCTGCAGAAGGTATGGTGAGGCAGGCAATGGAAATCTTCTGGATGAGATGATTACAGGGTTTGGTCTTCAAAGGATCTCCTTGATGTTCCAGGCAGAGTGATTTGATTTCAGGGATCAAGAAAGTGGCCAAATATGAGGTTGTTCTGTGAGGCAGAATCATGGTGAAATGGCTTTGAATCATCTCCACATATGCCCCTAATTTGATCTAGATAACTCATGTGTTTATTGTTGTGGAAAACAGGGTGGGGAGCTGGGCTATAGGAGCAGCATACAAAGCATGTTTAAGAGTGCTTATCTTTAGCAGATATATAATTTGTATAACACACCCCTGACCTTTTGTTTCAGCTGCCATGCATAGTAATTGCCTTGCTTTGAGTTAAGCTTGTATTTACTGTCTGTTTTTATTTATTTTTAACAGCCTCGGCAGAGAGTTCTCCGTAAGCATTACCAGCCTGTAAAGCTGCTGCCCTGCCACATGATACGGGAGTGAACTTTTCCTTCATGAAAAATGAATAAATAAATAAATAAAAATAAAGCAACAACGCTGCCGGGAAAGAAGACCACCACTGGAAACCTGGAAAATTCAACATACATTGGTCGATCTCATCAAGTGGAGAAGACCTGAAGTCTCGGTTTTCTTACAGAATTGAAGCATGATGTATAAGGCAACAGTGCTCTCCAGCTAGTTACTGTATTGATGGATCTTTTTACACTGGAAAACTGATTCCAGTTTTCATCACTGTGCATAAACTTTGTGTTCCCGTCAGGGGGCTCTCGGTGACCTTCACTAAAAGTCTGGGGGGAGGGGGTGTTTCATTTCATTTTTAGCATGGCGACTGCTGGGTAATATGTGTGCAGATGGCATGACCTTTGTAGGGGAGGGTGGGTGGAGAGTCTCAAATTTGCACAATCGGTGGAAATGTTTGCAATTATCCTTGTCACCTGACAGGGAGGCAGACATAGTCTGTATAAATGTTAACTATTTTATGATATCAGCATCCCATATGTGGTAGCCACACAGATGTTCTAACAGATCTGATGGTGTTATGGGAATGTTTCTGAAAGCACATTGATTCATAGTTTCAGGTAACTGCACCTTGGGATGATACTTTAAGCATATGGCTCACCGTCTGCACAGATCTACCAATTCATGCAAGGTTAGTTGGGTTACTCATCTGGATGTTGTCCTGGCTGTTTTGACACTTGACTTGTAAAGGTAGTAGAATGAGAGCACGTAAGCTTCTTCGCTGCACTAACCTTCTGACATTACAAGTAGAACTATACTTCTGTTGTTACAATGCATGTTAAATAATAATAGAGGAAAAGATAATATTAGGATCACAGATTGTTCTCTGTTGCAAGAACCCCATGCCCTCAGTGACGAAGAGAGACCTAACATTTTAAGAACAGTTGGGCCAGTCTATAAGCATCCTCACCACATTGAGTACAAATGTATGCTTTCCTGCAGGAATTTTGAAAACCACTTCTGTACCTTTGCAGAAAAAGCTGATTGGCTAGTGCCAGTGACATCACTACCACCACCACTTTATCTTCCGTGGAGCAGCTTTTCAGCAGTTTCTAAATGTTTTCCAGTTTTTGATAGGGAAAAAAGGTGAAGGATAAAAATATAAATGAATAGACCTGTCTATGCTACCTAAGATGAAGTATGTATTTTTCTTTTAAAAAGGCATGTACCTTCAGAAAGCAGTACCAATTGCTGATCTATTTTTTGGTTTGCCAGTTTATATGCAATGACATGTCCAGTGTAGGTGAGGAATCTGTTTTTGACCACTGTTGGAATGTTATATCGGTCTTCACAAGTAGGAGCAATGTATGTTTATGGCTGAGAGAAAGCATACTTGGGGGGTGGATACTACCTTCCCTTTCTTTGTATTTATGTATATGGTGAAATATTATGGATGATGACTTTTGCACCTTTAGGAATGACACCTACAAATGCTTGTTGGTTAGTAAAAGGTAAGTAGCTGTCAATACCTTCCTAGTCTTTTTGGAGGTTTGGAGCCTTTGGTGAAGCAGTGTGTCGCTTTCCTGTCTCTGTTACTAAACAAATCTATCCAAATATCAATTTTCTTTCTTGGATGCCTGGTTTACCCCATTGCTTCTGTCATCCGTGCCACATTGTCTTCCTTTTCCTCTTTCATTAGCCCAACAGCTCACCCCATGTAAGTTGCACACCTCAGATGGCCAAGCCAACATTTCAAGAACCAAGGATAGCTTCAGAATCTCAAGCCTCTTCACATTAAGGGGCCTGCCTGGTGGGTTCTGCAGAGCAATTGCGTTTTAAATCTGGTGTAACATGCATTTTTGTATTGAAGTCTTCCCCCACCCCTCCTTGCCTTCACAAAATTCTGTCTTAAAAGAAAGTGAGGTCAAATAGACCTGTTCACATTCAGCAACACTGTAGCTGGCTCTAGACTGTTGCATCTGAAGTGAGCTCTTTTTTACTTCACTGTTTCTAAGGCTGCCAAAGCACAGCAGGCTGTAGATTCATTTTCATATCCTTAGTCTTTCCAGGCAGGTGCTTTTCATGTAATTCCTTGCTTTGGTTCCTTTTCAAAATATAACTCTTTTGAAGCAAAACACCAAGAAGAGCATCCATAGGAAATCCATGTGGTTCAACCTAATCATCCCTCAAAGTAATGGGAGATCTGCAATTGATCTCCCTCTCAGACCTGATAGACTGTTAATACTATTGAGTAGCTTTGAATAAATCTACTTGCCGTCATTGTTCAACATTTTGTTTTGTTTGTTTGTGAAGGCTTGCCAGTGGTAGCGAGTAAGTCACCTGACTCTTACGGCACTTGAAGAAAATGGTTATTCTGTGTTCTCAAATGGCTTTTTCCCTTGAGAATCGCTCATCCCTTGCTTCTTGGTATTGTTCATCATTCCACTGCTGCCTCCCCTAGCAATTTAAGTATGTGGATTGGGCAGCCTGCTTGAAATAAAACCAGAGATCTAGGAGCTGCCCATTTACCAAATCACTCTTATCTCATAAGCACAGCCTTAAGGTGGCTGCATACAATTTTTATGACTCTTCTGCTTCAAAAAAAAATACTACATCCATATGAATTTACTTTCGTCAAGTCAAAGACATTTGTAATGAATCACCAACATTTTGTAAAGGGGGTAAGGGTTATGATGCTGGATTTCTGATCCATATAAGAAAAAGTTTGGATGTTATTTTAGATTGTTCTTTCCAGTGTAGCGCCACCCAGCACAGAAACCGGTTGTCCACTTGTGTGATGCACAAGTGGTGAAGCTTTTATGGAGCATGTGCAAAAAATGGTTCCAGAGCAGCCTTATGCCGTTTAAAACAACTAGACTGGCACAGCACCAGACTTCAGAAGCTCTGGTGGCATACCTGTATGCTCCCTGCACACAGTACAGAAATTGTGGCCCAGATCATTTGGATTCCACTCCCATGATCTCTCACCACAGGCTTTGTTGGCTAAAACTTCAGCTGTGGCCTAAAGTATTTGAGGAGGATCTTCCGAGCAACATCTTGATCTGTGAAGATCTTGCATCTTTCCATGAGGAGGAGGGGAAACTTGCTTTCTACTCATCTAAGACCCAGCAAGGGAAGTTACATCCTCATGTAGTTTGCTTTGCTGATGCAGGGGTAACAGCTGCCATGTCAGAAGACCACTGCAAGTGATGAAGGTGTTCTGTATAGATTCTGGAGTTATAAGCTAGAAGAAATATCTTTTCCAAGATCAGGATGAAAATCCATGAAAGGACCACACATGCAAGAAAGCAGGAAAGAGAAAGGACAATGATTAGAAAAGAAATATCTCAGATATAATCAATTGCCATTCACTTCCTATGATGCAGCTGCTGATATTAACTTTTGTAAGGGACCATGTCTAAAAACCAGTGCCTCAAATTACTATCAGCTGTAGAGACAAACCTATTTCTGTGTGCCTAGTGGAATCAACAGTTTCCTTCCTTACTGTAACAGCACTTGTATCTTCCACCAGCAGCTGTTTGTTCCGTATTCAAGCCTTCTAAAATTTTCAGTTTCTCTTGCTAATCTCTTTGCATAATCTCAATTAACTCATGACTTACAATAGTAGTACAGTAGTAATAATAAAGAGCCGTACTGGGTCAGACCCAAAGATCTGTCAAGCCCAGCATTCTGTTCCAGCTATGGAAAAGCAGCGGCCTCTGGGGCGTCCTGAAGCCCTTGTTTGTTTAGCCCCACCATCTGGAGCTCAGATATCTGATTATCTTGATTTCCATCCTCAATTCTTAAAGGGGCAGGAGTCTAAAGGCTTCATCCAAAAAAGTGCTTCAGTGTAAAGAGGGGGCCATGTTTAACTCCTGGGCAGAGCACAGTCTTTGCGCTTCATCCAAAAAAGTGCTTCAGTGTAAAGAGGGGGCCATGTTTAACTCCTGGGCAGAGCACAGTCTTTGCATGCACAAGGTCCCAGGCTCAATCACCAGCATCTTAAAGTTAAAAGTAACTCAGGTAGCAGGACTATAGAAGAGCCTCTGCCTGGGGCCTTAGAGAAGTCCTGCAGGTTGGCCGAGGTGGTTGTAGACTGGATGGACCAAACATCTGGTCCAACAGAAGACAGCTTCATATGTTTGTGTAACATAGGCCCAAAAGTAACTGTGCACAGCAAGACCCATCACTTACTTCACTATAATTATGCGGTTCAGTTTCTCAACAACAATTAAACACAACATCACAACAGAATTACAGCCTTTCTTCATTCTGAGTTCCTTCCAGTACAGTGGTGCCTTGAGATACGAAATCAATTCGTTCCTCGGGACACTTCGTATCTTTAAAAAAATCTGAATGGGGCGCAATGCACCCTGGAAATGGAAGTCTTCTGCAAAATTTTCATATCTCGGGGCTTACCATAGGAAATTTCCATTCCCAGGGTTCATTGCACCCCAGATGGACTTCCCTTTCATATCTCAAGTTTTTCGTATCTCAAGGTACCATTGTGTTTGAAAATGGCGGCTGCAACTTATATCAATTTCCATTTAATCTTTTCCAACATGATTCCTTCAGCCTTTCCTCACTGGACTCCTTCTTTATCATCTGTATAACTCTCCTAGATTAT